>JAKEPQ010001016.1:63993000-65226000 GCA_024500445.1 Entomyzon cyanotis | reverse complement strand
AACTGCAGCCAGGTCCTGCTGAATTCAATAACAAGGGTGACAGAGCTCACGGAAATTAAATGTGCCCTCCTCTGTGTCTCATGTGGCAACATTCTGACATCTCCACTGTGGAAAGGTTTTGTGAAGTTTAAATTTCACCTATATGCAAAAAGGATCCACTGTGTCAGGGAAGACTCACATCACACCTCAGCAGAATGCCTGTGCAGTCCAACATGCAGATGAAGTTCCCTCTAATTCGGTTGCCATAGAATCACAGAATCATAGAATATCCTGAGTTTAAAGGGACCCGCCCCCCCCCCCCCCCAGGATCATCAAAGCCAACTCCTGGCCCTGCACAGAACAGGCCCAAGAATCACACCATGTGCCTCAGAGCATTGTCCAAACATTTCTTGATCTCTGTCAGGCTGGTGCTGTGACCCAGCACTTCCCTGGGGAGCCTGTGCCAGTGCCCAACCACCCTCTGGGTGAAGAACCTTTTCCTAATGTCTAGCCTAACCCTTCCCAAACACAGCTTCATAGCATTCCCTCAGGCTGGGGGAATTTCGCTCCCACAGGCACAGCAGGGAAATTGTACTAGTTCTTGCTAGATTTTCCTCCAAGTTTTCTGCAGAAGTCAAAATGAAAAACTGCAGGGATGCTAACAAAAACAGACTTAAAACACCACTGTGTGAAAGCAAAGTGTCCAGCCTCCCTCAAAAGAGTATCTGTGCATGTGTGTGCAGCATATCTAAGCACAGGTGTGTGCAGATGTGTGTGTGCTTCTGGTCTCAGCATAAATCTTCAAGGTGCTGCCTCCACTCGAACACTGGGCTGGGCAAACGTCACCGTGAGAGGCATGGCTATCTGTCTCGAGAATGCCTGACATCATCAGTCTCGGTGTCACTGCAACAGCTAAGTAAAGGCCACTGAGGGAGATTTCTCAGAGGGTCGTCTAGACATAAGCTGTGCAGTTCTTGGAGATGCATGTGGCTGGAAAACAGAGCAGTGAGACAATTATAGATGGAAGTCTGCTGCTCGGCGACTGAATCACAACAGAACTGGAAGGGAGAAGATTGTTTCAGTCGATCAATGTGAAGAGGGAATGCTGTGAATATGCTCTTGGTTAGTTATTTTTACCTAGCACTGATTCAGTTACTTCTACCTACTATGAAAGAGAGAAGCATGCAAGTTTTCTTAAATTAATTGATTCTTGGTATATTTTCAAATGTGCCCAGCTGGCAGCAGCCAGCACATGCCCAGGGCTAGCAAAGAACCTCCCAGGTCACATCATCACTGCCACTTGCTTCCACACATCAGCAGGGAAAAGGGTTTTAAAATAAACAAACAAACAAACAACAAACAAACAACCAACAAACAAACAGAAGTTTTGCAAATACTTGGGCCTCAAACGAGTGAGGAGCCTCGCTAACCCTGCCTTGGGCCTCATGCCCCAACACTTTGGTTTTTTTGCCTGCACGGCAACTTGGAGCTGGGCAGGAGTGGTTTCACATGTACACTCAGTGCAGACGAGAGTGTGAAAGCACACACCTGAGCTGCACAGTCCAGTTATCAGCTCATGGCTCAGGAACTGTGACCATATATTACCCTTGAAGCATGGAAATCACTTGTTCCACTCGTGACACCCTCAACATCATTTGGGATCCCCTGAGGCTTTTGTCATGCTTGGGACCTGCCAGACAAGGGTGCTGTTATGAATCTATCTGAAACCACTCTTTCACACCCAAGAAAATACAGTGAATGAATTATTCATTACAATGTTACCGACTTCTTCCACAATCACAGAACCTGACATCTAGAGTTTTAATTTAATAATATGTAAAGAAGGTTGTTCTCTTCTTAGTGGTTTTTTTTTTTTTTTAAATTAAGAAATTAAATTTCTTCCCAGTTTGACCCTGGACTGCTCCAACTAAAAACAGATGAAATGATAGGAGGTAGAGTGCTTGAAGCTTGAATTTATCCATGTTTCACACAGCCCTGGCAGCCTCTCATTGTTTATTCCTATAAACGTAAATGAATAATGTAAGCTTCTGAAACCCATTTTCTTGAGTCTTTTTCAAGTTTGTTCTGAATATTGATGAATTCATGAATTCAATATTGATGAATTTATCATGAATTCACATGATGAATTTTATGTGAAGGCATCAATATCAAAGAGCAAATGTCACAGCACCTCATGCCTCTCCAGCCACTCCTCCACCCTGTGGAGCCTTCACCTGAACTCACTGCTTCCCAAATAAAGCAAGAACAAAATCTGATTCTAGTGCCTAAAACTTTGTTACATCCAAGTAACTTTTACAAGCTGGTGTAAACACTCATGTATTCCATCATCTACTCAGCATCTTTTAGCTTCTCTTGACAGGAATAACACATTCTTATTGATATAAAGAAGGAAAGATTCAAGTATACAAGCTGCACACCTTAACAGAGCTACATGCATTTCCATAGGCCAGACACTCGTGGAAGTGTTTCAGAGGCATAAATTCTGTCAAAAAAGAAAACTAAGTACCCAGGTCATGTTTGGTATGCCCATGATGCCTGACTAGGAAGGGATGAACCAATTTCTGCTGTGGGACTGCTCTGGATGACCACATTGAGAGATGCTTCAACAAAGCTTCATTTGTGTGACATAAGATGTGGAGTGCAGAGGTGCACAGACATGCTAACAGTACCCCCATGTGCAAAGGCTGTTGCAGACAGGATAGGGGAAATCTGTCTCTTATGTCCACTTGAAGAATCAGGGAGAGCATATGAGTGGGAGAGATCCATGCTGGGGTAGCTGCTGCAGGAAGTCTGTGAATGTATTTTACACAGCTTGCTTCAAGAATAACTGTGCTGGCCTTGGGGATGAAGAAGGGACTGGAAAACACCTTGAGATGAGCCCTTGTAACCCTACATTCCCCAGTATGACCAAGCAAAAGAGCCCCTCTCTTCAGGGGTAGCACTGGGCTAGCATGGCTACACTGGCTTTGGCCCCCAGGCTACTTGCATCTCAGCATCTACTTGCTGAGGACAGCAACCCAACCCCGAGGGCTGGATGTTCCCAATAATTTTTACCTTTGAAAATCTCCCACAATATCTGAAGGCACCCCACAAAATTGCCACAACCAAAGTCTATGTAAAAAATATTAAACTGGACCAATTTATCACTATGATCTCTCTCTGACTGCACTTCCTTCCTTGGTATTAATTTTTAAAGGAAACCAGTGACTGTGATGTTTATAAGGAGTGAACCACACAGTGTTCCCTGTCTGGGTCACACCGAAGTTTCTAAGATGCAATCCCACAGGGACACATCCTCTTCTCTGCCTCACACCCTGCTCCCTGCAGTCAGGAAGAAGACCCATTCACCCAGTCCCTGCTTTACCCCTTCCTGTGGCTGCCTTAATCAGATCCAGACTGGCACCTCTGAGGAAGAGCTCCTCTCTCAGCTGCTTTCCTCCAGCAGAGCTGAAGGCTACAGAGCACTCATGCCATGGAGGAGCTCTGAGGACGTATTTGTGGGAGAAGGCAGGAGGCAGTGGGGTGATAGGGAAGTGCATCAACCTGCCCTGGTAGCCAAAACGTCTTCTCATGACTCTGGCTATCCCTGTATTCTAGCCAGTTGGTTCTACATTCCTCACATACCCACCATTCCCAGAGAAACTGTAGCAAAGCCCATTGGTGTTTCTAAAAATGGAATGGTTAGAAATACGCAAAAAATATAATTCCTGGTTTTAAAATAAAAGCTGACTTGTCTCTAATACAAAGCATACAGCCAAGTGCCTGCAGAACAAACACTTCACAAAGGAAGAAGGGGACTTGAAAAGAATTTCAGCTTCAGTGCTGGTCTAAAGTTTATATCCACACTAATCAGATCCTGTAATCCTCGTTATCAATCACTGGAATTCTTGGAGTCATTCCCAAATACCCATTTTAGGAAAAGGATTTGCTTAGATTTAGATGTTAAGAATGTTGTGAATAAGTATACATCTATAGAACAATTACTGCACCCAGGATGTGGTACTCTAGTCTGATGGGAATTTATTCTAGAAGTTCAGTGTCTTAAGTTGTTAGAAGAGAACATGCTTTTGGAGATCTGGTTGTGCCTTTACAGTGCACTCAGGGAAAAAGGATAAAGCAAATGTTCTCCTCATATTGTATGGTAGCACATCCCACCTCAGGGAGGTCTGCCTGAAGGGTTACTCAGTTCTGGTGTTAAGACAGCAGACATCTTTTGCAGACAATTTAGTATCTCACAGCTTGGAAAGTGAAATAGAGACCAATCAACCATATGGATCATCAACAAAATATTCAAAAGAAAGAACTTCCAGGAGTGCTTCCCCTCCGACTGGCAGCAGGCCTGGAGAGGGAGTAACAGTTCTGCTGGCTGCCTCTTCTTCTCTCCAGGTGAGACAGCCTGGCCAACTGCATATGGGGGGACAGGTTTCACACACAAAACACTCATACATCATGTTAGCAGTTTTCCATGGAATCACATTAGCATTTCATTGTGTTCAAACCATATCATATTCAAATCTGTTTTTCCTAAAAGGCTTTCATTGTGCATCACTGTGGGAAATTGCTAATGCAATAAGATTGACATATAGGTTCTCCTGCATGAACATCCGCAGTAATCTGTGCTAATTGAACCCTCAGTGGCTTGTGAAACCCTGCAGGGGGAAGGAAGGGTGGAGCATCCACAGGGCCTACATCTTGGAGAACTGCAGCAAATAACCATGTGGAAGACAGGCAAGCACTAGTATTAGTGTGCTTTATCCATGTAGAGATCTGATCCAGTGGCAGGGATTGCCTTGGTCAAGGGACCAAGACATTTTCTATGAAAAACATCTGGATATGCTTGGACTGTCTGTGGAAGTTATTTCACAACAACAGGGTTAAGGACAAAAGGAGCAAGAACTTGTCTATCTAGTTCCCTCCTGTGGGGGAAAGAAGGAGATGGCTGGCCATTCCCAGTGACTTCAGCTGAAGATGTGGGTACTCAGATTCTCTGTAAACCAGAACACTTGCTTATGAGATTAAACAGGCTTCATATGCCTACACTTGAGCCTGGGAGTATAAAACAAGGGCTGTTTTCTCTTTAGCATGTAAGATGACGTGTCATGTTAAGTACCAGCTTCAGAAAATGCTGAACAGAAGGCACAAATCAGGCCCTGAGTCTTTAAAATAAGTATTTCATTCTTCTGCAAATCCATCTCAAGATTCCAAGGAATACCCCATCTCTCCAGGGCTGTTTCTGCCGTTCGTCTCCCCTCCTAACATCAGCTCTGGCCCATGCAGCCCCTACAGCTCAAGGCTGCCAAGGAGGTCACCACCAAGAAGCTTGAGGTGGTCCTGTAGGGCCATGCAGCAGGACAGGCACGGGAGCCTCAGGTGTCAGCCTCCCATGGGAATGGATTTTGGCTTCTCTACTCCAGATGTCCCTGTGAAGGCCTCATGCCTTGTGTGAAGTAATTCAAGTTCTGTTGATGAGAGAGAGATAAATCAGCTACCTCATATATGCTGCAGGGTAAGAAACTGCACGTTGGCAGCTGGGCCACAATAATTTGACAGAGACCAGCAGGTTTGGATAGGCAAGACCAGCAAGTAACCATAAAAGAGTCTTGAAAAACCACATGAACTGCTTGTGCCTCTGGTCAGTTCTGTGCCGACTGGGCAGTGTGTGAGATCGCTTCCTGCCACAGGCCTCCCACTAAATGGCTTTCCCTCAGGTGCCTCAATTTCTGCATCTGTCACACAGGTACCCTGACAGCGATGGCTTTGTAAAGCACCATCAGCTCTTCTGATGAAGTACGCTGCAAAGGAATGCTTAAAAAAGAAAGGACTGGTTTTTTGTTAAGGAAAGGAACAGCAAGAAAACACATACAAAAACAGATTAAGTATTGTTGAGATGTATTGACCTCAGCCTCAGGGTTATTCATGTTATAAAAGATTCTTCATTAGGTGGAGCTTTGTTGCTGGCAGACAAGCCGTTCTGGAAAGGGCAGCTCCATGGCCAGCTCCTGCCTGCTGTTCGGCACAGCACGGCTGTGTGACCCAGCACACCAGCAGGCCGAGCAAACACACAGCCACCCTTATCAAGAAATGGCCAATCTGGCTCCCATTGTAGCCAGGTAATGAGGGTGAAAGGAAGCCTGAAGCAGAACAAACTCTAATGACCCACGGGTCTGTTAATTTTCTTTCCTCCTCATTTCTCTCTTTTAATGGACAGTGAGTTTGAGGCCAACAGTTGTGTAGAACTTGGGATGTGGGAAACGTTTTCAAAGCCTATACAAAGGCCAGCCATATGGAGAGACTCCAGAATGGGAGACGTTTCAGAAATAAAAGCAAAAGACACAGGATTTTGGCAGGGGTCATGCTGACTGGGAGCAGAATGTAGGTGGGAGAAAAGAGCACGTTTGGAAATGGGAGGTTGCAGTATCAAGCTGGAAGGTTGCCACTTTGTGGACTAATGCTTTGGCAGCTGCAAACAAAAGGAAGGAGGAATGTAAGAAGTAACATGAAGAAAAAGTGTCAAGAGATATCTGGAAGTATCAAGACCTGTGAGGAAACAGAAGAGGCAAAGATGATGCTAAGTTTGGCAGAGGGAGGATGGTGATGCTACTGACAAGGCAAAAAGAGTGGGAAGGAAACAAATTCTGCATAGAAGGATGTGGGAAAGATTATCCCATTTTCTTCTTCTGTTTTTTCTTGGGTTTGTATGAAGGGGTGGCTGCATAAATTGGGAAGTTTCCTTCACTCCATGTCCACCTCCACCATGTCCTTGCCATGCGCTCGTCCAGAGAAGGTGAACCTCAAAGTGAAATGCTCAACCTTACGTCTGTCTAAGGTGCAGAAACCTGCAAGTGGTCCTGTAGAACAATCTGTCTAAAAATCACAGGTATCTGCACAAAATTTGGGCAAATAATGTTTCACCTGCTTTAATAAAATGCCAACATGTATTAGTCAGGATCTCTGTCTGGGCTGTGATCCCGCAATCTAGTAGATCCACTCATCTGCAAAAACACAACCAGATTTTTAGCTGCTATAATAAATACACAGGGCCCAAGAGTCTTTAAGTCACCTCTCCACCTGTAAAATTCCCACAGTATTAACCATTCAAACATTGTAGACAAAATATAAGATGGGATATAATTTGGGATTTTTTTAAAAATTATTTTTATTGTATTGTATTCAAAGTCTAATGCTTCCTTACAACTATTCTCAAATACTGTAATAGCACTGCGATGATTATCTCAAACTCTTCTTATTACTATCCTTTACTGTTCATGTACAGTAACACTAATGATTCTTTATCTGGTTTAACAGAACAACGTTTCCTATGTATACTTTTGCTGTGCTGTTTTCAGTTAAAATATTAATGATGCATTGTTTGCTTTTTTTTCTTCCCCAACCCTGTAATTATAATCTGTAAAGGGTATATATTGCACAGCAAATGGAATCTCTGTGCACACTATCACTGCATTTTTTGCAGCAGACAAATTACCCAGAGCACATATATATATATTTGTGTCTCCTGTCTCCCCTTATTCTCTTAAGTTTCTTTGAAACAGGGTGCCCAGGACTGCTGATGCTGGAATTACTGTTAGTATCAGCACTGGTGATAAACTCTAGCTAGTGTTTTGGTTAGAGGTCACTTGTAATTAGTAGTCATTGTCCTTTGAATTTAACAATGGAAAAATAAAACTTTATAGCGACAGATTAGCCTGGCCATCAAAATCACAGCACTTTAGCATTCAGGAGAGAGGATTGCATGACACACTATCTCCCTGGCTGATAATAGCAGATAGCTAGGGATTCAAATACCAGATACAGAAAGTCTGTAAAAGAATAAGAGGAGAGAAAGGAAGATTAACTGCCCAAATGTTATGTGATACATCATATTGACACGTCTACACTCCTCTTTTAGTGACCTGGGCCTTGTATTTTACCCTCTGAAAGCAAAATGGGGCATTACTGCCTGTTTCCATGAGTAGCTTTCAGACCCGAGGTGCTACCTCGTTCTCTATGCACATCCCCACCTTCTGCAGGTACTTGGCACATGTGTGCATGGCTCTTGGTGAAATACTAAAACTCAACTTCACAAAGTTGTGCAGTTGACAGCTTTGTGCATATTTGTTTCAGTTCCTGCAGGTAAATAAAAGCTACCTCCACCTTGTATCAGTTTACAAATACTGACATGGATTCGATGCACACGTCGGGAAATCTCCCGATTTGCATATATCAAATGGATATGATAAGGATCTGTGATAAAATACACTTGACCCTTATTCCAGTCATTTTGTAGAATTACTTTTTATCAGCTTATGGGTGAGTTAGCAAAGTGAAGAAGAAAATGTTTCTAATTCCACCACAAAGGACAGATGAGAATGGGAACTACTGCCAAACCCAGTACATACAAGATATCCTTCTTGAGACAACTGACTTTAAATGTATTTTTGGGCATGTTTATTTTAGCTACTAAGTCAAACTAACTCAATATTTTAAAAACCAACAAACAAACCACGAACATCCCCAGCCTCTGCTTTAAAATCTAACAGGAAGCAAAGATGAACCAGCCAGACACTGGTACTTATCAAATCTGAAAGAAGGGAGTTGTCTGGCTGGATTAAAACGGATGAGGTTTATTTGAGTGATGACGTTTGTCCTACCATTGCTGAGGGGAAGAATTTTGCAGCACTTTCTTCATCTTATACTCCTGAAGGTGGGAAGATTAGTCCTAACACACAGATACTTGCACATACAGAGGCACATTTCCACACATCGGAGATACTGAAGAGCACTGAAACTTGCCTTATCTGCAGTGTCCTTCCCAAACCACTGCAAACTTGAATACATTCCCGAGCCGTGCATATCATTTCCCACTTCTGCCAAGGGAGAGCTCCTTCACTGAATAGTTGGCCATTCTGGGCTGAAATATTTTTTCACTAATTTATAAAATGTAAGTAATTAACAGTGCGCATGCGTGTCTGTGCATGCACACACGTCCATGTGTATGTCATTTATTTTTATTCCCACTAATGCCTCTTTTAAAGCAGACCTGGCTAGCATCAAATAAATTTACCCATAAAATCAAAGTAGGAAAACACAAAGTTGCCACACAATATCCGAATTGTTACCAATGAGCCGACGTCTGAATTCCCCCCACTTAGAGCTGCCTGGGCAGGGAGATAAAATTACAGAGATTTGTAATTTGCCATATCGAAGGCTATTGTTTTTGGAAATGTTGGTTACTTGCTAACATGTAACGTTCTAACTTCGGAGCCAAAAGACAAAAAGCCAATCAGAGTCACCGTTCGTAGCTGGAATAAAAACACCGAATCCCAGCAATTCTGCTCCGTTTTGCCCGGGAGCGTGTCCAGGAGCGGGATTTCTTGAACAGAAAATAACCTCTGAAAGGAAAAGTATTTTCAAACGTGTCATGTGGGGCTCTGTTGCTTCTTTTCTTTCTTTTCTTTTCTTTTTTTTTTTCCCTCCCCTCTCCTACTTAAACGAGAAGCAAAGAAATCCTGACAGCGGGAGGACTTGTCAGCGTTTAGCCATCCATAAAAATGTTTTTTCCCCGCGCTCCTCCTTTCGCTCGCCGTCCTGGCGTCGGTCTGTCTCATCTCGCTGCTCCGCGGCCCCAGCCCCCGACCGCACACCGCCCCAGCCCAGCGGGGCCGGGGCCACCAGCCGGGGGACACCGGCCCGGGGCGCCGCCGCGGCTGCCCCGCCGGGAGCACGGGAGGATGCTCCGGCCGCCGCCGCCCGGCCACACGGCACCGCTCGGGGAAGGATGCGGGACGGCCCCGGCGCGAAGTTTGGGGCGACGGCGGCGGCACCGTCCCTGTCCCTCCTGCTGGCCCCCTCCGCCCTCCCCGGGACGCGGCCGGGAAGCCCGGCTCTTACCTGCCACGGGCGCGGGCCGGGGTCTCGGCGGGAGCGGGGCTGCAGCTGCGCGGCGGCGGCGGCGGCGGGGCCAGGGCGCAGCGGCAGCGGCAGCAGCAGCCCCGGCCGGCGTCAGTCAGGCGGGAGCCGCCAGGCTGTATTAGTGCGCCGGGCTGGAGCGCGGCCAGCAGCGCCGCGGCCGCTGGCCCGCCCCTCGGCCCCCCGCCCCCGCAACCCCCCGGCCGCGCCGCCCCCGCCGCGCTCACACAGCATCGCACACACCAGCACACAGCATCGCACACAGCATCGCACACACCAGCACATACTCCAGCACACACACCAGCACACACAGCATAGCACACAGCCTCACACACACCAGCACACACACGCACTCTCGCACACACACACAGCATCACACACTCGCACGCTCACACGCACCATCACACACGGGATCGCACACGCACAAGAGCACATCCACACATTCACACTCGCACACGCACACACAAATGCACACGCTCAGACACTTGCACACACTGTCGCGCTCACAAACACGCGCCCACGGTGAGTTACACACACCCTTACACACGCACACACAGACGCACTCTCGCACACTCACACACGCACACCCCCGCGCACCTCCCAGCTCCCACACCGCCGCACGCTGCCCCTCGCCCGGCTCACCCCTCCGCAGACGCTGAGTGCTGCCCCTCCGGCACACGGGCTCCCCGTGACAGAGCTCACCCCCAGGCACAGGCACACACCAGCCACCCCGTGGAACCCGCCCTTCACACACCCTCCGCTCCCGCTCGCCCCCAGCCCCGCGCCCCGCAGGAGAGCAGCCGCTTCGGGAGCTGCCACTGCGCCTCGGGGGTGCCCCGATCCCAGCGAGGTGTTTGTGTGTGACCCCCGGGCCGCCCCGGGACAGGTCCTCGGCCCGGTGCCCCCGTAGCCAGCCCTTCCCCGGACCCTTCCCGCCAGCCTCTGAGCTCCCGAGAACGGACGCAGTGGCGGAGGCGGGCGCGGGGCATCTTCAACCCTGTCCTGCGCTGCTGCTGATTTTGGGCACAGGGGGCAAACCCTGGCTGCGGACAGAAAATGGGACAATGTCGTCCTTCTGGGGCGGCTGGACAGCACAGCTGCAACGGGGTTTGGGGATCAGACTGTGCCTTCCCACGCCGGGCTGTGCGGCGGTCCCATAATCTCCTGGACTGGTGAGAGAACAGCAAACTGTAGCTGGCACTGACGAGCAGATGTATTTTCTGCTCCAGAGATTACCTATTAAACCTCATATTCCCTAGAAGTAACCTCCCTAAAAGCAATCTCTAGCTGTGGTAGCTAGAGCGGTAGCCTGTTGCGTTAGCTGTAATGAGGAAGGGCTGAACGAAGGGAAGTCAAGTGGCTTCAAGGACACTAGATATAAAAGCTACTCACAAAACTGGGGCTGCAGGCAGGGCTAGGAGCAGGCAACATCTGAACCCGACCCTGGCTGCATTGAGGGGCTCCACTTAAATTGCACTGTGCCTTTTGAGGTCAATCACAAAATATGATTAAAGATACCATCCTGCTGACATTTTCACCAAAATTTTTTACATTGCAAAACATGACAGGGAAGCTAATGTTGTTTGAGTAGACATCAAAAAGCCACAATGCAATTACAGCTCCGCAGCGCAGTTTTATCGAAGCATGCCTGCGTGAGGGCTGTGGTGCAATAGGGAGATACAAAGTAATGCCCCAAAATATCTCTGTTTCCCACTTTGGCCTAAATAGTTTTAAAATACCCGTGGCTTCCCCACCTCTGTCTGGCTTCTCCTACAGGAGACTTCTTGATAGATGAGTGGCAGAAGAGATGCTGTTATTTATAAATCACTGTAAACATTAATAAACTGCTGATCACACGTTCTAACTCGGCGTGCTTTCAGATTTTATGTCCATAATGCTGTTTATTTTTAACTGGACACATCACACTGCAAATGTATACACGGACAGTTAGGGGAGAGGGGGTCGGCAGAGCTGTGGTGTGTAACTTACTGAGGCACAACCAGATTCTGCTGGGTCTCACTGCATCTCTTTCAGGTGTCAAAACCTTTGGTTCCTCATGCTTCTGCTCACAGTTTCTCTTACCAAAAAAAGGGATGGCAGGACAAGGTGGGTCTTTACACTTGCCGCTCTGGTGCACAGCCTACTGTGTTATCTCCAGTCCATCTTCATTGGCAGTGTACATTAAAATTCCAGTACTGCTACTGCAGTGATCCCAGCCAGCAGGGGTTAGCAGCAGAGCTGCTGCCTAGATTGATCAGTCAGTTCCTAAAACTTTGATTGAAGCTTCCAGTTAAACAGCATAAACTATTTGTGAAATGTATTAATTGCATTCTTATTTGCGTGGTGGCATTTTTAACTGTGCCATATTGAAAAAAAGTCTAGCTAACAGAGGTCACATGGGTGTGTATATATATATATATATATATATACATATATTACTAGAGTTTGATACACTATAGATTATATAGCAGGCAACATCATTTTTTTTGCATGTAGCTGTATTTCAGATCATGTGGCATGCAGGCATACATGTTTTATTACAAGAGCTGAATATATGCTGGTGTTACTTGTGATCTGCTAAACCTTTGGAATTATGGATCTTCTCAGGAGCAGTGCTCATATATTCCGCCTGATCTTTCCACTCTCTCCACACACACTTTCAGAGCCCAAATCCCTGAGCCCAAATCTTCTACTACATGGCTTTCAAAGCCTGTGTCCTCTTTGTAAGGCTCTGCTCCTCCTGCCAGGGTGACTCATCACCTGTCACTCCTCTGCACCGCCTGGGCTCTGCTAATTCCATTTCTCATTCGCCATTATCTCTCTCTCGTGCCTCATTTCCCATCCTGCCCTTTGTAAAAGCCCTCCCTTAGCCTGCACACGATGTAACTTTCCCTCTCAAATCTGCTCCTGCAAAACACGGACCAACCTTCTTTACTCGTAAACCAAAACCTGATCTGAGTATTCTCCATATTTTGGTCTGTATTTTTTCTTTTTGTGCTGGATAGCTCTGTAAAGAAAATAATCAGTGTAAGATTATATAGAAAATAGTAAAGCCTGGATGTAGCTGTAAAAGGGATGGAAGGGTACTAATACCTTTTAGCACTGATACTCTGTAAAACATAGAATAACATGAATTTTCCACTTGGAGGGAACTGAAATTCTCGAGAGCTGTAAATATATTGACTCTGTATGCAGTGCTCCAGGGCTGCAGTGGAGTACTGGCACTGTCCACCACCGAACAAGGGACAGCTGTTTCAACAGCAGTGTCGTGTGCCATGCGATGGAGATACCTCAAACAGCTCCAAGAGTGCTGCTGCGGGCACTAGAACACTCCTAGCCACAGTATCTTGGATTTACTGTGTGACTTACATTTTCCTCAAGGGCTTTCTCCAGGCAAAGACACAGCAGGCATTTGCCTCTGGCAGCAGATTTTTGGGAACAGCCACATAGCTGTGGTTCTGTTGCCTGCTTTGCCTGTGCCAGAGCCCTGGAAAGTGAGGGCTGTTCCTGTATTGCAGGGTGGAGTCAGACATACGGGGCAGCATTGCCAAGAAGCAGCTGATTATTCAAGCACCAGCAGTCACCATCTCCCTCTCTCTGTGGGTGTCTGAACAAAGAGCCCAAATCCTGCCAGGATGCCTAGCTCCACACCTTTTACTCCCCTTCCCAGGATAGGGCTGGACCAGCCGAACTCCTTGCCCTTGGCTTTGACTGGTATATCTTGCACTGTCTAGAAGCTTGGCACTCACCCTGCTTCTTCTTCACAGGCAGCTTGTATAGATCTTAGGATATCTCAGTATCCTAACTAAGGTCTTGACAGTTTGGACACATCTGCATCAGGTTTAAAAATAAATACTTGAACCATCATGGAGTCTTCCTTCACACATCTTTTCCAGCACAAGCAGGATGAAACATTCGCTTTTACAAACATGTTTCATGCTACTCACATCAATTTCCTGCATGTTAAGATGCTGATTCTCAGAAGAAAAACAGGTGGAAAAAGCAGCTGCAATCTTGTGCAACATGTTGGTGAATGCAGCATTGCAGAAACTGTGCTCGGCAGCTGGGCTCTCTGTTCTGTCACAGAAAAGGCATTACAATTGCTTGTCTTGCTGCTCTTTGCTTTAGACTCTGCAAGTGAAGCTATAAATCCAGACAGGCAGAAGGAGGAGGTAGGCAGGCCAGTTTGGAGATGCGTGCCTAAAGGGAGAGAAGGAAAAAAGGGAATCAGTAGCAGAGTGCATGAGTAACAGGGACCACCTGAGAAGGCTGAAAAACAATATTTCAGAAATATTGGGAGACAGGGAGACACAGAGATGAGCAGGCTGAGTGGCTTCATGTACTTTTCATCCAGAGTTGAAAGAGGTGCCAACTGAATGAGCATACAGTGATATGGACAAATGAACTTATTCTCAGTACCTTCCAATTACCAGCTGAAAAAGACTCTGGAAAATATTTGGACTGGCTGGGTTACTACAGTTTTCAGAAGTGGAAAGGATAATTTCCTACCCAGCACCATAACAAGATTTTTGTTAGTGTGTGTATGTAAGTACTGGCTAAAGCAACTGCACAAGAATGAAATCATAATATTTGTGATTGAAGATTTTGGGGGCAATTTCTGCTCTGAGCTAAAAACGCATAAATTTTAAGGAATTCCAGTGAACTTTGTCATCATCTTATAATACCAAAGCTCCACAAGGTCCCTTGACTTATTCCTTTTCTTTTAGCCACATAATATGGCTTGGCATTAATTCACCTACGTTTTTAATGCATTGAGATCCAGCTACCTCTCTTGTTTTTTGTGCTGAGTTTGTTCTCTGCTGCAGAGAATAAGACTCAAGATGCTCACAACAATATGATTGTTGAGATGTCTTTTTATTCCAAGAGATGTGGATTGACCCCAGACTAGCTGAGATTAGTTGGAAGAACAAAATCTTTCAGGTGACTGAGTCTGTTACTTTCTCCTCAAAACTATGAGACCATGTGGCAGAAGAGGACAGAGACAATCTACTTTTGCACTTCCTGTTCCTTTAGCATAGCAACATCGATGACTTAGTAAACCTTAGAAGGCAAACCCTGGAAGGATTCTGTTTCCACCCTTTTTAGCCAGTACTGGCTGAAATGTGTGATAAATCACTTCCCTGATATTTGCTTGACCTGGATGAAATATTTATGTGCCTCTGGCTCAGCTGGCATTGATTCAAGAACCGCTGTAATCCCCTGCCTTCACTTCACCTTCTGAACTTCACACCTGATGTTGGGAGGAATCAGATGAACTCTCAGCCATTTTATCTAAGTCCATTCTTTATCGTACTAACCTGAACAGCTGAGGATTTGCTTGGATGAAAAGAAACAATATGCAAAGATTCATTGGCAGTAAGAATGAACCACTGTCCTTTGACTTCATGTATATGCAGAGGTCTCAGGATCTCCCTGTTCTTTGGCATCAGAGCCAACAGCTATGGTTGAGCTAGAGCAAATCTTCTGGAAAAAGAGTTGTTGAAATCTTTAGTGATGGAAAATCCATTACAAGCCTTGCTAAGTTGTTCCATGGTCAGGCTTATCCTTGGCTGTAAAGAAAAATGGCTTTCTCTGCTCTGAATTTTTCTAACTTCAGCTACTAGCAGTTTGATCTTGTGTCTTTACACATGGGACTAAAAGTTCATTATTTCTGCATGTCTGCTCCTTTACAGCCCATGTTTATGCTACCCTTTCCTTCATACACTCGGCAATGGCCCTTAAATATCAGGTAATTAAATAATCTTAAGAGTTGCTGGGCTCTCCTTTGAGCCCTTTCCAAATTCTCAACATCTTTTTGAATGGTGGACATCAAGAACCCAGGCCTCTCCAGCTCTACTAGACATCAGGGGACACACACAGAGAACAGTTAACTTTCTGTGTATCTATATCA
This sequence comes from Entomyzon cyanotis, assembly GCA_024500445.1. Taxonomy (NCBI): domain Eukaryota; kingdom Metazoa; phylum Chordata; class Aves; order Passeriformes; family Meliphagidae; genus Entomyzon; species Entomyzon cyanotis. The sequence goes on along the minus strand of JAKEPQ010001016.1, from coordinate 65,210,183 downwards.
ACCTATAGAGATCACACCAGTATTTAATAATTTTTGCTCTTGATGAAATGAAGCCAAACATTTATTTAGATTCCAGGTTAGACTCCCTATCCTCTCATATTTCAACCTGCAACCATTCTTCACTCCAGCATGTCATCTTACAGACATGACCAGAGTGTGCAGAAACATGTGCTGTTTTCTTGAGCCAGGCTTACAAGCAAGTACTGGAATAACTTCCCCATTGATGAGGAAGAAACACTACCTCTGAAGAACGGATTAGGTGAAAATCTGTCAGAACAGTTGGCTCTTTCTTGGAAGTGGGGAGGGATGGAGTGACTTTGAGGTCCTAACCTGCCCTACTGGCAATCTAACTGCCTATTTGCTTCAATTTTTTCTTCTCTTCCTTTTTCAACAATGCCATAATTTGTGCCATTGGCAAAGTTCTCAGTAACAATTTCATAGATTATTCTGCGTCATTATTAAAAACATAGTTAAATACTGTTAGGTCAAGAAATTATCTCTTTGAACCCTCATTAAAAATCCATCAAGCTGATAAAATTTTTCTCATTTATGGTGACGTTTTCAGACCTAGGAACTAGTCAGTTTTTAATCAATTTAAAATAATACAAATTCAATACATTTTACATTAATTTCTTAATTAAAATGTCAGGTAGCGTGAAGCTGCATACCTCTGAAAAGTCTGTAATATCAAACTCATTTCCTTTGCCAGCTAATGTTTTAATTCAGTTTTAATTTCACCAGATATATTTACTGAGTGGTGGTACTTATATTGTCCTCCCTTAATCCTTTAGTGACCATGACCTGTGTTAACTGTTCCATTGTTTTACCTGGAATTGTTATCTCTGAAAGACCTCTACTCACACTACCTATTCCATATATCTCAAAACGCTGACAATAATATTAACTGTCTTCTGCTTTAATGTTCCTAACCTTTCAAAGTCTATTGAAGTAGCATGGGTTGGTCACCGAGATCCTTAGTGCTCACATTTAAAATCCTTGAGAACAAAGTGTTAGATGCTGAATTTTTAAGACCAGGGAAGCCAGTAAACAGAACTTTTCACAACATTGACCTGATGATTTCAAAATGTCTTAAGTTAGGATTTGCTTTTTAACATCATCTTCAGTTATCATTAAAATAGAAAATATGTTATTGCCTTGCTGTATAAGTAATTTATGATGTAATTTTTTCCCAGATAGTTTTTCAAATCTTTAATTTATTATTCCCTGTTCTATAATTTATACCTAGTACTGAACAAATAATTGTTGAATTAGTTTAATTTCTGCAATGCCTAACTTCTTTCTTACTGTTACTTTTGCTATCCATGGATTTATCCTACTTTTTTTTCAATTATGATTTTTTTTTTCTAAAATCACTATTTCTTTTTTGTCTCCTGCGTTTTATAGAATATATTTGCAATCATACTTATTCTGAGTCTGTCTGCTGTCTGTTAACCAGAATAGGTTCCATTCTCAGTTGGATTGTGGTTTTGAAAACATCTCCTAGAATGTTTTAAGCAGTTCCCAATTACTATTCCCTTTCTATTTATTTTCTTTTCAGCTGATTTAGCTTCAAACTGCTTTCAGCTTTGTGAGACTGGATTTCTGTTTCTTTTCTTGTGGAAGTTGGTTGTTTTTTTAAAATTTTATTTCCAAGAACATGTCTAGCTGTCTGAACTATCTTCTGATCACACATCACAAATGGAAATAAGTCATGATACCTTGCACTTAAGCAATCTCTGTAATTTAGTGATAGGCTTCTCTACTAGTCGAGACTTAGTCTGACACATATCCTTTACATGTTAGATGAGAAATTTTTGAGGCATCTTAGTGAGCAGAACTTTGCAGAAAAACTTATTGACCCCTGGCAGGATATCCTTTCTGACCCTTCCTGGAAGCAAATTTAAAGTGAGTCCATAGAGAATTTTTTTTTTTTTTTTTTTTTTTTTTTGCGTGGCCATGTTGTCAATGAAGAAGAGGTATGAAGAAGATTTTGGAAATACTGAGTGGAGTCATACTGATGTGGTAATTTCAGTTCTGATGTGCCTCCTTCTATTTGAAACTCAGTTTGAACTGTTCCTTCTATTTGAAACTCAGCTTGAACTGTTCACTCCCTACAAGTACTTGAAAGCAGGTTTCAGCAAGGTTGGCATCTTCTCCTAGACAAAACTAGTGCTAGAGTGGTAAAGCATTGGAACAGGCTTGCCAGGAAGTGGTGGAGTCACCATCCCTGGAAGTGTTCAACACTTGAGAAAGCATGGCACGTTGTGATATGGTCTAGTGGGCAGGGTGGTTACTCAGTGGGAAGTTGGATTTGGTGATCTTGGATGTCTTTTCCAACCTCACTGAAAGCTTTGTTTTATCTTTATCTGCCATAGTGCCAAAACATATTTTGGTTATCCCTAAAACACCCTTGTGTGTTGTTTTTACTTAGAAGGTATGGTTATTTGGATTTTCACATACTGATATGGTTTGTGCATATTCTTGCTCTAGGAAGGGAAAACAATGACAACAACAACAACAGCCTGGCAATTTCCCGCCTCCCCCCACCCCCCTTTTTTTTTTAATGGACTTAAAAGCTCATCAACAAATTTCTCAAAACAGGGACTGCAAAGATGTGTTTCACTTTCTGAGAAAGCCCATTTTAGAATGTCATTGAACCTCTTATCACTAAATGGTGTCCTCAGCCTTCCCTGTCCAGATGAAAACATGAAAAGATGTTCAAAATTAATGTTGATGGCAAGCTTCTCCTTAATAATATTTTATTTTAAAACATTCCCATGGTTTAAAGAAAGACAGTATATGTGCCTGCCAGGCAAAAAAAAAGGGATATCTTTATAAACTAGACTATTTAAAACTCAAAATATAAAAAGAGGAAAAAACTCTCAGTGATATCTGGCAGACAAGAACATTGTACTGATAAACACATTTGTGTATTTTTTCAGTGTTGGCATTAAAGCAGGATGAAGTGAGTAGAAAGGAAAATGCTATCTGTATTAGAAAACTCAATGTATTTTAATTAAAAACTTGATTTATATGGATCAGATTAATCAGTATTTTTATTATTTGGCAGAAGTAAAAAGAGCCTCACAAACTTATAGTTGCTTCAAGCAATAGGGGTCAAACAGTGCACCATTTTACCCTGTATTTGCTTTAAAACTAGATGGATACTGACTGAATATTTTGCTTAGGAGTTCCAAGAAGGAGACCCTTGCACTCCAATCCACTCCTTGCAGTATGTTAACAGCATTTATCTTGGAGATCATGAAGGTATTGCCACTCCACAGGACCAGCAGCAACAGTCTGCTTGGAGGTCTGTGCCTTTCAAAGGGAGATGTATTTGGTAATTTATGCCCTGATTGAAAGTTGACTGCTGTTCATAAGACCTACCATCCCCATTTTCATTAAGTAATAGATCAAGTAGTTATTAAATAAGGATTGCAAGACTAAGCATGTGATAAATTCACTCCCCTGGGAATCACCTGGCACCAAATACCAGGCCTCACATTTAATCAAGTTATCAGAGAGCTGAGATACACAAAGATCTGTTTTACTCACTATCTGTTTAGGGACTATTAGACATCTGAAATGTACAAATCCTAAAGAATATTTTTATACCTACAAACATTTTTAACCCACTCAATGCCTAAGATGGAATACTTTGAGATAGTTCGTTAGTCTTACATTTTCTGGTCTTACTATAAAAAAACCCCCAAGCAAACCAAAAGAGAAATAGGGAAAGAAGCAGCAATTTCTTATAGAGGAATGTAGATCAGCATTTAAAGATTTGCCACTAAAGCATACCTGTAGGTATATCACTGTATGAACTTCAGACAGAAAAGTATTTATTCCTCAAGTCATAAAGCAGCTGCTTATTTTGTAGAGTCTTACCACATTTTAATTACAGAGACGATGTACAGTACATGATGCATATACTGTTGCCTTTTCATCATGTCTCTTCATATTTTTCCATGCTCCAGACCATATTCCAGAAAAATTTCATCATTCCTTTCACAGAAACATCTGTCCAACTGTAAAATGGACCCTTTTTTTTGTTGTTTTGTGGCTTTCATCACAAGACTTAAAGGCACCATATTTTACAATCTAACACATTTAGATTCAGTGAAACTCTATGTTACTGCACACTAATGTAATAATGAGAAATGTAATTAAAATCACTGCTATAATAACATCTTATCGGAATGCACAATGAAGATAAACTTGCTTATTCCAGAGACAGAGGGCTTATTGCATAGGAAGCAGTTTGTTCTGATGGATTCTTTGATCTACAGCTGGTATCTCTGTTAACTGGAGGGGTGGGGAAGGGCTTGGTATATATTGCCACATTTTCCTTTGGCTGCCAAAGGGAGGATAATTAAAAATAAAGGGGGCTTCAGGATCAAAGAAATGGAAAAAGTTACGCTGCCTAGTGAACAGGCTGAGGGAAAATGTTTTTAAAAATATCTTCATTAGTAAATATTTAGAAGGCACAGATGCTGAATAAACACCTCATTTAGCTACAGACTTCAGGAGAACAATTACTGTATGAAAAAAATCAAAAGATTTAAAAGAAAAATAAAACTAGGTTGGTGGCTAGTATGTAAACTGTGCATAGAAATACCACAACTATGCACAAGGTATCAGGTTTTCTTCATAAAGGGCGAGAAATTACTCTGACTCATCTCTCCATATTTTGTACACAAATGAGACTGGATGGCAACTGAAAGCCTCAGAGAAGGCTCAGAAGTCAGTCCCTGGGAACGGGGTGAGATAGTTTCAGCAAACTGGCCCTTGGCACTGTGTGTTTCAAACTGGGGTGCCCAACTAGCTCCAGTCTCTTCCAAAGGAGGCACTAACAAGCACAAGGAAACAAAGAAGAGAAGGAGTGATTTCTTTTTTCTGCTTAAGGCTTGCAAAAGCTGGAGCACAACATTAATTGTTTATTCCAAATACTTAAACACTCAGTGCAAGGGTCCATGTTTGCAGAGTCCAAGTGGAAATGACTCAGCATGCTAAAAAGAGCAGGCTGTCCTGTTGTAATTCACATAATTAAAATATTCTGCCTAAATGCATTACATCTCCCCACACACATGAAAGGCTTGTGTTTCCTCAAACTCTCCATTTACAGTTAGGGAAGCCAGAGTTCTTAAGCTCTTATGAGAAAGAAAATATGATGTGGTCTGGGCATCTCTGCCTCGGTGTGCATAAAAAAAATCACAACACTGGATAAAATACCAAGTCCCAGACAAAGATGCCTTATTTTTAATACATACTGCAGCACCACCACTGCTCTGTTACCCTTTGCTGTATTAAGGGCTGTGTGTCTAATCCAGTTTGTACATCAGCCTGTATCGACATGTACCTGCATTAGGGCATTTATGTCCTTTAATGGCCCACCAGGCTCCCAGATGTGCAGGAAAACCAGGCTGCAGGTCTTAAGGAATTGGCAGGAATTTATATCCTAGCTGGCATATTCTTAAAGGTTTTTGGTTTACTTGCTTTTTGAAGGCTGTGTGGGGAAGTCCTGGGAAATAGAGGTCTGCCTAGAAAAGTGGAACTTGTGGTGTGAATGGGCAAGGGCCTGCTGTGCCCCTGTTGGCATTTGGATGGAGCTGCTCTTTTCCTCTGTGGCTTTAAATAACATTGATGAAGGCTTTCTACATCAGCATATGTGAGGTATTTGCTCTCTTGCCTGGCAGCCTCCAGGTGGTGGAGAATGCAGGCAGAGAGGCAGCAGTTTAGGGAAATAAGTAATCACGATGTGTAAAGAGCAGCAGCTGTGGGCTTTGGACCAGTAATAAAAGTGACAGTCATTGCAGAAGTCTCCTGGAAGCTGGGAGGAGTCAGTAGTAATGCTTGTTTGGCTGCTTGCACTGGGACTAACTGGGCACTGTGGGTGCTGCCTTGTGGGGCTTTGCTGGGAAGAGACATTGACAGGGAAGATGAGGGGCAGGGGCTCAGTGCTTGTTCTACCCGCTGTATCATGACCTGCAGACAAGTAATGTGAGCAAGGACAATGCTCAAAAGCTTTAGAAGAAAAGGTGGATGCTATTTTCCCATTATAGCCTAGCTGGGCCTTCAGCTGGGATGGTTCCAGGTCAAGGATGATAAGAATGTGAAAAGAGTGAAAGTAGGGACCAGGGTGTGGTGGTGTTACCCCTCATCTCTAGAGATCAGGCCAGATCTTTGCCTTGGCTTAGGGGGCTGTGCCCTGGCTGACTGTGATGGACAGTGTCAGGACCCTTCTGGTGGAGCAGCCAAAAGCTGGAGTCTGTCACCTGGCACACGTTCTTCTTGGCTGAAGCATCATCTCCCTTCAGGTTTCCTTAAGGTAATTTGATGTTTCCAGTGGGTTGGTGTTATTTAGTGGGGTATTGTACTGTGTATCTTGTGAAGACAGGACTGACCACTATAAACAACTGCCACATAGTTCAGGGGATGAAGAAATGAGACCTTGGACTGGGCATGTTTTAGAAAAATCTCCTTGTTCAGTATTTTCCCATGATACTCCCAATCTAGTTTTCTCTAGCACAAGTAACTTATCATTCTGTGGCATTTAATCTTATGCTACAAAACATCGGTTTCCCAATTAATTATGTCTTAATAAAGAGTAGGGGAGTAGATCTCATTTCCACAACATGGGTATGTAATCCCTTTATGTTACAGCTTTGATGAGTTAGAGAAGTTCTCCCTGCCTGCCTTAGCCCCTCAGTTGAAAGCTGCTGGGTGTAGGAGGTGGCTCTTTGTCCTTGGTGGCTGCTTGGTACTCGCTTGCAGGAGAGTGAGCACCAGACCATCGCCTGGAGAAGGTAGGAAGTAGGAGCTGTGTCACCACAGCAACATAATGGTTACAACAAAATGGAGCAGAGAGATTTTGGATCCTGCTTAGCTTAAACGAGTTTAATCTGTGGTACCTCCCTTCTGAAACAGTCATTGAGCTATGGAAAGGTCTAGCATGAGGCCTCTGAACTCTATTGGGCCACTGCTCAGTAATGAGTGCAAGACTCTTGAGGACACAGACAAGTGGAGAGGTACACAACCTCCCTATTAACAGAAAAATGTGTCTGAGAATGGGAAGTCTTGGTTCTTGTCCATGTGCTGGAAACTGCTTCACAACACTTGCCTGAGAAGCAATTGAGTAAAATGCCTCTGCAGCACTGAAAACAAGACAGAGGACTCCTTTCCCAAGGGGATATTTAAACTTTTCATTGGAAAAGATTTAAATTTGTCATTCGACATATTTTGTCAGCAATGATTTTATTACTCAGTGGCTATTAATCATGGGCCTTACTGTGGCATTCATATTTCAAGTCATTAGCCTTTTATTTTCTAGCAAAAATGTAGTAGATCTGTAAGAGTGACTGTTCCCTGCTGTTGAGAAAGCCATGGCATCATAAAACTTGAGAAGCTTTGCACTAATGTAATCAATCTACTAAACGACAGCTATATCTGGAGTACTGTGTGCATGTATAATGCCTCACAATGGAAAGCAGCACTGCTGTGTTGTGGCTCCATACCAGCATTTGGGGAGTTTCTTGTGTGAAAATACTTCTGTGCTGCAAACACCACTTCTTGAAGGTCTGCTCCCTCATAGTGGCACTCATCAAACACCAAATGGTGTGTTGGCCATGTAACATTTTGATGTCAGTTTTACATCCTAGCAAAATGACAATCACATCTCTCTCTTTTTTTTTTTTTTAATTACATTATCTCTCAGATATGGAAGATAATGTTTGCCACTGACTTTACATCCAGTGAATGTTTCCTGTAAGTTTTTTTGCTGTGTTAAGCAAAGACCTGGGAAACATGAGTCAATTTAGGTTCTTTACAGTGATACTAACTGCAAAGGCAACAGCCATCTTAGGAGAATTGCTTACATTGGTCTGTCCTCTTCTTTGAGAATGAAGAATAGATCTCTACAGGACACAGTCCCACCTAGTATGGGACTCAACCCTGAGTGACTATAAATGCAGATTAAATTGGGAGGAAAATTTTGACAAGTCTGCAGCAGCAACATGGAAAGAACAAACCTGTAGAACTAGAAATTTCTTAAGAAACTTTTAGGGTCCTTGTAAATGACTATCTAGGCACAGATGAGCACAGCAGCCTACATTCCTGCTGAATTTTCCTAACTCTTAAATATCTGAGTGCAGCAGTGGCTTTATGAATGACCATTCTGCAAATATTTTCCCCAAACATCTTGCTTGATGGAAAAATAAAAGCTCTTGCACATTGCTCAAACTTTGTGCAGTGATATTATGCATTAGATTTGCACTTAGTAGCAAAGACAGTAATCTTCCCAAAGTAATCACAGTGCATAATAGAGCTACTTTAAAGCAGGGAACGTATTGCCTGGTGTTCACTGCACACCTACAGAACTATAATCCTAATGCTGGCATTACTAGAGAACATCTCAGGAGGAGAGGAACTAAAACCCCAGGATTTTTAGTGCAGCCTGCAGGCAGGGTAATTGGGGTCCCAGGTAATGAAAACAAAATGACTTCACATCCCCTGTGAATGTTTGCTGCTCACAGCAAGGAGCTTCTATCCTAACATATTAGAATCTTTTGTCCTACCACTGGAAAATTCAGAAGGGGTTTTTTGAGGGTAATTAAATTATCATGCCCATCTTCCAGATTAGGGCTAGACTGATTTACTGTATAATCTTGAGTAAATCAGGAGTAGCCAGGAATAGAAAGAATGTTTCATTATTTTACAACCCAGAGAAATCATTACATGTGAAATTAGATTCCTGTAATCATGCAGGTCTGTTCAAGGCACTCCTGAAATTCCTTCATGATGGGCAAGGGTGCACACAGCAAGATCACTCTTCTCTCACTACTGTCTCCAAAGTGTTTTAGTATTCGAGGCAGCACATCCATGGTTTCAGAGAATGGAGTGGGCCTCACACTGATATTCCTTCCTTCAGTCTTCTCAGTGTAATATAACAGCACATTCTCTTGCCTTTGAATGATTGTTCAGGGGTACCTAAGCAGTGGCCCTGCATTTGGGACTTCACCATGATCCTTTTCTACCTTCTGGAAAAGGTAATGTCCAGGATATGAAGTTAGCTCTTCCTTGGTTCTCATGAGGCTTTGGAAGGCACTGGAAGTATGTGAAAGACAAACATCACATATGCAGACAAAATAGTAACATCGCCCCTCTGGAGTATTTCTGTAGGATCTGACAAATCACAGCATTCCTTATTCTTTGTTTAATATTCAAAGATGAATGGCTCTATTAAGTTGTCTAGCTTTATTTATTCATTTTGGTAAACAGACTTTTTCAGCAATTAATTCATTTGATAAGTGAAATGAAAAGGTCCAGATTTCTTCTGCCATGGGATCACTATATGCAGATGAGTGTGGGTGCAAGAATTTCAGAGGTATCATGGAAATTGAGGTAATACATGAAAACATGAGAAATGCATGTAGAAGTTGCTTAAATCTAATATATTCTTGTGCAGTCAACCACTCTTTTTTCTAGCTTTCTAGAAAATACTGGAATGAAATTGCTTGCTTTCTCCTTTATGAGAATAATTGGTCCTTTTTGTAGTCCCTTTGCAGTACTCCTGCAGAAAACTGGTTATTTTTTATTCTGTTCCTATTCTTATGAAGCATTTTATTGAGAAAATAAAATGTCAAGAATAGTAAAATTAAACATAACATCAGAAAACATTTTTTGTGAGACCAGAATTTTACTGTTTGAAGACTGAAAACCAGTAAAGGTTGTTCTAACCTCATCTGTTTCATCTTTCATTATCACAAAACCTTTCACCAGGCAGAACCTACCCAGACTTGTAAAACAACTAAAGGGAGAGCTGACACAGTTGATTACCACTTCCAAAATGTATGACTTGGCTTAAAAACTGGAAGATGTCCATGGATATGGTTTTGGTTTTGTTTTTTTTTTGGCAACGAGATATGGAAGTTATCAGCAGTTCTGTTGTTTGAGACCTTAAATGGCAGACCTAGTCAGCCAAAAAGAGTTAGAAATTCCTTGTGGTTTTGACCTTTTTCCTAGTTTGACAGCAGATGATTGAGAGTATGCAGTGGGTAGTTTATGACAGCCTGTGCAACTGAGGTTGTCGTGTGGCTACAGGGTGAAGCCTGTCCTTGACATAATTAGCTAAACCTTTCTCTACTCTGCAAAGATAGGAAGACAAGGATTAGTCCCACATGTGGAAGGCTGCTTTCCAGAGACTAGGCAAAGTGAATTTGCCAAGACTGTTTGCAGAACTCCATGATTCTTCATCATCCTGTGGTTCAAGTACCTCTTCTGATCTCCAGTCCAAAAGCTGACATTCAATATTTCCCTTTGTTTTGTAACAGGATCTTTATACAGCTCCAGAATAACCCCAGATGAAACATCAAAACAAGGCAAAAGCCAGACGGGAATGCCAGAGTTCATGTCACCTCATTCTTCAAGAATATTGCATAGAATGTGCCAGCAACAAAAGCTTGGATTCAGTCTAGATATCGATGTTTGTTCTGCTAAAACAACAAATTGATGAAAATCCAATGGAGGAAAGTCATCTTGACAGCAGAACATGAAGACTCAAGGAAGGCAGAGCCTGACTGATGCAAAGGGATGGACCTGAGGGGGAGTTAAGATCACCTAGGTAAGAAGGATCACCTATGGCTAAGCCATTTTGGGAGGATGTTTGTTTGGTCTACAGCTGTTTCTTGAATACTGGAGAGTGTATGGGTACTTAGAAGACTAAGGCCAGCAAATTGGACTGGAAAAGTTTCATTTGTTTCTTTTTTTACACCAGGGAAATATCTAATTATGCAGCCAGGGCAGTTGAACAGATCCACAAACGAAAAGTTAAGTAGATTAAAAAACATCAAGGGAAATGGAGGCTAGTTAGCCCTTTCTTTTCTGATAGATCTATTAAATGAAATCATATTCTAGCACACCCCTCTCAGCTATGATCTCACAATTATTACTTAAGTTTGGTCATACGAAAATATAATTTCTTTTCCCAGTTAGAAACAAAGGTTTGTCTGTAGCTTCTCCCCTGAGCCTCGATGACCCCTTGGGCATGTGTGCGCAAGACTCCCTTATGCGCTGTTGGATAACGCAATAGGGACGACATGGCAGCATCCCATTCTTAACCTCTGAATCCCTGTCCCAAAGAGGTAGATGACTTATGGTCCAGCTGGCAGGGTGCAGCCTCCAACAGTGCTGGAACACTACTTTAATTCATGCCCCTTGAGCTATTACAGACGTGCCACTGCATCCCTAAGAAACAGACACAGATCATAAATAAGGTTAGATGTTATTTTAAGTAATAAACACTAAGATACAGAAATCTCATTGCAGCCTTCTGTCTTTGTCTGTCTCTTCATTTTGACTATTTTTAGTTTGCAGTCAGCATTATGACTGTGAACTCAAGGAACACTTGGACAATAGGTACATAAATAATTATGGATAGGTCTCCAGTGCCTTAAACATTAGCAGAGAATTCAAGTTAAATACTGGCTGGGACTGTTCTGTGGCTTGGAAATACAAGCTGGACTTACACATATTGCTATAATCTTATTTCCCAGGGTGAAAAACTAACCTGGATGCTGGTGGTGGTAGAAGGGTCTGCACAGAAGCTTTGAGAATTGCAAATTGATGTATTACGGAAAACAAATCTGCAGAAAGAACTGGAGCCATCTTCTATGTTTGTCTGCTTATACTTCATAGCAGTGAACTCTGAGTACTTTCCACAGATTAAAACTGATTAAAAACGTAAATTCAGTTAAGAGCTACCCTGCCCTGTGATTATGCTGCAGTATTGCTGAAACATGTTAGAGATATTAGCTGCTAGAGCTGTCATAGAAAACATACTGCACATTTGCAGACATGCCTGAGAGTAAAAAGAGAGATTTTTACTCTTTTTCCAATTGATACTTAAAACTTGAGGTAAATATTAGCTTAAGCATAAAAGTTAAGTGTGTATCAAGGGTTACTGCATTGCTATTACCCTGGGTTGTGATAAAAAATAGTAACAGTAAAGAAAACTTGTGTAAACTGCTGAATCTTTTTAACTAACTTGATTTTTTTGCATGTTTTTCAAAGAGAACTCTTTGATATTGTCACCTTTTGAAAAAATCTCTTTTGAAGTATTAGTAAAGTGGTGCAGAAAAGTAAGGTTTTCATGCATATATAAAAATTTTAAAAAAATCTGAAATCTCCATTTATGAAAGCACTACCTATGCAGACATTGATGGTGGTAATCACCAAAAACATGAATGTTGCAGAATTACCATGTAGCTTTTCTCTATTTGTTTTTATTTCCTTTTCACAGTCTGAGAGTACTTTATGTTTTGATGTGTCTTTGGAGAGCTGTGTCACGCAGGACCCAGTGGGTAACACAGAAGACTTTCACCTCCTGCAGGTCACCCCTGCAAATGCAAGGCTACGAAGAAAGCAAAAGTTAAGACTCCACTGAAATAGAAATAAAGGCATCTCTGCACTTTTACAAAGAGAAGCATGAGGACAGGTTAGGCAGAGCCCTGGTTTGAATGACAGCCTTGGTGATCAGGGAGGTTGTTTGTTTATATCCAAGGCACTTAGCTCTCACACAATCTCTGCAATTAAGTAGGCCTGCATCAAATGTGAAGCAATCAGGTTTTTTCCTACTAGGAATGACTGTGAAACATTCTACTCAAACCTCCTATTTCATGCTGTATCACTCTGTAAAATCAAGTGGGGTCTCTGGAACACATCAAGAGCCAGAGTCAGATCCTTCTTGATGGAGCTCAGTAATTAAAGGTCTCATTTTGAGAGGGCAACAAGACCTCAGGTCTTGTATAGTCTTAAAAAAGGAGGAATTTAAATTTATATTTCCTGCCCTTGGAAAGTGTACTAGCCTCCAGGTGTCAAGCCAATCTGCAAACTTGTGGTGAGTTCACAGCTGCCAAAAGGGGAAGCTCTCCTTTTGCTGCTGCACCCTGTGCCTACTGGACCACTCAGAGAGTAATTTTAGATCACTGAAATGGCAGAAAACTATCTCAGAAGAAAGGCAAAATTAAAGCAAACATGTAGAAGATGCCATCCTGCCGTTCTAGTGAGCTGAACTGGCTTGAGGGAGACTCTAAGCAGCTCCTGAACAGGTGTAGAGGGAGCAAGAATACTCCTCTTTACGGCTCTGTGCAATTAAACCAGCACTCTGCTTCTGAAATGGTACCCAGGAGAATCTTCCCCCGATTCTGGGATCGCTGTGCAACAGCTGAGGTGTGCTGGGCCTGAAGGAACATAGAGGAGAGCAGAGCAAAAATCTAAACCCAAGTGTAAGTCTAAAACATGCTTTTGTTAGAGCACACGTGTGGTGAGTCCCGGTCTGCTGGTACAGCCTGTGTGTGTTTCATAATCTGCAAATACTGCATAGGATCTGAGGACACTACCCAGAAGATGTGATTGCTGCATGAGTGACAGAAGGTAACATCAACCATCCTTCTCAGCTAATATAAGTCTTCCGTTTCACTCTGGCTTTCAACTTCAGCCCCAGATCGTTCTCCTTTTCTATTTCTCCCCATTTTTCTTCTGTCTTAGTTTACTCCCTTTTTATTCCAGTTCAGCTTTTATCCTCACCACAATGCATTAGGCTGCACCTACAGAAGCAACCCTTGTAGGTACATTCACCTCAGAATGTTCTGTGATTCTGTGAATCCACACTGTAGCAGGTGTCCCACAGCTGGCTATCCCTGCTCTCAAGATACTTTTGGGCACAGTGTGGATGCCAGTGCAGGTCAAGGAGTATTTCCAACAGGCGATTTAGATAAAAGCAAGCCTGTTTTGAAAGGCAGCTGAGCAGGGACATATAGGCATATGGAAGTGACCAGTGCCATATCAACCTCAGTCAGAGAGCAGACTCTGGAGCATGGAGCCATGTAGAGACCTTTATCCATGGCTCAAATCCACTGAAAGTGTAAGAGAATTCCCTGACAAGTTCTAGCACCCAGCTCCACAAAGCTCCCAGACTGTAAATGTAGCCTTACTTCTCCATCTCTGAGGTGGAAGGTATCAAATATTTTGTTGGACTGACATATGCAAAGTTGCTAAAGGAGACTGCTCGATAAGGAGAGTTACTGGAGAGTTCATCTGCAAAGTCTGGAAAAATGTTTGTAGATATGCGCAAATAGACATAAAAAAAGGTAAGCTCTACCTCAACATGAGAAAGAACTTCCTTATGTTGAGGGTGGCAGAGCACAGGAATAGGCTGCCCAGGGAGTCGTGGAATCCTCCTGTCTGGAGACATTCAAAACCTGGACACATTACTGTGTCACCTGCTCTAGGTGATCCTGTCTTGGCAGGGAGCCTGGAGTTGGTGATCTCCAAAGGTCTCTTCCACCCCTAACTATCCTGTGATTCTGTGAAATTAACTTGAAAAATATAATAAATTTGGCATCCTCCTTCCAAGCTTTGGCATACAATTCAAAAGATTTTTAAAAAAAAAAAGATATCACCAGATGTTTACTTATCGTGCAGAAAATAATGCATGACCTAAGACTCATAATTTGAAAGATGTGAGCTACTTTCATTAAAATTTCAAACATGTTCAATTTTAAGATGTGAGGAAAATTTTAGGAATCTGCTTTTGAGAACTGGTTGGCAACTTCAGTTATGGGCAAAGCCATCACCGTTCAGGTTTGATCACAGAAAATCACTTCACAAAAACTGAGAAGATGGTATTTTATTCCAGTAATTGCAATGAGGAGTCATGATTGATTCTGCAGAAGTGACAGAGATGTGTCTGGACAAGGTAAGAGAATAAAGCCTGTGAAGTCAAACTGAATATATATTTTGAGAATTTATTCCAGCACTTTATAGAAAACTGAGGTAACTCCAACAGAAGCAAAACTCAAGTCATTATTACAGAAAAGTAAGAAAAATCACCAGTGAGTTCACGTGTGAAAGTACAACCATACACCGTTCATTCCTTAAATCTCTTCAAATTTGTGCAAGTTTCAGAAAGACAGATTGGCTTAGTTTGTTGGCAATTCACAACTACTTTGAAAGCACAAATGAAACTGTTACTGTACTGTAACACGGTGTGACATTAGTATGAAAGAGTCAAGATCCCTCCCTCTGTCTCTGATCTCATTTGAAGCATGACAACACCAGACTGGCATCACTAATGCACAGCCCCCCAGTGTACACTCTGGGGTCTCACTTCTGCATGCTCTGAGCTCTCCATACCCTTTTCACTACAGATCTGTAGATGTCAAGGACTCCTAGCCTTGAGCATACAGCAGTAAGCATGTATGAGCAAAACACATTTATAAAAGACATTTTGAAATCAAATGTGCTTTGTCTTGGACCTCTGGCAGTCTGGAAAAGATCTGCAGTTTGATCTCAGGAAAACTATTTCAGCTTCAGACAAAAACATTTGGAATGTCAAGGGACTACTGAAAGTCCTGAGAACAACTTCACGAACATTACTGTTATAACTCAGTAAAATCCATTAATGTTTCCCATAACACTGAATCTACACATGCATCAGCATGAACCATGAATGATAATTCCAAGTTGCAATATGGCCTAAAATTTCCAGATATAACAGATACAAATGGTTGTGGTCATTCACAACAGAACATTGCACAATGTAGAACAGAGTGCCTCTTTTTAGTATGCATAATGAGATTCCAGATGTATGATGAGACAAAAGCAAATATATTTATTTGAATGAATTTATAAGACACTTTAAAGCTACTATTTATTAAAATAAAAATCCGATTACCACATAAGAAAATCTTTTTGGAAATGCTTTCTTTTTTCAAAATGTACAAATTCTCTGCTGACAATCTTATAAAACACATACATGCTGCAAAAATGAAACATACAAGAGGAGCAATGAAGAATTACCTCAGCTTTCACCACCACTTCACTTGATTGAAACTGTTCTTGTGTTCCATTAAGCATAATAATATATTTGGAAAATGTAAATAACCTAATTACATTTTTTTGCTTCAAGCTTCCAGGCACCAGTCATATATCGCAGTCGTATAAAAAGAAGATCCCTGCCCATCTGCAGCCAGCTCCAAAAGGGAACTAACTTAGAACCTGTGATTAATGAAGAAGAAAATCAGAAGGACATTGTTAGAAAAAATATCAGCATTGGCAAGACACACATTTAAGAAGTCATGAACCTCTGCATTCTCAGCACACTCAGACCCACAACCTAGAACTTAACATTAATTAAAAAATTGTATTTTGAAAGCTATTGTTTTATAATAATTACATTATGCCAAAGGTGGGAGACTAGTTTGCAAGCAGCACAGTAATTCCATGTATGTGACAAAGCTTTGTTCAAGTAAATAGGAACCTGAACACTAAAAATTAAGCAAATGATGTATCTAGCAACTTTGGAGAAAAGGACCACCACCTTGTGTTACAATAAGAAGATGCCAATCTTCATGCAAGGCAAGGAACCCACATGACAAAACCAAGGCTTCTACCATCTCTGCTAACATTTGTGTCAGGTGTAATGTACACATGGAACTGCACTGAAAGGAAGCATTTCTAGTAAAGCTGGCTCAGGACATTCTCTACTTGCATCTTTCATCATCACTGCAGTTCATTATAATTTCTGCTGTTCAGGGGTTGTGCTGAGGAGAGATTAAGGTTAAAAATAATGTAAGAAACATAAAAATGGAAGAACTGCATTTGATGGAGGGAAGTGAGCTGAAGCAAGCAGTACCTTTTAAGCTGGCTCTGCACTCAAGAAATACGCAGGGAGCTATACTTCCCAGTAACTCAGTGGCAGAGACCTCCCTACAGGTCTGAAAGAATATCACATCTTAAGAAGAGATGGTGCTCTAGAGGAAGCCTTAATAGCTGAGAATTTTGGAAGGCAAGACACAGGGAAATGGAACTGAATCAATTTGCAATGATGGTCAGACTCCCTGCCCAGTGTCTTAAAATTGCACTCATTTATTAACATACTACAGCAAGAGGACATGCCAAAGTAGTGTTTTGCCCTAGCAGTGTAATTCCCTACCTTTGTCTCCAGTGGGAATGCAGAGTTTCTCTCCCGTGCTACCCCTTCACCTACTCTTTCTGTACCAAGCCATGGCACCAGGCTGGCAAGGACATGAAATTAGAATTTTATATGAAAAGAAAGCTGTGTGCTATCAAAACTGGGTAAATATGGCAAGACCCTTGGTCTGTTATTCTGGATTGACATATAAGGAATCTTACAAGAACATGAACAATTTCCCTACCTTCTATTTCAGTCCAGTTGACAGCAACTTCTGCTATAGGTATTTTCAAGCGCTGGGCTATATAAAGAAGTTCCACGTCAAACGCCCTGAAGAAGAACAGGAAATAGCAAATTTAGTCACACACACTCCCAGAAGAAAGACAGTGGCAATGTTAATTAAATGATTGTTCAGTCATGCAGTTGATACCAATGCTCTACAGGTCAGATACACATGGAAGGGAAATTAATTTTCCTGACTAAACATCTCAAGAACACAGCCAACATACAGACACCAATAAGAATACTTCACTGTGTCCTGTTTTTCAAGGTATAGATCACTCTGTATTCAGTCCACTGCTTGCTTTTCATTCTGCTGCAATCACAATTTAAACAGTTTTGAAGACCATAAAGACCAAGCAGTCAAATGCACCATGTAACTCCACATCTGTAGCAGTTTCACCAAAAGGGACATCTACCTGCTGTTGCTTTATGATGATCTGATGGTTTCTCCCTTCACTTTCTAAGTCAAGAAACTCAAGGCAGCCGCATAGCACTGAGAAATTATTTATGTTACTGTGCATAACAGAACATAAACAACAGTTGTACTTTAGCGACCACTTAATGCACAACACAAAAATCCTCTTGGAGAGACCTGTCTTTTTTTGTTGGCACAATTTTTTGCAGGTTGTACAGCAAAATGAACTGGGGCACTGATCCTACTCTGTCAGGTCCTCATTCCTTCTCAGTTTGTCCAAAATACTCCTTAATTCTCTCAGGTCTCTGCACAGGGAATTGTCTGTGTGTTTCATTCCTGCAAATGCCCTGTAAATGCATTCTCAAGTGGGCCTTCTCGCTCTGAAACAGCAGACATTGGATATTCAACAAGTAGCTCGGCAGCTTTTAACGCTCATTTAGAAATCAGCACATGAAATTGCCAGTAGCTACCATTGATAAGGCTGAACACAAATGACAATTATGAAGGTTCTGGTGATTTGCCTTAAATTGTCATTGCTAAGTCCAAGACAGTTCTCTATTGAAATGAAAAAAAATCTATTGCCACTGGAGGAAACATATGCAATTAAAAAAAAAAAAATTCATTCATGCTTAAAGGGTTGTTGAATTCATGTCTTTGGTAATTTCATCTAACACTAAAGAAAAGGTGGAAAGGGACAGACAAGAGTAGGCAGAAGTCCTACTTTATCGGGTTGCTAGCCAGGTTCAGATGTTATTTTCTTCTACTTCAAGCCACCTTCTCCTTTTAAGCAGTGCATTTCTGCAAAACTATTAATGAAGGCAAGAGCAGTCCACTTTGAAATGTGCATGTAGGTCTGACACACAGGTAGGCTCCCACTGAAGTACAGAGCACAGCACACTGGCTTGCTGGTGGAACCACAGGCACACGTGCACCGACATGAACTCGCCCTCTCCGTGTGTGTGACAGGAGAGCCACTGACACCACACGGGACAGCATTGAAACAAAGACAGCACAGATATGTTAACTACAGAGACTACGGCTACTGTATACAGAGAACTTAGAGCTACTTTGTAAATCTGACTTTGATTAGGACACAGGTCTTCTCATTGTGACCAAAAAAGTTATAAGAACAAATTACTTTTTTACCTCGGTGAACTGATTCTACTCCAAGCTGCCTTGCCATTTCACTGCTTTCTTTAAATGACAGTTGAATATTATTTTATTAATCACTCCATGGTCTCTTCTACATGTTTATGAATCATGTCTATTGAGACCAAATCTAATTTTGTAATACTCACTACTTAAATGACTAAAAATCTTAAGAGACGCAGAATAATTGTCTGATGAATTAGACTATATGAGCTGCTCTAAAAGTATTACATAAACTATTAGCCTAGTGAACTAATAGTTATTTGCAGTAATTCCTGTGGACAACTGATTACTGGAATGTCAGCACATACATCACAGAACAACATCATTAAATAGTTCTGTGAACTACAGGGCTCAAAGTAAAACATTAAAAGCACAGGAATTAATCAGGTTGAACACTAATATTGTTACATGTGGTTGCCATGTGGCTAACAGCGAAATATCCTGAAATTAAAAAACCCAAACCTATTCAAAGCTGAAAGGAGAACCACTTCAGCAGAATACCCCTGGGTTATCGTTTTTCTTCCCTTTTCCCACCACCTTTTAGTACACTAGAATGGTCAGGGAATACAGACTGCAGTGTGCTCATCACACTGACAGCATTACACTATACCCATACTGCCGACCACCAGATCCAGCTGGTACAGGAGAACCACCCAGAAGCTTCCACAGCCAGGATTTAAGTGTGGGTATGTTAGATGGAGCCTACCCTCGAGGAGATCAAAGCCACACCAGTGGATGAGCTGGTAAGCATTTGTGAGCAGTTAACATGTGACAGAACCACTCCTAGAAACAGCAGAGTATTATTCACACCATGTACTTCATCCTGCTGCAGAGACTGAAGGCAGCTGCCTCCTGGGAGAGGGACACACTGCTTAGAATACCCAAGTTTGGCTCCAGCCTGAATGAATTCAGGTTCCAATCTGACTACCCAGAATTAGATACTCAAAAATATATGTGTGAATGATTTTGCCATTGATTTCTAATAGTGGCTCCATTATGTGTTAATTGCCACAAACATGAAGTAAAGAAAAGTAAAGAAAAAGCTGTCTATGTGGTTGTGTTTTGGTTAAGTTAAAGACAACGCTGACTAAAGTTCATTTTAACACCAAGTTGGTAGATGTTTAATTGAATTCAGTCCTTTTAAACTGAGTCCTTAAGATGCTTGAGCTTATAAAATATCCATCCTGAAAAATTATTCTGGATTTTAAAATTGCACTAGGATTCTTCTCTTTTTTCCTGGTCCAATATTATGTGTTTCAAAAAACAAAATCAGGCCTTCACTTATCATGTTTTAACTGGAATTTATGACTTTTGTACACCCTAGACATGTTTTTCCAGTAAACTTTTAAAGGCAGAGAAAACTGCCGATGGTCAAAGAGGTCTAACAAAGAAGCAGGGTGGCAAGTGGACTAGACTGCCAGCACTGCCCTAGCTAAACTGGGGCTTTTGAAAGTCCCCATACGTCAGCCAGGAGTAGGACTTTTTACAAGACGAAACACACACAGTTAAAACAGCAAAAATATTTTAGACACTCATAAACAATTCCACTTGCCATGCACAAAACCAGGAAAAAACCCAGTTCATTCCACTGCTTGTGTTGGTCTACAAAGGCACAAAAGTGGGAAAAAAAATCCCTGTAGCAGTATGAATGCTTATTTTTCTGTAATTTTTATGTAGCAACTCATATTTAGAGATTAGTGACAAACTGGAGAAACAAACATTAATTTTTTATATGGATCTTTCCAGTTTTAAATGTGAAATACCATGATTTGTTCAGTGCACAACACAATTTTTATAGATAAAAGTAATAGCAACAATTTGATCTGTTCCGTGATCTGCTGGCTTGTACAATGCCATTATAAATTGCCAGTTCACAAAACCATGTCAATCAAAGCAGGAGTAGAACTACACTTTGAATTTCCCCTCCCTGAATTTCCCCTCCTATCACTAAGGTAGCACAGTAATTGCTATGTCTAGTTCTCCTAAGGATAGCATTTTCTGGCTGGAAGAAAATTTATCAGGTTTTTTGTTGTCAGAAGAAATCAGTGATCAAATTTAGAATAGGAAAACTTGGCCAGTGAGACCATTTAATTTTCCAGTATTTCTCCTGAGCATCAAAATTTAACACAAACAGTTACATTTCTCAGGTCAAGACAGTAGACGCAGAACTAGACCTTCTTTTGTAGCCTGAAGTGAGTAATTCCAACTGTCTCTGTTATGTTTTTAAATCTCTTGTAATTTTCTTTTAAGTTTTAAATTAAAAACTGTGCTCCATCCATTTCTGAAAAACAGATTAGTTGTGTAATCAGATTCAGAATCAAAACCACAAAGCATAAGCTCTCTGTTCAAAAGGTTGCTCTCATTTCAAACTAATGTCAAAGCTTTGCTATTTAGAAAGTAAATTTCAAGAATGTTTCGTTTACATTCATATATACACAGCCAAAGGATAGTTAAACAAAAAAGACAATGCGAACACTCACCAAAAAAAAAGCTAGTTTAGGATGTAAGCATTACTTCTTAGTATCGACTACATAAACAGTTTGTAGAATCTATTAGTTTTCAAATGCTTTCTAAAATTTAGGGTTAGATTAAAAAAATATTCTAGGAAATATCTTGGTCTCTTTGAAAAGTGTTACACGATCTTTACTGCCATAATGATAAAACTATTTTTCCTTGTATGCTTCAGTTTGCTTTCAGGATTTCCTAAATATAAGCATCTATAAATCAAATTCAGCATAGTAAGAAGAAAAATCTGGTCTGTTTTCTAGTATTTTTAATATTAAAGAGGTGATATTCACATCAATGTCCACTGGAATGGAAAAAAGCATGGCAAAAGCATGTGAGGGTCTAAGCAGGTGGGAATTATTAGATAGCTGATTTTATAGTAATTTTATATTGACTTGATGAATAAACACATTACGCATCAATTTTAAATGAAAATTTGTTTGCACAATGAAAAATTGTTTGAAATTTCTTCCAGAGGTGAAAAAAGAAGAGTTATTGGGATTTTCTGTTGTTTGGGGCCTTTTTCCTCTCCTCTTTTCTAATCAATTACCATTTCCTCTGTCAAGGCAAAATCAAAATATCCTACCTAGGATTACATAATTCCTTTGACAAAAGAGAATAAAATTAAGTAAAGAATAAAATTAAATACCCAACTATTCTCCTTGAATGTATCTTAGTAAGAACATAGAAGTTTTAGCAATTACCAGGATACTGTATTGTAACAAGAAATTAAAGTTGCCATGCAAGCAGTACTAGAAGTGGCTAAACTGAGCAGCTGGGATTTATACACAGACATCTCACGCTTCATCGTAGCTGCAATACTGAAATTACTTTTTCAAACCCATGTTCAATTATAAAAAAACCCCAGTAACAAAAAAAAGGAACAATTTACCAGCGTTCTATATGAAGATTTGAGAAAGTCTGCAAGGCAGCTTCTCTGGTTAGAAGTTTAAATCCACACTGTGTGTCCCGGATCTCTTTGACACAGAGAAACCACACAAGGAAGTGGAATCCGTACATGAGAAGAGTTCGAAAGTAAGAGCGCTGTGGACAAAAAGGTAAGAAGTTAGATGGTTTTGAGTCATGAGTGAGGTGCTTGAAGAGAGCTATCTAACAGGACAGTAACCCTGTTTTGTGATAGCCTTCAAAGTTTGCAAACTGGCTGTGTTTTGCATTGGAACGAAAACAGAATTCATCAATTGTTACAGTGAAACAAAATTTTAGCTGCAAGGTTTTGATCTAGGGAAAGACTTGCCAGTCTTGTGCATGGTCTAGGGTAGAAGAAATTCAAGTTCTTTTTTCTGGTCTCCCTAGTTCAGAGCAGTTTTTCACTCTGAACAATGCCCTATTAAGTAAAGCAGGAACCTGGATTTCAAATAATCCAGGTACCTGGATTTCAAATTATTAGTAGAACAGCCATTGTATCGTCTGCGTGATTCTTTGCGAGTATATGATGGACCAAGTAAAAACCAGGTCTAGAGTAAAGGTTGCTGTGCAAGATAATATTTATATTTCCAGCAACGTTACAGTCATCTCTTTTGCTCTTTTGCTTTCACAGATATACTTCACATTCCTGATAAATGTTCCCAGCCTACTCTTTGGTTACACTTGTGTTCTTGACACAATAATCATACAGATAAGTTTGTCCATGGACTCCTGAGGCTGGAGTCTGGATTTGCAGAGGTCCCTCTTAGTCTTTTATCTAAGACACTTCCTAAATGACTAGAACTCTGATCCACAAATTGCTTCTGAACTCACTGCTGTTCCCAAACTCAATTTGAGAGATTGTATCTACAACTGCAAGCTATATATAATGCAAAATCTTAAAGAGTCAACAATTCAACTGATAAGCATTTCTGGGTGATGGAACAATTTAGAATCTCACTTGAAAAATGAGAAGATGCTTGGCTTGTTATGTAATAGCATTTGGCTTAAAGAAATTCCAATTCATAGCTTGTGCCTTTTGAAAAGTGCTCCTGCCCCAGGTTAATAGTGGATCTGGTGTGGCTTCTCTGGCTCTTTTGGCTTTGTGACCAAAAACACATGGCTCCCACTGGTGCCAGAAGGGAAGTGCTAGGAGGCTGCATGACTGTCAGACAGTGAAACTGTGCACTTCTCAAAGAGGAGTTCCTGGGTTATGTTTATCCCTCCGAAGACTATTTATGCAAATCATATTATAGATTCATTAAAGGACATTAACAATTCTGGAGGCAGACCAGAATTCTTGATGTATTGAGACTGAACACAAAGGTGAAATTCTGGTCTTAATAAATTCAATACAGCTGCCTATCACAGCTTCATTTTACTGTTTTAGATGCCACTAAGTCCAGGGAGAAACCCCAGTATTTAAAAGATTGCCCTGCAAGGTTTTTACACCTACTACGCAACAACCTTTTCCCACTGGAGTAAAAGTAGCCTTTCCATTCCAGTCTAGGGACAGCTGGGCCACACATTTCAAACAAATCAGTACTACTTAACCAGTTCGTGATTCCTCTATTAAAAATTCAGAAATACGACGAGAAACAGGAAGCAAAGGATAGACATGTCCTGAAAATTGTACTTTTGTATTAAAAGATGAAAGTCATTCTCCAATTCCTCTCCCTTATGTAGCAAGACCTCCGAAGATGGAAAGAAATATGAATGTATTCAAAATAATTTGTCTCCATTCAGTACCTGATCACACAATGAGCATTTTTTTCTGGGCTCCCCTTTATCAGCTACATAATCTCCCTGTAGTAGTTCCTAGTTTCTGATAATGATGAAGGGTTTGGAGTTCTAGGGCTTTTTCTTTGTGTGGGTTTTTTTTTCCTTGTGAGGATTTGCAAGAGCTCTCCAGAGAACTACTCCAGTATTATGTGATAAACCAGAAGAAAAAAACTACAGATCTACTAAAGGCTGAACATTACCAGCCCAACTTCCTTTGAACTCCTGTAACTATTTTAGTAGTTGTGTATATATTTTAGAATAATTTCAAGTACTAAACATCAGTATAAACAAAGCTTACTCTTGAGAACATTCACCATGATGAGCACATCCAATGACTGAAAAAATAAGTTCAGCAATGTGCTTGTGCTTTGTCAATTACTGTCTGCCAAGACATCAGAAAATCAGATGAAAAGTAAGGCCATGTGCCTGTGCATCACTGTTTATTACATAAGAGTCACCCACAGAACAGTACTCTCTACATGTTCAAAACTCAGGAGTTTTACTATGAGTAATACAGAAAAATTAAAACACTTTCTCATGAATGGAGGTACTCTTCAAACAGCTGACTGCTAATTATCCCTAACTCATTTTAAACAGGTTTCAAGATCTGAAGGCCAAGTTCTTACACTGGAAGGAAATCAATAATAATGAACTCATCAGCTGGCTTCCATTCCAGCCCCAGTACTGGTTACTAGCTACCAATTCTGTCAGGGCTTAGAAGCTCTGCTAGTGAGATGTTCTCAACTATAAAAATTAAATCCATAAATTGGAATGCTAACAGAAATGAGTTTATAGCACCTGAAATCTAGAACACATCCTTTATATATGATGAAGTACATCCTGCACTTATGACAAGATTTTTCTTATTTTTACCTTTCATTCTTTTACAAATATTGATTATCTAATTGCAAAACCTGTAGAGCAGAAACAAGTAACAGAAATATTTAGGTATTAGTACACAGCAGGACATGGAAACAAACCTTTGCTATTGAGTCCTTCTCCAGGTGAGCTCTAGAACCGCAGGAAATAGCCATCTCCTTCTATACAGGCACATAAATTAAAGAGTTATTACTTAAACAAATATTTTTTGAATCAGTGTAATCTTGTGTTGAGAACCATAAAAAAAAAAAACTTCAAAGCAGTACAGTTTTCTGCTTCCTGTAGCTGCACTTCTTCTGCTAGGTTTTAAGCCTAAATCAAGTCTTTTACAATTAAGAGACAATCTAAAGTTTATTAAAATTTGCATATGGTGCATATGAACTGCTTCACTTTATTCAGGTCTGGTTTAGCTTGCAGTGTTTACTGTGTGCCTACAGCAAATGTATTTAGCAGCACAGATAAGCACGCAGCATTCCTGGGAACTCAACATTATAGCAGACATTTTCCTTAAATATTGCACAATGGAAGGGATAACAGAATAAAGTACTTGTTGCACTGATGTATCTTCAAACAAATAAAATGCCATGGTATCAGCCAAAAATATAATCTCAAATTAAATCAACATGATCAAAACAAAAGGTTTAACATCATTCTTACACTAATACTTCTCACATGAAAGCTCTCAAATCTGCTCTGAGAGCATGAGGTCAATGCTGGATAACCAGCAGCTGCTGCCACCCTGGGAGGGAAGCACATCAGGGTCACATGCTGCCCATCGGGTCCTGCACTTGTGCTCCTGCACTTGCTGACTGCGACCCCTTCCACAGGTTCATCCCTCACAGCTCTGGGTGGAAGGCTGCACATTCCTTCTGGCTCTCTGGGAAACCAGCTACAAGTACCTCACTCATCTGCATTTAAGCAGAAAATAAACCTCAGTTCTTTCAAGTCAAGCTCCTGAAAGAGAATGACTATGTAGGGAGGTGTTCTTGTTCCACAGGTTTTTGAATTTTTATTTACAATAAAAGTTCTTCCAAGTACTGTCATTAAACTAAGGACCCTGAGAAAAGAAAACCTGTATAAAAGAGGGTGGAATTACGATGTATAAAAGACGGTGGAATTAAGATGCATGCTTAAAGGTATATAGTATGACATCAGATAAAATGAAAAAACAAAACAGTTAACAAAGAAAACTAAGTAGGCACCACATGGTATTTATACAGAACAGAACAACTTCAAACAATTTGAAGGAAGGAAAAACAGCAAATAGAACATTCTGTACTGCCTTGAAGTTGACACAATGGATGCAAAGCAGGGAAGAACTCCGTGAAAGGTCCTTCTGACAGCCCATTCTTGAGACTTCTAGCCTTACACTTAGGTCTTCAGACTTACACCTACATCTTCAACCAGATCTCAAAAAAGTTGAAGAGAATTACAAAAGTCAATCTGTAGGCATGTGTATTAAAGTAAAAGCATGAGAATCTATACTTACAGGCCATGGCCGAAGATTCTTTAGACCTTCTTCTACTTTTTCAATATCTGCAAATTTTGTAGCCCCATCTGCATCAGCCATAAGAATCTTTTTTCCCCGAGAACTAAAGACACCCTGCAATGAAAATAGTCAATAAAAAAATCAACATGTCTGAAATCACTTATTTGTTGTAAGCTAGGTGCACAACACTCCAAAAACCTAATGTAGTAACAAGACAGTGGTATCTCACAATTCCACACAACAGGTGAGTCTTAATATTCTGCAACTAACAGAAATTTACCTATTTATACTGTAGTAACATCTAGAGACTTCACACTCTGAGTGTCCACAATGAGAGAAAATGCACGAACATGAAAGGCTAACAATCTCTCTCAGAAAAAGCTTGCAAACTAAGAGCTTTACAAACCTAAATCTAAAAGTCAACAAGTTGCTACAGTCAGCTGCAGAGGGGAACACGAAGAAGCAGTGATTAGCAACTGCCACTGCACTGGATGGCTTTTCTTTGTCACGTGAACTACAGAAAGGAGGATGCAGGACGAGGTTTTCCTCACATTGTTTCAAAAGAATTCAAGAGCTATTTCTCAAAACTAAATTAAATCTCAAGTCAAAGTATCACTGCAAAACATTTGCTATGTACATGTCTCACAGTTTGTTTTGCCATATTCTTGGTCAGATAAATTCCATGATTTTTGAAGGGGTCCAGACAACAGGAAAATAACTAGCAGTGGGTTTGACAGAAGTATTGTCACAACCAAGCATGTGTGAATTTGGAAAAGCCTGTCAAGGAAGTAGCTGTACACACATTCACTCTATGCTATGCATTGCAAAAGTGTATCACACAGAAAATTGTTCTCCTTCTCTTGGAATAACTTCAAAACTGTATTTCCTAAAACAGTTACATATGTTTTAATATAATGTTCTCTCAATTTCCTATAGTTACTAATTTTGCATAAAAAATGAATTGACATATTAAAGATAGAGCTAAAAATACAGATAAACCCATGTCACTGACAATCCACAGATGATACCACCCTTTATAAGTAAAGCAAGGTGTCATTCATCGTAGGAATAAAATGTTCCTTCTAAATGTGTAACAGCTATTTTATTTTTAGAACATGTTCATTTTATGATAATGTCTATGTGAAAGCATAAATTGTGCTGTTTTGACTATTGAGTGTGGGTGATAGCAGTGGGCTTTGGTAAACAAAAATTTGCTGGACGAGTGCTTGTTTATCAGCTATCTTGAAAACCACAGCTATGCCCTGGAGAGCAAAGTTTGCAAGTTTGGCTCTATTTTGTCTACAACACCTTAACTTTAATCTGTAACAGTCTGGGTTTTTTTTGGTTTTTCAGCTTTTACAAATGCAAGCCTATTTCGAGTAGAACTAACATGAATATGAAATTCAAGCACTTTCTGTGCTTTGAATTCCATATTAAAAAAAATTCTTTGTTACTGAACTTTCTGGAAAGACAACACTGCTACCAAGATCAAAACCAAACTTATTTTGAAAAAAGTTTTTGCTTTAATTTATAGAATCTGTGCTCAACTTTCACATAATCATTTTGTTAATGCATTGAATTCAAAATGTCAATCTGCACAGCTCTATCTTCTGCATATTTGGGCACAGGTAGTTCAAACAGAGAAGGAGATGAAAGTATTAATTACCGTCCTGACTGCTCCCCCTTTCCCTCGATTTTTTTCCAAAGAAATCACTCGCACTTTGTCACTTCCATATTTCTTGCAGTACTCCTTTGCAACCTGACAGATACACAAAAAACCAGCATAAAACAAAACCAGGAACCAAGGGAGAAGTTTACATTTGCTCACCCTTTAAAAGAAAATAAATTAATAGCACAGAGCTGTAACCACTTCAGTCAGCACAAATACATTGCCAGTGTTTGCTGGAGTCTGTTTGGGAAAATAAAAAACAGTTCATAGTCAAAACAAGAGGACTGAAGAAACTAAGGAATGTTCAATAACAGAATATTTCCCTGAGCCATTTCAACCCCCATCCTCCCACCTCCAAAAAACTCAATCCTAATTTAATTTATATCATACTATTACAGACCTTTTCTACTAACACCAACAGTTAATAAAAGAAATATAATTTTGTATGACAGCTACCTATTTCTCACTTGCCTTGCTGCTATTTGTGGTTTTGAACAAAAATTCACATTGATCTAAAATCCCATTCACACTGCAAGGATCTGCACATTTTGGTACATGTTGTGGGGAAGAAAAAGCTTGAGTTTTCTCCTCCTAATTTATTCTAAAGATTGTCCTGAGTCCTTTTATGTCCAGAGGCCTGCAGCCATTGTTTGCTCATTTGAAAGAGATGGCAGAAGGAACGCAAGCAGTCAAAAATTTATACGAGCAATCCTTAATGGACAAACTTAAGGAAAGCAAGTCAAGAAGCAATATGCATTTGACCAGCTACCTCAAACATCTTCCAAGCAGTAGGAAAAAACCCCTCAAGTTGTCCTTTCCAATGACATACATCAAAGAACTATTTTGAAAATACTGCTGCTGGCAGGGGGATTTTTAAATGAACAGTTCCATGAAGGGTGCAGGAAAGAACTGTGTCAGCTGTTCTGTCAATCACAGTATGACTGGGATATTTTAAAAGTTATTTAGCTTCCTCAAATTCATATTCACATCATCACTATGAACATGTGGAGTACTTAATGCGAAATCCTTGAAGTTAGGATTAGAATTCTTAGAATCTCAGCTGCAGGAAAATGGCTGTCACAGATGCCAATCAAGAAAATTAGAATGTGCAAAAGAATTGCATGTGTATTCATGTGCATATGTGACATCCATGATGCATGCAGGACAATGACAGAAAGCATTCAGAAATGTGAGCTTCAATTAGTCAACTGCTTCAAGTACCAAAACATAAATGCAAAACATTGTTATATTCCATAAATATAAAACATATTTTAAAAAAGTACAAAAATGCACACCTCTGATTGCTTGGGAAGACACTTCTTTTTCTTACCTTTGCAGTTTGATCTTTACTACCATCATTAACCACTATCACTTCATAAGTGAATGAAGGATCTCGTTTCTTGAAAATAAAAGCAGAAACAATGCATTTCATCCAATCTCTTAAGTAGGCAGTAGGTCTTTCAAACATCATTATTCTTTTCTCCCTAGCAGTCATTCATGGTTGCCAACAGACCCTAATATGATGCAATAAATTTGTTAAGATGGCATAATTAAAGAATTTTGCCATATTTTATGCATGTACCATTACACTGGCTTGTCATGCTACCATCTAGAACTGAAAAATCAATTTAGTTGTAGAAGATGAAAACTCATAAAAACATCAATGTTAAGAAAACCCAAACAAAACAAAATCCACAAACTTTCACAATGGGCTTCTTACCCAGAGAACAAATCCTAATGAAGAACAGATGCTTAAGAAACTTGTTGGAAAAAACCAGGATTTAGCCTAGAAAGTTAAATGTATGGTTAATCCTTAGCTCTGTCTTTGACAGACTTCATGCATAAAAAGATTTTTTCATCCTACAGCAGTATATTAAATTTTTACTTAATTTAAAAACACTTTCTGGCACTAGATTTAAAAATAACTGATAAAGAGACAGAAGCATTACTTCTGTACATCACTGTTTTAATGTACACTAACATAACAAAGCGACCAGATCACTGAGTTGTTATACATAATACACAGAAAAATAATGAATTTTGAAAGCAAGAAGAAAATACCTGTCTTTTTTCTAGATATTCCAAAGCTTCGTCCATCATAAGAGGTACTAGAGAAAAGATGAAGGAGGTCAGGTTAGTAGATTGTAACAGGAAAAGCACCAAAAGCACCTGCACAAGCAAGCTGGCAACAGCCATAAAGCAAAGCTGAGCAAATCAACTCTCTCATACAACACTACCTTCAGTAAACAAGCTTAGCAGCTGCTACTCTAAATGCTGTCCTTTTTAAATGCAGAAAAAACACTGAAGAAAATCATACATGTGATAAAAAAACAGGACAAAACCATTTGTTCTGAGGAACCAGCTTTTCATTTTGACATATGTAATTCCCTACACGACAGTGAAGGGAAAAAAAACATTCTTCATGACTGACTCTGCAAACAAGCACTGACTTCACCTATTTAAGCAAGCTGATAGCTTGTGTACTGCCACATCAGCTTTGGAGCTTGACTATTTCTATCCCACTTAAAAGCCTTCACTCAGTTTCAGGTACTCCTACCTATGGCCAAGTCAAACACAAACCTGTGTGATCATCCCTTTTTCTGCTTGTCTGAAGCTGCTGCTGTTGTTTAGAGTAGGAAGCTCTCAAATCAATTTTAAAGTATTTTTCTACTTCTTGCCTTGCAGCATTAATAGGGGCAATGAACAGCCATTCTTCTGGGGTTCACTGAAATAAAGACAATTCTTACAAGTGCTCCATGCTATTTTTAGCAGTAGAAACCAAGTTACACAATGCCTTAATTTTGAAATTCAATGTACTTGGACATTGTTTTCTGGAAACTGTGTCCAAAATCTGATTCATAATCTGGCCGGCCAGAATCTACTGCTAACACAACTGACCTCTGCAATATTACAGTAACAACAGAAAGATTTTCTTCTTTTCCTCAAAACAAGAAAAATCTTACACCGGTCTTCCTCATTGTATGAAGGCACAACGACAGAAAGTTCTCTTGTAGCAGGATCATGTATATTTGGTGCAGATCCTTTCCTGCATTCAGCTTCTGCTTGTGGCATTGTTTTGGCAGTTACATGAGCGATTGCACAAATCTGTGATGAAAAAGAAATGAGAAAAAGTTGTTGGCCATTTAATTAGAAATTTACCTAGCTATTAAATGTGTTACCAGGGCCAACCAAGTATATTTCAGTAATGAGGTGGGTCAATGGTGGGGAATTTCATCCACTGACTAGATCACACAGGACCAAAACTCTCTCATCCCGTTTGGTTACTCCTACTCTGACCACTGTCAGCATCATTGGCTTGTTGCTGTTTTTGACTGCAAAGCGTACAGATGCCTGCAAAGCTGTGGTCCAAGCCCCTTCCCCAAGTAATCCTAAGCACCGAAGCAGGTGTCACCTCTGATCCCTCACTGAGCCGCTGAAATCAATGGTATCACAAAGCCAGCCGAATCTCCTTGCAAAACTGAGGCTCTGATTGCTTTATGCGTGGCTAAAATAAAGTGGAAGAATTTAGGTTCTGGAGCACTTTTCCCTTGGTGACACTACACACGGCATCACACTGAATCAATTAGGTTGGAAAAGAGCTCTGAGAGCAGCGAGTCCAGTCTGTGCCCCAACACCACCGTGTGAACTAGAGCAACTAGAGTGCCACGTCCAGTCTTTCCTCAAACACCTGCAGGGACGGTGACTCCACCACCTCCCTCCAGGGCAGGATGCATACGTGGCACTGTGGACTGGCAGCAGAATTTCACTTTCCAGGGGGTCGAACTTCTCAATCCCGCAGGGCATTTCAGGTAGGCAGAAACACAACAACTTCCCAAACGCTTAACGCGAGAGCGCGTTACCAGGACATTTCCCAAGACTTAGCGCAAGGCTGAAATGCTCCGTCTTGATCCCCTCTGCCCGGCGCGGCACCCACGCCTTGCCGAAACACGTTCCCCGCACAACCCCCGCACAAGCGCAGCGCTGCCGGCTGCTGCCGCCCAGCCCGGGCCGCCCAGGCCCTGCCGCCTGCGGGGAGCGGCGGGACGGCGGGACCCTGGGCAGGGCCGAGACCGCGGGCAGCGCCCCTGCCCCGCTCCGGGGGGCGGAACAGCGCGGCCTCCGCACCGCCCCCGCCGCGGAGCCCCCGCGCCCGCCGTGCGCGGCTCTCACCAGGACGAGGAGGAAGGCGGCGAGGGCCGCCAGCGCCAGCGCGGCCGCGGGCAGGGACAGGGACAGGGGCAGGGGCAGGGACGGGAGCGGCGGCAGCGCCATCGCCCGCGGCAGCCGCGGGGCCCCAGCGCGCCGCGACAGCGACGCGGAAGCGGCCGCGCCGCCCGCCGGGTGCCGCTGGGAGCCGCGTGCGCCCCCCGGCGGTCAGGGCCCGGCAGCGCCGCCGCCTCTATCGCCGCCGCCGCCGCAGGTCCGCCCGCGGAGGCTGCCGGAAGGGCGGGCCGCCAGGGGGCGCCACATCCGGGGCGGTGACGGCGCGGCGATGGCGGCGGCGTTCAAGTAAGTGCTGGGCCTGGCGGCCGCGGTCCCGCCGGAGCCGCGCCGCGGGTCACCCAGAGCCCCCACCGCCCTGCCCGCGCCGGAGGCCCGCGGCAGCGCCGTTCCGGCCCCGGAGCCCTCCGGGGCTTTACCCCGTACCGTCGCGGCGGCGCGCTCGGGGAGCGGGCTCGGCGCGTCTCGTCGGGATGGGGTCGGTGCTGGGGGGGCTGGGGACCTCCGGCGTGTGCGGGAAAGGCTGAGCGAGCGGGGTTTGGCCGGCCGGGAAAAAGCCCGGGAAAAAGCGGAGCTCATTGAGGGCCGGAGCTACCTGGTATCACAGAATCGCTCAGTATCCCGAGCTGGATCCTTAAAGATGATCGAGTCCAACTCCTGGCCCTGCACAGGACACCCACCGAGCCACACCATGTGCCTGGGAGGATGTCCAAACCCTTCCTGGACTCTGTCAGGCTTGGTGCTGTGACCTCTGCCCTGGGGAAGTTCCAGTTGCAGTGCCCAATCACCCTCTAGCTGACGGACCTTTTCCTGCTATCCAGCCTAAACCTCTCCTGACACAGCTGATAGCATTGTAAGGAGGTTAAAACTGCAGGGAATTCAGTGGCTTCCTATTTACAACTACTCATTTTAGAATAGTAAAATGGTTTGGGTCAGAGGGCATCTTCCAAGATCATCCAGTTGCACCCTTTCTGCCATGGGCAGGGACACCTTCCACTGGAGCCCATTGCTCAGAGCCCCATCCAGCCTGGCCTTGAACAGTTCCAGGGATGGGGCATCCACAGCTTCCCTGGCTAGCTTGTTCCAGTGTTCTTGCTTCGTCTGTGTTTATGTCTTAAATGCATACAACAAGCTTTAGCAAATGCTGTTACATGAATTGGAGGAGAATGGGGCTTGTGTTGGGCATAAGAAACCAGTAGTGTAGGACCAACATGTGGAGCCAGTTCACACTTGCCATTATGTTTGTGATGCCTCTTTATGTCAGTTTCCATTTGGAAAACTTGCCTATTCCATTTACCTTTCCCCCCCGAAGTGCTGTTTTAACAAAATTCTGAATGTTTTGTTTAAATATTAAAACAATATTATTGACTTCTTATGCTTTGGTTTTTATTTTACTTTAATGATCCCTGCTTAAAATGCTGATACACAAACACTGTTAGTACTGTATAATTAATAAGCATTAATTATTTCTCTTCTGAAGCACTGCATCAATTATCTTTTGTAATTTTATATCTTCTCAAAGATTCTAAGAAAAACGGAATAATTTAAAATTTTTATACCACATTTTACATCTGAATGCAGTCCTTGAACTAGCAGATATTTCACACACTGTAGTAAAATTTTCCTTTCTGCATTCCTTGAAAGACATTCTATACCCTTCTGTCACTAAACACTTCTTTTGATTTAAAACTAATAGGGTTATTGAAGTGAAAGCTAGCAGTTTTTGTTAGGTGTATATGCAGGCAGGTTCTTTGTACAGAAGAAGCATTTTGGAACGGAATGTAGGAAAACATCTTTTTTTAAATCAGTTTAGAGTTTCCTCATTGTTCTGTAGCTATATTGCTAAGCAGCTTTGTCAGGCATCTTGGTTCCCAAGTTATTTATTGTTGTGGGTTTGTGCTTGCTGATCTTTTTTTTTGCTGTCTTTTGCCTACTCAGGAGCTTGCCTTTGAACTTCTTTTTCTATTTGTTCTAGAACTGTGGAACCATTGGAATATTACAGGAGGTTTTTGGTGAGTGAAACATGAGATGCCTGTATAAATTGCTTGTAGTGATTTTTTTTTTTTTTTTTGCTTGTTTCTGATCTTCTAACTTGTCTGTATGGAAATGTGAAATGATGGAAATGGAAACTGAAAAAAACCCCAAGAACTCTCTGAGGAGAGGAAAAGCAATTGTGCTCTTCAGAACATGTTTTTCTTTCCATCTGTGGTATGGATGGTGTTCTTCTTGATGGGTAAATGCTTCTGTTGGTGTGCAGGCTAAATTTGACCAAGATGCAGGTGATGCAGGTTTTTGGCTAGTACAAAATTATGTCAAACCAGGTTTTAGTTGCTACAAAAATTAGTAATAGAGGCTATTGTTGCTAACCACGCATTTCTTACCTTAAATGAGTTAATCTAATCCTGAAGTTTTATTGACTTAGAAAAGGGTTCAGTATTATTGCAGCTAGTTTTGGTTCTCATAATTGAATCTCATTTTGAGACTTTTCAAATTGGTTCTCATTTTGAAAAGCTTGAAACTGTGATGAGTAGCAATTCAGATCTAATATGATGGAATATTGTTTCAGTTTCTAACATAAGGGTTATGTATTGTACAGCTTCTAACTGATGGTATTTGAATGCTGGGTTTTCTTTGAGGGCAGAGTTCTTTCTCTTGTTTTTCTTTAGTTCACTCTAAAATTAATTTTAAGTGCTCCACTAGATTGAGATAGAGGAGGGGAATTGCCTATGAAACCTGAACAATACAGACAGGTGGAAACTCTCATTTTAAGTTACCAGTGAGCATTCTTGGATAATGCTCTGAATCTAGCCTGTAGTACTTACGCTTGAAACAATCAGTGTATTGTTATATTGACTAAATAAATTAAAATTAATTTTAAAAATCGGGTTTTTATTTTTTTTGGCAGGTCTACAACCATAAACTATGTATCAGCTGATGAAAAACCAGCTAGAGTGTGGCTGAGTTTTCCCTAGCATTTTTGAGGCTGTGTATTTCTGCAAAGAAGAAGAGAACATTATTTTTTATGAATTTCTGTAGCATAAATATTATTGTGCTATTTGATAAAATATGTCTTCTAATTTGAACTTTGAAATTTTTCTTTAGAAAGAGAACTGTCGGCCTGATGGAAGAGAGTTGGGTGAATTCCGGACAACCACTGTCAACATAGGCAAGTACTTATGTGGAATAATAATAATGGGGGAGGTATTATTAATATCAGGTTATAGTAGTGACCTTAATGACTTGCTAATTGGTTTTCTTGGTTCTTGCATTTGGAAACCAGGAAGAGGAAGGACTTTTCTGTACAGTTTCAACAAACATGTAAGAGAATGCGTGGTACACAAATATCCTTGAGCATTGTTTTCAGTCCTGCTCCTGGGCTAATGAGCACAGTGTAATTGCTCAGTTCTGCTCCTGTATGTGCAGCACAGTTTAGGTGCCCTCACAGGTTTGCAGATGACACTGAACTGGGAGGAGTGGCTGATACATCAGAGGGTTGTGCTGCCATCCAGAGGGGTCTCAGCAGGCAGGAGACATTCTGAGTGACTGACTGTTTAATACAGAGATTCTGTCCCACTCTGGCTTTGAGACTCGCTCAGTCTGTGTTTTGTATAAAATGATGGAAAGTAAATGCTTTGTGAAGGTGGATGTTATTTAACACCCTTTGAATGAAAAATAGATTTTATTGAAGAGTACTTTTTCTCTTCAGGCTCAATTACAACTGCAGATGGTTCTGCCCTGGTGAAGTTAGGAAATACCACAGTGATTTGTGGAGTAAAAGCGGTATGGCTATTTTTTATCTTTATTTATTTGTTAGCTGACTTTGTGCATTTGTGTTTAGAATTAATCACCCTTGGAGTTACAATAATGTGCCAGTCAGATACTATTATGGTCTTTCACTTGAGTTACTTCCAGACCTGAAAGTTAATATACAATGTAATTGTATAATCCTACCTGTATAGTCTGAAAACATGCATTTTTGTGATGCCCATCATGTATGGGGAAAGATGTGTACAAAACTAAAGTCCTTGTTATTTCTAGATAAAATCTATATAATTGAAAAGTTAATGATCAATATTGATCATTAAGTGCACCGGGAATGAGCTGGCTGGACTATTAAATGCCTTGTAGCCTCAACTCTACTGCTGGCCTGCTATGAACTACAAGACAAATGACTGCACATACCTGTACTGAGTTTTTCCATGGAAATTTACAGACAAGAACTGATTAAAAATGGCGTTTTTAAATCTCATTGTAATGATAACTGGCAAGAAAACAACCATTTGTATATAGAACAGCTGGAAAATATTTTGTACAAAATTCAGGTCTACATTTTTGTCTTTTCTGTTTCTCCAGGAACTTGCTGCACCTGCAGTGGATTCTGCTAGTAAAGGATATATTGGTAAGTATTTCAGTATGGACCTTACCCAGCTTTTGTATTTCTTCAGCTTAAAGGTTGTGAAGATTGTGAATATTTCTTAAAATAATGAATTTAGGTCAAATTATATTACATGCCTTGAAATTAATTGTGAGTTTGAAATTGCTGGTGTGTTTCCCACGTACAGCTACCTTTTTATTGATGATTCCAGGCTGGGCTTGGGAAAAAACCTGCAGCAGTATGTATATTAAGAGGGAGAAGGTAGTTAATTTATAAAAAATAGTGGCATGCAAGTTGTGCAAAGGCATGTTAACATCTGTTTCAAAGTCCCAGTAGGCAAAAAATAGAACTCTTCAAAACAGTGAAATAAAAACTGTTTATTCCTCACAGAATTGTAGAAGTCCTGGGGGTACCTCCTGAACTCCTGTTTGGAATTTCTTTGGAAAGAAAGTAATTCTATGGAATGAAACCCCTTTTTGTATGGCATCTCCCAAATATATTGTTTTCAGTGAGCTTGACTGTGCTTAGGGTTTTTTCACAAATGTTTATGCATGTTTTTGCTTCAAGTCTAAAGCCTCGGGTTTTAATGGTTGATGAAAAGCAGATAGCATACCAGTACAGTCAGGCAGTCGGATGGAAATGCTGCTGTTTCTTGATCTGCTGAAGAATGCTGAACACTTAAAGAAGAGTTTGTGTGGGGTCATGATAGTCAGAGAAGGATTATAAACAGAAAGTGGCAGTTAGGAGTATGTGCTTTTCTATGGAATGTATAGTTTCTCAGTACAGAGAGTACTACGAGTTCTTTAATACAAACTCATGCATAACTTTATTTTTGAGGGGAGATGTAGGAAGGCTCGATTGAAAACTCTTGGTCTTGCCTTTCATTTGAAGTATATAAAATGGTATGAAGAGTGTTGTTTATTTATTTATTTTTCATAACCCATTGCCTGCTTTCTTTAGTTTATGACTAACGATTTTTGCTACTTAGTTCCAAATGTAGAGCTGCCATCCCTCTGTGCAGAGAGGTTTCGCTCTGGACCACCTGGTGAAGAGGCTCAAGCAGCAAGCCAGTTCATTGCAGATGTGATTGAAAAGTAAGAACCATCTTAGTGCTTTTAAAATACGAGCAACTCTGAAAGACAGTTTTCTATTTCCTTGCTTACTCTCATTTTATTTTAGTTCACAGATGATAGTGAAAGAAGATCTGTGTATTGCCAGTGGCAAGGTAAGTAGTATCTCAGAATGAAGAGGGAGATCACAGGGATCATGAGATCACAGTACTTGTACACAAGTACAAATACAGAAGGTATTTGGGGTTATAGGGAGCTGCATTGCTGTTTTTGCTTTTCAGTCTTCATAGCTTGGTTTACATCTTAGGTGCAAAAATCAAATTATAGAAATAAGTATCTGTATATAATGTGGCCAGAATTTTCTTATATATTGCACCATTTGCTTGGCTGAGGTAGTATCTCACATGTGCAAACCTTTTTTGATAGCTTGCTTGGGTGTTATACTGTGATATCATATGTCTGGACTACGATGGAAACCTTCTGGATGCCAGCGTCTTTGCTTTGTTGGCAGCATTAAAAAATGGTAAGTCTTCCACAGAGCAAGAGATTTGCTCTGATTAGTGTTGCTTGGAGAAATGCATTAGTTTTGAACCCTGATAAGTAGGTAACTGGTTCACGGGACTGCTTGTTTCCTGTCATTTGAATGCTAAATTACTAAAACACAAATACAAGGTGGAAATGATGGTAGGGGCACTGCAGTTGTGTAACGCCTGGAAAATAAGATCTTTTTGTATGCTTATTACTGCTGTCTTGAAAGACTAACAGCTATTCTGCCATGTGTTCTTTGGTGTCAGATACCTGAGTCTTTCAGCAGTGGCCATGATCAAATTTAACATCTAAATCAGGATATAACTTCGATGATGTATTTTGTAGATAGAATGAACTGTTGGAGGCTTTGCTTAAACAAATACTTTTGTCACAACAGAATATTCCTTTCCTAGCTTAATGCATTATAGTTTGTAAAAAAAACATATGGATTCACTGCAGGCATGTCCATGTGAACACATGGAGGCAGCAGTTGAAAGGGAAGCTTAGGCAACGCCTCCCTGTCTAACTGTGAATTGCCAGCCTTGGAATTCCCTTAGCTACTTTGCTCGTCTTGCTTGTCACCAACAGTGTTGTCACAGCAAGAGTTAGCTGAAGGTCAGATTGCACTGTTTCTACAGATACATAAAATTCATGACATGAGACTGTATTTCTGGTTTTTTTATGTCCAATAGGCTTACTGGGGGGAAAAATACTTTTTGTTAAACATGACTCTGAAGTATTTCAAATGTGTGGCATTTTGGAAGTAGAAAATACTTCTGTGTAAGGAGAAATGCTTCTGTTACCTTGAGTAGAAAAATCAAATACTTCCTTGATCAGGTCGTTCTAAGCTAAATACTTTCCTTGATTTCAAGAACTTTTTTTTGTAGAGTATCATTAATGTGGGCAAAATTCTGATTGATTTTCAGTGGGTTAAAAGAACAGCTTCAATATTTCAGTAGTTGTCAACATCTCTTGGCCTGCTAAACCCAGCAATGTTTAATATTAGACCATTGTAATTTTTTCATCTCTTCAGTGCAATTGCCATTGGTTACTATAAATGAAGAAACTGGTTTATCAGAAGTTAATTTAAAACAGAAGAATCCTTTGATTATCAGAAAGCATCCGGTTGCCACATCATTCGCTATATTTGATGAGTAAGTTCTAAACCATTTTGTACTTTATGGAATCAACGGTGTCTATAAAAGAAGTGAAAGACAGAGGATGCCACCAGTGATGTTTCTGCACTTCTGCCAGTGACCAGTGTGGAGCCTCAGGCAGTGCTGCTTCACCCATTTTAAATCCATGGCCTCCCTTGTTGAACGGGCCTGTAGTTCTGTGATGATGTTCATAATGAGTATGCAGAACAAGGTGCAGTCTGTACAGCTTCTTCCTGAGGCTTAAAGCAGAACTGGTTCCCAAACTAAAAGATATGCTTAAAAGTACACGGATAGGTACTCTTTTAGGTTTAAGTATCTTTGAGATGAAAGAATGTTACCAATGCAATTAAGGTTTTAGAAGCCTGTGTAAGTAACTGATAAAAAAGATGGTAGTTTTTGAACAGCTTATTCCAAGGATGTAGTCAACAGAGGAAGTGAGAAGTAACAGTCCCGTTAGAACAACAGAACCCCTGGATATCTGAAAACATAATTTCCGAAGGTGGAGTGTAACCATGCTTAAGTTCATTGTTCATGTAGGAAAAGAATCTGATTATGAGAATTCAGAGTAATCACATCTGATAACTCAACCCCTCCTCTGAAATTGTTTACTGTTTACATTAGGGCAAGAATATATTCTGCTGCTGTTTATAAGAAATGCAGTCATTTCTGGTGACACCACGTTGCAAAGTAGAAAGTGACAAGATAGTGCTCACTGTGCTATTCAAGATTTCGGTCTGTTTGGAGACACTGAGGGGTTATGGCACATTAATCTGTATTCACCGGAATTATTTATTATTAATAAATTGATTAATAGTGCATTTCGTTCAAGTAAAAACTGGGGTGGGGAGATTAATGATATTGACCATCAGAGCAGGACATTATTGGTACTTTAGAATGCCTCTGTTAATTGCTTTAATACCATTGCTGGTGGGTCTGAAGTTTGATCTAGACATACTAGGTAGACAGTCGTCAGTAGGGTATTATTTACACACAAATCACACATACTTACACATAGACCAAAAAGCTGCCTGTGGAAGAAGGATTTCCATGAGTGTCTATTGGGCTTTGTTTGCTTCCCTGAAACCAACTGTTGCATCAAACAAGTTACTTACGTTAACTCAGTATGGAGGGGATGCGTGCCTGTGTTGTATGGTTTTGTTTTTTTTAATTCTGATTTAGTAGTTTTTCTAGACCTGTTGACACAGCCCTTTAAATAAAATGCTTTACATAGTCTCACTTCCAGAGGTGTTTTTCTTCTGCATAAAAGCCCTCCTTGAATAAATGAAACTTGGAGGGTGTTAATTAACATGGCCGTGGCTGAGGAGCAGTGCTGCAGAGCTGCTCCTGTGGCAGTGACAGTGACGTACATCAACAACAGCAATGCACTGAACTGCTCATGTGATGTATTACAGCCAAAAATAAGCTGTCTTAAGCAACCCAGCATGTCCGTTTTTCAACTATTCCCAGCCTGAGTGATATTAGAGTTCTTTGACGAGAAACTGAGAACTACTTTAGTGAACTTACCCTTGGAAATGAGTTTTGCTTTAAGGTGTCTGGTAGAAATTAGTGCAGCCTACACCTAAAAACCAGTGCATCTTCTGTGTAACTACAAAATAATGACTGCAGTATTACATATTGCAAACTGCAAACGGCAATTTAGTGGCATTTTCCTGCAATACATTGGTGTCACCAATTTATGAAACTTTCAGCTTTTATGCCTATTTTCCACAATCATAAACACTTGATTATGTGAACCACATTTTTTGGCTTTTTCTTTTTTTTTAAATTGGTGCATTTTGTAGGAAAACAGGTAAGCTTGAGCACTAAATCCATCTACGAGTACTTTGTAAGACTACAGTAAAAATTGTATTTTGCAGTAACATTAATGGAGCAATGTATACTAACATATCTGCATGCATTTTTCTTTCACAAGCACGTTACTCATTGTTGATCCAACTGCTGAAGAAGAAGATTTGGCAACTGGAACAGTAACCATTGTAACTGATGAAGAAGGCAGACTGTGTTCTGTCCATAAACCAGGTACTTCTAAAATTACTACAAAGAAACCCATTGAGATGATAACTTTAGGTTATCATAAAGCAGAGCAGGTACATAAGAGATTATGTACCTGCTCTGCTTTATGGTAACAGAGTGTCTGCTTGAATAGTCATTAAATTACTTGCTCTCGAGTTTTAAGATGGTGGCATGACTGAAGTTCAAAAAGCAGTCACAGCTTGACCTCCATACAGCAGAGGACAAATTTTGGGCATTTCTCCTGTTACATCTCTAGTTTGTTGCTGTTGTCTTTGCCTGAAGTTAGAGCTGGGAAAGCTGTAGCTCCCAGGAAAGCTCTGGTGGGAAAGCTCTGCTATCCAGGTGAAAGGTGCTGGTCATGACAATTACTTTATTAATACTCTTATTTGGAAAGCACAGTTGGATATATGTAACTGGAGTATAACTAGAAAATCAAATTGTTCCCTGTAATTCTTAGGTGGAAGTCCTCTTACAGGAGCCAAGCTTCAGGACTGTATCACCAGAGCAATTACAAGACACAAAGAAGTAAAGAAGTTGATAGACAAAGTAATAAAAAGTATAACACCCAAGTGAACAAAGGAAGAGCTCTTTTCAAAAATGGATTTGTAAAAATTGTATTTGTTACAGTGTTCACAAACCTTTTATACTAAATAAACAAATACCAATACTACATTTACAAAGTTCATTTTTTCTAAAATGTTTTTCACCCTTATTCTATGTACAATGCTGTTGAGTGGTAAAAAATACAAGATAAAACATTCTGTTAAAAAATTAAGTAACTTGAGGAAACCAGATCCTAGCCACTTTATAGATGAAATTTCTAAATTCTGTAAGGTTGGCTTCCAAAAATTTCATTTCTTTTAGTGTAATGTCAAAAGTTCATTTTCCCACCAGCAATATAAAACACTAACTTAATTTTAAGCCTTCTCCTTAAATCCCCTTTGAATCAAGTTTTTGGGTAGGAGGCAAGTCTCATGATTTTGGAGGGGCCGGTGTGCCTCTTTTCCTTTTACTTTTTGAGTGGCTGCCTGAATGCTGTTGATGATGCAGGTGAGCTGCTTGTGCTGCTGCTGCTGCCATAGCCATTTGATGCTGCAAGAATCGCAACTGCTGCCATGAAGGAGAAGGGAGAAAAAGCTTGTTAGTGTTGACTATAAAGCTTTCACATCGGGAAGAATGGGGAGGGGGTGGGGAAAGGAAGAAAAAAAAGAGGAAGCACCAGGTTGACAAAAGGAACACACCGTGTACTGGGGCAATGGGTACAGTCAAGCAGCACCAGTGGCACAGAAGCCTGCTGAGGGCACCAGCTAGCATTTTACACGTGTATGTGCACAGCTTTGTTTCTCTGCCCTTTCTCTCCATTGCAGTAACTGCAGTAACTCAGCAACTTCACTGAGTGTTTGGGTTACACAGCACATTTTTAAC
This sequence comes from Entomyzon cyanotis, assembly GCA_024500445.1. Classification (NCBI taxonomy): domain Eukaryota; kingdom Metazoa; phylum Chordata; class Aves; order Passeriformes; family Meliphagidae; genus Entomyzon; species Entomyzon cyanotis. The sequence goes on along the minus strand of JAKEPQ010001016.1, from coordinate 65,167,307 downwards.
ATCATACCTTCTGAGTGTATGCATCATATGAGTTTTCTGTACATACTAGAAAGAGGAGACTGTGTGCTAAAAAAATACTAAAATATTTTCATGAAGCATCTGAATGCTAAAGGAATGCTTTGCAGAGCTGTTGATTCCATGTACTGACCGTAGCAGTGCTACATTAGAATTTCCAGGTGCTTACATCCACGCCATTTTGAAATCTGTTGGCACCTGGCATAGTATTTAGATATGTGCCACAAGCACCCCTTGAATGTTCACAAATCAGGAAGGTATAGGGCTTAAATGAATAAAAATAAATTCAGTGCTCCAAGCTGAGAGAACCACAGATTTCAGGTCTTGCATGATAATTTGCCAAATACATGTTGATTTTGTTGTTTATTTTTTTTTCCAATTTGCGAGACCATAACCACATTAGTTAAAAAGAGAGCCAAAAGAGGCAGTATTTTTGATTTTGGAGCCGAGAATTGTATTTTTAATTTTTTTTTTTTAAACACAGTCAGAGTGAAGTTGCTGGATTACTTGTATCTGTTGCTGCTGCTGCTGCAAGGCTTGTTGCTGTTGCTGTTGCAGGGCAGAAGAGAGCTGGAGTCTCTGCTGAGGAAGGCTTTGCCCAGGTCTGTTCACGGCAGAGCCAAGCTGAGACAACACTGAGAAAGGAGAAGGGGAAAGCAGGCAGGTCAAAGAGGTCAGGTTGAGTTGGTCAGGGAGGGAAGACATAGGAATATAGTGTAACAGGAAAGGGGGATCAGTAGAATTAGTTTCAGAGTCAAATTGGAAACAGTGCAGAATAAAGTATACATGATATACATACTCTGTTAGTTAGAACATAATTAGATTATGAAGTGCTTGTGGAGACACAAAGGTTTCTCACACTGGATGTTAAGCACACAGTTAAAGAAACATTCCTTAATGAAGTCTGGCATGAAGTTCCCTGCATTTTCGTTTTGTCCTAAGTGTAATTATTTTCATGGGATGCTATCAATTGACGGCACTTAACTGCCAAACAAAGCAGAGAAGTGCATGCTTTAGAAGTCGAGTATTTCTCATACAATTTATGTGCTTATAATAAACAGTTAATCATTCTGATCTAACATAAGACTTCCTTAAGACCAAACTTCATTTCAGTGTGAATTTATCAACATAAACACTCAACTACAAAAGGAGGCTCAGCAAGCACATACCTGTAGCTTGAGGTTGCATAAAATTCCCTACTCCAGTCAGGTTAATTACAGCAGCTTGTTGGGCAGATAATGCCTGATCTTGATTGGATGGACCTTGGTCAGACCCCTAGCAAAAATGAAAAGCTTGATCCTTATTACCAAACTTTCGTATCAACAAATAAGCAAATAAAGCCAGTGTGAAGGCAAACTTCTGAAGTGCCATTTAAACCATTTAATGCTAGGTAATCCAGTGCATGTAGACACAGGGTATAGTGTAGTCACTAACAGTAGAACAAACAGATAGTGAATACTCCAAAAAAGCTTTGTTTAGGCAGAAATGGAATTGCTCCAGTTGCCCAGCAGAAGTTCCATGTAGCTGTCAATTTCTCTGCAATCTAGCAGAGACTACACTTTATGGTTGTAATCTTAAGGCAATTTCATGTCCCTCTCCCAGCCCCGAAGTCTTCAGGGGACCCTGAAATCATGCGTGTTCAAAGGCCCTCATCAATCAAACTGTGCAAAGCCTGACACACTCCCATGTTCATACTGTGCCACACACTCCCTAATTTCATAAAAATACAAACGCTGCTTTTTAAATTGTATTTTCTGAACAGAGTAGTCTTCACAGTAATCACTTAAAAGGAATTAGTGGAGTCTGACCTAGTGTCTCCTGAAGTCAAAGGGTGCTGAATTATGACCTCTTCTAGAACTTGATTTATGCATTGATTTATAACACAGGTAAGTAAAGCATTATATGCACAATTCAAGAAAACTGCATGGCTATCAGTCAGAAAAAACTGGTGCACTCCAGGAGTTGCAATGCTTCTTTAGCATACCCATACAATATAGTGCCACTAGGATCTAGGAAAACCAGACCGAAAGACTGCACATTGAGACATCATCACCTTCGTGATGACTAAGACTTAGAGTCATAGAACCACCATGTGGGGAAAAGCCCTAAGTATGAGATGAGAATGCATATTTATATTATGTTGGTACCACAGAATATTGTTCTTTTGGGGCCTACGTTTTTTCCACTAAGCACTGTGAGCACATACATGCTCCTCATGAAAGCTTAGGAATCTAGTGCTCGTAATAGCTCATTATAGCCAACAACCCCCTGGTCTTACTCTGTAATGCAAGGTATGAAAGAGGTTCCTTAGGGCCATTTAACCAATGCAGAGATTGATTTTCTCCAGAAAAAACTTTCTGCCACAAGAGGGACTATCTTACATCAGCCTTTTTGTAAATGCCCTTGATATTCAATATCTAGAAAATAAAACCCACCAGTATGAAGTCACATGATTTTTTTTTAGTAGTAATTCAACTACTAACTGACATTCAGGGATTTGGTTGCTGTTAACAAATCTGAAAGCTTCCCATCAAAGCTTCCCACAATCCAGAGCAAGGCCTGTGGCACAGGAGGCTATATACCATAAAACATTTGAAAGAGGCATCTTATTTATGAACAGTTTACAGTAGCACAAGATAAATTATTACAAGTGACAAACTTGAGTATCCAGCAGAGAGTATTTGGTAAGCAGAAGGCTTGCATGTCTGGGAAGATGAAGATAAAAGCAGAGCAGCTAGTTTTCCCAAACTGCTGGATCAATATTGATTAGGATTTTTAAGTACTGACCTGGTACCTGCACCTTAGGATTTTTAAGGTGCAACTGACCACTGAAAATTTGCCATTTTGAGGACAGACTGGTCTCTATCAAGACTTTAGACTTCCTCAGTGATTAAAGCCTTTAACACTGATTATAGGCAACAGTAGAGTGAATGTCTTAAGATTACAGCTTTAAGGACAACTGATACTTCCTTTGGTGGAAAGAAAATTCTGTTGAACTACAGCAGTGAGGGTTGTGAGCCAGCTCACAGCAGTGTCAGTAACAAGTTTTAGTTACTCTAATAATCCTGACTGCATTTCTTCTCTATTCCTGTGATGTATCTGTTAATTATGATAAACATAGCACTAAGCTGATTTTACACCACTCATACAGTGGGGCTGGCTCTCTTCATGATAGAGTTACACAGTGCTCAGCCAGTTGTTTCTTTATAGCTTTTCTATACTGGATATACATAAAGGAGTATAACCCAGCTCCAGCCATAGCAACAAAGCCACTGCAGTCTTTGGTGTTTGAGACGGTTTAGGAGGAAGACTTTCCTCCTGCTCTGCTTCAGATCTATTGCATAATGGCTCATTTACTTGAGGAGATGGGGAGAATAGGAGAAACTCTTTCATCCGTGCACCCCAGACTGAGGGCTGTTAGCACACACCTGTTCTCCCTGTTGCTGAGGGCTACAGGTTGTAGGCTGCTGAGATTGTTGCTGTGGAGAAAACTGTGACAGCTGCTGCTGGAGTGGGTTAAAAATAAGTGAACCACCTGGAAGCTGTTGAAGATTAAAAACAAAAGGCATAATTCAAACTGCTGAGTTTCCCACTGTTCTAGGATGAACACAGTATTGACAGTGATGTATTTGCAAGAGGCTTGGTTTTTGTTTTGTAATTCGTTAAAAATCAGTCAGTTTACAATTGTTGCTGTTTGTGAAAATGTCTTATGCTCTGAAAACTAACTTGCATGAACTTATAGCAAGGTATTTCCACAGGAAAATACATTTTAATTATTCTGATTAAAATGGCAGATACTGTACTGATACTGGAAAGGTAAATGCCAATCTTCAAAAGTATGTAATTTCCACTTTCAGAACATTCCACTGAATTTTAATAGATAGTGAAACGGCCTTGATTCCTCTCCCTTACCCCAGCTTTAATTGCACTTATTTCAGCCGAATTGTTCTTGTTTTATATAAGTGGCAGAGCTAGCTTTAAAGGATGTCCTTCAGTGTGGAATCACTCCAATACAAGCATTTAATTCTATAGAATAGCTCTACTCTGGCATAACTGCCTCCTGTGCCTGCCCTTTTCCATGTTTCTGGAGTGTGTACAGGAGTGGGAAGAGGAAGTAGCAAAGCTGGTAACCATTTTTTGAAGCATGGTGGAACACTAAAGCTGCAATTCTGCACCTGCATCTGGCAGCTGACTTCAAGGTTCAGGAATTCCACCCAATTCCACAAACAGCCCCTGTTCTCCTTTTAAATATAATTCTGACACAATAAAGAACATCTGCTCATGTTTCTATTTGTATGTATGCTTAGTGCAAAGAAAGCATGTACAGACCTTCCAAACTTCCTATCTTACATGAACATCCATTTCCATTACCAGAAGCTCTTCAAACCTATTACTGCACCTACCTGTGCAAGCTGAACTTGGCTTTTAGGCATTCTATACCTATAACTTCTGAGTGATTCTATTGCACTGTTTTGTACTTGTATACTTGTAACTTTAGTATGAAGAATGATCTGCAATGAAAGCTTAGGCAAATCCTGAAAGATTAATTTTAGGATTAATCTTTTGAATCCAAATGTCAGCATCTTTAGATTGCTACTGAGAATTATCTGCTTTGTTCTGAGCTAGGAATATAATTTCCACCTGGTATCTCTATGGAAGTAGCCTTTACTCTTATTCTAAGCCTTTTAAATAAGCAATTAAAATTTGCAGTAAATGGTCTGACCAACTGGCTCCAAAGATCTGTGTGGGGCAGTGCAGTAAGCAACACTAAGCAGGTCTCTAGAGAAAGAGAAATTATCGTTATTATTGTGTCCAAGTATATCAATTACCTGTAGAAGATTTAAGGGCCGAAGATTTGATGTATTTTTCAAACCAAATGGGCTGCCTGTTAAAGAAAACATCTTTTTATTAGTTGTGAGTCTTTACTCAGTTGTATTTGTGTTTCGCAGTACATCTTTCCAGTGGGACTATTTCTAAACATTTGGAAGTTGGAAAACTGACAAGTGTAAATTTTATACTTAATATAATGCTGCATTTTCCATAATGCAGTTCATAGTTACTCAGACTCAAAGTGCAAACGAGCTGACTAAATGGAAAGAAATCTGTATCACTACTAAACACTGCAAAGCATTTACATGAAGGTGATTGTGGAGAGCATCATACCAGTTATTTTTCAGTGATCCTTCTGCCTTTAAAAAGTTTTACTGTTTGTACAGTAAATCCAAAAATGTCCAAAGGCTCAGTGAAGTAATACACAATCCCACCCCAAATCTGAGCAACACTCCAGTAAGACAGCAGCTATCAAACAGAAGCCCTGGGGGTCTTGCACAGACCCAGCTCAGCTCACTACTTGCATCTGTTGTGTGGGTGACAGCACAGCATGTAAAAATTTATGACACCAAACTGCTAGAGGCTGATAGTGTTTGAAAGGACAGAATCAGACTAAAACCGATCCTCGTGAATTGAAGAAATGGTCCAAAACTCAGTAACACTGAATTATAAAAAGACAAATGACCATGTACAAAACTGTAACTACCCTTGTGTCTATACAGCAAGAAAGGACATGAGAAGTTACAGTAAGTCACAAACATATCCAAACCATCCATATCACAAACTACAGAGCACACAAGAAAAGAACCTCTTCACACAGTTTTACATTTATAAAATTCACTGTCACAAGATGCTGTAGAGATTCCAAAAATATAAATGGGTTCAAAAACCTATTACATAAATCCAGACTAGAAATCTAGCACAGGATACTAAGCATAAAGATCCATGTGAATATTCTCCAGCTGAGAAAGTCTCAAAGCTGCAGATTGCCAGAAGAGGTACAGCTGTAGACAAGGGATGTTTCACTTCACAGTTTTGCCTCATCTTAAACTCCCTCCTCAGTATCCTCTAATGGCAACTGGCAGAGACAGAATATAGACTGGATGGATTTTTGGCCTAAACCAGTAAAGCCATTCTTACGTTAAGGTAATGCTGTTGCAAAAAAATACAGATAAAAAATAGGCAGACCTCATTTGGGGAAATGTTAACAGGAATGTTGTGAAAGAGATGAGATGCATTTATTCTGCTGTGCTCCACAGTGGTAAATCAGCCAAGCTCAGGCTTGTGTCCAGTTTTGGTTATCACATTTTAAGAAGGATGTAAGCAAATTGGACAGTCTAGAAAAGAGTGACAGGATTATGAAAGGTTTGAAAAATACAACCTATCAGAAAGAGAAGACAAATGTGGGACATGACAGCATGTTTGATACTTAGAAGGTAAAGTTAAAGAGAAAGGGTGAACAACTATTTTTCATGTCTCAAAGGTATAGGAGAAAAAAAATTGCAATTCAGGAGATGCACTGTAATTAGAAGGAAACATTTTGCATGGATAATGAACTACTCTAAACAGCTACTGAGGAAGATTGGAATCTTCTTTAGTGAAGGTATTTAAAGACAGTTTAGATAAACATTGGTGCAGTATAGTTTAGACAGATTTTACCGCCTTAGCAAAAGGAATGGGTATCTTGAAGTCTTCTACCAGTCTCATTCTATAATAATATATTAGATTTTTTTTCTTTATTATATGTTCAGAAAAAATAAACTGATAATTTAAATTGTGCTTTTAAGATTGATATAGGTGCATTTGAAGGCAATAAGGAACTACTTAATTGTTGTACAAGAAGAAAGTAGTACCAGGGCCAGAATCAAATGGCCCACACATTTAAAAAGTGAGGCCTCTGAGTTCAATCATGCCTTTTTTTTGGCAGTCATCATTACCAAAATTCCATTTGAATTTAAAATTTCTCTCAAACTTCTTACTGAACACACCAAATAATCAAGGTTTTGACAGTGTCTCCCTACAGCCTAGCTCACCAAAACCCAACTTCAATCAATCACTTAACACAGCCTACACTTTGAATTCCAAAACATGTATGTTGTTCCTGAGCTCCAGCCATCAAATACACAATGTATTCATGCAATGGCCGCTTCAGTCCATTTTTCTGACAAAATGTTTTCCACACTGTCCCTCTCTGAAGGGTGGCTTTTCCACTCAGTTACACTGACCTGCTTGAGAGGCAGACTGCATTGCAGCGGGCAGCGCACTTGGTACCAGACCTCCTGGGGGTAAAATGCCACTCAGATTTATACCTGCAGGGGCTATGGCACCAGTGTTGCACCCCAACATAGGGTTTGAACCACTCATCAGTGACTGTGCTCCACTGTAGAAGAGGAAAGACAACACATCAAACCCAAGTAGAAAAAGTAAATCTGAATAACTAAATTTTTGCCTTCTGTCTCATGGCAAATAAATCAGTTCCTTGCTGTAAATTATGGGATTATGGATAAAGCATCAATGCAGCTTAAAAAAAAAAAATTTTGCCGAGAGCATAACAAATACATTGCATATGATTGGCATATACAGGTTTTTTTCTTCTTTGCTATCAACTGAGGAAAATAAGCTGCAAGTGGTCCTTTTATTCTAGAAATATTAAAAAATCACCAGTCTTCAAAATGGTTGTATCATCATAAAAGGAACAGGCTTCTGTTTTCTTTTTGCCCTACAGAAAATACCAATTTATCAACAGTGACCAACTGCTGAACACCTTAGCTGAATAATTTAAATGGCTGATACTTGCATTGAAGCACACTGTCTCACACTAACCATCCTAATCACAGAATCTTCCTTAGTCTAAAAAGCAGTTCATGTTATATCATACAATCTATTCTTGACAGCATTTTATTATTTTCTTCCAGCCACTACGTGAGTTTTAAGGATCAAAGAGTGTTTAGCCTCAATGTTTGTTCAAATTGATAGAAACAAATATGTTCCCATTTTTCATTTAGATAGAATATCATATGCAGAACAATCTCCTCTCTGATTATTAAAAGAAGTTTTCAAACTTATGGAACAAAACCTCAGAAACCACTTAAATTTGGATAATTTAAGATAAATTTAGATAAGAAATGAACCTGTATGACTCCAAAAAGATGAAAGCAATAAAGGCCTTTCTTAATAGATCTTTTCAATATTCTAATAGTGGGTGGCTTGTATTTGGGAAATACAAATAGTTTCCAGTGGCTCTTCACTTTGTAATTACAAAGTGAGTGATCTTTTTGTATTGCAGATCCTGAAAAATACCTACTCTAAGGGATGATGGACAGTCTTGGACCACTGCCCCCTCCCACCAACCAACCCACCCATGGCAAATTAAGAAACCATCATAACAAAAGACTTACCACACAGAGCCCACTACATTGATGAAGTTAAGTCCTGCAGGGTTAGCCATGACCTGGGTGGAGGTTGTTCCTGTAGTAATGGATGTTACCATGGTGGAAAGAGGAATGGTCATTACAGGCAGTGCCTGGCTCAGAGACATTTGCTGCTGAGCAAATGGGGTTAACAAAGTGGGCTGAGGGGTGAAGCCTGAATCTTGGGGAGTAGGGGTAGCAGAAGGGGTAATAGGAGTTGAGCTCTGAGCATCAGGAGGGTGTGGGGTCGATGAAGGGGTGTTGGTTGGAGTAGGAGTAGATGGTTTAGGAGTTCCAGACCCTGCTCATTGAGAAAAATAAAAAGTGCTAGTTTGTTATAAAAGGCCTTTTTGTATAATAAGGTTAATGGAATCTTACTTAGCACTGACAATTTCTTCCATTTTTTAGACTGCAAGTGTTAATTTCTACACGACACAAGTGTAGCAGCACACACTCATTGTTAAGGATGCAGTATAATCACAAAGAAAGCCCATTCTCCATGCTTCATTCCTTGTGGCACACACCAATTTGTATCCTCCATTAAAGCTTCCATAATTTATTGTACATTAGGTCGTCATTCCTTTCAGGAATACTTAAAAGCAATTTCTTAGTGGTCTTTTTAACCTCATTATTGTTTTTGTCCTAAACTGTTAAACAAATAGTATCTGTGTACTGCCTGCACAATAGCATCGAGTTAAAAACATATCATGGAAAACGAGAGCCAAAAAAGAACCTGTACTGATACAATAATCACGGGGCTGATCTCAATTTCATCAGACAGTTAAACTGCCATTTGCCAAATATTGATCAAATTAAAAGCAACTATTTAATATTTAAGAACTGGATGATAATACTGCATCTTTAAAAGCTACAGTGTAATTCCTTCTGCTTAAATGTAGCACATACAGCGCTATTTGTTGTGGATGCAGTAGGCAAAGTTTATCAATAGAAAAACAAAACAAAACCCCGAAAAAGCTTGAGCTCTTTTTTTGGTTTCTTTTTTTTTGTTTAGCTTTCATGTCCTGCAGAAAGAAAGGAAATAAATATAAATGGTGACCAGAGCCTAAAAGTAATAACTGTGTGCAGCAGATTTACACAATTCAGAGTATTAACATAAAACCAGAGTCAATATGTTGGGAGAAAACTTTTGCAAGTTTTCTTTTTTCCCTTGTGCAAAACAAGAAGGCAGAGAAGTTACACCTTATGAGCTACCCAGATTTTAAATTATTTAATGCAAAAAGCATATTGAAATACCATGCAGGATACTGGAATGTGCAGTATACAATTATTCATAAGAAAACTGAGAAGCTGCAGCTATGGTTTCCTCCTTGTACACATCTGTTCACAAAATGGCTCAAGACGCATACATGTTTTAGAAAACGTTTATGATCTACAGCTATGATTACAATGATCCTGTCAGTATTAATGAAAATACCTGAATTAGGATGTCACTTCTGATTGAAATTTGCATTTTAACACCTGAGAATATGGTGCTATCAGCAGCAGCATCACCACCACACTTGCAATCAGCAATGATTTGTAAAACAGTGTAGGAGTGTTTTTAAAAAATCATCTTATCGTTTATTGTATCATCACCTCGGGACTGATCAGATTATATACATACATAGATACACAACTGCACCAGCTCCTATAACATTTAAAAAACCAGATGCTTAAATTATGTAAAGGCAAATTGATCTAACATACTGTTTTTACACTGGAGGAAAAAAATCTACACTTTGGGATTGTATCTCATCACATCATCTACCAGCCTTTTTCATATATGAGGAGATCATGCTAATTGCATAAAATGTATTAAAACGTATACACAGAGGGTGCATACATATATATACAGAAAACAAACACAGTTACAATAAACATAAAATACATACAGTGAACAAGAGACCTGCCTAAAGCTGCACAACTTATACAATTTAGGGTACACTGTACACTTAAGCTTCATCATTCCACAGGTTAAGAAGTTTATCTCAGGAAGCATTTATGCGAAAGCCTAAGATTTAATGGAGAATTTAGGTCGTGACTCACTTTGTGAAGAGCTCGCAGGAGACATGGCAGCTGGAGAGAGCATGCTAACTTGATTAAGATCCATAGATTGTTTCCGAGAAAGACCAGGAGGCTTAGAAGGAGGAGGTGGAGTTGGGGATTTTAGATGGCCACTTGACTGTTGTGAACTAAAAATATTACCTGAAAAAGCATAATTAAAATACATTACTGTTCTGTGAGTACATGTTAACTTGAATATTAGAATACAATTTTGTGAGCAATATAATCAGAAATTAAAAAACAAAACAAAAAAATCCCCATGCTCTTCTCACAGATAAGATACTGGTATTTTTTTATTAAATCTTTACTAAAGGGATATCCTGTCATTTTACAACAGTCAGAAAATGTTAAAATGAGATGCTTGAGTAAAATATAATTACCTGAAGAGCTACTTCCTGAACTTGAAGGTAATTTGATAGGAGGAGGTCGGTGTTTTACACCTTTCCCCAATACTGAAGACTGAACAGAGCCTGATACACTTTCTGGCTGCTGGAGGAAAGAGAAATTAACACTACCACAGCAATGATGAGAGCTTCCATACAGTTGACAGAAAAGACAATTAAATTAATTTGTATTAAGACTTCTCAAAACTTTGACAAAATTCCTTTTCAGACATTTCAGATGCTTATGTATTTCTTTACAAAACAACCTATGATGAACTCTCTTTAAATGAAGTGTTTACCATCAAGAAGCAGCATGAAAGAGCTGGTAAAAAATTAAACTGAGCAAAGAAATAATTAAAATAATTAAGGAGTTTCACTTTTCTCCCTAACTCTGAAATCCTTCTTGGAAAGATTCACAAATGTGAGAATGACAAATACACTTGAAATAAAAGAACACTGAGGTTTCACTTGAAAACTTACGTAATTTCATTCATTCACTCTGTATATACCTGCCATTTTCAAGCAAGACAGACTTAAAGAACAGGATCAGAATTCTTCATTCTGGGAGCAGGATTTCAAATAAATTCAGGAAAATCCTGAATGCAGAGGAATCAAGGCACATTTCCCCACTGTCTTCAGTGGGACCAGAACTTCATGTTTTTAGAGGGAAGATGCAGCCTTTTTGTTTATTCTTGTAATCTAACTATCAGGTTGTCTGAACATAAATCTACTTCAGCTAGTCAAGTCTGTAGTTCTCAGTCACTTACAATAGACCCTAAATCCATAATTCCAATAGCTGACACTGTCAAAAGACTCAACAGTGAAACACATTCACAGTGAGAGTCTATGTGATTTTACCTATAAAGCAGGTATCCATAAATGAAAGTAATGTCTAAACAAACACACAGTTCCACAAACTGCTGAAACTAGGAAATGAGACCGATAATATAGTGAATGGAATATTTCAATACTGGAGCCTAAATCAGATGTGCAAGGGCAAAGAATTCAGAGCATTACACACTGCAGAATCACCCTTGTGGTGAGCATAGCTTCCACTGATTCTCAGTAATAAGAGACAGTCCCTCTACATGCTTCTAATTGCTTGCTTATAAAAAAAATTATTTTGAGGAAAACTCTGAGGATTACCTTTCTTTTCTTCTATTAAATTCTACTTTCTAGATTTTGAAAATAAAGACCAGTACCCCATTCCAGTGGTGACTAGATCATTAAATACAGTAACATGAGTAGCTTTGGTCCAGCTTTTGGTGGGGTATTGGACAGACAAGTTGACTTCCACAAGTACCCTTCCACCCCAATTATTATATGATTTTAATGTATATATACACACACGTGCATGTACATGCCTGTACATGTACACACATATACAGAAACATTCATATCCCTTTCTGCAACTGCTGGCCTTGGAATGCTGCTGGTCTGGCTAACACCAGGAATTACCTCTTTCAGAGAAATGTTGTTGGAGTCTAGAAGTAGGTATTTAGGGGAAAGCTGTCACAAAGGATATATCCCAGCAGATATAAATCTTGTTTACTAGCTGGAGTATAACATAGTGCTCACTGCTGAAGTACTGATTCTGACCAAAAAAAGCCAGAAGCAGCAAGTAAAACACAAGGCAACACCAACCAACATCAACAGGCATGAAAACTTAAGAATGCAAGAATTAATATGGAAATGTAAAAATCTGTGCGCATACAAACATACACACTTTGAAGTTGTTGAGTTTTTTGTTTTGGGGTGTTTTTGGTTGGTTTTTTTATAGTGTGAATGTTTTTTGCCTTTTTTAGTTTTTTTCTTTTTCTTTGGTGTTTTGTTTTTATGTTTGGATTATTTTTAGTCTTCCTCTTCAAATTAAAGAAAAAATAATTTGAATTTCTAAAGGTAAAAGAAGTTCAGCTACTCCATCTGCTTCTGTGTTTACTGACCTGCAAAACAAGACACGCAGCTGCATTTTACTATACTGCTCTATGAAGGTTCATCTGAACAGGGGAAAATGCTAAAACAAAACCTTGGAGCTAACTACATGATACACAACCATCTCCCCACCCCCAAAACAGCTAAAAGATAACATTTGAACATTGAAAACATAAATGCTTTCCCCTAACTTTTCCAATATCCTTACACTGACTGATCATGACCATAACACATTTAAAAATTCATTCAGGATGATATTTTTAGGTTATTTTACTGTTAAATGAGGACAGCAGAAATTATTCTAATAATTCAATAATTAAGGGGAAATAAAAGAAATGTATGGCTTGATAAACTCACTTCCATTTCCTTCCCTGGAGAAAGATGACTGACTGATCCACTTGAATTATGAAACATTTTCACAGTACATTTAGCTTCATTTTGCACTAACTCCTGGTACTGGTTCACCACCCTGAAACAAACAATGAGTGCATAAAGAGATTAATAACTTTGAACTTCTAAAGCAGATACATATAGATAAACACATAATTGTGTATGTTATCGTAAATTTGATGTATAATGTAAGCATATCTCTACATAATGTCAAGGTGCGCACATGTAAAACTTATTTATATCTCTGTATATTTCTGCATTTTAGTCCTGGGCTCTTAGATTTATTCCATTTTAACTTTTAATCTCTTTCTTTTTAATGCAAAATACAGTGTGAGAAATGCTCTCATGGAGAAATAGGGAAAACAATAGACAGAACAGTTCCGTTCACAAAAATAACTGCAGATCTTTAGGATGTCAGTCAATGGGGATCCCCTTCCCCCTTTATTACACAGGTCCAGAACCTTTTATGAAAAGTGCCTCTTCTGCTTATGCTGCCTGCAGAACAGATGACCCTCCTTTAGCTTGAGGTCTATGTCATATGAGGAGTCTAAATGCAAGGGCTGGACAATGACTCCTCTTTGAGCATTATGACAAACATTGGTAAAGCATCAGGTAAACAAGATTAAAATACTGTTCTATCAAATTGAATCAAATACCACATCTCTACTAGTCTAGGACAACCGAACTGAGGGAATACTGTTTCACAAATATGAGCACAATATACAAAGTGACCCTGAAATATCAAACTGAAGTGCTGCAGTCACTTGCACTCCGGCAGACAGGACCTCAGTGAAAACCTGCCAGAATATTTCCATTACCTCACACCTAAATATGACGAAATGCACTTTATTCTGATATAGCCCTGCTTCTGTAATACACTGTCACATGACTAATGCAGACATAAGCAAGGGCGCTGACACACACAACAGAGGAAAGGGGTCAGCATACTTTTTTTAGCAATTAGATTTTAGACTGACTTAAAATTACAGTAGAATCAGGGTAGTAAAATGCCACGTACTCAAAAACCTGGTCCTGCTCTCCTCTACTGTTTCTTCTTGTCCTTGTCCCTGAAACCCTGTTGCTTATTCTGATCAAAGGACTGGTGCAACCCAGTGACAAACAAGATCAGGAAATCAATCCCAGTTAAAACTAGGCTCTTGTAATGCTGTTCACTTTTCAGCCAACCAATCCCCCCAGCTGAGCTTACAGAACAAGCAGCAAAAGTATCAGCACAAAGGAGGCAGGAGAGAACATAAGCAAAGAGTTTCTTGATCAAAATTACATATTTAAAAAAAGAGTGTTATTACTGATTTTGGATCAAATGGAAGACTCATTTCCCTGGCAGGCACACAAGGATGCATGGGGATAAGCTATGGCATGCACATGAGCTGGAGGTATCCTATGGAGGCACAAGAACACAATGGCTCTGACAGAGGTTGCTTTTTAAAGGTTCTGTGCTCATATGCACAGGCAATCTAATGTGATGCACACTGACAAACATTTAAAAACCACTTTATTTTGCCGCTTCAGTTATCCCTGAATTGCTACTCCTACTCATTCTACAATTAAAATATACTGAAAACCAGTTTTATTACTTGCTTCTCTAGGAAAGCTGAATCAAGACATGCACAACACACAAAGCTCAGATGTATACATCTTAAATCCTAGACTAGATTTCAAATGACAAGTTCAAATGAACCATTTCCATGATTGCTAATTTACCATACCAAACGTCAGGACAAAATTACTGCTAAGTGCTCTCGGAGTTCAGATAGCATGACAAGCTGTACTCACCTATTTGATGTCCTCTATTCTTCCTTGCTTGTTAAATAAAGAAACTACACACTATCCTACTTCTTGATATGATGACTAATTCCTCCTATTTTTCCTTATTTGTTCTGCATTTGTTTCCATAACCATAACACTGGCAGTCATAACTGCCAAAAAGGAACAGAATTTATTATTTGTCATCAAAAGCCAAATAGCTGTACAAACTGTATTAATTTACCTTTCAGCATCAGTCTTCGAACCAATAAGGAACCTAAAATGTAAAATACATTTTCAGTCATGAATTGGACTAAAAAAACTGTATTTTTATAATCACAAGGCTTCAAACAAATGGCAGGGCTGTGGTTTTTTTCATACCTGCTCAAAATACAAATGCTAACGTATCCATTCAATGGACTGGGTATCATTCAGTACTTGAAATACACACTTGACTTGCTAACTATATATACAATATACATACATGATCTAATATGGTCTCCTTTAACAGTAAACTACCTACAAAGCAAAAGGCAGAATATGGAAGTTTTGGATTTTATATTAAAAAAAAAACGGAAGCGAATAACTGCTACAGAATTATTAGTGTAAAAAGTACAAAGGAAAAGTTACGTACAGGTCAACAACTTAACAATACACTCAGACTGAAATACAAGTGTTCTGAGGAGATGTCAAAAACAGTGTAATATTTTAGCCAACATTCAATTTCCCATTGTTTGATTTCACTTATGCCAATTCCAATTCCTGTGATTTTCCAGACTTCCTGAATAAGTATGTCTCTTTTACGTAACTTTTATTGCTTACAAACTTACTACTATTTTTTTTAACTTTATAGAACTTTCTCTTTATTCAGCACTAAAAGGAAAAAAAAATGTTAAAAAATTATTTTACTGAACAAGAATGTTTACTTCACCTTTCATTTCATATAGCAGTTTACTAATGAGAAGTTATCCAAGTTTTGATGAGCTTTAATTGTCAATGTCTTAGCAATTATTTCCAAAACCCTCCAGGCATTTGATACCTCTAAATTAATTTAATTCCCAGCCTTATTACACAACTCTAAGCTATCACTCTTGTTCCAGGAAAATCAGTACTAAGTATGCATGCTACTTTTGGCTGGGGTGGAGTTAATTTTCTCCATAGTAGCTGATACAGGGCCGTTTTGGATTCATACTGAAAAAAGTGTTAGTAACACATGGGTGTTTCAGCTATTCCTAAACAATACCTACAAAGGTCTTTTCTGTCTCTCACGAGCAAAAGGGCTGGGGGTGCACAAGAAGTTGGGAAATGCTACTGCAATGACAGCTGACCCCAAGTGACCAAAGGAAGTGGTATTTCACACCATATGGCATCATGCTCAGTATATAAAGCCAGGGCAAAAAGGAAAGACAGCTTGGGGAGCATTTAGAGTGAAGGTGTTTGTCTTTTCAAGTAACCTTTAGCTGTGATAGGGCTCTGCTCTCCTGGAAACAGCCAAACACTTGCCTGCCCATGGGAAGTGGTGAACAAATTCCTTGGTTTGCTTTGCTTGCATGTGTGGGTTTTCCTTTAGCTATTTAACTGGCTTGATCTCAACCCAAATGGCTCCTCACTTTTAACTGTGTGACTCTTACTCCCATCTCACCAGGAAGGGGATGGGGGAGGAGGCGAGTGAGTGCTTGCATAGTGCTTAGTTACCAGCTGGGATTACAACCACAACAGTATGGAAACAGACAGTAAATAACTCAAGTCTAGGGATAAAATATTCTTAATACTCAGGATGTTTTACGATTTTCATTAAAAAAGCGCGAATGATTACATATTAGACGACAAAAATAACCTTAATTAGGAGAACTAAAAAGTTTGCTCAGCCTCACTGCTCCTTGCCTTACTAAAATTTATAGGCTCTACTCTGCTGCACAGGTTCCTCCACAAAAGTAATCTGGTACACACAACAAAAAGAGCTGAGAACAGAGAATCTTTGTAGAACCGCAGCCAAACCCAGCATATTCCAAACAATTCAAAATTATGAAGCTTCTTAGAAGCTTATGTTTTTCTTCATTTACTTAGTTTAACTTGATCTAAGTGTAGACAGAATACAGTCAAGTTTTACACTTTCACAGCATCACGGAAATTTTGAGAACAACCAAAATTCTGAGAACAATCACCAAAAAAGAGTGCAACAACGTCTCACAGTTTCTCAACAGTCTGCATGACTGGATTTGCTGGTGATCTTATTTTGCCCCTCAATGCATCTTTAACCTAAAAGCATGTACAAATTTAACATGAAAGTACACTTGAGATAGGATGGTTGCTTGTACACGTTTTGTTTCTTGTTAAAAAATCTTAAATCAGATTTCTAGCTCTGGAGTACTTTTATGACTGAAAATGTAAGTAATGTTTGTTTTCCTTCACTTATTGTATCACAGCATAGTTTAAAAAAGAACATGTAACTTACTGTGATGGAGTTAACAGGTTGTCATTTTCCTCATCACCTTTGAGTGTCTGAATTTTACCATAGTACAAGGGATTGCCAAGAGACTGAAAAATGGTCAGTTTTGTTTTTTGAAGCTGATTACCGACTTCACATTCAAACACATAATCATCCTTCATTTCCTAAAAAGACAGAAGAAAATAACCTAGTAAGTCTTGAACAAGCATTAGCTGAAACAGCAAGTAAAACAGACCAGCTCTATATACAATACAGAGTAAGAAACATTCTGTAAGTAACTGTAAAACTAAGTAACACTCTATAGGATGGGATGCATTGTCTAAAATGAAAGTGATTACAGAAGAAGTTATCTAACAGGATGAGAAGAAAGAGAGTTTATTATCTCTTAAAAATACAAAGATATCGCAAACCTCAAGCAATCATGTTAGACATGGAAAGGCAGATCAGGTAAACATATACAGAAACAGTTTTATATTAATTATGACAATGCAAAAAATGTTCAGAGTAAAATGTTGGAGCTGAAGACTAAGTTCTCTGGAAAGTATCACTTTTTTCCAATATGAAACTACAAAGACTGCTATTAATAAAGATATTATCTTGCCTCTGAAATGATAAAAAGTTAATCAACTATTTATGTCTGAATATATTAAATTACTACTTCTTATCAAATCACATAGTTTGTGCCAAAAAATCTTAAGGTTCAACTTAAAGATTGCAGAAAGAGCTTTTTGAAAAAGGCATTTAATATTAGTGTCTTTCAAAATGTAACATTTTGATTTCAATAAAACTCTTTTTCATCAGCCTTTGAGTGTCTGAGTAAAGAAAGCAATTTGTTGTGCAGAGTACTGCTCCATGTAAATTATTATCCTTTTTTTACTACAAGCTGCTTTTCCTTGTATTTCTGGAAAATCTGAGGAAATCAGACTGATCACATACTTGCTTTACTTTATAAAATCTCTGGTAATCTTCCCATGTCTGTGTAACACATGGAAGATTCATTAAATTGGGGGAGGGAAGAGTATTCCACATTACACCAATTTCATTGAAATAAGAGGCATTTTAACTAGAGACAGTGAAGTTTGGCCAAAGGTCTAAACTACTCACGTGTGCTGGCCAGACAGTTGGTTGTGAGTCATCAGACTTGATAGACTTTTCCACTTTGGCATATTTTTCCACCTTAAAGAAAACAGATCAGAAAAGAAAGCATCCCCTATGTTATGCATTCAGAGAAACTTAAATGAAGAACCTTCAGAACTTTACATTTATAGTGTTACACCATATTTGCTATGCTAAACTTAACAAAAGAGTGAAACATGGTTTCAGACTACAGATTGAAATGACTGCCTGCAATGTGGAATGGTTAAGTGATTTCACAATACCAGTAATTCCTAAAGCCTCTGATTGAGTCAGGTACAACACAGGTGGAAGTGAAAAGAGGATGTTTGTTTTGTAGAACTTTACACCTTCATTTCATGTGTAATTCGCATTCCTGACAGCTCTATGATGTCCAAAGCTACAGTCTTGTCTAGTCTACAGTCTTTTAGAAGACTCAGTATACTAGAGAAGACTTATGGAAAGGGACCTGGAGGTACTGGTTGATGGCAAGTCAAATGTCAGTCAGCAGTGCCCTGGCAGCCAGGAGGGCCAACCTTATCCTGGGGCCATCAGGCACAGCATCGCCAGCTGGGCAATGTGGGGGAATTGTCCCACTCTGCTGTGCACTGCGGCAGCCTCACCTCCAGTGGTGTGTGCTTTTTTGGGTGCCAAAATGTTAGAAAGATATAAAGCTACTAGAGAGTGTTCAAAGAAGGGCAATGAGGATGGTGAAGGTCCTTGAGTATTGAGCTGTATGAGGAGTGGCTGAGGTCACTTGGTCTGTTCAGGAAACTGAGGGGGAGACCTCATTGCAGTTACAACTTCCTTGTGAGGGGAAGAGATGAGACAGACACTGATCTCTTTCTTCTCTGTGGTGCCCAATGACAGGACCCAAGGGAATGGCCTGAAGTTGTGTCAGAGGAGGTTTAGGTTGGATATTAGAAAAAGGTTCTTCATCCAGAGGGTGGGTGGGCACTGGAACAGGCTCTCCAGGGAAGCGGTCAAAGTACCAAGCCTGACAGAGGGCAAGAAGCGTTTGGACAAGACTCATGGTGTGATTTTTGGGGTTGTCCTGTCCTGCAGGACTAGGATTTGGACCTGATGATCCTTGCAGGTCCCTTCCAACTCAGGATATTCTGTGAGTCCCTCCTGTACACTAGCACTGTGTGTTTGGACTGTGCCAGAAACTAAGCACATGAATGTCCCTGAGAGAAGAATGTACACAGAGTGAAGGAAAGAACTCTGAAGTGGAATTCTCTGTATAAAATTTAAAACTTTTCAAAATATTAATGTCCCATAGTATAACGTATCAAAACAGAGGAATTTCTACCAAGATGAAAAGTGACTAATTTTTTTAAAAAAATCTACAAACCTAATTTGTTTTTCTGGTTTTCATACTATCAGACAACTTCAAATAGACATGTGCTCACTGAGCCCACCAAAGAACAATACTAACAATTTGTTTGTACTGATTACTTCATCCAAACTATTCTGTTACAACTGCAATACATGACAGTGTGGTTTAACTTCTGTTTATATGTTATGGTACGGAAAAGTTACTGTAAATGTTAAAGTCACTCCTCTTTTTTAAAGGTCATTCCTTGATACTGGTTACTTCTTAGACACTTTTTCATATAATACAATCTCTAATAATTGCTAATTATACATAACAATTGGTGGTCTTACATCTACTTCAGAAGGAGCAGTCAAGTAGCAAGGGTTCTGTTTCCACATATCTACGCACTGGAAGATGAAAAAGCAGAATTAATGTATTAAATACTTTAATTAAATAGTTGGAAGTATGTTAAATTACTTTTCAGAACACTTACATTTCCAGCTTTTGAAATTTTGAGGTCATACTGCTGGGCTGCTTTCCTCTCCTTCCTTTTCTGTAAGTAGTCAAGTAATCTGAGCTGAGGTGGAGTTGAATAGTGAGCTACTTCCTGCTGTCTGTTCAGAGAAGACCTTGAGTACCTTTTGAAGCACCTATGGCAAGATGACATAAGCTTGTAAAACCATCAACATTAAATTCTCCACTGCCTGTATAAAAACCCAAAAATATTCAGGCAACTGCTGCTTACACTGAGACTAATGGGTTTTTAAATACTTAAAAATTAAAGATTTAAAATTGCTTTTCTGGATTACACTGTAGAACTCCAAATCTTGCTTTCACATTTATAAAATACACTAGTATTCTGTTCACGTGTTTCAGCACTAAGAATGGCGTTACTTTAAAATGTACTAGTTTTATAACTATAAAGTTATAAAGACAGTAACCTACCCTCTAGTCTTTGTTTCATGACAAACTTATGGGTACAGTAATGTTGTTCTGGACATTCATTTAACACCTTTGCCTATTCTTCTAGTGGAATAATTTTTGACCACCAAGCTTTAATTTCAAGGACAGCTTGATCAATTTCGCTATTTATATTTTTTTAGAAATTACCACTAGAAGAGTATTTCAATGCAAATTTCGTTTTAAATATTTCAGCAATTGTGACAAACAATTAGTACATTTCCCTCCCACAGAGTGAATGCAACTCTTGTAGCAGAACAAACATGAACCCTTTCAAGCGTTTGTGGAAATAGCGCACCCAACCACGCACAAAAGTGAAATAATTTCAACTTTTTGTACATAGTGCATTCTGTGTACTAAGATTCTAATACATTTACACTTTTGTTTAGCCTGAATGTCAAACACACAAATAATTCCCTTTATTTCCTAATTCAGGAGTAAACTTTCACATAGCTTTTAACATATCAGAGACCAATATGCAACATATCTATTTATACGTTTTACATTACTGAGCTGCCACATGACTCAGCTTACACATAAATCATGCAAACCCCTCCCCAAATCCAAACTGCAATATAACAGATTACGTTAAGAATATATATATATATACACACTTTCCTTTGACATACAAAAATAAGCACACTACAGTATCTACTAGTAACTGAAATACAGTACAATATTGAGCACTTAAAAATACGAAATAATTTCTTGACTGTTTCTCACACATTCCTGTTTAAGTATGTATTACATAGGAGGAGCTAAATTTTCACATAAAACATTACTTATACTTTTTTTGAAAACATGTTTCATATTGAAAGCTACCTTTTCATGGGGCGAGTGTTCATCTTCTGCTTGTTGTACAGGAGTCTGTTTGTAGTACAGGTCACTGCTATTGAAGGATCAAGACACAAGGGCTCTGCTGTAGCCAAAATAAGTTGGCTTTCAAGTAGGAGTTTGTCCTCCTGTAAGACACAGTTATTAATAAATATAAAAGTATGAAAACTTTTACATTATTTAAGTTCCTATATACCTATGCAAGTAGACATTATCTTAGAAAAAACTGAAAAAAAATTACTAAAAGACCACAAAATTCTAATAAATTTTCATTTTGTTTTGTATTTATGACATCACTGTAAAGTTTTTAAATAACCTTTAACCCACCTGTGTCCATTTGTGGTTGTCACTTGTTATAGAATGCACATCACAAATTAAAGTCTGAGGAAAAAGACATAATGGTAATTAGCTTTCAAGCGAATAATAAGATTTCTTAATATATGTTCAGTAACAGTGCATATCTAGTCTAGGAACTACAGTAACACTGAGAAATTACTTAAGCCTCTTCTTTACCTGCATTGTAGGTCGCAAAAGAATGTGCTTGCTTTGGTATGTCGGAGATTTCATGTTACCAGACTGCCTATAGTCACGTATTTCTGCTATGACACATCCACAATGGAAAATATTAACCTGATAGACAGAAAAACACCAACTTTTGAATAAACAAATATTTACCAATCTTTCCCTGCCTCTAAAAAGATGTTTGTTATATAACGTATAAAATTCAGCAAAACTATGAATAAAACTAATGACTAAGCTTTTCAGACCAGTGGTCTTTATTAAGTACCTAGATGTATCTAAAATACAAGCTTCAAACGCAGTGTTTTCATATGTCAGCAAAGCAGTTGTAAGAAATTCCCATGCCAAACATTCCATGACAAAGAACAAAGGACATTTTTGCTAGAGCACAGTTGAAAATATTTCACAGCCTTAAACATAGTGATCTCTCATCTCTGTCTCCTCAGTAATTTTTTTTTCCCCATATATTGATAAAATATTTATTATGGGCATTAAATACTAGTTTCATATGCACAAGTGTTTTACGTCTCATGTTTAGAATCACCTACGTGAAGCACTTAAAAAAAAAAAGGTATCTCTGGGTACAAAACATAAGTTCTTTCAGAAAACAAAACTTTCAAACCTGAGATTTTTCCAAAAGATCAACCAAAATAGGTGGTAGCTCCTCTGCATCCAAATATTCAAGCAGCTCTCCTTCCTCATAAGGCAGACGAATGGTCTCAGAATCTGAATTTAAACAAAACACATTTGCGTTTCAAATTGAAACATTAACAATGAGAAATCTAAAATAAACTTGCTACAGGAAAAAGCAGGGCTGGCAGAAACCTATCCACAGAGACCATTTTTTGCATAGTAGTAACTTGTACATCCACTTGTGTTCCCAAAGTTTCATTTTGCTCTTACTGTGCTAGCTTTTGCTCCCAGGTGACATCACGTATGCTCTTTTTGCACACAACAGTACAAATGGCATGCAGATGCCACCAAACTGGAACACAAATGACTTTTGACAGACCTAGGCATGGGAAGCAGTGAAAGAAACAATTTGACAGAAGGAACCTGAAGTGTGAGAAACACGGATATGCAGCTCCAGAAACTAAGGGGAAATAAGAGAATGGAAGGCTATCAAAAAGACTCCTATCTAAAGACTTATGCTGTAGATAAACAGCTCAGAGATTTATATAAATTTTTAGTTCAAGTACAGTTGGTTGTTTTCCTGTCCCCCATCCACCCCCAGAGTTACATTGGAAGTGAAACCGTTAAATGTAAGCAACAATACATTCTACCAATTTATACAGCATTCAGAGTATTTTTAAAAATTCAAGAGAAAAATATTACCTGAACCATTTTTTCCCCTGAGCATCAGTGAATAACCCTCATTTCCTGGATAGAGGTTCACCACCAGACATGACAACGTCTCCTGCATAACCAGCTTCTCAAGTAAATTCACATTTCGCCTCAGCTTCTGCTTTAAAAGTAAACGTTGCTCATGAACATAATACTATGAAATAATTAGTAGAAATAAAAACAATTGCTAGAATATGTACATCTAAATGAGACCAGTTAAATTTAATTGTACTGTATTCAGCAGAGTAAAAATATTATGTATGATCACACATTCTTATATACACAGATTTTTGTAAAACAATCCCACTCATTTAAATTACAAACCCTAGAACTGGAAGTTCACAGACAAGAGAGTTAATAAGAATAACCCAATGCTACAATGTAAATGTACACTGCACCATTATTTGTATCATCTCTATGAACATCATCAATCCAGTACAACTTGTTTGATAACAACAACAAAATATTTAATACTTTCAGATATTCCTAATGGAAGAAGATATTTCTCTCCAGGATTAAAATAATGACTTGGAGCATTTGGAAACTTTTTAATTGCATTTTCTTGTCTGTATTTGCTGAAATCTGATCCAGCAGCTGCAGACACTATTCCCTTATTTAACTGTAAGAACTATCTTTTTGAGGTATAACAAATTTTTATAATAACTTGGTGTGTTTCTGAGATCCCATATACATCCTACAAATTGAAACACTTGAAATCCCCTTAGAACTTAAGACAATGAATTCTAAACCTCAGATAATTTTACAACTTCTGGCTGGAGACCATATTTCTTTCATCTCTGAATCCCAGCTCTGGGTACAACCATTAATTGGGAGTTAACCCAAGTGCTCTTTTGTCTTCTCATTAATTTTTACTTCCTTGAAAGCAACAATACAGCAGATTCCACAGCTTGCTCTTCTTGTTCCATTTGACATTCAGAGTTTAGCAACGTAATTTGTGCCTTTTACACTTTATATTTAGCACTGATAAGCCTGTTTGAGCCTCTTTGCTAATGTTACGAAAAAGATTCACAAAACTTCTTAGTTTTCCAGCAGTTGGAGAGATAAATCTGAAATGACAACAAACTTACAGAGTCTAAAATATTATCCACATTTTTTCCATAGTAGTCATGCTAAGCAGCTGCCTGTGAAACAGTGATAGTGACAACAATGCACATGGCATTGAAACTGGCCCTGAACTTGAACACAAGTGCCTTCGGTGACACAGGATTAAGACAGAATGAACGGGTTACTCAAGCCAGTCTAGGCCTTACCACTCATATTGTGCAGTCTTGTCTTTAGATAACTACTACAGTAAGAAGAGTTTATACTTCTTTTAACAAAGAAATAAGTAAAATTTAAAGAAAAAAATATTCTCAACTTGCCAGTTCAGACGGAAATGAAAAGCTTCTCAGCAATTTCCACTTACCTTTATCTCAGGCTCTTTTTCACATTCTTCTATATATAAATCATAGAGTTTTTGAAATACAGATTTTCTGAAATTAAAAAAGCTCAACATGTAACCAAAATTAAAGCAAAGAAATTCTATTTAAAAACTAAATACTGAAACTCTTAGTACCTTCCACTGGATAAATACTTTCTTTTGGGAGGTCTCTGACGGGCACTTTCAATGATATACTGAAAGAGAAAAGTAAGTAAAAAGTCCAGCATATATTACAAAGAAATTTAATTCTAGTTACCACACAACTTTAGATTATTACCAGACAGCATTCCATATATACAGAAAGTAATTAAGTCATGGCAAATGACTGTTCCAAAAGTGTACTAAACAAAATCTGGTTTATGTTACAGTCATCAACAAGAGCATAGCTCAATTTGGCTGTCAAAAACCAGAATTCCATGGCTATAACATCGGTTACATGAGAGATCTTGATTCCATACTTGTGTCTTAGTTAACACTACTGAAGTTAATGTGGTTAACATGCTGAGGTACAACCAAATTTATGCACACAGGCTCAACAACATTCGCAAATCAAGTACTCTTCAACAAGATAATTTCAGGAAGTTAAGTTGTCACTTTGTCTTTTGCATTTACATTAGTTTTCTCTACAGAGCTGTGCACTCTAAATATGATTTATATAGATTAAACATTCAAATTAAAAAAGAAAAAGAAACATATCCCCCATTACATGTGATTTACATTCTAATATGGTTTTTCCTTGTCTCTATTGTTTAAAGTATTTTGATTAACAGCTTAGTTCAAAATTTCCCTGAAGAGAGGTTCTCCCACAGGAACATGTATTTCCCATAATAGGGTTCAAGGTAACTTATATCAGACTACAGCATGAAAGAACATGCCTCTCATTCTCACAAGGCTGTCCTTAAAAACACAGACAGGATTTTACCATATATTTCTACCATGTGTCTCTGTGGAGTCCTGCTTATTTCCCAGCACACAGATTTGCTGGTTTAAAAGGGGAAAGCTCAAATCTTGCATAGTTTATCACCATCCCACTTGATGACATTCTCAGTACAATGGGAAAGAGGCAAATACACGACAGCAATCTCAGTGAGAATTTTGCAAACTCAGTATTACATGCATAGGTGATTACATAAATATGTATTTACATAACATGGTTTTCCACTGCTTTTCAGACGAAATAAAAAATAGCTATTTTATTTTTACACCTGTGACGTCAACATATTACCTGCAAACAAGTAATTTAGCTGCTTCTTACCTCGGCACGATCCAATGCCAGTTCTAAAGCTTGTTGCTGCAAGAATCACAAAGGATATTTTAGAAACTACATGACTTGTTTAAATGTCCTCATACATTAAAAACACCCCAAAAACTCTACTACTACTGATTCAGATTTCTAACTAGAAGATGGGCTCAAAAATTATTTGGCACATACTAAACTTAGCAGTTAAACCTCATCTAACTGCCTTGCAAGGTCTGGCTAAATTGCGAAGCCTTAGAACAATAAAAGTCAATTAGAATTAAAAGCAAGAATGGAAATTATACCAAATAAAAGCAGTAACAAATACTAACCAAAACGATTAGCGATGACAACTAGAAAACCTGATCTCTTTTGTTAAACTGATCACTAACTCAACAAAAAGGGTAGGCCAAAATATCCCTGAACAGATGTCTAGGAAGAAAACATTTAACTTCTAGATACTGGTGCCCAACTAGTGGTGTAGCTATTTTTCACAAAATGTAAACAAAGATCTTGTGCTCAGAACATTACTTCTGCACATAATACAATTTGAGAAGTGCTCCTTAGGACATACTGTTAGGTGGCTAGGAAACAAAACCAGCTTCCACTCCAGATTTCCTCCAAGGCAGTCTAAAAAGTCTGCCCAACCCTACAAAACACAGCAAAATCTGTAAGAGCTTCTCAATATCCCATAGCACAGTATACTCAATACCATTTATTTTAATGAATTTAGGTCCTTTGGAACATTTTTTACTTCAGCACACCTGCAGTTGATATACCTGTATTTAAAAAAGAGCAAACAGCTGCATAGATCAGAACTATGAGTTCTTGGACTAAAACTTGACAAGTATTTCAAAGTAGAATAAATAAGCACCAGTGTCAAAAAAACCCAAGAAAGTCTCCCTTGGCTCCTAATGTTCCTTGTCTGGCACTCACTTAAGCTCTGACACCTCCTTTGCACAGGAATAACATGCAGCTGCTAATGAACAAGACAGTGAAACTGATTTGGGGCAGGGAGGAAAGAGAGGACAGTATTAAGAACTAAAGAGTTGTAGGAGAATGCCATGGGCTTGATTCATCTCCAGGTAAGTCCAGAGAAGCCATGCATTCACTTCAGTGGCAGCTGGATAAAGTCCTTAGGAATGTAAGCATGACAAGCTCTAATATTCAGTAAGACTTAGAAACATTTTGAATAGGTACCACTTCCCACATATATGTTTGTCCTATTTCCTCAGTTTAAACCGTCCCTATCAGCCGCTTCTGAAAGCAAATACCTTTACTTGAGCCTCAAGGAACAGATGACACGAGACATGTCCAATCCAAGGTAGCAACAGTTATTACACAGATAATGCATATCTTATTAGAATAGAACTCAGTCAAGAAAAACATACTACACAACAACAAAGGAACAACAAAGAAATATACAACAAAAACACTCATATAATGTATCTAAAACAAAATTTCTTACCTGTACATGAAAAAAATACCTACTTACTGTGCTATTGCATGGTAGAACCTGCCACAACAGAACATTTAAGTTTTCAAGTGTCTAGGTATTTTTATGAAAATGTCAAATACTCATGCTTTCTATATAAGTGGATATATCTAGTAGACATATCTACATTGCTCATGTCTAGTGGATGACAGCACGATTTCAGATATTCAATTCACTGACTGCTTGACATTAGGTAAAAATCCATGGCATTATTAGCACCTGTAAATACAAGAACATTATGCAGAAGCAGGATTTATATGCACCCGACTTCCTGCCACCATTCCTGACTGAAAACACACCACTAGCTTGATATGGCAATTTCTGTGATGCACTGGCCAGTGAGTAAGTGTTTAGAAGTATTCACAAGCTATGAGGGAAGACACCCCTAAGAAAGGAAATATCAGAATTCAGTAGTGACAAGCAAACATTTTTTTTAAGAAACTGTCAAATATTAATAGCATCCTCCTCATCAGCCAGACAGCTTGCAGACTAGAGCAAAAATATCTGAAAATATGTGTGAATCCTAACTTACCATTGTAGTTGAAGCCATTTGGCCAAATGGCAAAAGAAGTACTTAAGGAGTTTCGTGCAGCAGGCAAAGAATCATATTTGATGGTTGGACCTGGGGTACTGAAAACAAAAAATTCAAGGAGAAAAAAAATACCACAAAGAAACTAATTGAGTATTTTAATTAAATACGACGTTTTTGGTGGTTAATTGTACTTAAATCTCATTTGCATAGCTTCCTTTCCTCCAAAAGTAGGAACAAGAGTTCCATTTGCTGCTAGTGCAGGGGTTCTCACTCCAATGACTACTACTACTTTTCACAATCATTTTACATTAGGTTTATTAAACAGAAAAGCAAAAAGCACGTAAGTGTACATATCCTCTTCTCTATTGCAGCAGTCTACCTAGGCTATCCCAAATGTCATATCCTCAGATGCACAGGGGGCTAAAACACTTAATGACAAGCAGAGAGTTTAGCATGCCCCATCAGTTCTTTTGTTTTGCTTTTGAGCAGGTGTTATTCCACAGCCAACACCTCCACCAGCG
Source organism: Entomyzon cyanotis (assembly GCA_024500445.1). NCBI lineage: Eukaryota > Metazoa > Chordata > Aves > Passeriformes > Meliphagidae > Entomyzon > Entomyzon cyanotis. Next base: position 65,138,756 of record JAKEPQ010001016.1, on the reverse strand, counting down.
GTGTCTCCTGGCATTGTTTGGTTTAATACTGACTCACAGCAAGCTGTCAATCAAGAAATGAAAAAAATCAGCTGCCGCGGACCCGGCGGGGCGGAGAGGAGCGGCGCAGCCACCCACGGCACAGCCGGCCGGGAAGGGAAGGGCCGGGCCGCCCGAGCCAAGGGCGCAGGCCAGGTTTCCGCCTCCCGCCGGCCCGGCCCCGGGCCCGTGCCACCGCCCCCTCCCCGGCCGGTGCGGAGCCCCCCGAGCCCGCCGAGCGCCGGTACCTGGCGGCCTGTCCCTCCCGCGGAGCCCCCGGCAGAGCGGCCCCGCCGGCCGCCCGCGCATCCAGCCCGCCGCGGCGCCACGGCCGCTTCCGCCCCGCCGCTTCCGAGCCGCGCCCGGAAGGGGCGGGAGGTCGCCATGGAGACCGGGCGGGGCGGGAGCGGCGGCGCCGGGGAGCCGGGAGGGCGGCTGCGGGAGGGACGCGGAGGGACACGGGTAGGGCGGGGAGCCCGCAGGGTTTAGTGGTGGTAAAGAGCCTGGACAGTGTTGCAGGCCGAAGGTTTAGTGCCGTGTGAAGGTCGGGATAGGCTTCCGCGTGTTCCAGTGGTGCTGTAGGGATATTTGAAGGGTTTTGGTATGTCCGACTCATTGCCCTGCATAGCATCATCCCCAAGAGTCCCACCCTCTGCTTCAGAGCGTTGTCCAAACACTTCATGAGCTCTGTCAGGCTTCTGTGGCCACTTTCCTGGGGAGTCCATGGGCCTACGGAGCCTGTGGGCATCCATCCTCTTAAGTATTTCCAAGCTGTGCCAGGCACATCTGCATTATGCATTGCCCATGCTGTCCCTGGGCACAGCACTTAGATGACTTGTGGCACGTTTTCCCCAGACCTTTCTAGCACTTCGGGCTGAGTCATAAGTTATTTGTTCACAGCAATGAGCGAATGTGTTACCCTGTGATCCAGCAGCCAGTCCTATAGGAAAACCACACCTAACACCACCCTTCAATGCCTTTGTTAACCTTGTGGTGCTCACATGTCCTAAACAAGGGGTGACTTGAAAGCTCAAGAAAATTTAGACACTGGGAGCTCCAGGTAGCTCTGGATGGAGTGAAGTGCCTCCTGTAGGGCTACCCAGGTATGCTTTCTTGGTGCTGACACTTCCTGGGTTTCGGCACTGGATTCTTAGTAGCCCTTCTGTGTCTCACAGCATAGCCAAAATATTGGGAATCATAATCACTGGCGGTGCCCAGAGTCTCTCAGAGGTTCTCAGTGCTTTGAATAAAAACATCTGATGAGATCAGTGTTCTTCAGCTGTGGGCATAAATATGTTGGACACCTAATTTCAGCAACTGGAAGGCTACTTAATTGATTTGTTAGGAGCCTACATTGTTCCAAACATCAGAGAAAAGATGACCAGAATTCCCTCCTGGTCCAGGAGCAGGTGGCAGTTTTTCCTTGACTCATCCAGGCACTAAATAGGTACACGGTTCAACAGTTCAGCAGCTGCATTTTATCCAGCTTTGAAGCTCCTTTGAGGATGCAGTATGCCATCCTTTAACCTATTTTTTCCTAAATTTCTATGCTGAATGCCTCAGAGTACCAGAGTTCTGTAGCCATACTGATACACTTGTCCCAGTATAAAATTGCAAAGATGTTTTTCATTTTCCTGTGCTGTTTCAAAATTAAATGGCTCGCAGTCCTATGAATCTGAGTCAGATTTATATGCTCAGGCTGAGACAGTGATTCAAGTATGGTCCCTCTCATTTGAGTACAAACATTAAAAAGAAATTACAGCATGCTGTGTGTAGAAAGTGCTTCATTCAAGTGAGACAGACTGTAGGCATGTGGATGAAACTAGGGCAGAGAGCTATGATCTCCTGAATTCTATCTCAGTTATGTCATTGACTCTCTGTGTGGGCTGTTATAAATCCCTGTGGTAACGTTTCCTACCTTGGTTATGTACATCTGTATTTAGGACTTAAATGATTTACAGATATGTAGAAGCCCCACAGCTTTCATTTATTTTTAAGGTCACATACACCTTGTCAGGTATAACCATCCATTCTTTTGTAGGCAACTATTTCTAATTTGACTGTTTAAATAGAATTTTAGAGGACTGGCAAATGTAGCACAGAACCTGAGGGAGAGCCATGTTCTTTGGCTGCAGATGCCACCCCTGTCTTAGCCTGCTGCTGGTCAACCAAATCACTCCCTTGGGACTTCTTGGCTGCATTGAAGAGTTCCTCTGTCTATAGCAGCATTAACACATTGAGACACCTGGAATTATCTGTCTCCATCTCAGACTGAGCCTTTCTGCAAGAGTTGTTTTCAGATGCTTAGCAGAGATACCATAAAAACAGCCTTGACTTTCAGAATTTTCTGACTTACATTTAGTCACTTAGGCATCTTCTTTGGGTGTCTGAACTGATTACTAAAGAAATTGATTTATGATTTCAAATTATGATTTCTATGAGACAACTGTAACACTTGAAGCTAATCTGTTCCAATCATGTATTATTTTGAATTTTTTCTTCTGATGAAAGTTGCAGTGAAGGTACCTAAAGCTGGGCTATCCTACAGGACACTGTGAAACCTTAGGAGGATGATCAGGGAATTCACACTACAGATGTATGGAATACCTGGAGACAATCTCTCTTCCACGACTTCTTCAACATCTCAGTTTTGCTCTACTCTGAACTTATTTGCACCTCTAACACTTTACTTCTCAGTGGTACATAAAAGACTGTCTCACTCCTACCAGCGGTAGGAGACATGAAGAAGAAGCAGGATGGTCAACCTGGCCCAGAATGTTTAATTCCCATCCCTTCTTCTATTACTCCTCACTGGTTTGAAATTGAGAGCTCCTAATGGACACTGCAAAAACTGTTCAATAGGAGGTGAATACTTGCTTGTATTTCTGTCCACAGAAATGTGGATATCAGGCAATTAATTTAGGGATTTAATTAATTTAACAATTTAATCAATGTAACAATCCTTTCAGGATAGCAAATAAAGCAAGAAGATTTAATAGTAGATGGTAAATCTGAAATGTCATGAGCCACAGAAAGTAAGCCAGAGGCTGAGGTTACTAGGACTGATTTTTGGATGCAGTTTTTCTGTTTTCTTGAGAAAGGCAGGGAGAAGGAAATAAGAACTGAGGAGATGGACAGTGGTCAGAGTAGATCAACTCCCTGATGGTCTGGAGGCAGACAAAGGCAGCCTTAGCTTGGGCCTGAGGAGGTTATGCAATCCAGGTTGTACTTTATGTGGGAGGGCTGTTCTGGCTGGTCCTTTTCTTGCCCTGGGCTTACATAGAAACCATTATGAGAATGCCAAAGCATGCTTCTAATAATTAATGTCTCATGATGCTAGGTCAATCTGCTGTTAGCATTTGGAATTGGGATAGGTGTCATACTCTTTCTAAGAGCCAGGGAACGTGCGGTTGGAGGAGTTTGGCACTGAAGGCATTTTAAGGAGAATTTAGGGCAATACAGCTACAGCCAAAAATTTTAAGTGCGAGTCTATGATGCCAAACTTACCTAGCATGCTGGCATATGAAGGGAGGCTTACAATGAAGCCATTATATTTGGAGTATTTCAGGGAAGAGAATTTTGTCCAGTACCAGTTGATCCAACATGACCAATCAAAGCAGTCAACTAAACAGTGAGGTTGCCATGGCAAACCATAGTGGAACAATAAAACAAGGCTCTCTAATTAAGACAATGATGTCTGAACACAAGAAACTCAGCTTACCAAAGTCTAGAGCAGCCTCAGGATCCCTAGAATTTTTAGTCAAATTATTCTCATTTGGCAAAATATATATGCTTTGATTATGAACAAAATTAATGTAGATATTAATTAACCTGTAATATGGATAGAAATAGGATATTTTCTCCTCCTTACAAGATTGAAAAGCACATCTTTTATTGAGCTGCTTCTGTAATGAATAAGCAAAGAAATGTACTATTTCTACATAATTAATTTTTGGATGGGCTGCTCTGAGTATTCCAGACTTCATAAGTAACAGATTTGTTGGCTTTCTCTTGCAGTATTCAGAACGTGGAAAACATATCTGCATATTTGCATTTTGAACTTTTACAGATGATGTGAAAGTGGAGCTTATTTGTCTCTCCTTGGAAGAGGTGTCTTTGTTCACTTTAAAAAAAATTATTGTCACTATTTATTATTATCAATTCCAATAATGACACCCTTGTTATGTTCTGTCTGTCTAGTTTGGTCTGATTCCCATTTGCTTAGTTCACAGCAAATCAGAACAACATTATATACATTAATGTAGGTACATAATGTGACTAAGAGAATCTACTGTTTGAGTGCTTTCATGAGGACTTCTGTGCTGGAGACTGAAGAACATGTAGGAAGGAGCATGGCAGAGTATCTGTGGCTATCCTGTTAAGGCTGTCTATGCTTCCTTTACCCTGTGTTAGGAATTTGAAGGAGGCAGACCACATTCCCATCACTTTGTATCTGTCTTTGACCTTCTAGATGAAGGTAGCTGAATTTAATGTTGTTTCTTGCGTATTTTCTGCAGTCTTGTGGAAGTCTTCTTGTGGAAGTCTCCCATATTTAATTGGAAAATCATTGCAGTAATCTTTTCAGAACTCTGGATTTAAATTTCACTGTGGGACAAAAATAACAGGAAACCTAAGATTCTCAGTCTTTGTGTAACTGGAGTGTATCATGCAAGTGTTAAATTTTTTAATGTAATAGGTGTTCATAAACCTTTGCAGCAATCAGGTCTTAATCCAGTTCTTAGATTATAGAAAAATTGGAATGTACTTATCCCTAACTTGTCTTACTTGTTTTTCTGAATCCAATAATAGGTATCTCTTGGTCTGAAGATAAGTTAACAAAAAAAGGATAAGTCAAGCAAACTATGAAGTTAGCTAAGAGACTAATAATGGGGTTTACTTAATACAGAGCTCCCAATGGGAATGAGCAGTCATCTGCTGAGAAGCAAAACACCTCATCAATCATATGGATGTTGGCATAAGGCAAACACAGTACTGCTGTTAGCCTGCAATTAATTTTCATCTGTTTAATAAAACAGCTATTCCTTGGCTGATTGCGTGTCTTTTCTGGAACTTCTATATTTTCCAGGTTTAAATGATATTGTTATATCACTGAAACCAAGTTAGCATGTTATCCTGCCTGCTAATACTGTTTCACTGAACCCACTAGAGGTCAGGGCTGTACTGCTAAGGTAAATAGTTAAAACCATCTTGGAAGAAATCTCTTAAAATATTGCCAGAAGTGAAAACTTTGTCAGAGACTTCTAAATTATGGAAATTTAGACTATGTTACATAGTTTAGCTAATATTGAATAATCCATTCTATTTACTACTGCTGAAGCAGGTCAGTTTGGCAGGTCCATGGTTATAAAATTACAGAGCAGTGACGAAAAATATCTAATATGTTTTTTTTAATTCATATATCTCTAAATTTCTATTAAATTGTTATTGCAGTTTTAGTTCCAGCTTTGTGATTGCATTTTATACACTGGTTATCTAAATGTCTACTTAAAAAAGATCAGAGACAAATATAAGGAATTTTTCTTAGTTCCATAGAACAAGGGTTAATTTGAGTCCTGTAACCTTCTCAGCAACATTTTTAAGGAATGGATTACAGTACTAATGGTTTTTAATCCCAAGCTTGGGCAGGGTCTTTGACATAGTATTTCACACACAGTCCTGCGACTTTTGCACTTTACTTGATGATAAAAAGAACTAATTTATTCTTGTTATGAATAACTAAAATACAGCACATGATCAGTACTTTGTTCAGTATTTTATTCTGCTCTGTAGTAGTGTCCCTTTTGTAAAATCTACGCTTGCTAAAGCAAAGAGAGCCACAAGACTCATGGCACACCCATACAAAGGCTTAACACACTGACTACATCAGTGTATGTCAAAACCAAGGGACGGCAGATGGGGAGCTTCATATTGCTTCTGGTATAAGGAAGGAAACATTCTTTTTTCTCCTGTATTGACTGTAAGCCTGAGGTGGCCTGCTCCACCTTGTGACAAGAACAGGAACCCTGAAGAGATGAGAAATTAGTATTCATCCAGACTGGCAGTGATGCTCATTGCTTTGCCATTGTTTGTCATGAGATCAGCCTCTGAAATATTTGGGACACCTCTCTCAAGTGTCCAGACTTTAAACACACAGCACTCATTTGTCATTTTGATGTCTGCGTGTATTATGGATGTGTGCCTGCAAGTAGAGGTGAGCAACAGCAGCAGCAGCTCCTTGCTGTGCCTGTGGCATTGCAGGAGGGATTCACACCTGTGTATGGAGTAGGTGCACTCCAAGTGAGGGCTGTGGCTGCTATAGAGGCACATGCAGTGGCACTGTGCTCCTGGCTTTGCTGGCATTCTACCAGCCCAGTAGCCATATTGCCTGTCCAGGAGTCAACAAATCCCAGATCAGGTTGACATATGACATCTGGTATGTGTGGCTCTGGAGCAGTGAAGCTGCAAAACCACAGATTGAAGGGATTGTGGGAGAGTCAGAAGACTGAACATTAAACTGAGAGCAAGATTTTTGAAAGGTCTGATAGTGTTTATGATTTTTCAGAGGGTGAGATCTCCCTCCTTCCCTGAATTTTTGAAAAAGTCAGTAATTTAAAATTTCATGTATGCAGTTGTGTCTTTATCCAAAATTACTAAGATTCTTTCCATGATAATTGGCTTAATTATTCTTATGAAATCTTACACTTAGAGAATTTGATTGAATTTGAACAATTTGAAGTTGTTGTTATGTTTTTGAGCAGGTCTGATACCAATATTTGCAGGATAATGCAATGTGATGGGTTTGTGCATTTTTTAATACTCCCTAGCAAAGGAAGTCCTTTTGGCTATGTGCTGGGATTTGTTTTCAACTTGTCTTAGTGAACTAAAATTAGGAAAAGTAATGTGGACTCTTCTAAATTTTTCACAATATCGTAAGATGGTGCAAAACAAACTTAAGTATATCTGTCAGCAGGCAGGGTGATATATATTGTGATTATTTGTTACTGTAGACTTTGTTGAACTTTTGCTGTAGCACATTGATAGTCCGGGATAATTTAATTTGGTTTTTTTTTCACCAGGCATAGCTGAGCCACCCCATGTCTCAGTATGAACAAACTGTGATTTTGAAGCCTCGGTTGATTAAGCCTTTTGACTTTCATATTTTACTTTTCTCATTATATGGTTTTCCAGGACACCCAATTTAAGGAGAGTTACTTTTTCAGTGCATCTCTATCCTATGCCAAAAATAATATCAAATGTTGCTGCTATGTACTAGTCATGTGTAGATGGTGTAGTTGGTAGCCTCAGCAATCACGTACACCTTCCTGCATGTCAGAAGCTTTCTGTAACCAATTTGGTTACCCAGTATTTGGCAAAAGTTGAGGTAATTAAGTGAAGAGTGAAGAATGACAATCTTTTTCTCCATTAGGATGGGCTGGTGGCTTGTGATGGTTGCAGGCTGGATATCCAGAGCTAGTTCTCCACATAGAACTTCAAAGGTACCCCTCTGTATGGGGAAATTCTTCATCCATTGTTGGTCATCCCACTAGTAGCACAGTGTAGTCTTGCCAATGGGTGTTAGTCTTTCAGGCCAAAGACCTTTCCTCCCTTAAAGGCAGTGCATAGTAGGCTTGGACGCTCCTTGTTGCAATTGGCCTTGGCAAGGAATTCTGGGCCTCAGTAGCACTTTCACTGCATTGCTGAGCCTCAGGGCAAGGTGCGGGATATGTGTGTTGTGGATCCTTTGCTTATGAACAGTTTTGTTGTCTCCAATCAAGAAGGCAAGCCTAAGAAAGCATAGAAGGCTGTCTGATGTGGATAAAAGCAATAAAAAAATCAAAGCAGTTGGAGCTTTGGGAGTATGAGCATCCAGAGGCAGCATGTTATGACATGGTGTATTCAGCAACTGCCCATGTGAGAGCATCTGTGGGTCTGAAGTTATTCGCTGTATGTGGCCTGTAGGACATGCAGAGAAGATGTGTGGGCCACTTCAGAGCTCTGGGAGGTGGATCCTGTTCACAAGTCTCTGCCATCTAACTGGCATCAGGACAAGGTCACTCTCTTTTGGAAAGTGGTGAGTTCACCAGCCTGCATGCACACCATGCTATGTCAGCTTGCTGAAGATGCAGAAAAAGTGCTTTGGCATGCTCATTTTTCTAGTGGAAGCATACTGTAGTTATGTTAGGCAGAGCTAAGTACCTATGGATGTTTCATGAGTGCCAAGATGCTGATTGGGAAATCATATACACTGCACTGTTGAAATTGCTGTAAACAGCAGTGTTGTTAATCATAACATTTCCCAGCTTTGTCTGCAGCAGGATCATTGCAGAGGAATTCCTTTGAAGGTAAAGCCATGGTAACAAAACTAAGGGAACATCAGTCCTTGCTCTCAAAAGCCCATCAAAGATTAGATCCACGTTTATCAGTCCTTTCTCTGGAGTTTCCTCACTGTCTTCCATGTTGTTTTTCCCTATCTGGTTTGAAGAACCTTTTCTTAATAATGAAATATTTGAATGGAGCCAAATTTGAATGGAGCTGACAAAAATAGCTCCCATTTTCTCCATTCTTCCCTCATGCTGTCTTATGCTAGGAACATACATTTTTCTGAACATCCCGGAGCCGTGGGGAGGGGATTCCCTGGGACAGCAGGAACAGTATCTTTAATCACCCAAGAAAGGAGTGGACTTAAATGGCCATCATACAGAACTTTGCTAATCACACTTATCATTGTGCAATGATGAAAAGAGGGATACTTCAATGTCCCTTATAGAGAGATTGATACACTGCATGTGCTCTGAACATGCCTCAAGAATTGAGCTCTTAAGGCAATAGGCATGGGCCTGGAGGAACACTTTACCTGGTTTATTATGCATGAAATAGGTGCTGAGTTTTCAAAGCTGTCAGGAGTGCATTTCTTTTGACAAGTCCCAGGTGCAGCATTCTAGGCATCAGGTGAGATCTTGTAGCAGAAACTAAGCCAGCTGCCATTTGGTTTCTGCACAGATTGAACAGATACCAAATGGTGATTTTGCTGAGCCACACTTCCAGTTAAACATTCCTGAAATGGCAGCTGGGTCTCCTCTGCGGTGAGACTCTTAAAGGAAGTCTGGATTAAGTTATTTAATACTAGTTTTAACTGTAGTAAAATTAATAACTGATGAATGAAATAGCTCAAAGCAGGGCCCTTCATTTTTTTTTCCCTCAAGCCCAGAAACAATACTATTGTTATAATTGTCTTTGTGTGCCTCAAAATTTAAAATTTTTCACTATGCCTCTGGTTTTAGTCAGTTTAGTGTTCAGTATAAACAATAGTCTTCTTTATGAATAAGTAGTTCTGAAAAGAAGTCATATTAAATATTGCTAAACTGACAGAGCATGGAAAAAAATCACATGATGAGAAGGCCAAGTATCCTGATGATGTAACTTTGTCTTATATATCAGGTCATAATTTTGTTTGAGAATATATGTTTCTTTCCAGCTGTTGGCAGCCTCTGCTTTTCAACTTTATGAGCCTCAAGTGTGTCTGTTAAGAAGAACATTGACTCAAAGCCATTTTCTTTTTATTGCTTTCCAGATAGAATCACTGTATCTCCTTTTTGTGAAGAGAATCCAGAAAGCTCTCCTATGAGAATTTGCTTCCTTTTTGTTTTGGCTTTTTATTGTCTTTCTTTCTTTCATTATTGTTACTTGTTTACATATGATGTAAATGATAAATAAATCCCGAACTTTGAACTGATACTGAAATCTAAAGTATTTGGGCTTTTCTTACATGAATTTATTCCATATGGTACTGAAAACTTGGCTTGTAATTTCTGTTTATGTGCTAAAATAAATGTCTTATCAAGGCTAACACCTACTCCTCATGAGTTTAAGGACTTTTTGCCTGTGGATTTCATTTCAGTCTTGGAAGAAAGTGTAGGAAGGTAGGCTTACTGTAGAGACTGGCCAGCCCAAAAACTGTGGCTTTAAAAGAAGCATAGTGCACCTTTCACTAAACTGGGCCACTCCACACTCTGAGGTCTCCTTCATTTTGTCTTTGTTTTGTTTTGCTAGAAGTGTTAATACTATGCCCAGGACAAGCTGCTGCCTTGGAAATAACACATTTTTGACTTCACAGGTCACACATGTTTGCATATTCTCAAGTCAATGGTGCTTTTAGTTATTGGCTAAACTCTTGGTGTGTCAAGGGCTATTTTTTGGTGCTTCTGTTTTTTTGTTTTAATACCATGTTTGGTATGGGAAGTAAAGTGTGCCATGGCTTCTGGTGTGTGTAAGGGCAAGGAAGAGACATTTCTTTCTTTGAACATGTCATTCTACAGCTGTGGAAAAGTGGACTTGATACTTGAGGAAATCCCATTTGTTTCTATTTGTTTCTATAAATTTGTAATCTCTAAAAAACTCCAGACAGGCTATGTTATTTCTGGTTTAAGTTCCTATATATATTTGCAGGTATCATTCAAGTATGTGTATCTTTGAGAACCCAAGAGGGGAATCATGGCCACACTACAGTCACCCAAGCTTTTGCATCTCAAAAAGAAGTTTCCATGCTCCCATGAGGTGCCTCAAATGCTGATGCAGTGAAAAGATCAATATAGGGAAGAGAGTGGAATTCAGTTGCATTAATTCAACCCAACACTCTTGAAAGATTATTCAGCTGATCACCTGTAGGTGTCTCTTTTAGGATAAACTGGATCATTGTATGAGCTCAGTTGATTATGTAGGTGGGAAGATTTTGTTTCCTATGCATGTGGGTTTAATGTCCTTTTTGGTGGTAGGGTTACATTCCCGGAATTCAGCTGCTCCCCATTTTCCCCTGCGAGTCCTGTGATATTGCTGTCAACTCTGTGCAGGTGTTTCGGGTTGTCCATGACACTGGAAATCTCTAAGATCACTGAATTCCCCTCTAGGTCTGGTGACATCAAAATGTCGTCGTGAAGTCTGACGGTGATTCAAGCCTTTACTGTTCTGCTAATCATGTCTCTGTTAATCTACCTTAGATTTTTGTCCCATGCCCAAGTGTTGGACACTAGTCCTGCATTTATGTTTTAAACTTTATGTCATATAAGTAATCCAATCCTGGTTTTAAGTTCCCAGTGCTACTCAGACAGTTAAAACATACTGATAAAAATTTTAATAAGAAATTTGAATCAGAAATTGTATAACTGTTTGTTGTCTTTACAAAAGGCCTTCTGAATGGTATAACAATTTTTCAAGTATTGCTGTATTTCAGTTATTTGTGAAGTAATTCTTAATTGCAATTTTGGGATCCTTTGGAATTAATGTAATTGGTGTGATTGTTATTTGATTTAAATAATAGTTTTACCACAAATCAAATGATGTGGGTTATAAATACTGGATGTTCTTACTCTTGACTTCATAACCTTGTCTTTTAAGCAGCTCGAGCATTATTCTGAAGTAGACGGCAACTCTCCAGTTCTGCAGATGCTATGAACAGGCTTAATTAAAAAACCTTACTCTTCTATTCTGTATGGCTAGACAAAAAAATCAGATTTTGAAGTTGATCCAGCTGTACGCTGGAGAAGTCTCTGGCATTGCCTTTTGCTATTTCTGTCTGAATCTAATGCCTTCTACAGTAACTAACTTGTATATAATTTCAGACAGCTACCTCTTTCAAATTCGGCATTTACCATACCATATGTCAAAAAGCAGATAACATTTCATGACAATAAATGAGTAAGAATTCATAGTAAGGAATAAATAGAAATGCCTCATGGAATTTTTCCAGTTATTAGGGTTGCCTTTCTGAACTTCAGAGACTTATCAAGAGTGGTCAGAGTATGTGTGGCTTATGTTTGTGTTTCCTCTATAAAGTTGTCTCTTTAGATTCAGATTTTAACATTTTGCTGAAAATTTAGTTCGGTACTGATTGACTCTTATCAGATAATGCTCAAATAATGCCACACTCTAAGATGTTGTAGGGACCGTTCCTGACACAGCAGGAAGACTGAGGAGACACTGCTCTTGTGGTCACAAGAAGTAAAGGTTTATTCACTAGCTATGAGAGTTTACATGCTGTATACCCCTCACCTTCCAATGCTTTCCTGTCCTGCTGGGCCATGAGGTGTCCAGCAAGCTTCTCTATCATTCCCTCTCCATCAATAGGACAGGGGAGGAAAATGCAATGAGAAGCTTGTAGGTGGGCTAAGGACAGGAAGATCACTTTTCAACTGCCATCATGGGCAAAACAGACTGAACTTGGCAAAATTATTTTAATCTAACTTATTATTTGTCAATAATGAGAAATAGAAGCTAGTCTTAAAATACCTTTCCCCCCACCCCTCCCTCCTACCTGTGCTCAACTTCACTACCAACTCCTGCATCTCCTCCTACCCTCATCAGCACAGGGGGACAGGGAATGGGGGTTGTGATCAGTTTCTCACATGTTGTCTCTGCCACTCCTTCCTCCCCGTGCTCTTCCCATGTTCCAGTGTGGGATCCTTACCCGTAGGCTACAGTCCTTCTTGACCTTCTCCAACATGAATCCTTCCCATGGGCTGTAATTCTTCACAAACTTGCTCCACCATAGGTTCCTTCCACAGGGTGGAAGTGCCCTTCAGGAGTGGATTGCTTCAGTGTGGGTCCCTCATGGACTCCCAAACCCCACCAGAAAACTGGCATCAGTGTGGGCTCTTCTCCACAGACTGCAGCTCCTGCCTGGAGCCTGCACCTGTGTGGGATGTCCATGGGCTGCAGCTTTGTTCAGGGCATACCCATCTGCTCCAGCACAGGGCCTGCCATGGGCTGCGGGTGGATAGCTGCTCCACTGTGATCCTCAGGGCTTCAGAGGCACAGCTACCTCACCATGCTCTGCATCACAGGCTGCAGGGGAATCTCTGCTCTGGTACCTGGAGCACCTCCTCCCTCTGCTTCTCCAGTGTTCTTGGTGTCTGCAGACTTGTTTCTCTCACATTTTTCCACTCGTCTCTCCCATATGCTGGTGGGCAGCATTTCTTACCTTTCTTAAATGTGTTATCACAAAGATATTACATGTGTCCCTGATGGGCTTAGCTTTGGCCAGTGGTGCGTTCATAGTGAAGCTGGGTGGAACTGGCCCAGTCCAGTGTGGGGGCAGCTTCTGTTGTTTTCTCACAGAAGACAGAGCTCTGCTCTCCAGATACCAGCAAACCAGCACCCCTTAGGCACCAGGTTTCTCTTGTGTAACCATGGCACTTTTTCACACAGATGCTTTTCAATAGATTTTTTAAAAGTATTTTTATTTTTGGGTATATCACATTTTATTTCCAGATTTCCTCATATTTTCATTAATTTGGTACTCTATTAGTTTTATCATTACTAATTATTACAGCCAGGAAAAATTGCCCTTATGACTATATGAGACAAATTTTAGCTGACATTAATTCTTATTTCACAGTTTGGGGTTTCTCAGCCTAATTTTTCCTCCTGCCCCTCTTGATCAGTGTCACACATTGTTCCTTACATGCATTCTCCACTGAGTTCTGACATAGCTAGTCCTGTGTGACAAACGTGTTGCATAGAGAGGGGCTATTTTTATTAGCCAGAAGTATTCCATTTTTACAGCTGAGCAGTACTGAAATGAATTCACTGAAATACGAGGTAAAAGAAATTTACTGCAACAAATTGATGGCACATAAAATACATAATTGAATTGACCAGTAAGCTTCACCTCTTAATTTCATTGCTTTAGAGTTGTTCTAATTAACCAAAGAAAAAGCAGTTGGAAATGTATCCAGTAAGACATAATTGTTTCATATTTTCTGTTGTGATTTTAGAAAAAATTCCACTCTTTTCAGTCAGTTCCACATTAAGAAAAAGAGCAGCCTCTGAGAACGTGGAGAAAGTTACCCAGGCACTTAAATGGAAAGCTCAAAATTGCATGAAAAGGTGTGAGAAGTTTCAGTAAAAAATGGATTAGTCATTCCCTAATTATATGTCTCGTTTGTCACTGATAGATTTTCCTGTCTTGCAGCTACCCCACACCCCCAGCACAGTGCAAATAACATGTGGCTTGCATAGCAGATATAGTAGATATTCTTTGGACAGATAAATGTTAAAACCACATAGCTTGGAATATAGTCTAGCTAGGGTTTCCAGCTGGTGTTTTCTTGCAAACCCAGCAAGAGTTGGACTTGGTTTAGAGTTCTTTTTTCACAACTACTCTTTCCTTGTTCCTTTTCCTCTTAGAATGAAATAGCATAACCTTTAAGATTTGTGCTATGTTGTTTATTTTTCCCCTCTTCTCTGTAAGTTTATAGCCTCTTCATTGAAAAAAAAGGTAAAACAGCAAAAAAGGAAGGAAAAATATGTCCACATATGGGGGAAGCTTCTGAACTTTACTTATTCATTTGTATTCAATGATATAAAGAGAAATAGGCATTTCCAGTCATTAATTTTCATACTTTCTGAATACCTCTTGGTAGAGAGGTTGAATAAGAGAATGACTTTATACAATCTCTCATCATACAAATAGAGAACAAAAGGATATTTCTGATTAATTAAAGGGTGAAAGATATTCTGCATAACTCAGTAATCGTGGTCTAGATACAAACTCTGGATCATCAAGTCTCTGGACTGGAGATTGTGGGAAATGAAGAAAATATTATTAAAACATCTCTTCATACTTATATTTTTCTTCTCTTATCCTCAAATCAAGTGTTGGTGAGCACTGTCAATCAGATGAACCTCTGGAAAGGCAGTTCTTATAGCTGGACAGGCAGTTCTTATGTTCTTAAGTTCCAACATTGTCCTTACTTTTTGAGTATTTTATGTGTTAACACACTTTTAAAACCCGCACAGATTGCTGTATGAATGAAAGGTTGTTTTTCATTTTAGGTTTTCCGTTTTGAGAATTGGGTGTTTCAGAGCCTATTGTTTGACATTTCTCTCCTGGAGAGATGCACAGCAGTCAATAAACTCTGTGTCTCTGACTCAGATTCTGTCGATGTCCTACATGTTTCCTGCTGAGTCACTGTATGACTTTCTCACTGACTTTCAGTGTTTTCATTTTTGAGTGGGAGATTATTTTGGCTGAAGACCATACTTTTCTCTATTTCTATGTATTACGTACGATGAAGAAACTTGATGTGAAAAGCTAGGAAAAACAGCCACAGAGTGATCATAAGAAAGTGCTTTTTGAATGAAACAGGCCATTCATTCAAAAATGAAAACTGTAAACTAGTCTTCTTTCCATTGACTAGCCACATGTTGTAGCAGCTGGAAGCAAGTGATCAGGGAAGTCAATCTCCAAATTTTCATTTGGACAGAGGGGATCTCAATGCTTTACAGAGAAGCTGAGCTGTTAGTTCTGTAGTTGTAATTCTACAGCACCCATGTTTGTTTTGTCATTAAGTAAGCTGGAGACACCATAGTCCATAGTTGAAAGGCTGAGAACACAACCAAATATTGTAGTGAATCGGTGATTTTAGTATACAAAAAGTTATTGCATAGCTTCTGCAGCTTTCTTCACTTATATGAATGCAAATATTTGTATTTCTGGCAGTTGAGTGTTAACATTTCTGGTAGGATTGTTTTATGCTCACTTTTTGCCTGCTCTTTGAACAAAAACGAAGTTTGGATGGAAAGTTTTTGAAAGCTGGAGATGCTTAGTTTTCCATGTCCCCTGGATTAGACTGTGTATCTGTAACAGATCTGCACATATGCTTCTGGCACTTCTCAAGGATTTCTGGACATGGAACAGTCAGTAGGTGATTGTTTGGAGCAGTAGGATGGCAGAGTATTGCTGTGTAACACTTCAGGCAAAGCTTGAGAGGTAGCCTGCATGGCCACAAAAAGTCTGTTTCTCCTTTGAGTCATAGCCCCAGAGGTTCCAACATCAGCTGTGTTGCTTTAATCCAGTCTATGAATCTGGGCAGCTGTTTCTCGTGACTGATTCCTAGTACTTCTTTTATAGTATTTTATTTTTTGTGCCACAGTGATTCAGTTATGGGAGAAGGTTAGGAAGATTCATTGGCACCCTCATCCCTTTTCTGTGTTTACTAGAATGAAGTAATTGACATATGGGAGCATTTATAGGGTTGTGTCAGACAAGCTAGACTGAAAGCAACAGACAGATGTCCAGTGAGCTAAATATGCAAATCTTGAATGTAAATGATTAATTAGATTAATGAACAGATGAAAAATGGCCATATTAAAAATGACTGGAATCTGATCTCATTCCTTTTGGAAGAGATTTTGTGAATCACATTATTATCACAAAGACAGCGTGTTTCTGTTTTAGTGTTATTCTGGATAATTGGCACATTCTTTGCTATTATCATGCTGTGTTTGAAAGTGTTTTTCTGTGCCTAAGTGGAACTTCTAAGGAGGTACTTTCTGATTTTTTGTCATTCACATTCACTTTTATCTGGACATAGCACTAGGTAGTAACAGGAGTCTGGATTCATATTCTCAGGAGTCTGGATTCATACTCTCAGTAAGTTTAAAATTCTAACAATTGATGTAAAGGTGTCTGATCAAAGTAACAAAAATAAAATCCTGCCTTTCTTTTCTTGCGCGTATTTTCATCACTGGGAACTGCAAGATACAGAAGGCTTAATTTTTGAACAACTGAAGATTGTAGAATTTTGCTGGGACACAGCTGAACTGATCAGATTTAATATGAAATGCATTTAATTACAGCAGGAGAGATTCACTTTGTTCTAGCAGACAGCCTGGTATGAGCTATTTTTTTAAACCTCCTCTAAGCCGGTGGAGAAAAGTAGACTAAGGTCATGGCCAGAAGCCCACTCTAAGTCAGCATGCCTCTGGCTCCTTTCATGCCATTGCTCCTTTTGTGTCTCTTTTAGCAGCTGCTGGAATGAACAAGGTCAGGTTCCAGTGTACTGTCTGTTTCCCTGGAGGGATGCAGGAGCATGGGGAATGTGGAAACCTCCCTTTTGGTGGTAGTTCAGGTTTCTATTGCTTAAAAATGCTCATTTAACCACAGCTAACAATGCTTGTAATGAGCTGTACTGCTTGCAGCAGCAGCCCAGACAAATAAGTTCCTTAGTTACTTAGGTAAACAGAGTTAAGTAAGATGAATCCTGGTCTTAGTCTACTAAACATTTACAGTCAATAAAAAATGAAGTGTCTACATGACAGGCTGTGTGAGGGTGGGGTGTGATAAGTCTCTTCTGCATTTAATTCTTTACAACTACTCTATAAAACATGAAATAAGAAAAGATGAAATAAGTTAAAGATGGGTATGCACCTGTAAATATTGATATAACTGCTTATTTTCACAGAAACACAGTATGATTGATTGGAAGTGACCTCTGGAAGTTGTCTGGGCCAATATCCCTTAAACTCTTGTAACCACAGGGATGTTCCTTCTTGAGATACGAGGCTTTCTTTACCAAGTCAGATTTTCTTCTACTGGTCTTGTTTAGTTTTTCTGTGGGTTTTTTGTACAGTTTTTTGAGGAAAAGGCATTGAGTTGAAGAGTGTAGTTAAAGTATTTTGTGGTCAACCCTGAGATGTCACTCTCAAAATCTGTGTTTAGAATACTGTTTCCAACCATTGTGCGTCTGCAGGAAAACCACTGTCCCTTACATTCTCATCAGTGTATTCTGCCTTAAGCCTCAATTCATGTGAAAAAGAGGAGAAAGTGAGGTTAATACCTTCCCTGTCCTTTCACCCCTCTCATGTGAGGGCCGCTGAACTTGCTGTTTATCAATTAATGAAGTGGCAAATCGCAGTGTCATGATTTAAAGTAAAGTGTCGCTAGCTTTCATCTCCTAACATTCCACAATCTTTACTGGAGCAGTTTGGAGGGTGATTTGTGGTTTAGTTCATTTATTTCCTTCCACTGGAGACAAGGTAGACTTCTGGGGTGGAAGTTTCATCAACAGCCCTGTTTTATTGTGTCTCCATTCAGGAATCAGAGCACTTTAATCCTAAATTAGCTCTTCAGAGCAGGGGTTTTGACTCAGTACATTTTAGTGTGTCATTTACCATAAGAGGCCCTCCGTGTCACTTGAGACTTCCAGGCACTATGACAACACAAATCATAACAAACTAGTGAACATCTGAAAGAGATTATGAAAAGGCATTATGTAGCTGGGCAGTTGTTAAGAGATTTCGTTAACCTATTTGCAGAACAAGCAGAAGTGCAGGGCTTGGGAGTGTCCCTGCTCTGTGGAGTTGAGTCACATGTGAGTACTTTGACTGTCAGAATTTGAGTTGGGTTTATGCCCCCATGGTGGGATGTCTTCCAAATGCTCAAATTCCGTTTGTGGATGAGGTGGAATGATGTGATTTTGGATCTGGCCCATTGTAGACAATGTCACCTGGTTTTGGCCATTCCCAGAGGACCCACTGGGAGGTGCTGATCTACTTTTGTGAGAGAAGTGTTGCTAAAGAGGCAGAGAATACAGCTGCATATATGTGTATTGCACAGTGGGAGCTGTATACCAGGTGTAGGCATCAATATGAACAGGTGCCTTGATTTTCACACTTCCTTTTCCAGCTTGCTTTCATCATGCAAGCAAAGGTTGCATACATGCTGTGATCTGCTTTTTCTACCAGTATGTGCTTCTGTTTGAAGTATTTATTTTCTCAGCAGAGAATAAAATATTAGTTTTGTATAAATTTAACAGACACTTGTAGCAATTCTTCTCAAATTCTGAGTATTTCCAGATTAAATGTGTTGTAACTAAGAAATATTTGTGGGTCACAGAGATAATACTTTGACTTATTATGACAGACAAGTGTGAAGTATACTACAAAATATTTATGTGTGAGGAACAATGAGGTTTGATGACTTTGTAGACATTTCCAAATTGATGTGAGTCATCCTTATTATGTATTTATTTTCTTGCATGAGGAAACATGATCAACATCTCTCATTCATTTGTTCTTTTTTGCAACTAAAACACTTTGCTTACTTGTGGTGGCAAGATATCAGTCTGATTACATGACTAATTCAGGAAATAGAGAAGGTCCCGTGGGCAGGGAAGGTGGGAGTGAGCTATTTACATGAGAATTGGTCATACTTAGATATCAGAATCAATCGAGATTCCAATTCTTATGAACAGAAGCCCACATTTTCCAGTAAAATATGAAGCTCTGACTAAAAAGTTTGATTCCTAATTGTGAAGTTATTGTCTGTCTCCTTTGGTATTGCAGAAACTTCTTTGGGGCTTACCCAGACAATGGCAGTGAATCCAAAAGCAGTTAACCTTTTACTAAGACACCTGGACTAACACTGCTTAAGACATTTAAAACACCATTAAGGTAGGCTATTAGAAAGCCTTAGAAAATGCACAGAGAGAATCTGTTAATAGTAAAATTTTATATTCCTTTAAAATCCTTTACTAGCTCATTTAGGTAAGTTTTTAACAATATTTCATTGTGTGAGCAAATGAAATAAGGGGAAACATAGAACCCGTTTTGTGCAAGAATTTGAGTAAGTCTTTAAGTGGGTGGCCACGTTTCACCTCCCTTGGAAGTAAGGCATGTATGTGTGTGAGTTTCAGTGAACAGGTCTAAGTATCTTGTCTTGACGTCAAAGATGGTCAGAAGCAGAAGCTTTGATGTCCTGTCCCTATGAACATCACTGTGAACTTTGATTTATGTGCTTCCTTTTCTAGTTTGCTTTCATTGTGTGAGCAAAGGCTATAAATATGCTGTGATCTGCTTTTTCTGACAGTCTACCAGTATGTGCTTCTGTCTGAAGGATTTATGTTTATTTTCTCAACAGAGAAAAATATAATAGTTTCATGTAAATTTAAGGGAATTTGTAGCCAGTAATTTGTCTCTTTTATCTCTACTATAGTCTGTGTACTTCCATGTAAAGTTTTAGCTTTATTATAAAGAACTTACTTCCCTATTTTTTTTGCATATCCATGTGCATTCTGTGTATAGGTGTTCATGTGATGAATAGAGCCTGTATGGCTGTATTCACCTTGTATCACTAGGACAGCTACTTCCAGTTCAGCATGTTCTGTCTCATTTGCATGTAAAGTTACTTCTGGGTACTTTTTTCTTAGCTGATCTACTCTGGACCTATGAAGGTTACGATAAATAAATTCTGTTAATGACCAGTTTTCCAACAGAAAATCTCCTACCCCGAATTTAGTCAACCTTTCTGTTATTTCAGATATCCAGGAACTGTCCACTAAGTCTAACCTGAATGGTTTAGTCTGTAGCTTCTTAAATTATACCTGGTTCAGAATTAAGGCAAGAATTCATGGAGAAAAATTTCAGTTTCCAAACGCATAAAGAATTCGTAAAGGGAGAAGCATGGTAAAAAGCAGACAAGCAATAAAAGTCAAATTACTTAAAAATTACAAATTACAAAAACCGTCAAATTACAAATATCTTTAGTATAAAAATGCTAAAGATACATGCAAACCTGACATGTGTCTAAGGTGATGGGCTTGGAATGATCATGAGTTGTGCCAGGGATGAATATAAAACAAGTTCATTGCTTGCATATGAATCTTTAAAGGCCATGTGTTAAGTTAATGTGCTGCTGATAACTTATCACATTTTATGTCTAGACATCCAAGCTAATGTGAATGGGAATACTTTCATGTGATTTTTCCCTCTGGTGTTTTCCCCCCACAACAGTGCTCTTTTTCTGCTTCTGTGCTGCTAAGAATAATAATGGAAACCTTCTGTCAAAAAGGGCAGACAGACAGACAGACACACACACACTCTCTCCCACACACCCCCTTACCTTTTCATGACATAATGTGGAGTATGGAACTTTGGGCCTTGAAATGATGTGTTTCAATTTGAATGTGGTAATTTCTTCCTTTGAATAGGTGATAAACTGTTTATATCTAGACTGATCCTTGAGGGGTTTAGAATATTTAGGTCTTGTTTTCCAGCTGCTGTAGTATGCCTGGATTATAGATGGGTTGCCAGATGAGAAAGACAATTCTCCTGGTAATACACTAGATTTTTACACTATTGTAGAACTATTCAGACAAGGTTCTATATCAGGAGGAAGGTTCTTGAATTCATGGTGATTTAGGTATTCTGGCAAGTGGTTTTCCTTTAACTTTGTACAAAAACCCCTTTAAAAGTTCTTCAATTAGTAAAGTTCCCCTGCCAAAAGGTTAAAAAATGACAAGACTCGGAATTGTCTTAAAAACACTATGGAAACATATCTAAATTATATAATTTATAGCTATCTGACAGCTTTTTTAACATCCTTTGTTCTTCAGTGGATTTATAGAGTATCTGTCTAAATGCCATTTACCTGTCCATATAATTTTGGCTTATATATTACCCCATCATCCATTTGGCTCACAGAATTGATTCCATCTTTTTGTCATTAAAATTAGGATAAATATTCCTAACAGTGAGCAATGTATAGTTACCTGTGCTTATCTGTTGGGTCTCTTACAAGCTGATGAAGTACTGATGATGAGATATCTTGCCTCAAGGAGAAGTAATATTCAGATTAGCTTACTGAAACAATTCCTTGAGAAATGTATCTTCTGAGTAGTGAAAGAGTCTTGTGTCTCCAACATATCATCTTTCAACATTTTCAGGCCTCTGAGGGTGGAGTGGTTGCTGGACTGCTCTGGAAAGAAAATAGAGTCTGTCTTGAAGGGTAGAGACCCTTGGACAAGAATCCTGTCCCATGGTGTCCAAACAAGAGGAGCAGAGCAGGTCTGGGGGTTATCAGGGTGGTCAGTGACCCTGATTTCTGTACCAGGTTGTGGTGACAGACTTGGTCTGAAGCCAAGCTGGGAAGGCAAGGCAGCAGGTGGGCACAGCACAAGGCCAGGCACAGGCATCTCTGAGTGCTGCTCAGACAAGGACTGTGGGCTGGGATTCAGGCCAAAAGCAGATCCCAAACTGGGATGAGGTACCCAGTGAGGCATCTCCTGTATCTGCCTCACACAGCTCTTTCCCAGCAGCTGCACCCGAGGTTCAGCCACACTGAGCCAGAACTGGTCATGAGCACCCAGAGCCAAAGCGCTGGCAGTGGGAAGAGGCTGCAGAACCTGTTGATGCACTCAGCACGTTAAAGCTGAGGAGGAATAAGTCTAACTAGGGGGAATTTGATAACAATCTACAAAAGACTGTTAAAGAGAAGGTGAACAAAGAATGATTCCTAAAAACTTGGAACAATTAATTTCTATAATGAGCTCTTCCTTTTTTTTTCATTTAAAGAGGTAGTTGCCCATAAACTGAAGATAAAATAAAAGGAAGTATCTTCTACATAATGGTTTACTATATCATGAAACACTTGTGGCATCAGAAGTCTAATTAAGAAACAGGCAAAAATACTCCAACTTCTTTGTGGAATATAGATCCCCAGATGACAAGTAAACTTCATAATCTGGATGTGACTTTTGGTTCAGGGACACCCTAAACCACTGGCTGTCAGCCATTGGGATGATGTGCCAGAGAAAAAAATATCTCTGCATCAGGCATATTTGTTACATAAAGTAATTATGCTGAGATAGTTAATCATGCCTTCATGATATTTCCGTTCACTATGATAATGTAACTTAGTCAGACCTTGGTTGGTCCTCTAACTTTCAGATGTTTTAAATAATGCAGTTTGCTACTGCATGTCTTCTCAGTTTTACAGGTGCTAACATCAAACTTGTCCTTCAGAAAAACTCTGGCTTCCTATGGCTGTTTAAATTAGTTTCAAGAGCTCATCAAAATACTCAGTGTCTCAGGCCAAGGATATCTAAATGCTGTCCTAAATATCTTAGTTGATGATTTTCATCTCTGCACAATGCAATACTCATGAAGTTTTCCTGGCAAAGTCTGAAGATTTGGAAAGAAGTCACTGGGGAACTAAGGATCATTATAAATGCCAGCATATTCTTTTTCTTTCAATGTGGCTCTTTCTAAGAAAAAAAATGTGGCTCTGTATTTTAAACAATAACCTAATAAAATGTGGAAATAAACAGCTCCTTCTGAAAATCCAAACCTCAAACCAAATAAAACCTGATTTGCAACAGAACAAAGCTGTCCTATTTCTGTCTCCTTTGCTCTATTCTGCTCCTGGGGAGCTAATGGGAAAAATACACAACATTGCATAGTCTTTTGTTCCCTTTTGTGTCCAAAGGAAAGTAGCTCAGATTGTACAGTCATAAACACAGAGGAGAATAAATGTAAAACAGGACTGATCTCTAAGTTTATGCCCAAACTAGTCATATTACACCATGTTCAAACAGTGAAACAAATAGCTTTTTTCCCTTTCCTTCCACACAAGAATATGGGGAGAGATTTGGAAGTCCACTGTAGACCCAAAATGCAAATGGAGTATTTCTTTATGACATTTAACTTTTGTTTAATGGTAACTCATAAGCTGTCTTTACATTCTTACTATATTTTTCATGAGTATAGGAATTCCTGTATGTGACCCAGTCTGGGGATATGAGTCGTGGACATTCACATTACATCTCTTCACCACTGGGTGGGTTAGTTAAATAATGTAGAGGATTTGGGTCTTCAGATGGTTCATTATGAATGTGCTGATGCTGGTGAGCCAATTTTAATTTGAGTTTAATACCAAGCATTCTTGCTGTAAAATATTTGGATTTGGGTTTAACTCTCTGCTCTATACTGATACTTAGATCACATTCCATTGATACCATTTACTCCTTGGCTTTAATTATCTCCATTAAATTTAGCAGTCAATAAAAATTTCATTGTTGTGCATGAATGAGATACAATTTTAAAACACTGGTTTTACCTGGAGTGTTCTGCTGTTTACTTCTCTGTATATATTTAAGGTAGAAAGAACTTCTAATAAAAAATTGTCATTAATAAGAAAAAGGAAATGGCATGTGTTTTATAAGCTTTTGAAATTCTCTTTTAAGCTGAAAAAATCTAAGATAGTTAATTAAACTTAAAATAAACAATACCCTGCTCTAAATATCTTCAGTGTAACCTTAGGTGGGGATTCCGGCTTTTAACATTTTGGTTAAAAGGTATAACTGTTTTGCTAAGGCATTACATACTCCCAAGGCATAAATGATCAACACCAAGGGCTGACTGAAGACTTCATGCTCTGACCATAGACAAGAAGATCAGATTCCTGGATCAGGCAGGAAAAACTGTCTGTAACCTCACTGCACACATTGTGCCAAACCCCAGCATGGTCTGATTAGTAACATTTGATTGAACTGATCTAGTGCAGGTAATTGACAGCTAAGACAAGTTCTGATCTCTTTATGTCAGAAGAGTAGCAGAATGAACCTGGGGTTGATTTTTGAAGTTAGCTCTGTCAATGCACACAACTCTGAAAAATGGGAAGGCTCTCTTGCTGCAAAATTTGAATTTTACTCATTGTAGATGCTGTGCTTTGCTTATCTCTCACCGTGTTTAAGCTGGGCAGTGACACTCAGTCATTTTGACTGGGAGCGAGTAAATGGGATGCTGGATGCTTTGCTCTTCTTGCGTGAGGAGCTGAATATGAAGAGCTGATGTGCCTTAACTTTGCTGTTGTACAGAGACACTGAGAGATTAGTAGATACTTATGAACTTACTGAATGAAAGGAAGAAAAGTGTATGTGTTACACATTTCATGCACATTAGTTGTGGTAAAGTGCAGGAAAAATATTATTGATGAGTTTGAGGTATGATCATTGGTGGAACCAAGAATAAGGTATGGAAGACAATCAAGCTAGAGGAGATAAACTACTTCTGCACTCACTGTCCAGTTTGCAAATATTTTAGCAAGTCTTTAAAAAAATCAAAGATGATACTTCACCTTCCTCCATTTATATAATTCTGAGGGACTTTGTTAGGGTTTCTGGTAATGTGTTGGAGGTCTTAATGTAGGTTTTTTGGGCTCCAGCTGCCTTTCTTTGGGCACATGGTTCATCCACAGCTTCTTGTCATACCTGTCAGCTCTGTGTCTTCAATACTGTAAAAACTACTCTAGATACTCAGTGTCCAGACAACTGAATCAGCTTGGCTTGTTTTTCCCCTGCATCTCAGAAATGGGTTTTTTTTAACCTGGACCCTGGCCACATCCGCTGTCTTCAAAGTCCTGGCCTCTCAGTCCTGCATGTTCAGCAGCTGGTGGAGGCTGCATGGAGCCTGTCCAGGGTAGACTTGTGGGTTTCCTCTGCAAGAAAAAACAGGGCATGTGGGAGGATGAGGTGTGCAGGCAGGAAACACACCCACTAGGATGAGAAGTTGGGATGTGGACATCTGGGCCCGAGAACTGGGATGTGTACCTGTCTGGAGGGACTGGATATGGTCTAGACTATGTCTAGACATGATCTAACAAAAAGTACTAGGTTTTTGGCTGTGGGAAGATTGAAAAGTTCCCAGGTTGAACAGGAGGGATGCTGAATCCCTCATCCAGCTGCTTCAGGACAAATTAATAATGCAAAATTCTCAAGTATGGTAGTTTTCACAGCTCTGCTGGTGATCTGGCACTGTTACCACTGTTAGAGGTAGGTAACTTTGAACTGGATTTGTGGACATGAAATGAACTCTTATTTTTGTCATATAATATTTAATTGCTGAATTTGGTAAGAAAACTATAGTTCTAAAAATTAAAAAAAAAAGTGATTTGTACATTTAGGAAAATAATATGTTCATGCATATATATGAATGTTTATATTCAGAATCACATTTTTCAAAATAAGAATAAAGTATTCCTCCTCACACTTCCCAACACACCAATTCCAGTTTATGTTCAAGTTTCAGATTATGTAATTCAACTTCTTTGGGAACAAAAGCTGGGCTGAAAAAGAGACAATTTTTTTTTCAATTCAACAAATCTTTTTTACACTCTGGGACTCCTACAGACAGGATCAGGCTCTTCATTTGGTTATACTGATATAAATCACAGGGCTGTTGAAGAATATAATGATAGATGAAACTATTCAACTACTGAACACAAGCAAGCTGAATGCACAAGATGGGCAAAGAAGATGTCCATTGTGAATTACAACCAAGATTAACAGAGGCCTTTAAAAGAAATTCTTTCCAAAGAGTTGTCTTCAATGGGGTACATGCAGCCCAGAATTAGTAAATTTGCACAATTCTTCCCTATTTCATTTGGACTGAGAAACTTCTCATATTTCAGCTTCTCTTGTCTCTTTGCACTTGCAATGGGTCATTGAACCCATTTTATAGCCTGATACATAATCCAGAAACATTGATTTAAACTAATTATAGGCTAATCTATCTTTTTTTTTTTTTCTGTTTTCTTTTATTTTATTTGGCTATCATTTTGAATAGGCTGTTGTCAGAGCATGATAGATTTTGCAAGACTGGATTTAGTTGATAGTGGTACCAAAGGAAATATTTCCTTTAATAATTTTTTATCGCAAAATTATTTCCTTTGCTGTTCTATCTAAACTCCATTAGATATATTGTCAGAGAGAATACTTGCTGTAGCACTGTTTCCCTTTGAAATTTATCAGGTTCAGACTCTCTATATCATGTCAGCTATTTGACTGAAGACACCAAAGCTGTGATAATGAGTGATAGATCTGTGGTACTATCTTTATCAATGACTTGTGATTATAGTTCAATTTGTTAATGAATTGACAGTGAACCTCTCCATGCTTCCAATCCACTCTAGACTGTTCAATATAATGAAGCTGAGTATCCATTTTCCCCTTTAGAAAGCATCCTGAACAATACTCCAGAAGTATTTTTGCAGTTCATATGTGCATGTTTTCACATGTAATGATAGAAGAAGGGGTAAAGGCTTTAAACTGAAAGAGGGTAGGCATAGATTAGATATTAAGAAGAAATTACCTGCTATGGGAGTGATGAGACTCAGGTTGCCCAAAGAAATTCTGGATGTCCTGTCCCTGGAAGTGTTCAAGGCTAGGTTGGATGGGGCTTTGAGCAATCTGGCCTAGTGGAAGGTGTCCCCACCCATGGCAGGGCGTTTGGAACTAGATCAGAGCTCCATCCAACCTGGCCTAATGCAGCTTCTCTCAGGGGAAGTTTTAATTACACTTTCCCTTCTTCTATAAACCTTTGCCAGTTCCAAGAATGAATTTTCTCTCTGAGGCAGACTGTGACCCAAAATCCCTGACCATCTCATCCAGGCAGCAAGCAGAGAAGCTGCCAAGGGCCTCAGCTGTTGGCCCATAATTAGCACTTGTTTAACCTACAGACTTGTTATGGACAGTTTATCCAGGAAAGCAGTCCTTTGACCTTCCCAGCTGGGACTGGAAGCTGGGAGTTCAGTGTCAGGGCTGATGCAGGGTGGGAGCTCCCTGAAGAGGTGGGGCTTGCCTTGTGCAGACTTTCTGCAGCAAAATGAGGGGAAAGTCTGCTTTTTTTGCTGTTTCACAACTGCTCACAGATGTTGAAAAGGTTGCACATTCAAAACATTAGAAAATCCAATCTCTGAGGCATCAATTGATTCTTGGATATCACTGAAATACTTCTGTTTTCTTGGGTTTTGGGGTGTTTTTGCCAGGGAGAGAAGAGTTTTTGGCAGACTGTGAAAATTTTCTTTATGAAACCTCACCTGCTCTCATAGCATCTAATCTAAGAACCACAGAAAGCAGTTGGAAAATGCTTCTACAGTTTTGTCAGGCGTCAGACTGGGCCCTTTACCCTGAGCTGGGAGTCTCTATACACAACATCAGTAACTGGGCTTGGTACTGGCAGCACATGCAGAAGGGATCACAGAAATAAAATCTAATCCCAGTACCAGGTCCGAAAACCCTGTGCTACACAAATTTGGGCAGGGGGTAAAGCAAAGGACCTCTTCAGGGTAGGGAGAGATAATAGCACTTTCCTGCTCCAAAGAGGTGCTCTGAGGATGAACAGATGCACAGATCTGTCTGTGAGCAGGGCTGTGAGCATCACTGTTGGTGCTGAAGGCTGAGGTACAGGGACCAGGACTCCACAACCCCATCCATGGACACAGGGACATCAGCCCTGATGAATTAAATTTGTGGCACACAGAGTTCAAAATCATATTTTTGCCTCTCACATTTTTTCCACGAGTAGTTATTTTAAGTAAACTTATATTTTCTACACTAGTTTTACTAGTTATGTGTGGTAAAGATTTATTCTAGAGGCAGCTTTGCAAGACTATCTGTAGTATAGTAAATATAATAATATGCTTGCTTTGTTAATATGTAAGAATTAAGTGTAAACTTTGAGAAATTCCTCTTATTTATGATAAAATGCACTCTTGCCTATACAGGTTTGAAGGTTGTTGCTTATTTGGTTTAATGGTTGGTTTAACTTTAAATGGCATAATAATTATGAATGGCAATTTCTGATCATACTAATTACATTCTGAAATTGCTGTTGGGATAAAAAACCTCTACTTATAAGACCTAGGCCAATCACCCAAGTGTTTTACCCAGTACCTTAAGCATTGGGTTGTCAAGACTGAATGTATTTCTCTCCCTTGACTGCATTCCTTTGAAAAGGACAAGTCAGCACAAGGTGGTGCTAAATAGCACATCATTAATCTTTTTCTAATATACAACCCTGAAGGGAACTTTGGAAAAAGGCAGCTAAAGGATCTTTTTTTAACTGCCTGATAAAAGACTTTTTTTTTGTTAATTTATTTACTTCTGTCTGTCATGACTGGGAGACTTCTCCCAGTAAAGCCTGCCCATTTTGGCTGTCAAGGATGTCTCCTCTGAGAGGTGTGGGCCCCCAGTCTTTGGAGAAATGAAGTAACTTCATTTTAGGATTTCCTTACAGGAAAATGTAGCCATTATCTACTTAGTTTTAAGTGGATGGTGGTATTTTTCACCTCTGTCCCACAGCTCTCTGGGTTTTGTGAGTAGTTTCTGAGAAAATCTGTACAGCATGTGTGCTGTGGGCTTAAGTTACAGGGCTCTGTATTTCATTTGGACAAATTGCTAAGGAGAGGTTTAAAATACAAAATGGATGGAGAAAACTTAAAGGCCTGAGCGAATTCAGGACTGGCAGCTCCAGGGAAGGTGGTGCCCCTTCACCCAGGAACTGCTCTGTTCTGTGTGCTGCTGCTGTGCCAGAAGCAGGGAGGGATGCAGTGTGTGACGGGCTGCTGACCTCTTTGCTTTGCCTGCGAGCAGAAGCACTAACTAGAGATTTTCTTTTCTTGGCATCAGATCACCTCTTCTGAGAAAATGCTCCTGAGATGCAAACTGAAAGGGATGGACATCTTCAGTAAACTCTATGTTT
This sequence comes from Entomyzon cyanotis, assembly GCA_024500445.1. NCBI lineage: Eukaryota > Metazoa > Chordata > Aves > Passeriformes > Meliphagidae > Entomyzon > Entomyzon cyanotis. Next base: position 65,109,644 of record JAKEPQ010001016.1, on the reverse strand, counting down.
TAGGGGAAGGCAAACTGGTCTCTCTAAAAAAACCCCAAAAAATAAATTATTTTTTTGTTAGTAAAAACAAAGCAGACCAGCTGTGTTCACCTAGCCAGAGTGCTGTACTTGTTGATGCTGTGTTTCTTGAAGAATCTTGACTCTGCAGATATTTGGCAGCACTTTGACATTGTATCTGCACCTCAGAGACTTTCTTTCATGTCTTTTGCCCTTTAAAACATGTTTTATAGATAAGAAAGGTCCCTAGGAAAGCCTGGAGCATTATTTCTTTTGCAAAACAACAAAAGTTTTAGAGGGGTCCTATTTCTTTCCCATCATTTAAATCCCATTGTGAGAGAGAGCTTCCTAAGGAACCAAGGGAGCAGTTGTTATTCTACACTGGCATCTCTTCACTCTTGCTGTATGCATATTTGAAGGGTCCTCCTGCTTATCACAGAACTCACAGAGCACACCTAGCTCAATGTGGTGTGAAAACTTGTCTTTTGTGGAGTTACCTGAGTTGTCTGATCATTTGTGACATATCATATTGACTTGATATTACAATAAGACCAGGCACTAGGAAGCACCATTTTACAAGGAGGGTGGTCAGATGCTGGAACAGACTTCCTAGGGAGATGGTCAATGCCCCAAACCTGTCGGTGATTAAGAGGAATTTGGACAATCTGAAACATCCAAATTTATGGTGAAGTTCTTTAGGTGACTGTGGTATGAGCTGTTGGAACAAAATTTGGCAGGCATCAAGAGATTAGACATGTTTACATAGTGGGAACATTGAATTAGTTTTGGATAAGTACCTGGACTTCAGAATATAGTTCAATGACTGTCTGGAGTGAGCAAGACATTCCTTCTCCAGATAGGTTGTCCCACAAGTTTTTACTGGATAGATGGATCAGAAGTCTGCTCTGATATGGCAATTGCTTTCTTTGTATGTTTTAAGCATCAAGGGCAGAACAGACCTGGAAGCACAAAGTGGCATTTCCAAGGGTGAGCTCTGATACTCCTCATCTGTGTTTTTAGTTTCAGCCAGGAGTCTGAATGGCAGCACACAAGGCAGCCAAGAGTGACTTTTTCATTACCAAAGGAAGTGATTAGAAAATAAGGTGGATTTTGGGGTTTTCTTGGTTGGGTTGCTTGGTTTTTTTAAAATTTTATTTTGTTTGTTTGTTTGTTTTGTGAAGAACATGACTTCCTATACTAATAATCTTCTTTTTTCTTATGATCTGTCTAGTTTTTCAGATGTGAGTCTGTGGATTTTGCAACTTTTCAAATCCTGGACTGATGACTTTTTATTTGTGCTTCATCCCCAGTCTTGGTTGATTTATCACCCATTTTGACCATTAGCAGTAAATTGCTTTCTTGTTCACCTAAGTCTCAGGTAGGCAAGAAGATGTCCTTTGAGTCCATTCAGCACCAAATAATTAATTTGATTTAGAAAGCAGGTACATTTCCATTCAGGAAGGCAAGAGGGAACACATGAGGGACCAGCCCAGTTCCTTGGTTAGAGGGCATATTTCTAGAAGCTATTTCATAAGGCAGTTTTGCAGTCACTGGATTGTCACTGAAAGCAACTAAAAAGACAAAACAAATCAAAACCCCAGAAAACTAACAGCTTTATAGATAATGATTCTCCATCTATCAGGAGAGGCTCAACAGAGAAAAAGCAGATGGTGAAGTAGAAATGGAAGTATTTGCTGATCTCATTGCTCCTATCTATACTATTGCACTGCTACTTGTTTGTGCCAGTGGGAGAGAGAAATGTGTACTGCTGAACACCACAGCAGGGTGAAAAGCTTCAGAAGTGCTCTGTATAAATTTGGAACTTTGTTCCCTTACCTGGTTTTTCAGAATGACTAGTGAGAGATTTTGCTTGATGTTGTAACTATTCGCATTCACCAAAGCTGAGTTGTTAGTCTCTTTCCTCTGCTTTATGTCTTGTAATTATAGATCTGCATACAAAGGTGTGAGGCTTTGGTATCTACATTGCCCCAAGTGATTAAAGTGCTGAAAGAGGAGACATTTTCCTCATTTTGTAATAACACTGCCTTCAATGAGTGCTATAAATCACTTGGTCATTATGCTGATTTTCCTTTGGCCTTCTGGTGTTGTCCCTCCTGCAGTTTGGATTGAATGCTGCTATGAAGCGCAGTTTGTTTCTGGGAAAATCATGTTGGCATTTGCAGCTTGAGCTCCTCTGGAGGATACAGCCTATTCATGTACAGAGAGGCCTAGTGCTTCCCTTGCTGGAAAACTGTCAGTACTCTCTGGAGTGTTAGTAGCTTAAGTTACAAGTGACTGCATCTTTCAGGCTTCCAGCCTCTTATTCCACTAGGATATAAGATCTTGACATTTTGGTTGTTTGTTTAATGAAAGCATTCTCTTACCTATAGCTCAGTTGTTCTGATATTAAAAAAAACCCCAAAAAATGGAAAAGAAAATATAAATTTTGGAAACCAGATATTTTGACTATATAGGAACATTGTTTTCCATCCAGCAGCATGACGCCAAGCAATTAGAAAGAAGAGTAGCATTGACCTTCCTGCTGTGTTACAGTAAGCAAAATATGACCAAATATTTAACATAAATCCTGGCCATAATCTTTGATTCAGATCCCAATTTGAATAACTTCCACTATTAGAGGTGCTTACAGCTGAGTCTAGGGTAAAGGAATGGGTCATTTGCATGTATGGTTTGCAAATGGGCTTTGGTTTGGGCCCATTTCTTCCAGATGGACATGGCCCTTTGCATACAGCTGTATATTCTGGCACACTGCTGCTCTGCAGTGTGCTTTGGTGTCCATGGGATCTCAGGAAGCTCTTCTGGGTGGCTGCACAGCTCAGCTCTGTGTGAGCAGGGCTGTAGACACTGCTCTGCTGAGTGCTCCCCTCTGAGAGCTCAGGGCAGAAATGGGCTGAGCTCTTGCAGACTGAGCTCCTAACAACTGGTGCAGCTCTGTGTTGTGGACCCCTCACTGGCGTCTCCAGACAGCAAGAGAAGCCCTTGGAAGCACAAGATCTTCAGAGGCCACAGGGACGGGTGCGGTGCAATGAGCAACGGTATGTAATGCATGTGCAAGGGGCCTCTGGAAAATACCTGAGAGCACCAGAGATAACAGCAGGAACTCTGTATTTATCTCTGAGCTGGAAAGAATTGCTCATTCAGTTCAGTATCCAGTCCTAGCAGAGCCAACATCTGAGAAAGATATATGCAAGGTCACACAGATAACTAACCTGCCTTTCAGATGGTTCTTCCTCCTCCTGGCTGTTTCATTAGTTTGTGAGCTAAGGTAAGAATAATATATATCTTTAACCTTTTCAAAAAGAGATTTGGATGTTCTTATTATCTGTATGAATGTCTAATTCTACTTTTATTGCTGGCCAATGCTTGAATGCATCACATAGCAATGACTCACATGGCGTAATGCTATGTCATGTAAAAGGCGCCGCTGTAAAATATATTTCTTTTCAGTTTCACTACTTGTGGCTTTTCCTATATTTATGGAAGACTTGTTTGCATGAGACTTCTTTCAAAACTTATCTCTCAGAAAGAGACCAGTTTCACACAGAGGTCCAGATTCTCACTCTACAACCATGCAGTTTAGAAGCACTAACATTACGTGAGAAATGACACACTGTCTACAAAAACTTGCATTATGGATTTATGTTACAGCTACAGGAAGAAGAAGAAAAAAATACAGGGAATTGAAACAAGTCCCTTTAACTTATGCATATTCTGTTGATTTGGGGAGATCTTTGCTTTTTTTTTTTTTTCTTTTTCATTTTAACTGAGTTTGGTTTTTACCAGAACAATTTAGGCTAAGAGAGTGGTTTTTTTAATTTTTAATATAGAGAAATCTGTTATAGGCTTTGAGCCTACCAGAGTTTTTGAAAGTAGTTGGGAAGCTGACACTCCTTTTTACTAACTATTGGGCATTGCTCATGTGCTCAGGTATTCCATGCTGCTGGTCCTGCCTCTGTCCTCTTGGGCTCCCTGGTGGTGTGTGTGAGTATATTAACCAAGAAAACTCACAAGAACTGCCACGAGAAAAGTGTGTTAACCAGGAAAACTCACAAGAACAGTTTAACAAGTGGTTTCTATTTTTCCTCAGAGGAGTGGCTTTTCTTTGTATTTTTTGCATACAAAATATTTCTCTCATTCTTTGAGGAAGATTGCATTCTTCAAATTCCTCAAGAATCCCTTGAAATTACCTGGCTTCTGCCTGGTAGCAGTCATCTTCACAGGAGCTTCAGCAGTGGGTTGGGAAAGAGGTTGGTACACACATAGAAGCCTAGTCAAGTTTCCTGAATGCAACAAAAAGTTTCTTCATTGACAATAGTAGATTCTGGACGTGATTTGTCTAGTCTGGTGGACTTTTCAGGATGGAAGAAAAGTCCATTAATAAGTTTCTCAACAGTTTTTTGGAATGTTATAGTAAGACTAATTTAGTTGGTAGCAGGGTGTATCACAAAGTGAAAATGTGTCCCTGAGAAAAGGTCACAAAAGGGCTCACAAGTCTAACAGAGCAGATTGGAGTAACAGGGGATATTGACAGAGATGGTTTCTAGCAGATTAGATACTGTGGAAAACTGGGAAAGTGCTTCCAAGATTTTATGTGCTATTTTGAACTTCTGTGGTTAATTTATTATAGAATTAATATACTTCAGGGAAACTCATTTGATTTAGACCAGCTGGAGATGGGGTACACCATATGCCATTGGGAAAAAGCAGAAATGCATTTGAGGGAATCTGGCAAAAGTTTTCAAGTTATTCTTGTTGCAAACATGAGCGAATGTCTGTGCCTGAAGAAAGTAAGCAAGTTACCTTAATCTATGGTACATATGTATTTAATGTGTATTTAATAACTATGTATTTAATGCATAACATTCACCACATACAAACCCAAAAACAATGTGAAGAATTTTTGTTGAACTTGAAAGCGACCTGCAGGTTTTTCTGCTTACAGTGCTCTTGAATCATTTTGAACTGTTTTCTGTCAGTACAAGTGTAATTGACTGAAGGATATGCTGGAACACTGTGAAATGAGGAAAAAAAAAGCACACCATTACTGTCAAAATTCAGAAGTTTTCCATAGCAATTGAATGAATGTGAATTTAGTTCACTGAGTTTGAACTAAAGGCTTTGTGGGTTTTCTGCTAACAGGGTTTGAAGGGCAAATTGGCATTGTGGTACAATTCCACCTCATGCTTTACTAATGGAAACCATTATGAATTCATAAGGAACCATAATGAAAACCATATGATTTCAAATCATTCTAATACTTGAATTTTGTCTTCGTGAAGTATATAATCTATTATTTCTTCTCTCAGTATTACACTACATATGCTCAAATACTATGAAAATAGAGGTAAGTCCCCGTATGTAGTGGGCTATTTATTTTCTATCCTCCAACAGCCTTCTTTTTTCCATGCCTCAGGAACACTACCTTTGCAATTTCCCTTTTTCATCTCTTCCAGTGAGCACTGATTCCTACCACAATATCCTCCCAAATTCATTCCCATCACAATGTCCTTCCAAATTCTTTCCCTTCATAGCTTGGTCTTCACTGCTGAATGCCACTACTGCATCTCAGCTATTCAGCAAGCTGCCATACGAGGTGAAATAGAAGAAGGAGTTGCTAGGAAAGGCATAGGTTTATGCTATAAGCTGAATATAGGACTGCAATAATCTGTTGACTCAGACAGGGCCAAGGAACATCCTTTCTGTGCATCACACAAACCCCCCCAGTTTTTAGTGTGCCATGACAAACTTGAGACTGCAATATAAAAACCAGGAAGTCATAAAAATGGCTTGAATGGGTCTCAGGGACAAAACAGTCAAAGGTATTTAAAACTGAAAGTATTTATAGACAATTGAACTTAAGGTGTGAATGAATGAGTTGCCCAATAATGTGTTTTATGTAAATATCAAAACTTTTAAGAGAAACGAAATGGCTTTAATTTTAAATCCTTGTTTCTTTTTTTGTTTAAAATAATAGTAATACTCCTGGTAGCAGTGAAAGGATTATTTAAATAATTTAACTCCACTATATGAACTATAATGTGGTTTATGATTTATTTTTCTGGCTGCCTTCTATAGACAGCTTTGCCTAAATTCTGTAGAGCTGAAGGCAGTGGATACTGGCATGAGGCCATGGAACATTAGTTAATGTAGCGAAACAGAAATGCAGAAGTTATTGTAAATCCTGGAGATCTTGGAGAAAAAGGAAAGTAGCTGAAGAGAAAAGCTGAAATAGCCACCATAATAGCTTGATAAACCTAATGCAAAATTAATGTGCAGATTGGCCTGACCAACAGCAGGAAGGGGAGTTCTGTAAGTCCAGCCTCACACACAACTGTGATTATGTGCTGTGTGATTATGTGTACATGAAGAGTTGGTAAGTTGGAACTGATTGTGTGACTCTTCCTGGCGAAGATCATCTGATCAGCCATGAAAATGCCAGGGAAAGACCTCCTATATTTTCCCTAGCCTCACATCATTTTTGGTATTTCAAAATCAATTGATTATAAAGGGCTCTCATCATCTTTTCCTGGTATTTCCCAGAATGTCCCTCCCTCTTTTAGACTTTGGCTCTTGCCAAAACTACTACCATCTCTTTTCTCCCACCACAGGAAGAAGTGCAGTTCCACCACCTTGATCCCCTGAAATTATTTAAAAACAGGCTGCCTCTGAAAACATCTGGCTGTGTTTTAGCATGCTGTTTATCAAACTTGTATACTATTGGGCAAATACAGAATTATGAGTAAGCCATACCAAAAAATGAGCAAAATAATCATGCTCATAGAGTGAAAAAAGAAACAAATGAAAATGTATTTCATTGGAAACTTATAATTTTTCCTTGAAAAGTTGTTATGTAAAAGTATGTTTGGCTTTATATGCATGCCCTGTGCTCAGTTTAGGTTTGATATAGGGAAAGAAGAGAGGGAGAATGGGCAACACAGGCCCTCTTTCACCTCCGCTGCTCTGATGATCTCAGTTTCAGTGATTGAGTAATTCTTGATTTGTACAGACAGCAGATGTAGGCTCTGGGGTTCTCTGGTTTATCAGTTTCCAAGAACTGGCTTAAGAAACCTTTATTAAAAGTTCAAAGACCAATGTTTTGAAATGATCTCTGGGATACATTGTATTCTAAAGGAAATAATTTCAATGTCCTTTGAGGTTTGGTGCTCAGTTCTGTATTAGTCTGGATGAATTACAGTGTAGGAAGGCAAAAAAGGGAGGTGTTAGTATATAATGCTACTCCTATTTAAAGAATGGGTTACAAATAATCAAAGTTTCTTTTCATGCCCTATTGCAGACTAGTTAAAAGATAATCCTCCCTTGTTGACTGTCTATGATTAAGGATGCATTATGGACATTTGTACTGCAAGTGCTGCTGTCACTGAAAGTTCAGCTATGAACACAGTCTGGGCTCATAGGTGCTTACATACTTTTAGGGCAGTACAGGATCTATCCTGCTTTTTGGTTATGACAGCTGGTTCCAATTTTTGCAGTGTGTTCACTGTTTTCAATGAACAGTACTTTGCATTAACTAGGTACATCATGTCTCCAGACTGCTGAGGACCTGCCAAACTGTGTGAAATACATACATTGGTCAGACTTCATAGCATGAGTAGCCATTTTTCATTAGTTGCTCTGAAATTTACTGAGAATAGATGAAGATATAGCCATAGCTGAATTCTGGTCATTTTTGAGGTGACTTTGCTTTTAATTGACTTTTCCTTTTTACATTGCAGATTTTATTAAAGGAAGGCATGATGAATGCACAGATTATAAAACATTTGGTAGTGAAAGGTCTATCCAGTCTTCACTTCAAGGGGGTTTTTTTGGTTGGGTTTGTTTGGTTTAGTTTAGTTTCTTTGTCATGTATACTCCCATCTGTTATGTTAAAGAATATTCCTGCTGTCCATTGAACCACGTCAGACCTGTAACTAAAGTGTGCTCTCTTTGGCTGAAATCAAACCTTTTGCTAGATACAACTTCTCTGTAGCATCCTTCCAGTCAGAGCACAAACAGCACACATCATTGCTGGACACCGAGCAGAGGCGAGCAGAGCATAGTTCACACCCACACTCATCTCTTGGACGACCTTGCAGCTCTTTCTGGCAGAACGTATCCAACTTTCTTATCACCACATGGAGAGCTGGAGGGAGAACAGGAAGAGAAGCATCTGTTTCTGTTAGCATCTGTTAGGGCGCTGGCTCTAGGGTTAAACACAGCTAGGGAGCTTGAGAGCTTAATAGCCCTTCCAAATGTTTAATTTCAAAGTCTTACAGCTAATGGCCCGTGCATGTCCCATTCTTTGCTGTGTATGGAAGAAGACAGCTCTGTAATAATCTGGGGAATGGGAAGAGGGGAAAGAAATACCTACAGAAAAGAGCCAACTTGTTATCCCAATTAGTGAGTCATTAGACAGACTCCTAGCTTTAATATTGCCCTAGTAATGTTTGGGATGAAAATTTATTACTTCCCCAGGTCATGCTGTCATTTACTGATCACATCCAAGAGTCTGTTAGCATAGACCTCCTCACCTGGGGAAGTAATAGCTCTATCTTTGCTGTTTCCTTGAATTCCAGAAGGTGGAAAGTGCAAATAGCACCATGCATAGTGGTTAATTTAGCCTCCGATTTTATAACAATTTTATAATCACAGAACACTGAGGAGAGCTGTTTTAACCCCTCCTAAGCCAGTAAAGTGTGCAGCTCTGTGGCATAGGGCATGTCGTGCCTTGGCTCCTTAATGTGAGCTTTCAACAGCTTTTGCATTCAAATTTGTTTTCTTTACAAGTTTTAAGGTCCTCTGGAGCTGTTCCCTTTTCAGTGAAGGACTCAGACAGAATGACACTGTTCCTGCTTCTTTATAAGCCTCTCAAGACAATACAAATTTTATTTTAAATTTTAAGTGCTCCTCATACAGGCCTATTTTTCTGTACTTTGCTGCATTGGAAGTACTGTAGAGACATGTTAATTGACATTTTTTCTAATGAGAAACAGCCTAACTTTTCTTAAAAGAATTCTGCCAACTGTCTTGTACAATATACTGGCTTTAATTCATGATCAGCTGAAAAACAGAATGCATTTTTAATGATAATTCATTGGATGTATCAGTTTCCACTTTACATTTTTGTACGGTGAGAATATGTATGCTTTTGATGCATTTATTTCACAGACCAGTCACATCACTCTCATATCTTACACACCACTTCAGATCCTCATCTGAGCAACTCTGCTCTCAAGCAATGGTTTCCAATCCACAGAATGTGGGCAAAGAGCCCAACATTACTCATGGTACATCTATTCCTATAGATTTTTATTTCTTTAACATGACATGAGATCAGAGGGGCACATGTCCTCTGAAAGCAGCACAGAGGCACTTAGTCATACTTTTATATACCTCTCATGGTTTACATGTACTTTCCTATCTACTCTGGAATATTGATAATATTTTCCAGGGAAAATTTTAACTGCTCAGATATAGTCTAAAGAAAGACTATACCTTAAAGGGTATTCTGCCCAAAAAGATCACTGTATTTTTATGGGCACCTCCTATCACCTCTTTGATTCATCAAGCATGAAAAAATTTCATATCAGTATGAATAAAAAAAAATTTAAAATATAAAAAATATAAAAAATTTTAAAAATATAAAAAATATAAAAAATATAAAAAATATATTGCTTCCGTTTAAAACTCTTTGAAAAAAATATGTATGTCTTTATATACATATATATATATGTACATGTGTATATGTATATTAAGGTTTATGGTCTATATTATCTGATAGATTTTTAAAATTTATTTCTTACAGTGATCATGAATGAATACAAACCCTGTGGTGTCATTTGCTTGGTCGTGATTTCTGGAGAAATGATCTTATTTAACTCTTCTTTCAGTCCTTTCTTTTCCTCTTGTCATTACCTGGGGCTACTGGACTATTCTATGTTATATGCTATTGAAAGCTTCCAAATTCTGAAAAAGGGTTGAACTTCTTGCTTAAATACGTTGGCTCCAGCCGTAGTACTGCCTTTAGACAACAAAAGCCAAACATATTTTTAGCAGTTTAGTGATAACGTTAGACATTTTATTTATTCTAGTTTTCTATTTGCTCCCTCATATAGCTCCCATATTTATTTAGCAAGGCAAGAGGGATATTTAAGTTCCAAGTTTTACTTCTCTGCCTTCTCCTACTTTTGTCCTGGCAGCTATAGCTATACATCTATCAGCTGTGGTGTTTTTTTTTTTTTTTTGAACTAAGAAAGAAAGATTTTTCAATCTTGTTTTCTGCTGTCATCTTTGTCCATGTTACTGTCATCATGACAACATTGTCAAGTTCTTCCAAGCAGTGTAATCAGTTGTTATTATTCCTTCTGTTTTCACAGAGGCTGGTTTCTGCTATTTGTCAGAACATGCAGATTTTTTTAAACTCTGTTGTGTTTCTCTGGACTGTAATTTTGAGCTGTGTGTATTTTTCTGTCTCAAGTCTCTTTTCTTTTAGCATGCTGGATTATTTGTCATGTACCCATAAAGCAGTCCATCGTAAAACACCTTTCATTAGCAGTGGGGGAGATTGAGAGGAGACCTCATCAATGTCTATAAGTGTCTGGAGGGAGGTGTCAGAGGATGTAGCCAGGCTCTGCTCAGTGTGCCCAGCAATGGGACAAGAGGCAATGGGCAGAAACTGATGCACAGGAAGTTCCCTTGTGAACATGAGGAAGGACTTTATTTTGTAGGTGACCATGCACTGGAACAAACTGCCCAGAGATTGTGGGGTCTCACTCACTGGAGAATATTCAAGCACTGTCTGGACACAATCCTGTGCCATGTGCTCTAGGATGACCACTGTGGTCCCTTCCAACCTTATCCATTCTGTGATTCTGTGATTCTGTGATTCTGTGTCTCCCTTAAGTTAGCATCTCTAATTTGCTGCCTAGTTGTCAGGTAGAAGCTTTCCTTTTCCGGTTTTTATTTGCATAGCTGGCAAGTGTCCAGACTGGGCAGTGAGACATGTTCAGTGTTCATTTTTATTGAGAGAATTAATTTTTTTAGTTTTACCTCTAGAGCCATAGGCCATTTCCAAGTCCCAGGGAGCCTGGCAGAGGCTGGATAAAGTTGGGTCTGCCTTTTGACTATCTCTCTGACCCCATGACACAGCAATATCCAAGTGCCACAGCAGTGCAGGTTGGCTGACTTTAGCAGGACCACCTTATAGGTACAGTTTCCCTAGATACACCAGGAAAAAAAGCAAACACAACATGTTTCTGGTTGTTGTACTGTTTACAGATTCTTTCCACAGTCCAATTTAGGCTTTTTTTACTGTTTCAGGTATTTGCTAGCAACAGGGTATGTGAAGTCTTTTCTGGAATGGACTCTGATGAAGCTTGACCCTTCCTCCTGAACTCCTTTTGACTTTTTCAGCTATGATGAATAAGTCAATGTCTGAAGATGGTGATCCAGGCCTAGCCTTTTCTTGCATTGCTGCCAGAGGATGTTTTCAAAAGAAGAACCAAAGACACCATACTTTAGGAGTTTCCTTCTTGTCCTCCTTTTCATTTCTTTATTTATGTTCAAATGTTACAGCATAAAAGAATGCCATATGTCAGACCTTGCATCTTTGCTTGTCAGCATTCAGGCAACAGATTATGATAAATTATGGAGAAATAAGCCTCTTTCTAAGAAAGCTGGAATAAATCTGCCCTGTGCTACTGTGTCCTGATGTGTGTAACTCCTCTGTTACACACCTCTTAAAGGGTTTCAGGAGATTAATGATCTAAAATATTTCTACCCAGAAATGAAATTGTCATTATATCCTGTTGGCTACAAAGTGTGACTAAATAGTCCTCAGAGCTTTCCCTCAGCTGATGGAAATAAAGTGCTACCAAAAACAGAGAGAGAAAAAATGTGTTTCTTTGGGTCATGAGCTCACCATCAAAAGGGGAAGGAGACAGGGACTCCAAAAAAAGCGTTGCAGGTTTTGTAATCATCTTCCTGACCCTTCAACTAGAGGCACTTAACATCTGGTGGGATGGGTGGCTATAAAACCAGGAAGAAATTAGTGAAAAAATTAAAAAAAAATATTGTCCTACCTTATTTCCAGGAGGACTTTCTGATGTTTTGGAGTGCTCTGTACAACCTCCAGTAGCACTTGAAAGTATGTTAGAGCCAATAAAGTCTCATGGTTTCAGCTAAAATCCAGATTTTTGAATGAAAAACAGAATTCAGCAATTGTTTCTCCCTGCACCTGCTACAGCTTCTGGCATGATGCTCAGGTGGGCAGAAAGAGGTAGCATTTTCTTGAGCTGCCATAACCTAAACCTCTTCAGCTGAGCTGCTTGAGCCCTTAGGCTCCTCCTCTCTTCTCTGTACTCATAGTTCATGAGGTAGTTACATCAGAACTTCAGCCCTACTTTTCCCTGCCCCTCTTTTCCCACAGGACAATAGGATAGAGCCAGAAGTGATGCAGAAATGATGTGAGAGTTTTCCATACATGGATGAAGAGAAGTGGACTAGGAAAAACATCGTCTTCCTTAAGTATTGAAGATAAGAGTCTTTCAAGATGTGGCCGTGGGAAAAGTCAAGGCAGTCCAAGAGAATGTGAATTTGTGGGTGGTAAGAAAATATGATACATTCAGCCTAACTTGAGTTACAAGCTTGTTCTCACATTTTAGCACATAGCAAAGCAGTCAGAAGTGCCTACACTGAGTATTTGTTGATGTAGAGAGGCAGATAATGTTAAAAACCTCCAGAAGATGATCTCATCCCTCTGTTAGCTGCTTAAAATGGTGTGTCCCTGAAAGCCTGTAAGAACATCCATCCATCCATCCATCTATCTATCTATCTATCTATCTATCATCTATCTATATCTCTGTGTATCCTAAGGACTCTGTAGTGCTTTGCCCTATTTGGCTTCTACAAATATGTGAATATTGTGTGTCTCTGGTGATGCTAATGGGAAGAGCACTGCAGTGGGTACCTGTGCAGGTGCAGGCCTGTGCTGTGCTGCATGTGCAGTGCTGTCTTCAGGCTTATGCTGTGCATCCCCCTTGGCACTGGGTAAACTCAGCCTGGTGATGGAAGAACCTGCAAGGCAGCTCCCACTCAGCACCAGCATGTCATTGCCTTTATCTAAAAGTGCATCAACAACTTCTCCTCAGATGTCTCTGTTTGACAGCAGAAATTATGAGTATAGTTGTATTCTTATAAGGAAACTCTACTTATGTGACCCAAATGAGTAAATTCTCTGCAGACAGGGTCTGCATGGCATGCTGCATGCAGGTTGGAACGTGCTTGATGCTGCATAGCTCTGGGCTCCAAGTGTCTAAAGGGACATGAGATTGTCTATACTGTTCTTCCTTTCTTTATAGCTAGCTCTAATAAACCCAACTATTTAAAATGATACTTAACAGCATCTGAGTGACTTTCTTAAGCGGATAATAGTGGACCAGCACCTCCTGGTGCAAGAAGGATGCTCCTTAGGAACAAAAAAATGACAGGTGCTTAAAACAATGGACTGTGTTTGAGGAATAAAGATTTATCCAAATTTCATCTTCCCTTTCACAGAAAAAAATTTGTTCTGATTCACACGGAACACCACAACACAGAGTCCTTAATCTATTGTAATCATCAATGTTAAAAATGTTTGAACAATGGACTCACTTTTGCTATAAGATTCAGATAAGGTGGACCAGCTCCTGATCAGAAAAAACCAGTGTTTTTTGCCTGGCTCATTTCTGTGCCTCCTTAGTTTCATGACACCATAGCTGTAAGCTGCAGTTGCTCTCCCAATAGCATCCTCTGCTCACAAAGGGCACACAGCAGTTTGCTGTTAATGCTGACTTCCAGAGCATTTATACTTAAATAACAAAATTACTGGGACAGTTAAGGGAGGAAATTCAGCAGCTTGTTTCCACAGCTGTGATTCAAAACCTCAAAGACATTCATACCCAATGAAAGAAGCTGCCACAGACCAACACTCTGTTCGTATCCTGTCTGCTTTCTATCACCTCATTAGTTTTATTGTTTTTTCAGTCAGAGGTCAGCTCTATCCCTCTCCCATTTGTACACCTATGGAGGGAAACACTTGGTGAATTTTCCCAGTGGTGTGAGATTTTTTTTCTTGTGTTACACAAGCTGTATAACTCTTTTGAAAGTCTCAGTTATATTCTGCTCATTTTATTTCTTGTATTTCCTCTTTGTCAGGACTATTCCTCTGTGGGCAGCTACTGGATATTTTTCTTTATAAATCTGATCCCATGGAATAGGTGGGGGTTTTTTTCTCTTTCAAAGTATCCACAACTGGTATTTTTCTGCTCTATATGGCTGTGTTGTGCTGTATTTCAACAAGCTAGGGAAATGGGCCTGAAAAAAATGTGCTCTTATGTGTAGATAGTACTTAGATATGTTTGTATGTAAATATGTAGATATGTTTGTCTAGATATGTATGTAGATATGTAGATATGTTTGTCTTAAGGACATGACTATTCCCATCAAAGCAGTGTGTGTGTGTATGTGCTTTATTAGGTCCTTGTAGCAATAGTACAATTGCTTTGATATTAGGGCAAATGAGCACTAATGAAAAATTTTGCTGAATTCTTAATATCTACCATCCCCTAAAGGATGGAAATAAGTTTCTCATTTTTGGAAATGTATTTGCAAGGAGAGGTTAGGTAAATTATTAATATTTTTGGAAGCTGGAAGTCAGTTTTAAAGTATTGGTGGCTAGTGGGAGTGAAACTTTTAATAGTTCTTCCAGGTTTGTCATGCTATGAGTAATCTCCACTTTCACAGAGTAAGAAAGATTTCCTTAGAAATTACAGTTTCCCAGAGGATGTTTTCTTTTGACCTATTGTAATTAGCTCTGTGGAAACCACATTTTGTGTCTGTTAACTTGGAAAGTTTTGTGACAGGGAGCACTCAGCAGCAGACATCTGCTTGCTGCTCCTTGTTTAGTTCTAGTGATAAACTTGTGGGATAAACCCACAAGTAAAGAGAATGCCCTTGGCCATGCGCGATGAGTAAAGGCAGCAGTTGTGACAGAATGTATTTTAATATTTAGGAAAGTCAACAGTAGTGGAGAGGATCAATTGTGAGATATCTCTTACCTATCTTGAGGCATGTGAACCCAGTTTTTCATAACCTGCTCTGCATTTTGCCCCATAACATCTCACAATGGGGCTGGCGATTACAAGTAGAGACTTCTGAGGATGCTGTTATGCCTTCTTGTTTTCAGCTATGAAATGCAGAAAGCAGGTGATGTCTCAGCATGCTGTGGGAAAGCAGGCTGGAGGTGCATGGGGCAGGGTTATCCTCCTGACTAAGCCCAGCAGACATTTCAGGGTCAAGTTGTACAACCACGGGATACTGAACAGAAGGTCCACAGGGCCAGGGGTCAGCCAGGAAAGACCAGTCTGAGCAGAATGCTTTCTGTTCCTGGACTCTGTTCTGGGATGAGGAGGGAAGATAAGATGAGGTACTGCTAGCTGCTGGGTCATGGCAGAGACAAGGCAAGCTTCTGGGTACCAGTGTGAAACGGTGCTCAGGAGCACTGGTGAGGAACTACACCTCCAGTGTATGGCTCTATTGAATCATATCTGCATCAATAAGTAGAGCATTTTTGAGTGTTTTGAGAAAATATCAATAACTAGTAATTGTGTTATATAAAACCTTACTTTTTTTTTTGCATGTAACTAATTTGAACCACTTCTGAACAGCATATGCCATAAACAGTTTACAATTAGTAGTGAAAACACGCTTGAGACAAACATGCTGCTCTGGGGCATGGGAAATTATCTCTATGATAAAAGGTCTGTTGAACTTTTGAGTTAAAGGATCAAATAATTTTAAAAGGAAAAGAAGAGAAAAGGAAAAAAAAAAAAAAAGCACAAGGGGAAAATATTAAATTCAACTTTTGTTCCATATGTCTATGTTAAAATTTTGAAGCTGTAAACAGAGACAGTAAGAAGAATCTATGAAGACAAAGAATGTGTATGACCAGGGCACTGACATCCCTATTCCTGTCCTCTGTGAAGATCCCAGTGGAAATGGATATTAATAACAATACACTATAATATTTTAGTATTTATAAGATACAATTATATTATATATAATATAATAATAGTAATATAAAGTCATTGCTTCATTGAGGGAGGAAATTTATCATAATTTGAAATTATTTGAGGGGGATTGTCTCTTGGTTATATTTCTGAGGGTGACAAGGGTTCTTTCTTACTGAGTATTTTGATAACTCTCTGTTGTCAAGTGGTGTCGGGGCCAGTGAAAGACAAACAAGTGATTTTTTCCTTTGGGAAAGATTTCCGTTTCTTTACAGGATTAATATTTTTCCACTTCCTACTGGTCATATAGTGGAGGTTGTGAGTAGAATGTAAATTTATTCCCCCACGTCTCTACCAAGAAACAAAATAAGAAAATATGGAAAAAACCCATCTCAAGTGTGTTGCTTGGTGTTTTCATGGTTTTGCTTCTGGCTTGAACTGTATTACTTTTGTTGTTTTCGGTGTTTTTTGTGCCTACAAGGGTTCAAGGCTGTGGCTAGCACAGGTTCTTCCCGTGGGAACATTTTGCTATATTTCATAAACAAGATAAAGTTTGGATGTTTTGCAAACAGTTTCTCCGGATTGAGTCAGTTCGGGCTTGGCCAATTGGGCCTAGGGGGAGGTCTCGGGCTGACCAATCTGGGGCACTTCTGTAGACTCTATATATATGGAATTCAAAACAATAAAGTTCCTTTTCTCCTCTCTTTCCTTGTCTGAGAACTTGGGTCAGTCCTCAGCTAGCCGCTCAACAGCGACACTTGGCCATAAATAATGAGAAAACACAAGTATTAGTATCTTTTGGCTCACCAGACAGATGCTTAACGAAGGCTGATTCATGGTTGTGGTATGGAGTAGGTCAGATCTTTCCCAACCAAACATAAACTGCCTATTACTGGAAACCTTAAATTTTAAAAAGCTCTTGGATACCTCAAGTGTGGCCCTCTACTGTAGCTGTCTAATGACTGGCATGCAAGAAATATCACCCTTGAAAAAGCTTTTCTCGTGGGAGTGGGATCTTAACATTTGGGATATATAGCATGCATGTAAAAATAAGAGGCGCTAGTTATTTGTTCTGATAGTGAGATTACTCTTATTCCTGTGAGGGTTTCCTTTTCCCAGAGGTATTAGTTCATTGTGTTGCTGGAGCTGGGGAGGTTGGATGTGTGAGTGGCTTCCTTCTGCCACACCTTCTGACCTTTCCCTCAGTTTGCATCCCAGACACCTTTGGGTCCCTCTCACTGTTCTGAGGTGATGCTGAAGGCATAGTTTCATGATGAAGCAGTTTAGACCAAGGAGGAGCTTGGACACAGATGTTTTTAAGCTGTCCAATGCAGTTTGGAGTAGAATATATGAGGCATAAGTGATAATCCATGAGTGCTGGGAGTAGCGTCTCCAACCACTTTCTATAAGGTATGGAGAAGGGAATGGGCTGTTCTCAGCATGACCTTGTTTTACAAATCTCTGGAGGATGGATCATGGCTATTCCAGAGATATCAAAAAAAGTACATGGTGTTTTTTCCAAGAACTACTAGACCCTGAGGCCAAAGGCTGAATCACATCAGCTTTCTTGTCACGTTCATTTTTATGCTGTAAGAAAGTCATGTGGTCCTATGGCCCAACACCACCACTAGCCACATGACTGGGTGGATTGATTCAGTACCTATCCTACCATCTTACTGTACATCCTTATTGCCACTATTTGCTTTTTGCCTGTCTCTTCAGCTTGGCTTCTAATTCAAGCCCAGCCCTGCCTCAGGCCTTTCTCTGCTGAGGGCCAGTGACAAACCCAACCCATTAGACATGGCCTGCACATGCCTTGGTCTGAGTAAGATGTTATGCTCATGGCATTGTCTGATATGTCTGACATGCTTGTGTCTGGCAGGGCCATGTCTGACAAACTGATAGACTTCATAATATTTTTTTATTCCTCTAACTTTACAAAAAAAAATGTATTTTTTCTTTAAAATTGCCCAGATCACCTGTCAGTGTAACACCAAATGAGTTTCAAAAGAAATTATATATTGTATTTCTGGTATTGTTTTACTCAATTTGTACATAAAAATAAGCAATATAATTATTCAGGAGTACTGAGAAATGTTATAGATAACTAGACAAAATTTAGCTCCTAGCCACTTTGTGGCAGAGGGAATAACTTAAATAATAGGACTAAATTGCCTTGCTGGCTTCTTATAGGAAAAAGATTTTCCTGGGTTCACTAACAATATTTCACTTGCCAACATTCATCTGTAGCAGAATTCCTCCCGGTGGGGAATTCGCTGTATTATTTCAGACGCGCTGCACCACCCAGTAGAGAAAGGCACAGAGATGCCTAAGTTCACAGTGCTGGGCCTTTCTCCCTGTCTAATGTCAGGTCCACTGGGCCAGCACCATGTTGCAGCTAAGATGAAAAGTGTTTGTAAAAGTCCTCATTAGCTCATGTGCAAAACTGTGTCAGTGCTGCTGTGCTGCTCTGGGATATGGAAGGTTATCTCTATTATGTCCTAGTAGTGTTCCATGGGTATTTCTACTCTTTCAGTGCTAGTTTCAGCATCAGCATGCTATCTTGTGCAATATGAGGACACCTACTGAGACAAGAGATGCTCCAAAGAGAGTACAAATACCACAGATCTGTCTAGAGGAGCTGGGCAGCAAGGCAACAGAGGTGACTCCCCACTGCTACGTGCCTGGGTAATACCATAGCCTGATCCATTAAAGGGAAAAGAACATCTAGACTGAGATATAGCAGCAAGCTAATTATTGCAAACCATTCCTATGTTGAGATGTAGTCTCTGGTGGAGTGAGTGATTTAATTTTGCAATGTTCCATTTTTCTGTGCCTAACATATACAACACTTGGCACCCTTTTCTCAACAACTCTGTGTTAGAAAACACCATCCATGGCTGTTTCCTCCCTAGTCTCCTTGTGCTCTGCCTGATGCCTGCAGAGTTTTCATCCAGCAGGCGTTTCTTGATGGCCAGACACAGAGACTCCAAAAATCAGTTAATATTTGGGTCTGATTCTGATCTTTGTTCTGCTGATGTGAACTTGGAATAACTCTCTGGGTTTCAGTGATAGATCCAGACTTGCACTTTCAGTGACAGAAAGTTTCTTGGGCTGGATTTCTGGCTGAGACAAATGGGTGTGCCTTTCTTGGACATGAGGAGCTACAGAGTTTGATGTAAATGAAGTTTTGAATTTACTGAAATTATGCTGCTTTTACATTAGTGTGTCTAAAAACAATGAGGTTGTGTGTTTGGTTTTTGTTAATTTGATTTGAAAGTCTACTCTGGAGTAAATTTCCATTGTGGTTACAGCCACTGAGCAGCTTTTAATCCACTGTCTGTAATGTGGCTGCCTGAGTAGCCAAGAAAACATGAAGCTCCAGATGGGATGAAAGATTCCCTTGGGAAAACAGGAAAGGAACCTGCTCTGAGATCTGTACTTCTTCAGGCAATGTCAGATATTCCTGAGCTACAGGCATTGTACTGCTGTCCCAGACTGCAGTGAAAGAGTGGGATTTTTATTTCTTTTCTCCTGGCATTCCCTGTTCTTATGAACAAGCAGTGGTTTCCAGTGTACATGTACATTTTTGCATTTAAAAAACAAAACAAAAAACCACCTGTCTGTATTTCCATTGGTGAAGGTATTTCTGTTATCTTTACCACATAGAAAAGGGAAAGTGTTTTACATCCTTCTCTATGTGTAAGACCTATTAGCCCAAGGAAAAAGAGCTGTGCATTTGGAAGGCTTTTTTTTTTTTTCTGACTCTGACATTAGGCACATCAATCAGAGCTTGATTTTCAAACAGATAATTTGTACTTCTTGTGGTTACTAAGATCAACAGGTACAAGTAGTTCAGTGATCCTTGCTATCCATCAAGGACAAAGATGCAGTGGGCTGTGATGGAGGCATGGGAATAAGGGGTGACAGTTCCTTAAGGCAGCAGTACCACTGAGTAAAATACACAGGGAATCATATCTCTAGTGAGACAGTAGATGTTTGAAAGGGTTGATCTGCAGGTCTGAGTGAGGTCAGAGGTTAGCATAAAACTCTCCTGGGTTTGGCAGATAACATGTGGCAGAGCAGACAGACATTGTCACCTTTGATTCAGCATAAGTTGTGATGCTGTGAAAATACCTCCAGGAGCAGCTGATCAGCCTCTTTGTCACCTCTTGGGTGAGTGCTGGTAGATAGAATACAACAAGTGTGATGATTTGGACCTCGAATATTTTTTGAACTTTATCTGAAATTCTTTCTATCCAGCTGCTCTTAGAGACATTTTTCAATTATGACAAGAGACCTGTTAACATGATTGGATGCAGGTGCTCCTTTCAGCAGAGCTGATCTGCAAGATGGTTGCTCTTGTTCCATGTGGGACTTCACACCAGAATGAAAGAGCTGCCTGCTCCCTCCCATGTAAATCCTTACCTGGTGACTCTTATGTATCTCTTGAGACTCATTGCTTTTTATGTGATTTTTCCCCTGACTTTTCATTCAGAGTGTAGCAACACCTGTGCTCGTTTAACTACTTTCATCCATTTTTGTTACTTTATATACATAGACCATATTCAATCCAGTAAGGAGGCATAGCTCAGTGATCACTGAGCATTACTTTTCTCCCAGCACCCTAGTTATTAATATTCTCTTCATTCGCAGTAATAATGCTTAAAATTTTGCAAATGTAGCTTTTGTGCGTGTGTGTGTGTATCTTATATCAGAACAGCAACCACCCCAGATCTCACTAACTGTTGAGATCTTTAGTGACCTTTTTCTCAACAGGTTAAGTCTTGTAGCATTTATCAACACAAATATTTTCAGTCATGTGGTTGATCATATACCTTAGAAATAATTGATTTCACTGATGGCTCTTGTCCTCCTTGATACAAGAATCCATTTTATTTAGTAATTTTTCAATGGGACTTAATAGAAAGAAATCAGACTATTATTTTTTTTTTTTTTTTTAGGGGAGGTATTTTCCCTTTGTTATAACTTTCAATGACTCAATATAAAGGTAGATTTTTATAGTCATGCATTCAGCAGTGGTTTCTGTAGAGCATTAGAAAAGTTTGTAACAGTGGAAAGGCAGTTGCTACCTCCCTAAGTGAAATAAAGAGAAAACAAGGAAAGAAAGAAAATTTTGCAGTACATTCACTCTTCAATTGCTGTTAAAGTTGGTATCAACTTGTCAGCTTCAGGGAGAGATATATGCTGAGTTTTCATCTGCTTTACTGCAGCAGTGACTTCTTCCAGGCTTTTATGATTTATTTCTTGAAACTATTTTTTTGGAAAAAGAATTTTAGGAATTCCCTCAGTTAGAAAAAAATCTGTTGAAAGAAGTAAAAATATTTTGAGAAATATTTTTAGGAGCAAAGGGAGGAGCAGCTCAATGCAAGGCAAAATCTTTTGCATTTATGAAAAACGCTTGTTTTTCACGGTCCAAACCCACCAATTTGTTTTTAAAAGCTGCATGCGAAAGATGCATTTTTGTGTCTTTTATACACTGTATGAAATTTTATTTGGGGGTCACAGTCATTATGGCTGGAGTGAACTCACTCAATTGACCTACGTGAACTAAAAAAAAAAAAAAATTTGTTGTGTTTCTGAGCAGTCCAACAGCACTCTGCTCTGCAGCTACATCATGCTGAAGTCAGGGGTTCAATTGGCAGAGTTCAGTTGCAGGGACTGATATTTCCATCTCATCATCACCACATTAATTTTTTTCACTGTGAGTAGCAGTGCATAAAAGCCAAGCTAAAGTAATGAGGATCAGGGGATTAAAAGGAAAACTGAGGTTAAGAATGGAGAAATAATTTTAAAATGCTTTAGATTGATTAATCCTGGTTTCCTACAACTCGTTCTCAACTGATCATTTAAATAGACCTCAAGGATTTATCAACCCCTTTTCAAGTTATTCTGGTTTCTGTCCAGCTTCAAACTGAGAGGACAAGGAAAGAATATCTTCCCTGTCTCAAAGAGACAGCATACCAGTAATTTTTTTCTTCCTTATCTTTCTATGCAAGATACATCCTGTATATGCTGAAAGTTTAATAACTGAATAGGAACTTTGCTTGGCTTTTGGATTATAGAATCACAGAGTAGTTGGAAGGGACCTTTAAAAGTCATCTAGTCCAACCCCCCTCAAATAAACACAGCCATCTTCAACTATATGAGGTTGCTCAGACTCCAATCCAACCTGGCCTCAAACATTTCCTGTGCCTGGCACAACTGAGTTTTTAGTTACTTTAAAGGGCTGATGATACTTGTTCATATCAAACACTAAACCTGGGTGCTGCTGCTACTGTGCTTCAGCCTGGAATGAATGAGGGATAAGGGAAACTGATGGTTGTAATCAAAAAGAAATTTCTTTAGGTTTTCTTGAGGCACAAGCTCATTGACTAATAAATAATTCTTGAGCCTAAAAGCTTGCAAGGCATGCTGATATGACACATTATTTTTTTTTTCTCATGATATTGAAAGAAGTAGATATACAGAAATATATGAAGATACATAAAGATATGAATCTCTTACAATGATAGAAATGTCTTATAAAGATACAAATCTTTTTACTTTTAAAGCATGAGCAGGAGCAAATATTTTGGATCACCAGATGCAAAGTTATTTTTGCAATCTCTCTCTGATGAGTAAAAATAACACAGCAGGTGTTGATACCAATCTACCTGCTGAGGCACAAAGTAAGCCATAGTCAATTGCTCTAAGGATTAAAGTTGGCCAAAGAACCACTGCTCAAGGTAAAATGTATAGTCATCATCATAGCAAAAGCTCCATGGTTCCATAATCTTCACTAAAGAAGGCAAGAGAATTATAAACCATGTCTCCCAGGTGAAACTTAGCCACATATGGAAAAACCCAGTGAACTCGAGATGAAGAGAGTCTGCTAGCAGACATTCAGTCAGAGAATGCATCAACAAGCAGACATCTGCAATGATCAGTGAAGTGGCAGAAAAACCCTCCCATCAATCAAGCCAAGAAGAGGTACCTTAGAGAGATATCCAGAGGTTGGACTTTTTTTTAATCTTTATTTTTATAAATACTTTGGAAACATCTACTTAAGAAACCAGGCCAATCAAGTATTACTGAACTGAGATTTCACTGGAAAATGCAATGGAATCAGTGCCTCAGAGTGCTTGCCAAGTGAAGAATGGAAATTGTGGAGTATAGGTCTGACAAGGAGCAGAGGCACTGGAGGAGAGCAGAGGGTTGTGTCTGGAAGCTTTGCACAATGACATCTGACATCTGTGGCTTAAACTAGAGTAGGATGTGCCAACTGCTCCTGGAAGCTGGGAACAAGAAATAATGAGACACCTCATGTCTGGCATGCTCTAACGCTGCTGGAGATGAGGTTTGCACATGAACTCTTAGGAGGGGTGACCAGGCTGCTGGAATGGTTCTTAGTAGCTTGGTTCATTTGTGGAGGGAATGCAGACGTGCATTCATGATGGGCTGTGAACAAGTGCCCTGGCTCTGAGAAGAGGGACATCAAGGCACATCAGGTAAAGATTAGAAAAAATATGGGTGGAAATTTGACTCTGACATCTGCAATGTCCCTGCACTGTGACCATAACTCCTGGAAAGACAGTGGCAACATGACAGCCACACTATATATATAATTATTTATCCTGGGCCTCCTTAGGCCCTGTCTGGTGAGCCTAAGATTTAAAGAGTGTGTGTTGCACTTCTGTTCCTGGTATCTGAAACAGTGCAGGGGCTGTGTTGCAGCCTGAAAAATTGTGTGTCCATAACCTGAAAATTAGATTGTGTGTTGAAAGTTCTGGGGAGGGGGAGCTGGGAATTGTGTGGGGCATGTTTCACAGTGCAAAATCTGAGAACATTGAAGCACAGGCACAAAATCTGCTGTAATGCAGTCTGCCTTGACTTTCAGAGGGGTCACTAGAGTAAAGCACACCCAGAGCCATACTAAGAGGTTGTCTGGGATAGAGCTAGGTGGAGCACACCAACACTGAACCATGGAGCAAGCTAAAATGACAGCAGAGTGGACTGACTGTGTGGAGTGGCTTCCCAGCTTCTCTTTCGCAGGGCAGGTATCTCAGTGCCTCCTGCTGGCTTCCCTGTCTGAGCAGCCTCTAATTCCCACAGACAGCATGTAGGGAAGGTACAGCAGAGACAGCGAGGCCTTCAGGAACTGCAATGCTGATGTTGAATTCCCATGTTGTTGCATGGCTTTGAAAATTGCAATATGAAACATCATCAAAAAGAGTTACACTGAGTAGAAGTCTGGAGTGAAATGAAAGTTCAGAGTAAGGAAATGTGTTACCTAGTGGATAAGATGTCAGTGAGAAGAAGCAGAATGAAGCAGAACTAAAGGGGAAGCAAAGGGCTTTAAAAAGCCTGCATGGTATTTGGGCTATCTTTACAGGTATATCTGTCTGTCTTTACTGCTTTATTGTTGGAAGGGATGAACAAAGAGATTTGCTACATTTGAATCTAATTTAAAAAAAAAAAATCTGTTTTCATTATCTGGTTAAGAGTGTGGAAATTGCCCTGGGCTTTATCAAGTGTGCCTTCAAATTTTCTTTTTTTTTTTTTCCTTGAATTCCAGAAGTTCCATAATGGGGTTTCCCATTTTCAAGATCCCACAGAAAATTACTTATGTACAGTGGTACATCTGGCTGCTGCCTGCCCAGGGACTGCCTGTGCAGGAGTGCAGACATCTGCCAGGGAAAAGCAAGCAAGACATGTCTGACAGGTCTTGTTGAAATGGGACTGTTTCCATCAGATTGTGATAAACAAGCAAACTCCACTAAAAAAGTGTTCTTTTGGAAACCTCCAAAGGGGAAACACCCATTAGTGACACCACATCAAAAGCATCCAGACCCCACTCAATCATCAGCAATAAATTCAGTTTGCTGAAGCACAGAAAACATGAAGTTGTTAAAGGATATTTATGAGATGCAGTCTATGGAAAATGCTTTGCAAAGCAAGAGCGTGTGATTGTAAAAGGCTCCAGTTCTCATAAGATGTTTCCTTTTGCCAGAACATGTCGATGGATGCATGTTTTCATCTATAAATCCTCTCATTTACCTGAAGAATATAGCTGCTTACTGCTGATTAAATCAGTCAGGGCTTTCATGGGAATTCACTGATATGGGCTCTGAGGTCAATTGAGCATTACTCATGATCAAACTCTAGAGCATCTCTTTGATAAAGTGGAGTTTTGCTGTGCCATATTTTGGATATTGGGCAAGCTAGAGAAATGCCTGTACTTCCTTGAGAGAGAAATATTTCTTGTTACAGTACTGGTGGCAGGTATAGAAAAATAAAAAAGAGGTGATCACCAGCATAACAACAATGTCTAGATAGATTGTGGAATCTTAGGATCATTTAGGTTGGAAAAGACCTCTAAGATCATAGTCAGTTCCAACCATTAAACCAGCACTGTTACACATTTACCACTAAACCATGTCCCCAAGTACCTCATCCACACTATGGTGGATTTTAAACTCAACCAGTCCTCTGAGCAGCCTGTTCCACCCTTTAGTAAAGAAATTCTTCAATCTAAAACCTCTCCAACACAACTTGAAGACATTTCCTCTCATTCTGTCACTTGTTACTTGGGAAAAGAGACTGAATCCATCTCACTACAACCTCCTTTCAGGCAGGTTTCTATCACACTGTTAGCCCTTGTGTCTTTGCTGCCACAAGGATCTCCATTCCCTACCTTCTCAGACTGAAGGACCTGGCTGGACATCATCCAAGAGGTATTGGTGTGTTGCCTACAGGCTTATCTCTAGCAAGCCTTGTTTTATCCCTTTTGTCCCTTCAAATCTAATTTAAAGCCCTTTCAATGAGCTCCTTATTCCTTTCTCACTGCCAGAATGACTTTCCTCTCTTCTGGATTCTCCTGACAACATCCGCTCTTAACTTTTATCATCCATTTGCACTTGAGTTAAATTTAAAGTCACCTATACTAGTTAAATAACACATGTCTCACAGCCTTCATCCAGTCTTTATTTCTGGGGGTTGTGGAGATCTAGAACCTGAAAGAAATACCTTAGAGAAGAAATCTGTAAATCTGCAAGAAGTCAGAAAATTCCCATAATCAGAGCCTAATAGTAAATAGGTCCAAAGACCTCAAATCTTGCAGCAACTACAATATTGAAAAGACATTGCAAGAATGAAGGGTATACAGGTGTACTTCAGAATTTTCTAATAATCACAATCCTTACCGAAAAAAGAAAGGAAAGATTTAGAAGCTTATACTGAGTCTTGCAAAGCAAAAGGGAAACATATAATGCTACAAGCAGTTAAGGTCATAGTATCATAATCTGAGAACACAACCACTGCTGGCAGTTAAGCTGTAAGAGGGTGCCAGCACGAGTCCTGACTCCTCTGTGATGAATGATTTGGAGCTGTCTCACTGCCATGAGTCATGGTGCTAGGAGCTGCACAAGCATGGCTGACCCAGCATGTGGTGGGTGAGCAGGTCCTGGAGGGAGGGAGGAGGCTGAGCACTCAGTCCTGCACGTGAGCAGGCAGTGCAGGTGGTGAAGAAGAGAGCAGGAACCGCCTGAATCCTGCCTGGGGTGAGCCCTTGCAGGTGTTATTGAGAGATAGCTGCTACCCCAAAGCACTGGTAGTGTGTGCCTGGATCTGTCCCTGCAAAATGCTTCATCTGTCTTTTCATCGTACCCTAGTGAACTTCACACGTGCAAAATTCAGGTCCTAAAGAATTCAGTTGGCTAAAGGTTGCACGGTCGTATTTTTGCGATTCTTATAAAGGAAGAAGCATCTATCTAATTCTCTGGTTTTTTCCAGAGATGGACTGGCCTATCAAACAAGATATAATGCAAAGGCTGAGGGGGTACTATAGTATTTATTACAAATCGTTTTTCAGTATTCTGTGTGATACCCTATTTTTTTGTTCTGGGAGTGGCCAGAGTTCATTTTCTTCATGGTTTTAAGAAAAAGTATTAGCCATAGTCAAATTACTAAATGTGAGGTCATTTGGCTTCATACATGGTATGAAGATGTCTGTAAATTATGAGTCCCTTGCTAGAGATTTACACATATCTCTTATTAATTATGTATTGTGTAGGAGATGCAGTAGTGTTTCCCCTCCCTTCGCACTTAGTGAGCATCACTGCATTATCTTGGTTTTTCTTCTTCATCTCTGCCCCGTCCCAATCCTCCATGCTGTCTTGGGAATTTTCTATCTCTTTCCATGTCTGTGTCTCCTTCAGCTCCTGCTAGAAACTGACCATTATGTCCATTGCTGTTTTCCCATTGTTTATCCCAGCATCACCAGGAAATATTAACAGTGCCAAATCTGATTTCTTATTTCACTAGGGGATGCTTCACACTGAGATGCATGCACACATACGTGCTCTGTGTGATAGAGGTGCATTCTCTGCCTCTGGTTGCAGTGGTGGAGGTGGGCTCCCTCAGCTTCAGGACAGTGGCACAGCAAGCCCAGTTTTTACACACTTCTTAGGACATGAAGGAGAACAATGCTGTTAGCTAACATTGGTCTCAATCCAGAAGAAATTAAATTATATGCTGAAATAAGGTAACAAGAACTTCTTACTGTTCAGCCTGCACATAGTTACATTGCTCCACATGTTTTTGTTTAGCACCAGTGTGTCACTGGAAACACAGAGAAAGCTACATGACCTTGCTTTTGAAAGAACTGGTGCATGGCAAGATTAAACTGAGAAATTACAACAAATGCAATAGAACACCCCTTTATGCTGCTCAAACACAGTTTGTGTCTTTCTCTCTCCTCATCTGTATCTTTGCTGCTTCGGCAATTGTCCTATAGTAAGAAACTTCGTTAGGAAAAATGTTACTGTTCACAAACAGTTTGGTCTTACTCACCGAGCAGGAACAGCTTGTGAATCATTTTCAGCTTCTGCCTGCTGAATTTCCAGATGTCTTGAGCTGGTGTTCAACATTTCTTCCTAGGATTCCACCTTCTTCTGGGTTTCCCAGGCATAAACAAATGGATAATTTTTAATTCAAGAAAGTTTTGACTGACCAATGCCAATCCCCCAAATTCCCTGTTAGTTCTTGGTGTATAGTAATGAAATCCACCTTATTTCTTTCCTGTAAAAGTTTGGATTTCTGGTCATT
This sequence comes from Entomyzon cyanotis, assembly GCA_024500445.1. Lineage (NCBI taxonomy): Eukaryota > Metazoa > Chordata > Aves > Passeriformes > Meliphagidae > Entomyzon > Entomyzon cyanotis. The sequence goes on along the minus strand of JAKEPQ010001016.1, from coordinate 65,081,475 downwards.
TTCTTGCAATACCACCTTTTAAGACATCCTTTATTGTGTGTCCTGTTTCTTGTAGTCAAGCATTTGTGCATATTTGTGTTGCAAAAGACTTCATTTAGTGATCTAGTGACAAGAGTCAGCAGTGCTATGTTGGCCTTTTTTAGAGTTTTCTTACTACTTTGCTTGGTCTGAAAACTTTTTTCACTATGTGCACAATGCCTTCAATCAAAAGGCAACATAGACAGACTAGATGTTTTACCTGATGTGGCTTTGAGTCTTCTATGCACATTCTTGTAGTTAGACATTTTTCAGTACTGAATGACCTTACTCAGTAATTGTACAGGGATAATTTTACTGAAAGCCAGGTTAATCTAAATTGGGATGGAAAGGTTAAAAGGAGCAGGTTTCATGAGGGGGGAATAGTTTCACTCAAACTGACCTTTCAGCTGGGAATGCTAAGAATATCAGTTTGGGACAACTCCTTTTATTATGCCTACTGCTCATTCTCTGCCTGTTTTGAATAGTACACATGTGCAGGGATAATACCCTCTCAGACATGCTTGAGCTGTCTGCTGGAAGAGAGATAATAAAAGCACAGCCTTGTGATAAACTGTGCATGCATGAAGCCTTTTAATATATTGGGGCAGGCAACAGGGTCCCCCTTTTTGCTAGGATGAGCTAAGCCTAACAGAGCCTGTCCCCCTCTGTGTCTCTGCTGTCTGGTGTAAGTGAGGTAGTGGAATAATTCTACTCTTTGCATTTCAGCTGCAGATTGGTGGTTGCCCTGGCTACCTGTACATGTTAGTTCACACAAATTGTCATCTAAAGATTCATATTTACAGAATTTACTTTGTAGATGCAGACCTCTGGAAAACTTCTATTTTATCTATCCCTTCCCCTTTACTTTTACTCTAAGCACTTATTAAAAAATACAGTAAGCTGTCTAGATATTATCTTTAAATCTTTTCATCAATTTGTCGAAGTTTTCCTCTTCTGTTTCGTCTCTATCCTCATGTGGTGCACTGAACACTGTGAATTTCTCTGCCTGCCACTACAGACTGGGGGTGAAATATCTTCTTGGATCTGTAGTTTGTCTGTCTGGGTTTCATTTAATGTTCATGTTGCTGTTTGAGTTCCTTCCAGGCATCCACTGTGTTTTCCTAGGCCATCAGGGTTCATGAAGTTGGAGTGAATGGCCTCTGAGTACCATCTGAAATGCATGGGGCCTTCTGGCACTCTGTGTCTTCTACTTCTGGAATCCCTTAAAATTTTGTCAAAAACCATAACTAGTTTCAAAGCCAAGCTGTCCTTAGGACATGAAACTGCATGCAGGAATGTGGTAACACAATGTCCTGGTGTTCGCTCATGGTAACTGGAGAGAGCTGTTGTGATCACTGATTTCACTGTGTTCCTCACAGAAAATAAGGAGTGAGATGGATTCAGGGTTCAAAAGGCCCTGGGGTATCTCAGTGGACACAGCTCAGCTTGGGGATTAAAGACAATGTAAAGCTGCTGTTTAGCTTCATTTTTGCATCTTGAAACTGAGGCCTCAAAGTCTCAGTATGTGGCCTTCGTATCTGTAAGTGATTTACTGGTAAATCACTGTGACAGCCTGGTTTGTCACAATGATGGAAATAGTAGCCCATGATAAATCTTGACAGTGAGTTTGAACTTTGAATCTACCTTAATGGAAACAGGACATGTTCAGTAATGGCAACACCATCTATCCTAGGCAGCCTCTCCAGCCCTTCTGTGTCTGGCCTTGTTTCCATTCTATATGCAAGAGAACGTGATTGTGGAGGCACATAACTCCCTATCCCTCTTGCTTCTTTCTTCTCTTTAGCTTAATAACAAAAAGAGAATAAAATTACTACAATCTGTTGCAGGAGCTGGGCTTGGCCTTCAGCCCACTCGGCTCCAGCTCCGTCCCTCCGGACTAGCACCAGTCGGCCCCCGGGGGCACCGCCTGATTCCCCGTATGGGGAGAGGAGGAGTAGGCTGCCCTGTGGCAGAGGGTCAGGCCCGGTGGCGGGGAGTCGAGTCAGCCTCCAGTCCCCGAGAGGCAAAGAACCACAGAGGGCGAGAGTTCCAAGGTGCTTTATTGACGGGATAGCAGAGAAGCAGGCACCCTAGAGGCTCTCAGGCTGTCCGTGGACGTGAGGTCTGGCTGTCCAGAACCCACGAGGCACAAACGGCCCAGAGCAACGGCAGCTGGGGGGGTTTTAAAGGGGGGTACGGGGTTTCCAGGGGCAGGTCAGCAGGGGCGGAGCCAATCAGCTCGGGTACAGCCTTAACGGACAAGCAGGGTAGCAAATGATACAAAACCAGGGGAGGGATACAATCCAACCAATGAGGGAGCGAGGGAAACAGAACATTCTAGATAGGGGTGGCAGCTGGGGTGGTAACAGGGGCGGGGTAACTAAACTTCTAACCAATAAACAAAGAGAGAACTTTCAGGGGGTGGGGTGCGGGAGGTTACACTTTGTGCTCGGAGTCTTCGGATGAAGCTGCATCCCCTTTGGGGAGCTGCGCCACGTTGACAACTGGAGCCCAGGGCTCCGGGCTGGCCGGTTCAGACCGGTGAACCTCCACACTAATCCAAAGCGGTGCTTTCTGAGAGCATGGAAAATGATGAACTTAAAAGTGTGTCTTTTTTTAAAAAATTAAATGTGAGGGAAGAGATGATGAAAATAATTGTTATTTGCAAATGCAAGGGTAGCAATATGAATGGCGTGGTTGAGAGCCAGGAGAAAAACAAAACAAAAACCAAACTCTAATGTTAAATATTTGTCACTTTCATGGCAGAGGACTAAGGAGAAGCAGTTGTGAGGAGCAATTCAGCAGCTTGTGGAATTTGGTTTGCATTAGTGAGCACCAGGCCACTCCAGTCCACCATGTTGTCTTGACATATTGCACAACTGTATATAGATTTTGTGTGGAGTACTTTGTATTTCTGAGGAAAGGGAATCAGGCATCCTTCCATGCTAATGCCCCTAATTCACGCAGATATGTCTAAATGATGATACCATCCTATGAGATATATAAATGTATCATGACCCTTGAGGTAATAAATTCACTGACTTGACCCAGCTGTATCTGCTCTGACCTGCTCAGCACAATATTGACCCGAAAGAGCTTTTTTTGCATGTTGGTTCCACTCTGGGGAGAGTTTCACTATGGTTCAGTTGGGGACAGGTGGCTTTTGGGCCTGGTGGCCTCTGACAGATGAGGCAGTGCTGAGTGGCAGACAACCCAAGAAGACCTGTAAGCACATCCTAGTCCAGCCTGATCCCTAGGCAAGCTGCAATCCCACCACAAGTCATAGCAAGTCATTGTCATCTGTACTCTATATTGGTGTTAGTAGAGGGACATTCCCTGAGCTTCTTGCAAGGTCCTGTACAACATGAGTCAGATAGCTTGCAGGAAGAGATGCCCCAGAAAAATCTGTCAGGTGTTTTGTAAACAGGAAAAACAATGATACTAACTTTTTTTTTACAATAGCATTTTAAAAAAATATGTAGAAAAATTGATTGCAATGGGTAGAAAACTGTGATAAGAATCATGTCAGAAATATGGAAGAGAAATGAGCATTCTCACTTGTGAGAAATTGTGATTTGCATTATGCTTTGCATAACATACGATTTCTGTGAGGATAGCTCAAAAGGTCTCTCAATGCAGCAACACTTTTAAGCTCTGGAATATTTTCACTGATTCTAGACATGCTGGGTCAAACAGAGGCTTTTCGTCTTGCTCTGGATTTCATATTGATATAATGTTTGCTCCCATTCCAGAATCAGACAGATTCACATTGGTTTAGGCAAAATAAGTTATTGTGTCCAAATGCTGAACTTCCAAAGGACATGGAAGCAGGAGCTGCCTGGTTCTGCAGTTTCAGAGTTACTAAAATTGTAAAGGATTTATTTTTTAACCAAAGAAAATGAAAAATGTCTGTTTAAGGAAGAAAGAAAATTGCAGAAGACTTTATTTTTTCCTTAAAAACAAAAGCAACATTTATCTAACCTAGAATTCTTCTCTCACTTCTTTCTGTGCATTTTGTAGGTCTACTTTCAGAAGACATGAAAAATCTGAGTAAGTTGGTTGCTTCTCAGCTCACTATGGGTATTCATCATCTGCACCAATTTTGTAACTTTTCTTTTTTTCTTAAGAACATCTCTTGACTTGAGTAGTAGAGGAAGTGCTGGTTTTGCTCTAAGCTGAAGTGATGAAGAACATCACCCCCTATTTCTAATAATTGTGCACTATTTTTCTTTCTCTGTCTGCAGGTTCATCCTCCAAGTAGCATGCAAACAGAAATAGGAACATAAAACTTAAAACCTGGATTTCTTGGAACTTTGAGCTAACAAACTCAAGGTTTTTCATTGTTTTTTTCCTCTCCTAGAGAATTTCTCAGCTTAGGGACCTGAAATGACAAAGAAAATCAGTTGAGTTTTGATATGTCAAAAATACTGAACCAGAAGTATATGTAAAGTACATTATTGTGATTCATGGTGACCATATTTATTATAGTTATTTTTATTATTATTTAATTATAATTATCCATAGCTATTTTAAAATTCTCCATTATCCTAGTAATAAGGATTATACTAGCTTCCTTAAGCAAAATAATTATTTGGACCCAAGCCAATAGCCTCCCTGCTTTTGCAGTTCCTGCCTGAATGTGTTACAAGTGTTTTGAGCCCTGAGTTTGGTTGCTAGGTAGCTGGATCTGTGTGCTTTAGAGGTAGCCTGAGGGGACAAGGTGGAGTGATGGAGCAGCCCTGTGGAAGTGATGCCAGACCAGACGTGTGGGTTGCTCTGAGTGCTGTCATTCCCATGTTCATCTGTCATGAAACAGAGTCACTGGGTTTGGTCACTCAGCCTTTGCTCTTCTTAGAAGGATCTGGTTAGGATGCGTTGCCTGACCAAGCCACTGGGCTCCAGCCAGCAGAAGAAAACTGGCAAAAAGCAATAAGCAGAGGGTGAAGAAAACTTTCCTGAAGAGCTCACAATCTTTGTACAAGACTTGAGAAGAGATTGGTCTAGAGGGAAATACACAAGAAATGAGCCATGGTGGACAGAAGTTTATGTGGACAGCCATGCTGCTGCTTCCTTGCTGTGCCCTGTGCAGGAGTGCGTCTCACCCGCCCTGCACACCTCATTCCGGATCAGTGCCACAGCAGCTTTGGAGTAAGACTTGTGCATGTTGCAGAGTGCCTATTTCAGCGTTGCTACTCTAGAGCTGCACCGCTGGGAACCACCTAATATGTTTCTCTTTGTGTTTTACTCACAGTCACTAACTGGAATAGCCTCCAGTCCTGTAAGGAGGTCTGGGATGCAGAAGGTTGCTGCAGATGCTCTGGGCAGCTCTTGCCAGTGCATGGGTGAGCTTGCCAGCAGCATCAAGCTTGAACCTCCTTCCCAGCCCAGCAGAACCTCCTGGCAGTGAGCCCTGCCCAGCCATCTGTGGGGTGGGGATGGGAGTTGAGGGGTGTCTCTTAGAGCACACCTGCACAGAGCTGCCAGCTGTGGCAGCCTGGAGGAGAATGTCACTCAGCACATTGGAGAAGTGCCCTTGCCTCATGATTATGCCTAGTCTTGGGGGCATAACACTGTCAACAAAGCAGGTGGTGCAAGGCCTGCATCCCAGCTGTTGCCAGTGTTCACCTTCCCTCCCTGTGTTCCTAGTGCAGCCTTTTAAAACGTTATAACACTATTTTTAAGGCTTGGTTCAGTCAGGAATTGCCCTGGTGTTTCCCTGCTCCTCAGTCCCCTCACTAGCTTGGCTGCACTCTCAGCCTGTAACTTTTGTCCTCAGCCCTCCAGATTCTTCCCCTAGGTCTCTTCTACTGCCCCTTACTCATGGAAGAACAAAACATTTATTCCTTAAATGCAATCAGATAAAGTTCTGCTAATAAACCAAGGTAAATACATTCTTTCCCACATAATCTTTTTGTCCTGTGTTTCACTTACATTTCCCTTTTTTGACTAAATTATGGTAATTCTAAGAGATGGCAGCCTCCCACAGAGGAGCAGATGTAGCCATTGGGCATTTTGTAGTCAATAAATGGTGGCAAAAAGCAGAGCTATGGTGGCAAAAAGCAGAGATGTGGTGACCTTGGGAGGACTGCATCTAATTGCACAGCATGGAGCCTAATAAGGCAGGACCTAAAAAGTTCTGTCATCACTAAAGTCTCTGCCTCTGTGACATGTCTTGACTGCAAACCAGATAATCTCTCTGCTGACACCAGAGAACTGTTTTTAATTCTTTCTCTCAGTATCATCTAGAACATTTTTGATGCTATTGTAATACAAGACTTAAGTTAAATCTCACACTGTGTTTTCATAACATGTTAGACTCAGGCTGTTTTCTGTATTTCTTAACCATCTTAGGTGAAGGAAACTTAGTTTGTTAAGAAACTGCTACTCTTATTTCTGTATATTTATTCCCACTATTGGTTCTAGGACAAAATACTGTAAATCCTATGATTTTATTTATGGAACAAAAGGTCTGGATGAAATAAAGGTCTCTGGCGAGTGATTGTTATCCTACCTAAGAAAGGAAGAGTACACTTTAGTGAGAAGGAATTTCATAATTACTTAGCTCTCAGGTCTAGTTTATTTAAGAACAAGATGGGGTGTTAATGGACTGTTTATGTGGTCATAACTTTCCTGAGGCAACATTTAAGTGCAGTAAATAACAGAGGCAATTACAGAGGTAATTCATACACCATTTTAAAATAGCTAATAACATTTCTGTGAAATAACCAATTATTCATTTTTTTAATGCAATGAAAATTGTAAAATGTCATGCAGAATTCGAATTAATACATTTTCCTTGGGAATAAAATTGCAAGATTTACCATGTGTTCCACATTCAGTCAAGCTTTCTCAGTTTGCAGCCCTCTCTGGATCAGCAGGCTCTTTCCTTTCCTGCTTCCATCAATGTATTTTCTGGACACACTCTGTGCTTCTTAACGCCTGTGAGTCTCTGCAGCCCCCTGGACCAACACAGAAATCTTAATGGTTCATCCGTGTCCACTTCTCCATGTGGGTCCTCTGGGGATTCAGTGTAACATTCTGACTTGTGATAAACTCACACCATAGACAGGCTTTGCACAAGGCTTCAAAAGACTCTAAAATGTGTTTTAGAATGACTTATAATAAAGAAATAAATACATTCAAGTGGAAACATGTAACCTGCTTACCTTCTTGTGATTTAAACCAGCTGGCGACAAAGTACCACCCAGATGCCAACTTGGCCTTGCTGTTTCATGGTTATCCTGGGTGTCATGCAGATGTCTGCTCATCTTTTTTCCTCCCCTGCCTTCTTAGGACATTCAAAATCTACATTAAACTCTTTATGTGGTGTTGGAGACAATTTTTTCAGTCCTTCCTGGTGTCTAGGGCAGATGAGCCCTGTACCTTTTTGATCACATGTCCTGCTTGTTTGGCATTTGTCCTGGGTTGCAATATAGATGTATTTAAGTATTCCATTACCACCAGCTGTGGGCCGTTAGCTGTTATCACCTGCTAATGACCCACTCCGGATGACAGGCAATGGGCCATCAGGGACCCACCGTGTGATTCATGGACTTATCTCATCCCATTGTGGGATGCTCTGCCCAGGAGGGAGGAGCCAGGTGTTCCCACCTGGATATAACCTGGCCTTGGAACTGCCTGAGCTAGCCCTGTCTACTGGGTTCCCAGAGGACAAGAGCTACCACTGGATCTTCAGCTGGAGACTAGACCTTCACAGGATCACCGCTTCAACTGGACTACTTCAGTTGGACTGCTACCACCACCCTAACAGGGTGTTAGGTTGTATCTGACTTTGTCAGCGCTTTCCCTTGTATTATTTCACTTATTTTTAATTTCAATCTTGACTTGTGATCTCCCACTGGTTTGTCTTCAAACCAACACAGCATTGTAGGGGACTCAAGGGATCTTTCCAGGCCTATCCTTGACCAACACCTTTCTTTTCTGCAGTCTAGGACAGTTTTCAGTTTATAGAACATGTCAGCACCCATTTCCAGCCAGTTGTCTTTAGCACACAAATCGTTGGGTCAAAACAAATGCCATTTTTCCTTGGGTAGAGAGCTCTTGAAACTGCAGAATCTGGCATCTCAGAGCCTGTGCTGTGCTACTCCCTTTCCAAACATCCTGTCAAGGTTGAGCTCAGCTTCTTTCTTCTCCTAGAGTGCACAGTTTAGTCCTGTTACAAGCAAAAATTAATTTCTGGTCCTTCTTCTCAAATAGACAACTCATTTTCTTCCCCTTTTTCAGTTTGGCTATATCCCATTATAGCACTATCTGGGAGATTAAATCGCTCTCTGCAGTGCAAGGCTTCCACTCCTTTCTAATGGCATGTTGGATGCCTTACTATAAACGTATCTAAACACATCTAAAATGTTCACAAACCAGAAACATTCGAAGCCCTGTTACCAAGATTATTTGTCAAAATTTATCAGCTGAATATTTTAATTTGTTTTTTAACAAGTCCTGGAAGGTTGCCTATAGAATATGTACTTTGTGTATAAGGCATCGCATTATTAAAATAAGTGAAACAAGATTAGCATCAGAGGCCTGTGGAGATACATTGACTTTAATACATCTTTGTATGTATGTTCTCACCTTCATGGGCTTGTATCGACATTGCAGGCCACGTCCAGCAATTGCTTTTCCAGAAATGAATATTGAATAATTTTTGCAAACCAGTAAGTATCTTCCAGATTTACACATTGTTTACCTGCAAATCCAGCTCCCATAGGACATATGTAGATATAGGAGCCAAAATTGTTTGTGGTTTTAAAAAATCTGGACATAATTCTTTTTGGCATGCTGTCCTTTTGGCATATTCCATATGGAGAGCAAAAATACACACAGCTTTCCCTCATTACCACAAGTTATTTATAAGCACCCTCATCTACTGCTTTACTTAGTCCCCTGTGGATAAGCATTTTTTTGTTTATTCTAGTAGTCAGCATAAAATTTACAGTAATTAATGTTTGGTGGTTTTCCTTCTGGCAATAAACAACCACAATTTCAACACTTCCCCCCCCCCCCCACTTATTTATGAAACATTAGTTTTATTTTGGAAATATTTATCCTATAAGTCATAGAGTAATTAGTCATCTCATTCCACAATAATTTTCAAGGGTTGTTTGCAGAAAATGAACAAAGCCTGTCTGGTGAGTGCCCACGTAAGGATGTGAGGCTGGCCCAAATTAAAAGCCTTCAGATCAAATGGTCTCTTCCACTGTTTACAGCCTGGCATGAGCTCTGCAGAACCAGCCTTCTCCGACAGGCTCTTATCGCTGCAGATAAGTGAGCCATGCCAGGTCACTCAGCTCTCAGGTGTTAAAAATGAAATAAGCCTTTTCTTTTTTCCCTAAACTGAGGATAAGAAGTGGAAAGAAGGTGAAAGAGGAAAAGAACTCATTTGTTTATGGCACTCGAAAACATAGATTGATACTTCCTTCACTCTGTGTGTTCAGATTATTTTTTTAGGTACCTCTTCACAAGTAGCACAAAACCATTGGGCAGATACAGCATGAAATAGACTTAATTAAAGAGAAACAAAACATGAAGTTATTTTGTCTCTGTAGTTACACAGGCCAGAAATGACAAAAATAATCTAAGACTGTTGAATGGAAGCTTTCTATATGTTTTTGATTACCTTGTGTTGACATCTCTCCAGATTATCCTGCTTTCTATGCCAATTTGCATTGAATTTGCAGAAAGAATTTATGAGGTACTGTCTCATCTCTAGGCTGGGAGTTTCATCCATTTTCATTAGGCATGCTGCATTTTGACAGGTACATTGTCTCTTGGAGAAACTCACTGTTTCCGAAATTATGCCTCTGATGACAAGTACAGCTCACACAACTTTTAGACACAGATGTAAATCAACATTATGTTGTTTGTTGTTTCACTGTAAGATAAAAATGCTGTTAATTTTAATTTAGGCTCTTCAACAATTGTTTTGCATTCTTTTGCGTCTTTTTTTGTGTCCTCCTGACACACTCCTGCATTAGCTGATTCTACCTGTGACCATCTTCCCCCTAGCCCATACAGCTTTTTGTTTGGGTCTCCTCACTTGTCTGTGTTGTGATTCCTTCCTCTACCCACGCTGTCCAGGGACACATGTGTTTTATTTCTAGACATTGCTGTTATGCTGGTGGCTTTCTTTTCTAATCTGCAATACCTAATTAGCACTCCTTTTTGGGGTGGAAGTCACATTTTATTCCCAGGGAGATAAATTGAAAAATCACTGAGAAATCATGAATTTGGAAAAGCTCTAGAAGGATAGTTTTGCTTTGTGGAACTGTGTGAGAAGGAGATATATCTTGTTGCTGTACAGACTGGGGTACTTTTTGTGTTTTGCCTCTTTTGCATAGTGGTCCTGGCCAGTGACTGTATGTCCTTAGCCACCACAACAGAGTGCTTATATCCTTGTTATGAATGCCTCAGGTTGGTTAGTGTTTTGGTGAAGCAGTCTGAGACAGTAACTCAGGAAATCAAAAGAAGTATGAACTTGCAAGTGATATTTGAAGCATTGAACTTAGAACAAATGCTTTAGTTTGTATGTTTGCAGTGAAGCAAAGTTATGATATTTGAAACTTCCAGAGGCAGGACTTCCTGCTCGATATGCTTAAGCCAACACTAGATTTCTCTGGACCTCTTCAACAGCACCTGCATCTCCACCAAGTGAAGTATTTAGGCTCATGCTCGGAAGACTGCTCCATCATGCCTGTTCAATTAGGTTTGCAAGCCAGGAAGCTGTCAGAGAGGTTTGATATGAGCTGGGTTTCCAGATGTGTTTCATACTATGCTGGCCATGAGAACACTCTGAAACACTGTCAACACAGGGTAAAGGCCCCCAGCTTATAAGCAGCTTCTCTTCATCAGTCTGAAATTCCAAGAGAGCTAAACTCTTCTGCTTTAATGCCAATTAAAGTTACTTTTCTCCTTACTAACATATTAATGCGTAATAATTCTGTATTCAGCTTGGACCCTTAGGTAATCACTGATGCCTTCCAGATATTAATGTAATTCTAATCATGTTCTTTTCCCCCTGACCTCTTTCCATCTCAGCTCAGAGTTTCACAGTTGGAACACCTTGTGTGTTTGTACATGGATAAAGCAATTCTCATATACTTTATGGGTAAGTCATGAATTCCAGTATCCAAGGTTTTTCTGAAAGCTTGTAAATCAAACAGAAAATTTGTCAGCTTGATTTGCATTTTCTATTGAATCCACATAATCCAAGATAATGTAAAATTGATTTAGTAAGATTTTTAATACTTGTGGAGCTTAAAACATTTTAACACACTTTCTGGTTGATTGACTCATGTCAATAGAAATTCCATGTCTGTTTAGAATACATAAAAATTGTATGCATTCCAAATAAAGCCTAAAATTATATGGCTTAAATCCAGCTGGTTTTATATATAATGCAATGTAGTAAATAAAAAAGCCTGAAAGCTCAAACAGAGCTATTAAAAAAAAATGAAAAAAGAAAATAGACTTATTCAGCCTCAGAAATGAAGTTACTGGGACCCTCCTTAGAAAGACATACAGAATACCTTTAATGTTTAGATGTCGAGAGAAGTTACCTGCAAAGTCACCAAAGAAGATTTTAGGTATCTAGGTTTAATTTGCTGTATGACAAATGCTGCTTCTTTCACAGCAGTTTCCCATAGAAACTACATTGTCTTAGACACACTGTTACCAGGTTTCACTTGTTCAGGTGATGGGAAGATTCACTCTCTGCTCTTACTGTTTTTCCAGCAATACAGCTCTTAAAACCCCAAGCGAATAAAAGCAGTGTCCTTTTAGTATCTGGTTGTGTCATATAAAAACTAGAGGAAAGGAAAGAAAAAGGAATAAGAAAAAGAGAAACAGAGAAATAAGTTTAAATGTATTATTAGAAATATGTAAATAATAAATTACAGCAGAACTATTTACATGAAATCAGAATTTTGCATTTACACGTGAGCATGAAAATCTGGATTGGATGAAAAAGCATTGCCTCACATCTAAGTGTTCCTCTAAAAGAGAGTTAATCTGAGAACTGGTGCGGAAGTGAAGCTTTTCTTGAAACAATTGCTATGAAGAGCACACGAAAGTTGGGAAGCCCACCTCTAGGAATTTCTTACGGACACAAAAGCCAAACTAATGGGTAGAACAGCAACCTGACTGAAAAGGGCAGAAGGTGCCCTGTGAAATTCAGAAGTCCAAAGAAATTTTGGTAAATTTGGAGCTTATTTGAATCTGACATATGAACTACGAGAAATCAAGTAGCTGAGGTGACAGCAGAAGCTCCAATGCATTGATTCTATACTATCTTGCATCAAAATAGGTTATCCAAAGCTTTAGGATAAAATAATAAATACAGAGAACTGCAGACCTGTGAAAACTTGAGGAACATGACATTTGACTGGTTTCCATGGCTCTTCTGTGTCTCTTGTGGAAACCTTTATTTCAGTACTTTCCAGGGCTTGAGTTTCCTGGTTTGTACCAGTTGTGTATCAGAGGCCAGCCTACTACAAATACCTTTGACTGGTTTTACCACCAAAAGGAGCACATGGTGGAAATGTGAAGTGCATCTGGGCAGTGCTTGTGTCTGGCTCTCAGGCAGTGATCCTTAAAGATTTCTTGTATTGATTTTCAGAGCTGGACTATTTGGCCTTAAAGTCCTAGACTTTGGACCCTTGAGATTTTTGATGTATGTCCATAAAGAGACATTTTAACAGGAGAACATTAAATCTGATTTCACACCTTAGAAGAAGGAAGGAGTTTTGCTGAAGATAAACCTAGGTTTGCCTTATTCTAGGGTAATCTAAATGCTTGAAATAGGAGATGAGGACTTTTGTACACTTGGATGAAAACCTAATTAGTCATAAAAGGCAGTGAGGAAAAACTGAAGGCCAAGGTTTTGTTAATTTTTTTTCACCCACATAGCTGAGAGCAGTATCTGTGGAAATATTGTGGAAGAGTGAAAATTTCCAGCAGAACAAAAGAAACAAGATCTGCACCAGTGGGCAGATTTGCTCAGGAACACAAGGTATTACTCAGGGGTCCCCAGTGAATATAAACTTGGCATGGAAAGAAAAACTCTTGAGATTGTTTAAAGGGCACTACCATGTAACAGAAAGTTATGATTTATCCAAATTTACTCAGAAGGAAAAACATTATGAGAATAGCAAAGAATGTATGATCTGAGATTCACACCAGACTGTAGAGCTGGCAAAGACTTTCTGAGTCATGAAGTCCATGTTCTAGTCACTGCAAAATGCTCTACCACTTTATATAATGCAATTAAATTATAAGCTCAAATCTAAAACCAATTCACTTTTTTCTCCACGGCTACTCATATGAGTGACTGTTTCAAAATGTGCCATAATCTGTAAAAGCCTTTTATTTTGCAAGCTGAATTTACCACTGGTCTTCTCATATTCATTTGCTCCTAGTCAATATTATCTTCCAGCCTAAATATGCCCCTCCTGCACCATTTTAACTTTCACAGTAAAACTTCATAGATAATAACAGATAATTCTTCCTGCCTTTGTCCTGGTTGGATAAAAGTGCATTTCCTGGTGTAAGGTAGGCACTCCCTTATCTTGTCAATTCTGTAGCCTTTCTCTTTATGTGCTGTTAATTAAAGTTCTACGTGTCTTTAGTGACTAATAATAATTTAAAATTTTTCTAAATGCACGCTCTTATACTGTATATTCTTTTATTTTATCACATTTCATCCTTTTCTTGCACAGTTTATTTTATTTTTTCAGTTGGAGTGGGGCTTTTTTCTCAATTGATTCTGAAGTATAGGTTACATGAAGGTGGTAAATGGACATCAGGGGCAGTTGATTCTATGAGATGGTTGTTGTTTTAGTCAGCTCTAAAAACACTGTGGAACTGCTTTATGTAGCAGCAAAGTACATGTGCAATGTGCTTATAATTGGAGAAGTGTTTGCTGGCTTAGTATCTGAGGCAGAGCCTAAGGGACAAAGAAAATGAGAAACACGAAGCAGATAATAACCACACGGGTGATACTTGGAAAAGCTTGGTAAGGAGATTTCAGGGTTCAAATGCCAGGTGAAAGATGTATGAAGCTTTCAAACATCTTTTTGAGATGTCATTTTGAGTCATCTGCTTTTTGAGCAGATAACTATTTTAGATCCCTGCAGGATGGGAGTAATTTGGGCTTCACTTTTCTTTAATTCTTTTGCAAAGAAATAACTCTGCAACAAAGACCCTTGGCTAATTTTCAGTTTTTGTAAGTGAAAAGTACTTTGGAGACCTTGAACCTTGTATAACCACTTGTAGATATACCATAATTTGGTGTGTGTACCTTTGCCTGCTTCTACAAAAGGTTGTAACTGAAGGGATGTGGAAGCAAAACAAATTTGATAAAACCTGGAAGCTGGATTCAGCTGAATTCTTTGCAGTATGTTTGATGGCTCTGAGGACAGCCATCTCTGAAGGTGGAGGCTCATGCCATTCTGGGGGGCAGTAGATCCAGCTGGGAACAGCAGTGCTGTCACAAGTTTGAAGGCAAACCTCGACTGCACTGTTAAGTACAAGAGTGGTACTTAGGCAGTGAGAACTGAGTAAGCTTTCTGTTGCCAGAAGGGGGACTGCCAGCGGGCAGGTTCTGTTTATCTGCATTCACCCCCAGATCTGCTGCTTTATGCTGCCAGAATGGCATGAGAACTTGGCCCCTGGATAGAGATGACACGTTGTTGGATTCTCTCTACTCCTTGTGTTAAAAGGTCTTAATGTTACATATGATATAACAGCTTCAGCTGCAGTTCTTTGGGTCTCCCTGTGCACTGATAGCCTTAAAATTATTTTATGCCCTCATTTGAAGTCCAGAAAGTGGAATTTAATGATAAACTGTATAAGCAAAAAGAGTGAGCCTGAGAGGGAAACAGAGAGAAGCAGACTATGCTGTCAAACTTCTCACTGTGAAAGGGAAGATTATAAAAGAATAATTAACACACAATAAATTATATCAAATTATATTGAAGGGTTTTTTTGGGATTCAAATAGTGTAATTGTTTTAAGATGAATGCTTGCATTATGATGGTGAAATGCAAATACTGGACTTTGGCAACTGTTCATCTCTGTACAACTTGTCTTTAGTTTTGATTCCCCATGAACCAGTAAATACATTGTGGGCTTTCTTTCTTGTGAAAAAAGTTCTGGATCCAAGTAAAAGATATCTGATAACTTATCCCAAAACATATCACAGAATCATGGTGTTGAAGAGATCCAGAGAAAAAGACTTAGGAAAATCTGTTAGAGTCAAATTAAATCCTTGCCTCTTGGAAGTTGGCAGGAAACCTTGTTGACTTCTGTGAGGACAGAATTTCTCTTTAACAATTAAAATATAATTTCCCTCAAAAAACTCCTCTCGAAAGCATGTTCTTAAAATGGCATTTTCCTTGGTATTTTCCCCCTCTGTGCCTTTGCATACCTTCTGCATATCTCCTATATTCACTCTACAGTAATGACCTGAGGTTGAATGAAGGCTTTTGGGAAGCCCAAAAGACAAAGGGGAGTTAGTCAAAAAAGTTTTGATTACATTGAAATGGGAGTCAAGAGCCTTTCCATCAACAGCCCTTAATGAGATAAAACTGTCTACACGCTGATAGAAAAAATTCCTTAAACAACAAGTGTTAATTGCATATGTGATTGATCACCAGCCCTACTTCACCAGGGTCTTTCCTGAGGTTTGGCAAAATCAGAGTAAAGAAATCTGGTTTCAGGGTGTACTTCAGTAAAAACATTTCTGTTACTGTATCAAGAAGGCACATTTTAATATACTGGGCCTCAAATCTTCTTAGAAATTAAGCAATTCTTGGAAGAGGTTGTTTTTCACCTCAGGTATATTTTTAATTCAATCATTATGGAACGTGAAATTAATTTGAAAATTTTCATAATTTTTATTCAACGAAGTTAAAAGTTTGCTTTTCAAAAGGAATACAGACAGAATTTGGCTTAAAGTATCGCTTATAACATTCCGCAGGTATTATTTAATCTGGCATTTGGAAACTAATAAAAGATTTTTTAACAGAAAAGTTGGGGTTTTTTTCCAGAAATTAGCAAGAGATCTGAGAAAAAGGACACTTCCAAACACATTGTTTTAACTGCTGTTCTCTTTATTGGCTCATTTCTGCCAGGAACAAGATGCTATTGTGTTGACTTGGAGTCATGGCAGGAGAACACAACAAAGATGAAACATTGTCTCACACATGTTGTCTGCAAAAGTTTTAGAAATTTAGGAAGGGAGTTCTTTTCTCTTCTGATTTTTACATAGCCTCTTGTTCACCTACTTCTGAATTTTTTGGTAAATGAATTTAAAATGATTTTGCTTTTTTGAAAAAAATACTTTATTAACATATAGGCTTAGAAATAGAATTTGAAGTAACTTCTGGACTAATTGTATAAATTGTAAAGCTGATAAAAGTATCTATAAGTACCTGATGTTTTCACGGCAGTAAGAAGTGTATGACTATTTTTAAAATCCAGCTGCTTTTTCAGTATCTCAGACTAGACGTGTGATTCTTGGCCTTGAAAAAAATTATGACTCCAAATCTCTCAATTTCGACATAATAGTAGATGTAATGACGGATACCTCCCTACTGTAATTGGTAAAACCCCCTAACCTACTCCTGCTGTGTAACATCCAGGTGGTCTGCCCTTAAAAGTCCCCGTGCTGCAGCTCTTTTGTGCTACAGCTCACCAGACACACCTGCCTGTGTAAGAAGTCACTCTCCTTTTTTTATAAGCTCCCTCTAAGTACAGGAAGATCAGGAAGGCATAAAGGCAATTTTAATAATGAGAAAAATGTTTTAAAAAAAGTGGTCTTCTGAATAGACAGTTCACTTCAGTAATATTTTTTTCTCAAACATAATCATATAATTTAAAACATATTTTCTGTTAATTTCTCAATATTTTTCCTAAATGCCTGGTCAGCTAAAAGAAGAAATTTTCTAACACTCATTATATTTTTGGAAATCAATTGTAAGATTTAGTTAAAAATAAAACTGAAAAGATTTTTAAAAATTAAGGGAAATCTTAAATGGAAAAATTGAAATGTTTTATTTTGAAATCGTTAAACAATATGTATTTAAGAAAAGTTAATTTTTTAATAGCAAAACAAATACATAAAAAATTTTCAGGCTGTTGAATTTATATATTTTTTTTTAAAAAATATGTGTTTGAAAAAAGATTAGTCTTATTTCTGACACCTCAGCTGACACACTTTTAGAGTAACATTACCATATGCCCTTGCTCTTGCTTTTCGTCTTTTAGAAGAATGCACAGTAGCACTTTTAACTTTCAGTCATTAATATAGGATCTTAAACTGATGGGAGTTGTAGTCTGTTTCCATTTTTATTAGCTGACATAAAAATAATCCACTGAAGAAATTGGTCTTGGGTAGAAAAAGTCTCTACTGTCCTGCACAGCTGTTTATAAATCCACAGTAACTGTATCATTCTTTTTTTTTTCACAGTCAGAGGGCAAAGCATTAGGGAAAACAGAGGACACAGAATTGTAGGTTTTACTGGTTCTTTTTAAAACACAAGCTGTATCCCACTATGTTTTGTAAATTATATAAAACCTTACTATAGAAAGGTTTCTGAAGAATCATATACACTCCTTGTGTGCATGGAAAACTGCCTGAAAACTGCTGTTCTGCATCCAGGGCCACGAGTTCCATGGGAAGGTGTCAGTCAGTAATTGTACCCATCTATAAAGACAATTTATTTCAAACTAATGAAATAGAGAGTATTTTTATTATAGAGATTACAGAAATAAAAAAAAATTAAGCAACTGCACTTTCAGTGTTACACATACATAACAAAACAGCTTTATCCCCATTGGCACAGAAATGTGTTTATTCCTAAACAGGATAAATAGTCCTCATGTCAGGACCATGGTGATTCAGTGATGGCAGATCATACCAACAGCAGGGCTTGCTGACTGTAGAATATAATTTTCCCCAGTGTAACAGGTTTTTCAAGGCTTTCCAACAGCTTTCTTATAACTTCTTACAGTATAACGTGATGTCAGTTCTGAAGGTGCTGCAGATTTTTAAAATTTTTTACTTTTGGCTGTTCTTGGGCAGCTGTTTTCTGCTTTTTCTTTTCCCCAAAAATGAAACAAGAGCAATCACATCCAGTCACCTATTCTTGATGTCTGGAATCACAGCTGACAATTACACACTCTGGTGCTGTGTAGACACAGACAGCTCCAGCTTAGTTTCAACATTTTGAAGAGACTGGGAGATGAAGTAATGACAGGGAAAGAATTAAAGATCTGCCAAAATACTTGAAACAGCTGATGTTTTAAAAACTGCCTTAGGCAGATGATGTAGTAAGAAGCACATTGGAAATGCTCTAATAATCAGAAGGAAGCATGCAGTATTTTCATCGAGGAAAAATTCTCAGCATTAAAATCTATGTATGCAGTCAATATCAAATTCAAGTTTCTTTAATTATCTGCTGCTAGATTGGAAAAATGGATCAATGTTTGTATTTGAAATAAAATGTCATGGTAATACTAACCAGAAACTAATTCTTAATATCTAATACTTCTGAGCCTGCTATTCTGCACAGAGAGCAACACAGTTAATGGAACTATCTGGGAATTGTAAATTTCCCTGCATCTTCCATCGAGTTCTTTTAGAAATTGCTGATAAATGCATAAGTATTTTAAGTTCACAATACTGGTTAGAGTATGAAAGCAAGGAGAGCATTCACACTGAAGCAAATAAACTCCTTCTCCTTTAATATTTTAAGAAAAGATTTATTCTAATATCTAGTTTTCATAAACAGTTTTTGTTTCATAACATGTAAGTCAAGTGATGGATCCACACAGCACAGTCCAGAACCTTTTAGAAATGCTCTCATGGCTCATGGGTGCATGAGGAATGTTGCTGAAATATCTGGGTGAATAGTGAATTCTTGGCAAATGTGCTCTGGTCAAATTTAGGCACTCTAAACATGGTTTTCAAAGGGTTCTTAAAACCTTCAAGTGTTCAGCTATAACTTGATTTGACTAGTCACACATAGATTAGCAAAGTTAATACAGAGATTAAGGTACAAATGAAGGCAAGTCAGTTATACAGGTTACGGATTATAAAGACATAAGTAATACTATAGGCAAAAATAAAGAAACTTTTCTTACCAAAATAATTTGGAGAGAGTATAACTTCATAATAGTAATCACGACAATACATGTTAATACTTTGTGTTTATAACTCATATTTGTGACTTCAGTGGAAAAATACTCATAAAATAAAGGTGCAGGCTAACAATGTTGTATTTAGAGCTCTGGGACTGAAAAACTTGAAGTTTCTTTAAGAAATAGGAGCAAGAACTGTCTTACTGAGTTTATTGACTTTATATTCATGCAAATGAAAAGAAGTTGGGAAAAAATGTTCTAACTTAATCGGATAATGATGAGCCACAGAGAAGGATATCAATAGCAGAACTCAAGTATACTAGGAGTGGAAATCCTAAATGATCAAAGAAAAGTTTGCCCTGGATGTCAGAATGCATGGATACACAGTGTGAAATTATGAAAAGGGAGGATGAGATGACCCTTGTCATTGTGAGACAGAAACCAGTGATTCCTGGGAATTGGATGTTTGTGTTCCTACAGGGGAAAAGAACTATAAGGGTCAAGGCAGAGGTATGACCCTCATTGTGGTGTAGAGTATGGCAGCCATCCATGCTCAAGAAAGATGAATTCAGATTGGATGAACTGGAAAGGTGTTGTAGGAGATTGAGTGCCGTGAAGTTGGACCTACAGGTAGATATCTGACCATGGTCTGTCCAGATGTTGGCTCCCTGGCATGGAGGAGAGGCAGCTGTGAGGACTTGGTGCTGTCTTGAGCCGTGGGGTCTGTGTGCGCTGGGTGTGCCAGCAGTCCCACAGTGACACACAGCCTTGGGTTTATCTGGAGGCTGCCCTGCCTGAAGTAATACATGCAAGCTCACTGCTCACACAGACAGCAGATTCCTATCTCTGTAAAGCTTTTTGGGTTTTAAAAGGAAAAATGCACCGTGTCCCAGGGTGGTGTGGCTTCACTGTGTGTACCTAATCCTTTTGGAAAATATTTTCCTTTTAGCATATCATATCCAAACAGTCAAGATTTCTGAGGAACTTGCAGTATAAACAGACTAATTAATTTGTTGTTGAAAATTTCCTTGCAGATAAAAATTTGATTAAAAATGTTAATGGATGTCATTTGAGATTATTTTCTGGTAATGACAAACAGAATGAGTACAAGCCTTTGTTTGCTTGTACAGCAGTTTTTATATCAAGATTATTAAACTGAGATAAAATGAGTCTCATTACAGGAATAAGAACTAGAGCTTAAATTAGCTCTGCTTAAACAGATTCTTTTTTTTTTTTTTTAATCTAAGCTTATCATACCATAAAGTTATATCACTCGATGAAGCACACCATGGAAAACCACAAAGACAACTGGAATAATCACTGCTGGACAGTAAGGAGCCAAGTGAAAAGAAGAACTGTGATTTCATTTGGCTCTTTCTGTCCCCTCCCGTGTCTCTCTTTTTCTCTAGACAAATCAAGAAATCATCAAAGTGTTTGTTCTGGGTCCACTGCTGCTGAACTCTGGAGCTGGGGTTTCATACGGAGGCTTTGAATTTGTTCTCAGCACTTATTCCAATAACTGGGAGACATGCAAAACCTGTTTTCAAAAGGTTGGATTACATGAGCACACATTTGACCAGGGAAAGAGAGTAGAACATAGTACACAGAGAGGGACTGTTTCACTGATGTCTTCACTGGTAAGGCCTCATCACCTATAATTTCATTAGGGCTTATATACATTAGTAAAAATACATTTTTCAATGAAACCAAAGATGTTAAATTGTTTAGGAACTGGTAAACAATTTATTTCAGGCTTTAAGTGAGCATATGGGCTTTTTTTTTCTTCTTGGACCATTCAAAAATGTACTCAACATGTATTAACTCGTATATATATATATATATATATGCGAAGCATGACTTTACAATGGATGAGGGATTTGTAACAGTAAAATTTATTTGATCTTTCTGATTCACTTTGGTTAGCTTAATGCTTCTAATTTCCTATGAAATGTGTTTCAGCTGGCTTCACCATTTTGGTTTTCATATATTTTTACCTCAGGAGTAGCTCTAAAAATATTCTTCTAGACACTTCTGCTGTACAGTGTGTCTGGAAGGACAGATTCACCTATTTGCCTTCCTGAATCAGACTTTCCTGAAACAAACTTTCCTGCAGAAAAGCCAGAAGAAACTGTAGAACAATTAAAAAACCAAAAAATGAGAAATGCAGAGACACTGGATTTCACTTGAAATGTCTCTTGCAGTCCTTTCAGACTGTGTTACAGCCGCTGGAAAGGGAAAATAAGAGTGATTTGTAACAGATTTGCCATCCCAAGGGCCCCATGATCTCAACTCTACCTACTGCTTTGAGGAACTCTTTTCATTATTACCTAATACTGTATAATTCTTTACAATAGTTGAGCCCAATAAAGACATTCAAGCTCTGTGCTGCTCTGTTCTCTAACCCAGCTGCTACCTTAGTGCACCCTGACTTTCATCCCTCAGTGGTAAAATCATACATAGCTACCAATCCAAATAAACCAGTGGGAATGGACATGGTGTGATGTGAATTTACTGGGAAAGGAGAGGCAGGAGGATTTTGTTTTCCACCATCCTCATGAGCTGATGTGGCACAAGAATATGAGATATGTGATGGCAGCTGTGCAGTTGGTGTGTCCCTTCCCCATCGTTATTCAGCTCAGCATTCCTCTCTGTATCCATTGTGCCCTGGGCATGGCATTTACATTTCATGCTGTGCTATCACCTTTCCATGCAGGAGAAGAGTACCTGGAAAAGGTTTCATACTCCAACACCAGAGCAAAAAAAGCCAACTTATGAAAAAATGTCTTTTTTTTTAAATGTCTGAGAATGTAGTGTTACATATTAACTCATTGATATCTGTCAGATGCATGTACGAGTAAAAACGGAAACTCCATGGGAAAAGCCAATATTTCAAAATGTACGTTTGAGTTCTAAGAAAATTCTCAATTTGATTTTGCCTGAAAAATAAAATTCTAAGAGACTTCTAATTATTATAAAAAAATGTGAAATTTATCAACTAATTTAATGTGTTTCAGCATGTAAAACATACAACCATGAGAGAAAAAATATTTAAATGAATGTTTCAGGCATTCTGTTATAACATTGCTGCTCTTATCATGACAGATTTAAATTTTTAATTATGTGTGAAACTGACAGACCAGGAGAAAACTCTGTTTTATATGGAAATAACATTTTCCCATGAAAACTTGTTTCAAAACTAATGACAGCTGTGATCCCCATAGGTTTAAATATTGCATGGCTGCCTCTGGGAGCAAGGTGCAAAATGTTTAGTATGGTACCACAATCCCAGCAACTGAAAATAACATTAGGCCTTCCTGTGTTAAGAAAAAAAAAAATCAGTGGAGACAAATCTAATACCTTCTGTGTATATATAGGATTACTTTGCTAAGTCTTCACTGTAGCTAGGAAACTATCTACATTTTTTCCAAGTACTTTGCCTTTGAGTCCTATATACTTGACATAATTCTCCAGTGGGGTCTAGTTGCAGTTTGTTGCTGGAATGACATAACATTCCTGTAAGTGTTTGTGCCTTATTCAGTTAAACTTGGCTAATGTATAAATAAAGCTGTGTAATTCTGTCCCCACCAGCCCCACTTTTTTCCTCAAAATATTTTTGCTAATTGGTCAGAGACTAAAGAGTAATTACAGTAAAGCCAAATCTTTATTACTGTAGGCACAGATGTTTGTATGAAATGAGCTGTTTGTTCTGAGTGGCTAAAATAGATACAGGACTCATACCCATAATGTTTTTAAAACTGAAAAAATAGTGCAGCAGCTATTTACTCACTCAATTATAAGGAAAAAACCTGAAAGAAATCCACAGTAGTCAGGGCTCAGCAGCAGCAAAGAGACCCAAGAACCTGGTTTTTAATGTCTCTGAAGGTTTTGAGATTAATTTGAAGCCAAAAATCAAAACTGAACTATAGGAATGTAGATCAGGTCTATAAAAGAGAAAACAACTTTCCTTTCTAATTTTGGCCCAAATTTCTGGGTAGACTAAAGCACTTTTTAAAAGCTGTACAGAGCTTTTTTCAGCCTGTCTTCAAGTTGTCTTCATCTGTCACCAACATATTTAATCTCCAGATAGTTCTTGTTTCTGTTAGTCTAATCTCCTTAAATAGTCATATTTGTCACAAAATTTCAAAATGCATTTCATATTTTTTGTGTTTCCAAAGACACCAATGATCACAAATATTGTAATAATACTTAATATCAGCTTTTGTACTGGGAACTATTCCAGATAACAGAACCCTGAGTCAAATCTACCAGCCCAGTCATCTGTGGTTCTAATTTTGTATTACAAGTAGAGGATGTGAACAAAGAATTAACCAAAATCAGTCTTTACACTCAAATCTACTATGACAATAAGAGTTTTTAACATCTGTTTGTAAGAACACTTCTGGGAGGGAAAAAGCACAATAACATAGAGTTGTGTATCAGATATTTTGTTAATTACATATATCAGTTCTGCAACAGCAACTATTTAAAAGATTAACAATACCACATTCACGTTTACAAATCTCTTTTACTGCTTATTTTGGCACTGATGGGTTTTGAAGTAATTCTTTTGCATGCAAAGCTATTGATTTATACACAGTTCTGCCTGGATTCTCCAGTTATAACTCACAGATAGTGTCATACTCTTGGTGGATAAACATGAAATTACAGCCTTTTGGGTTTGGGTTATTAAATATGTGCACATTTTGGCTGACCTTGCCTTTTTGACTACTTTTTAAATACCCTCCAATTCTACTGCAACATTGGCCAGTTCCTATCACAGCAGAATCTGATTGCTTCATGATTGCTTGGTGCTACAGGGAAAAAAGCTGCTTTATAAAAGAAACTGTAAATTGACATCTGTCTTCACCTGTCATATTTATCTTTTTCTAAAAAATGGTTGCAGTGTTGGTGACTATTTTTTCCAAGGGAGACCCTGGCGATCACAGCTCTGCAGTTGTTCCCAGCACTGTTGTCCCTGGAGCAGTTCTCCTTTGTCACCCATAGCAGGAAGAGGAATCTAACTTTCATGTGTACTGAGAAAAAGTGAACTTCTCAGATATCTACACGTAATAAAAATATATGATCCAAAAAGACTTCCCCCAAATATTTTGTTCCCTAAGGTTTTATGGGATATGCTCCCTTATATATATATAAATATGTATCATGTCTAGTAGCCTTTTCTGTCTCCAATATGATTTCTTCATTCTGTTTCTTATCGATAGCTCTTATTTTTACCTGAAATTGTCATCCTCAAGTGACATTCTACCATTGTTCCAGCATTATGGAACTCCAGGGAAAGTACCAGAAAAATACCTTCAATAAAGGAGGAAGCAACAACAAAAATGTGTGCCTATTATATTTAGTTCACATCTGGAAGCAAAATCGGAGTTTTGAGAATCACATGAGAAGCCCTGGAACTAGATCACATGGAGAAGAATAAGCCATTCACTTCTGGAAATAATGCTTTCACAGCTGATTTATTTGAGGGCAGATCTTGAGGGATTCTTCGTTAAGACCATTTCAAGCATCTGGAAGATGCCCAAGATCTGATTTCAGAAGTATATACATAGAAAGTCTTCTAAAGTTCAAAACAGACAGACTCCCATCTACCAAAAATGGCATCAGGCCATAGACTTTCTGTCACTTGCTAGCTTGTGTTTCTGGGATCTTATAGGTCTGGCTTTAAAAGAAAAATTGTATCTCAGTGTGAATAAGTGTGGTGTGCGTGTATCCATGCATTAAAAGAGAAAATGAACGTCCAAACACACAGATGTGTGTACACGTGATATTGCTGCCAGGAAGCAAAACACTCCTGGTCATTAAATTGAAACTTTTTCATTTCCTGAAGGCCAGGCTTGGTCCAAACAGCCTGGGACATATACAAACTTCAGTTCCATTTTTTGACTTGGGACACAATGTCCAGCACTATTCCACTATATTATTTCCTATGAATATACCATCTGGAATGTAGCTGCAATATGGAGTTGATGAAGCAAAGCAAGATTAATCTTATCAAAGCATCCAACAGCAACATTGTTTCTGATTTTATGCCGAAAGTTCTGTATTAACGCTCACTCTCCTTTGCTCCCTAAATAGAAAAATCCAAATTCAGCAGTGGTGACACTTCTGCCTCTCAAAAGTTTCTCTAAGCTCATGGTCCCAGATACTCCCCAGAAAATACACTTCTGGGAGTTGCAGTGGTCTCTGTATTAATCATAACGTTTTCAATATGTCACAATATTGTATCTATCATAAATTAAAAGGTGTGATTGCTGTGAAGCCTTGTCAAGCACACAGCCTGCAGGTTGCTTCTGAATCCCCAGAAATTACACTCCAGCAGCACAGGTGACCAGTCTGGCATTTGGGGTACCTTCCCTCAACAGCTTCTCTGTTCTTCCTTAGTCAGTTTTATCTGCTCTGGTTGCTATGGGTAGGGAAGAATTGATAAATACTAGAAATATCTTTTTCTTTAAGTGGAAAGGTAGAGTGGGCAGAAGGGGCAGAAAAGGCAAAACTGATCCCTGTAATAGCCACTCAGACTTATTTCTTCCCAAATTTCTCCTACAAAAACCTTGTAACTTTAACACCAGTTCTCCCCTTACCAAATGTTTTGGCAATTGACAGGCTCTCTTTAGCCAGGAATCTGTCACAAATAGAAGATAATTGTTTAACCAACCCTCTTCCGACTAAATATTTAGACTACAATACCTGTAATGACCAAATAAAGCACAAAGTTAATAATCTACTTTTTTTTTTTTTTTTTTTTAAATTTAAGGACCAGTTTTTCCTTAAAGAAATTATAATTTAATTTGCAAAGCAACTAAGGGAGAAAAGTCAACAATATCTTCAAAGACTTAATGAAAATGAATGTTCCATCCACCATCTGACTTTGATTAAATCACCCAGAGAACTGTCATATCAAATAAAATCCTCAACTCCCAAACAATAGAAATCACTGGTTAAACTGGTTAAACTAGCCAACAGCTTCTTTGTCTTGGAAAATATATTATCTAAGATTCTCTGACAAAGATAAATAGAAATAAATAAATTAATTGAATCATGCATTGAAACAAGAAGGAAATGTTAGACAATTTAGTTTCATTTTCTGTGTGAAATAGGTCAAAATGCATTCATTTCTCTTCTACTCTCCTAATATGTTTGGCTGAAGCTTATCTTTCAAAATCACATCTAATCTTGATTTGAAGACACAAGAGATGGGGAATCTGTCGTTTTCTTTGGTAATCTTTTGAGATGATTGATTGTCATCATCACTGCAAATCTGTGTTGAATTGCCAGTGGTGTGGCCTCAGCATTCAGCTTTGGGCTATGGTTGTGCTTTTCTTTCCTCTGTAAAAGAAGTCTTCAGCACTCCATCATTTTTATACTAAAGAAAATGGAAACAAAAAGAAATCTTTTTCTTATGAGTAGGCAAATCACCAAAAAATGTCTTCGACAGGTTAGGCAAACAGCATAAACTAATCTTCAGCCTGCTGGTGGAGAACTGTAGTCCATGGGAAGCAGGAAGTGATTCAGCCACAGGTCTTCCACTCCTGCCTCCTTCACAGAGTGGAAATGACAGGGGAAGGAGAAAAATGGGAGGAAGGGCTACTGTGGCTGCAGTGTGTGCCTGTCAGGTCAGTGCTCGGTACAGAGTGTGTTCTGTGTAACACTGGGATAAAGTATGTGCTTCCCTCCACTTCAGCCCTATCCTACTTCCATTCCTGCTGACATCCCTTTTGGGACATCATCTAAGAACTAAAAAAAATTGTAACTGTAAGAAAAGTGTAAATCTATTTAATGAGTTTCTCCAGACAGAAAGACATTTTTGTCATTCGATAATGGAGGAGATAGCAGTTTTCATCAAATTGCCACAATTTAACCTCTCTAATGCATGAATATTAGCTCTTGTATTTTTAGGGATGTGAAGTGATATTTATTCCATTTTCAAGAGGCGAAGTTGTGTAGTTGATGAAGCAATAATGTATTACTATATTTGAATATTTTTTCTACCTCTGATTTGGGAGATCTGTAAAAAGAAAACAATTTTTTCAGAGTATGTTTGCTTCCTTGGTCTTTGGAGGATTATTTCTCATTAATCCTGAGACTACAGCATTGATTTTCCTCACATTTGAAATTCACCAATGTTGGTAGCCTTCTTGTTTATTTGGCAATAAACAAACTGCAAGAGTTGAAAGGTAGCTGACAGACTGCACTGTGAGTGGCATATAGGTAGGTACCTGAAAAGCTTGTTGGAACAGATCCTAATGAAACACAGGTGAAGCAGATGGGAAAAACAGTGTCAGGTTCCTAACCTGGGCTAACTTGCAATTGCCTGTTTCAAATAATGTTTTAAGCAGCAGTAATATTCTGGAGCAAAGATCCCCAGAAAGCATAGCCTCTTCAGCTGAGCTGAATCAAAATATATATATACTCCACTGAGGAAACAGGGAATGTTTTTTATTGTGATTAATTAATAAGCTTTAAAGAACCCACACAGCTAATTTCTAAAGTCTCAAACTCACAATGTGTGAGTGTTTTGTGTGCTCAGCAAAACAAAGACAACATCTGTCCCTGATGGGATACTTATGCAAGGCAATTGGTCAGTAATTAAGGAAAAAGATCAACATGGAGGGAACAGAGACAAATTTTTGTGACATCAAAAGCATACTTTCATGTCTTTTTTTGTTTTTTCATTGAAAAGCAGGGTAAAAAATTCTTTCTACAGCAGTAGAACCTGGATATTGAGATGAGGACTTTCTTTTCCAGCATCACATGAACAGTTCACAGGCTTCAGACTACACTGATTGCTCTAGTGCTTGCTCCTGGATCTTTCATGTACCATGAAGACAGGATCAACAACTCAGAACACATGCTGAATTGATATGTGTTCAAAATATGCGCTAGAGGCTATGTTTATATGACTAAAATTCACTAAGTCCACAAGTCACGTTAAATCCAGGGAGAGGGGGTTCTGTCTTGGATCCTGAAAGGTCCTGGTGAATCAAGAACAAAGGAAGGAGATTTTTGGTGCAGAGTAGGGAAGCTGGAGCTCTTGACAAATATTTTGGTAAAGAGGGAGTTCAGAAAGCAATATGGTGATGACAGGAGATGGATTCATAGAGAAAAGCACACATTGAAAACAAACAAGAGATCCTGATGAGAAAGAATGTTGGATTGACTGTACCCAGATGGTTTTTGTTTGGCTGGATGATTTACTCAGCATTGAATGTTTCATTTTGGTTTCAGCACACATCCACATTTTACACCCTTACACTAGGGAACCCTTTTGAGACTTCTGATTGTTTATAGATCACTTGGGTGAACAAGACCACTCGGGACAAGGAAAAAGTCTTTTATGGTCATATACAGCTTTGCGGTGTCTGTGGAAGAACATTTCTTCTGAAAAAATGTCAGCATTTAGCTCTTCTTGCTGAACCTACATCTTTAACCCTAGGATAGACTTTGCTTACTTCATTAATTCTAGTCATTTTTTAGCAGTGCAGTGGCTTCACAGTTTCCATAGCTTTGTTCAGTGTTTATCTTTGTGTGATGTAGCTTCCAGAAAACCTCATGTTATTACCAGCCTGATTTGAACTTTGAGAATACTTAAACTTTGGATGAAGTGAAAGGTTCACATTAATTTAAGCATCCTCTTCTGGTTTATTTCACATTTTCTGTGAATACGGAACCCTGTTTTGTTCACTTCTTTCACAATTCAATTGCACTCTCTGTGCTTTTTCTATAATTATTATTGGCTCCCGTTGTTAAAGAACATTATTTAGTCTGCTATTATCTGGCTTTTATGTATACCCTTGTATTTCTGCCCACTTGATCTTTCAATCTTTTTTATGAGGTTGTTTGTTCATGGCCTCACAAATCTTCATCTACTGTCTGAAAAACTGACACAAATGGTCCACAAACAACACTGAACATGTGGATCAAAACCTCCCTTGTAACTTGATATCTCAGAGTTGATTCACAAGCAGATCTTTTCCTCAGTTCTTTAAATTCAAATTTATTTGCTTTCCAAAAAGAAGGGTATTTTGTTCTCTCTCACAGGGATTAATATTAAGTATGCCTTAAGATCTTATTAAGATCATCTGCTTTAGTAAGAAACCACTGTTTTTCTATGCAACCAAATGGAAAATCAGGTGACTTTGCAGGATTACATGGTGATTGTTCAACCACAAAGTCTGAGTGTTTTCTGGTAACCTTGACACTCCTTAAATTTAATGAATCAAATACATATAGATTTTTAGAGAAATGGAATTATACCAGAACTTAGCAATCTCCTTGGGTTTTAAAATTAAACCAAAGGCTTTTGAATTTTTTTTTGCTGTGTCAAGACTTAAAGAGATAAGAAATAGGAAATAGGTTCTTATCTTGTATTGTCCTATCCTATCCTTGCTTTTGCTCTTGCCTTCAATTTCTGAGTGAGTCCTATTGATGACACATGGTGTGACACAGTATGGCATGTTAGCAAATGTATGATATTAAATTAATTTGATAGCTGCAAAATGCTTGTAGTGTTTCTGGCACATCTAAAAAGCAGGTGCATCAGTGATACAGTTACACTATACCTGGAAATAATTTTAGACAAACTGTTTTGAAGTGTAGGGATGAAGACTTCTGTATGACTCACATGATTAGGGGCTGATATCTGTCAAAGATATGAAGATATAATTTTATTTATATTCAAACAACTATGTAAAGATATATGCCTTCAGTATTCCTAACTTTTTCCATAAATAAGTTACTCTCTATGACTCAAAAAACCCAAATGAAATTGCCAGGAAGAACACTGCAGGCAAGTAAAAGCCTGTGCAGCATGGAAAGGTGAAAAATGCCATTATAAGTGAAAAAGCCTGAAGCAAATATTTATGCTTATTTCCAGGCATCCATAGCTTTAGTCTGTTTCCAGCTTCTGCATTAAGACTAAAATGAAATGCATACAATATGCTTTGGGCTGTAAGATCTGAGAAAAAATTTCAAAGCTTATAGTTGAAATATTGGAACCAGCTTACCAGTTATTAATAGGATTTTAGATTAGGTGCTTTGTCCTGCCATTAAACCTAGCTACAGTTTGGTCTCTTGGAGGGCAGGAATTGTACGTCATTGTCCATTCAAGCATTAATGAGGGCGGAGTTCAACCAAGCCTATCTTGAATTGTGAAATTTGGGTGGGATTTATTCAAGAAATCAGAAGATATGCAAGTCTTTCATTATCTCAAATGTGACTTTTATAAATGGCTATTTAATTATTAAATAATTGTTTCTCTTGTTTCCAGTTTCTCCTTTTGGATTTTATCTCTCTTGGACTTATACCAGCAACTTAACTTCTGTCTTCTACAACACAGTCAATGTTGCTTATTCTCTCTCCAAGTTCCCGTTCTTAGAATTACCCTGCTTTATGGAAACAAATTTACATGGGGATTGGGAACAGGACAAATATGTCTCACAAATAATGCAATGGCCTCAACTGCTTGCCTCTGAGTTCGACCTCTTGACAGTTTCTTGCTTTCTTTTCTGTTTGCTTGTTTGGTTTTTTTTTTCTGCTGGTGAAAATCTTAAAAAGCTGTTAGGTTTTCTAGGAACATTTATTGAAGCTTACCAAGTTTTGTGAGTTGGGAAAACACTTTCCAGGCAAATCCTTTGGGAGTGTATGGGCATCCTGTTGCACAAATTAGAAGCGCTTTTCAGCAATAGTTCAATTGGAGGTGTTGCCAGCTGCAATTTTTAGAAACACACCTAAGCTTTTCAGGTCAGGAAGTACAAGCTGTTTCAAAGGACACTCTGTGTTGAAGCTGGAAAACCTCTGGGAGTCCTGAGAGTTAAGCTATGTGACTGAAATGCCCAGTTACAGAAACTTACAGAAACTACACGCTGTATGTGTGTCCATGCTGACTAATTGTGTGCATGTCTCCTCCCTTAGTATTGATAGATATCACCATAAAGTTGTCATTCCCAGTTTTTCTTCTATTCCCCAGTGAACATGCTGAGTTTTACTGCCCTGGCTGCAAACAACTGTCTGCAAACCAGTCTTTACAACTGCAGCCCTCACTAGGCATAGATAATCGCTAGGGAGTAAAGGAGGGTGTGTGCTGCAGAAGTCTATTTGGAAAGAATGCCCTTGGTCAAGTAGTGAGAGGCAAATGTCATCCCTGACATTGGTACCATCTTTGACAAAATCTGCATCTGTGGAGAATTAAAAGGGACTGAGAGCAGGATCTGGTTCACCCTAAAGTAGATACTGATGGCTTGGATCTGTTGACTAAACATCTGATTGCTAAAACCAGATGTGGTCAAGGATTAATTTCTTTGGAAATTGGCAGCAGTAAGATGTGATACTGGCACTCTAATTAGTCTTGACACATGACGCTAATGCAGATACACAAATCCTTCTCAAATGAATAAACAATTTAAAAGGCCAGCTGGGAAGAAACTAGGACATAAGTAACCACAACTGGGATTTGTGGTCATATCCCTCACTAGGCTACTGAAGCTGCTGGGATTTAGTCACAAGACAAATATGACAGTCTACAGAAAACAGACCAAGTGAAAAAATAAAATAAAAGGATGCATGACTCAGCAGAGTGGGATACACCCAATTCTGTGAAGTGACTAGTCAAATAATATTGCCTTCTAGGTCTCCAATGTGCAGACTCTAGAACAGGATTGGGGTCAACTGAATTTGTCAGATGAAAGTTTTATTATTGTCTAGAGTATTTCTTTCTGTGTACCAGGGTCCTCAGGTGCCAGGAGGATTCATTCTCTTCTGCCTACTCCACATCTGCTGTGAGGATAAGAGGGAACAGGAGATCTGCCTGGTCTCTCATAATGTCTCCCCTGGACCTTATTCAGGAGTTGTGAATACAGTTCACCAAGTTCAAGGCTCTGTTAGTATAGGTATACAACTTCTGAAGTAAGGTTTTGCAAGGTGAGGCACAGCTGATTCTCTTGGTTAAATGTAAATGATATGCTAGTATGCTTTGGGACACTTGTAAAAGCTTCAAGAATTTATTAAACATATATGTACTTTTTAAAGTCTTAAACAGAAATGGAAAACACCTTTAGGTAACCTAGTCCCTATCTTTGCCAAAGGGGAATTTCCCCCTCAAATATAATTTCTAGGATTTGGAATAGATTTTCAGGGTTTCCTGCTGGTATTCTCTTTTGAAAGGTTACCCAGGACCATAGCCCTATATATCAGACTGTAAACTAAAGCTGGATGTTTTCAAGCTATTTAGACTGCTGATCCTTCTGGAAATTTTAGAGTATTCTATTTTGGATCTTGTTTCTATGGTAGCTGGAAGAGATAATTGTTCATTAATATATATTGAAAAGTATTGTGTGTCTTAAATAAAAAACGTAAACCATTTACTTCAGCAGTATTTGCTAATGCTGTCAAATGAATGCTGTTCTGCATTCTGTCACCTTTCAATGTAGCCTTTCTGATGTGGGCTGAAAAAAGCACATCTGAAGCAGATCAGTGGCTCAAGGAAGTGTTGCTCTTTAATGTAGACACCTTTAACTTGCTCAACTCCTCCAGCATAGACCTCTTTCCTTTCCTCACCTCTTTTTCTGTCAACCCTAAAAGAAATGAAGTGAGAAGCAAGAGAGTCATCCAAGTAGAAGTCTAATTGAAACTACTTTTTGAGGTTGGATTTACATTTCTTGAAATTTCTTTTCACTGAAACCAGAGCCAATGAGCTGTTAACTTGCATTGGACTTATTTAATGAAAAGCATCAATAGTAGCGTGAAACATCAATTCAATGTAATATAAAATACTTCATTTGATACACCCATTTGTAGTTTCTTTAGTGACTTACAGTGACTCAAGCAAAGCAAGTGTTAACCCCAGAAGTGTTCACCCCTGAAGGCGTGAAGTCAGAGTAATGAAGTTATAGAGAGGCTGAAATAAATGAATTCAAACACTGCCATAACTGCCCTTTGTGCTGGTGTAATACAATTACTTACAGAAACTTAACTGCCTTCAGAAATGGCTGCAGAGAGATGGAAAGCTACACTATCTCCACGACAAGAGTGACATCCAGTTGTACAAAGATGTTAGCTCTGCCCCAACAAACATTCTGCTGATGCTAATGATGTTGAACCAATTGATAAAATGGGAATAAGGGCTGAAAAAAGGGTCCAGGATGTGAAGATGATATATAGAAAACTGGTTTTACCTAGGTAATTTGGAACACAGTTTTCTCTGCTTGCAAAATGGGCAGCCTACATTTCTTCTGATCCTCCCCTCTTCTCTTGGGAACATTTTTCTTTCAAACTCCTCCTTGAAATTTTTATATTTGGAAGTTTGACTGCCTTTACTAATTTATAGAGGATTTATCTAAACATAAAGGAATGCTTAATCTTCTTTGGGAGTATCTGTATATTCATCTGGAAACAAA
This sequence comes from Entomyzon cyanotis, assembly GCA_024500445.1. Classification (NCBI taxonomy): domain Eukaryota; kingdom Metazoa; phylum Chordata; class Aves; order Passeriformes; family Meliphagidae; genus Entomyzon; species Entomyzon cyanotis. Next base: position 65,047,888 of record JAKEPQ010001016.1, on the reverse strand, counting down.
GCTTTCTTTGTACTTTAATCCCTATTGTATATTGACTCTTTTCATTATTTTTATATTACCAATTAAAAAAAATCTCTTACCTACCAAAGATGAGTTTCCAGTTTATTCCATAGTATGATTTAACTACAGCTGTCTTTATTATCCATTTGTTCATTTTGTGTCACACCAGTTTGTCAGTAAAATTACCATGGACCTCATTGAAGACCATGCTAAAATCAAGATATACAGCATCCATGACTGTCCCCATTGTCTGTGGAGCTAGCCATTGAATCACAGAAAGCAATTAGATTGGTCAAATATCACTTGCTGCCTGTTCCCAGTCACCTTCTTAGTCATGTATCTGAAAATGACTTTGAAGAGTATTTGCCCCATAATTTTCCCAGGACCCTGAGACAGTGAAGCCTTTAGTTTCCCAGATTCTTCTCCCCTTCTTCAACAACAGTGTCATGTTTTCCTTTTTCCAGTAATGTTAAAACTCTCCTGATCATTATGACTTTTCATAAATGATGAGTGAATCTTTGTAGTGACATTAGACAGCTACTGCTGCATCCTTGAGTGTGTCTTCCTCTCACGTGGGCACTACTTCTCTATAACAGATTCTGCTAGTAGCCATGGGGAACTGGGATGCCAGAGGGCAAGTCAACCAGTGAAAACAGGCTTTTTCAGTGCCTTTGGCCAGTGGGTCCTGTGTCCTAATGACCAGATATTCCCTAACCTTCTGTCTACTGCCAGTGTCCCTACAGAAGCATTTCCTTGCAGTTCACCTCCCTGTCTAGTTTTAACTCCAACTGAATTTTGACTTCCCTAATTCCTCCCTTGCTCACTTGAGCAATTCTTCTACATTTCTCCTAGGTATGACCAGCCTCTGTGGTTTTTCCTTTAGTGTATGAGCTCCATCAGGAATTGCCCATTCACCCAGACTGGACTTCTGCCATGTTTGCTCAAGTTTCTCCACTCTGGAACGTGCACCCAGCTGGTAGCTGTCCTCGCTTTCTTGAACTAAGTCAAATATCAACTGGTCTGGGTCACCTTTGATTGCATTATTTTTTTAAGTTTGTGGGTTATGCAAACACAGTTTTTAGAGGAAGAAACCTTATTTTAAACGACAAAGTTGTGAAAATTGGGATATGTCCAAGCCATGTAAATACAAAAGCAATATGGATTTCAGAAAATTATAGTATAATAGCAATTAAAAAAAAACCAACTGTTTGATGTATAAGAGGTAGAGCAAAAAATGCTCTATGGTTATTTCATTATATTTTTTCTAGAAATAAATCTGAGTCACAAAGTTCAGTGTAGGGCAGACTGTGAAATGACTTTCAGTTATTTTAAAAATAGAAGTAATTTGCCAACATTAGATCAGTATTTTATGGACAGCATTTGCTGATGTTAAGATGGCTGGCAATGATCAGCATACTATAAGTGTGCAGAAATGGTGCAACCAGGTAAAATATGTCTGTTTCAGATGCGTCTTCCAACAATTGTCTGCTCAGATGAAAAATGAATAGAAATAAGAGATTCAGAAGACTGAGGATTCAGTCAGGCAGTATCTATTTCCTTGGCAGTACAAGTTTGCCTGCTGGAGTTCTTGCTAATGTCTGCTTCAATTCCACATTTGCAGCAAACTATATATAGAACAAATGCTAAGAAATCAAAGACTCTTTTCTAAATATTATCTGATGACACTTCATCTGGAACTTAAAAAACCCTACAGTTATGAAGAGAAGAAAATAGAACAGAGATAAATCTAATGAAATAAATATGCACAGAGGGAAAAAGAGAGAAAATAATCAAACCAAACAGCCCCAAGTGTTGGACTCTTTTCATGACACATATCTGAAACTCACATGATTTGGATGAGTCTAATATTTCATTATACTGGGTAGCAGTTGATGGAGCCAGATGGTCCCTCAAAGAAAGAGAACCACAATAATCCTGCCAAGCTGCTGATGTATTAAACACTCGTTCTGTAAGTAGTGTTATAACCAGAGGCCCTTACTCTTGCAGTCACAAAATGGAGGGTGTTTAAAAGTAAGCTTTGAAAATTTTTATATTTGTGGGTTTTTTCGTTGTTTTTTTTTTTTTACAGTAGCAGTAAAGCCCTGGTTCCACAAGCTCTCCTCTTAGCAGCAAAGCTGGTCTAAGCTGCTCCTTTATACCGCCCCTTCCCCCAAGCTTATTTCTTTCTCTGTGTCATCTCCTCATTTGTGCCACCAGAGATATTTATGGTCTCATGTGGCAGACATGATTTGCTAACTGATCACACATGCATTGTTCAACTCATTCTGAGCAAAACAATCTTAACCCCCCCCCCTCCCCAGGCCTATTTTTACCCTGGAGTTGTTTAATGAGTTCCTTGGTTCAGTTCATCTCACAGTCCCACAAGCAGCTGTACAGTAAAACCGAAGAGGATGGCATGGAAAGGAGCAGGAATGTCTCTGGGCAAGGGCAGGGAGAGCTGTTTACATCAGAAGAGCTGCCAAGGGAAACATCCGATGAGCCACAGTGTGAGCCACGTGGTTTTCCATTAGAAATGAATCTGGTAGTTTGCCATATACTAAGAAGTAGTTCCTATGAAGGGAAGCTTATAAGGTAAGAAGTCAAAACAGAGAAAAGGCTTAAGTGTGCAACTTTACCAATGAGGGCTGAGAGGTGAATCTCAAATGCTGAGAGCTGCTGGAGCTCCCATGGTGTTAAACATCACAGCCCTTTGTTTTGTGGCTTTAGTGAATGCAACATGGATTTCTGGGTTAGAACTACTCTCCTGCAGCATGCATCTTGTTCAGCACAATGAGAAAGAAACTTTCTGGAGTTAATTAAAATAAGAAAATAATCTGTTCCTGGAAGGATTTAACTACATATTCTTCTTATTTTAATTACCCACTTTATTTAACAAGATATTCAGGAAGTTGCAGAAGATGTTGTGCTCTTTGTTGTCCAAAGACTGGTCAGAAATGTCAGAGGAGGCAACACTCCTGCTCATAAAACACCCAGATATGTTTATAACAAATCATAAATGCAGTTTATATAAATCCTGCCTAGGCTCATGCTTTCATAGTCTTTTCTCTGACAGTGTGTCTTGGAAAATATATATCTTTGCTACTGAGAGTCATCCTTTGTAGAAAATATTTCCTAGAAGTATCTGTTTCTATAATGCAAAGGATATTTGTAAAAATTTTTTCCGTATTCCACCTAGCAGACATTGTGAGATGAACTCCTTCAGGAAGAAAAAAATACATTTGAACCTGTCCAAGACCTGCTTGGACCTGAACTTCTTTAACATGGAACACATGAAGGTGCAGGGAATTACAGAAGGAACAGGAACAATCCTCAGACCAACTGCAGGAATACAAAGGAAACCACACGGACTTCCAACAAACAAACAGACAAAATACTGATATTAAACATGCCACAAAAGATGTCTCGGGGGATGGGTGTTGCAAGAACGTATAACCAGTGTGAGTCAAAGTAGACATGGTACAAATGACAGGAAATTGGGGTGATTGATGTGATGGGAAAATCCACAAAAACAGGACAGATTTAATCTGCTTGTTGCCTGAGAAATGAGACCTGACAAAACTAGAGCCTCTTTCTGCTCTCGTGTTCACACATATCAGTGTGAAAAAAATAAAAAAAGGTTTCCCTGTATCCTGTAAGTTCCTATGTTCTAGATGGTCGTATTCAGGGTTTACAGATAGGCCACTTTGACTGTTCTCCTTAGCCCAAAAAATAGATTTATTTCTCAGTAAAAATGCCAATGTTTTTAATTTTGCTACAACAACTTTTCACACCTGCCGTACTAGAAAGTTATTTAAGAGAATTCGATTTGTGCTTCTAGAAAACAACAGGAATAATTTTTTTTGTTCCCTAAAGACTGTAAATTTGCTGGCTGAACCAGAAAAATCAAAGGAGAAATTGAATTTTGTTTCAGATCATTTGGAAATTGATCACCCTAACACACAGAAAAGCATATTAAAAAGTCCTCCCTTCTTCTGATAAAAGAAAATAAAATTGTTACGGTTAAAAAAATTATTTTGTTTGACCAATGCCAACTGCTTTAATATGATCTGATTTGGGTTTTCCTCTGAACAAAAGGATTGGCAATTTTTATCACAAGAAATGCATTATCCATAAGACAAACAGAGTGGCCATTGCTCTGATTTGAAGCACAGCAGACCTGCAGTTCATAGGTCCTGTATTGACACAGTAGCTGTTGACCTGGGACGCAAGCACAGGAGGGTTTATGGTGTCTTTTCAATGTGTGATCAAGACCATTTCTTCTGCTATTTTGCTGCTATCTTCTGCACAGACAGTGTTAATATCCACACTGCGTATTTTTTGCACGCTGGAGATGTTTGCTCAGACAAGCACATGCTGCTGTTGGGACACATAAGGCTGCCTGGCACTTCCTCTTCTTTCCCTGTCTTGTGGCTTAATGGAGCAGATTCTTCAGCTGCCAGTATCTCTTGAGGAGTGGTGGATCTCTGTTTACCTGTTCACACCACATACTAATCTCAGCCTGGGACACTGGAAGGTCTGGAGTCACTGCATGAAACAGCACTGACTTGTAGTTGCATTAATTTGTTAATTCTTTTATTCCTGAAAATGGGAGAGTATGTGACTTAATGCTGCCTGATCTCTTAGAGTAAACACTCCTGGGAATACTCTCTTTTTTGAGAAACATCTGCAGTGAACACTGTATCTTCTAAAGGAAATTTAGTAATTTAAGATGCTATGTGAGTCTTTTCCTTATCCAGTTTACTTGAAAGTGATCTTGCCACTGAAACAAAATATGTAAAATCATGGAACAAAAGAGCTTTGGGGTTTAGCAGCTGCTCTGGAATAGACATCATCACTACTTAAAAGCTTTTTCTTCAAAGCCAAGGTTATGCTTGAGCTGCTAAAAGGGTGTCTCCAATATCAGTTTCCTTTAAGTACATACAATTTGATTTACTGAAAGTTGTTTAAACTCTCATTCTTTTGACTATAAACATGGTATTTACAGAGATTTTATAAGAAAAGCAAATGATAACTTGGAAAAGGCACTTGAAATAACAACACTGAGTATTGGCATTAAGGGATGGACCATATTTCACATGAAGTAGACTGCCAAATTCAGCAAGCTCCCTGCTTCTATAGAAAGCTGACCAAAAGAAAAGAGACCCTCTTATTTAAAAGGCAGTCTATATTTGTCCTCTTCTGTTTAAAAGTACGCATATATACATACACATGTATGTGCACATATAGATCCACCCATACGCCTGTATGTATGTCTTAAACAATCCACCAAAAAAATCTTACTCATATACTGCAAAATTATTTTCAGATGTTATCCATTAGACTTGCATTCCCTGGAACCCCTTATAGCCAGAGAATTGACATTTATCTTTTCCTCCATAAGAATCTATTTGCAGAAGCTTTTAATTCCAGTGGACAGCCTACAAAGTGCAAAGAATAAATCACTCCTTAGCTTCTTTTACAGAGGGATGAAGACTTGTGTCTCAGAGGAAGTCAGGAAAGGAAAGCTATGGCAGAAACTGTGATGTGGAAAGGAGTAGCACAGGGACAGCCAGGCATACTTGCTTTATTAGCTACTATTGATATTATTAGCAACCCTGAGCTGGTTACTGCCAACTATTCCTTCAGATTGGTATTGTTGAACAAAAACCAGTACACATGAATGCACTCTCCTTTTCTGCCGGGCAGAAAGGCTGACTTTTGGTCATTTTCTGCCCAGAGTTTATCACCATCTCCTGAGAACTTCTCTAGTTATCTCTGAATTTTGTTGTAGTAATTTATCATAGAATCATAGAACAGTTTTGGTTGGAAGGGATCTTTAAAGGTCAACTGCTCTCACCTCCCTGCAGGGACATCTTCAACTGGATGAGGTTTTTCAGGGCCTCATCCAACTTGACCTTGAGTGTTTCCAGGGATGGGGCATTGACCACCTCTCTGGACAACTTGAGTGTTTCACCACCCTCATTGTAAAAAAATTCCTCCTTACATCTAGTCTGAATATACCTTCTTTTGGTTTATAACCACTAACCCTTGTCCTGTTGCAACAAAAATTTTGTCCCCATCTTTCTCAAAAGCCCCCTTTAAGTACTGAAATACAATGAGGTGTCTCAATAAGGTCTCCCTGGAGCCTTTTCTTCTCCAAACTAAGCAACCCCAACTGTCTCAGCCTGTCTTCATAGGAGATCTGCTCCCTGCCCTGATCCTTTTTGCAATGCTCCTCTGGACCAGGTTCCTGTCTCTCCTGTACTGAGGAGTCCTGATGCGGACACAGTAGTACAGATGGGCTCTCACCAGAGAGGGGTAGAGGATCATTATATATGTGGTTTGTTTAGACCACCCTCTCCAGAAGCACTCTGATCCTCCCTCCCTGTACACTCCCCAACTCTTCCAATTCTTCAAAACATGTCACATTGAATCACATTTCTGCAGGTAGATTTTTCTCATGTCCCACAAAACTGAGATTAGATGGAACATACAAAGTCTGGGTCCTTTAATATTCATAAACAGCGTGAAGCTATTATTGAATTTAACTCCTAAAAAGTGGTGTGCTGATACCCTGTATGTAGATGTAAGTTGATACATTTACATGATCCGCACTCCCCCCCCAGCCTTCTTTTCAGAAGCCTGAACAGTCCTGTCTCTTTAGGCCTTTTCTCACCAGAGAGGTGCCCCAGTCTCTGCATCATCTTCATGGCCCTTCACTGGGGTCTCTCCATTATGTCCATATCTCTTGGACTAAGAATCCCAGCACTGGACAGAGCAGTGTGGCCTCGCTGGTGTCAAACAGAGGGCCAGGATCTCCTCCCTCCAGCTGCTGGCAGTGCTGTGCCCAATGCAGCCCAGGACAGAGTCTGCCTTCTTTGCTGGCACACGATCAACAATTATCATAGGAAATGAAACAGCAATTTACAGCAATCACTAGCATTTTTAACTGCAGCTCTTATAATTTTTTGAAATCCCTGATGTTTTTAATGGATGGAAAGTTCAAAAAGACAATTCATTAGAGTCTATGTAAAAGTAAACTGTCCTCCCTAGCGTGTCTTTTTGGGCTTCATTCAATTTTTACTATTTGCTCTGATGGTTTAGCAATTGCAGCTGCCTATGATTAAACTGGAAAATAGGTCAATGGAAGTCATGCAGAAATTCCTTAGAAAAGACATATTGCTGCTACTCTTGAAATAACTGATTTCTGGGAGGATCTAACATTAAATTGCCTATTGAATTGTCACATTTTTCTCTCCATCAAACATAATTTTGAAAGGTAAAAGGCATTTTCTGCTTTGCAATAATACAGTAACTCTCAGCATTTGGAGCATGAGTACCAAATAATTAGATTAAAATCTTTGGAACCAATCCACTTTTGGGGGGAACACAAAGGCTGCAGTGCCATTGAAGGCAGAGTACTTAATGTCTTAAAGTTGTCATATATTAAGAAGTAGGAGATGAAAATAAATCTCATTAGAAAATTATATTCCCATCAGTGGTGCATACTTGTATGTGGGATTCCCTTTGCATATATTCATATGGTATAAATTCACAAATGTAACTCAAGACACTTGCATTTTTTTTTCAGGTATATCATTAAAACCATCTGACTGTTCCCAAATCCTCATTTTGTCAAAGGTTGAAAGGACTACTTGTAAAAGGCGATAAATGATGTGGACTTTTCAGAGAAGTCTCAAGATCCCCTCCCAAGGACTCATTGTACACCAAAACAAATACAGAAATAGTGAGTGGAAATTGATGGTCTGTAAAACTGCATTCTCTGGCAGCTTGGTGGCACAAGAGTAATTTTTTGCCATATAACATTTACTGTCTCAAAGTCTGGAAAAGGGAGAAAACATTGCTAGTACCACACTGTGAGTATTTTTTGTTTGCTTGGTTGGTTGGTTGGTTTTTTTTCTGAAATGGGAACAGTGGGGGTGAGCCACAAACTCGAGGGAATGAAAATGTCCATTACTAACAGTGGACTAATGCTGACTATCATTTTTTCAATGGTCTGAAAATCAGCACAGGGAAACAGTTATGAAATGGTCTTTTCTTGTTTACTGTTCTTTGACTTGACTATATTTTTACTTAGCTATTCATATTCCCTCAAATTTTCCTTTATTATATCGGGTTGCAAAGCATAATAAGAAAAACTGAAAGTAAATAACAGATGCTATTATTCAAAGGACTAGTGACTTTTCTTTAGATGTTTGTGATTGGAAGGCACTGAATTAAATCTTAACCACGCAATAGATTTTACTAACATGAAAAAGATAAAAAGATTAGGGTTTCTTCCTGTTTACCTGGATTCTTTTGATGTATTTATCTTGCGTGAGAATAAGCTGGTATTATGTGTAGATTGCTCTGTTTACTTACAGTGGCTTTTGAAAAACTTCTGTTGAGCCCTTCTTTGCTGCTCAGAGGATAACTTTTGGTCATGGGAAATTCCAAAAGGCAAGAAATGGATGTGAGGGAATCAACTGAGGAGAGCAACTGCAGCTCATTTAGTTTCCCTTCCTACATTGGGGAGGAAACACTGTAGGTTACATTGCATCAGCCAAATCTGAGTTCAAGACCTCATCCTGAGTGTTGAAACTCCTTGGCAAAGTTAAGTAACATCTGCAAATACTTGGGTGGATGTTATGTATGGCTACAATACACTCAACACACGTTGCAAACTGTGTTCAAAACTACATATTTGTAAATATTTTATGTGGACATAGTGCATCTATAAAGGAGAAATTTGTAATATTTCTGAGAATTTGCTGGCCTATATACTCGCGTACATACATATATATTTCTGTTACATATGTGGGGGTGTGTGTGTGTATAAACTGCTTTATTTTATTCTCAAAACACCATCTTAGATCTCAGTCATGATCTTGCTACACTCGGTAAGAATTACACCAAGTGAATAGTAAAGACATAGCAAAACAATTACAAAAAGCCACCATCAGGTTTTACTTTTAATACCACATGGTTCTAAAGCTCTCTAAGTTTGTTAAAAGATTTAGCAGAGTTAAAACATATCCATAGTTAGTTTAGTTTGCCATTACATATTTATATTAAAGACATATGTAAAAACTACAAAGAAACAAAGCAGAGAACTCACCACAAAAGTCTTTGGTTTACAAAGCTACTTTTCATAGTGTTTGAAGGTGGATTCTCCCAATCTCCCAGAAAACCATTAGGTTAAGACAACTCTTTTCTGTCTTTTTAAATATTCTGTATTAGATACAAAGTCAAACCCCACTTTTTTTGGAAAGTGTGTACATACAATTGTCATTTCTAGTATTGCCCTAAAGGGTGCAGTGCTTTCCTATACAAAGAGAAGTCCCTAAATTTACAAGTGATGCAGCTCTCTTCAGGCTAACAGACCAGATCTGTAAAGCAATAAGTCATGCACATGTAGTTTTACATGTTTGACCTCCCTTACTGAGATTTCAGACTAGGAGTTATCTACATGTTATCAGATCCAACTCTGTGTACTTGACACAGGTACTTCTCACAAGTGAGATCAGGAAGCAATGGTTTTGGGAAGGAAATGGGACATCATTAGCAATTTTATGTAGTTTCAAGAAATGACTGGAACCTGAAATTTCTCAGCCTTGAGGAATTTTGATATTTCAGCATTAGTATTTACAGACAGCTAAGGAAAACAAGACAGCTATCAAAAGGATCTATGAAACAGGAAATTTTCAAAAGATTTCTGATACTTTACTTAAAACGTTTTGCTTGAAACAAACAATTTTTTAAATTGGTAGGTATTATTGGAGATTATCTTAACACTGAATGTTATCTGCTTGAATTAGCATGTTGTTCTAGGAGACTTAAAATTTATATGTCTTATCTTTTTAGAGTCCTTCTGAAAAGCTCCTTGGATAGAAAACATCATGCTGCAGTCAGGTTTTTTTTTCTGCCTGTTATTCAGGAGGGTCACAGTAAGTCATGAAAGACGTATTATGAATATATGAGTCTTGCCTTGGGGTGGAAAAGATATGATCCACCAATATATCTTAAAATTTATATCTGGCACAAATAAATGTTACATTGTTCCAAAAGTAGAAGAAAAGGAAAGAAAAAAAGAAACAGTACTACTCCTAAAATCTTTGCCATTGTATATATTTCTCTCCCACATCAAGTGGGAGGAAAATAATTTGGTTTTCTAATCAGTCTGGTTGAGTAGTTTTACTAATGAAAATTCTGTGCAAAACCTGAGAGTGCTGAGTAGCAAACTGAATTGTGAGATTAAGAGAGTTGTCTAGTTTTTGTGTGTGTATTGCAGCAGATACATTCCTTAATGCTGCTTTCAAGTGTGGGATTACATCCCACCTGAAGGAGGCCCATTACATGCATGATGTGGAAAGAAAATGAGTGAATACTAGTGAGGGGGAAATTATTGGAGAAATAGAATGCATGCACTGGGACACTGAAAGAAATACATACTGATGTTTGCATTTGCAAAGAATGTTCTCCCAGAATTTTTTTTTTAAACCCTATGTGAGGGGATAAAATTTATCAGTCTGTATAAAGCATTATCATAGGGCTGTATTTTTTTTTTTTTTTTGGCACTGATTTCAGCTAAATCTGCACAACTGAGTGTTAGTATACACTTGTGTATATATATATACTTTTATATATATATATATATATATGCACCAAACTGCATAGATTACTAAAACAGATCTAGTTCTTTGCATCACTCATTTCTTTTCAAAATCCAAGTATGATTGTTCCCAAACTACAACTGGTTGGCACTCTACAATCATTCATCTTTTTAATAAAAATCACTTAGAACCAAAATATGCTGTAGGAATATAACAGATTTGGTGAGACAGTCAACAGAAGAGTTCTTCAGCTGTCCATTAGATTTTCTGCTTAATATGATACTCTCTAGGAGTGGAACCTTGGGGAGCAAAAATGTCTCTGAAGACAGAAAAATAAATTTCCATCTCCATCTGGACTTGATTGATCTATTTGTATGTGACTTAGCATAGAAATCCCTGCTTTCTTGGGGAAACAGGACTTATACAGATTCCTTTTTTCTTTGCCTGTCCTCATCTATCAACTTTTGAGCTCATGGCTAGAGAAGTGGATCTATCAGAGAAATTAAGTTTGGCCAAGAGAGCCTTTCCTAATTATGCCAGTGGCAGAAGTGAGCTCCATGTGTGCTAGACACCTGGGAATGTACATTCATCTCCAAAACAGGGCTTCTGAGAGAACTGGGACTCCCTGTTCCCAGGGCTCTCAGAGGTATTAGCTGTTTGTAAACATATTAGCATTTAGCTTGGATGACAGGAATATACAGGATAAACTATTTTGCTCATGGAGGTTTCTTTGTTGCTTTGGGTTGTTTTTGGTTTTTTTTTTCCCAAGAAATACATGCACATCACCACACAAATCTGCACAGAAGCATGCTCCAAGGGACCAAACCCTGCCATTGGGTAAAATCAACCAGAGGAGGCCAGGAGGCCAATAAAAAAGTGTCTCTGCCTGTCTTTGGAGGATAAATATGCTGAGGCCTGGGAACTCTGCAGACAGCTGCTCCTCTCTGTGAACAGTATTGGGAGTGTCATCTGCAGAAATGGATCCTCAGTGTGTGCAGATATCTCATCTCTACAACACAAACTGGCCTAATGGCACCTGGCCTAACCCCCACAGCTTTAAATTCCACATGCATTTGGCTGACGTGAACTCACAGTAGTTAAATGATTTGTGTGTGTCCAGCTTGGCCCCCTTTTGAAACTCCAGGGTGTCAGAAACTGAGTGAACCTGCCATGAGGCTGGGAGACCTGAAAGCATCCAAGTCAGGAGTCATCTGGCTCTTCCCTGGCTGTGCACTATCAGCTAAAGGCAGCAAACAAAGGAGGGAGGCATGAAGCTGCTCTTTGACTGCACAGAAAAGCACCATATGAAGAAAGGTGTGCAGTCATCTTCTGCTCAAAAAAAATAGCTGACATTGAGAGAAACTGTGCTCTGCTACACCTCTCACAGGGTGACCATGTGGTGACTCACAAAGTCCATTGTGTAGGCACACAGGAGATGGAAAACTTCCCACATGCCATGGACTCATCTTACACAATGAAACAACATCCCAATAATTCGTATCCTGGATCACTCCCAGAGTAAAACCCAACGGAAATTAAAAAAAACCCATTTTGCCTGAAATGTTTTACTCAGTATATTCTTTGTAGGTGCCACTTTTAAAATTGTGTCACTTAAGGGTAGGCCTACTTTGATTTGAATGATTGTTTGATAACTGTTTTCAAAATGTTATTGGAATGTTTTATATGAAACATTAATGGGCCAGAAATATAGGTCCATCCCTTATCAATCAGCTTATAGGGTCATTTTATTTCATCTCCTTCTCTCCATCCCTCAGGTCCAGAAGATTTTTAACTAATCACACACAGTGTTATTCATTCAATGGGACCTCCCTCTCTTCTGGCCCACAGCTCCTGGTCTGTGCAACCCTTAAAAGAATGAGTTTTGTTTGTCTGAAAGAAAGACTTAATCCCCAGTTCCCAGCTCCATTGTGTCTTTCCTGACCAGCAAGCTGCAGGCTGTTTAGGGGGTTAATGGCTGGCACCACCTTTTTGAAATTGGGGCTTATGCCTAAGTCTTTGACTGTAACATTGGTTGAAGGGCAGTGTTTAAGGGCTGACATCCACTGGTGAGTGCCTGTGGCTTGATGAACAATGGCATGGGTGATGGGCTTTGGTAATTCATCTCTTTCATCTCACAACTGTGAGGCAAAGTGAGAAAAAATCCTTTTTTGTTGAAATTTAAATGTTTCATCTCCTGTTTGCCACAGAGACTGCCTGGTGCAGCATAACTGCTCAAGTGAAGTTGTGGTAACTTGCTTGACTGTCCCAACCTTAGTTTCCTTTGGATAGTGAGCATGAGGTCCCATACTACTTATTAATGGCCACCTCAAATTTCTCACCATTTTAAGTTCTTAACTTCAGGATGAAGGCTCCTTGTTCAGTACGGAAGATACATTTAGATTGAAATATATCTAAAAGTTAGGTGCTCTTGTGGATATATTCTTTGGTTTAAAATTTACCCTCTTATTTATCTGACATGATCCAGGAAAAAGGTGATAACTCTGACTAATTTAATTAGTCTCCTTCACTATCTTGAGAAATTGATTACTGTTATAGTCTGTGCAATTCTACTTTCTGGTAGCTAAGGACTTAAAATATTTAATGTTTGCTGAGTGCTTCTACATATGAAGAAGACAGCGTGAAGAGGAGGGTGAGTTCGTTAGATTCAAAATAATGCAAACATTAATTTGTAAATCTTGTGCTAAGCAAGGCAGTGAATATATTTCTTCACAGTTTCCTGACATACAAATTATATTGGTTTCGATGCAGTGCTCAGCATCAGCAGTTTCTGGCGAAATAATGCAGATGCTGATGACTATTGATTTCCACAAAACCTCCTACATCAGTCTTTTGAATAAATGGCTTCCCGTAGAGCAATAATAAATCTTGTATCTATTATTACCTAAATTAAGGCAATGATTTTTTTTATTCGTATTTTAGCTGAATATTTTTCAGCTCAGGTAAACAGAATGTCTTAAAGGTGAGAACATGAGCATATTTTAAGTCTGAAAGAAAAAAAAAATCACTAAATGTCAAGTGGCCTTATGCAAAGCATTCTGCCACATCCTCCCTTTGCTCATGAATCTATCACCACAAAAGGCACAGTCTCTCATCATACCCATAGAATATGTCAATAGGAAGAAGCAGTTTTTCAGCATTTCTGTGGAATGGCAGGGCAAAGCTGAATCCTGAAGTAGTCCCTTTTAAGCTTTAAAAAGCCAATGCAGATCCAAGGCTGCTTATTCTGTGCACTATTTGAAAGAGGTGCTGTATAGTAGATGATGTCCTGAATTCTGCACCAGGCATAGTTCTCAAATATGCCTACAATTTAGCTCATCAGAATTGCTGTTCTATAGTTTGAGATCACCATGGCATGAATAGCAGAAATTGTAAGATCTCTTCCTTAAACAAAATTAGTTTAACCTTTGGAATGTTTGAAAATATGGGAAAAAACCCCAAACAGATAAGGCCATCGCTGTATTTTCCTTTCCAAATTTGTGGTACAGCACAACCTCAAAGACCTGTCCCCATACCTCCCTCTAAAGTGACCAACCAGTTTTGCCTATCTTTATTAGCTACTTTTCTTAGCAAATTGCACCCATTCTCTTAGCAAATTGCACCCAAATTGCACCAGTACAAAAGTACTGTTACTCAGTACTTTTACTCAGTTACTGTTACTCAGTACTTTTCCAGACTGAGTAACAGCCAGCTAAGTTTTATGTTTACTCTTCTTTCTTTCTAACATTCTTGTGTCTACAGAAGATGGCTAGATCAGATACTGTAGAGCAGCTGTTTTCATCAGGGATTTTTTTGTTTGTCAGCAGAGCTTAAATCTTTTTCCAGTGAAGCTGTAGATAGTAGCATATCAAATTTCTCCTTCTTGAGAATTTCCTTGCTAACTTTGCTTTTCTGTAAAAAGTCCATGGACTCGTGGTGCTTTACCAATCAAAGATTGAATGCTGCTGTTTTAGAAATGCTGTTTTAGCTTGCAAGGTCACTGAATGACCCACAGGCAGAGGTCTCACTGGAATTGTCTTCAGTCCCTTTCTCAAGTTGCTGATGATCAGTGTCTCTTTTCTTGGAGCCATTCATGAAACTGCTCCTTGTTACTCTTTTTGCATTCCACCTGGAAGAAAAAAAAATCCCTGTGAATTGGATGCAAAAATCTGTTTTGTCTGGACATTTATTTCCTTAGGTCTTAAACTAAGCTTGTTAGATATGTGTGGACAGGAGTGGGTCTGGGAATATGCTGCAGTGACTGAAGAGCATTTTCTACTTGGTGTTTAGCTTGGCCAAAGGCCTGCTGAACACTGCCAGTCCCATGAGTCGGCTGTTACAATCGCTCATCCCTAAATATTCCTGCTGCTGTTATAAGATAATTCCAGATTTTCAGCTGCAGACCTGGCATGTTGATTGCTTGGCTCATACTAACTGTAATGGACAGATTTTCCTTTCTGAGGAAGAGCTTAACAGAGGATGGCATTTGTTCTGGCAAAATACAAAATAACTCTGAAATATCTAATCTTTTTAATGGAATTAATAGACACCTGTGTATTTCAGTTAGCTGGTCAGCCAGCCAGAGGGTGCTCCTGGATTTAGCACAGGAAATAATCTCAGACAATGAACACCTCTAACATTTGCTGGTTTTTTGGCATTCCCTACTTGAAATATGCTCAAATAAAGACTAAATTAGGCTCTACAGCAAATTTGGCACCTGCTTATTAAAGCACAGGATACTGGCTGCTACATTTCATATTAGAAAGAGAATATGAATATTCATAAGATAAAATCACTTATTTCAGTGTTAAGTTATAAAACAGTAAATTAGCTTATGACCAGCATCTTTGATGATAATATACATAAGGATAGATGAATAAGCAGTAGGCTTTGTGCATCACCAAATCTAGCTTTTCATTCTTTTGATTTTGTTCCGTGCTCAAAATAAATTCAATTGTTGAACAGCCTTTTCTGCACAACCCTTTTGTTTCTACTTTAGCTTTCAGATTGTCACTAGCTACAATAGAAATGTACTGTTCAAATGATGGCTTTACAGTTCTAACATCGTATTTCTTCTGGAGACTCAGACCTAACTCCCTCAGATTTTTCTTGATACTTGAAGCTCTTGTATTACAAATATGTTTGGATACAAAAATATTATTAGTAAAGGAAAAAGTATTACTGCAATCAAGTGATGAAAATATGCCCCAAATGTACCCACAGCATTCATCTATTACTCAGACCTCTATTGTCCAAAAGCAGACACCTCTTATTTCCTAATAAGACCAAGAATGGGACACTGAGCGCTACATAAAATTTTGTTGCAAGTAGGAGTCCTGAGGAGCTTACGGCATAAAGAAGACAGAGTCCAAAATTCAAACACAGATCTCTGTGTTTTAAAAGTTTCAAAGTCATTATCTCACAGTGTTTATCTCACCATGCAATGTCGTGTGGTCTGTGTGCTTATAGGGCACAATGCAGTCCTAAGTAGAAAAAAACGTTTATCCCAGAAGCAGCAGAGTTGATAATTTGATCTACTCCTCAGATATCTGAAGTTTCCCTGTCTGACCTATTTTGGCTGAAATATGTATGTGTATGCCATGCAGTACATGCCAAGTGCTGAGACTTCTAGATCTATATTTCCTACTGCACACTGATGATTTGTGCTGGTTTATTTAGTTCTGACTTATCCTGAGCAAGATAGATGTGCTATGTGAGGATAAATCAGCTTTGAAGCAGGAACAATGAGTTCAAGGCATCACACCATATATGTACATGTCATAAAATGAATTTGCAGCATGCAAAATTAATCTGGGCCCTGGTGGAATGACTGAAAGGACACAGGTTTTGAGCATAGCCTGTAGAAATATGGAAAGTACACCAAATGCATCCTACATGTGTGGAAATCACAGCCTATGAGTTGCAGTCATTGTTTTAGGACATTCATTGACTGATTTGGGTTTTTGGCTGCTGAATTAAATAAAATGATAAGCAGAGAATCCAGACTTTTTCTTGTCCCATCCATTCTGACTTTGCATCAAAAAAATTAGATAATTTAAAGATAACTCTGTTATTTGTGCCTGGTACTATCTACCTCTTACAAACATAACTATGCCTTAGAATTTACTTTACAACACTGAGCCTGACAGAGTTCAAGAAGCATTTGAACAATGTTGTCAGACACATGGTGTGACTCTTGGGGATGGTCTTGTGAAGGGCCAGGAGTTGGACCTGATGATCCTTGTGGGTCCCTTCCAACTCAGCTTATTCTGTGATTCTTTAAGAAGAGAGAGTAGCTGCAATCTTACCTTATTAGGCAGTGTGATGTTTTGCACAGCTGGCTGGTTTCCTGGCTCTGTTAGGGGATGAAAAGAACCTAATGGTTCATATTGTTCCAGCTCTTAGGAAAAGTTTCATGCTCTTTTTTTCTGTCTTATGGCTATCTGATTACAGAAAAGAGGATTAGTAGTCTGTTTCCCATATGTATCTTGGGATTTTGACTCCATTAACTACCTGTGCAGCTTTACCATCTCTCCCTCATATTGTCACATTCCAATTTTAAACCTGTGAATCTTTGAACCTGAATACTTCCAGCTCATGTGACCCCTTCAAGTCCTGGGAAAATGTACAGCCAAGTTGCTCTCTCAATTTGCTCCCTCTGTATTGCGTAGTCATTAACAATAGGGTTGTAGGTCTGACAGTGCTAGATGGCAATCCCATAAATCCCTTCCAGTCCCCTGAGGTGGCATTTTCATTGTCCTACTTGGCCTTTGGCTGTTCCTGGCTGGTTAAATAGCTGTGGTGAGTTGCAACCAGCTACCAGTGCAGGACCCAGCCAGTAGTTTTCTCTTGCGTTTGGATAGGGGAGAGGATTGGAAGGACGGGAGCTATAAAGCTCATGAATTGAGATGAAGACAGGAAAACAAATTGCCAATTACTGTCATGGGCAAGAGAGACTCAGCTTGGGGAAATGAACTTAATTTACTGCCAATTAATATAAATATTTATTTGCCGATTTGGGTATGGGAAACAAATAAAAAAGACACAAACTTTAGAACACTTAGGCAAAACACACTCCTCCTTTCCCAGGCTCAGCTTCCCTTCAGACACAACTCCTCCCTGCCTTGTTGCATTCAATAGCGGCTTCAGCCAGACAAAAAGCAATGCAGGATGCAAGTTGCAGTCTGGATGTGGAGGTTTCTCTTCGACACTCCTTCCTTCTATCTCATTTCCCATGGGACTCTTATGGGCTGCCATCCTTCAGGGACATCCACTCTGCCATGGAGCATATCCTCCTGCTGCCTCTAATGTATCACTCTGATTCTGTTCTTGTCTCCCTGTTTACTTATCTTCATCTTCCCTCCTCCTCCCTTTCTGATATTTGCCCTTTCTTAAGTATGTTCTCCGTGGGGCACCACAAGCTTGTCTGATGGGCTCTGTTTTGTCCTGTGGTGTGTCTCTTAGAGCTGCCTGGGTCCAGCAAGGAGCATCCCGTGGTCTGTTTTCACAAAGGCAACCCTGCAGGCCGTCCTCTACCGAAACCCTGAAGCTGATCCCCAGTACGAAACCCACAAGATGCCTTCTAGACACCCAGATAACTATAGAACCATTCAAGCTGCTTCGTGTGAAAGTATGGAAGGAGTATTCTGACAGAGAGACTTTTAGTCATAGCATGAGGAATGAGCACTGGTTTAACATCTTCATGGCCAGGTGTGGTGCTGAAAAAGGGATCATGTATCTTCAGGATCTTGTGCCTCTCAGGACAGTGTGGTCAGCCTGTCCTGTGGAAGTGGAGGCAGTGCTGCTGTTTTCCACAGCCCCTCCATGGAGACTTTGCCTTCTGAGATATCCCAGAAACCAGAATGGTCTCTGCAGCTCTCAAAGTATCCCACAGTATGTATTTGTTAAATTGCACAGAGGAAAATGAAATACAAGTATCTGTAAAATACAGATATATACGTATTTTCATGTAAAGATAGCATTCAATACAAAATCTGGAAAACAGTGTGACATAGTGACCCAGGGTGTAGTCACAAACTGGGGCATTGAGAGGAGGTATGAGATAAAGCTATTGTACCTTTTGCATTAATTTTCATATTTAATGGTTAGATAAACATTTTACAATAAATATTCAATATAAATAAAACTCAGTAACAACACAACCTCATTTTAAAGGTGTAGTGAATTTCTGACATTTGGAGTAAACATTACAAAATTCAAAGAACTGCTCCTCCTAACCCATTTGTTTTTAATCATCCTGCACTGAAATTTACAAATAGCAGAGATGATTTTTTTAAAATGCTTCGTTTTATAGGCAATATTGCTTTTATTCTCTGGAGTATTGTGCACAGATTTGTTAAGTACATTGTGTAATACATAATTTGCCAGTTTTCTGTCAAGGACAGATGATTTGTTAATGATAAATTATTTTTTGAAATAAAACAATTTGCTGCTGTTGTGTCAAAATGTAAAAACGTCTTGGTTCTGTTTGTTTGAGAATGAAGTTTTAACAACCTATTTGATTTATTCACTTACTGAAATCCAGTCTACACTTTATTGACAATTTTTGCATTATTCTATTTTCACTCACAAATAATTATTTTCTTCCTGAGAGAAATTCTAGCCTCCCCCTTTCCATCTGGACAACTAGCAGAAGTATAAGCTACATGTGGAATGGTGAGAGAAAGAAGGAGTCTCTACTTCAGCCCCTGAAATCATCACTGGCCAGAAGATGGCTGAAGGAACTTTACAGTCTCTTAGTAAAATCTGCAGTTAAACAAAATCTTATCTGTTTCTAATGAGGCTTTTAATTCTATAAAGAATTGGGATGAATCCTCATGTATTTATGTTTCATGTCTCTGATTGAATGAACGAGCACCCTCAGGGACCATTATTACAACTTTCACTAACTTTTGTAAAATATGTCCATCAACCAAGACCCTGGGAACCCACAATCTGAATTCAGTTCAATCTGGAAGACAAGTTAATGCATTAAAACACTCGTCTTTTTGGTATGATTTTGCAAAACTTAGGGTTAAATCACAAAAGAAGACAGATTTTTTTAAACTCATTATTTTTTACCACCAACTACAGACATTTTGTTAGGGTCAGTGGGAAGCAGAGGAGTAGAAACCTAAATGAGGCTTGTGTACTTAAGTGTAGTAAGTGACTGACATGCTCATGGGATTTCAGACTGGGCAGAGCTGAACATAATCAGGCTTGATGGAAATGCATCTCCACAAGGACTGTTATCTTGAGTTATCCCTGTATAATTTCAAGCTGATGAACAGTCAGTTGGTCTTTATGTCACAAAAGGCACATATACACTTTCAAGTTTTTTTGCTCTCTGCTCTTTCATTATTGCATGGTTCACATTGCAGAGATGTGAGTTTACACTCAGGATTACCTCTGCAGTGGATCAGGTGGAATGGATCCTGAAAAAACTCCTCATGTGTGAACTTGGCAAAAATATCCAGCGAAAGCCAAGGTTGTCCAGTTGGGATGTAAACTGGTTTGCTCAGGGATAACAGGGTGCAGATATTATGGTTGCAGAAAAGAGGGGCAGTTTCCTATCCACAAAGGTAAGTTCAGCAATAAATCTTAGAATTTTAGCTCATCATTAGCAAGTGTCTTTATTAATGATCTTTGCCCAGATTTATACAAAAGCAAGGTGTGTTGCAAAAACACTTATTGGAGCTATTACATTGCTTTTGTTATTATCTTCCATATCTGATTTTAACTCTGCCCATTGTCTTGTTACAAACTGCTTTGCTTTGTTCAGAAAAAAGTGTTTAATTCACAGAGTGCATTGTGGATAGTTCATCTACGGTTAATATAAGATCACTAGGATTTCATTTGTCTGCATGGAAACCGTATAATTGTGGAAAGTTAAAATACAAACACAGACAATTGTGTCACACAAACATTTTAACTGCAGGAAAGTATTTTAACAGGACACAGATTCTACATGTTGTTAAAATGAATCCAGCAGCCTTAGAATCATAGAAAATACCATCATTAACAAGCACATTTCTGGCAGAATAATTCAGTCAAGCAGTTGATTAAATGCAGTATTCATGGGATAATATTCCTTTACTGGTAAATTGAGCAACTCACCATAAATTGCAGGACTGTAAAACAATTTTATGGTCTTATGAATGCTTTATGTGTCACAAGCTTTATTGTCATAGGAAGAAAAACATTTTCAGACAATGATGATTGTTCATCTACTTGTCTTAGCTCTAGTCAGATAATGTGTGGAAATGTCACCAAAAAAAGGGCTGTGTGATGTGCTTACAGATGGTTGCCAAGACCTCAACACCTTTTTAAAGCCCTAGGAATTATCTGAGAATGTTCACAATCTCAGGCAAATATGTTCAGAGAAATTTAACTGCTCATGGAAAGAGTTTAGGTATAGTTTGTTTTTGAAATAGGCCAAGAGATCATAGCTGGGCAGAGACTATGGTGGGGATAAAGCACGTTGATCAGACTCCATCTAAGAGTCTATTAACATATTTTTCATTATCAGGATCAATCTGTGAACAAGAAGAGTGAAATAAAGAGGTACTGCCAAGAGTACAGCAAAACAACTTACTAAAATCAAGTACTATTATGAATGAGGAACAGGAAAAGAAGCAACAGTTAGGGACAATGTAGTGCTCCTACTGAAGGTATCAGACTTTTAGCAAAAGTTCTGTAACAAACAGGAAACAAAACAGACTAAATAGGACATGGACCAAATAGCACATGAAATAAAATAATGTTATTATGCTGCCATTCAGGAGTAAAATACTTTGGAAAAGTCTCTTATAACAAAGAGAAAGATGTCCCTCAGAGGTGCAGTAAAACAGTGTACAACACTTTGTAAGAGACCAAAAGACTAAAGAACTTTGCAAGAAGAAAAAAGAATAGGAAAGTGAAATGACTGGCGGAAAAAAAACCCACAAAGCCACAGCTGGCAATGACAACTATAAAAAGAGATGGAACACTGGAGCTGACACCAGAAGGAATATTTCTAGGAACTATACCTTCATCTGAAAGGTTGGACAGCCATAATTAAGGGCACAAACAGGAGGTCAAATAATCAGAATTTGAATTGCTGCAGCTCCTGTGAAGGATGACAGTGTCTCTCTGAAATGAAGAAATGCATTTTAACTCAAAGTGCCAAGCACCTCTAATATGATGGGCCTGGGTGCCACATTTCCCCCTGCTATATTTTAGGGCTTAATTGTATCATTTGATATTATTTCATCACATATATATAGGGGGAAGGATTGTCTTTGGATCTGCCTTTTTCATGTGGTTTTTGCTCCTCTTCTGTAATGCCATAACAGATAAGGAAATGGACGCAAATTTTTCCCCAGAGAAACAAGTTCCTTATATAATGTTCTTTCCTTGCACATACTTATTTTGTTCCCTGCTGTAACTCAAAATAATATGGACCTGATTGAGTAGCTTCTTCAGAAAGTAAGATTAAAATATTTTTAGTTGAGCTTTTTGTTTTACAGTCTACAAAAATGGCCAATTTCTGTGTGAACTTTGGGTGTCTTTGTATCTTTGTATCATTTTAATGTTGGTGTCTTTTGCTTTATTGTAGGCATCCTTAATCATGACTAGATTTTCAGTTTCAGGAAAATCTGAGAGATAGGCTTTCATATGAATAACATCTGAGGTAAAATTAGAAAATTAATTCAAGATCTCATTCTCTCAGATGAATGTTTGGATGTCTACTTCCAATATGCTAAATAGCTGAAGGATATATTTAATTCTGAACATATTTAAGAAATCATTTTATTTGAATTTCTTTTGCTAGCAAAATAAACAAATGCAGTCCTCCATCTGCATGCAATGCCTGAAGGATTTATCAGAGCAGAAAGTTTTTAATGGAACTCCGTCTTGAGAACATTATATAGAAAAAAATGTCTAGATCAGACCAGCAATGCTCATCAAGAAGCAAGCAGAGTTTTGCTGAACCTTTGTTGTCCCTGTTCCCTGCATGTTCCCCTGCCTGCCTGGACATGTGTGTCCTCTGACAGACACCCCAGATGCCCACATGGGATTCTCTGACACTGCAGCAGATTCCCTGCTGGACAGGAATCATCTGGACACACCCAGTAACTTTCAATGCGTATCCCTCCAGACAATATGTGCCATTAACTGTCTTCCCACCTAAATAAGTTATTCTGTCCTTCACTCAGGCTTTTATTTTTCTACTCAGTGCTGCTTGTACAATGAGAAGGATCACAGTGAACTACATCTCCCTGCTTCATTGATCTCAGTTGGGGGGGGTGGTGAATAAATGAGAAAAGTCCACAGATGGCAATGTGAGTTTTCCTGTGCATTTCAAATTATCCTTTGATATATCTTAAAAAAACCCTAAATTAATACAAAATGAAATGGCCTAAAAAGAGGATGTTTCTTCTCTATAAAATACTGCTGCTCAATTCTAGTTATGAATTTCATAGTAAGAACACATCTGGTCTTTGCTCTCACATTCAGCCTCAAAATTCAGACCTATGTATAAACATTTTTGTACTCTCTCTAGCTGCACTTTCACCATTATATTTGGGGACATTATGTTGTTGCTCGAAGCCATCATTCAGGTTGGCTAGCCACCTTTTTAAGTTGAAAAGTGGTTGTTCCACAGCTAATCACCACAGTGAGAAACAAACTCATAAAGTTACTCAATCCGCTGTTCTATCTTATTTTCAGAACTATAAGGAAACGTGGGGGAGGTGCTGATCTCCTCTCTGTGGAAACCAGGAATAGGACACAAGAAAATGGAATGAAATTGTGTTGAGGGAAGTTCAGATTAAACATCAGGAAAAGGTTCTTCATGGAGAGAGTGGTCAGTCACTGAAAAATCCTCCCTAAGGAAGTGTTCATTGTACCAATCCTGTCAGAGTTCAGGGTGTATCTGGATGGTTTACCTGGATGGTACCACATGGTTCAGTTCTAGGTAGTCCTGTGAGTAGCAGGGACTTGAGGATTCCTAAGGGTCCCTTCCACCTTGGGATGTTCCATGATTCTTGTATTTTTTAGATTTCTGAATTTTATTGGCCAACAGATTGAATATTGACATCAGCATGTCTGATGGGGAAGAAAAAGCTAGATCAAATTATATAGTTCCTTGTCACCATGATGATTTCATGGATCCTATTCTTTGATACCTGGTATCAAAGTACTGTGCAAAACTGGAGTCTGAGAACAGTTCAGTGTTGGTTAGCCACAAAGCAAACCCCAGCTTCTGAGAAGCATACAGAAATGGCATGTGTGAACTTATAAGTTTGATTATTATAAAAGTCAATGGCTACTGGAAAATCTTATCATAAGTAAATTTCCTTGGTCGCTCCAGCTGACCTTGCTTCTGGACATGAAGCAACTTCAGGCACAAGGGCCAGAAGAATCTCATGTTCCTGCCAGCTGGGCAGGGACTTTTGGACTGGCTTCCTGTGCTCATGTGCCCAGACTCTGCCTAAACTGCACTTCAGGAATTTTGTTATGGTTTTGTCTGCATTGTTATCATTTCAAGACAAAGAGAGAAGAGGTGTCTTTTGGCTCTGATCCAGCAAGTCATTCAGGTAGATTTTGGCAGATGTGAGAAAAACACACTTACTCATGCCTGAAACACTGAATCACCTAAGCTATGTGGTTTGTTCCTGTGCTAACACTTTACAAGATCTATTTGGAGAAAAAGCAGGATAAACCTGTTGATTTGCCACGGAGTGATCCTCTTTCTTCTTGAGAAAATGAGTAAAACATCCTGGAGAGGCAAAAACAGTTGTTTCATTCACTGCTTGAGAGCCTTTGATGACAATGAGGGAAGGATTGAAAACAATTGGACATGATGCAACATTCCCTGAACTTGTCCTAACAAATTAGCTCCAAACTCTAAAAGACTAGCCAACTTACTGTGTTTGTTTGCTGCCACACTGGACCATGTTGAAAAGCCATTGATCTTTTAAATGGTTTCTTTGTTGCATTCTTCATTGTTCTGGGACAGCATGGGCAATGTGTCCCTATCATCAAGTGCTTTTCTTGAAATATTTTATTCTTCTTACACAAGACTAATCTGATTCAGGAAGTGATCTGTCTGCAGTGCTGTTTGCCACAGGTTAAAAACTGATAGAGTCATACAACAAATGAAACTTGACTACTATCTTTTCTTCATGAGAATGCCTTTTCTTCACTTTCTCAGGAAGAAACAGGATCAATCAACAAATATGCATATGAAAAGGACACACATAAATCTGAGGAAGTATGTACCTGGTATTTTTTTTCACCCAGGAGCTAACATTAAAAGATAAGTTGTTCCATTTTCAAGTTGTATTTATCAATACAATTTCTGTATTATTGTAGTCATTATGAAAGTGGAATCTTGCTTAGTTAGGCAGAAACATACACATATACACATCCACAGAGATTGGTGGTTATTTTGCTCATAAGAGATAATCTCCTTAAATCTCCCTCTTCTTCAAATTCTGGCCTTTCTCTTTATCCCCTTGTGTAAAGCATTTTATTCTTGCCAGAAATAAATCTGACTATGTCCAAATTTATGTGAGTCAGAGCTTGGAAAATACACCAGTAGTTTTGCTGTGTCTCTTGAACAGTGTCCATGTGTTACAAAGTGTTTCATAGGGTACTGTAGTTTGTTTAATTTCACTTTTATTCCAGTTAAAAAGCCACCAAAACAACCATTTTATGCATAGATAAAAGTTCATTTTTCCACCAGCCCAAAGATAAAAAGTTTTTTCTTGAAAATTCTAAAATTAATTCCTATCTTCTACTGACAAACAATGGTATCTTCCCTTTGCCAAATCATGCTATAGAGATTTCCAGTGTTTTGTGTAGCATAGAAAATAAACATGTTAACATATAAAAGGAACTGTTTCTCTTATTTGATTTACTTTTTTTTAAAATTACAATAAAATGGTGCTGATATGTGAGTTTGGTAAATTAAATTGATAGTACAGATAAATGTATCTTTCTAGTTATTTTATCACAATATTGTGGCTCTGCCATTTTAGTATGTCTTAAACATAACTTTTTATGAAAAAATCAAGACTTTTCTAAGGGAAGATGAGCAGTACATCATTTAATTTACATCCTTTCCTTTTTTCATGGCCACAAGCAGTACACAAAGTGTATATACTTCCCATGAATCCTTGATTTGTGGTTTATGGACCTATTCTATTGCTTACAGTGTCAACTTTCATTCTAATGCCAGTCTGTGAGTTTTGGTTTATATTCATTTGTGTTGTAGTTCAGAGACAGCATTTAAAGAAAGAAGACATCCTTCCAAAGTTTTTCAATTCGAAATAAGACAACTCTGTCCCTGTAAAGTTAATTATAGCATTCACATTGACTTTGACCGCTTTTTCCCTTAAAACACATACAATGTCACAGACAAGTAGTTATGCTCATGTAGATCATCATCCTTAAAAATGAAAGGAGTCTGCGGAAGTACAAACTACCACATCAAGGAGAAAGTAACACTTTGTGAATTCCATCACATAATATTGGTCCAGAAAATTGTGGAATAGTATCAGTGGCTCAAATAAAACTACTAAGTCCCATATCACTTCAAAGACCCACTGATAAATAGTTTGAAAAGGGATGAAAAGAAGGAGCTGAACAAGTAAAGTTTCATTTCTCTGTAATGCAAGATTTTGAATAATTAACATCAAAGTGAGCTGAATGGCACAAATTTTTCCCAAAGAAATGTGCCTGATTACACTGCTGATTTTCTTTGACAGCTTTATTTTTACTGCCATAGAAATAAAGTAGAAAATCAGGCTGGAAAGGATTGGGAAAGGTGATCAAATCCCTCCTGTAACTGTAGACAGAGGAAAAATATCCCTTCACATATGTATTTAATTTTATATTGAAACTAGTTAGATTTCTTGCTCCTTGTACTAGAAAGATGTTGCTGTACCTGTTCATTAGGAAACTTTTTACTCAGTTCTTCCATGAAAGGAGTATTTAAATGAAACTTGCAAGTTCCTAATCTCCAGCCAAAATAGGTGGCCAGCTCACACCTGTGATGGTGTGTTAACATTGCCCAGTAGCTCCAACACTGCCTGTCCATTTTGGTGTCTACTCCCCAGTGAGTCTGCAGGAAGTTCTCATTATCTTTTATCTCATTATCTGTCATAGATTCATTTGCTTAAGCCTTCCTAGAGCTGCACACAAATGACTGACAGGAAAATGCTGTTACTGAAGGAGCTGTGATGCTCTCCCAGCATATATAAATTGGTGACAGTTTCATAATCCAGACCCGAAACCATAACCAAAACATAGATTTGACAATGTATTTTTCATTCCATCTCTGAAGTTACACAGAAAAAACGGGTGACTTCTACAAATACTTGAAGTGTGATTGAGAGATGAAATTATCCCCAGCATAAAATTCAGTTGCTCTTTGAAGTATGTTTGTAGACCTCACATGCCAAGACAAGATATTTTCCAACATTCATGTCTGATCAAGTCAGAGTTGTTAATCTACTGAGCTATTAATTTTTACTTGATTTACTTTCATTTGGATGTGCCAAATAGTCTCCACCTAAATAGCAGAAATCTTTCAAATTTCAAAAAATTGCAATTCAAAGGCATGTGAGTAAGAAATGTTTTATGCACAATTGCCATTTATAAAACATACTCAGTGATTATTTGGTCTTCAGTGAAACCACGATTATCTGTCTATACTTAAAAAACTCTAACCTGTGCTTAGAAACTCTAACAATTCCTAGGCACAATGATAAAGAGAGGAATCATTTTATTAGTGCAAAATATTACAGACCATAAAGAAAAGTAATGGACAGTAGCAGATATTAATTTATTTCTTCTTGAAATTATATTCATTACATTAATTTTTAACACACCCTGGAGCTCCATTAGTTGTATCAAAAAAATGGTGTCTTAACCAGAATGACAATTTTTACTAACAAATATACTGTTTATACTCCAAACAAAAATTTAACAGCTGGCACTCCAGACCACTGAGTGTTTAAATGCAGGCAACAGAAGTCATAGTTGCATGCACTATTTTCCTCACAGCCAACTTTTCTCTTTTTTTTTTTCTTCTCCTTCCTTGGGTTTTAATCCTCTTAGGGAATTGGTTAACAGATGTAGACTGTGGAGAAGACAATAACATGTGTTGTTTGTTGCTTTCCTGTGCGTAATTCCTTGGTGCTTTGTCTGTGGCTGACCAAAAGTGATGGTAAACATGGTAGGAGAATTTTATGACATGCAGAAAATATTCTGTTAGGTAAAAGCCAGCAACAGCAAACTTGTTTCCTTTGAAGTCTCCAAAACTTAAAAATGTGAACAGTGTCAATTTTCCAGCCTCAAGCTGGAATTAAAAACTTTCAACAGGTGCTCACCACATTGAAGGACTGCAGGTCTGTGATTTCCTCTACCCCCCTGACGTAAATAAAAATGTTTACTGTTGGCAGATTTCATTCATCTGGATAGTGAATGAATAGGAAAATTCAGCATCAAGGCCTCAACACTACTTTTAATGATCAGATTGATATAAAGCAAGCAAATGAATTTGGCTTATACAACTTGGTGAAAAGTGTGTTTATTTCTGATATTCTGTGACCAGGTATTGGTGCAGCTTAACTCTCTTGCATTAATAGCTTTTGCCCTTAGAGAAAAGGAGAGCAGCAAAATTTCAGAGCCTAGAACTGTTGTTCCCACATTTCATCCCCATTTCTTCTTGAAAGGAGCATCAGTGATGTTGAGTTATCAAACAGTGAAGGTAAGTTCTGTGAGGTTTCCAGACAGATATTTCCAGTCTCCAGATTTTGGATTATTCTGCTGAAGTTGCTCACTTCAAGGAAAAAATTGAGACTATTCTACACCTCACTTTTTGAAGACTGTTTTTTAAGGATTTGAGCAATAGATTCAGCTACTTGTATAAAGTGAGTGTTGGAAGGGATTTACATGGTTCTCTCATCTATTCCCCCCTGTGCCTCACGTATTCAGGGGGCCAGATTAGCCCTTCTGTCATTTCTGACAGATGTCTGGAAAATGCCAGTGTCACTTGAATAATCTGCTCTAGTTCATTCATTCTTTCATTCATTCATTCATTCATTCATTCTCTAATTTCTGGATCACTCCTACTAATGTTCATTCCAAATTCCTTTGCTTAATTTTTTCTGAACTTTTGTATTTTTAAATATATTTCTTTATTTTAAGCCTCGTTTCTGTCTCCCCTCATATTTTTTTTGACTGAATTTATCCTCACTGCTTTTTCAGCTCTTATCTCAAAGGCTATGTTTTCTAGATTACTGATGATTTGTGGAGGTTCTTTTAAGAATTTTTGTGCCCCAAGCAAGGAAATGTACACCATTTAAGACCTTAACATCATTGACTCATGTAGAAAGTCTTCATAATCAAACATGTGAAGCATTTGCTCCTTCACATACTCAGGAGGATTGTCTATAATTGTGCAACTGATTATTCCATCCACTGTAGGGCTTTGCTTTTTGTTTTTTGGAGTTAAATATTAGCTTTTTCACAACACGAATTTCACTTGACAAGGTGATTTTGAGTTCTGTCTCTCAGTGTGCTTGAATGCATGAAGATGTGAGATTCCAATGTGTATGAAGGCTTTGGGGTGACCTAATTGCAGCTTTCCAATACCTGAAGGGAGTCTACAGGAAAGATGGAGAGACTTTATCCAAGGGCATGTAGTGACAGGAAAAGGGGGAATGGGTTCTAGCTGAAAGATGGTGGATTTGTATTAGATATGAGGAAGAAATTATTTACAGTGAGGGTAGTGAGGTGCTGGAACAGGTTGCCCAGAGAAGTTGTGGATGCCCTATCCCTGGAAGTGTTCAAGGCCAAGTTGGATGGGGCTCTGATCAACCTGGTCTAGTGAAAGGTGCCCCTGCCCAGGTCAGGGGCTTTGAAACTGGGTAATCTTTAATGTCCTTTCCAGCCCAAACCATTCTATGTTTATCCACAAATGTACTGTGTGTACTCCAACATCATTAATGAAAATATTAGTACTACCAAAACTTGGAACAGACTGATATTCTTCCATTACCCACTTTTGGGGATGCCAGCTAAGACAGTTGTTCCCTTACTACCCTCCCCATACTACCTACCCACATAGATTGTTAATTTTTTGTAGAAAAAATAAAGTTATTCTTGACAAGTTGATCTTGGTGACTATATAATTCCTTGTTCTCTTTTACCGTTTTTCTGAAATTTGGTGTTAAAGCAGCTGGCTCATTAGTCTGTCATTCCTTCATTTCTCACTTTTAAAAGAAAAGTATTGTCATCCTCTTTGGTCTCAAAGATAAATGCTAGCAGCTTGGGATTTATGTGAGCCATTTTTTTACAGTCTGCTTTTATGAACTACATTGGGCTACATTGGGTGTTGAACTTTCTTAAATACCCCTTGACATTTCTTCTCCCTGGTTTAGTTACCTGTTTGCCAGTGCTGCTAAAGGTGTTTGCTGCCTGACAGGTCCCTGCACAATGACTTAGTGAGGACTGACAGGTGAAGGCATGAAATACTTGACCAGTCTCAGTATCACCTGAAATTCCTACCGAGCAGCAGACTGACTCTTTTCTTTTCAGCTGTTTTACTTCATAGGGTATTATAACCTTTTGTGCCCTTTGTTGATCACATCCCATTTCTTGCCGTATCTATCTGACCGAGTCCAAATTCTTATATTACACCAATATTTTGTGGCACCAGCCACCCATCCTGTTAGCACTTTCACCATTTCCCCTTTCCTTCTTACCTTGAGATAAGTTATCTGAATGAGGATGGATTTCTACATACCACACGGACATTACACAGATGTTTCAAATTCTCTGTCTTGGAGACAGTATCTGTGTTATCGTAACAAATCTTACTCAGAGCACTTTCAGACTATAAATTATACATATCTTTGATCAGCAAAAATTTACTGTAGAGCTTGTTAGAGATTACTGGTGTCGTGTATAGTAAAACATGCTCTTGAAAAGTTGGGAAATGGATTTGGCATAAAAAGAAACTGATTAAACAGGGAAGGATTTTGTTGATTTGTTTGTTTGGTTTGGTATTATTTGCCAAGTATCTTAATTTAAGTAGAGAGGATTATGTGAATCGGTTAA
This sequence comes from Entomyzon cyanotis, assembly GCA_024500445.1. Lineage (NCBI taxonomy): Eukaryota > Metazoa > Chordata > Aves > Passeriformes > Meliphagidae > Entomyzon > Entomyzon cyanotis. The sequence continues at coordinate 65,017,163 of JAKEPQ010001016.1, read as the reverse complement.
ATGTTAAGTGAACATTTAATTGCACACACACATGCTCTGTGTGTTGGTTTAATTTAATAGTGTTTGATTTCTCACATCATCTACATCCACTTTCAGAGGTGTCAGCTTGCAGTCTCTAGGAAGTCCTTTTTTAAAGTACAAAATGTTTGCTAAATCTTTCAACTAATGATTTTTGATTCCTACAAAATTCCTTTTTTCCTTTATAAACAGCTTTTTCCCCACAAAATCACTGACATCTGCAGAAGATTTATTATTAATTTTCATTAATTTTATTTACTTTCATAATTTTTACATTATTAGTTTCCATTCTACAGAGCTTGAATAAGGCAAAAAACTTTTACTGTATTTATCATATATGATTATGTTTCTTTTACATTATTTCTACTTTTGTTTAGCGATTCAGTAACATGTTTGCTATGTAATTCAGCAGTGAAAGTTTGAAATTTTTATCAGTTCATTCTGCATGATCTAGTGAAGCCTTTAAGTTTCAGCCATTGAAATCACAAATCCATTTGGTCATACCTGGGCCTTCATTCTTAATGTCGTATGCTCAGCAAGATTTTTAGTCCCATGAAGTTGTTGTCCCCCCTCATTCACAGTCAGATGCAAGTGTGGAGCATGATTTATTGAAGGAAATGAATTTGGCACAGTGTACACACATTCAGCAGTGTGGTAAGAAAGAGTAGTGATGGATAGGTAGGTCCATCAATCTGAGAGCAAATGTCATTATAACCTGAGGAAACACCAAAGGAATTTGATATGTCTGCTGTAGCAGGCAGAACACTAGGAGGATAAGCATGATAACAGATTTTCATTAGATTGAAATTTGTAGTTTTTATTAATTTATACCACTGGAAAATTATTGCACTTTAGTCTGAGTTAGCAGAACCTCATGTTCTTCTATTTACAGGAGTATTTAGACCTCATTAATTCTATCTTCTCATTCATTCAGAGAACTTACAGGTTCGTTTTGTGTTTTGCCAGCTACTTGAACAGACGTAACCACAAACTATTCAGACACAGGCTGCTTTGAACCCCAGCCTCCCTTTCTACAACTCCAGCCCTAATGATAACACTGCTAAACATAAGCATGAAAATGACCACAGCTGGTAGCAGAATTGTTTTCTTGGCTGCTAGTTAAAGCTGGACATGTTTATCTCCTACCTTGAAATGTCTTGCCTTTCCAAAACATTCATCTTTCTTGGACCTGTCAGCATGTTTAACAGGGAGATGTTATAAAATTCTGATCTAGAAAGAAGACACTAAGAGACAGAAGTGGGTCTGAAAGGGGAAGGAGAATCACATTTGGGAGGAGGTGATAAAACACAGCTGTTGCAGCACTGTCAGTAATGTGTAGAGCTTGATCTAGAGAGATAACTGAGGCTGAGTGAAGAGAGGGAGCAAAGGAAATGTGGACACAGTTAAAAAGGAGCAGAGGAGAGAAAGGTATAAATTAATTATTTCATGAACTTCAACTGAATTACATCAGGATTGGATTACACCTATCTTGTGGTGAACTCATCAAGTAATGGAAATGCTTTGTAAAAATCAAAGCTCTCCAAAGGTTAGTACAGACATCAGTTTTCCATGTCACAGTTCTGGAGGTTTGTAACTTCTCTTTACTTCCAGAAATATAACAGAGTCTCCATCACTTAAAGTCTGTTTCCATTGCCTTTAGTCCTTATAGGTGTCATTTGCATTGTTTTTTCTCTCTGGACTCTTGTTTGTGTGAAGCATTCTTTACTCTGCGGTGTGTGTAGGAATGACAGAAAAATGAGATGCAGATTTCTTTCTCTGGATTAATTCTGAGGCCTTCCAATTTATTTTATAGGACTTTTTAGAAAACTTTCACTTCAACAAAAGCTCTTATTTTTAGTAAAAAATATACCATAGAGATCTTTTCTGTAAATGGAACTGAATTGGGGTGCTGAACACTGCCAACTTTCCAAAACTTAAAGAAAAGTCAGGTACATTACGTGTTGGCTCAAATAATTCTCCAGCTCACATAATTCTTCTCAGTACATTTTTAAAGGATTTTCCTAGGAATATGTTCTACTGTACTATAAATCTTTAGGGTTATAAAAAGCCATGTATTGATCATGGAAGTAAGATCGTGCAAACTACAGAGAACAAATCCGTGCAGGCAGGCCAGAGAACAGAACAGGGTATATGTAATTTTCCAGATTTTTACATTTTCTGTATTCTACATAGTACTGAAGGATGTATAACAATGTCCTTGAACGTGCAATGGTTTCCAGAAACGCCTTTGTGCTCTCAAATTATGCAGCAAGGTATATGACCATTTCTTATCTTTCCTCAGGTTCTGGTTCCTGAATGTTGCTCTGTTTCACTGTTAATTTATTTCCTGATTCTGCTGAAATGCTGCATTTCTGGGGAATATCTGTATGTTGAGCATTATTAATGTCATGGTTATACATCTCCCACAGGGGCCATTAAATGTATCAAGAAGACATGTTGGAGACTACAGTCTGGTGTTTGACTTGTGTAATATTGCTACAGCAAAGAGATGGCAGCAATGGATTACTTGATTACTTGTAGGCTTTAGGAAACCAGATAAAGTCACTTTAAAATGTTCTTGCTGAAAATACCAACAAACCCCATGATGAAATGACCATCCATTCTCAATGGAAACTGATAGTGGGTATTGGCAAGTGAAATTGAACTCAAAGGATCAAATCAATTTGGAAAAATCAATTTTTGACACAAGGCTTGGTCTCTGGCCATTTAAAGCAATGTTCCTATAAGATTAAGAATCCCAGTTGTCTCTGAAGGCCAAAATGTTATTTTTTTTAATCCTAAATGAGTTAATTTTACTTATTAAGCACAGAAACAGAATTTTTTCTGACAAAGGTGACAAAACCAGTCCAGTTTCCATGCACTTGCAGACACCTAAAGACTGTTACAGAAAACCTCCTTTCAAAAAGAAATGCTCACACAGGGAATTAGAGCTCTTGAACAAAATGATTCATCATTTTTTGGTGTCAAAAGCTGTCTCAGTTGCAAGCATCCTTGCAATGATATCTTCAGCTTCATGAAGTGAGTTTCAGCAAGTCACTGTTCTGCTCATTTATCATAACCCAGCTGGTCGTGGTCCTACATTACCAGTCCGGGTCATGCATAATTACTTCAAGTAAATTATCTAAACTACGTAAAAACATCTCCTAAATATCCTAACTACCAAAAAAGCTGTCATGCTTCTATTGATCATTTATAATTAACCATCTATGTACTATTTGATCAATTATTTCCTGGGAACCTTTGTGAGACTACAACCAAGAAGTTTATTAGAACATTAAATTGCAACTAAAGAAAACCCTTGAATTTCTTATTTTTAAATCACTGGCAAGTTCAGTTCCGTACCTTTGACATTTGTGTGAAGTGGGAAATGAATACTGGGAAGGCTGAGCTAAATATAGTTTTATGGTTGTGCTTGTGAGGAAACTGTGGAGTAAAAGAAACAACAGCAGGTATCAGAATATTTGTATTGGGGGATGGGGTCCTTGCAACCCTAAAATCAATCAGAAAGTGCTGACAGGTTTAAAGGCATGGGCTTGACTGTGGAGTAATTCAGAGGAAGCCAAAAGTAGCCTAGGGACTTAGTGGATCTGGTGACTCGTGGGTGATGTTTAAGAACTACTAATTACCAGGTTTAACCAAGGTGAGAAACAGAGAACAGGATACTTTGCATCAGCAGCAAAACTCGTGATTTCAAGCTTTCTGACTCAAAGCCAGGGGAAAACTCCCATGGAGTCAGTGACTTTTTAGGCGTTTTTGTTTTATTATATAAACAATGAGAGCCTGGTGCTGAGTCCTCGCACACTGCACTGATGAAAACATTGAGTGAAGTCCAGCAGTCTGCTTCCATTCCAGTTATAGATATTAACCTGACGCTCTTTCTCTGGTTTTGTTCCCATAAAACTCCTTCTGCCTTTAGCTAAGTGCTAAGGAGAAGTGCTAAGGAGAGGCAACTAAACTTGTTAGTGTGGTCTAGAAGGAACAGCAAGTGAGAAAAGAGGGATTGGTATCCTGCCCACCAGTACAAATGGGAAAGGGCTCTCAGTAGCTCATGACTGGGCTCAAAGATATTAAAACAAAACTTGACCTTGTTAGAAACTTCTGCTGAGTACATGACAACACTTTTAAAATGATGCAGTACTTCAAGAGACTAAACATGCTGGCCATCACAGGTAGGCTTTTCTGTCAGGCTTCCCTGTGCTCCAAACTCAGCAGCTTGACAAATACAAGTAATATTCACGTGGGGTAGAGAATCCTCTGAGTCACAGGCATGTGAATGAACCATGTGATTTTGGTTATTGATTTCTGCTATCCAGTTGGCCCATTTCCATTAACAAAATTGAAGCCTGAATCCTCTGCCACAGGGGATCAAACATCTACATATGTTCCAGCTTCTCATGGACAGCAAAAGAAGAAAAAAATGCAGTAAAAAACCCTATCCAGCAAGCCTTACTCAACAGGCCTTCTAGCTTCCAGATTCATATGCTATGTTTTCCCTACATCAGAAGCTGAACTGCTTTTAGCATTGTTCAGCAGCATGTTTGCACAATCAAGGGCAAGATTTTTGGCCCATTGTATTACTTTGATGATGATGATAATGCTGTAATTTGCGTTTGTCTACATCAGGAGTTCAAACTGGAGTCACAGTCAATCAACACAGAAACAGCCATTATAGACTTAGAAAGACTCCCTTCCAGTGTGAGGTTTAGGAGTTCTATTTCTAGCACTTAGCTGTGATGTAATATACCTTGGAGTTCTGATCTAGCACAAGAGGTGCTTGCTTGAAGGTCTGTGACAAATATTGCACCCAACTGGACCCCAAGCACCTATGTCATCATAGCACTGAATGTCCCTGGTCCTTGTGCTGACTCTGTGCAAGTGGGATGAATTTTAGAATGAATGAAAACATGAACAAAAAGTGGATGGAAAGTGGAGGAACATGCTGCCTGTTAAAAAAAGCACTGCAATTTCTTCCATTATTATTTTTTCTTGAAAAAAGCAACATTTTCAAAGTGCGGACCAAATCAACATATTCTTCCTAATTTCATATTGATATCCACTCAATTTCAGATAATTTATCTGTGATTGAAACATGAAACACCTCTCCCTTTCAGGAAGTCTCATTAGACCTATGAACTCAGTAATTATGTTTAATTCTTTCCTTTAGAAAACCCAATTTCTTTCTTGACAGGCCTGGCAGCTTATTCCACCTTTTGAGTATAATCTGTGCTCCAGAAGGCCTTGATTTGCATGAGTGGAGTTAGAAAAATTTTATTAACTCATTTTAGAAAAACCTTAAATAATACTTTGAAAGGGTCTCCTGTTAATTTTTGGTTTTCTCTTTTCACCCATTTAATTTCTTGCTTAGTTTCCAACAGAAAGACACTGATGTCGCTGTTGAGCCGCTAGCTGAGGAATGACCCAGGTTCTCAGACAAGGAAGGAGAAAAGGTGTCTTTATTATTTTGATTTCCATATATATAGAGTCTTCAGAGGTCACCCAGATTGGTCAGCCCGAGACCTCCCCCTAGGCCCAATTGGCCAAGCCCGAACTGACCTAATCCGGAGACGTTGTTTTCAAAACATCCAAACTTTATCTTTGTTTATGAAATGTAGCAAAATGTTCTCACGAGGAAGACCTGTGCTAGCCACACACTCATTTTGGATAATTTCAACATTCATATTTATTTTTTTTTAATAATGAAGACTGGGAACTCAAATAAATGTACACAATACTTTATATATGAAAAGCAAGACTGACAATTTTATTAATTTTCAGTACATGATCCCATGTTACAAAGTTAAGATTGTTCTGAATACAGATTGTTTTTATGCACATAGACAGAGATCAAATACAATATTTTTTTATCCTTTCTAAGAATATTAAGGTTCACTTACCAAAATAAATCTTGTGACTCTTATTCTGTCTCACATCCTAAAGCAGAGGTTAGCAGAGCATAAACTGAGGGGAGGGAAGTGAGGCTGGTTTACTTTGAGCTATTGAGGTGACTGAGGGTTAGAAGTGTTCAGATCATTGCAGTAGGTGTCAGCACCTATTAGAGGAGGGATAATTGCAGAAAGCCCTGTGAGGTGCCTCATCTCTTTGTGTTGTATTTATCAGCTTCCCCCTCCTCTGACCTCCAACTAGATCTACATGACTAATGGAAGTGGGAAAAGGAGGCATGAGCAAATAAAATGAGTAAATATTTCCTAATGCAAAGAGCAGAGGTTTTCTTTTTTAACCTCGGGGCTAAAGCATTATAATCTAAAAAAAAGCCCCAAAAAATCTGTGGAGTGGCTCTCCAGTTATAGCTGCCAGTGTCAATGAGCTGCTGTGGATGCAAAGCAGCTCCTGAATGCTGTCAGGACCTATCTGTGGGTTAGCAGAAAAGTTACAGAAGTTAAGAGAGAGGTTGTTCTCTTTGGCTTGAAATGTCTCTTTTTTTCTTTTTCCCCCAGTGTTTTTACCACGTGTTTTGGAGTGATGAGAAGCAAAGAGGTCTACATTTTCAGTCTGTGATGTTTCCTAACTCCAGCTGGCTCAGGGCTGTTTTCTATGTGAGTAGTGGCAAACCATGAATCACAGCAGCTGTCCTGCGCCCCTCATTGATATAAGAAGATGTGGGAGGGAGCTAAGATAGACAAGAACAGGGGACCACTGCTTATGCTTCCAGCATGAGGTCTTCTAGCTCAACAAGGACTGAAATTCAAATGCTGGATGGGTAACTCAGTACCTGCATATTTTATACATAGGAAGTGTTTTTAAAGTTGTAGTGAAAATGTTAGAAATTCTGTGAAAATATCACATATTTAACTGTTCAATAAAAAGCAGAATCTGGGGGAAAAGAAGTTGTGTGGAAAAACAGGGGCAAAAGCTGGAAATGTGGTATCTGCTCTGTGAACTCTGACCTGCTGAGGTAAGATGCTGGGATGAAGGAGAACGCCAGATCTCTGAGGTGCTGCATGGACTCTTGTTGTCATGGGTTCAAGTTGTCCTGTTGCTCTTTTCTCCAGGACCCATGGTATAGTCTGTGACTCAGTGCTCTGAGTACAACATGGGCAGCCAGGTTAGTTCAGCAAACAGTTATGAGTTAGGTCTGCTAATTTCATCAAGGTCCCAGGATACTCTGCAGATTATGCATTTTAAAAGTATACAAATAAAATCCGAGGATGTCAAGTTAGGAAAAAGGTTAAATTTTGTATCTGAATTTGTAGATCATAATTCTCTAAAAGGAGAGAACCTCAGTTCATTGGGTTTTAATAAAGTCTATGGAAAAGACCAATTCTTGACTCTGATAGTTCAAAATCACTCTATACCTATAATACAGGGCTACAACATTTATATCCATGGATATGGTTTGTGTCTTTTCTTTTTAGATTTTTAGAATGAATAATAATATTTTTAACTTCTTTGCATCTGCCTGCTCATATTGCAGCCTTTTTTTTATACTCTGGAATAGAATGGAGTGCACTGCCTTCTGTATTTGTCTGTGTTGGCTGAGAGGGGTCTATGTCATTTTTCTTATCCCATTGAGACAGGATTAGTTGAACCAGAACTTCCTCAGAATTTGCTGATATCATTGTTCGTGTAGGATGGCTGATAATAGAAGTTCTTTTCCAGAAGGGCCAAACAGGAAAAGAAACCTCTTTGCAATTATGCAATGCTCACATGGGAAAACCAAAGCCCCTCTGCTTGTGCTGTTTCTCAAAGCAATGAAAGATCCATCCACTGAGGGGAGATACTTCAGAAGTCTCTGAAATTGGCATTAATAAAGTGGATATTGTTTAAATTTAAAAAACAAAAAAATTATCAGTAAAAATGGAATAATTTTCAGAGAAGTGTACATGCTTTTAGAGAAAACTATTTTTCTGTCAAAATAAAAAAGCCCCAAGTTACGCCACCTAATGATGATTCCCTTTTGCCTCACCATCTTCCAAAATGGGAAGAAAGCCTTAAAAAAGCACAACATGAAACCCTTTTTCTTACAGATATCAGTAGGCAGGGACAAGGTAGACCGTAGTCTGCTGACAGCAAATCGTCAATGAAAACAAAATATCCAGTTATCCTGTCCACCCCACAGGACCTGAGAAGCTTTGCTGGGTGCTGCATCTGCTGAAGGACTGGGAGGAATCCATGGGAATAGACAAATAGTTCTATTATCAACTGTATTTTGGGGAAAAATTCCCTTTTTTTTTCCCCTTTTTTTTTCAATGTTCTGAGGTGCTTAAATTGGCTTTGTCTTTGTATCTTCATTCAGATCCCTCACAGCCATAGCATAATGATCAGGAGGATGGTGGCACTAAGCTGTCCCATATATGAGGCCATTCCTATAACCTGGTGCCAGAACAGAACATGGAGGAGTTTCTCTTCAGAAGGTTCACCAGAAATGAGGTGCCCACACACATTTGCAGATTTTCATGCAAAAAAAAAAAAAAAAAAAAAAAAGTAAGTTACTTGGAATTCTTTTCCTTCGTGGGGAATAACGCTATGCAGAGGATGGGTTGAGAAAACATCTGTAACTAAGATAAACCCAAACTTTTATGGGTGACTCTTGTCGCTGGTGCCTCTCAGGAAGGGAAAGCTGCAGGGCCTTGAGGATGAGCTGAGGGCATGCAGTGGTGGGGAGGAAGATGAGAGGAAGGAAAAGGTGAAAAGGGCTTGGGAATTTGAAATCCTCTGAGGTGGGAAGAAGGCTTAAAGGATATCTAATGGGAGGTTCTTAGGCTGCATAAATATCTTTCTGTGGTCAGGTAAGTCCAACATTTTCTCCCATCAGAGTATGGTTGAAAGCTGAGGTTGAACACAAGAACCATTTAGTGCTGGATGAATTTTTCCAGGGAAAATCCAGCATGATAGTGGAGCCTGTGCAGCTACAACATGAAATACTCCTTATGCCTGGAAGCAGATAGTAACCATGAATTTTATAAAGTTCCCATTGTTGCAGTGTCTTTCTGACACAGCTGCACTCCTTCCCTTCATGGCCTCTCCAAAAGGAAGGAAAAGCTTGTCCAGTTCGCCTCGATGGGTACACAGGGATATATTCCCATTGGTTCCAATAGCCACAGTATCTGATATCTTTCCCACAGAATCGGAAAATGCTAATCTAAGCAAAATTGTAACCCACCACTGGTTGAGAACATCTGTGAAATCAAGATAGTAAGAAAAAATTCTGGAAGGATACTAAGATACAAGATCATCAAAAGGGTTTGCAAGAGGATTAGAAGCAGATAACACAAGTAATTTTCCCCTTCTCTATAGAGGAGATTGAATTTAATCATTAAACCTAGCTTTCGTTCTTGCAAACATTTAAAAGTATTTCTAAAAGACTGTTCTCTGAAAGTACTGAAGTACAAATATAGCATTCAGGCCAGATGTGTAACAGTATTTCTAAATGTGGACATATTTGTGACATGAAAAATGGGAGAACTTTACCACTGATGGATGTTATTTACCTGCTTTTAGCTTTGACTATACACAGGCAACACAGACAGCCTGGTCCTGTCTACCGTTGATGTCTCAGTCACCCACTGAAGTCTACAGGAGTTAAAGGTGAAGTCAAGATCTCTCTGAGCAAAATATTAAAGATTACATATTAAAATATGTATTATATGTCACTACTATATCTATATAGATACATATATAAATATTAAAGTTTGCAGGACTGAATGAAAAGGATTATTACATGTGTTTATTTGCCAGGCAAGTCAATGGGAATTAAGGTGTTGGATGGTTTCTAGACATTTGTGTGCTGAGGTCTGTGTTCTCTTTGCCCCTCCACTTCCACTGATCTTAGCAGAACAGAAATTCAGTATTTCCTGGAGTAAGGATGTTTTATTACCTCATAATAATATACGTCTTTAAAAATGGTGGGAAAGCTGAAAGAATTTTCAGCTGTATCAAATTTGAGTAATATATCATGGCTATGTAGACTATAGGAGAGTTGAATTTGAGCCTGCTGGAGTCAGTGGACAGACTCCAGCTGAATAAAATGGGCTTTGGGTCAGATCCAGAAAGGCAGTAGGGAATTGCAATCAGACAGTTTAAACTTATCATAAGTTTGTCTTGGAAATTCTGCTTAGAAAAGGCCTTTTCATCTGGACACAGAAAGACTCCTGAACTGCTGTCTAGTAATAGATGTTCTCATTTTCACAAACGTGAGTAGCTTTTGCACTCACTGTGATCCAGAACCTGCACTAATCCTAATATATGGAATTTGATTAATAACAACAGCAACTTTAGTGGTGTAACATGGCAGACTTTAAACAGCACTTTGACACACATTTTAAATCTGGGCTAGTGAGAGTTTCAATTAAATGATAATATAACAGATTTCATTTCATGCATGTTTACCAAGAATGAGAACACAGCAGGAGCTCTGGGAAAGATAATTACAAAACACTTTTGAATATTTTCAGTCTATCTCTAATGATGCTATTGGTTTCATGAAATGTATTTTGAGAACAGTTTATAGCTTTCATCACACTGTGGAAGTGTGAAAAAAGTCTAGTGTTTTAAAAACTATTATTCTAGGTTTATAGCTAATTTTACTGTCATGTTTAACTTAGAAACTTTAATGCATTGCAAAGCAAATGAAGGGAGGATATTCCCAGGTTTCTTTGTAATTTTACTCAGTGTTTTTCTGAAGGAGGCATGCATTACAGGTGAATTCTTTCTCGGTTTCAATCAGACTGTCTTTTTAAAGACATCAACTACAGTAGAATCTTTCATAAATAAGAAAAGTCAGTTTACTTACTAAAGGAGTAAAGTTTTGGCACAATAATAGTAAAAAAAATGCAATCTTGCCTCAATTAAATTTCGAATGTATGTAAGTAAAAGGGAAGGATGTAAGAAAAGACAACATGCATTAAAGAAGTTTTATCATAGTTCAAGATACTAATTTTTTCCCTATTTAATTTCACTAAAAAAATAAAAGATGTCCTGTCTGGTCTCAATATTTATTGTGGCTCATAAAATAACATGATATTAGGTAACTTTTTCCCCAGACTGTATAATCTGAAAATAAGAATGGGAAAAGAGTAGGATGGAATAAAGACAGTAACACCAAGCCCAGGTTTAACAGGGTAATTTTTATGGACATTGTAAAAATACATCAGCTATTTATTTTGCCCCAGAATATCTCGCATTTATGTAATTTTATTAACCATAAAGGTATTTTATACCATTTCACATCACATCTAATATTTTAAAATAGTTTTCCAGGAGTTCACATCTGTGCCACACTATGTAGCACACAGATGGAAGGGTGCTTTAAATATTTCTTGACAGGTGTGCAAGATGTGTGGCTGTGGAGATGAGAGCTGCATTGGTGATGAAGCAGAGGAAGCAGATGACCTGTGATGATGGACTTCCCTGTGAAGGGAGTTGGAGCTTTTGGCTTCTGCACCTTTCCAGTGTATTACCCATGGCAGCAATGCTGACTTTGGAGACAATGCGTGTTTCACGAGGTTGGTCAGCAGGACATGTGGTGACACCACAAAAGATGGGAAATAAGATTTCTGCTTACACTCACTAAATCACAGCTTTCAGTTGGCAATGCTCGTGAAGGCCTGGAATCTCAATTCTGGTGTCCCTTGCAGGACAGAGTTTAGTTCATGGATGCAGGACAGGAACAACTGGTGGGATGCTTTCAGACGTAGGTCACGGATTTCTGCTAAGTCTCACCTGTGAACCTTTTCACGATGGAACTATTTAAATCTGTTTGCTTATGGATTATTTTTTATGGTGTATTTGGCCTTCTTTTTTTTTGTGTCCAATAAAGCTTTTCCTGCTGTTAAAGCATTCATACCATCTCCTCCCCCCCTTAGACTCTTTGTTGTCCAATAAATGGTGAGTCCATGCTGCAGTCTTTACTTCACCAAGGGTGTTTACATTTTCCTTAAGGTATATCAGGTTGTCAATGCATAAATTTTATACTTTTGAGATATCTTTGTCAAATGTGGTTGAACTGGATGAATGTATTCCAAAATTATTTATGAGGTTAATAAATATAGAAAGAAATTATGCATCCTACATTTTTTTGCTTAGGAAAACAGGTTGAAGTAATTTTCTAAGCATTTTCAACATGATGAAAGAGCAGGTAGGATTTTGAGAGAGTTATAGCAAAGTTCACGTTTCTTTTTTCGTGTAGTTTATAAGAGACAACCATAGATGCATACAGGTCATCTTGAGATGTTTATGACAGATGAAAGAAATTCAAAACATTACAACCACATGTCATTATGGGTTTTTTTGTGTTTCCTTCCTGTTTTTCTTTCCTCCAAATTATGTGCATTTAAAAATCAACAAATAAAACCACAGTGTTCTGAGAGAGAATTAGCTGTGAGTGAACAGTTTGGGACAGCAAGGCCACTTTTACTTTGGATGCTTTCCATTCACAGCGTGGAAACACAAATACATGTGGGGACCATGAAACAAACGAACAGATTTTTAACTTCACCCTTTGCTTCTATGCGCCCTGCTTTTGATCAGATGTAACAGACTGGAAAGCTGTTTTGTACTGTGGATTTTTTTTCCCTAAGGTAAACTTTGGAAGACATTCTATGTAATTTCCTTGGGTGCTGCCACTTATGATGATATCTGCTTTGAAGTATCATCGGTCCTAAATACAGCAGTGCAGCTTTCCTTTTGCTTTTGAATGCAAAAACTAATCTCTTTTCCTAAATAACTCTTATTAATTCCTCTGTGTTTCATAAGAAGAAAATGATTTCTCAGTTCTCTCCCATTTTCACCACCTATGACATTTTCAGCCTTGGGGCCATCTCAGGGACATTATTTTTCTCTCCTGATTGTTGAAGACACTGTGGGACCATATTTCTAAAAGCTGCCTGAGTCCTACTAGAGGGGCAAAACTTTACTGCTAGTCCCTCAAAGCCAGTAAGACAAAAAGGGAAGATATGCAGAGATTTTAACTGCAGACCTATTCAATGGATCCAAATGAAGGCCAGCTAAAGAAGAGGGCTCCTGTTCTTCTGTAGTCCCAAGCATTTTGTCTTGTGACTACCCCCTCCCCTCTTTCTAAATAATACCATGTCAGATTTGCTGAGCTTGTGTCTTTACCACAAGGTGCATCAGAAGATTGATTGCAAGGTGTTTGTGAGCCAGAGGTAAACCCAAATTTTGGAAAGTTTACCATTATTTCAGGAACTGGAATGCACAGTCTGGCACACACATCAATTTATTCACAATTTAGGTGAAAATCCTATGATCCAGGTGGCTGCAGGGTATGTACACTCACAGGGTATATAGGTATATAGGTATGCTCACAGGGTAGACACCACAGTGAGAACTTACTGTGACAATGGCCAGCACACTTTGGAAAAACTACAGTAACCCTTCTTCACATGCTTATGTAAGTTATTCAATCTTTTTTCACCTCCCCAAGAATCTCATACAGGCTGACCGCATCTTAGCTCCTTGTTTACTTACAAAATGTGCAGATCACAGTCAGTGCTAATTACAGGCTTTGCAAAACTTATGAAAAACATGGAGGAAAGGCCTTTAACTCTTTATTCTAGCAGGTCTTCTTGTGAGTACAGGTGTGTTCTGCAGAATTTTCCCGTCCAAACAAGCATGCTGAGGTATGGACTCTTTGCCACTTTTCTTTTGGAGTATTTCAGTACCTCAAATCTCCTTTCAAGGTATTGCAATGAATATAAATATTTATCTTAGTTTCATACCAGCACTTCTGGTTCAATTGTTTATTTTGGCAGCCTCAGAGATGACTTTGTATTCGAGGAGGTACTGATCTTGAGCAGGCTTTTTCTGCTTGCTGGTTTGGGCATTGCACTCAGAGCTGGGGCAACCACTGTGTGTGAAACTGCAGGTGTGCACCGTGGAGCTCCAGGTGCTGTGACAAAGGAAACAACCTAATCTGTAAGGGGAAAATGCATGATTCTGCTTGTTGGGCAATAACAGCACTGTGGCATGGGAGGGAAGAGGAACCTCTCAGTGGAGGGAATCAGTGCAGTGTGCAGTTGGAAACACCTCCCTGGAGTTGGTCTGAATCTGCACAATGTGGAGTTCCCAGCATGAGAAGGGATGGAAGATATACTCACCATCTATAGTACTCTTGTTACCCATCTTATGAAAACTGCTGTTTCATTAAGCCATTTGTTGTTGGGCCTTTCTTGCTGAGATGCAGAAAGGACCCTGCACCATCTCTCTCTCTCCCTCCCTCCTCATCGCCCCACCACATGCAGAAGTATCTTCTATTACATACATATTTTCTGTGTCTCCATTATACTGCAATTTCATCATGATATGAAAAAAAAGGGTGTAAAAATTGAAGACTTTTCTGTTTCTTGTATTTTGGCCATTTTTTGATTTGCAGACTCTCATTCAGAACTGGTTAGCTTTCCTAGAAACCCTTCTTTCCCTTTATGGGGAACAGATTTGATAATTCAATGCAGGCCTACTTTTTGTTTTCTGTCTCACTGTATCATGTTCCAGCAGTGTCTGCTACCCAAGTTCTCCTTTCGTTACTTGAATTATATGGCTATAGTATACCCAGCAAAAACTTCCTGAACTGTTTTACCTTAATCCAGCAATGTGCTTAATGTTAAGAATGCAACTAATCCCAGTAAAATGAATGGAGCTATTAATGAATTTAATCATATTTCCAGGTGAAAGCTGGTATGAATTATCCTACTGCCACTGTCCTAAGCTACTTGACTGTGCAAGCAAAGCACTATAATGAGACAGCCTTCAATGTAAAATTTTATTCACAAAATATTCTAAGCATAAGCTAAAAGGAGTGCCAAAAAAGACTTTTAAAAACAAAATAAATAATGTGAAAGAATGACCCAGGAGGAATGCTGGGGCACATTTCTGATATCCATATGACCAAGAAGCTTAAGGTATTTTTTTACACAAACCCTACTATGTTCCAGATAAAATAATTTTATTTATTAAGCAAACACTTTATCATGAAATATACTGGTTTAGGATGTGTGATGCTAAAGGTTTAACATAGAATCATAGAATGTCTTGGGTTGGAAGGGACATTAAAGATCATCTTAAGCCATGAGCAGGGGCACCTTTCACTAGACCAGGTTGCTTAAATTCCCATCCAACCTGGCCTTGAACACTACCAGGGATGAGGCATCCACAAATTCTCTGGGCAGCCTGTTCCAGTGCCTCACCATCCTCACAGTAAAGTATTTCTTCTTAATACCTATTCTAAACCTGCCCTCTGTCAGGTTAAAGCCATTCCCCCCTTGGTCTGTGATTACATGCCCTTGGAAAAAGCCCCTCTCTAGTTTTATGGTGGGTTCATGATGTGCTGGGTGAAGAAATGGATGAAGGGCAATCAGGGCTCAGAGTGCTGTAGTGGTCACCAGCAGCATTTCTTCAGGGGTCAATTCTAGGGTCAGTTTTGTTCGACATTTTTAGCAACAATCTGTATGCAGGAGTTGAATACATAATTTAGAAGTTTGTTGGTGATATCAGACTGGGGGTGCTGTTGACTTGAGAGAGAGGCAAGAGACTTTGCAGAGGGATCTAGATAGTTGGGAGCATTGGGAAATCATTAATAGGATGAAATTTAACAGGAACAAATGCTGGATTCTGCACCTGGGATGGAACAATGCCAAGCAAAAGTATAAATTGGAAGAGGAATGGCTGGAGAACAGCCCAGCTGCTCTCAGGGATCTGGGGGTGCTGGTGGATAGCAGGCTCAATATGAGTCAGTTGTGAACTTTATTGCATGTTATTGCTAGTTATTATCTAGTGTAAGCTGCCATCTGGGGTCTTTTTATGAAGAACTTGTGAATTTGAAAACCGATCTTTTACCCCCATAACACATGAGTTGGGTTAATGAAAACAGAGCTTTTACAAATCTCTCCTACAGACCCTGTCTTGAGTATATGAATAGCCTGTCACAGCTACACAAAATTCCTTATCAATTTTGTTGAGTAGTGTTTTTGTTAATGACTGTGTCCAACGTCTCTGACTAAAATGGCAAATTTAGACATATGAACTGCTACATTAATCACCTTTCAGTCAAAATGCCTAGAATGAAAAGGTTTTTAGTAATAGTGAAGAATAAATAGGTATTATCTCCTTTGTCTCTTGTATCTAAATATATTTTGCAGGTCTTATGAAGACCTTAAGAAAACTCTTGCTAATACAAACATTTTTATGCTATGAGGTAGTTTTGTTCTGCAGAATTTTTCTGAGGCTGATTCTAATAAACTTCATAGTTGGATTTTGAGAAACAGACAGTGTCAGGCAGCAGTAAAAATAAATAATGTACTGTTTGATTCAAATTCTATCTGGATGCAGACTGTTCCCAAATTCTTGTCATAAGTAACACCATCCAAAAAGTACTGGTCCTCGCTTCTAGTCATATTCCAAGTGCTTTGAATGGCATTTCAGTGAACAGTGGTGACTCATTTCAGCATAGAGTCATCAGCTGGACCTGCAATTTGACTTCAGGAAAGCATCGCACAGATGCCAAAGCCACATGTTTATTTGATTTATTCATGTTTGAGGAGAGAAGACTTCTTTGGAACCCCTGAGGGGTTGTCCTCTCTATTTTCTCCCCTGCATCCTTGCGGCCCTTGTGGTCCTTTTGGCCAAGAGGAATGGGACACACCTTTTTGAGCTGCCAAACCCTTGCTAGCCTGGAGCTGGACTCCCTACTGTCCACAGCTTATCATGAGAAGTATGGAAATATGACCCAAGAAATTTAAGCACCTTTGTGAAATCTCCATAAAAATACAGATAAATGCCCTTCACAAATGGAAATTATCTTTCTTTTTTTAGCTTGTGGACTGTATTTAGTGCCTGAACCTGTATTGTGTTCCTTTCTGTAGGGTACTAGTGGCAATTTTTTAATCCCTGTGTGGGTCATAAATAAGTGTACACCTGGATGGGGGCAATGGTGATGTTAGAGATCTGTATATTTTCTGTCTGCCTCCACACATGAGGTTGATGTGATAAGATTACCCCATCTCCAGTTTCTTCATAATTTTGCTTATGAATGCAATGCATTTGAAAAGCTGTTGTTTTGTGTCACATTCTGACAATCCATTTATGAAACGATGAGATTCCATATCCAGCATTACAAACCACCTAGGCTCTCAATTTTCTTTCAAATTGCTATGAATTATGACTTTGTAGGTATGAGAGCCCCTTAGCAGCCACACTGACTTAGCTGCTCTGGCCTGAAAACAATTTTCAATAGAAATAATAATTCTAATGAGAAGAGATACGAGGCCTGTAAGGAGCAGTGGATTCATTGCTAAGTATATTTTGGGATTAGTTTAGAGTGAGAAGGATACTGGTATAGGCTTTGATCTTGGCTGCATGTGTCATCAGGCAGGTACATTTTCCTCTTGCCCCCTGAGAACCTGACTGAGATTTGTCAAAGTTCACACTTCTGATCATGTATGCAGGAAATGTAACCTTGGTAAGGCAGTGAACGATGTCCTCTGGCTGAGTTGTCCTCAGCATAGTGCAAAAGAATGTGAATAACTGTTTTTCACTGAGGCAAGTGGCTGCAGACTTGCAGTCTCTTCGAAGTGTTAATTTTCCAATTGCTCTTTTTACTATGGAGCCAAAAACTTGCATGATATACTGCAAAAATGACAGATGGCCCTACATAATTTTGCAAGTGCAAAAAAAGTACATGACACAGGGCCTTACTCAAAAATTGTTTCTTAATTAAGACATGCAGTAAGAATACTGTTTAGTTAAATTCCAGGTGTCCTAGCAAACTGTGTCTGTTAGACATATGTCTCATATCTAAATTGTCTTAAATGCAGATGGAAATTTGGAAACATGGAATTTCTTAGAATACTGTTTGTAAGTTCAAATTATTAAACTGATGTCATTCAGGGCAGACTCAAATACAGAGTATTAAAATCTCAGAGGAATAAAAGTCTGGCATTTTCTAGCTAAGGCAGTTTTAATCATACCTTCCTCAAGCATCTAAAATTGATTTCTAATGAGGCTTTTGAAAATGAAATAAAAAATATTTCAGCATACTTAAATAATTATTTAATAATTAATGGAGGCATTAAGAGATTGAGCACAAAAGAGCTTGAGCACAAAATAATGACTGTGTGGGCTAGGGAAAGAAAAAAACAACATGGATCTGAAGGGGAGGTGTGCACAGCAGGAAGGTTTGAATACTCATGGTTGGGCTGTAATTTACTTTTCACATCATTTTTAGAGAAGCTAAACTGTAGCAATCTCTTCACTGGCTGCTGGTTGTAGCCATGTCTGGAAATAAAGACAACATTTATATTTCAACAGATAAAAGTATTGTTAGGAACAGGCAATGAAAAGCTTTGCATGCTAATGAATCAACAAGGAGAAGTTTTGTATCTTGAAGAGTAAACTAGAAACACTTCATGACTCTCATGGGTTTTGAGGACTTTATTTGATATTTGCCCTCTTACAAGCATTTATACACTATATATTCTCGTAACTGCTCTTCTACTTACCTTATCACAGCTTCTGTGTTTAAGGTATAGGATTTAAACCTTAACATTTCAGTAAAGATTTTATTAATTATCACTCATTAATTACTTTAGTTACAGTGAAAAACAAATGCTTCATCTGCTTTAGGCTCAACAAGAACTATGAAACTTTTGTTACAGGGTTTTTGTTTTGAGTTTGAGGGTTTTTAGAAGATGGCAACAAACAAATCTGCTCTTCTGTGCCAAATTAATGTAAATTTCCTCCAGTAGCAAAAAGAAGATAACAAATAATTTATACTAATCAAATTGTTTGTTTTAGCTAGCTTATGACTGTGCTATGACACATTGTGACACTTGCTGCTTGCTTACCTTGTTGCACATTTCTCCTTTCTTCAGTTCCTTACTACTTTCTAGACGTTTTCTAGACGTTTCTAGACGTTTGTTTCCATCATTGGTGCAAGTGCCACTTCTTTAAATGTAAGTCTACAAGTACATATAAATCTTATTGTTAGTAATCAATCTGTTTCCATTTAAGTCTTTCTTTTCTTGTGGTTTTTTTTCACCTTTTAACATTTTTTCCTTTTCATTTTACTTTTCCCTTCTCCTATAAATTTGGATAGTCTGTGAACATATAGGCTTAAAAGAAAGTATTTTGTTAAAAAGAGTAAGAAAATATTGGTTTCTTTATAAAATTTCACATTTGCTTTATTGAATTTCTTGGAATTTCTCTGCCCTCACTCTGCTCTTAGAGAAGCAGAAATAAGAATAGATGTTGTTGCTTTAAGTGTAACCATTACTATAGATGTATAAACTGCTTTCCAAAAATGGATCTGTTTAAGCCCTCTATAACAATGAACCTTTTTTTTAAAGTAATGTGACAAAGATATTCCCTGGATGTTTGCAGGGTCTGTCTGTGTCACCATAAGATTACAAAACAAGCCAAGCAGTGCAGAAACTTACAGACAACGCAGTCTTTTGTGTGATCTGCTGGAGGAACTGGAATAGACCTAAGGTTTGTTATTCTTCTGTACAACTCAAACAAATAGCAAGATTCCAGAATCAGTGACCTCTTAAATCTGAACGAATAAGGCTGATAAGCTCCAGCCATGTCTAAACTAAATACTTTTATTGAATCTTGCAAGTCCCCTGTGGGAAATCTGGCAACATTTCTCAGGTCTGTGAGAAAATAAATTGGGAACAATTTAAACATTAGCTTGATTGAAAGACGTTCTGGAAATTTTCCAGGAAGTAAAAAATAGTAAAAAATTAAAACACTTGTGCATAAAATTTCCTAAATGATTTACTGATAGATGAAATTTCTCTAGAGGTGTCTTTGATGAAATAAAGCCATTATGAGGGCTTGTTCACTTCATCTTATGAATGAACAGGTGAGAGATTCCTTACAGCTCTGTGAGAAGGTATAAAGAAATGTAACTGAATGTTTAAGTACAAAAAGACAAAGCTCAGAGCACAAAATTCTAATGTTCAGCTTATAACAGTGGGTCACATAATTGTGCCTATTGAAGTACAATGCCAATTGCTTACCAGAAAGAGCTCTGGTTAATAGATTTTATATCTTTTGGGTCCTAGTGTTATAGTCTGATACCTAAAAACCCCTGAAAATTTCAGAAAAAATCAAAGCCACATCTATGTGTCCTTCAAGGTTCAGAATGCCTTTTTCAGTGCGAATATCTTATGCCTTCTATGTAAAAGGTTCTTGTTGTCAGCAGTATCTCTTTCATTTACACCTGCTTTTTAATTTTTTTTTGTCTCTGTTTGATGGGTTGCTGAGATCTATATTTGAGAATGGAACACTGAAATGGTGCCACTTTGACCACGTAAACTTCTATAGATGGAAGCTTTCTAGTTTGTTTTGTCTAACAAGGATAACTTTCCTTTTGATATTTATTTAATTGCTTTCAGCCAATTTGTAGTTACAGTGGTTTTGTTATTATTGACAAGGCAGATTTCTCAGTCTGGACCTGTTGTCTTTCCTGAAGAGATGCTTGCCAGACAATTAATTTTTTACCACGCTAGCCAGCAAAGTTCTCCAGAAGGGGTAAATATGATTCTGTTTTGGAGGGGACTGTTATTGAATATGCAAAGTCAGGACCTCACTGCAAGGTAACAATTTTGCTCCAAGCTTAATTATGCCAAATGGTTTTCCTTCTGGGAGACACCATGAATGTGAAGTTTCACCCATTTCCTCTATGGAAATAGACTGTTACTGTCTATTGATTTTAATCCTCAAAAATCTTAATAGATTAATTACTTTCCTCAATAATGAGGAGAGTATTATCAAAAAGGAGGCAGCTGCTGTGCTTGCAGATGTAACCCCACACTCAAGGGCACATTTTCCCTCCAGCTGTGGGGTTTGGCTGGCTGGTGCTCTGTCCAGCAAATCTCTATGGAAGGCAAACACAGCCTGCACTTTATGGGGCAGCAGTTGACATGTCCATCTCATTTCCTCACTTACTGTGGCTGCAGGGAAAGTGGACCTAAGCTTCAACAAGATGCTCTTATCCACTGTGGATTCCTTATGCATTTAAGACATTATATTGCCACATATGGCAAGTAAGATTTACTTAACTCTTCAGGAAATGAGAGAAAAATCATTTATGTATAATTGTATAATTATAATAATGTGTAATTTTCTTGATATTCAGTACATAAATGTTGCTAAAGTTGATCAGACTAACTGTTCCAGTAGTCTTCTAACTTCCTTGAGGGAGTGGCCAAGACAAGGTGTTTCAGATGCTGGGTGGTTTTACTGGTGGTGAAATTAAGGAAAAACATTTTTTCTATCTCTAGTCAGAGTAGAGATAACCTTATTCAGTGTATCCTAAAATCTACTCTAAGTGGTAAATTCCAATCTAAGGTAAATATTTATGCTCTTACATTAGTCAGTAGAAAAAACGTAGATCCAGGATGTTTTTCTTTCCATATGTTATGCACACTTGCTTCAGAGTGACACAAGTTATATTCTGGAAAATTTAGCTCAGTTGTTTACAGAGTGATCCTAAATTACACTGTAATTTAGGATCACTCTGTAATTTAGGATCACACTGTAATTTAGTCTACACACTTTAAGATAGCTAGAGTTAAGTGAAATTAACATGAAGTGAGATAATCCTTAGTTAATTATTGTAATCTACTAATTGGATTATCACTGAAATTCTGAGTCACTTAAATATAGAAGGATTTAATAAGGAAGCAGATTACAGGACAAACAAGAAAAGCTTGCAAAGAAGTATTCACAGGGCTATTAAAATGTTGTACTATTGCTGAGGTGGTAAATCCAGCCAGGTATCTTATATTGCAAGGGAAGACCAAAAAAATAAAAAGAGAAAACCATCAAAATGAAGGAAATATAATGTTATTGAACAACATATTACAACAAAAGTAAGAGACTTCTTTCCATATTTTATAGTGAAAAGAAAATTAAAATATATTTCTCACCTGCTTTCATCAGAGTCCCTAGTTAGATCCAAACACAAGAATAAATTCCTACCTTGTAAATATGTTTTTTCCTATTTTCCGCCTGTATTTCTTAGGAACTTCTACTGCTTGAAGTTATGCTTTGGCTCAATTCCTATGAATGAATATATACTAAAAAACTATATGTGTGTTTCAGAACAGGAAAACCAGGTTAGGTACAGATATAGATTTTAAATTCACAGCTAATTTGATTTGCAGACAAATAGTGTAGTGGCAGTGACAGGAATTCTCACAAATAATGAGATATATCTCTGTAGCTCTTGTCCTGAAATTGAAAAGAACAATATGGAGAGAATTGCTTCTCAGACTCGCTCAGACTTCTGTCTCAAAGCTGAATTAAGCATTATGTAGACTGTAACAAATTATAGAAACATAGAATAATCAAATGGTTTCAGTAGTTTGAAAGGGAATTTCAAAGGTCACCTAGTCCAAGCCCTCTACCTTGGGCAGGAACACCTTTCACTAGATCAGGTTGCTCAAATCTCCACTGAAACTTGCATGGTTCCAGGGATGGGGCATCCACAACTTTTCCAGCCAGGCTTCAAAGCCTGTAAGGCAAGCAAAGATGCCAAGAGAACTGAATGGATGCACAAAGAGGGGTGTTTCAGATGCATATTTCTCTTTTTGATAAATATTTAAATAAAAAGTTTCACCTGGTCATTTGACCTTACCTTCTATATTCTTCTTTATCTAATGCTGTAGCACAGGGAGCTTTCCAAAATATGTCAGTTTCAAGGAAAGGGCATAAGAGATTTCTAATTCATGTCTTCATTCTGACTACATCAAAGACTGATAAAAGGTGGACTTCATCACTGTGAATAAGTAGAGTGGAAAAAAACAAACCTGTCCAGCCTGACAGCACTGAACTTTCTGGAAAACTTTCAAGTACCATACTACAGAAAAACCTCAAGACAACTTTTTAATTATATTCTTACCAACAGATTGCAAAGCCAGATACTGAACTGTTTATTCCACCCTTGTTGCTGAGTCTGGTGTGTCTTTCTGTAGGTTGGTTCATCTTTTAGAGACACAAGCAAGAGAGGACTTTACTCACAGCACCTCTCTCTAAATTAGCATTTATGTCCCTGAAGAGATCTGGAAACACAGAATGTGCTAGGCTGTCAGTAACTGCCAGCTTGGCAAGATCAGATGTTTTTGTCCATTTGTATGTGCCTGGGATGTTACTATACTGGGATAACTTCTTAATTTCTGCCACATCTACAAGTCACCGTATGGTCAGCATATGGAGTCATCTCTATGGGAAACTCAGGATTGTTTTGTACCACTTGTAGCTCTTCTTGGAGGAGAAAGAGAGAAGACTCACAATACAATAATATCTTTTATCCCTCTGTACTTTCCAAGAGGTCATAAGATGAGTTTGGAACTGCGAGCTCCTAGTCTGAGTGACAATTCAAAAGAAAAATGCAAGGAAAAAAACCACTTAACTGTATTCCAAAATGGAGAGACACACACCCTCCTACTGATTTCCCATTCTCACTGCCATCTGCAAGTTGGGATTTTATGAGGTATTAAATGGTAAAAAAAAAAAAAAAAAGAAATGAGAGACAAACTTTTGATAATGCAAAATAGACTTGCAACATTGACACTTAGTCAAGAGCAGTTTGGAGGAAATGTATTTATGTCTTAGCTTACTTTGAAAATGAATGTTTTTAAGTGTTCAGTGTTATTGCTCTCAGAAAAGAAAAAAAGAGAAGAGGCTTATCAGATTATGGGTCTGTTGGGACAAAAAAAAGAAATCAGACTTGGCTTGAACAACGTCATGTTTTCCAAACTTGAAATGATACATTAGCTGTCTTTTCAGAAAGACAATTATTACTAGCAAAGCAGAATCTGACTCATAAGTTGGTCTCTTGCATAAGCAATGCTGATTGCAGTTCATATCAAGGATAACATTTAACCTCTCCAGTTGGGTTATCTAACAGCACAAACTCAATGGCTCACTTGGGAAAGTTCCTAGCTTCATAAATACTTGCCCACACACTTGTAGACATTTCTGGGAATACACTCGGACTGTGCTTTACAGAGGTGTAAAATTGTGAAGGAAAGGAAACATCCACTGCTTGAATAAACTACATGGGAGTTGAATGCTTTCCTGCCTCATTTTACCCTTAAATTACAGCATAAAACACAGTGAGAATGGGTTTACTTTCTCCAAATGTATTGTGAGAAGGGGGTTCTATTCTGCTTCCTTCAGGAGATTTAGTACTGCTTTGGTGTGCATGGAAATCCTAGGAAACAGGCTAGTCCTACACTCAGGAGGGAAACATGATCTTGGAGGCCATGCCTCCTGCACTCATTGATAGTCCCCTGGCTTCTAGCCTGGCTCCTGATCATGCTGGCAAGAACACTATTTTGTTGTATACTTGCAGTAATTTCTAAATATCATTAAGGTGACATCCTCACTTTGGCTGCTCCTGTGTCAGGTCCACTCACTCTATGTGAATGCCAACCCACAGGGGTCCAGAGAAGCTGGACTTTAGTCATGGGATGGATTGTAGTGGTGCAACTCCTCCTCACCCAGTTGAACCCCAGCTTAATTTCAGAATGCATGAGGATGTCACCACTGTTGTGTGGATGATGGCAATGATGATGA
The DNA here is from genome assembly GCA_024500445.1 of Entomyzon cyanotis. Taxonomy (NCBI): domain Eukaryota; kingdom Metazoa; phylum Chordata; class Aves; order Passeriformes; family Meliphagidae; genus Entomyzon; species Entomyzon cyanotis. The sequence continues at coordinate 64,992,569 of JAKEPQ010001016.1, read as the reverse complement.
TGATGATATTATTATTATTGTCTACAGCAAACTTCATCTTCTGATTAACTTACCTGATTGATCTCATTTATACTATCAAGTTTGAGTTATCAATGGGTGGGTTTCCATGAAAGACAGAGGAAAGCTTTCTCAGCTACCATATAGAGACATTAAGGAGAAACAAAGTATAATAGAGGTTAAGGCAATCTTATAATATTAAATGCCTCCTCAGGTTTAAATTAACTGCACGCTGTGAAGGAGGACATTTTCCTGTTGGAGTTACTCTATATTACTCAAATCATGAATATTCCTTGGATTAGAGGAATTATTTAGAGATGCTATTACTTTGAATAGTCTTCCCAAATGTCTGGTGACTGGCCTGATCACTGAGATCCTGCCTGGGTTTAGGCTGTGCTCTACATGTATAATCAGTGCATTTTAAGGGTTTTGGTTGTTCTGTGGTACAGAATGAAACTATGCTATCAAACTGAAAATATTCCTACCTAACCTGAAAAAAACCAAGGCATTTTCTTACTTTGGTGCAAGTGTTCCTCACTTGTCCCCATGTAAGGAGAACCAGAATCTAGGTCTAGAATGGAAATAGCAGTTGACTAGAAGATCTGAATACACCCCTTCCTATGGAGATCACCTCAGTGCAGATTTCACTGGCATGTATAGACTGATCTTGGTCCAAGTTCTTGTGCTTTATATTTCATGTCAAAAAGCCCTTCTCTGAAACTTTGCAATGTGGAAAATATGCATTATTTGGGTATATCCTGACATATGTATTTGATTATGGTTATTAGCATATGCAGATATTTGCAAGGAAAATGGAACTTGGGTTCAATGGTGAATGTCTTCTGATTTATTTTGTAGGTGTACTTTGATTTTTTTTTTAATTAAACGTTTATAAAACCAATGATGAATGAGTATCACTTCACCAGCTTAAGCATTAATCCCACCATGATACAGAAAAGCTGATGATTCGTTTTTTAAGAGAGAATTTTTAATGGAAATCAGACTAGGCTATTATTCTTCCAACACTACACATATTTATTAACATAGTTAATGTTTTCACAATCAATATATTTTTTCATCAGTAATGAACAGAAACAAGAGAGGCTTTGCCACAAGCTTTTAAATAGCTTTCAATTCATTGTAAAATTACACTCAGGCTGATATTTTTGAAAGTTTATGGTTTAGCTAATGTTTTCAATGTTTTCTCAGGAGTAACTAGCAGTTATAGGCTAATTTTTACTTTTACTATTCATCACTTATGACAGCGCAGACCAGACTGACAAAATACAAATGAGAAAGGTCTGTTTACATCCTCTATTACTACAGCTATCTGTGTCCAGGGAAATGCTCCAGGTAATTTGTCTCATTTCCCTTGATTTTTCCAACTGTTAGAAAAGACTACTCTCAGCTAATTATTTTGTCTGTTGGTGAATGGAGAAGGACACACTTCCTCCAGGGCAAGCTATTTCAGATGGATGAGAGGAGGTGAATCATCCCACTGACTACCAAGAAAGCCTGAAAAATGAGGCTGGGCAAGACATCTTAACTTTTGCTAAATAAGTCAATTTGAATTCTACTTTAGAGAGGAAGGGCAATACATTTTATTAATCTAGTATTTCTAAAGCCTTGAACACAGGATGGAGGTGTTCATGTACAAAGCAAAAACTGGATATACCAAACCCAGTGTTACTCCACAGTAACTTGCTCCAGAAGGAAAAAAACCCAAACCTGATCCTTGGGAGTGTAGCCAGAAGTTACAATTCCATATTTGCATTTACTGAAATGGTAGTTTCAGGTGGTGATGTTTCTGCCACACATTTTCCCTTTTGGAACATAAGGGTTTTTGCCTTCACTAACCTCCTTGTGTGCTCATGGCTAAGGACAGTGCACAGGCGCCTGCCTAGATGTGTGACACCAAGGTTATGTGTGGTAGCAAGTTATTTGCTGATGCCATGGACTTTTTTTTACATCATTAGCTTTTATTTTTACTGTAGTGTGTCAGTTACTGAAATCGTGAAAGAATGTTTTAATCTGTCTTCTGTGCAATTTCTTTTTCTTTTTCTTTTTTTTTCCAGGGTTTGAGGACCCTAGGTTTAAGCAAATACTGGGTCTATAGAAAAAAAAAGTCACACCTCTGTTTGTCTTACAAAGTTAAACACTTGGAAACACTTTTCATCAGACCATGAAAAACAGAAGGCAGATCAAGCTGACATACCTGTCCACAGAGAGGTAAGAAACAAGACACAGTTCTTTATCAGCCCCCCACAGACCCCTGCTTTTTGGTCTGCCTCTGTGATTTCCCAAGGATATTTTGCTTGCAAAAGACCTGCATATGTTGAGGGGTAGGTTTACGGGAAGAAGAACAAAGATCTTTGATCTTGTTCTGTGCTAGCATGAGCAGAGGTAACACAAGCCTACCTCACTGCTTGACTCAAAGGCTGATGGAAATGGGATAGTCCTTCAGCCACGCTGTCCTATCACACACACGCTTTTCTTTGGAATTGTTGTTTCCTCATGCTTATGGCTGGATGGTTATACTGAAGCCATTTCTCAGATTTTACATTTCTCTCTTTGCTGCTCTGAGTGCACACTCTTGAGCTATTTTGGCACAAGTTTTCTCCCAAAGCAATGTTGATCAGCTATTATATTCTATATTTGAAATGTAACTGAAACAACTGCATGTCTGAGAAGAACATAATTTGTAAACTTACTCAAAAAATAGGGCCAAAGCTGATATTTTTTTCAATCATTGAAAAATTTTATTTTCAATCAGTCGATTGTTACATTGTGATAATACCAGTTAGTAAGAACTAGACCTTGTACTCAGTTTTGTTATAATGTTTCTGAAGAAAATTAGTAAGGATGATGAAATGATATGCAAGTTCCCAAGTCTAGATAAAACAAACTGTTTGGATAAAGCTCTTAATGCCATGATTTATAACTACTATACTGGCTGTTCTGTGGGGAAGATCTAAAGGTACAACTGTGAAAAAATAGCAAAAAATCAATTGCCTGTGACCCTATGGGTTCAGTGCACTGAGAGGTCATATATTTCAGAGCTGTTTCCTCTCAGAGTTTGCCTACGCTGTCTGTGTGCTGTGTGATGAGACCTGTGTTTCTGCCAGAGGAAAATTCCTTTGTCTGAAGGTAGTGCTGGAACTGGAGGTCCAGCCCTAAGCCATCTGCTCATGAATCAGCTTCTCTTACTGCTCCACTGCTCTTTTTCCTCAAGAATTATGTTAAGCCTAACACATGTTAACTGGTGATTGAGGGGATTGTTTTAATCCTGAGTTAATTAAGCCCCCTCCAGTGACACTTGTGCTGCAGAAACTTGTTTGTTGTAAATGTATCATTTGTCTGCTGGCTAAAGGAGTTCTGCTGTTCAATCCCCTCACTGCCTCAATGAGGTAAGGACTTGAGCATGTTCAAACTCAAGGCAGGCATGTAGATGCTGTTAGAAAAGAAAAGGAGTTTGAAGAGCTCCAGTCCTCAGTAACAATCCTGTCATATGGAAGACTCATCCTGCCACTTACTAGGTCAATTGCCTGGTCCCATACTGTGGCAAGGGACCAGGCAGTTGATCACAATACTTGATCTGGCTGCTACCTGAGACGTTGTGATAAAAAGATGCTTTGTGAAAAACCATGAAGTTTCAAGTAAATCAACCACCACCAAAAAAATGGAAAAATGGTGCTGTTTTGCAACTCTTTAAAAAATTTCATAGGAACATGAATCAAATAATGCATTAAAATATTACGGAAAAAAAATAATTGAAGTTAAGTATAAAATTTAGCTGCAAAATACACAGTTTAGCCCTGTAAAATGAGAAGTTAAGAAAAATTAAACACTACTTGGAATGCATCATTTCCAACCACTGCTGTCAAATCTAATTCTGTAGATAATGTATCTAGTCTCATAAGTCACACTGTCAGGCTGTAAAAGAAAAAGTCAGATTTGTTCTTTCTAAGAAGGATTTCTTATTCTTCAGAATTTTCTTGAAATATAATTTCTAATATATTATTTCTTTTCATGTCTGGGAATAAAGTTTATCTTACATTCTCCCTCACTTCTCCACTTGAATTCTACTATCTATGCTTCTAATTGTAATACAAGTCTGAAAGTAAGTTTCAGCAGCAAAATGAATCAAGTGTCATAATAGTTTTTTGTTGAAATTTTTTGAGTGCACATCCCTATGAAGTAGAAAATATGTCTAATGATCAAATTGAGAGTTTCCATTTACCAGTTATGATTGCTAATATAAAAAAAAGTGAATGCTATAAAGACATAGAATTTTTTTTCAAGTGAATACTTCTACTGAGTCCTCATAAAATGTGCCAATGTAGAGAGGAAAGGTATATGCACATGCCTGCAAACCAGAATTTTGGAAAAAAAATCTGTTCTAGGAAGCCTGTTGATTAAATAAAATTCTTTTTTATTTTGAATGATAACTTTTTCTATTGCAATGACATGTGAACACTTTTTAAACAATTTCTCTCATTATGGATTCCTTTTTCTATGGAATGTAAAAAACAAAAATAAAAGTAAAAACTAACCCCCACTCCCCCCCAAAAAAAAGCATGGTTTATATATATCACTTGGATTCATACATGCAAGGAGAGATGAAGCAAAACCCTCCTATAATGACAGAAGAATTACTCAAGTCAAATTCAAACACCGTTCAGACAATTAGCACAGAATTTAATGCATGGACAAAAACCTGATATATTAAGAAACAGTAATAAATCTGTTCTGCATTTCATTACTCCTGAAAATATGGCAGACCATTACCAAAATTTTCATAATAGTGCCTTATGATCACATTTTTCTTTCCATATTATAACTTTTGCTACAATAGTACTAAAAAGGTTTGCATCATACAAATGAATGGTTGAAAAATAAATAAGCCAACCTTAATTACACTTAATACTGTATTTTTTTACCATTCTAACCAGTAGCCTGAGATGCTTTTGTTATGTTGTATACCAGCTTGTCTACAACACACAACCCAGAATTATAGTTTTCAGTTGCAGTGAAATATGTGGTGAATTTTTATGTTTTTATAATGTATTTCTCCCCCACTCCCAAAGCACACACCTCTAATTATATCTGCCAATAGGCAGGCCATAATTGCAAGAATATAAAAATCAAAAAAAATTTTTAATAAAGTTTCAGAAATCCTGGAATGCATTGTTAAAGCCTCTAGCTGTGCAGTTTGACATCTTCTTTAAAATCAGAGACTTCTGGTTTTGTTTTTGACTTGATAATTTAATTATAAAAAAGAAAATTCCAGATTCAGAAAATGCTGAATTTGATATAAGAGTTTAAAGAGCTTTGGTTTTGTGCCAGAGAAAGCAGTAGTCAGCAATTTAATTTACAGACTGGTTACTTGAGTCAAAACTAGCCATAGCTAACCAAAAATCCTGCAGTGTGTCAGGCTTTTGTAGTTTATCCATATGTCTGTAAGTTGTTGGTCCATTAGGGATAAATCCTTTGGTTACTGCCTGAAGCAGGCAGCAGTGATGGTTTATTACTCTAAAAATGGGATTAATCAGCAGAGGGTTGCCATCTGCAACAACCTGAAACTTACAGAATGACAGAATAATGGAATGGCTGAGGCTGGCAGACAGCTCTGGAGATCATCAAGTCTAATCCCTCTGCTCAGAGTAGGGTGGGCAGCAGAGGGTTCCTCACGTCTTTTGCAGCTGGGTTCTGAGTATCTCTGTGTGAGAAGACTCCTCAATATCTGTGGGCAAGCTACTCCAGTGTTTGACCAAACTCACACTGAAACACGTTTTGTTTAGATGGTCTTTATAGATCCATACTGACTGCTACCTTCTTGTCCTTCCTCTATTCATAAATGGCTTCTGAAGGGAATGGATAATTATGCAACACAGATAATGATGGAAGCAGGACTAAATTAATGGTTACCTGTGTTGTGTCACGTGTTCCTGATGTAATTCATGTCTTTAGTGTGATTTTAGCAGGACTTCTAAGAAATGTGGATGTAAAGGCTGTCTAATTTCTGTGTCATAAATGAGGCCAGGAGATATATTCCTGTGATTAATCCATGTAAAGTAGACAAGCTTCTGGACTGAACTTTCAGCAAGAAAACTACTGTTCGTAAGAAATTCTAGAAGTCTTTCAGAAACCTGTGGAATTGGGCAGGTTTTTTCCTTTCTTTACTTCATGGCAGAGGTTATAGTTTGAATAATTTGAACCTGTTGAAATGCTCATTTGAAGCACAAGTTGAAGTCTTATCCTTGGATCTGTGAAATGGGTTGTCAGAGGGATGGAATTTCTGTTGCAACATACAGAACCATTTAATGTAAGGGACATTTGTGACAGGTATGAACTGTCATAAAAATCTTTTGTCTGTAGACTGGATGGATCATATATTTTCCTTCTTGGGGATTTGCCTGTTAAACCAGAAATGGTTTGCAAAGCACAAAATTTAAATCTACCCTCCTCCCATCAGCAAAATTAGAAACATTCTTTGCTAAATCTCTAAGTAATTCAATGACACTTAAAAAGCAGTTTTATGGGGCAGTAAATAGTTAAAAAAGTAAAATATGGATAAAATAACCATTTAATTTGATAGCTCACCAACACAAACAATAGCTAATTTTCAACAGGTTATTCTAATTAGATCCAGGCTTTTAAAACCATGGAAAGAACAAATAACAATACTAATGTAGGGTAGGCTTACAACATCTTTGATGGTGCTGAAGAGACTTAGAGAGCGATTTGGTATTGTCATGTGACACAAGTGTGTGTTAAATATGAAGGAATGTCTTAGACCAGCAAAATTAAAGAAATGCAGTTATTAAACTGAGCAGTCATGCATCTGGGAAACTCAGAGATCTAAAAACCAGGAAAGATAACAAAAACTTCTCTAGGAAATACTGCACAGGTATATTAAATCAAAAGCATGTAATGCAAAGAAAAGCAGAAAAGAAGAAAATGGCACATGAAAACAATAGGATTTACTTGAACTGCTAAGAAAACAACAGGAATAAGTTTAAAATGGCTTTCAATGTAGAGCTCCAACACACTGAAACAAATGTGGCCAATATATCTCTTGGAAAAAAGAGAAATTCAATACCTTTGGATGAAAATGCCAAGTAATAGATATATTTCACCATCTGAATTTGTAAGAATATACATAAATGGGGGCAGAAAACCTGGCTGATAATTTGATGAAGAGAGAAGAGCTGGATTCAGATGGGTCATCTTTAATGTTCTTTAATTTTAGTAGAATAAGGTGTTTTGAGGAAGAAATAAACACTTCACAAAGTTATATCAGTTTCAGTGGAGTCCCCATGTAGACTGTTTCCCTGAGATCCAAAGGAAAAAGAAAGACGTAAGAAACCAATGAATCATCTTCTAAATTTATTTTTATAAAGTTGCTTAAAGCATCAAAACTGCAAATGTTTATTTTCATGGTTAACTTGAATTACATTTCACCTTGGATATTGAAGCCATATGTCTCAGAACACAATATTTAACTGTCTCAATATGGTGTTGGAAGGCATAATTTTAAAAAGGGCCACAACTCTAAGTAATAATTCCTGTTAAGAAGTGTTTGAAAATAATGTTTGTATTCTCATTTTTGGAGAAGATGTGAAATGATCCTTAGGCATGAAAAGCTTGAAGAAGTACTGCAATTTTTATAACAACATAGTAAAAATATCCTGGAAATGATGCCCCACCCCTCACAAAAAATATTTCATAGAAACCAAAGCACCAAGAAAGGACATTACCCCAAGGTATGAGAATATTTGTAATTTAATTTGCTTCTCTATTTCTGCTTAAGTGATAGCCTGGAGAAATAAACAACTCTCCCAGAATAAAATTGATTTTTCATTCTGCTATTAATTGCAAAACTTGCATGAATTCACTAACAATACCAATAAGAAAAGTTCTTATAAACAATTCATTGCTCTTTTGTAGAGATTTGAAGCAACATTTTGAGAAAACATGCTTCTGGTGAGCTTGTATTTGTTTTAAAAAAACAGCCCAATTCTTCTGAAAAACCTTTGAAGCACAGTATTTAAAGAGAATGAATATTTTGACAAAATACTTTAAAAATATTAGAATTCAATTATTATTTTACAAGATATGGTACATAATTTTCTTACTTTTCAAAGTCTAAATATGATCTATATATTTTTTTCCAAACCTTGTTTCTGTTTAGGAAATAAACCCATTTTTTTCTCTTGAAAAACAAAGATTTGGAATTATGAGATGCTTTGGTCATCATAGAAGCTTTTTGAACCATGAGTTTATGGGTAGCTGTTTATCATTCCCTTAGCTTCCTCAGCAATCAAGTCATATAAATAAGGACTTTCCAATTTACATGGGAAGATGAATGCCTTGTGAGTTACTTCCAGCAGAGATAGAAGAAGCCTGAGATACTACCTTAAACTATCTGTTTATTTACTAAAAGCTTTTAGTCAGATAACCCACACTGGCAGTGTGGAAGAAGTGTGTGTCTATTAGAACACAATGGCAACAGCAAATTCTTCATTTTCATCAATGTCAAAAACCAAAAATTAAATTACTTTGTTGGACTAGAAGGAAAACGAACTTGTACCATATTTTTAGCTACTATGCCTTTCCTGATGGTCAAAGAGAAAAATTATGGGTTTTGTTTCCTTTGATAAAACAACTGAAATGTACAGGCCCTACAGCAATGGACTCTGTACACTGGAGACAAAAGAACTCATACAAGTCAAAATATTCTGAACTTCTAAGTTTAATGGGAATCCATAAGGCAATTAAGGTTTCTTAATCCCTTTGAAGCCAAGTTATAGCAGTTGCATGATTGCAGTAATAGGAGTACAAAGATATCAAAAGGTATAATATGAAATACTGAAAAATCAATTGTTTGGAAAGGAATGAAAACCCTCTTGCCTAGTTTTTAAACTAATTCTTGAAAGTTGAGAACTTGATGGCGCTATCATCTGTATTGTACTACCTGGAAAACACAGTGGAGCAGAAGTTATAATAACGGAAGACATAAAAACAATTCATATTTTTAAACCCTCTGAAAAAAAAGTCCAAGTCTTTCTGCAGCTTGGAGTAATTTGCAAACAGGAATTGTTTAACACAAACCTTGGATAATCTTGAATTGTTGGAAAAATCCAACTCTGAAGCTGTTTTTTCAAGCTAAGTGTTAGTTTTTATTGTGATCCGTCCTATGAAAGCCTGAGATGACTGCAATAAAGTGGTGTCCTTTTCTCTTGGATTGTGGAATACCAAAAGTTGGAGTATTGCACTGAAATGCTCATGTTATTCTCCTGTTAAGCCATTCGTGGTGTGTTTATTGCAGATATTTGTATTGGATACTACAGGAAATGTTCTCTTTTCTTCCACCTGAGCATTGCAGATGTTGCCTATTTTGTTTTCAATGTACCATTCTGCTTTTGGGAAATGAGAAAACAGAGCATTTCTGGCTTTATTAGCGAGAGCAGCGCTTTCCAGTAAATGAACAGCACATTGGAAAAAAACTGTATTTCAGTTTTTCAGTGGATAAGCAGCAAGCTCTTTCCAAATTATAGCTTAAATTCACAGAATGTCTGTAAGTTTGCAGAGTGGCTGCTTGCCCAAAGCCATGTTGAGGTAATGCCAAATGCCAGAGTACTTATATACTTTGAAATAAAGTCCATGTTCAACAGAATGCTGCTCTTTCTTTTCCATATTTACTTCCAGTTTAAGCTAACAGAAAGATGGTCTGAAATGGGTTTGGGACCTTGACAATTTGAACATGTCTGAAAAATTGCATTGATCATGTGTAATGGATTTGCTCACATGTTCTCACAGCTGTAGAAATGTATTTTGGATATCACCTCCTGGTTAGGTGGAAAACTTGAGCAGAAATGTTTTATTTTGGGAAGAACATATTGTAGTTGAAGGTACCATTTAATAGCATTGTTAAAAGTCCTTGGTGTGTACCTCCTGCCAGAGTAGCCTAGACAGCTGTTGAAGGATTTGCCCAGTGCCTATGGAAATGAGTGGAAATAATCGCATTGATTTTGGTAGGTTTTGCTGGTTGACTTCATCACCATGTTATTCTCACTTCATGTATTCATTTACATTCTCACTTCTGCTTCAGGTGCTTCCTCTCCTTGCCCACAGGTGTTAACTTTTCTCTACCACTCCTATACAACAGGGAAACAAGAAAGGAGTGTTCACACAGGGTGGTGAGCTAGGAACAGAAATGAATCATTCAGTGGCCTCGTATTCAGCTGTGGAAATGCATTGTGATTGAGCACAGTGGAATATTTTGAGTAAGTGGCTATGCCCATGGAAAAGCAGTACAGAGGATCTTTTTTACCACTTAGGAAAGGTTTGTAAAACAAACTACTCTGGATTTTTGGCAGTTTTTTAGGATTTTGCCATAAACTTTATTCACAGTTTCCTCTGTAGTGAATGGAGAGCCTGAAAATAGCCTTTCATATTGCCAAAAATGAAATATGTGAGTATTTGTGTGAATGTAGTTGAGTGAACAATATGTACATTAAAGATTAAATTTAATTCCTGATGAAAACCTAGCTGTATTTGCCTGTGATCACTTGGCCTTTACTCAGAGAGGATTGTTAATGATTTCCATAGCAATCACACTTCCACTGGTCCAGCATTGTAAAAGTGAGGAATTGCACAATACTGTACCAAGAGCAAAGATTTAGCACAGGTCGTGAAAAAGCAGCTGAGATTTTTCTGTTCTTGATTAGACAATCTTGAGAAGTGCCTGACTGGAAAAGAGAAGGAAAAGGCTCTAGAGGAGCAGAAGGGATCACAGAATAGTTTGAGTTGGAAGGGACCTTTAAAGGTCATCTTGTCCAAGCCCTCTGCAATGAGCAGAGGTGACTTCAACTGCAATTAGCAGGGACATCAAAGGTTGCTCAGAGCCCCATCCCACCTGATCTTGCCTGTTTCCAGGGATGGGCCATCTACTGCTGCACTGGGCAACCTCTTCCAGTGTTTTACCATCTTCATAGTAAAAAAAACCTTAAATCTGACCTAAATAGATTCTCTTTCAGTTTAAAACCATTACCCCTTTTCCTATCACTATGTGCCCTTGTCAAAAGACTCTCTCCAGCTCTTTCTTAGGCCCCCTTAAGGTACTAGAAGTCTGACATATGACTTTTCTACCTCAGATGGCAGTTACTCCGTGCTTCATAGTAGATTTGGCTTAGGAAAGGAGCAAGATAAAAATGGTAAAAATTATAATTTCACTAGAACCATAAAATAATTTTTTAAAAGTTTGCCCAAAACTCAGATGAATAATAAAGCCTTTTCTATATGGATGCTTTCTATATGGTTTTGACAATGGCTGGCACAAGGTGACAACCACCAAAGGAAGTGTTATGTTAATTGAAGGGAATTTGCTTAAAAATCTCTGATTATTAACCTATTTATGAAGTGTGAATTTTGTGTGACTGATTCCAATATTTTCCAACTTTAAAGCAGGCTTCAAAGAACTTCTTGTGTGGACTTAATAAAAAAGTTTGAGTTTTTTATATAGAATACAATGGGCAATTATATTTTGCATAATTACTCTACTGGAAAAATAGCCTGTTTTGCTTTGGCACTCACTGAAATAAAACCCCCTTTGTTAGGGCTGGACCTGCTTCTTAGTCACTTCTACCGAAATGAGATTTCTTTTCAAGTGTGATTAATTTGCAGTTTTTGATATAATGATTAATTAAACATTTCATCCAGACCCTCTTAAAGGTAAAACTCAGCACACCTTCAGTTAATGTTAGGATATTGGAGAATTTCTATGAAACCACTGGGATTATACATTTTCTTTGTGCATAAACCATCAGGCAGAATTACAGTGCTGAGGATATTAGGTAATTTTTTTCTATATAAATAGACAGATCCGTAATATTTCTCTACAGATGTTTGTGATACAGTACAAAAATTTGATTTTCTCTGAATTCCATTTTTATGCATGAAAAACACAATAAATAAAAACTCATTTGACTTGAACCAGAAAGAATCACACTTTTTGTTTCTAAATTCCAGAAACGTCCCCTTTTGTTTTGTAAACCAGATGTTTTCAGTCTTAAAGTGAAAGAGCCCAGAACTCGGTGTTGGTGCTTGACCACAACTGCTTTTTTTGGGGTTTTTTTGTACATAAAGACATAAAATAACAAATAGTTAAGGATAAAACATTCTTATCTTCTGTGTTAGGGTCAGGCCTATAGGGAAATTACATCTGAAGACAAAAGGGAAAACCTCTACCCTGAAATATATATCAGTCCTATCCCTTCCCCATGTTTGAATAACAGGATGTGACAGTATCTAGAAATCATCTGTTTCCACCTTTTCCCCACCTGCTTTTCAACCTAATGTAGCAATTTACTTCAGAGTAGGAACATCTGTCTATCAAAGAGAGCCCAAAAGAGTTCTGTAAAGCAGATGGCTTTTATAAGGATTGAAGCAAAAGGACTGTGAGAAAATTCTTCACCATCTGTAGAGGGATTTAAAGTTCCTTATAAAGGTTACAAATTTAGCTGTCTGTGCTTTGATGACATGGATATACTTGAAGTGTCATCCCACTAAGTGCTATTTTTTTGGGCAAATGTAAAAAATGTGGTTACTTCAGTCATCTCAGATTCATGTTTTGAAGGTTGTGCTGGTTTTGTCTGGGGTAGAGCTAATTTTCTTCACAGTAGCTGGGATGGGGTTGTGCTTTGGATTTGTTCTGGAACTAGTGTTGATAACATGAGGATATTTCAGTTACTACTGAGCAGGGCTTATGCTGTGTCAAGGCTTCTCTGCCTCTCACCCCATCCCATCAGTGAGTGGGCTGGGGTGCACAAGGAGTTGGGAGGGGACACAGCTTGGATAGCTGATCCCACTGACCAGAGACATTCCATACCATGTGGCATCATGCTCCATGTGCCAAGCTGTGGAAAGAAGCAGGGGATGTTTGGAATGATGGAATTTGTCTTCCCTAAGTAACTGTTACATGTGATAAGGCCTTGTTCTCCTGGAGATGGCTGAACACCTGCCTGCCTCTGGGAAGTGGTGAATTAATTTCTTGTTTTGCTTTGCTTGTGTGAACAGCTTTTGCTTTGCCTGTTAAACTGACTTCATCTCAACCCATGGATTCTCTTACTTTTACCTTTTCCTTTTTCTCCCCTGTTCTGCTGTGGGCAGGAGTGAATGCCTTAGTGAGTGGTTGGGGTTAAACCACAGCAAAGGTCCACTCAGGTCATGGGCACTGTGGCTGACTGGAGTTACAACTAACCAGTTTTGCTTTCCTAATCTGTCCAAATACTTTCACGTTTTTCCTTCCAACATACCATAAGCATTATAACTCTAAATATGGTTCTTATGTGACTGACTACCTTTCTTGTTTTTGTGATTCTGTATATCTTCTTATCTGGGCTTGCACAGATCTTTAATGAACTTTTCCTTTCCTCCATGACACAAAGCCTAAACATGTGTTTGAAGTGGATAAATAATACTAGCATATTTCTTTAGAAAAATACAAAGTTCATTTTATTAGCTTTGACACTGCCATTGTTTAAGAGGGATGTTATTTTTATTTCTTCCTAGTCTCATGGACTCTAATTTATTTTCTGGTTTACTGGAATGCACCCTTGGACATAAACATATAGTAGTACGTGGAAAACCTGATCTTTTCTGAAAAGGATACATAGCTGATTTGTCTCTGGTTAATGCAATTTTCCATCAAAACTTGAATTATGCAAAAATATGATGTTTCATAATGACAGAGGATGGATTTTTCTGACCTGCTCAAATATATGAGGTATACCTTCCACTAAAAAGAAAATAAAACCCCTAGCCTGTTAATGAAAATTAAAGCATGGTAATGACCCATTTTTAGCTCATATTTATCTTTATTCCATTAATTTATCTCATAGTTTTTTCTATTATTTTAAGGTGGAAATTATCCTTCTTTACATCAGCAGTTGATAAGAGTGATCATGTCAAAGGAACGTAGAGGTAAGAGCATTTGTTTGCTTAAAGACACAAAGTCAGTCGATAGCAAGACAAGTAAGCATCAGACCCAAGATCAAAGATGGCAAATTGCTCAAGAGAAAACCTCTATCAAATGGTAGTTGTATACTTCACCTCATATCAATGCCTGTGTGCTTTACTCATGACTTTTTAATAATAAATTTCTTTATGACACTGACAGGAAATAAGTCCCTTTACTACATAAATCATTGACAAATCAGGTAGGGAGAGGTAATTTCTGTATTAAACACTCTTGATATACTCAGATGAGGGGGAAAGGCAGGATCTGTCTAGAAGGCAAATCCTTCTTGGTGTCAGGTGTAGAATTGTAAAATAATTGAGGTTGGAAGGGTCTGCCAAAAATCATCCATGCATAGAAGCCTGTGGCTCTGTGGGTGGTTGGCATGCAGCTGGCAGGAGAAAGAACCTCATCTCAGTTCCCATCCCCTCCTCTCCAGCCCCTAGAGCTCTGTATGTACCAAGCCACTCTTGGTATGCTCAAACTCCCTCTGGCAGTGTCACTAGCACCCATGCTGGTGGTCAGAGGAGAATGACCACCCAACGGCCTCTGCACTCTTTCTCTACCACGCCACATCTGGCTTCCTGGTAAGAAACAAATCTGCAGGACCACAGGTCTAGAGCAGTGGCTCCATTCCCTGTAGCAGGAGTCCAAAGCTACACCAAATAAAGCATTCTGCTGTAGCTAGCACAGGCTTATTGCTTAAGAAAAGCTCCAAATCATAGAGTGATTTAATCTAAAGTGAGATTTTCTTCAGTACTTGTTCACTTTCTCTCCTGTCTCCTGTATGTACAATATCTGGTATGCTGCAAAAGAGGTGTTGTACAAATATGCCCTTTCCATCAGGGAAGAATGTCCTTCCCAAGTAAGTGAATATCCTTAACAGCTTTTGAAGGTGAATTCTGGGCACAACTGCTTACTCTATATATAAGAGCCTATATATAAGTTGTGTGAGCTGCTCTGTGAAGGGTGTTGTGAAAATTACTGGATTTACAAGGGAAAGAACTGAGACATGCCCACGTGGCATTTGACATGATTTTATGGAAGAAAAGATCTGTACATTCAACTTATTTTCAACATGCCAAGAACTTGGATATCTTCTTGCAAAATAACAAGAAAGAAATAAAATATAAATTAGTGCAGAAGGATCAACACATTTGTTTTCTCTCCTTTTGGCCCAGCAGTTGACTTAAGTCATCTTTTCCCATTCTTTTTCCATTATAGAAGTTCTACGTGTACACACGTCTCCAAATTTATTATTGACATTCATGATACTCACATATGGCAGTCATTAACTGCTGCAAAAATGTACCACAGTTGATTTAATTATTTTTCTAGAACATTATTTCAGGAATTCAGGTACAAGGACACGTCCTTAGAGATACACCCTATACTTTGTATCACCTTCTACTGAGGATAATACATACTGAATTTTGGAAATAACATTATATACTTTTCATGACTGCCTAAAATATATCTGGTTCTTTTCTCAATGGAAAAATTAAAGGCAGAGTCAGTATTTTGCAGACAGATTAGGCTGTAGTCTTGCAAAGAAAAGTGGCAAAATATCTCAAGCTCAGAAAATTGAGGGATCTTTATACTTCCTGATTTCAAAACTGATTCAGATGGGACACTATGCCATCAAGAAAAGTCCTTCCCTTGTGTCTTTTGACATCAGCCATTACTGCATAGAGGTTAAAATATGGCTTTCCTGACCAATCTCTCTGGATTGTCACCCACAAGATTCTACTGTTCTATCACCAATTTAAACATCTTGGTCTACCTTTATGGGTAAAGGTGACTTTGTTTTTACACAGTTTTTGAACCAGACCAGTTTTCATGACTTCTGCTTTTCTTCATGACTTCTGCTTTTCTTCCCTTCTAATGACATCTCCCTTCCTCAGCAAGATGCTCATAATTACTCTTGCCTCTCCCAATCTCCTGCTTGTCCATATACCTGCTTTTCTCCCTGCACCTGATCTAACCTTGGAACTGAGGAACAATCTTCAGCTGATGCCACAAGACCCTTGGCTAGACTATGACTCCTCTCTAAACAAAAACCTTGAAAAATCACAACTACGTCTATCCTTATCAAGAATATCCTTGGTCAAATATTTACAAAAGTTGTAGATCTAAGGTCCATATTACTAAAGTAAGGTAAGGAAACTTTTAAACTTCAATTCACCTGCCTCTACCAATCTAAACATTAGCTCTCTAGTATAGTCTTGCTGTTTGGGCTCTCTGTGTAGTCGTCAAAGAGTGAGAGATACCGCCATGTTCAATGAGAGATATCTCAATTTTCTTTCCTTTTGAATTTCCTTGCCATTAAGGAAGTGTCCATACTGACTTGAACGAAACTTAAACCAGAAGGGGGGATTACCTCATCACCTGTGCTTCTAATTGGGAATTCTTGTCAAATATGTTAATTTGCCAAACTTATAAAACTGTATTCACCCCATGATGGGGTGTTGGGGGGTGGAACCTGTGTGGGTATTTTTCCATATCTGCCCCTTGGAGGTCTCCAATAAAGACCAGCCTTTATATTACCTCCTATACTAATATTATACTAATTATACTAATATTATCTCTGAAAGTGTATTGTTTCATTTCTAGGGTCTCTATGGCATCACCATCCGAAAGGAAATTTATGCACACCTGTTGGACACATTTATTTATTAATGTTAAATTTTCAAAATTACATCTTTCACTGCTTTTTTCCCCACAATTTTTTCTCTATTCCAATTAGCTCTAACAATGTATGAAAAAACCACAGACAATTCTAGAGAACAAATAACTTGACTTTTCACTTACCATAATTAGTATGCCTAATATTCTACATATTCATCTATCTATCTATCATCTATCTATCTATCATCTATCTATCATCTATCTATCTATCCTTGATAATTTTTCAACAAAACTAGTTTTAACAATTATCTAAGTGAAAACAAATCTCAATAATGTCCCTGAAAATTCCTGGAAACTGGAAGAATTTTTTTATCCCCTTTAGGGCTGATGATAGAGTTCTATGAGTTTATAAAATACTTTGTTAGGCCAGTTTACATTTTGAAACTCCCACTATGTTGCCAAAAGTTATAAAAATAGTTCCCAGAGTAATGTCAATGATTTCATTCATAGCAGCAGTGCAAGAGAACACCCACAGCTCAGGAGGGCCACTTCAGGCAAAATGAAGTCTTCAAAGAAAGTACACAGATTGACAGAGGAGTTGTGTGCTTGGACAGGTGTGTGCTGGGTTCAGGAAAAGCTGCTCCACCCTGAATGTCAGCTGTGCGGAACATTTTATCCAAATCTGCTTTTGCCAGAGAAAAAATCAGTCAACCAGCTTGCTATGCTAGAAAAGAGTCTGCACTTCACATACAACTAAGGAGTAGTGTGCATTTGAAACATTTTTCCACTCGTAGATAATTGGTAGGGCATAAGGTACATGTATGTCTGTGTATATATATACATTTATACACATATATGTGTATTTCTTTTTACCGTACAGTGGATTAATTAGTAGATTGTGCCATATATTAGAAAAGATATAACCATATGTGGAAAGCTGAATTACCTAAATGGGAATTTCTCCAAGCTTGTAAAACTTCATGGAATTTAAATAACAAAAAAAAAAAAAAAAAAAAGAAATTCTGATTTCACCCCGAGTTAGGTACAGATTGTGGTTTCACTAGTATGTCACTATCAATCATGTCATGAAGCAAGTTTATGCAGAGAAGACATGACTTTTCTGTGTCTCTTCAGTTGCTTTGTCTATTTACTTGGAGTATCACTAATGTTATGACATGAAATACGCTTAAAACAACAGAAATCCCAAATCAGCAACTTTCTAGCTTCTTTTGACAAGCTGTTCCATGTTACCTCACTTTTTCACTGAAATGTGCGTGCTTTGAGATAGCTTAAAAAAAAAAAAAAAATCATTACTGTTCTTCTGGGTCAGCCAAGAAGCAGAAGTCTGTGTCCAGCTTTCCTGAGGGTACTGCTATTTATCTTAGAGTTTTGCAAATGTGTCCAAAAAAACTCCCTTCTTCACAGCACTCCTCAAAACATGCCTGTCAAAACTTTGATTTAGATTTCAATTTCAAAGTTGGTCTGAAAGCAAACTTAATGCTGGCAGAAAAGTGCAACCACAGGTTTTCCACTGTTCATGAAAAACAGATTTTGTTTTCCTTAAAAGGCTGCACATGTACGTATGGAAAAGGACTCAGGACTTGCTCAGGCAACAGGAACACAACCAAAACTACCAAGGGGGCAGGACACTGTGTGTCCTTGAGAGGTGTTTGTGCTCTGCCTTTGGTGGCACAGCCCTTTCTGGAGGGGAGCTGTGTGTGGCTTCCAAGGCGCCAGAATCCATCCTTGCCGTGAGCATGGACAAAGTCACAGTACCTCATGGAGCAATATGGCATGCTGGAATAGGATTTATGGAGCAGCTCAGCTTATATTTTATCCTCGCTGCTTCCCAATATATTCAAACTTTAATTTTTTTTTTCCTGCAAGCACACAGAGATTTGCCAATCATTCCCAGGACAGTAAATCTTTGGCTTTTTTAAGGCACGTCCTTCCCTCACCTCCACACCTGTCTCCTCTGAGGCCTTGGCAGACTTATGAAGGGACTTAATTGCATACACTGCAGGTTGTACTTAGCATAGATTGTAAAACCAGATGCTATAGAAATACATAGTAGGGGACATATTTCCTAAATAAGCAGGACCTCTGCTTACCTTACACTTTTGCCTTAGACTATAAGGCTAATGCAGGTTTACCCACACACTTTAGAACAAAGCGTTTTGATGCTTGTCCCAAAGAAGAGTAGGAACAGCATGAAGTAAACACAGGTATTACCTGTAATATTCTTTCTTATGTTATATGCTCACAGGCAATGTAGGGCAACTGAAACAGAAGGAAAAGAAAAATCCAAAAATAGGATGTGGTTGGTATTAGTCATATGCAGTAATTCTCTCATACTGTGGAAGTTATTTTGCAGATTGAAGTGGTAACAATCTCAAGGGCTGATGATAAAAAAGGAGCAGTTTCATAAGGTATTTGTAAAGCTTTTTGTGCTATTTGTGCTATATGCTAAATGTAGTGGTTGTTGTTGAGTTTTGGTTTTTTCTTTATTTGACTATGCAGAGGTTGTGTTTCCATACGTATTTCTTTGCTGACCATGCCTGATTAAGCAATATCTTCCATCCCTGCACCATGCCTTGCACAACCTCAGAATAAAGTGTTTGCAGAGCCTTTTTCTAAAGCAGATTGGGCAGATGACCCAGCTGAAGACAAAACAATTTTCCTTCCCAGCTAGATACAGTCTTCATTCCAGTTCAAAGTACAGTTCATTAACCAGCTTTGCTAATACAGCCCTGAGTGACATGCAAAGAAGAAACATGCTACGCAGGCAAAAGCAGCTCAAGTTGTCTAAGGCCATAAAGGCATAGCATAGTCACAAGGTGGTTTCACCCCTTTTCCCTTGGCCATAGCCATTTATTCCTTACTCCTCCTGTGCGTTGGCACTGCAGTTAGGTAGATTGGGTGACAAGAGGGCTCAGGAAGCTGAAGATCATCTGAAACAGTAATGGACTGTTCCTAATTCAGCTTTGCTGAATTGTAGTGTATGTGCCAGTGCAGTTTCATTGTAGGACAGACTACATTTAAGACCTAGTGTTAGACTTTGACATCTATGGATTTTCATACTCAAAACTTATACATCCAGCACCTTCTCTGTTTCTTTCTTGTCTGAATAAGGCTATAAAATATTAATCCCCAACTTGCAGGATTTATGCAGTTTTGAACCTGTCCTAAATGATGCATAATGTATCCTGAAAGTCCCTAAAGACTAGAAATTTTGCCTTATATGAAAAATGAAGCACTCTTGCTTTAAGAAAAAAATAAGAGGATATTAGAGTTGATAGAGTTATATAAATATTGTCTATGGCCTCTTCCACACAGAAATGCAGAAATACTAAAAAAAAAAAAATCTGACTCAACTTGCACATGTTCTTGAGTCAAGAAACCAAGTAGTTATCCAATCTTCCTCTCTCAATTGTGTTTTATGTCAAGTCTAACATCCTTTCTGCCTTTAATAGAAAGATTTCTCGACACGGATTTTTCAAACTGTACGTCTGTTTATATATACATGAATTTTTCTTGTAACAACATGGGTGCCCAGCTTTGGTAGTTGGATCACATCTACCCTTATGTTTTTTTGATTAATTCAAATGACCATGTTTATTCCCCAGTACATATTTCATGTGTCTGAGTCTTCTTTCCCAAAGAGCATTTATCCCAAAGTACAGTTATTGAATTTCTATCTAAATTTTCTGAGCATATTGCCAATGTGTGAACATTTCAAATTCATCTGTTTTCTAGAATACCAGTAATATTGCCTGTACTTAGTTAGTTTCATGTTCCCGAATTCTGCAAACACTCTCCCTGCTTTACAATTCCTGCAAATTACAAAAAAATATGAATAGTGTTATAAGAAGGCAGAGTGGTCTGCATTTAATGATTCGCCACTTTGACAGTGTAATTCCACTTACAAAAAATTATTAATTAGTCTGGAGACTTGTATTTTCATGAGGACTGATACATAAACGGAAAACATAAGCACATACTTCTCATGTAGTATCTAAATACTGACATAGAAAAACGCTCTCTAAGGCCTGGTGGGACAACACATTCATCTTCTGGTACATGGCACGTCCAGTGACTTGTCAGCAGTGATCTCCCACACACAGTAGGAGTGGCTTTAAGCCATGCATTTTATTTGTTTGTTTTGGCAATTAAAATTCCATCTGCACATCAAAGACACTTTATCATTGTTTGAATTTTCCAAACTGTGATGTGTGGGTAGATATTTAGAGCCAAACTGAAAGTGCTCCTGCTTTTAAAGGCTGCGTAATACAAAGTCTATTCCAGTAAATTATTCTCTGGAATAATGTGGTTTTAAGTTGTGTTTACTTTCGAGAATCTGATCTGCAGTAATGTGGTCTTCTCATATACCTCAAGACAGTTCAGCTTTGTTTAACACATGATAGGATGTTAATCTCCATCCAAATGTATGCCCAAAGCTCTTAATCAATCAGAGCAGTGACAAAAAGCATGCGTCATTGTTTTGCCAGCACAACAGCAAGTACCAAAAAAAGTGTTCTCATGGTCTCAGGAGAAACTTGTCACAAGGGAAAGGATGAAGGTAAATTATAAAGACTGGCAACTTGAGGAGAACTGTGTACCTGTGTGGGTTACAGATGGATCTAAGACGCCACAGAATTGGGCGCCTGGACTTGCCTGGATACTCCATGCCTTCCTCAGAAGATGGTGTATCTGATTCTCAGGTCGAGGCCCTGCTTTCCCTCTTGTCTCCCTTTCTTTATTCCACTGATATTTTCAGAAGCAGCTAAGAACCATGTGTGATTTCCAATGGCCTTTCAAACTGTCATCACCTTCCCATTAGAGGGACCTTTCTCCAGCTAAAACTTGAGCTATTGCAGGAAATGGGGCCCTTTCTCAGTCTTTCTCAGCTGAATGTACTACAAGATGTGTGTAAGAGCTCGTTACCATCACCCTGCAAGCAGACAGCCCTCTCTCTGCTCAGATTTCAGAAAGTCTGATGCATATTCCTGCAGATTTTTGGTCCCAAGTCTTACTCTCATAAATCCAGGAAATTAATTTAAATGATTTTAAACATGTTACTTTTGTGTTATTAAATAAGTGAAAAAAAGAGACATCTGTTCCCCGAATTGATTTTAGACAAGAAAGCTGAAGTAGAAAAAACAAACCTTTACTTTTTTCAGACTGTTCTCATATATTTTCTTATAATCCCAATGAAAAACAATTGCACATGAAAAGTCAAATACCACTTTGCTTAGAGAAAGAGACATGACTGGAAATGTTCTTTCCTATTTGGAAATGTGAGAAAAAAATTAAATAGGAGTTCATGAAAAAACACAGTTTAAAAACTTGCCTTAATTAGGCAAATAACACCAACCATTGTCTGTTGCAAATTTCTTTTTCAAATGGCCCTGTTAGAAAAGCTTTGCTGTCTGTTAAATTCATTACAATGAAAAAAATATGACTCTTAAAACAACATTTTACATATCTTTTACTTGAACATGGATGCACAATACTGTTGTTCGTTTCAGCAGTAAAATGTTTTCTAAGGTGTTTTGGTCAAGCAAGAGTGCAGAAAGCCATTACATGAGGAAAAATTAGGGTAAGCATATCTCCTGACATTTTTTAAACCTCAAAATTCACCATAAAGGAAGTACAGTCCTAGATGGTAATGGGCATCCTGTGAGAATGAAATTATGTTGATGAAACATAAGTCATTGTCTTAAAATAAACAGCTACTGGTTACATTTTTCTTTTTTTTTCAGTTCTTTCAGCTGAAGCCAATTTTTACCACAACATTATTATTTGTCTAAAGCAGAAAGAAAGAAAGGTCTGTATCATGTCTGAAACTAGCTTCAATCTACTTATGTGTCTGAAAAACTTTGCGTCTTAAGTGTTTCTTAATGAAGAAATATTTCTTAAATAAAGAAAAGGAAATCCATTAATTGAAGACACATTTTACTAAAACTGCATTTAACTTGAAATCTAGCTTATAAGAGAATGAAGGAAATAGTTTTTCCTCTACTATTCAAACTTTTCCCTGAAACTGCAGCCAGGATATTTGCCCTCAGTTAGGGGTAAGCATTGTCAGTTCAGCTACAGCCTGTGACTTCTTAAACTGTATGCTGGTGACTTATGACAAATGTAGAGTAGCAAGCAGGTCACAGCTGAAAACAAGGAGTCAGATTAGCCAGACTAATACAATAACTTTCTCTGATACGAGAGCTTATTTTCTAGGCAAGACAATGTAACAGATTTTCTCTCTCTGGATTTCTTCAACACATTAGATAGGGTATTTCTTGAAAAACTATTAGTTAGGTGGAAACTATGTGTTTAAGCACAAGAATTTTGAGGTAGGTGATGAGCTGGCTGAAGAGAAGATAACCCCATAGCATTTAGTGATTTCAAGACCACTTTCTTGCAGCTCACTTTTCAGTGTTTCCATTGGCAAACAAATGTTAGAACACTTATATGGAGGAGACATATTCCTTGTAAAAGAGTTCACGGGAAGATGTCAAAACTGCAACATCTGGAAAGAAGCAGTGGCTAAAATCAAAGTTCACATGCACAGAAACCAGTAACAAGAATTTCTCAGGTGGGAGTCCAACAGTTATAAGAGTACAGTAAATGGTTCAAATGTGCAATGGTCCAACAGCAATGTGCAGCTTCTGACTTAGTCATGTATGTGTAGGAGTTGTACAGCAGAGTATTAGTGTCATGCACTAAGAAGGTCACATTTCATGTCCTGTGCTCAGATCTGGTTAATGTCTTTTGAAGTAAATGACGTCAAATTATGTTAGTTTAGCAAAGAGCTGCTAGTGTTACTGGAGGCATGGAAAGCCTGTGAAGGGAGCAGGCAAAAGAAGCTTGGCTTCCATGGGAGAATGAAGGCAGGAATGGGACAGGATTGTTCTTCATACCAGCTAAGGTGGGGTAGAACCACGCAAGTTGAATGACCCACGTCTGTGTAAGTGAGGATGGTCTGACTGTGAATTAAGACAGGCTGGGTAACAGAAGAGTTTTTGCCTCCAGAAGGAGGAGGTTCTGTGGTAGCCTTCTAACACAAATAGAAGGGGGAATAACTGCAAGATTTCCAGGTGACACTGTACAGATTCCTGAAAGGTCCTGAGCAACACCACTGTGTGGTGCTCCACAAGGCTGAATTCAGCCTCAATTTAGAGTGTTGCCCCATGCCTTCTGACTCTGAAACTTCCTCAGATTTTGTGCAGATTTACATTAATCTGCTATATCAGAGTTTAAAAACTGTTTCCATAAACTGGAGTAATCCATTAGTGAGAAAATGGAATTTCTAAAATCCTTTCCAGCCTTTTGCTAAATCTTTTCTTGAATAATAATTTTCAGATTTCCTACTAAGGATCTTAAAAAAAACCAGTATTGGAACAGGCCTGATAACAATTAGGGAATTATCAGAGTGTTGTCTGAGGAGCTGCAAGCTTGCACAAAACTATGAAAATATTTATAAGGTAATGCTGGGTTTGGGAAGACATATTTTTGAATTTTGAATTAAAAAAAATAAATGTGAGGAAGATGGTGGTTTTTTAAATACTTAGAAGACTCAGCTTCTGAACAGAAAAGGGGGCTAAAAATGCTCAGTTAATAGAGTGAACTGGAGCTGCTTCAATATTTTCTTTATAAAACACTGTTTGAATAATCTTTGAAGTAACAATATAAGGCATTGATCTATTTTAATTCTTGTAGAAAAGATAGAAACATAACAGTGCTTTTGAAATCTCACATTTAACTAACCCAGACAGTCCTGCAAATATTGAATGTAAATTCATATTCCCTTTCTATCTTCAAAATTATTTTCTTCTTCTTCGTTGGGATGAAATTATAAATTTTTAAACCTTTCCCCCAACATTTGCAGAACCAAGATTTGCAAATCCACTATGTGCATGTTCTGTGTAAAATATTTCTCTGAACTTTCAGGCTATGAGGAGCTATGAATATTGCTTTCCTCAGTGTTAAAAAGAACATCATGGAAGTAAAGGAATTTTGACTTCAGTCCATGGAAAAATGTTTGGTTTTGACATTTCAACAACATTCATTAAAACAGAAAACCCTCCATTTTTTAAAAAGATCCACTGATTTTATCAAAATTTTGTGAATAAGCATTGGAGATCTGTAATGTGGCAAACAAACACTACTGAGGCATGTGGGACACACGTGCTTGTCACACTCTGCTATTACAGTGCTTCCCATAGGGTTTTTGGCTTAGGTCAGCCCAAGTCTCCCAGGTAACCCAAAACTTGTGGTTTGAGGAACAGCATGGGTCTAGTGACTTTTCCTGTTTTGAGCAACTTTAACAATCTGTTCATTTGTGATTCCATACCACTGCAGTAGTATCAATGCCAGGCATTGCTGATTATGCTCCATTCACTGCTCTGGAAGTAGCAATTTAAATTTTTCATTGCTCTGTCAGCTGAAAGGCCATTACACTTGCAATGGAACAAAGTTCCAACTCCTGTTCTCTGTAAGCAGGCAGTGTATATTTTCCTCTAAATTCTGAGAAAAGAAAGAATAAAATAATTTATTTAAATTAGCACCTAAGTACACAGCTAGAATCCTAGACATCTCAACTGTGTAAAGTTGCTGCAAATTAGAGGATGCCCACCAAGCAACTGCAAATTTCACTGTCCTGCTGATTGCAATGAAGGCTTTCCAACTAATATTAGCCCAGGACCTGAACAACTCAAAACATGTCATACGTACACCTTTATGATCTTAATACAGGTAGTAAATGTTTAATTCCAAGTTTGAAAAAGATTTGTTTTGTTTTCTTTTGTTTTCTTTTGTTTTCTTTTGTTTTCTTTTGTTTTCTTTTGTTTTCTTTTGTTTTCTTTTGTTTGGCAGTGAATGAGACATAGATACAAATAATTGACTCATGGGTGCCTGTAGGATGCCTTATGTCTCTGCAAAACTGATGTGATCAGTTGTTGGTTTTCAATAATTGCTGTAGATTAGTCTTTTCTAGTTTTACTTAATTTCTTTTTGTGTATACTTTCTTGATTCGTTGCAGTGTGAATGCACATGTAGGCATGGACTAATACAAATAATTTTTCTCTTTTGAGAGCTTTTGAGTTCATATCAAGGCTGAAATACCTTAAGTATTCTGCTTTGCTGCAAATTTAGTTCTGATAGCTCAGATGTGGCATGGGAACCACCCTCTCTTAGGGTCTAAAAGTACAAACTGGTAAACACTTAACATTTGTTTTTCCTGTGTTTGACACATATAGCAAAACAAAGTTATTTTAGTATTTTCCTCTTTTTGGAACAGAATTTTACTGCTTCTTTAAGTAACATCTATAAAGGAGATTTTGAGACATTTTCAAGTGCAAAAATCTATTTGGTAACTATGGCAAACTAATCTCAACTGTTTTCCAGCATCTCTGTGCTAAAATCTCTGCCATCTGGTGTTTTGTCTGTTGCTTCTATGGGCCCAGAATCAACTTTACCATATAGTTCACAGACCTGGGAAGACCTGAAGTCCCAGTATGGCAAGCAAGCTGACAAAAATCTTCATTTAAATAGCAATTTCAATTCCTTGAACATGCAATGAAAAAGGTCAGAGACGTTTACTTTTGTTTTTTGTCTGTGTTTAGTACTATATTGGTTGTAAATTTGCTATGTGCTTTTCAGCCCAATAAATTCTCAAAGTTGGGTGCTGATTTCACTTTCTGCTCCTTCTCTCAGCAAATTGTCTCAGATGCTTTGAGGTTTTATGAGGCAGATACAGCTCAGACCGATGAGTGTTTGTGAGAAGTCAGCCAGGAGATTCAAGTGACAAAAATTGTTGACAGTTGTGGTGCTGTCTGTGAGAAGAAAGGAAATAAATCCAAATAGTTTAAGGATGGCATCAGCTGATAGCAGTTTACTGAAGGAATAATTGTATAAAATGAAAACTACTACTAGGGGCTGTGTCCATTGTGTGTGATTGGAATTCATTTCTCACTGTCTGCATAATCCAGGGTCTGGATTAAGAATAATCTGACCAAAAGGCCCCAAGTTTTTGTTTTTAATGTGGGTCATTTTCCCAGCCTGAGTCACGGAACAGCTGCACAGGCCATTGCAGCACTACAGAAGCAGCTGCAAGACAGACATGAGTGAGAGAAGGGGAAGAGGGAGGAGGAGGAGCTGGGGGGAAATAAAGCAGGTACTGCTGTTAAGTGGAGTTGTTACTCACACTCTGGCTCTTGGGAAGGGCATGTCTGCCTGGAAGGGCCTGGCAGGATACACCACCACCTGACATGGCCAGGAAACCTGTGTCTCCATGATTCATTCAGCAGTCTCCATTGACTACACTGAGAGCCTTTTTATTTCCTCAGAGATGGACACCCTCATCAAAACGAAGTTAAGAGGAGCCTGAATTTCACACCTTATATCAAGAAAGCTGCATTTACATCTATAACCTGAACCTAAAGGTGAAACATCCTTTGACTTGGGGCCCTTCATTCTTGCAAGCACTAGTGGGCTGGATTTCAATACTTTTAAATATGGTGTGACAGGGATTAGTAAAATTTCTAATCCTGGCCCCAGTTTCTTTGTGGGTGCTGGAAAAGTGTCCACCATTTGTACTTTGCTGCCATGAGAAAGAAAGCACTAAGCATCTAACAAGAAGGAGATGTGCATTCACATACAGAGCCATCTCTGTACAGAATATCTCAAAATTGAAGGAACATATAAGGATCATTGAGTCAGCTATTTCATCTTCGAACTTCAGCTCTCATCTTTAGAAATTTTGATATTCTGCAGGGAGACTTGGAATATCTTCCAGCAGAAATCCAGTTTCAAGAAAACATGATGCTTTACCATGTTGTAATCAGCACACAGTGAAGAAAGTTTGCTCCATGAGCAGAGGGGAGGCTGTAAAGCTTTATTTGTGGTACTGTCAATTGCTTCATTTATTATCTTGACTAGTTGCAACACACGCAATTCAGATTAAACATAGAGAAAAATTTTCATTTCAGGAGGGATGTCGCATCTCTATTTTTGGAGATTTTCAAGAATTTATACAAAACTCTGACTGACCTGGCACGTTGTTAGTTATAATCTCACTTCAAGCGGGAGATTGGATTGTGCTATGTCTAGAGATCTCTTCCAGGCAACATTTCTTTGGTCCTACACTATGTTAATTCACTTCCAACTGCCTGATTTCTCTGACAGCATCTGAACATCTTTATCTGTACTTGTCATAACAATTGGTCTTAATATTTTTGGAGATCTTGATGTTAGCGTAGTCCATATGAATAAATAAGACATTTGAAAAAACTTTCTGTAAATTCTACCATATTGAACAGTTATCTAGCAGTTTTTGATCTTTCAAAACCCATGAGCTTTCAAAATATGATTTGTACATTAAAATTTGTGTCCTGCCTTATTGCTGGCATACTGTGTATCTGAAATCCACAAGGTCTTCTTCATATTGAAGAACTGTAGTCCGTGGAAATAAAAATGGGAGTTTAAAAAAAAATTCTGTCTGTAAAACCTTGCACCTTGAACACTTCAATGGTGTTTTTCTGTACCCATGGGCTTTCAAAATACTTTTTGAAATACTATTTGCACATTAAAATATTTGTAGTTTGAAATCTACTATGCAAATAGTTCCTTTCATAAAATCAAGAAAATAGAATGTTAAATATGTACAGGAATAGTTGCCAGATGGCCGGAGCAATAGTCTGGAGCTACTAAATGGAAAACATTCTTCTTTATTAGTTCAAGGCAAAAATTTATGTTTTAGGCACAGCCCTAAGTCAGGTATTTAGCCATAAAACACCTCCAAGTCCCCCAAAAGACAGTCAGGAAATAATCTTTAATCCTATTGAACTGAGACACGTCTGTGGTTGAGTTGAGAGAGAGATGTACCTTCCTCCCTTTCCTATTTCTGCAATCTAAAGCACAGCACAGTTCCAGAGGGTGGAGAGGTAATATCTCTGTATATTTAGTCTCAAATTCCCTGGCTTTCTTTCCTAATTTATGGCACCCTTACGTAAGGACAAATTAGCAGAATTTTTCGTTTATCCCTCTTTCTTCTTTCTTGATTATTTTGTCCTAACTTTCAATTGGGTAGCTAGAAGCTGTATCAAGTGAAAGCACTGACAAAGAAACAATCATGGCATTATTGAATTAATGTACATTTCTCTTAGATCAATGTACAATTTATTTGCATTAACTTGTTGTCAACCACTCCGAGTACTTATAAAATGTTTAAAACAGATCATGTGCCTTAGTAACAAATGGAATATTCAGGTATCTTTTTCAACCTCTTTAGATGGAGAAATTTTAAAATATTTTTCAAAACCACAGGTATTTTTTATGGTGAACCATATATTAACACAAACATAATACAGCATGAGTCACTAAAGAAAAATAATCAAATCCTTCCCTGCCCCACTTGTGAACTCCTGAGGACTGTTCATATAGTGTGTAATGCTTTATTGAAGAGAATGTCACAAGTAACTAAGGCAGCACAAGTTTAATGATATAACTGATTATTTATATGTGGTTATTTTTCAGTGAGATGATACAGTAAAAATATTACCGCACAAATTAATTTTATGTTGTAATATTCCTTCGAACAAATCAACATGGCAGATGATTCAGTTGTCTTTTGAAATCAGCAGTTCATAAACCTCCCCAGAGTATCTGTTTTGAAATTAGTGATTAGCCTGCCTTCTCTGAAGGTTCACATAATTTCTTTCTCTTAAGAAGAGTGTTATTACTTTTTCTCTCTCTTTTTTTTAGAGCTGCCTCCCAGCCATCTGGACCCTCCCTGAAGTTATTCTGCTCCAAAGACAGATTCTGCCTTTGTTAAACATCAGGAGGTTTTATCATCGTAAAGTTAACCCTAGACATATAATTATTTTATGGTAGGTATGTATTTATTAGAGGACTGAAATTAGACCAAAAAAATCTGCTCAGAAGGCCATGTCTACACAGTAAATTAAGATGTGGTTGCAATTTGTGTTAGCTTTTAAATAACCTCAGGCAAAATATGACAGTTCAGGTTTCAGCATAGATTAACATCCCAATGAGCTTGGAATGACTCTGCAAAAATCCTTGGCAACATGTTATATTCATGTTATATTCATGCATGCCTGTAGAAACCTGGGCAGTAAGGAGTTAATGCATTGCTGTGCCTCAAACACCAATGGCCACTCAAGTGGGCAAGTTAGACCAGGATGTGGCTGGAAAGGGGGGCTGTACAGAGGTATGTCAGCACCTTTTTGGGGCCAGCTTCCCTCTTCTGGTTCATTGAGACTGCACAACACACAGGACAGTGCAAAGAGAAGTGGGGTCAACAAGTGAGCACTGAAAATACACTGAAAGTCAACCCAGATGAGGGGGATCAACACCGCCAAAAGACCCTCAAAGGCCCACAGCACATGTACAGAATGGTCCAGAAGAACAGACTGCTCATGTTTACTCATTTACATGAAGAGCAAGAAACCTAATCCTAGGACAAGGAAAACTTGACCCCAAGACCTGGGACACCCTGTCAGCTGGATTGATGCTGGACCTAGGACTGGTGATCTTCTTTCCTCTCCTATCTGATCTCTCTTTCAGGCTCTCCTTCTTGCCTCTATCCTTTTATTCTTTTATTTTTCTTACTATTAGAAGACAGGGGCAAAACATATACTAATTTCCATGCCAAGTGTGTAGTTTGTTAATAAAGCTTAGTGCACTTGCTTTTTTGGAACCATTTTGGGACCCTTTTGGCTTTTGCCATTCTTTTTTGATGGTGGGTATCTACGAATCTTGGATGCTCCCTTCCATGCAGGAGTGGGACGCAACATTTTTACTGGTTTCATAGGCAGGATGCCATTTCATAATTTTCTTGCACAGTGCAGGGACATCCTTAACCTTAGAGCAGTACTGTTTTTATAAACTAAGAAATACTGCTTGTGGGGAGATGTATTTACATATTTTATATATATATATATTTTTTTTTTTTTTTTTTTTTTTTTTTTATATTTGCATACGTGTAACATTTCTGCCAGCTCATATCCTTAGGAGCTTCTCACAGTCTTACTGTACTACATGAGCCCAGTGATAGAAGCACAGGTTAAAGAGAAAAAGGGAACAATTCTATAAATCTCTTTATTGCTACTTTGTGATTTAAGGTCACTTAAAAACTGATGAATACGAATTGGCGTATGAAAATTTATTTATCAGTTACCATTGATAAGCACTTTACCTGCTAATAGCCATGTTTGAGGGTCGCTTTGCTGATTACCTTCCTCCTTTTGAGCTTCCAGCCCT
This sequence comes from Entomyzon cyanotis, assembly GCA_024500445.1. Lineage (NCBI taxonomy): Eukaryota > Metazoa > Chordata > Aves > Passeriformes > Meliphagidae > Entomyzon > Entomyzon cyanotis. The sequence goes on along the minus strand of JAKEPQ010001016.1, from coordinate 64,961,647 downwards.
CTGAACGTTCTTCTCACACCTCAGGTGGAGGTTTCTGCCCCAACACTTGGAAGACACAGACGTAAACAGTTCATTTACAGGCGTGGTCTGAGAGAGGGTAGGCAGGAATGGATGCAAATGTAAACCTCCTTCAGGCATTTCTAAAAGGGGAATTTTCTTCAACAGGAGAGGGAAATCTCTTTTCCTTTTTAGTAGTTCATTGCCACTCTCCTCTCCAGATATTAACGTCCCTTGGGCCGAATACTGAATCTACAGCTAATGTGACTGTGCTCAGAGTGAGCAGAAGAAAAAAAAGAAAGCCAAAAAATTTCATCTGAGAGAAAGAAAAATCAATCTCTGGTTGGTCTTATGATGAAAAATAAATAGCTGTCCTCTGAAATGTGGGGACTGAGTATTCCTTTCAGGGGTTGTTCTCCAGAGCTCAATACCTTTGCACATTTGTCTAATTACAGTATCAAACCCTTCTAATTTCTGATCCTGGATGAAATTAAGTTTTTAATTATCAGCTTAGAAATCAGAGATTTGCACCTTCTGAGATTTGCTATACTATGGCAGTAGTACCAGAAAAAACCCCACTTTTGCATTTAATATTCATCTGAAGCAGTACTTTAATAATTTTTTTTTGTATAAGGCCTGTAAGTAGAAAGCACTAGGGGCATGAATTTAGAGTACACCTCTAGTTAATGTCATATTCATTACTTTCACAATACAAATTTTCTCACTGGGACTACTGATTCACTGGGCTACATATGAAAAATCCTCACAAAGTTTCAACACAGGCAGTTGTCAACACACTGAAAGAGATTTTCTGTTGGCTTTTTAAGATATTCAAACAAGAGGAAAAACGATTGAGGTCAAATAAATGAAATAAGACAAACTAGAACGTTGGCATCTCAACAAAGGCCATTAGCAGCCCAAGATGGTATGAGGAGGTAAAAACCGGTGGTTTAAGAATTGCAATATCACTTCTGCATAAACTGAGTCCCAGACCTGAGTGATCTGCTCTGTGATTACACTCAAAAGGAGCAGGAAGTCAAACGGTGGTTTCACAATGCATCTCAAGCTGCATTCCCTGACACTGACTTCATCTGGTACGACAGGCTGTTGTGGTCCCTGTGGCTTTACTCTGGCCCTTGGCTACTTTCTCATGTCTCTGATGCTGTTGTCAGAGCAAAAGGAAGCCTGGCACTCGAGGATGTACCAAGAGAAAGGGTGTTGAAGAGGAAGAGTATGAGAAGCAGCAGTTTGTGTGCTACTGGTATGGCTGAGACAGTAGCACAGTTCCCAACCTTTTAAAGGTGGGCATGCACAGAAAGTCTGTTACAATAACCATATAAATGCTAGGGGTTTTTGAGCTATGGCAAATTCAAATACATTGAAGAAACCTCTTGGCTTATCCAGGCATAAACTCTCATTAGCATATTTATCTCTTAACTTTTGTTTTGAGGCCACAAGGTTCAAAGAAATAAAAGAAAAAACAAATTTGAAAATAGTTTTCTCTCAGGTCTGCCTGTCATGCTAAAGAAGGACCAAGTGGGTCTTTGCTACCTTCTGGAATGAAATTGATTCCATGCTCTCTGCAGATAGCTTGTTACAGGGCTTTTCTCCCCTGAGAATTATGGAATCATTTCCTAAATCCATCCTGTGGCTCTGATTGCCAGTAGAACTGGTTGTCATCCTGACAGTACCAGTCCTATAGCTTCCTTTTCTCCCTCCCCTTCCAGTTTTCCCCTAGTTTGTCCTTCTCTCCCTAAAGAAAAAACCTAGTTCCTTCTCAGTTTTCTCATACTTTCTTTGCTTTTTTAAAACTAATTAACCAATAATTTTTCTGCATGTCTTATTCCTCCATACTTTTTAATGAATCACAAACTTGGTGTCTTTTTTTTTTTCTTTTAATAGGAGAATCATATTTGTTACTAATTTTTAAAAACATTAGTGACCTTCTGGAGCTTGTGCATCCTAATCTGCCACTGTTCTGCCTCACCATGTATCTAATTCCTTCAATGTGATTTCAAGCCTCTCAGTTTGGTGTAACCCACTAACCCTATAAAAATACTCTATTCTTTTCCAACTATTTCAGGAAGTTATTAACCAGAGCCAGTATAAGTATTTATGGGATCCTAATAGAAATGTATCAAGCACTTCAGGAAAAATCATTGCTAGTGTCTTTGAGAATCACTTTTTAAAAAAGTGTGCACCTTGTGATGATTTCCTCTATCCTCTTTTCCTTAGCTCACATATTGAAATTTCATTGCAACAGTGTCAAAAAGCTCTGAGAGACTTAAAGCCCAACAATACCATGTGTTGACTTTCCTTTACCAAAAACCATGAGAGAGAGGAGATTTCAGTGACTGAAAAGCATAATGACAAATATGGGAGAAAAATGTAATAATATATATGACATTCTTCATGTTCTGTTTTGCCCTGTCATTAGAGGTCTGGGGATGGATGTTGTCCCCATTTCTTAGACATATGGTTTTATTTAACTATGGTAAACTAGCAACTAGCAATTTCCACTGGAGGACATATCTTCCTAATCAGATATTAACCAGCATGGAGTAGTCTAATGCTACTGCCAAGGCTGCAGGAGAAACCTTTATCCAGTTAATCTGTGTCATGGATGGGAGGCTGCACATGGCACTATGTAGTTTCATCCAACAAACCTTCTGCAAATGAAATCATAAAAAGGTTTCCATGCCACAAATGCAGAGCTAGGCAAAAATTCACCATGCAGATTACAATAAGGAAAAAGTAGTAATGACTGAGAGCTGTATGATAGGATGGGAAGGCAGCATTGCTTCACAGTTGCAGATGACAGCTAAGAAAAAGTGAGCCTCTGAAGCATTTAAAGCTGCAGTAATTTATTTACTTAAAAGTTAACTAAAAACCTCCTGCCATTATCATAGATAATCTTTTGTTTTCTCACTGTCTACATTATCGTCTTGTGGAATTAATCAGGATTTGTTGGAAGTGCTTCATACCAAAATTGGGACTTTGGGACAGCAATTTTTATTATTTTACATAAAATTTTCACTGAAATAATTGTGCTGTGTAAATTTCTTTTGTTGCATTGTTCATGAGCCAAACATTTTTCATTTTTTCATATTTTTCTGCTTGCTGATCTATCTCCCAAAGTGTTTCAGCATCTCTACTATTCTCTTCAAGAAAAACAATTACCCACTGCTTACAGGGCCATTTCTGGATGTGTTATGTATTGAAGGGCTGTTGGCTTTTTCCCATTTAAATTGTTGATCATCCAAAAGAGAAAAAAAGGATTCCTCAGCTGCAGGTAATATCTTTGAATATAAGGTTGTGTTTTCCCATATGGCTGAAATTAAATCAAGGGACAATCCATCTTCCAAAGGAAAAAACAGCCCTAGCAAGTAAAAAATAGATTTTTATTGTTTTTACCGTGGAAGAAGGGATATTAGCAGAATAAAAATCTATTGACTGAGTTGATTAATCAAGGTCTTGTGAAGTAAGATTGCTTGCACCTCTCATGAACTCTCGTTAGGGGTAACTATCTTGTCTCTTTTTTGACCTCAGTGATATTCCTGGTCTAAAAAAGGGTTACCTGTGTGATGAAGGGCTAGCAGAACCCTTACTGACAAGCCAAACCCTATAGCTTTACCATTTTTCTTGGGTTTAGCAAATATTTCTGTTGTTAAGGGCCAATTTTAACTTCTTATGACCACAAATTAGATGTTTTATGCTTTAACTTCCTGACTGTAAACAACACTGAACCTATATATCCCCTACTAAAGGTTTCACAGTGTTAGGCTCTAGCAAAAAGGTGAAATTTCAGAATTTTTCAAGATGTTGAAAAAGAGATGGAAAATTTCTACATCATTAGTTCAAATGTATCTTGTACAATAAACTCCAGCATGTAGAAAGGTAGAACACTATTTATGCTGCCCTAAGGAGATAAAATATGGTGGTCATTGGAAACAACAAAAAAAATTGAATGTAAGGTCAACAGTTAGTACATGGTCACACCTAAAAATAGCAGGACAGTCCTCTTTCTGAAAATTTTCTCAGATTTGCAATGCACTGTGTAAGCAACTGAAGAAGGAAACATTCTCAAATGCATGTTTTGAACAACCAGCCACAGAAGCTCATAAATTATCCCCAGCAAAATAAAAGGCAAGACAGGTAAGAAGCCCAAAGCCAGCAAAAAGGAGGCCATAAACCTTAAAATATTTTAAAATTAAAATAAAACCGATCACACTAATTTGTGAACATCTGCTACTAGTTCCAGAAATACACTCATAGACAATGGTATGTGACAAGCAGAAAGTTTGGAGAAATTTTTAGCTTATAAATCATAATTATTCCAGAAAATGATGCTCTTTAGTGGCTACGACTCCAAAGACAATACAAATAAAATGTCATATATCATTACCATTAAGGAAAGTAGCATCATGTTTTACAGAAGTTTGGAATGGAGCATGAAATGGAAACCAGGTAGAGAGCAAGTGCCCCCAGCTTTTAATCCTCTTCTCCTGCTGCATCCCTTACCTGAGAGCAGGGAGCCACCTTCCCAGGGGTATGTCTTGAGGTGAGAGCCTCTTAACTGTTTTCTGAAGGGCAAGCAAGCCAACCTTTCTGAATACACTCCAAAGACTCGAAAGATTGCTAAGATTTTTGGGCGCTGAAACTTGCAGATATCATGTTATGTCATTTTCCAGAATGCTTTTCACCTGACCTCTGTCCACCAGCAGCAGGGTGTCTTGGCACACTCCAGATGCTTGGCTCCATCTCGGGGTGCTTTGGACATACCTGCATGGTGTGCAAGGCTGTGGCTGGGCAAACATAACCTGTCTGAGGTGCCTCAGCCTGGCAGGGTGCAGCGAGAGACTGGCACAGTTCAGATTAATCCATGCTGAACCTGGCCTCTATCCAAATAGCCACAGCTGTGGAACCAACTGGCCATTTTTTAAATCCCACTAGGCACAGTTTGAAATACTTCTATAAATAGGCTTTGGGAAGCAAACACACTGCTGTTAGATGTAAGACTGATTGAATCATAGCACTTGAATATGATTCAGTGTCCAAGGCCACGAGCTATTCCATGTTTCTGCTTAGTATAAAATGTCTGTCTCTGGGTTCCACCCACTTGCTGTAGTCACAGTGAGATAATTCTTCATCTACTCTTAATTGCCTTGTTAAGAATATTCTTGTGGAATGCAGTTCCTCAAACATGCACTGTGTAAGTCTTCTATAATTCTATCCTTCATAAAGTGGTTTGGTTTTCATTTTAAAAATATTGCTTTTATACGAATACCAGGAACACCTTTCTAGTGAATATTAAGTTGAACATTTCTTAGCCTTCCTCTACTATGTATAACTTTAAATTCCAGGCTGCTTCTGATTTCCCACTGGTATGTTGTCCCCAAAGCAATGCAAGTCTTCCAACAGAACACAAATAAATACACAGCTTAACCCAAGTACAGCCTGTAATCTGCTTTTGCTTTGCACAGCAAATATTGTGTTTCATTTAAACTTTCTGTCCTTTATATATTCTTGTAGTTTATTTCTCTTTAACTGTAACCACATTTTAGACTGATATTTCATATATATATTTTTACAGAAAATAACTATCAACAAAGACACCATTAAATCGCCAGAGCTTCTTTGTTTCTTTCTGCAACTGTTTTTGACTTTGAAATCAAATTCTACAAGACCCATTAGAAATGTTCCATATTGTTCAATACCCTACTTTTCCTTATATCTTACACAGTTACCAGGTGTCAAGCTTGTTGTTTCTATTGTTTTCACTAGATACCATTTCAGGTGCAGTCATCTTTCTGCTCTATGAGGCCTATTACATTGATCTTTCTGATTCTAAAACCATCTGTATGCAGAGATGGACCTTTTTTTGGATGCACTCACACAGGTAAAAATTTCAAACCTCTATATGTCCCGGTACTGTCTTGAAGGGAATAGTCACTCTATAAACGCTTGACATAATTTGAATTTTGTATCAGGGTTCTGCTTATCTCCCATTCTGCTCTAGTATTGCTGCAGTTAAGCAATGGCAGCTGTTTGTGACGTGTAATTACCTAATTCTATTATTTATTAAATATTGTTAAACTTCAGAGATCACATTAGCCTACAAATTGTGATGTACATCTAAGGAAGTGGAATGCATTTCCTGGAAACTTTATTTTCTGCAAATCATCAAAGCTTCCCTAAATTTGTAAAACTAATAACATTCTGGGGTGTTGTGAGGTGACCTGACCTGACACCTCCTAGAGACTGGATAACATAGTGAAAGAAGCAAGGTGACGAAATATTGGCAGGGAAACTGAGTGTGCTTGGCCCTGGCATCTCTGCCTTGCAAAACTCTGAACAACATTGGTCATAAAGCTCAGAAATATGACCTACAATGAATACAGCTACTGCTTTTGAGGGCAGGGTATAGGGGGTGGAAGATAAGATACCTCTCTGTTTTAATGTACGTGGAAGAGGTGCTGCTTGGCTTTTGGGCTATCTAAGCACTTCTGTTGCAGTGGAGCCAGGTAGGCTGCCAAAGAATGGGAAAGCAGGAAGGGCACATTCCTACCATTGAATTAAATAGTATTCAACAATTTTCCCAATAAAAGGGAAATCCCTGTGTCTGGGTATGAGAAAACCATGTGGGATTAATGAAATTAGCACGCTATCTGAATTTTGTATGTGAAAGAAACTGGGTCTAATATACTTAATTTCAGAAGTTTGTTATGTGTGTAACTTGTACATATGAATATTCTACGACTAGCTTGGGGTTTATGGAGTGGATTCCCAGACCCTTTTCAGTTCATAAATTAACACACTGGACTGAGTCCAAGCAAATGCTCTGTCTGAGTTGAAGCCCAGTGCCTTAGAGAGCACTAGTCAGCTTTCTGGCAGGCACAACCCTGGCCTTGCTTCCAGGGGTCACCACTGCAGGGCAGATCACACCAATGCACTAACCCGTGCCTACTTTTCTAAACAGAGGTCTTAAGCACCAGGGTACAGAGTATTCTGTGTAATGAGCAAAGATTCTTCACACTCACCCACCCACCCCCGGGCTCCTGCTTTTTGAAAACTTAGTATTTTGTAGCAAAGGCTTGAGGAGCTGCTGTGCTCCACAAGTATCAAGAGGATCTGTGGAGATCAGCACTGCATTCAGCTGGAAAGGGAAGGCTTTCTACAATATTTATTTTGTCCTGGCTATACTGAATATGTGTCACATATATATAAAGTGAACTTAGCAGCAGGGACCTGTGTGCAGGACCAAGCCCAGTGGGGTGTTACACCCATTGACTGGCCCAAAGTATTTTCTTTTGCTTGCCCTCTTTCCAGCACCCTGCGTACTTTACTCTGAAGTGGTAACACTTAAAAAGGACAGATGCAGAGTACTTCACTCTAGAAGAGAAAGTCTCATAGTAGCTGCTGATATAAACCTCTGCAGACTGAAGTGAAATCCAGGTCTTTTCTTTCCTCAATGAGGACAGTGGCTGGGTAAGAGATGGCTGCAACCAACACAGACTTCCTTGACTCCTTTGACAGTTTTTAAAAGAACAAATGTTGCTATTCCGTTCACTACTCCATCTTTTAGCCGAAACACATTGATAATTATCAGACCTAACAGATCAGATCTGTCAGTCCATTTAGGCAGGTGAACACGTGGATTTCAAATGAGTGCTAGGGTAGGTGTCAGTTTACTGAGCTCTGAAGTGTTTCTGTGACTATGAGCCCAGATACTTAGAGATCTTCATAGTAAAAGAATAAATTACCCACAGAACCTGCATACTTTTAGGTTTAGGTGATCTGACCTTTGAAATGGTGTTTTCTTGATCTCAACTTAGGATTTATGAAGCTAAATTCCATTTAATTTTCGTATTAGATGCACAAGCCTCTTCCTGGATTTTATCCAGCCTCCAGGCTAGGAAGCTATTTGGCCTAGTGGTTTAATGAGTGCCTTACTGTGTGAAAGTTATCAGCATGCTGTAAAGCAGAAGAAGCAAGCCAAGTTCTCTCAGCTCCACAGAAAGTCTCCCTTAACCTCCTGAAGCCCGTAACACTTACACTGATGCAACTTGCATCTTCCCCCTGGGAGTTAATTTCCTTTTGCCGGCTAATTTATAGTATTTCTTTGATAAATAGCAAGATCTAATTACTGTATGCTAAGAATGTATATTCATGCTTAAAAAAAAAATGTTAATAGACCATGGTTAGAGACTGTGAGAAAGTTAGAATGAGGAGGGAAGAGGTAGCTGGTTAATATCCAAAGGCAGTGCCATCATACTCTGCATGCCTCTGATGAATGCACACGTCAGTGGTGTGCTGCGTACAAACTGTTACCACTCAGAGTTTGCTTTCAGTGATGCACTCTGAGGAATGGGAGCCCTGAGCACAGCTCTGCAAAGAAATGGCATTGAAGTTATTTGATGTCTGAGAAAACACAGATCTCTCTTCTATGCAATAGGCTGTCTAGAGGTTCCTCTGAAGAGAATGTCAGCAGAAAAATCTTCTGACCTCATTCTGATATGGAGTTACAATTAGAGCATCTGAAGCTTCCAACAATGTAGGTGAAAGAGACCAAAATTGGAGGAGGAGATTCCCGATTGGTGAACTTGGAAAATATGACAGAGGGTGATAAAAGGAAGGAAAAGAATGAGAAAAATTTGTTGTTTCACTAGCCTGCTGCTTTGCTAGACCTGCTGAAGATTAGCAGTGCCTTTGTCTGAAGGAAATACTAAATGAATGGTTTTATAAAGTTGTGCAGCAATTGGCAGTGGACTGACAATCCTAGTAAATTCACACAGGTGTGACACCTCGAGACACCTGAGCTCACTCCAAATGTACATTTTTTATTTTCTGAACTTGTAAATGTAAGAATCACAATCTAAACAGGAGCAACCTTCATTCACAGCAGGACACATTCTCTTCTCCAGGCTGAACAGTCCCAGCTCTCTCAGCCTTTCTTCAGAGGAGAGATGTTTCAGTCCCTTCAGAATCTTCAGGGCTCTTTGCTGAACTGTCTCCAGTATATCCACATCTCTTTTATACTGAGGAGCCCAGCACTCAAACTTGTTTTTCAAATTTGTCACACTTGCTCCAAGGAGAGACGGTTCACCTCCCTTGACCTGCTGGTGATGCCAATTGTTAAGTAAAAGCTGCAGTTGCCAGGGTGTTTTGGAGAGAATTCAGTGTGATGTGCTGCACTGATTCAGATGTGTTGGGCTTTTTGGGTGCTTAGAAGGAACATATGAACCCTGTATCACAGCAGACTCATCTGTGCGACAATTACCTTGCCAAGACTGAGGCATCTTTTGATCAACTCAGAATTTCACACGCTGGGGGAATAGTGCATTTGTAAGGTGAAATATTACTGTGCAGTTTAGCAGCCTCCAATACTTAGCAGGAGCTTAAGGTGGAGGTGGGAAGGATTACTCTGGATAAAGGGGCCTAGTTTCTGTTCCAATACCATTTTCCACAAGTGAACACTTAGGTAAAACCTGGTTGTTGATCAGGAGTTCACTGATACTGGCAAATTGTGAGCCAGCTTAGAGATTTCTGAGTTATATTGCTGATGTTTTAGAAAAGGCTGTCATTAGTTCATTCTCTTTTGCTGGTGTTTGGAGAAGGGTAAATGCTATTTTTATCACTCTTCAAATGGGAAAGGAATTGATTTCCTTGCTACTAATATATGGGAAATGTGATAGTATTTGTAAAAATATTACCTTATGAAAGGTTAGAATATTTTTTGAGTTTGCTCCTTTGGAGTTTTCAATCTAGACGTAAATGTTGAATTAGAAATCTCGATTTAAAAAACCTTTTGGAAAATTCAATCATGTGATTTTATAAATCATTAGTTAAATATTTTTTGTAGATAATTTGTAATGTGTCCTTCTTTAGTGAAATGACAATGAAATATCATCGTCTTTGCCAACTCTGTAAAGGATCTCTGAAACCTTTGATGCTGAGCTGAGGTCAATCCACTTAAAATGTATTTACACAGCTTGGTGTCCAGAAATTTGCTCATTCTCTAGGTGAAGTGTCAATTAGACTATGATGGGACCACCAAGGAATTCTTGAGCGACTAAGTGACTAAAGTACATAAAATTGTACTTGCAGTCATAGGCTAACATAATTTGACTTTTTTTCCAATAACTAGTAGATAAACAATCATTATAATTTTATAGCAGTCAGATCTTCTATTAGTTTGTGCAGTTAGGTATCTTCTCCCATGGTACTATGAAAATGCAGTTATGGCTGTCCTAATAATTAACTTCTGGCTAACAAGCTGTGCTGAAAATTTTTTAAGGAATGAATCAATATAAAATACATATCTTCTTGTTTTATTTGTCAAATGAAAAATTAGAAATAGCAAGGCAAGGTTTCTAAAAAAATATCTGATAAGAAAACACTTCATTACTTTTAGATGTAATTTAATCACTAATGTAATTTTATCACATTTCATCTATTTTGTTCTGAGATTTCATTTTAAAACACCAACTGAAAGATCCAAAAATGCTGAGATAAATGTTTCCTCCATTTTAAATCAAAATTATTTTGTGAGCTTTATATGGATTAACATGCATGATTAATCAAAATAAATAACTAGTTTAAGTATGATATATTTGTTTTTCTGAATACATCTTCCCCCTTCCATTAAACATCATTTTGTCTTAATTAATTTTGGTCCTTTGAAGTCTTAAGATCCAATCAGAAATGCACAGATTAGCTGCTCTAACTACAAACACATGGAGATAAGAGATCACAATGTTCATGAAGAATCCCAAACAACAGTAGGACAAATGACTCATGGAGCTTTTTATATCTCAACATACCCTTGTATGGAATTAATGAGACAGAACTATTGGTCTGAGCATTACAATGGAGATCACCTGGGATTTTTGGTTTTTTTTTTACAAGGCAACCAATTTTTCTCAAAATAGTTTTTGAATCCTTATTGCACTCAGTGCTTTTTTATAATCACTACAGTTTCACTTAAGAAAATTTACCTTGATGGACCTCACATGATCTAGAATCCAAAGCAGTAGTGAAGGAATTCAGGTTATATATTGATCTCTTTTTCTTTCTTTCTTTCATTGTCTTCAAAGCCTAAGCTGGGAGTGTATAACTTAAATTTTATTTTATTTTATGTGCTGGACATTGGCTTTCAAAACATTTCCCTCCTCTTCAGTTGACAAGTTGCCAAGTGATTTGAGAAATACATGGGAACTGAAAACTGGACAAATATCTGTGGTACGCAGTGCTGCAATGCCTAAAAGTCTGGTTCCTGGCACTGGGGTGAGAAGTTCCCATACAGGGGAAGAGGGGATCTGTCTGGACCAGGAGTTCACAGGTTTTCTGTTTACCCCATTGAGAGACATAACATATAACCATTGTTTTAAACTGGATGCAGGTGTGCTGGGAGAGCAAGATGCTCACTCTGGAAGACGTTGCTAATCCCTCCAAAATTGTGTGGCCCCATGGGAGAAGGCAGCTCCCCTCTAGAGGCTGGAGAGAGGGCTCTGCTGAAGTTCACACCTGCTGTTTTACTCACCAGGTCCTCTGGCTCTGCAAGTGCTGCAGCTGAAATATCTTCCTCGAATTTGAGAAACTCCAGGCTCTTTGAATGATTTATGGGATTATGTGAAGCTATAAATCTTCTGCTACAGCTAAATGCAACGATGATACTGTTTGTATAATGATTTGCGTCAGCTTTCCTTGACCACATCTGTGTCAATGCCGAATTGCTGAAGGACTCAGTAATGGCTATACACAGAGCATGACTGAAATAACACCAGGCTCCCTGGCCACCAAAGGGAACTGCCCCAGCTTCCCCTGGTTCCCAGGAATTACCAGAATTAGTATAAACAAATCCACAAGAGCTTCAGTTAACCTCAAACGAAGTGACATCCTCTGAAAAAACAAAAATAAACTCCCTGAGGTTCAGCTGGCAGAAATGTCCAGAAGCAATGTCCAGCTGACCTTTCTGTATGGAAGAACACTTGTCTTCACGGGGTGGAATATACCTGTCACCATCAGTGTCTGGACCAGGATGCCAGAGAAACATCAAGAGCTCATTCTCTTTCTTCAGTAGCAAAATTAAACTGAAAACTCTTCAGCACTTTTAAGACTTGAATTTTACTTCCTCACTTCTGAGTTTTGGATTGTTGCCAAAAGAAGAAATGCTTGACTGCTGTAAGGTGCTCTATTTAGCTTTCTCACAGCTGAGAATAAAAGTGCCAGAAAATGTCTAAGAAATATTATAATTTGTGAAATTTACAACCTACTCCTGTAAACAGACATATGGATAAATACAACATTTGGAAGAGCTTTAGTTTTAGAATACAATGTTTGGCCTGAACAAGGGACGTGCAGGATCTAATGGGTGCTTGCTAAGACTAGCCTTTGACACAATCAGCATATTTTCACATGGTCAACAAGCTGCCCATATAATACCTCATTGCAAAAAAAACCACTAGGTCCGAGACTAAATCAGTGCAGATTATTTCAAAGCCATGTCAATAAAAGCTTTTCCTACTTAACACACCATCCTAGGGATTTTTTGTACACTAGATATGTAACACAGGCAAATTGTTTTAGGAATATTTGGAGAACTTACAAGAGACAAGTGGCGATGGTTTTATTTTTAATGTTCTACTCTCCTTGTATCCAGAAAGTCTGTTACCTAGAAGAAAACCACACATTTTTAAACTGAATTCTAATTGACCATGCTCCCAGTTATGGTTTTCTTTGTTATTTGCATAGATTGTTTCCTCCAGAACTTTCCCAGGATTGCAGTTTTTTTCTGGGATCACACTGAATTCTACTCAATGAATAGGACTGAAAATTAATGTTTTCTGTTTTCTTCCTTTTTAGAAACACTTCTTTATAGATTCCTGCACTTCCTTTCTCCAAAAATTTTTCAAGGTAATCTCTTTTTATTCTGAGGTTAAGTCAGTTTATCTCCTAGAATGGAATTAAACAGATCCAACCAATTGAAAGCCATTCATTTCTCCAAGTATGTTTTTTTCCATTCTACTCTAAAGAAAGAACTTTGCTCCTTGTCACTGGAGTTAATTGTGATAGCAACTGGTCTGACTTACCTGGGGAGCACTATTGCAAGGGATTACAGAAAGCATCCAGCTGGTTGTTAGTTTTCCTTTTCAGTGTTCCTGCTGACCAGCAATTCCATTGCTCTTTTTGCTGCTCAAAAACTCAGCAATTGCATCCTGGTACTCCCATGGTGTTCCATTTAGGTTTTTGCCTTGATTTTTTTCTGATACTCACTCTGCATGGCTGACTTGGTTTTTAGTATTTATTAGCAATTTCATCTTGTTTCCACTCTCTGTGTCTTTGTTTTTTGTACTAATGAAGAGTTTATATCCAAGTCAAATTATTTTTTTACCTAAATTCCTATTTTTTTGAAGTTTAGGCGTAATTTGGACTTGTGTTGATCTCTCTGTTTTCGTCTATGGAAATGACAGCTCTTTTAGGTAATGTTTCATATTTTTATGTTTCATTTAACTATACTGCAATTTGTCACTATCCAAATGATGGGAACAAAGACATTGCTCTGCAGTTTTAACTTAGAACTTCAGTTCTTCACACCTTCAGCTTCAGCCCGTATGTTCTATTGTGGGTTTTTGACATAAAATGTGTTTTGTCATTGCTTAAATTGAGAAAAGGATAGAAACCCAAGATGTAAACACAATTATTGATAAGCCCTTCAAGAGTTAAAATAAAAATCCTAAACATTGAAGGATTTATTGGCATGAAATAACACATAGCAACAAACAGAGAGAAGGCTATTAAATGCAAATATTGGATGTAAAACCAAAATAACGTGTCTCAGTAAGCAATTTTTATGACTTAGGGAGCCATGAAACCCAAAACAGGCAGAACAAATGCAACAAAGCATTAAATTACACTGTTATTATCTATCATAACATATTTGTGCTGTATGTTTAAGCCAGCAAATACACATACACAGAGGAAAACAGAAACTGCTGAAAATTGCCAGCTTAGGTTTTTCAAGAAGCTGAAAGATAATGATGAAAGCATATGAAGTAATGGGAGCTTTTTAAAGGACCCAGATGGTGTTTCAAGAGCAGCTGAAGGTACCCATCACATTGCATCACAGGAGAAGGTACTTCTGACAAAGATGTGTGCAGATGTGGTATGTCACTTATCCTAGAAGCTAGAAATGCAGAGGCACAGAAAATGTACTCTGAATGTATGACTTATGAGTCCTGGTGCCTGGGGCTTTCTCCCATATTTATTTTTCTTTGAATAATCGTAGAATCATAGAATGGCCTGGGTTGGAAGGGACCTTTGGTATCAGCTAGTTGCAACCCCTCTGCCATGGACAGGGACAGAGCTCAGAGCTCCATCCAGCTCCTGATGATTAATCTAAACTTACTCTCTTCTAGTTTGAGAGTAATGAAATGTTTGAATTCATAACAGAAGAATCACACTGGCTTAGGCCTGCCTGGAGAAGCAAAGTGTGTGCTTTTATTCAAATACCTTTATTGTTAAAAAGTTAAGACATGTTCTGTCTCTTTGGTCTGTGGCAGAAAGACTTAATGATTGATTTAAGGAAAAGTCCTACATAAGAAGTAATTAAGGAAAAGTTTGGAGCACTAAGAATCTTTAGGGCACTGACAGATTTTTTTCTGTTTCCTGGAACTGCGCAATTGAATTTCAGGCACTAAAATGCACGTAAATTCATGTTAATAATTAAAAAACAAACCAAAACAAATAATAAAAAAAGCAAAAACAAAACCAAAAACAAACAAAAAACCCCACCAGAACAAATATAAAGCTCATAATGGCTCCACAAGTCCCAACTTTTAAGCAGATAAATACTTTACCAGAAATCTTTTGGTCCTGTTGTGTTCTCTGACAATGGATAAATGATCCCAGAGAACACATCAGTGCAGTTCAATGCAGTGTTTTCTAAGGGACAATTCTGATTTTAAGTGTTAAACTATCATCATTTGAAACCAAGTATTGCTTTCAAATCACTTCTACGGCATGTAAGATCAGAAAACAAGGTTGTTATAAATTTCCCAAAAGTCTCTAAAGATGGAAAGGGATTCATCAAACAGAACAGTTCTATCAAAGTGTAAGAGCAAAACTGTGTTGCATGTGGTGACAACTTAGTTCTCTAAAATGTAGGGCAAAAATAAAGCTGCAAAAATATATTTTCTCATAGCAAGTTTCAATTTCTTTGAGGGGAAAAAAATTATTAATTCTGCACAACCCCAAAATATGTTGACTGAAAAACTCCCATAGTCATCTTTCCTGGAAACTGAGCACAAGTACCTCACCTGATGGTCCTCTTGAGCCAAGGTTAGGAACACAGACTCACACAACTCACAAAACTTTGAAACAAAATCCATTTCCATCATCAGTTTTTGAGTCCTTCTTGGTGCCTCCTTTATTTTACATTTCACTGCTATGGAGACATTGTGTGTAATCATTTATAATTAATGATTGTGCCTGCTGCAGAGTTTGCTGTCTTCTGCACTTACAAAGGCAAAGAACCCTGAAGGACACTATTTTCTGCCCATCTTAGGGACAAGATAATGGACAGTTGTTGGAAAGTATGGACATAAGACACTTCGAGCTCCTCAATGGTCATGAAGCTCCAGGGATCCCAGCTACCAGTCCTTGTTTTCTAACAGTTTGGGATTTTTTTTTTAGTAATAACAGTATTATTATTATTAGTAGGAGGAGGAGGAGGAGGAGTAATAGTATTAATCTTGTGATTTTTTAAAGAAATATTAATTTTGTTGCTAAATATTTATAGTTTATGAAACAGAAAAGATGTAATACAAAAGAACTGATCACGTTCATAAAAAAAACCTACTTAAGTGATATGATTTTAAAAAAGAGGAAAAGTAGCTTGATTTTTTGTATAAACGTGATAAAAACTTTCTTGAATGAGGGCAAACAAATGTCTTTTCCCCTTATATGTGGCATGTTCTGTCTTAGTATGAAGACCTCACATATTTTTCATAGTTCATCACTTCCTTTAAATAAGAAAGCAAGCAGTGTCTTTTACACTTTCCCTCTTTAATGATTTATGTCGATGCACAAACCAGACATAGTCATTATTTTTCCACATGTAATGTGTACATAAAATACTTGTATCAGTGACCTCTAGCATTTTTTGAGGCTTTGTAAATTTATTATTATTATTACACTTAAGGTTATACTTTTTACCAGAAACAACAGAAACAATACCCCTTTATTATTATTTAACTATGTGTATAGGCTTTATTATGTGTTGGCTATCTTTCTTCTATAATTTGAAATTATAAGCACTGCCTCAAACATTTTTACATTTTTACAGCTAGTTAAAAATTGAGACTGCCTAAATGTTTTGACAATGAAGTCTAAATACCAAAGATTAATTCTAACACTGGATACCTTAAAAGACTTTAATGAAGATAGCCAAATACTGTGCATGCTCTGCTTCAGGCTTACATTCATTACAATGACTCTTCCTTTTTTGGGTGAGGAACACTTACTCAGGCTGAGTGAAACAAAGCAAATTCCCAATTTAGAAACATGAAATATCCCCTGGATAACTCAAGTGTTTTTGTACTTACTGAAAAGGGAATTGAGTTCACTATAGAGAGCTTCACCCTTGTGTAGATTTACACACGGCACACAGAAAATCTTATTGCCAGAAGTTAAAGTTCCAGAGACTTTCTTGTGGTCCAGAGTGTCTGTGTATGCAGGCAGAGAACACACAGGTTGATTGCACCAGCAGCTGCACTTCCACCATCTTGTGGAAACAGAACATTTTCGGGAATGGTTATGTGAACCAATCTGAAAATTGCTCAGAACTGACATTTCAGCCAGCACCACATACAGTGTATTTTCAGCTTGTGCATTGAGTCTCAACTAACTACTAACAAAAAAACAGAATTATAAGAGCAGTCTGATAATATTGATACTGAGCTGGATAGAGGGAACAGAAATCTTTCCCAAGTGAAGCGTGGGGAAGGAGGTACAGCTTTAGCAATGGGACTTACAGCCCACAGTATGACCTACTATGAAGGATGGGGTCAGAGCCATAGTTTCTACCTCCTTTGCTTTTGTTGCAGTATTAAAAATCTATCCTGGCAAAAAACCCCAAACCAAACAAAAAATCCAAAAAATAAACTAGGGTAAAGTATTATGCCAGAGTTTTCTGTAATTATGTTGGAACATTCCCTGCGTATGGAGACTGTAGTGGATGATCTGTTTGGTCTCTTTACTATGTGTCTGGCTGACTACATTATGGTGTGCCTGAAAGTATCCCTGTAATGAAGTGAGCATCATGTCTTCCTCTCTTCTGCTGAGGACTCATAAGAGTCACCTAACTTTAGATCAGCCTCTGGTTACCTAACCTCTTCAGGTGTGTTTTGCCTTTCTTGCTTTTGCGAGTAGAGATGAATTTTTACTCTGTGTGTGGAGTTTTTGGTCTTTTGGTCTTCCTTGCTTGTCTGCACTGGCTTACCGAATCCAGCACATCACTGCTCTTGTGCACATGCACTTGTGTGTTCTTCTCTTGGAAAACCCAAGCCAGTGAGATGAAGGTTTCAGTAGCTGTCACAAATGTGCCCCAGGTCTGAAAAGAGAAAGCTCTCCTAGGTTCTCCAGTTCAGACATATGGGTTCTGTTCTCCAAAGTAAAAGCATTTCTTAATTTTATTAGCAGAAATAAGGTCTAGAATAAGTAAAAAGTGCTAAAAAATAGCTGGACAAACTGCTATTGTGTTGAAAGCTGTAACAGAGAGGAATATTTACCCAAGCAGGTCTCCACAGGGAGGTCTTTGTTGCCTTGTGTGATTGCTGAACAACCTTGTGGCTCTCTTTTATGAAGGGTGAACACCTGTGTTGTCTCAGCCTGTAGTTTTCTGACTCTGCTCTTAGCTGGTAGCTATGCACAAGTGAATAAATCTGCTTCAGGGACATCAAGCCATGTGAGGAGAGTGTTTGGATCCATGCTGTTTAGAGACAGCTTCCTTTACAGTGGATTGGCTCATCCACACAGTCCATGAGTCCAAGCCTTCTCTCAATCCTGAAATTCTTTGGTCTGTGCCTGCCCAGAGTGTCAGAAGTAACGTGAAGTCTATGTTGCAGTCTGGCAGAACAATGCATCATGAAATTCCCATAGAAAGGTTTCATCCAGCATTTACAAACTGGTACATTTCCCCGCGTGTCCTGTGATGTAAATATTGTATGTTCACCTTAACTTCTTAGAAGTACTTTTAAACCTTGGAAGTGATGTACTGCCAAACTGCTATGGATATCTGATGGAAGGGATGATAGGCTTAGGTCGAAAACCAATTCTGTGAGTTAGTTAGCCTGGCCAGCTTCAGGGAGCTCTGGAACACTATTACCCAAAACAGACTCCTTCTTTCTTAGACACAGCATCAGTAAACAAGATACCCCAGTTGCACTTCTGTTTCAGTAAGTCATTCCCTTGAAAAAAACACTGAATATGAGTAATTTACATGAAGCTGTGTTTTAACTAACATAATCTTGGACCATAACCCAGTTGCTCCATTTTGCACACTGGTATTTGGAGGCCAGTAACTCCTACAGCTTCTTCTAGGTGACAGACATAACTGCAGACTTTCCTTTCCCCTGGATACTGAGATACCAAGAACCAGAATCTGTCTATTTACTGTAGAGCAGATGAGAGACTTAGGTACCTACCTTAGTTTCAAAGTCCAAGAGTAAAGTGGTGAAGATCCAAACCTCCCACACTTCAGGACCTCCCACTCACAGCTCCCTTTGTTGTACTTAGCAAGTGCTGGAAGCAAGACCATCTCCTGTACCAACTCACTGACACTGTGTGTTTAAAAGTTTTATTCAGATTCAGAGTCACAACTCCTCCTTGTTAGATAATTTAATAAATTATGGGTGGAGAGACAGTACCAAAAGAAAGGAAAAAGATTATGATGTAAACCTGCCTCCACTAAAACTGACAAAACTCCCACTGGTGTCTGCAAGGGTAGGACGTCTCCTCACCAATTATATCCACCTACTGTCCCTAATGAAACAGCTGTTAAAATCTGTGTCCCAGTGATACATTTTGCATATGCCAAATTAATCTTATGAAATGACCTCTACATCTGGTACTGGATCAGTTAATGAATACTTCAATTTCAGACCTGATGCAAGGCTCGTGTATCTGAAAGATTGTTGCAGGTATAGCCTTTGCCCCCAAAAAACCTCTTACTTTCCTGTAGATTGTTGAAATGACAAGGAGAATAAAAAGCAATAGTGGTGTCATAGAAGAAAAACTAAATAATTAAATTGCAGAAGTAAAAGTTTACCACATTAAACAGTGCAGAGAAATGAACATAGGAAATGTCTAACTAGGGAAGAGGTTTGTTAACTTGATCATGATGTTCTTGTGTGACCTGAGAGTACTTCTAAAGTGCAGGGCTTGTGCATGACCTGACATCAACCTCATGTTCAGGTGAGCCAGGGTCACACATGGATTTTCTCTCCACACTGTGGTTTCTCTAAGGGGAAGACATGGTGACCAGAGTGGAGAGTGAAGCCAGACTGGCTTCTGATAGTGCCTCATCACCCATGAATGAATAAAAGAGTCCAGGAATGGACATACAAAGTCTGGTTTGTATCTTCCACATTCATTACTACTTATGTGGTAATTTTTCACTGCAAAAATATTTTTAATAGCATTCACACAGAAACCACAAAGACTTAGATCATAACCTCACAATCTGATTATATGGCAGTGTGGAATTTTGGACAAAGAGAAAACAAAATATCAAAAAGAGCTCTTTAGCACTTGATATAGGATCTTAGTGCTGAAGGTGTCAGTGATGGGGATTTTAATGATTAAAATGATTTAATGATTAAAACAGAATTTAGCATTATTACTGTGATTAATGGCGTGGTTGGATACTTTAGCGTTTCTAAGCCATAGGTTCATTGGTAGCATCTGACTCTGGTTGCTTATATAAAATTTAGAGGAGGGTATTTTTTCACATAGTAGTTCAGAGTGGCTGGTTACTATGCTAAGCTGATTTGAATTGTACTTTATAACTGGGCTGCAAATTTTGACATTTCGAGTTACACTGAGTACCCTGTTACAAAATGTGCAAAACTCTACACATGGCAAATTCATGGTGACTGTGTACATGGCTTATATGGACAGATGAGGCAGGCACATTCTGAAGATTCCCCCTGAACAAACTGAAGATGCACGTATATCTTATTGTCTTTTTATGTTCACCTAATACAGCCTGATTTTCTCTTGTTATTTCAGTTATCTGTGCTCCTACTCACAGGCAATTATAGCTGTGAAACCATAAGCCTAGGGGATTTCTGAACTTTGAAACGCAGGGCCTGGATGCCAAGAGCTTAATGAATTGAAAAGGCTGCCTGATTCATCGGCACAGCCCTGGTATCCTGGCTGCAAGTGGATGAAGACTTTCAGACCAGCAAGATTTTCAGTGGTGAAACTGAAAAGGATGCTGAATTATATAATAATCTCCTGCCACACTCCTACTGACATAACTTTATTTGATTCATGAGGACTGTCAACAATTACATGAAATAGTTTATCATTGCATGGGGATGTTGAAAATATAATTTGATTTTGGGACAAGGAGGAAAACACATAAGGGCATTTCCAGTTCATAAGAAATTATTCCCAACCAAAACACAACCAAGTCTCTAAGTAATTTTTAGAGCTCTAGTTTGCCTTACTGGGGTAGTGGGTTTGGACCAGATGACCCCCAGAGGTCTTAAACATTCTGTGGTTCTGTGATTTCATGAACTGCATGTCCTGAACTTATGTGGTATCATATGATGGCAAAAGCAAAACAAAACAAAGCAAAGCAAAACAAAACCAAAAACAACAAAAACCCAAACAAAAAAACCCCAAACAAACAAACAAATAATAAAAAAAACCCAAACCACAAAAAACCCAAATCAAACCAAACAAAAAAAAGTGGCAGACCTATGCAACCATCCACAAACTGAATCAAAGTCAGTAGTTAGTAATCAGTAAAACCACAATCATTTTTCAATTGTACAGATTGTCAGGAAAGTATGAGTGAGTTCATTACTGCCACATTAGAGGATGTTCATCCTCTATATAGCTAAAACAGTTGTCATTTCTGCTGAAGGTTTACTTGGCGGAATACATTTGCCTACTTTGATGGCAGATAAGTCAGAAAGGGGAACAAAATATAGGAAAGTGGCTCTGAGGAGAGAATGAGAGAATGATTGTGGGAAGGTACCACTCATCTGGGTAAAGCATTATGGATTGTGATAGTGGGGAACAATCCAGGCTTGGCAAGAAGACTGATAACATGATCTAATAAGACTTTTCCATCTGTAATGCCTCTGATGTCTAGCTGGAGAAATAATAACTACACATTTGATATGCAGCTGTTTTGTTCCAGACTCACTTCTGTTTGGATAGTGGCATGACATATCCCTGGCTCATGTTTCTAGAGTCCTTTCTGAGGATGGAGGTGGAGGAGAGGACACATTCAGGTATTGTCTCAAAAGAGTTGGGGCATTTTTTTACACACATGTAGATCCATTATGTTGGCAATGCTCCTGGGGCTTCTGCAGGCTTGTACAGGAGGTGAGGGTCTTGCTGTGGTCACATGCAATTTTGCTGAGGTCTTGGCACTATGGGACAAGCCTTTCCAAAGACAACCTCATTCATATCCTATTTCATGTGAAAATTCAAAATAAAAAACCAAAACAACAGCAACACAGTTCTTAGTTTAAAAAAGCTCTCTGTCAGGATTCCTCTTTAAAAATTGTACTTAGTGTATTTTCTGTCTCTGGCCAGCTGGGATTCAGAAATAAGTTGTCTTTCTGCCCTCCCTGGAAAGAACAGACTTACCCAGTTGTATTTCAACTGCTCAACTGCTTTTTTCCTAGAGATGGAACAAGAGGGCTCAGCCGTCTCCTCAGCACTCCATCTATATATATCTTCAACCTCCATACAGGCACCTTGTAATCGTCCAGTTCATAGGAGACAGGAACAAGTTCTACTAGGTTCTCCAGACAAATGGATCTAGGTATCTGTAGACAAAAGGATCTGTACTTGCCACTGAGCACTGTGGGATCTGGATTTACTGTGGAAATGGTGACAGAGTGACAGTGATAGGCAGGCACCTGAGCTCTGGGGGATTGCAGGCACACTGATGACCTTAAAAGGTCATTTTCTCTGCAGTCAACAAGCTGAAGAACCCAGGGTAAATTTCTGCAATCATATTTGAAGTCACTCCTGTCTGCGCCCCTGAAAACATTCCTGTCTCTTACCAGCATTTTTTGCAGTGATGCATTTTTCTCAATTAACAAATGTGCTGTTTTAATTCTGTTTAACATTACAATCACATCACATGGCTTCAAAGTGCTCCTGACGCAGGCCACATGTTCCACTGGTGAGAAATACAGCTGTTGGAAAAACTGTTAAGTATTTCACTAAGAAAAAGACTAAAATACAATTGGACTAGCAATTAGAGGGATAAATGCCTGTGATTCAACCCAGATATGATTTAAACAGCCCTAAAATATATCAGCAGGAGTTATCCAGAAATGAATTAATATAAAGCAGGCATGCGGAAAGCAGTGCTCCTCCTATCTGAAACATTGAAGATGGTCACTTGCAAGGCACATTTTCAGTTGCCAAAGTAAAAATAGTAAGAAAAATCCTTCCTGACATATTTTTCTTTAAGATTTCACACCACTGTCTTTCATAAAGTAATCAAATTATTGATTTTATTTTACTAGATGGTCTAGTCCCAATCACATATTTAGTGATCTTGTAGATCATTTGTGTGCACTTACTGCTGGCAAAACAGACAGATTTAGGAACATTGGCAGTTAAAAATTCTTCTGCACTAGTTTTCATAAAGGATATCAAAGGAAGCAGAAGTGCTTTGCGAATTCCACCACCAACCCAACTGGACACTCCTGTTCATAAATAACTGAGAGATTACAAGGAAACACAAAGTAAATGGGTGAGTGCTCTATTACTAATGAGAATTCTGGCTTGGTAGTATGCTAACCACCTGTTTAATCACATTACATTAATTTAAATCACTCTGAAGAGAGAGGAAATAATAGCAGGTGTGGTGGTTTTGATTGGCCCAAAACATCAGTGAAGTATTTTTTAACATCTAGGAGAAATTTGGACCCCTCAGAAGCTGTTGTGGTAGGCCTGGGGAGGTGTCTGAGGGGTGGGGTGTGGCACAAAGATAGCTCCTGTGTGTTCTGAGTGCAAGTTCTGGAAGTTTTTCATCAAGTCCAGCAGAGCCAATCTCTGATGGCTCTGAAGGTGATGGACATGCTGCCGGCCAAGTTTGGGCCAATTGGAGGTGCTAGTTACGCCTCTGTGAAAACATATTTAAGAAGAAATCAAAACAAAGCAGGCACGCACTTCTTTCACTTCTTTGTAGTTGGAGGAGGAGGAGGTGGAGGTGAAAATATGTAGAGGGAAAACAGCATGGAGATGTCAAGGTCAGTGAAGAAGGTGGGGGAGTAGGTGCTCCCAGTGCTGGAGCTGAAAACCCTCTGCTAGCCACAGTGAAGGCCATGGGGGGGCAGGAGGTCCCCCTGCAGCCCATGGAGTCCACAGGAGTGCAGAAATCCACCCACAATCCACTCCAGAGGAGCAGGTGGATGCCTGGAAAAAACTGTGAACCAGTAGGAGTCTCATCTAAGAGTTAAAACTGCAAAGGCCTTGCAAGGGAGAAAGGCCTTTTCCTTGCTCCTGGGATGGAAGCAGCCTGGCCTCGGCTCGGGAGAGTCTTCACAGCACCTTATGGACAAAAGAACTCATGTTGCAGCAGAATTCGGGCGGGATGTTGCTCGTGAGATTGGACCCACACCATAAAAGTTCCCAGAGGACTGTCTCTCGTGGGAAAGACCCTGTGGCTAAGTAGAGACCCCTTCTCCCTGATTGGGCTGACCAGAGAACCCCTCTCACCCTGCCCCCTGTCTGTGTTGCTGCTTTGGAAAGAGGGAAGGGGAGTGAGCGGAGAGACTGCTTCTTAAGAGGGTGGGGGTGAGAGCAGAAAAACTGTCTGGAGAAAGAGAGAAACAAGTAGAGATAAAGAGTATTTGTAGTAGAAGAATTGTGGTGATGAATAGATTTATGGACCTGCTCTGTGGACTGAGAAAAGACCCCACACCCTGCCTCCCTACCCAGGCTTGTTGATTATAAAGGAGAAGAGGGGGTGAATACTATAGGTTTGTAAGAGGGAGGGGGGGAGTGAACAAAAACAGTGTATGAAAAGTTTATTTTTGCCTTGCATTTATCCTCCAACTCTGTTAGGTGGAGGATAAATGCAAGGCATTTATCCTCCAACCTTTTTGCAACTTTTATGGAGCCTGTTTGCCCTTTTTCTTTTTCTGTGAGTCCTCCTACCAACCAGTGTCCTATCTCATTTGACTCACGAGATCGGTGTGTATTTTTATAGGTTTTTTTTTTTTTCTATAGCAAGAGGGAATCGAGGTACCTGGCGTTTAGTCAGGGTCAAACCCTGACACAGGACAGGAGAAGTTGTAAGTTCTCCAAATTTGCTCTTTGGTAAAAGACTGTCCGTGTTGACACAGAAATGGCTAAGCACATGAAAAGCAAATAAAAGAACATGTTGGTTTTCTTTCTACATTGGGTTGTGGAAAGATTCTTGTTCTGATAGCTAGAAAAAGCCACTCCACCAAAAGAAATGTCACTGTTCATTGTAGCTGGACAGACATCTTCTGTGGTCTAGGAAGGACTGATGAGGACAATGTATCAGGGAAACAAGTTTTCATATAAAGTGGCCTTTATAGACAGTTGTATTTAACTTGGATGGTATTATGTATTATTATTATATTATATATTACATATTATTAATACATTATATTGAAGGGTGAAGAGCAGAAATGTATTTTAGTGAATACCAGATGCTTTAAAATGTTATCAAACAGAAAACATACCCAAATTATGGTATGTCCCAAATTTATTCCTAACTGAAAAGTTAAAATTGTCCTATCACAGGGTAGGTTCTATCCATTTTCTTGCTGCCTTCTACTTTCTTCCCATTTTCTGTCCATACTTTATCTGTCATTACCATTCCATTTTCTTCCTTACTTCCAACTCTTTTTTGAGGAGAGCACACTGACACATTCTTCCCCTAACATAATTTCTGTCCTTTAAAATCTTGCTTGACTGATAGCTCATGGTAGCACAGAAAAGAAGAAAGAAGTTTAAACCTAACGCAGTGGGGGGAGGAGGGGTGGAAGCAGGCCTCTGCGTTTACCGAAAGTGTCTCTAAGGCTGATGAGAGATCACTCCAGCCAGCACTGCTCTGGTGCTGAAAGGGTACAGAAAGGGTACAGAAAGACCCTTCTCACACCCGAGCCGGTGTAAGGCACAGATTCTCACTCACCCAGAGAGCCGGATAGCTCACGCGTTACCAGAGACAAAGAATCCAGAGGCTCAATCAGCTGGATGTTCCAGATGTTTATTCCGAAGGGTTCCAGGGTGAAAGAGGAGGAAGAGCCCCAGGTGACCCTAGATATAGGGATCACCTGGGGTCAGGGGAGAGGAGGCAGGGGGAACACTACAACCAATGGGGAGAAGGGAGGGATGGAGTCAGGGGTTAGGTTACAGCCAGGGGGATTTACATAATTTGGGGAGGGACTTATCGTGTTACTTCGTCTGGGATGTTTTGCCACCAGTGAAACCCCGCTGTATTGGGACTACTCGGCTCCCCAGCAGTTCCTGAGGTGGTATCATCCACCACCACATAAACCCAATGATTTAATGACAACCAAATGTCCCAGGAAAAGCTGACAGTTTCAGTTCACCCTCTCGGTAGTACTAAGAGCTCTCATGCTGACCTAAAAGCCATCTAGCCCTTGCAGGCTTAAAAACTGTTCCTTAGTGACAAGTCTGATGGCTGCACAACCTATCAACCCAGTGCTCACACAGCTCTACTGTCCTAGGAGCAGTGTTTGGGGTATGTCATTGTGGAATTAAGGGAGGTTTTTAATTGTTTAAGGAGAGTGATGCAGTTTAAGTCCGCTAGCATGTGTTAAGTAAGAAAGGGAAGCATCAGTTTGCTTCTGTGAAAGCATATATAGTTAGCTATATATAGCATTATAAGTTAGACTAAAAGTCTTAAGAATATTTAGAATTTGCTTTACTATTAAAAACACATTTACAAATGAAAGCAAGCACAGTTCAGCCAAATTCTTTATTGAGTATTTGTTTCAAAACAAAAGTAGAAAAGCATGTTAGACAATGCCTCTGAAACTTTGGTCTGAAAAATTAAGGTATGTTGAACATGTTTTTTCTACTCCATGAATAATTGTCTTTCACCTTTTGTTAATAAAGGCAGACAATTTTTATGAGTACAAAACTAGAGTTATAAAACTGACATAATTTACAGAAAAATCCACATTAGTACGAGACATTAGCAAAGCAGGTTTTGATACAAAAGCTTTCAGACCTGGCCTCATTTTTGTAAGACCTTTTTCCACGCTGAGTTAACTGTTTGCATGCATTTTATTTATCCCTTTTATAATCCACTTTAATAATCAAAAGACACATTTAGGGAAAAGTGGGAAAACAATTAAGAATCTCAGTATATGTACTGGTATAGGATTCCTTTAACGGGAATTCTTTTTCTTATAAATAAAGAAGTCAACATGATCTCAAATACATTGCAAGAAGCTCATAATGTTTGCTCTTTTCCTTTTTTCAAGAGCTTCGATTAGCCAAGTTACTAGAAGGTATTTGGATATGCAATGTAGGACAAAAAAAAAGGATACATTTAATGTAAAGACTATTTGTTTGCTTAGAAAAGGTAAGTTTACTGGTGTCATTATGACTTTAAAGACATGATGAATTTTGACGTATAAAAAGCATACAATACTACTGAACCAAAAGTGCTATGTTAACATCACATATTTCTTTAGATTACTGTAAAAGTCACCTGAGGTGATTCTTTTTTTTTTCCCCTAGAAATTATCTAATTTCATTTATATTCCTTATTTAGTGGAAATAATAATAATAAAAAAATACACTCTGTATTGTTCCCTGCTCATTTTTAATCCAATCCTGCGAACACTTACTAGCCAGCATGAGAAGGAATCCTGGATCTACAGAGGTTGTTTGGCTTCCAGGATGCCACCCTGCATAGTGCTTACTATCAAGAGCAGTAAAAGCACCTCCAATGGACTACTCCTACTGAGCACTGTGCTGGCAGCGAGTATCTGCAGCTTCACATCTTTTTGTGGATTCATGGTTCAGTTTACATTTTGTTGTAAAAACTATCTCATTTTCTAATGTTCTCATTAAAAAATAACCCAGTTCCTCTTTCTCTCAAAGACCATGTTGTTTGTAATTCTGTGAATTCTGTCTTGGAAAGCTTTTAAGAACGATCTAGTCTTGTCCTCCTTCTTGCTGCTCCCCCTGCAAAATATGGAAAAAGGACCTTAATTATTACTTACAATTATATATAACATAGTAACACAATATACTGGATTTACTTTTGAAACAGACATATGACAAGGAAAGGTGAAGTCTGGTGCTGAACATTTCTCTCTTGTACTGGTAGCAGTGAAAATAAACTGATCGCTCAGCTTCTTCATTATTCAAAATAATCAAAATAACATAGAATCTGAGAGTTATAGATCCTATGGTGGAAAATCCCAGAGTGCCATTTTCCCATTTTTAAGACTCCAGAGTCAGATTTTACTTTGATTGCTTTATTCTCATCTGAAACACTCTTTGACTAAAGAACAAAATTGAAGTTTTTTCAGATCAACAAAAAAACCCTATAATTAACAATTCCAGATTTTGTTAAATTTTTTTAAAGCAGAAATACAACCTTTTCCTTTTGAAATCTGTATATTTAAAAGCTTTTTTCCCTCCTGAATTTTAACATAACTGAGAATAATATTTTTTACATGCTTTAATATTTAAATGTGTGTTTTGATTTTACCTTGTGCCCTCCTGGTTGATTGTACTTTCCGTACAGGTGCATCTAGAAAACAGAAATGTTGTAGTCAGAAGTTATTTGCTTTAGGCTTTGAGCTTTCCAATATTTCATTAGAAATATTGGAAGCTCATTGCTGACTTTTGAAGTTTGTTCTTTAAATTTTTCAGCAAATTAAGAATTTTTTTCCAGTAGCATGGTATCTTGGTCACCTGGAATATGAATTCTTATAATACAATTCCTACACATCTTTCACGCGCAGTCATTAAAGCTTAGTAACATTTCAAAAGTATCTTTGCATTTTAAACATATGAATTAATCCATTATCTGCTCTGATCTTCTACAGATGGTTACATGATGTAGGCAGGAGTCAGGACATTTTGTCTGTGCTCTTCATCCATAAACACCACTTGACACTGTCAGTGAGGTATGAGCTCAGGTTGAGGCACAGGACTCAGTCTCAGCTTTTGGCAGAGGATGTCCAGGTCTGTTGCATTGACATTACTTCAGGATGAAGTTACTTCATACAACATGTTGGCCACATTTCCAGCTGTGCTTGGGGCTTGGTTTGTGCATTGTGAGTCCACAGTATGATTCCACATTTAGAGTGCAGTTAATTTTCTCAGGCTTCTGCTTTAAAAGGTGGAGCAGAGCAAGGGCTACTGAATAGGCACCACCCTCATTAGCAGACACATCTATTTTTTTTCTTACTCAGTGAAGCTACGGACATGTTTTCCTGTTTCTCATCAAAACTTAACTCTCATAAAAAATCAAAATTATATAATACAATAAAACTTAATATGAAAAAATAGAAAAGTATTTTTTTAACCAGATGTCTGCTCACTGGGAGGAAAAAACTTCACAAACATAAGAAGTAATTCTTCTGTTAACATCACAGATATGTTACTGCAGTAATTTTTCCATTTTTACGACCATGAAGTACTTGTGTGTTCCCTTAACAAGCTGCATCCAGCTCTCTTTTCATCCTGAGTGCAGAGCCCTGAGATAGAGGCTTGACCTCGTTCCAGCTAAGGTTGAACACTAAGTATCTGCACTACCATGGCAGAAAATTTCAAGCTCTGCACTGTCCTGACAAGGACAAAATATGATCCATCCAAACTATGCTTTCCATACTTATATGCTGTCAGTACAAGTGTGCTTTCAGATAAGCCTCATGTTTGAAGATCACACCTGTCTGTCATTTTCAGGCAAGAGGAGACTCCCCAGCATGCCTTGTACTACTCAGCACTGACGCTGTACAAATATTATGTATAAACCTTAAGTATTTGGCATAGATTTTAAAATTAAAAAGGTAGAAACGCATTTATTTGATTTCATTCTCCAAAAGCCATAATATTTTTTCCTATGTATTTAGTTCAAAGGCTGACCAAATAACTTATTCTGCATTATTAGAGTTAGAATTAGAATTAGAGGAAGACATAAATATAAAAGAAATCCTAAGTAAGTTCTTAACTTTGAATGAAGATCATTAAACCATGATTGTTAAACCTGAAGAACAAATTGCTGGTACAAAGGCAGGTTAAATTCTATTTGGCTCCTTTTGGACCTTGATTCCGTTCTGGTTCTCTTTTAACAACAAGACAAACGTAGAGAAATTCCAAGACCCTGTGAGATATTTACTCAACCCCAGAGGTTGTATTCCCTGCACCCCACCCACTCCTCACAACGCTGAGAAACCCTCACAGCAACAGATCACATTTACACTGACAAGAAATAACTCAAGTTAAAAGCAACTCACGTGGTCTTCTTCTGTATGTGCTGCTTAAAGAAAATGCAATTCTTTATAGTGCATGTTCCTTTAAATATTTTACCTAAGCTTTGCGATTAGGCATTTCCTCTTGTCTACTATGCTTGCCAAATCTTTTAGTTACTTTTAGCCACAAGATAAGCCTCAACATTTTTCTCTGCAACATCAGTGAAAAAATTCTTTTCCAAAACAATTATAAAACTCTTCTTGCTAAAATGCTGGTTTCAGACCTAGCAATTTTTATGAATAGATACTATAAAACCTCACCTGGAATGATCACTTTAGACAAAGCAGGTCTTAGTGATACTGGATTTTTAGACAAACTAACCTTCCAGATGAACTTTCTTGATTTCTCTCTCGATAATCTGTGGCTCTCCCTCAATTACTTTAGTAACCTTGGTGTACTCAGTTCCAGCTACGATAAGCATCAAAAACAAATTAGTTAAATCTGGTGTAGCATTTTTCCATATGCAAGGAGCCTTCAGTGGAAACAATGTCATTTTTGGGTGTAGGTGTTGCAGGCTACCATGCTATTCATGCCTTAAGGCATTTCTAGGGATGAGTCATCCATTGCAATCTCAGTTTAAAGTTTTGTTTCAGCAAAGACTGCTAATTGCTTTAAGCAGTGCTGGATATTTTATGAGCAGAATTAAAGCCCATATGAAATAAGTTTTTTATTTAGGCAGGGATAATACATTACTTTGTGACTCTATTCAAATTTAAATTATTAGGGACTTTTCAGTAAAACATAATTTTATGTAGACAAGAGGGCCATGAAGCGTTATCACCATTGCCGCCATCAACCCTAAAGCAGCATATGTATCTGCTTTTATTGGCTAAATTTATGGTAAGGTCTTATCATGGCAGCCAAGGGTAGCTGACTGGAAAAATAATGGAAAAGATAGAGAAAAATCAAATTAAAGCAAAAGACAAATCTGCCTATTTGGTCCATTCTGTAAAGCGGGATGCTTATGCAAACTAACATATAATAGCAAGGAAAAATAGCAAGAATTCAAGAGATTATTGTCTTTTTCATTTTTTTTCTACAGAGAAACTATTTGTCTGTTTTCCATACACCTACATGTTCACTATAAAATGTATCTCTCCAGATTAGGCCTATTTAATGGTATACCTCTGTAACTGAGGATGATTACAAATACCGTTATAATTGTTCAATTCTGGCATCAGACCTCTCCATTTTGAACAGTTCCACAGATAAAATTTGATCGTGCTCCTTGTTGCCTGGTTTAAACTAGTAGATTGTAGTGCAGTATATGGAAGAATTTACTTGCTGCAATTTTTTTAATTTCCAGGTTTTCTTTTAAATATTCAATCCCAAAATAGGCATCTCCAGAGAGCAAATCCTTTCATATAGCTGGGACACAGGATAAAATTAATAACCCTCTGGAAGTTTCTATTTCTCTCTGAAATTATAGGTGAATTCTGGCTTAGGTCTGTAAAACTAAGATTTAGATATTTAAAACAGAACAAAGAATTACAGTCAACAATAACTTGGCTTTTCTCTAAGACTAGCTGTGTTATCAACTAGCATATTTAAGTTTGGTGGAAGGCTGTTCTGCTGTTCAGCCAACATGATTTTTTTCAATTGACTGAAGTTTAAGTCACATCCACAGAATAGCACTTTTGAAAAACTACAATATTTAGTTCAGTGAACTAAATGTGGCTGTGATCTACTTTACTGGTATACAACTTTGTAACTTAGTAAAAAAATGAACATAAAATGAAATGGATTCAGTTAATTTATGTCAAGAGAAACATCCATGCATATTTTTGAACTTCTAACTCAGGTTTAAGCTAATATTTACAAAAGCCACGTCACTTAAATTCTTTTATTCCCCATTGCTATTATAGATAGTTTTTCTAATCTACATTAAGCAGAGAACATTCCAAATTCATAGATAAAGATTAATTTCATAAGCAGAAGTTCTTTTACTAGTTTTCTACATCTACTGGTTACATACTGCCAAAACTGTTAGAATTAAGAGAGCAAGAAGGAAAGAAAACCATTCTTTGGAATGCTGTATTTGAAGAGAATTAAAGTTAATGTCTTGATATCCATCACCTGTAAGCATTTAAAGAAGGATGTTAAACATGCCTTTAACTATAACTTGAGGGCAATGAACATTCATTTCTGAAGAACTGATAAGTAAGAGGAATTTGGCCTGTTACAATATGTTCTGTTTCATAAGAGTTTTTCACAGATTTGAATTTGCTGAAAAAAAAAGTGGAATAAATATTCATTGCTCCCCTGAGTTTTAATTAGGTAACTTTTTAAAGACTGAAAAAACACAAATAATTTTTTTTCTGTGATCAATGGCATTAAAAATTGATTACTCAAACTTTGATACTTATTTCCATTTCACAGATATCTGGCATTTAATATCCAGTATTTTACTTTTTTTTTCCATTAAAATTCCACTGCTACTATGTCAGTCTTTAAAATGTTGAGTTCAAAATATCTGAGAGGGGTTTCAGTTATCATAACCTGTTGCAAAAAGGTTAGTTATAATACACTGAGTTACCTCCCTGCAGAAGTCTTTTGATTTCTTCATCTTCCAGTAAATGACCATCACCTTCAATAAATTTGGTCACCTTGGTAACCTCTGATAGGATACAGGTTATGGCAAAAAAATTGATTTACAGAAAACATTTGGCAATCCCATAAGAGCATATTACTGAATTAATCCTGTCATAGCATTGTTCTGAATTAAAAAATTCAACTGTTATGATATCAAATTCCACATAAACACTGGAAACACTGTTTTTAAAGACAAACATAGCATAATACATATTGGACCCAGGCAGCCTCAACTCCAGAGCTGACTGAAATGAGAAGATCAAGGACTCAAACCAGCATGTTGCATTTGGACAGTTCTGAGGTTTAATCTCTGGGTAAGACTGTGTGTTGTGAACCCCATTTTTTTTAAAACACAGAATTTCCATTCAGTAATTACTTAAGTTATATATAGAGAGATATACATATATTAAAGAAAGGAAAAAAAAGAGGATACTAACCTTCTTCAAGGATTTTCTTTAATTTCTCTTCATTGTCTGAACCCCCTGCAGTAATTCTGGTATATTTTATTTCAGGACCTGGGAAAAAATTTATAAGATACTGGCTTTTGTCAGATATAACAGGATTGTCCTTTAAATTTTGTTTTGCTATTTAGTATACATGGTGATTCTGTGGTTAACATGCTGTAATTGCTTATATGATAACTTTATTTTTTACCATTTCCCAAATTAAACTGAAAGGGAATTAAAAACAGCAGTTAAAACTATTCATGAAAATAATTAGGGAAATTTAACATAATTAGAGTAACTACCTGCTGACATTCTTAGAGTAAGACACACTAATTTTAAACACTTTGATGTATTAGGTCATAGATCAGATATTTCTGAAGTCCATTATTAGTTTGAATCCACTGTCACAAATAGACATTATTGCTTTTATTGCTGCTACAAATAATTTGGAAGTTTAACACTTGAGATTCCTTATTGGTTTCTACAGATTGAAAATAAGGAGATATCAGGTCTGAAATGCTGGCATTTTACATTTTGTTCACCATTTCATGTGGGATATTAGTGAAACTTCAATTTGAGAATTGGCAGAATTATATTTTAGTCCTCTCTCCCAAAATTTTTTGTCAGAAAAAAGTCCCAGGTTTATTTAGAAACCACTACTGCTTTTCACTCAGTTATTTTCATTGTAATAAAAAGTTGTATGATGATAACTTAAGCATGGTTCTTTATTTCTGTTTTACTCAAATGACTTCAGCTGAATTTCAATATTTTCTAAAT
Source organism: Entomyzon cyanotis (assembly GCA_024500445.1). Taxonomy (NCBI): domain Eukaryota; kingdom Metazoa; phylum Chordata; class Aves; order Passeriformes; family Meliphagidae; genus Entomyzon; species Entomyzon cyanotis. Next base: position 64,928,078 of record JAKEPQ010001016.1, on the reverse strand, counting down.
AAAATTAATATTAAGATTTACAGCTAAGTCAGTATGTTGTTATAACAGTGTCTCTTCCTTACAAACTCTCTGGCCGACAGAATTGTAATGGCAGCATTCAAACGGATATTTAAGCAAGGTGATCAAAAACTGTCAATAGGTAACTACATATATGACATACTATGCTTAAATATGCCTCACTCATCAATTTTTAGGATGTTTAAAGAAATATCTCTGTAATAGGTCAAATACAATTGCAATTGGCCAAGGAATTTGGGAGTTATTGTGTGAGAAAATCAAGGGATGCAAATGTACATTAATTCCATCTCACATTAGCTGTATCCAAGTTTCTAACTTGTGAGTGTCAGATCAAGTCCCTACCTTACAGAGAAATAGAGATCTTTTTCTGAAATGGTTGTCTAGAGAGTCTGGGGTGAGATGTAGAAGTAGGCATCAACACATTAAATATCTACATTTTGTAAAATGAAACCTTCCTGGAGATATATAATCCAAAAGTTCAGGAAAAAAAGTTTTCCTTCTAACTCAAGACGGAGTACAAAAATGCAATAAAAGCAGTCTCATTGTGAAATGGTAGCAAGGAGCTTGCAAAACCAGACACTTACCAAATATACGAGAATGAAAACTAAAAGAGAAGAGAAATTTTCATAGTTTTGCATGCTGTTAAAATATTGTTGCCATTTCTGTACATATGTGTGTAGGACACATGAGCAATTTTTCAGCCATACAGAAGCTTGGAAGCATTAGGGAAAACTCTTTGTCAAGGAAATGCAGTTTAGGCACTAGGACAGAACTTAAGGTGTGTTATTTTTGTATGTAAAGGTGGACTTTACCAAGAATGAATATCTCAGCTTAATTTACCTTGAATAATTCTTTCTTCTGTTACTTTTTTCTCTGTCACTTCCACAGGTCGTCCATCAATGATTTTGGTGTATGTTTTAATAATTGGTTCTACAAGGATTTTTAAATTGAAGACATTAATCAAGTGATGAACTTTCAAGTGCTCTTTTTGAGATGTGGAAACTGACTGAAGCATACAAGGAAATACCATCGTATATTTTAAGAAAAATAAAACTGTTTAGAGACCAGGAACTCATTCTACTCAAAATTTAGGATGATCACATACAATTTTTCCTTTAAAAACCATCCTAGATGTGAACATCTCAATGCCCTTATCAAAGAGAAGGCAAGGTTTACCTCTTTATCTGAAAAAATTGCCTTTTAATCAAAGAATGAAATACTACATTTTTGATTGAAGGACATTAATGAGCAAGGAATTCTTAACTGAGACATATGTTATGTCAGCATGCAGAATATTTCTAAAACTGTCTTGCATGTAGCTATGGAACACAGCTAAGCAAAAAAACCCCCAATTTTTTGAAATGCATGAGAATTAAAAAAGGAATGATGCAATAAAATTACAGAACTTCACAAAGGCCTTGTTAAAAGCAGAACAGCTGTCTAACAAACATACCTCATGAATCACCTAGATAAAGTAGAAGCTGATGGGTAATAGTGAATGCTTCAAATTTTAACTAATAAAAATTGAGTTGCTGAAAGCATACCAACCTCCATGAATCACTTTAGTTATTGTCTCCCCTTCCCTGACTATTTTGAACTCAGGTTCCCCTTCAATTAATTTAGTGAGCTGTGTGATAGATGGGTCTGTGACATGGGAAAAAAACAACACATTACAGATAGTAATAGTCATAAAATAATCATACTATTCCATGGGGCTGAGATGAAGCTTGCATTTTCTCCCGCTACTCTAAATAAACAGGATGTTTGTTAACAGAGGGCTATTTAAATCTGAGAGGTCATTTGTGGCAACACTGTACAATCTTGTGTTTCCTTACACAGGATCTTAAATATAGATCCTATTGTACACTTACTCTATATAATTTATTTATTTTTTAAAAAATTGTGTGTATGGTATGTTTAACATTTGTTAATGTGTTTCAGGCAACAAACCAGATCCTCAGCAATGGAAAGGAAGTCTTTTTCCATATATATTTTTAAGAAGGGTACTCTGCAGCTTTGCTGGTATCCTATTCCTATTGCTCCGCTAGTGATCAGTGTGCAATCTATATATTGAGAGTTTTTCTTTCTTTATTATTATTTTTTTATTTGTTGTTTGGTTCTTCTTTTATTTGTTGTATTGGAGTTTCTTTTATTTTTTGTTTTGAGGTTTTTTTTTTCTCCTATCTAAATAAGACTTGGCTTGTGGTTACACAGCTTATTAAAAAAAAAAAAAACCCAAAAAGCAAAGTTCTGAGATCAGCTGGAACAGCTGTAAGGATATTTATCAGCATGAATGACTATCATTATCATGAGTGAGGTCCTCTCAATTACAATGATCCAAAGGTATCTCTACAGACTAAAGCAGGAGATACCAGATAAATTAAGGATATATCATCCATTAGCAGTAATGATATGGCCCTTCTGTAAGGAGTGTTATGGGTATTCCTTCTACATAAGAAGCTGCTGTAAAACAAACTTCCTTTATTCCTTATTTAGAGATAGAAACTTAGCATAGTCCATCTTTTTTACTTTCCTTAGAAAATCTCTTAAATATATTTATATGATTTTTTGTTGAAGCTGATTGTGCATTGAATTTTTTTGTTTCTATAATTACTGATCAGGATTTAACAACAGCTTTTAAATGTGTGTGCATCATGCTAACTTTTGAAAACAGTCAGGCTCACTTCAACAGTAAAAAACCAAAATGCACTTTTTTTCTTCTTTTGCAGTAGCAGATGATTGCATTAAAATTTAGAAATTAGAATTCAGAGGGAAATAATGCACTTGTTTGCTGCAGATGAGATGATATGATGGGATCATAAAGATTCCCTGTTATTATAGACCTCTATTCATCTACTCTGGGTTCTAAAGAGCTGAACAAGCAATCACTTCTTTTAATTTCTAACACATCTGGATGAAAAATATTCATAAATACTTTAAAGAAACAGTCTTAGAAGACTCATTTTCTTGCTTCTACTTTTAACTTAGAGGAATTTTTTGTGTGTTGACAATCCATTAAATACCAATTAACACTGACACAAATAATGAATATAAATGGAATAATGTTAAAGTTATATTTATGAATGTTTATAATTTGTTTTTATTTTTACATTTCTAAATAACTCCACCTTTTTATGATTACCTGATACAGTAGATGTATGCAAATCAAAAGGTGAAGCCATAGCCAGCTATTATGCCTAGTCTAGGATCAATCCTTTGAATATTTAATCCATTAAGATTTGGGTTTCAGTCATTTAATTCTTTACATCTGTTTAAACTTCTAGATCACATGCATGCCTGTGTATGAGCAATGGAAACACAACAGAAGTAGAAAACACTGAGACAGGCACACATCCCCTTCTAAACCTGGTGAGGAGAGATGTAGGTTTTTTTAATGGGAATCTCCTTTCCATCATGATCTGGTAGAACTTCCCAACAAAAATTAACATTTAATTTGCCAGCTTTTATCTACACACTGTTTTGGATTTATATGGTTCTGATGGGATCTGCCACTCACTAATGCTACTGAGAAAACTCAAAAGGGACAGAATAGGCTTTATTTGGTCTGTATCTGAATCAATCATCAGCAGAAAGGCTGCACTGGTCAGAGACCACTCCCTGGAGTGTGTCCCAAAGCAGAAATACTGTACTGGAAATGGAAAGGAGTAACCTTTCAATACCCAGTAACTTCTAAGATTATTTTTTCTCTATTTGGTGAATAAAATATAGTTCTACATTTGACTATACAAGTGTTCAGACATTTCATTTTTTCTTTAAAAGACAATTTTGTTTCAGTTAATTTTCAACTTCTAAACATCCTATAAATTATCTAAACTATATACTCTGTCTCTGGTTTCAACAGAGAAGAGCAGGTACTTTCAGAGAGTGATTCACCCTTCTCATAAAAAGATTTCTAAAATACCTCGGATGAATTACCATATGAATAATCTATCCATTTATATTGCACTGTGCATCTGATTTAATGAGGGAGACTGGGCAACAAAGATCAGCATATATGTTAAATGGCCTCTAATCCTAAATGGGATGAAACACAGAAAAGCTCCTGAAAAAATAAGCATTTGTCATTTCTTCTGGAAAGAAGTCCTCCCAGAAACACCGATTAAGTAATCTGGATAAAATTCTTTGCATGACATTTTAAACTGCCTTTCTCAGTTGAGCTCAAACAAATTCCCTTTCAGCATTTTTATTTCAATGGAAAACTCTATCTCCTCAGCTTTAGTTAAGTTATAAATCACAAGTGATTTTAGCAGTCCCAGCCCCATATTTTGTTCTCTTCAGTCCCACCACTATTGTTTAAGTCATGCTTCTGTCTTAAGAAATAAAAAACCCCAGAGATTGACTATGTATAATTTTCAGGCATCCAACAGATATTGGTAGTTAGAACTGATTGAAAATGATAGAAAAATGAAGCAATATTTTTTTCTTCAAAGTGTAAGAAACATATCTACTTCAGTGTTTAAAAATCTGTTTTAATTAAGAAAAAAAAAAAGAAGGAAATGCCTTAATTGAAAAAAAAGTTAATAAAATAGATGGTCTGAAAATATTTCAGTCAGTTCTAATTGCAATATTTGTATCTTTGCTTTTCCAGCAAAGTGCTTAACATCCCAGAGTTGCTAGGTACAAAATGTATCCCGCTAAAAAAAATATATTCAATATATATTCTGAATATGCCTATGAACATATGCAGAAATATATATACCACGGGCCTCATTTACCTTCCTTTGTGATGATAGGCTGGACGTTGCTTTCAATTATGTTAATTTCTGAAAATACAGTACATTCCATTCTTACAATTTCTTTGTGGCAATGATCAGTTAGATTTGGTCTGCTCATAAGGATGTGGATAAAATCATAGATATAAATGGGTGAGAAAAAAACTCAAAAGGATCTACAGTAGGAATCTTGGTTCTGGTTATGAAGTGGTGATGCACTCAGGTCACCTGCAGACAGAATCTGCTCTTTGCCTTTGTGCCTCATGAAACCCATGGGTCACAGGATCCATCATGATGTATGGCACATGATAGTGATAGCTCGTACAATTGCCCACACAAAGATTTGCACAATTCTCTGACATAACTTTCGTCTGAGTATTGTCCTTTTTTAGGGATCTGATCTGCCAAACACAAGAAGCCTGGTATTCAGAACTAGAGACAGAGCATCACAAAGAATACGTGCCTGGGAGATCAAGCTGTCCCTCCACACCTAGGACAGACTCAAGTATTCACTGAACACCTCTGATAGTTATTTGACTCATATCCATTCACTGGCAGAGAAGCCCCCACTGGTAGAGGTTCCAGGCTTCCCAGTTCTGCATTCAATCGAATCAACGACTACAGCTTTCTTGGTGTCCACATTGAACTCTTTTGCTTCACTTTTACCGGCATTGCTTCTTGTGCAACCCTCATTGGCCATGGCAGGTAGAATAATAGAATATCTTGAGTTGGAAGGGGCGCATAGGGATCATCAAGTCCAACTTCCTTCTTCTCAAAGGACTACCTAAGATTAAGCCATATGACCAAGAGTGTTGTCCAGAAGCTCCTTGAACTCTGTCAGGCTTTGTGCTGTGACCATTTTCCTGAGGAGCTTGTTCCGGTGACCAGCCACCCTCTGGATGAAGAACCTCTTTCTTATGTCCAGTCTGAACTTTTCCCAAAGCAGCTTCATTCCCTTTCCTCTCATCCTGTCATTGGTCACCATAAAGGAGACCAGCACATCCCCCTCCACTGCCCTCCTTGGGGAAGCCATGGGCTGTGGTGGGGTCACTGCTCAGCAATGAGGTCTCAGCCTTGACCCCTCAGCCTTCTCTTATCCAAAATTAACAAGCCAAGTAACCTCATCAGCTCCTCAAAAGTCTTGATGTCAAGACCTTTCACCGTCTTGGTCAGCCTCCTCTGTACACTGGGCCCAAAACTGGTGCCCAAAACTGCCCCCAGCACTCAAGGTGAGGCTGCCCCAGTGCAGAGCAGAGCAGAGCAGAGCAGGACAATCCCCTCTCTTGCCTGGCTTGTAATGCTGTGCCTGATGCACCCCAAGACATGGTTGTCCCTCCTGGCTGCCAGGGCACTGCTGACTCAGATTAAACATGTCATCAAGGTGGATTACTCCTTTGTTCCAAGTTTTTTTTAACTTCAGTATGTCCATTCCCAATTTTCAAAACCCTGATGTGATGGTTTCCATTTCTGCTGTGAAGTGTGGATAGAATTTCACAGGGATTTAATCATTTGTCTAAATTCATACTGCCTCACAAAGTTACAACAGGCTCTTTGTCTTCTAACAGCTTTTTTCAACACATACTTAATATGCAGAAAGTAAATGCAAACACTGAGAAAGGCTGCAAGAGAGCTAAAAGGGGCCTTTTTAAAAGTTTACTCCCTAAAGAGAAAACAGTCTGAACAACTGTCTCCCATACAAGCCTCATATTTGCATATATGGGAGACAGGTGGAAGAGGTACACTCTGTCCCTCTGGAAATATTTACGAAGAAGAAAACATCTCAGTGCACAGTCAATACTGCGTCTTGGAGAGTGAGTACAGTGCAATGTCTTTGAGAGAGAGGCAGTACAACTCTGCTGTGCACCAAGCACTGAAACTTGGCTAAAAACTGAAAAACAATATTTTCCATATGTATCTTGCCTACCCTAAGAGTTTGAACAGCTCACTTTAGGGTTACTTTCCAGTCACACATCTGGAAGGGGAAAAATACAGTAGCACAGCAGCCAGAAACATTCTGCTTTGAATCGTTCTCTTCCTTTTCTTTATTGGCACATCTTACTTTCCCAGATATGGCTTTCTTTTTTATTGAAAAAAAGATGTACAATTCCAAATTGGACCTGGCAACACTTAAAAAGCAATCTCAAACCCATCTGGAAGTATTTAAAATGAACTTACTGTAAAATGTCAGTGGAATCTCTTTGAAGGTACTGTCACGAACAAACTATAAAAACACAAAAGCAAATTATTTAAAATTTAAAAGAAGTACACTTGCCTTATAGTTTCCTAGTGAGTGTGGGTAGGATTCACTGCTTCATTGACCTAAAAGTTAGGTGCTGCTATTTCTCTAGGTTGTCTCATTCATTGTTGAGGGAAAATGTAATCCTAAGAGAATAGCTGAGATAGATAAGGATGCCTACTTTTCTTCACAGTCTTTTGATGGTGATGGCTTTAATACCATAAGAATTTAGTCACTTAATATTTTTTTTCAAAGAGGTAATTTGTTTTCCAAGAGTGATAAAGTAAATCAAAGAACATATTTGTGTCAGTTCACAGAGAAATTATTCAAATGCAAATGTTCTACAATTATTGGGCATTGAATAACATAAATTCTAACTCTTGAGTGCAAGGTATAATTCATGATTATGTTTAGGTAAGTGGAAGTTATTGAATATGGTGCCTGCTGAAGAAAGAAAGGACCAGACAATCACTTATGACTTATAATATACTCAGTTTCACAGATCCTGCCAGAAAGACCAACGGATAATTATTCAAAGAGTACCTTAATTTGAATGTACTTAATCAACTTCTTCAATATGGTGAGCAGCTGATCATTTCCAACAGGCAGTTCTGACAAAAGAAACAGGAGTGTAAGAGGAAATATACAACTGTGTGCACTTTCCTTTCATTTACAGTAATCAGGAGATGCAATCATTCTCAAACACTCACACAAGCATGTACTACATATATATTATTCCATATCAGCAGAAAAGATAGACTATGGCTAGTCTTGTGTTTCATATACTTCACTTCCATAAAATTTCAAAGTATTACTAAGGTTTCAAGCAAGGTTCTTCCACAAAATGAGCCATAGGGTAAATTTTCTGTTTCAAATTCCACATAGGAATTGCATCTTTAAATTAATTAACTTTTTAAAATTATTGCAACTACATAGCATGTAAACAGATTTAAAAGAGTGTGTATAAATTTAATGAAATAATACTCACCTGCTGGATATAGGAGTTTGTCAATGACATGAATGACACCGTTTGTTGCCATGAGATCAGATTCTCTTGATTTCAGTTCATTAACCAAAAGAGTATCATTCACCTGGTAAAGGTCCAAAAGAGAACCCAAGTTATCAGGGACATTAAAAAACAACCCAAACCCTATCACAACATTTGGAGAAATGTATGTCATTCTGTAATGTGGACAGACATGGAATATCAAATCTCTGCTACAAGGCTGTAGCAGGGAGACTTTTTCTATACTTAACTGTTTTCAAGTAGAGTTTCCCTCCTTGGATGGTTTTAAGAATATTTGTTACACCAGGCTCAAAGCCACTACCAATGAAAACTCCTTGTGTCAGATGGTAAAGAAGAATATTCCTGAGAGCATTTTTGTCTCCTATGTAAAAATAAAAAAATTGTGAATAAAAAATAAATGGTAGGGGATAGTTCTTTGTGGGAACTCTAAGAATTCACACAGACTTGAACCAGAATGAAACATTATATGTATGAAAATACCACGAACAGAGACAATTTGAATTTGTTAAAATGACAAATGAAAAAGCTCAACTATATCACAAAAAAGTACTCAGAACAGAATCACAAAGATCCTATGAGAAAACTTATACAAAAGAACATAAAAGGAGTCAACAGAGCCATTAGAGGTGCTGGGTTTGTCTGCTCTAACAGAGGACAGATGCAGCTTGGAGAAGTCGGGAAAGGGGAAAACCACCCTATTTGAGGGATGATTTCCATATTTCAAAGTTCGACATTCCTACCTGGGATGAAAAAAAAATCCAACATTTTTGAGACTGTCTTAAAAAAGAAATGTATCCTCTAGCCCAAGTTAATATCCTGAAAGGTCATCTGGTTCTCTGGGTCTGAGGAGGTTGAGAGTCACAGAAAAACCCATAATATCCCCAGGAGACAGGGTACCAAGCAGAGCAGATTTAAAACACATCTGTTTGCCATTTACATGGAATATTGACCATTCTGAGTTTAATAGTAGCATTCCACGCTGATATTGGTTGTTATTAGGAGTTCCAGCCTTGATGAAACTGCATTGGAAATCTGTCTGGTCATTCTTTTTTCCTGGTGTCTCTTTCTGTAATAATTTTCCGGTTTTGGGGGTTTTTTTTGTTGGTTTTTTTTTTTTTTTTGGTTTATTTTTCCTGTGTTGTGTTCTGATCACTGATACTACTGCAATTTGCTTTACTACTGAAATGCAATTGAAAGATCTCTTTCTTTCTAGTAAGATTAGGACTGATCTTTTGACTGGACTATTTACAGCTAGCATACAAAACCTAAACATGAGCACTCCAAAGACTTTTTCACAAACTCTCAAATGATGTTTGTTCTATGCTGTTATCGTTATTGGTTAAAATAATCTTTTGTTTGTAAGTTTCTTAAGATAAACAAAATATTTCTTCAGATTTGTTTAAAAAAATTATATACTTTGAAGTTCAATCCTTATGGAGAAAGCAACATAATATCTTGAAAGAAAACCAAGGCAAAATTCTAGAAAATAAGCTGACACAAAAAAATAGACATTCTGCTGCAAAAAAAATTATGATGGCCAAGGAAAGCATTTACTAACTGAGTCACAATGATAAGAAAAATGTTTCATAAAGCCCCTTGAAAAACATAAGGGCGAATAAAATTGTTTTTTTAACTACAGAAATAATCCAAAATGGCACTGGCCTTGGACAACTTCAAGTTGTGAACTGAAGACAAAAGTAATAGAAGGTAGCAACACCATGGAATAAGATACTAAGGAGTGAAATTTAAATTTAAAAATCAGGTTGGATGCTTTTTTCCAAAAAGCTGTTTTGTCTACCCCCAAAAAGGAAATAATTTGGGGAATTCCTATGTCCTGCAAAAGGTAAACTGCTTCAGTAGACAGTTTTTGTGTGAGAGGTGCATTGATCTCCTTTCCAGTCAATATTACCTTTGCTTATAATTTCAATTTTCTTATGTTACTTACTTATCAGTATGTCTTTGTCATCATCAGTCAAATCTTTAAAGGCATCATTAGTTGGGACAAACAGAGTCCACTGTCCAGGCCGTGACAGAACATCATCCAAATCTGCAGCTTTCACCAGACTCAGGAAAATGCTGTTTTCAACAAACAGACAAACCACAAATACATTTTGTTGAAATGTGGTGACTACAATTGGATACAGGTACTTAGTTCCCTCATTTTTTTTCTGATAGTGACTCACTTTTCAAACACTTTCACTATTTCCAGGAAATAAAGATAGTGGAGGGGGAAAATGAGGAAAAAAAAAAAAAAGGAAAAGACAGCCTAAAAAGTAGAAGACAGGGATAAAACTATTTGGAAAAAAAATATTGACAGCCTGGATCAGAGCAGGATTCATCAAATAAAAATCCCTGTAGATCAAACAGATGAAGGGAGGATGCAAAGGATAGATCTTGCTTTAAGAGTATTGAGATACTTGCAGGAGAGGGAAAGAAATAAGTACTGGAAAGGTAAACAGTCCTGCTGCACCCATATGGAATTCTACTGCCCCTTAATCATAACTCCACAGTCCACTGCATTTATAACTCTGGATGTATCATCCAATTCCTTTTGTCCTCTTACTCCTCTACTTCTAGTGTCTTCCTGACTCCTTTGTGCCATAAACAGCCATTCTAGCAGAAAGTGTGGAAGCCTTTTCACCATACAGCTGGAGAACACTTTTTCTTCCCCCACATTTTTTTCCCTTTTTTTCTTTTATTTGTGTAGGCAATAAAGTCTGCCATGCCTTCCCTGCTCTCCAAACTCCAATGACTCACATACTCACAGTGCAAAACTTTTTCTCAGACCAACTGTGCTGCATATACCTTTACTCTCTGCAGGAAAATCTCAGTGCTGTCAAAACTGCTACTCACCTAAAACGCTTATCATTTCTCAGCATTTCATGTAATGTCTTTTCTGCTGGATTGATGATCTGTCTGAAGACGTGAATAAAGCCATTTCTTCCTTCTTTGCTTCCTCTGACCATGCATGAATTTTCAATACATACAGCCTTATTGAAAGAGAAACAAGTGTAGCTGTTTACGCAATGCTAAAAATAACAACCCTATGTATTTCCTACAGTTAAATCGTGGTTTCTTGCCAGGAAATTTGGCATTGCTTGAGAAAGCAAAAGTAGTAAAATCTAGAGTTAAATAACATGGTGCAAATATTTCCAAACTTGATTTTTTTTTGGTGTTTCCTCTGAGAATGTTCCTAATTAGTTTTAAAAATGAACATTAAAAATTTGTAATACATTGAGTGCCAAATTTGAAATCCTGTTTTATTTTCCCAAGGAGTTTTCCATACAAACAATGTTTGGATTGATAGAGACCAGATTTTCATTTTTTGCTCTCTTAAGGATTTTTTGCTAGATAGTTATAATGGTAAATGTTGGGGGTTTCATTGAGCTTTGCCTTTTATTGACTCTCCATTTTCATAGTTGGATGCATATTGTTAGAAAGCTTCATTCACTTACTGTGCGGTACACGAAGACTCTGAGTAGTTTTCCTCCAATTGTTTCCAGCTCCTGTCCATTGTACAGTTCATTGAGACCAATTTTCACTTTTATAATGTGATTCTGCAGGATTGTTTTAAGAAGACGTTGATCCAGCCTCAAGGTGTCATCTACAAAGCCATTTAAATATTAATATATGGTAATCTATACAGTGAATTTTCATTCAACAAAAGTTAAAAAGACTCTGGAAATACAGAATCTTTCTTTGAAATGCTTGAGTTTAAGAGTGGACAGGTCTGTGTATACAGAAAGTGAATTGTTATGTAGCTCCTGCATATGACCATTCCTCAAATTCAGTCAAGAACTTTTGACATAGCCATGATTAATTACTATATCTAATATGTCTGATGATTGATAGGAAGGCTTGCTCCATCTTCTGAATTACTGTTATAGTTCCTATTCCTTTCTGTATGTGCACCTTAAAACCTATGCAAATGTGCTTCTGTGGTAGTGAGACAACACTCTAGTTTTTTCAGGAAAGGCAAGATGTCCATGAGGTCACCTCTGCAAATACACAAACACCTGTTTTATGGTATATTTGTATCAGTTTCTCTCTGCTTTAATGTACTGGAAAATGCTAACTTCCTTGTATTTCCTGGTTTTGGCTGGGATAGAGTCAATTTTCTTCCTAGTAGGTCCTACAGTGCTGAGTTTTGGGTTTAGTATGAGAATAATGTTGGTAACTCACTGATGGTTTGGTTGCTGCTGAGCAGTGCTCACCCTAAACCAAGGACATCTCAGTGTCTGTACCTCAGATTTTCCATACATTAGAATGTCATGCCCAGTATATAAACTGGGGGATGCTGCCCAGGACATGCCACTCAGTGGCTGGACATTGCTCAGCGAGTGGTGGGCAATTGTATCATGCATCACCTGTTTGTCTTAGGGTTTTATTATTATATTATTGTTATTAGTAACATTAATATTAATTAATATTTTACTTTGTTAGACTTATAAAATTGTTCTTATCTAAACCTATGAGATTTTCCTCCTTTTTTTCCCGAGTCTCGTCCCCATCCCAGCATGGGGGAAAGAGGGGAGTGGATCGAGTGGATGTGTTGTACTTAATTGTTGGCTGGAATTAAACCACCGCATACATTTTTGGAGAATAAACAAGTTTTGAATCTAATGGAAGTTATGTAAAGATTAAGGAAAGTGGCAGTTTATCTTTCCATTCCCACAATCTTTCTGTGCATATTTTGTATCTTATTTTAGTGATACTATTTCCATTAGCAAGTTATATAACTTTAAACAAGCTGTGCAGTCTGGTGGTTTGGCTTGTTTTGTTTTTCTACATGGTATGTAATTTGAAAAGATGAAGTATTTCTATTTGTCTATGGTGTTTTTTCAGTGAGACATAGAACAAGTACTGGGGGTTATTTGGAAAACTGTCAGGGTAGCATACATTCTTGTTTATTCTGACAATCTTTTAGGGCTACTAACCTGAGAAAGCACCATTCACAGGTGCCAGAAGAGTGTATTGGCCTTCTGGCCTTAGAGAAGATGCCAGACCTAGCTGTGCCACCAGGTCAGTAAAAGTAGTCTGCTGGGCACCCCCAAGCTCAATGACTTGTTTGGCTGCAAATAAAGAAATAAGAAAAGGTATTTTAACACACAATATCTTCCTATTCCTGATTTGGATTCTCCAGGCTTATCCAGAAATATATATCTGAGGGAATCTGAGTAAGATTATAAAAAAATACCCTCAGTGCAACAAGTTTTTCATACACATCACTGACCAGAATCAGGAATTAACACTTGATCAATGAGGTGGATAACACCATTGCTCGTCACAATATCTTTGCGTTTCACCATTTTCACTCCGTTCACAGTCAGACTTTCACCATCACAACCAACTTCAACAGTGTTTCCTTCCAAGGTTTCATAGACAGCTCCACCCGTGATGGCTTCTGAGCACTGGAGAGTATTCAATATATGGAACTTCACAAGAGCTGCAGAGAAGAGAGCAGGAATTTCATAGATGTGTTTGGACACGTATTCAGATAGGTATAATTCACATGTAGGTGTGGGGTAAATTATTACAGTTACATTATTTTAATAATATTCTAGCTTATCTAGCATATTTTTACTCATAGATACTTTATTTAAATTTAAGGATACTGTAGGCCTCTAAATGACATTTATGGTCAAAAATATTTGGCATTCCTTGTATTATGAAAACTATATTGGTTATGCTTCACTATCCTGGTAACTGCATATGATATGCTCTAAAAGGACCTATGAGTACAAAACTCCATAAGCTATGCAAAAGTATCAGAAAATCTCACATTCAGAGAGCCCTGAATTCTAGAGGAAGAAATGTCTATCAGACCTATGAAGCTGAACTGTTAGAAAGTCCATGTGCCTGTTTTTTCACAGTTTCCTTTATACTGTTTTGAGACTATGTTTTCAGTGACTTTTGTCCTTAGACAAGTGGAAAAATTAGAGACAGAAGGAATAACTTCTCCTATACACATGAATGTAGAGGTGCTTAATTCCAGAGCTATAAGGATAATGTAGTTTCTGCCTCCTGATCCACTCATCCATATTTCTCATTTGCAAAAATGTTTAAATACCTTCAGAAGCCACCTTGTCACCCATGATTCTTTCTAAAACTCCCCTTGGAAGTCTCTCAAAAGCTTCATTAGTAGGAGCAAAAAGTGTGTAATGACCAGGTCTTCCAAGAATATCCATGACATCTGATGTAATGGCAGCAGCCTAAAAAATAATTGTTTCTTTTAATGCTGATTATTTCAAATATTACCAAAGTACGTTATCTGTCTAGTTTCACCTCATGCCTACATATACTTTAATGCTAGACTGAAATCATAGTGTTATAAATAGATAGATCATGAATGTTAGAGAAAGATGAAGTTTATTTTTCAGCTGAAGACTGGAAAGGATTGGTTTTTGCATTAAGTTTTTTTAAAGGGATTAAATGTTGTGGTTGCCTATAACTGTCATGAACTGGATTTGAGGGATTCAGAGAATCTTCTCCACCTTTATGCCTCTGCATTTAAAATACTCAAATAAGTAATTTAAAACAAGCTCAGTGCTTGAAAAGACACTTTTTATGTACAGGGACATATTCTGTCCTATTGATGTGGTCTGTTTGATCCATAAAAAACCAGAAGCATACTCCTTATATAAAATATACTTTGCCTTTTTATACAGCTAGATTTGCAATATTATCTGGAGCTCTTAATTGAATTTATTTCTCTCTCTTACTGAGCTAACCCTTCTTACTTCCAGATATCATAAACAAATACAAAAGGAATAAAAACCCCCTTCTTAAATAAACAGAGAAGAGTTTTTGTTTTTTGTGTACTTACTCTAAGTGATGAAAGATCATCCTCGACTTCAATGAAATCTTGAATGGTATTTCCAACAGCAGTCAGGACACGATCAACAACATGCACAACACCATTGGTAGCAATCTGGTTGCCATGGATGATCCTGGCACAGTTAACAGTGACAACCTATATTTGAAGAATCAAGTAGTAGAAAAACAAGCATTAACTTGATCATAAACTTGGAGCCTTATTCTTACAGACTGGCAGTGTATGTACTGTGCATTGTGTGTTGACTGTTGCCCTTTCAGTAGGTTTTTTTAAATTTGAAGTATAGCCTTGTAAGGTTCAATTAAAGTTCAATTAAACTTCTGGAAAGTTAGCAGCAGATTTATTCAGGTTACGTGGATTTCACAATCATATTTAATTTCTTATTGCAATTATTCTGATTTGTTTTTTCATATCTGGATAATATGGTGATTGGATTGTTTTTTAGTGATGCAATCTGTAGAAGAACATGAACATTCTGAGGCCTTTAAGACAACAAAGATGAGTGACTTAACTGGGTGGTTTCTAGCATTTATAAAAATTTTTTTTTCTAGCCAAATAGTAGATGTCCTACAATCTTAAATGCTCTTACTATGCATTCAAATTCAAACAAAAGCTCTGCTTTAATATTATTTGCCGTAAAAATTATGATGACCATTTATTTTAACCACAAGAGGTTTTGTCTTTATGAAGAAATTTCATTTGGACTTTGATTTCTAAACAGCAAGCAGCACAGTGTTTACTCATTCTTTCTTAGTGATTAGTCTACACAGCAGACAAAAGTTCTTCAAGGGAATATTTATTTTTGTCAGTGGCAGCTGACTTGGTAGATGTTAAACTTTCGATAACGTTTTCTTAGTGATATGAGGAAATGAAGGAACTAAAAGCTATAACTGAATAAATATACTGGGGGAAGGGAAAGAGAATAGACTTACCCCATTAGGATAGTGATTAATAAGCAATTTCTGGCCATTGTACATAGACACCAGGGTCATGCCATTCTTCAGATCTTTTGTCAACATGCGCTTGTTTAGCATGTGGTGATGGAGAGCATTATACAGTTCAATATTTACATTGTCAACCAAATTCCTGTGTATTTCCTGAAGAAGAAAAGAATTTAATTAATTAGAAGCTTCAAAACATTTTTCCACTCAGAAAGATGCATGTATTGTTTTACCTTAATATATGCTTTCAACATATTCAACAGCTGCTAGGGAAGATGACTTTGATGCTTATAAATCTGGCTCTACTTAAATGATCCTTAAGTCTGATTAGTTCAGAAATAGAAGACGAGGCTTCATCACAGATAAATAATTGGAGGAGCTGTAATTCAATGTTTATTTAACTAAAATCATTAATAATAGAAGGGCACTTGACTTACTGATGGTGTACAGCTACATGTTATGCAGCTGCTGGAATTCCTAGAAGTTTCCCCTAAACTATGTTAATAAAATTAACAATACTAATATGTATCATGCAAGTGCTTAAGTAAGAGACAATTATGGTTGCTTAGTACTCCTGAAAGTAAACTCAGCCTCTCTAGTTCAGAAATGTATGTTAAATATGCAGATTATTTTATTATAACTTGTGCTATGTCCTTTTATGTCTAAAATCTCAACATTGTTTCCAATCTAATTTATCCCACACTAGCTGCTTCAGCTAAAACATTTAATTCATACACACACTTACTGAATCTAATTGGTCCCATGCTTCATTGCTTGGTGCAAAGAAAGTGAATGATCCTCGTCCCTCAATCTCTTCTCTCAGCTTTGATATGTCAGAGTACCGCTGTGTGGAGGTAGCTCCCACGATACCAAGTGTGCCATACACGTGATCGATAGGAGCAACTAAAATAAACATGAGATAAGAATGCTGTAAACTCTGCAGTCCTCCACTTTATCACAATCAGATTTACTTTGTGTCTTTTGGATGCATGACAGTTCTGAAAATGTTTAAGTCAGTATTAAACAACATGTTTAGATTAAAAATTCCATTGTCAACATACTCAAAAGTCATCTAAACACATCTGTTTGCTATTGATTTTTGTGTTTTTCTTAATGAAAAATTAGACCAAAAAATACTGAATATTGTGAAGTTTCCTTTAGAAGAGCTGTTGAATTTTGTACCAACCCAACATGAAATGGGTGGCTATCCATGTATAATCACAAAAGTTTCAGTGGAGTGGGTTGCATTTGGTTGCAATGGATCAGAATACTTTTTGTGAGGTCTCTTGCTCTGCTTCCAGTGTCTGGTTTATGCATGTACTGATTCACCCAGAGAGTAAGAATGGCCATAGTCTCAAAGTTAAAACATGGCTACATGATAACAGTATTCATCTCTCCCGGTTTTAGGCATCTAGAAGTGAAACATTAGCATGTAATATACTGGAGTTTGGCTCTATTTGTGGTTATGGAGAGGAACAGATAATTCTAGAGTGTGACTGACCTCATCCTAATGTAAACGTCTGAAGGGAGATTAATTCATCTAAACAAAGAGAACTCACAGTCAGAGTAATTTCAGATATGGGGATCAAAAACTATGAAATGTATTCCTGCTCATACTACTCTTTCCTGCTGCAATTAATTTTATTTAGACAAAACAGAAGAGCGTAACTTGGAGAGATGAAGAATTCCTGTCTTCATTTTCACTCTTTCTTTGATAAAGACTATAAGATTCTTAAAGTAAATTAGATTCAAGCTTTTCCAGAAAGAGGAAAATACAGAATTTAGATATGCCCAACCTCATGTCCTGGTTTTCTGACCTCAGTGGTATTCTTTAGACTGGTCTTGGATTTGACAGGAATAGGAATAAAAGTTCTTTGGCAGCTTTGGGAACTGAACATATTATCAATTCTCACCAATCCGGCATCTGGAAAGAGCTGGGAAATTCAACTTAAACTTTACTTCAAATTCAGTGCTAGCTAATTTTGACTATTTGCTGTATGCAAATGAAGCTGTGCATTCTCAGGCAGTACTTCTTAAAAAGAGGCCATCATTTTTTATGATGACCACCTTTCCAACTCTGTTGTAAATGCAATTCTTTCCATATGCAATTTATCCATCAGAAAATAAGCTTGTACCTGCAGGACATCCTCTTGTACCATTCATCTTCATATAGCCAGGACAGCACTCATATAAGACAGTTCTGTGTGATATAGACAAAAGCACAGTTAAATAATATACAGGAGAAATGTATACTAGTTTTAGCTATGTCTAATTTAATTTTTATTATCAATTTTCATTGCTAAGTACATACTCTCCAAATATTCATTCTTTTTTTGTCAGTCAGCCTTTTTTGTATTGATATTAATTGGTAATATTTTACTAAATGTAAAACTTTTGAAATTACAGAGTGACCACCATCATTAAATTTAAGTGTTAGGAGAGAACATGGTCGGGCATATGGTACTTATGTAGAGTTACTAAAAGATGATGTGCCTAGAACAACAGTTAAAGAACATTAATTTATCTATTTTGTGTTGAACAGATTATATGACATTGAAGAAAGAGGAAAAAAAGTGATGACATTAAAATAAAATCCTGAGAGAAGAGTTGTAGAGCAAAAAAGACAAATTTAAATGAACTGAAGAGAAATTAAAGTGACAGAACATGAGGTCATCTACATATTGGTTATAGGAATTAACAGGTATTAAGGAGAAAGTCCTGTGCATTGTATGGTGATAAAAAGTGGAATAAGAGAGCCTCTGTTTTTCTAGGAAGAATTTGAAGACGCTCAGGAATTAGGGAGAGAACTAATTAAGAACAGACATAAAACTGGTTATAGAGAAGGAAGTCCCTAAAGACAAGCGGAAGTTCACTGGTAAATGTAGTGAGGATGAAAACCAGAATACAAGAAATCAAAAACAGAGTTTAAAAAGCATGTCATCACAGCTTAAAGAGACTTTAGCATTCCCAGGGACCAGGAAATGTTATATAATTATGTCAATAAAACACTCTCATTCTTAAATGAACGTAAGCTACAGGTAACAGCAAAGCAGGGCTGAATGATAATTCTGTCATGTAATTCTTGTCTTAGCACTGTGTTTCTTTTAAGATATAATGTTTTCTTAATTAATAGGCAGAAATAAAAGTTCTAGGATAGACCTGTCTGAAAAATTCTCATTCTCCTCTCTTACAGGAAAATACAAATTCGCTAAAGTTATCACAGAGGTAATTTTGGCTACTTGGAAGAAATTTAATACATTAGACTTCAGATATTATTTTTCAAATTATGGTACACTGTACAGTGTATGGTACACTATAATGACATCACTGATTTACATAATAGATTTATTTTTATAGGTGTGGCTGATGCTGGCAGTTCAAAATTTCTGAACACTAATTCCTTGAAGGTTTTTACTGGGTCTTTGACCTCTAGAGTCCAGCTTTTATTCTGCAGAATCTTTGGGGGCAGCTGAATACACTTCTCTCATTTTTCATAATCTAAAGTTGACAAAAAGTTAACCACAACTACATTACAATGAACAGCTTATTCAAATGAAAAGTTGTACTTAATATCTTCAACGTCCAAACTACTCCAGAGATTTTAAAATAAAGTAGACTGGAAGAAGAATAATAATGAAAAGTATGTTTATAAAAGTGAGGATTATCATTCCATAGAAGAAATCTGATAGAGGTGGTGTAGATTGAATTTTTTTAAACACAGTTTTTTATTTCTCTGAGCTATGAAAAAAATTTTTCACCATTCCCTCATATGTATATAACATACATGACATATTTACCCTTCTGCCGTGTGCATATTTCCAGCTGAGAAACCATATATTGAAAGTATTCCTATAGTTCTTTTTATTACATCTCTTTCTTTAACGTGATTCACTGAATGGCTATTTCTTGGAAATGCATGAATAACATACAATTTAGGCTGCAGATTTTTAAACTAATAATAAACTTTATACTCTTAGTCCTTTTTACATTCTTGCCAGAAACTAATAATAAAAACATAATTTTCTGATTATCTGATTTAAAAAAAAAAGTGTAAGAGAATAGGAAGCAAAATGTACTCCTAATCGTGTGAATTGCTTTGTCATGAGAAAATATTTTTTCCTTCCCTGGAATAGAAAGTCTTTCCCCCTCATCCCATGGGAAGCTATGAAAGATTGCAGTTTAATTAGCTTTTGGAAAAAAAAAAGGAAGCAGCTGAGTTATAAACATAGAGTAAGACATGGCAAGTTTAATCCTCATACCCTATCCAACAATGATACAATTAATGAAAGACAGAAAATTGGCTGAAGAACACAGTTAAGGAGAAAATGCTTCTTCAGCCAAGCATTACAAGATCAGTGCCTTTTTAACCTCCTATCTTGTTACTCACAGCCCAGGCTTCTTTTCAGTTATCAAGTTCCTACTTACAGTTTTCTGCCCTTAGAAGGTTCTTTAGCTCAAAATGTAAGAAAGATGGGATGAGAGAAAAGAGGTTTGCATGGAGCATCACACAATAAGGTTAGAACCAGAAAAAACTCAGTGCAAGATGCAGTTCCTCAGTACCACCTGTGTGTAGGCACAGCACACAGGGGAAGAACCACCCCAGACCAGACCAGAAATTATCCTCATATGTATCCCTGCTAGTTCATGCTAAGCCTGTGGCCAAAAGAAGAAAGCAAGCAATTATTCAGAGAAGAAACAATGCCTCATTCTTGAGGTGTGGTGGGGGTTGTTTCTTTGCTTGCCTTGGGGTTGTTTTTTTGTTGCTGTTGGTTTTTTGGGGGTTTTTTGTTTTGCTTTTTTTTAGTACAAAGTTGTCTTGACCTCATCCAAAGGAGTGTATTCCAAAGAAAAGACAGAACAAGACTACCTTAATCCTTGTTATTCTTGGCTAATAGAGCCAGTTTTCAGTTTATTCAAATCAGCTCTGTGACTCATCTGTTTCTACTCCTTGCTGGCATGGAGATAAAATACTGCTGAGAAACAGTGGAAAGACTTTTGATCCAACAAATGCTGATTTTAGGAAATTTGTAAGTTACATTCCCATTGCAAACTTATAGAAGTGTATGGCACTTGTACGTAATAAAAACTTTCAATGTTTTATAGGTGTAATTAGGGAGGACTTGTTAACATGGAGATATTGACATGAGAAGAGCTGTTGTCCTTAGGATTAACATTCTTGTTAGAGTAACCTCTTTAGCCTTGTCTGTATTTCTGGTTTTTGTGTGCAGAGTATAAAACTCATTAATGACTACAACTAAGTTATAACAGATGCTCTATTATAACCACAAAAAGCCCTCAAACAACCCTCAGGAGTCCCATGACTTAACTTATTCTCATACACAGTCTTTTCCTCCTCTAGCCTTGCTCTGTGAGTGCTTATACACTGATAGGAGGGAATAGAAGGGAAAGGGCAATTGATAATTTTTTTTAGACTCTTATGACCAAATCCACCCACCCCACTTCTCTGTGTCTTCCTCTGGCTGGCTGTATCTCAGGGCCTTGCACAAGCTTTGTAAAATATATTACAACTTACATTCCTCTAAATTCTAGTCAGGAAGAGAACAAAGTCTTCATTGATTTCAGTTCAATGAGTCTAAACTGCTTTGAACTATTTTTCCTAACACATGAAGGTATCTATCACTACATAACACATCTTGCTTCTGGAGCCCAGCAAAGTAATGAATTCCCTGTCAGATTCATTTCAAGAGAGACTCTCTTCCATGGGAAGACATGACATCTATCTAGGAATAAAACCACAGGAGGAAGTTGTTTTCCAAAACTGCCTGTGAGAATATTCAAGTTCCAGTCTCAGTATTTTCAGGAAATACCCTTCTTCCCAATGTGTCTGCAGTAGAATAAAATTTAGTGCCAAAGTTGTCAGTGGTATGGCAGCCTTTACTGAAAAGGTAAAGTTATATGGATGACTTGCAGCGTGGCCAGAGAAGGAAAGGGGAAGTCAGCATAGCAATGCCACCTGGAGGAGAAGTAAAGATTCTGATAGAAAGTGTAAAGTTTGTCTGTGAGAAAAGGAGTTTTCTAATTGTAGTGTATTGTCTCAATCAGTGGAGAATAGTTTGGAAGCAGAGCACACTTACGCTTTCTTTCCACAGATGGCTTGCTGGTACCAGTTTCTGCAAGTGCTGAAGTATTTCTTTTTTGTTCCCATAACTTGCTGAAGAGCACAGACGTTTGGGCTATGGGTGGAGTGAGAAACATTTCAAAAAGAAGTTTTTGTACATCTTTGGAAAAATTCTGAAAAATGAAATAGTGACAAATGCTCTTCCTGTTGAGCAAGAAATTAACATCTGGCTTCAGTTCCCAGGACAGGTGTGTTTTGAAGTAGCTACAGTGCAAGCTCTTGGGACTGCCCAGCTGGATTCCTTTCCAAGCTCACCCTCCCTGCAGTGACAGGAGCTTCCCCTTCGTTCTGGTTTGACCCTGTGCCTCTGACGGGCAGTGATCACCAGCTGTGCCTAGGCAAGTCTCGATATCCATTTCTCCCTTCCCCCTGCAAAGTGAATTACCAGCCACCAGGGACCAGTGAATAGCATCAGGCTCTTTTCATTAAAGTTTTTGTCTTTTGCACATCTGTGCAGCTGAAGGTCGTGGGGAGATGGGGAAGAAAAGTGCCTTGTTCTTTCTGTAGAAGGAAGCCCTGTAAATCAATCAGCTATTTTGATTACCAACCATTTGGAGTACCACAGGCACCTAAATAAACATTCTGGGAATTACTGGGGACCAAAGGGTAAATTGGCATGTAAATAAAAGGAGTCACACACTTCAGACAAGGAATATGTGTTCCTTAGCGTGGTGGTGTACAGGCGAGGAATTTCTTATGGTCAAATTCCATGAAACAAGGGCATTTCGTCCCTGATTTTTATACTTCTGCAATTTAAAAAATCCACCAGTTCAGAAGTTAGAACATATACTTTACATCACTGGGAAACCAGTGAGCTTTTTTACTTGAAAAGCTAAAAAAAATTGAAAAGCATGTGTGTGTAGCAGGCAGTAGGAAGATAGGATAGTAAACAATTCTTATTCACAGAATGTTTTTGCCTTAAGAAGACTAGAGGAAAATATCTTTAGGCACATGTGTTTCCCTGACACCAGCTGTTCAAATTATTTCCATGTCTCCAAGCAGCCTGGCTTGTAAGCATTGTCTTTCGGGAGCCCTGCTGAGCAGCTTGCTGTGTTGTTCTAGTGGGAACAGAAGTTTGACAAAGGGCTCCCAGTATATATTCCCATGTTCAAAAACATTTAACTAGAGTTCATGATTTTCATCAGGATGGAACAAATGGAGCAAATACTGTGGGATAGCTATCAACTCTGCAAATGTTTGGAAACATACATTAAGCATTTCTGACATCCCATTACAATGCTTATGAACTGTAATTAATTTCGGTGATTCTAAATCACATTTTATCCATTGAGAAGTGGTGATTTTAGATTTCTTTCCATTTTAAGTTTAAGAGTATTCTGTCACCTTTTAAAACTCCCTGAAAAGCTCTTTATTCAGCAAAAATTCTTGTAAAATGAATTTTAAAAGAAAATTCTGCTTGAATGACAGAAAAAATTCATAGTGAAAAATTACACGTAATATAATCCTAGAAGAAAGGGGAGAGTAAAGATTAACAAACTTTCTTTTAAATGAGAAATAAAAGCCAGTTACTTACCCCTGGTCGCGTGCCCTTATTCGACTATGAGTTAAAATCTTGTCATAGTGAGCAAAAGCAGCTGCTTGTTCAAAAGCAGACAACAAAAAAGTAAAAAAGGTGAATAAGAAAAAGATCTTCATCTTTAGTCCTCTGTTGCTTCTGGCAAGTCTAGAAGAGAGAACTGGCAAAGGGTCTGGAGAGCTGACAATTTATATACATGTTAGAAGGTGGTGGGAGGGAACCACAGGATCAACCTGAAACTTTGCACCACCCCCCTTGGAACAGCAGCTTTTGCTGCCAGATTCAGTAACCTAAATCAGTACCATACATTAACCATATAAGCCATTTCCTTTAATCCCCAATTGACTAATTTCTTCCTTGTTACAGAAGGCTTAACATTTTATTCTGCTGACACAGCAACAGAGAGAGTTTGAGAAGTTTAGACTTTGACTTATGGTTTAGTATTTATAGCACTGAGGCATCCAGAGGTCATGATCATTGTGTGTGGTTTTATTCAAACCCAGAGGAAGATGTTGTCTGTTCCCATAAGAACTGCATTGCTTTTCTTTGTTTTCCATGTCCTCACAGTTATCAGCTATGAGCTGTTTAACTAGTGATGTTGATTAAAGTTTCAAATACAGCTGTCAATAACCTGGAATAGCATTTTTGTCTTGAGAAGAAAAATGTTGTATTAACACACATTCTGATTATGAAGTAGTTGCTCAATCAAATGCAGTATTAGTTTAAATATTCATTTTAATTCTAATGATAACAAGTGCTATTACATAATCCTTTTATTCAGAGCATTATGTAATATGTGATTACATATCATATAAAAATCACAGAGTATCTGAAAGTTTGAATGTATACTTTTCTATACTTATAAGTCAGTCCTTCAAAGCCTCTTGTGAAGTAAATGGAAAATGACTCAATAATTCTGAGCTTTAACAGAGGAAACTGAGGCAGAAGTGACAGGCTCAAGCCTCCTATGAAGTGATAGTCTTAAGGTGGTTGGTGTTTGGACTGCAACCAGGAGTTTGAAATGTTTATGTCAAGTAAAAAATTCTGCCATTTATATAGATGTATTTGCATATGAATACAATTTTAAGGGGAAGTCGATAGACTATTTCAGATCTTTATGAAAATAAGGTGAGTTCTCATGACGGTAATTCACTGAGTTTCTTTCTCAAACCAGAGCACGTAGTGAGGTGAGCAGCTAGGAATGGATGTAGAATTGGACTGACACACCTGGGACCAACCAACCAGGACACAACAGACACAAATGGGGAAAAGAGCAGCAGAGACAGTGACTGTTTCCTACATATTATCGTAGCAAAAAGGTTATAACAAGGCATAGATATTTTAAGGGTGAGATCTTGTCTAAGGAATCCATGACACTTCATGGTTTCTAAGATTAAGAGCAGAGACATTTGGTTAAATGGTAGGTGGGCTTCTGTCCTGTCATGACCTCTACACACCCAACTTGCAAAAAACTCAAGATAGCTCATGGAAGAGTCAGCATCACTGGATGTGTGAACTCCATGCCTGTAACCTCCCTGACAGATCCACTGATGGAGGTGATGGGTCAACTCTGTGATTTCATATTACCAGCTTTAGAAGAATGTCAGTACTGTGTTCTTATTCCTCTCAGAGCTTTTTCTCTTATTCTGGTTTCTGCAGCAAGAAATACTCTGTGAAATATCACCTCTGAAATGCCCAGCTGTGATATTTCAAGCTGCTAATTGGCCACTGTTGAGTAGTTCTTGATCCAAAGATTAAAAAACCAGAAGACACATTGTAAAATTAACTTGAAAAAGTTCAGAAAGTCACAGAACTGTCCCAGTAACCTGTCTTCTCAGGAGTCCCTCCCTTATCTCTGAGCTCTCAGCATAACTCAGGTTCTTCTCTTCCACACTTACCATGTAGCATCAAAATGTAAGTAACAATTAATGCTGCTGCATGCACTATGCTCTTGTTTACAGAGCTATCCACCACAGTTAAAGGTGGAGGAATCTGCATTTCTCTTTCCAGATTGTTCCAGGTTTCTGTTCCATTTTTCTGTCCATTTTCTGTCCAGATTAGTGACCCTACCTCAAATCACAGATAATCCCATTTGTTCTCTGCATTGAGTACAGTAACCTATAATTCAACACTTAATTGCAAGCCTGGTGACATCATTATGTTATATTTAATGAGGAAAATGTTAATAAAAATACTCAATGCAGAGATAAAGTTCACTGAAATAAAGTAGCATAAGGAAATAAAATAATGAACATAAGCTTGATTTTCTGGAAAAAAAAATCTAAATTCCTGAATGAGTTGTTCTGGTCACAGGTGTAAAAATGCACAGATCTTAAAACGGATAAAGCTTATCTTTTAGTAGAAATTTATTTTTTTGAAAATATCAACCCAAGGAAAAGGGCACAGTTTTAATTAAAAAACTTCTAGTACTAACAAAACAAAAGCATAAAGAAGAAAAAACAGTCCAACTACAGGAATTTTATTCCTCATTTATGTTTATGTTAGGCTAGATACAAAAAACAATGTTGGAGCCAAGATCTATTTTGCCTGTGATATGATGGCATGCTGAACAGCACATCAGAGTAACAATTTGTTAATTTGCTACTTTATTTATTTTAATGTGTTTTTTATTTAGAAGGTTGACTACCCCACCAAGCTACCACCTTAGTTTTTTTCTTCCTTCAGCTTAATGCTTTGTGCTACTATATTTCCTAAGTGATGTGATGTTGAAGTTCTAGTTATAAATGTTAAAAATCTAGTTATAAAATGAATTAAAGCACCTCATGGATTTGAATTATTATTGTAGTAATAGGAATCTTTATTATCCACAACAGAAGCAGCATATACAAAGAAATACCTGGAATAAGAATAGAGCAAGTATTGGTTTTCATCTTCCATGAAATGTAAATAGTGTCAAGAAAAGAAGTCTAAGGTATCTGCTATTCTGAACAGTTTATTGTATTTCTCTAGAGACCTCTAGTGGAGAGAAATCTGTAAAGTCGTTTTCTGACTCGTGTGTTAAGTGTTTCCACTAAAAATTTATTGTATGATAAAGCAATTAATTTTATTATTCCTAAAGAGAATTCGTTTAACTATGTGATACAAATTCCTTGTATTTAAATACTCAGGGTTGTGAATAACTGCTTTTACATCAAATTGAAGCAGTAGAATCATCTATCTGTTAGTAATTTGTGGCCAATCCATAAAAGTGAAATCTCAACCTGACAACAATATGGTTCAAAAGAAGCCAGTACTAATTCTGGGTTTAATTCTCTCTGGTCATTACTGCAGGACTTAAGAAAAAGGATTCTTCTCCTGAATAGAATATGTTTTTCTTTTAAAGTTTAAATTTCATTTGGCACACACCATCAAATTATTTTTTCTCCTCATATTTCCACCTTTTTTTCCATAGCTAAACTTATTCTACACTTTGTCTTTTCAAGGTTTATCAGCACTAAGGGGTTTAGCAAAATAATTTCATATTATTTGCCATATGACATCCTCCAGCAAGTGTGGGACATAGCAGGTGTATATATATATATATATATATGTGTATATATATATATATATGTATGTATATAGGATATATATGTATATATATATGTATACAGGAATCAAATCACAGAAAGCATTGATAAATGGAGAAACACAAAGATAGCCATCTGAAAAAGCCATCTGAATCTGGAAGAGAAGAAAGAGAGAAAGGAAGAAAGGAAGACTCAAAGTTGTCATTTTGGTGACTCAGAGCTGTAGATATTAAGCAATTCTTTGGCTCTTTCAATATTGCAAGGAAACACTCATCTTTGGATATCCTTGGAATAACTATAGGTGTCTGGTTTTAAGCAAGTCAACAGGAGGTGTAAAATCTACCTGATCCCTTAGAAAGTGCTATTTTATAGTCATATTCTAATGGAACATAAAATATTGCTAAATTTTAAAATATCACATACCTATTCTGGATTTTGTTTGTTGCAAAATTATTCTAGAATTTTTATGCATAATGATGATAGAGTAATGTTCCTAGATGTAATTTTAAACGAGAACTTAAAGTGTCTAATATGTCAATTTGTGTCTTTGTTTTTCTTTAAGAAATCATCTTTAATGTTCTTGATTGTTGATCCAGGGAAGGATTGCTTCTAATTAATCACTGAAAAGTTTATAATTCTATGGACTGATACTTTTTTTGTGGTTTTGGAAAAATCTACAGCACCAAACATCAAAATATTCTGCTTTCTCTCTGTCAAAGTGACACTAGAAATCCCAACATATGAATTGTAATGTGCACATGGGAACATTTTACAAAATATTACAGTAAAGAATAAGTTATATGATCTAATTCTTCAATCCTGATATGCATATTCAGCTCAGTTATCCTGAAAAATTAAGTAAGGATTAGCCTAACTCCTCAGGAAAAGGGAATGTTGATTTCTCATCCAACAGCAGGTGATGCTGTTGCCATAGGCTAACAGTTGTTTCCTCCCTTAGAGGATGAGAAGAGTCTTCTGTCAAGGCAACCTGAGATAAAACCCACTGCATTCTCAAACTCTTGTGCTTGTACAGCACACGGCAAATGTCAGTGCAACACCTAGCTAAGAGCTGAGGGAGTCATAAACAGGAGCTAAGAAGTGATTCAGGCAGCAGGAGAATGTAGCACAGGTCCCAAAGACAGTAGAAGCCTACAAAGGTGCTTGGCTGGGGGCCACTAATTTTTCAAGGTTGCCCTGGAATGAGATGGTATAATAATGAACTGCACTGTGTGTACACACTCTCTATTCTCTACTGCTTAAAGGAAAAAACACAGACAAGTATACAGACAAAAATCTTGTGAGTCTGCCAGTTCTGTTCCAGTTAGTGGACAAGCCTCGCAAACAAGATTTTTTCGGTTGAGGTTGAAGTGACAGCAAATTGTCTGTAATGTGCATCCTAAATGGCTCAATTAAATGTTTATTTACTCTGCTGGAAAGCTTTTAGAGATTTCAAAGGTCATTTAAACTACTCTAGTGCAGGTAAAATTTACCACAGTTCTAGTTAATCAAAAGGCCATTTGTTACAGTGTCTGTATCGTCATGAACACTAAGGAGGGGTCCCCAGAATATATATACTACACAAATGGTAGCTGTTTCATTTGGTGTGAGTTTTGTGATGGCTACTGTAAATTTAAGACAAAAATCTATGTTTCTTGCTATTTATAGACTGTATAAACCAGAATGTCATGAGTCCTTCCTTGTAACAGCCAGACTTTGAAACCTGGAAAGATATGAGAGCATGAATCTAAGAAAGATGCTGGAATTTATGGGTGTGGTAAGTGCATGGTGTGAAAAACATGGGAATAATTATTATTTATGATGAAAGAGATCTTTTAAGTTAGGCCTTTGATCAATAAGACTATAATAATAAAAGAGTTGCTAATGCTTTGCCCAAAGTGCAATATAAAAAGACTTAGGAGAGCTCCAAGAGGAACAAATACTGTCAGGTTTTTTAAGGTAGTGATAAACACAAGAAAGGCAGCATTCTGGAAAATGTGAAAATAAGAATTACCAAAATTGAGGTGGAGTGAAACTTTAAAACTTAACTTGCTCAGGCTGAGCTTGTGTATGTATGCATGAAAGGGAAATGGATTTGACATTAAAATTATTGTTCATTACTGATTTTTTTTTCCTCAAGTTTCATGTGCACATGCCGTAGCAAAATAGAGCTTTTGTTAAGTAAAGAATGTAGTAGTATCAGCTGAATGTGGGAAAAGAGCAGTGATCTAGGCAACTGCATGCAATTTTTTGAGAATTATCTGTCAGATTCTCAGAGATTTCAGAAAACAGAATCACTAATGTTGTCAGCAAAATCTAAAATTACTTCTTGTTCAGATAGTTTTTTTAAGTGGTAACAATGTGGTTTGGCTTCAGAAGTCATTATATGCTCTGAATTCAAGATTGGTCACAGGTGAGATAGTGATAAATATTAAAATATATAAAAACAATAATTGAAAAATATGTCTCAAAATTAATATAATTCTATTTACTGGGGTGACTCTAAAACACAGATTAAAATCTTGAGTTTCAAGTGCTACTGGATAGGCACAGCTTCCACTCAAACTGAGCAGGGAAGGATTTGACTCTGGATTCCCACATGGTGTAAAATCTCAGGCGTCTCTGTTTGTCTGACATTCAAGTTCATATTCACTGCCCAGAGCTGAAATGAAATTCAGGGAACCTGACATGGAACCATTCCAGACATGGCAAGACAGATTGCCTTTCTTTTTGCCATTTACATTCCTATGTATCTTCTCTGGAGGCAGGGCAATTGTCTGGTGTATCTTTCCTAAAACCAGCTATAGTATATGGCACATATTTTAGGGCTTTCTTAGTATGTGATTAGGCTACAGCACTGTAGATATAGAAAAAAAAAACAACATACCAATATGGGTTCTAAATCAAGGATTCTCCTTATAAATATTCACTACAAAAAAGCAAGTTGTTTCTTTGAGCCTTGGAGAAATTTAAGACATGTAAGCTTTTCTAGGAAACAAAATAACTCCTCCAGGACTTGAAGTATTTAGGGGTTTGACTTTAAAAAAAATTATGAGCTCACTTAATAAGTTAAATAAATAGTTCTGCTAATAAGAATTCAGTTCTGAGGCATTGTCTTACACCAGTGAGTCCCCGCACTGTGCATAAAACAAAAGACAATGGATAAGACCTCAAATGTTGCCAGACTTTAATTTTAATATACAATGTGATAAGGTGAAAACTTAAATGTTGCTATGACAAAAAACATGAGACTGTCTTCACCATGAATATTTGAAAATACACAGGTTGACTTGTGAAGAGCTAAGATAGTATGAAAATATGAGTAATGTCACCTTTCTAAAGCAGATCATATAAACCAGATAGAAGAAAATCAAATCTCTGCTTTTAACTGGATTTTGTATAGAATCACACTTCCAGAAAACGTGTTGCCCTAGTAGATGGATATGACTTTCAGATTTAGATTTCAATTCATTGAGTCATGTGAGCCCATTTATTGCATTTTAGACTTTTCAAAGCATGCAGTCAAATTCAATCTGTGCTTTGTGTGTTCAGATGCAGTTTTTGCATCTTTGCACATCAGTTTTATTTTCAGACCTTTCAAGAATATGTGACTTTTCATAAGAGACATCTATTGTAGCTTTTATTATTAAACTGAAACTTTGTTTGATTTAAAAATCATGACTTGCAAGTCAAAACTACACAAACAAAATCATGTAGAATATAATCTACCTTGACAAATCAGTAGATTTAATGCTGCAAGGTTAGAGAAAATTGATTTACTCCTTGACATGGCTAGAAGTTTAAGAAAAAGATTAGGGATATAAGTATTGTATTTTGGAGGGAAAATTAAACTTTTATGTGTAATGTCAGGCATGCAATTATTATTTCACCAGTTCAGTAAGTTACCATAGCAATACAATCCAGGGGCTTTTGAAACACCTTATTTATCTTAATCACTGGTGGGGGGGGGGGAGGTATTGTGTTCCAAGTAAAGCTGAATCAAAATGAGAGAATAATTTTTTTTAAACCACAATTACACTGAACAGCCCATAGCTTCACAAAATATGCTTATTGCTTACAGATCCATATTTTTTAATCAGCCTCGCTTCTACTACTTAATGCATGAATGTATTGTGAAGAACCAAGAGTAAATCACTTGAGTGGTCACTTTTCATGACATAAGGACCATGACTTTAAGTGATCCTCACCAATTTTATAGTGTTTGTATTAGAACATTAGAAATGATAGTTAAATGACACAGCTCATTGGTGTGGGCTGGCATCAGCCCTGGTGTCAAACAGCATCTTTGTGGGAGAAAAGTGCAAAGGTAAATTCAGATACATCTTGCCTGATACATCTTCCAGTAACATGGCTTTCTTGTTTCGCAGGCAGCATTTATTACAAGCAAGCATTTCACTATCAGATAAGCTCTTGCTGCATTAAAGATGAATTAATAAAGCTGGACAGTAATACTGGCTTTTAGAAGTAAAAACCATGGGACAAAACAAGCATCCATGTTCACAGGCAATCAGAGATGTGGCAAAATAAAAAGCAGGTTTATTAAAGCTCATGGGAAGATCTGTGTATAAAATGACTGGATTTGTTATGCTGATGAATAGAATCACTGTTTGATTATTCTGTATCTGAAAAAAGGTTTATGATTTCTGATATCACCTAAAATAGTGAAGTATAAGCTCAAATACTGTGCTATAAATCTTGGATGCCGTATCTTCCTTGAAGATAATTATTGCAAAAGGAGGAATTGATTTTTCAATCGCACATAAAAATTTATACCAGATTGTTTGAATGATTGGTTTAATCTATACATTTTGCAGTAGACTATACAGTTAAATTGCATGCTACAGATGGTACCAATCTGTCAGATCATTAAATAAATTTTTACTTCACTGAATATGCTGACTTTTAATGAAATTATATCTAATAAACTATTAGACTTATGGCATCCACCTCCTTAAATATATATACTGTGTTTTTTCTCACTTCAGTGTTACTGAATGCTTTGGAGTATCGAAATCAGAAATTTTAAATATTATGTATCTGACTGATCCTGAGGCTTTCCAAGCAAGTAACCAGTGCCTACATTTCTTAGAAAACTCAGACTGTTAACATTGCTTAGTGTTTATGGTGTGGAAAAGATAAGGTTCTTAGACTCTACTAATACAAAGAGAAATAAGTTTATGAGTCTAGTTACAACTGATAAGGCACAAAATAAAAATGAACATATTCTTTTAACTTTCAATGGATGCCACATTTGTAAATCGCTGAGTGCCAAATTTGATAAAGTTCTTTAGCAACTTAGAGGATGCATTCTCACATATGGCAAGAATTCCACCTACAATTCCTTGCATCTCTAAATTATTTTGAAAGCCTGTCCCCAGCACAGCTCTGATAAGGTGACATATTTCAAAGTAAGGACTAGGTACCTGACAGTATGCATGGCCAAAGTTTCACCTTGAGAGACTGGAAGAGAACTTATGGAATATGGGATGCCCCAATATGGGGTCAAACCTTTGTCCCGGTGGTATAATAGTAGCCAAGTATACAGTGCAGGAAAAAAGTCTCATTTTGATAGGGGTTATCTTAGACTGAATTTCTGCCTTTTTTTTTATTTTTTTAATTTTTAAAATTATTTTTGGGGAAAGTTGTCTACTGAACTATATGATCTTGATAATGCCTGAGAAATGTAAGGATTACTTTGGTCCAAGAGAAGATGTGACAGGTACCATGTGCCACCCTGTCCTGGGAATGAGTTTTGTTTCTTTTTTTCAGACTTCTATGTTTGACACAATCATTCCGTGATGTGAACTTGTTATCAGAGGTTAATGGAGCAATAGTTGGTCAATATTGTGTCTTACGTTACTTCAAACTGAATAATAATCTCCAGTTCTATCTTGAGTAGTACTAGGTAATTCTAGCATGAGTAATCATCAGTTCCCAGGTTTCATTTTTAATATTAGGTTGTGTATAAATTAATTTAGAGTTTCTTCCTATGTTCTGCTCACAGAGGCCTTAATTTGGATATGATAATTCTCCCATCTGTAATTAAACCCTGGAGTTAAAGAGCATAACAAGTGAAAAATGGGAGAACAGCAGCCCTGGGGATAATAAGATTGATCTTTGTTTCTAACAGATGGTGTAGGCATAGGGTTTAACACTGAAAAACATAATGCTTTACTCTGTCATTTTTAGCAGTGCTTACAAATGCTTTGCCCTTTGTCACACCATTGCTTAAAGACACTCAAATCCTCCTTCTGTTTCACATAGATCTCCCTGGCAGAATAAGGATGACTGAAGAGACAAGGAAATGAACTATATGAACTTTAAGGAAGCCCATAAGGCTTTCAGAGCAAAGTAAACAGAAAGACATACAAACGAGAATGAGACTGGCAAAATAAATTATAATCAGTCCATACTGTAATTAAAGTTGATAGCAGACTTTTAAATGTACTGCTAATGTTTAATGAGAGCTGTGACTACATGTGGGGGTTTTTGCCATTGCAGAGCAACTGCACATTCATGTTGATGCCTTACCCAGGCTTGCCTTACAGCTCTGGCTGTTAGCATCAAAGCTGGAGAAGAAAACCCCTTGAAGTCTTGAAGTGAGTATAGATATAAGATATGTGACAGAGGGCATGACCCAGCATCTGAAGCCCTGTGCACTGGGGAGGCAGGTGCATACTGAGTTTGAGAAACTCCTCGTTGCTGAAGGTGCCATCAGCAATAGTGCCTGACTTTGGTCTGGTTTGACTTTGGTCTGGTTCTCAGAAATTCAAACAGAATGCCCCTTCCAATGTCTAATTTCTGTCTGCAGAAACCCCTCCATAGCTAATGGTCCAGAATGAGGTTTGAGACAACTGGGTGTTGGAGAACTAAGCTTATATACAGCACATGGCTGCCCTTCACCTCCAGAAGGAACATCCAGAAGTCATTAAACAACAGTGGACATCTGACTCTGGGGCTGCAAGGTGAGTGGCACCAGAGGAGCCTGGGGCTGCCCTCTGCCAACAACAGCTACTTCCAGCTGGCTCCAAACAGCCTGGCAGCAGACAAACACAGTTCTAAATACCTGTTAGCAAGGTGAGGTTTGGGATGTGTTGCACATTGTTTTGTCTTCTTGAACATTCATGGTGAACTGTCACATTTTATATAGTATTACTTGTATTAAAAGTATTTAATACTGTAAGAAAAATCTAATTCTCCTGATAAAAGTTTTAGTGTTTCTTTTAATTATTTGTGTTTGAAGGCAAGAATGGTTTTGTTTGGATAAATTGCAGGATGTCTTAAGGGTTTTTCTTCTCCATGAGACTTTGATTAATTTGACTTTCTCAGCTCAGAGCTTCTTGTGAGATATCTTTTCAGTGGCTGCCCTGGAGCTATATGGTTTATGAAATGAAAAATTAAACATGTGCATGTATTTCAGTAAATAAATCAATCAAGTTATGGTGCATATTTAGTTCCCAAACATTGTTTTATTTATTTTCTTGTTAAACTGAGGGCAAACAGTTGCCAATCTTTGTGTATCTTGACTATCTGAAGACATCAAAATTGTGTTGCAGCTGTGATTATTTCTGCAGGCATTCTGCATTCCTTTGCAGATACAACTTTTGGAAACAGCAGATATTTCTCTGTATATTTCAGAGAATGATTACTAAAATTAAATTTAGTAACATCCTTTACATAAACACAGTTGGGCCAAGCAAGTTTGCACTCCTCAATTGTCACCATACTGTTGGCACCTGTTGCAGAGGCAGAATGTATGGAATAGTGCCTGTTGTATGTACTTGTGTTGGTGTGCAGACTACAGAGAAGCTTGCTTAGGAACCTGTATTCCAATGCTGAAAAATATATCATGCTTGAAAATCTATAGGAGGTTGCATAAATCCTATTGGAAAAGGACTAGCCTATTAGAAAACCTATTGGCTAAGTAAATAATCCCTATTCTAAGAGAATTACCCCTAAAATACAAAGATATTTAACAACAAAATAAAGTAAAT
This sequence comes from Entomyzon cyanotis, assembly GCA_024500445.1. Classification (NCBI taxonomy): domain Eukaryota; kingdom Metazoa; phylum Chordata; class Aves; order Passeriformes; family Meliphagidae; genus Entomyzon; species Entomyzon cyanotis. The sequence continues at coordinate 64,893,073 of JAKEPQ010001016.1, read as the reverse complement.
AAAAACTGGAAGGTTATTTGTGGTATTCTTATTATTCAAGAATAACCACAATCAGGGTGGTGTTAAAAAACCCACAAAATAAAGCTGAGTTCTGTTTGATGAGTGTTAATATGATTGCAACAACTTGTTCATCTTCTTGTGTGATTGAAACATTTTTCTCTTATACTAGACATGTAATGGGAGGTGCTAAATGGGGCTCAGTGTCTGAGTCTGAAGTTAGCTCTTCCAGGGACGAGAAATCATTCTCATCCCAGGAAGCATCAAGGTACTGCAAAGAACAGCAACCAGACAGCTCTGCTACTATTATTCTTGATGCTCTCAGAGTAAAAGCTGTGTCTGTGGAAGGCTGTACTGAGATTGTGTTGCTTAGTCCTTTGGGACTACTGAGAACTGATAAAGCTTCCCTTCCGTGAGTCTGGGCCAGTGCTTGGCTTTGGATCAGGAAATTATAAATGGAAACTGAATGCAACAGTTCATTTCAATCAGATTGCATTTACCCTTTATTTAACTGTTGTGGTCCATAAAGTGTTTATAAGTTACATGGAAAGGAGGATACAAATCTGAAGGTGAATCTAATACACAAACCAAACAAGTGAGAAGAGTTCCTTTTGTCATAATCAAAAATTAAGTCCAACAGCATTTTGATGAGTTGAATGTGAAAAAAAGGAAGTCTCAAGGTTAAATATTTTATACTTGTGTATTTTAGAATTATTTTCAGATAAACACCCCTAAATTTAGCTGAAGTTTTTTTTAAAAATAAACTAACTTATTTTGCTCTTCAGCTTTATAGCTGAGTCGTGGTTGTTTTAGATTAAAAATAAGTGACTGCACATAAATATTAGAAAGGAATTTGAAAGGCACCCACTGTACCAAAGAATGTTATGTTCCAGAACAGAGTTTTCCTTAATTTGTTTTATACATTATAGCCTTACCAAGTTTCTGATTGGTGAAGTAAACATTCATCTTAGGAGTGCAGATGCTGCAATGAGAGTAATGACTCAAAGAAAAGCTACACTTAGTTGCAGCAGGGGTCCTCTAGGAAGTGAGTAAGTATCCTCTGACATAATAAACAGCAGGGTTTTTAAACGAGCCATTGCAGTTTATAAAGTAATTTGCAGTTGCTTGAAAAAATGAAATAGGATTGCCCATGACAATGATTACAAATTATCTGGAAAATACTGTCTGCTGCAGTAGAAATGCCATGGATTTTTAAACATTTGTAAGCATTTTAACCTCTTCAAATGCACAAAACTCTTTTTATGCCCACCCTCCCTAAAAGAAAAGGCACATGCCAACCTAGAAGAGAACCCCACAGACCAGAAGAATCAAAGGAATCAAGTGTTTCTCTACCAGCTCTCCCATCTCTGGTTTTGAAGGCTCATTCTCAGAGAGGGAGAGTTAAGCATGTTGGATACTGACTTCTCAGGGATGGATGGGTTTCTGCATGTGGAAAAGCTTAGGAATGGTCATGTGGCTTCCCTGAGGTCAGAGGCTCCATCTGTGTACTCTGTCTAGTACCCAAAGCATGACAGATACTCTGCAGGCATTGTCCCTGATGACAGTTTACCATGAAGTAGCCTACATCACCAAGCTCCATACAATTTTCATTGTCGGTGGACAAATGAGGTGAGAACTTAACTCCTGAGCTGTCTACAGGCAAAATCATCAATTTTTTAAGTTTTCCTTCTTGAAGGCTTCCAGAAACACACTGCATTGCAAACCTAAAAAATGGTAAATAAATTTCAGTGGAGAGGAGAAGTACATGCGGCAGTTCTTCCAGCTGAATTTTGAAATGTTAAGCTCTCCAGTTTTAAAAGAATAGAGCTAGAAAAGAATGAAGAATGAAATCAGCTCTAGGGATTGCTTTGTTTAGGTCCCTTTGAAGAGAAGAGTCAGAGTAGGTTGCTCAGAGCTGTTTCCACTCAGGTGTTGAACATCTGCAGGGATGGAGAAGATCCCACAACCTCCCTGTTCAAGTGCTTGATCAAAATAAAATATTTTTTTCTCATGTTTAAATGGAATTTCCTGTATTTCAGTTTTTGTTTATTTCTTCTTTTCCTTTCACCAGACAACACTGGTTATCTGTTGTCTTTACACCCTCCCATTAGATATATGGCTTTTTTAAAAAGAGTTATCTAAGTTCTTTCCAAAAATATCTAGAGACTCAGTTTACTCTTGTGTAGAACAGTATGTGACTTTTCAGTATGCTTCTGTAAACTGATGAACCAAGGATATAAAAGCTGAGTGATCATATTATTATTAAACAAATGGTAACAGAAATAAAAGATTTGAACATTAAAATTTATGTGCATGAAAACTTCTCATCCATTATTCTTGATGCTAGGCATCTTTAATCTCACTGACATATTGCTATAAGGTCTGTAATGGACCATTTATTCCCCCTTACAGATGTAGCACAGGGTATTTCACATTACACTCCCTTTGAACTCTGAGCATAAAACCATAACCCTTCAGCTAGGATAATTGCTGCTATAATGGCTTGATTGCAATTGTTTCAAATTACTCTTTCATTATTGCAGATTTCAGCATCTTGGTTACAGAGTCAATAAAAATAAAAGTAAGTTTTAAGCAAGTTTAATCTGCCATGGCTTATTTCCCTGCTACTTCCACATAATTGTTTTCTAAACCCAAGGAGCAGGCATGGATCTCAAGCTAAGCCAAAATACATTCCAATAAATAAATACCAGAATTATCTGAACACTTGTGCTGCTTTTGGCTGGGGTGGAGTTAATTTCCTCCACAGTGGCTAGTGTGGGGCTATGTTTGGGGTTTGTGCTGGAAATGGAATCAAGAGTATAGAGGTGTGTCTGCTATTGCTGAGCAGCATTTGTACAGCGCCAAGGCTTTCTCTGCTTCTCACCCCATCCATCCACTGAGTGGGCTGGGGGTGCATAAGGAGTTGAGAGGGGACACAGTCAGGACAGCTGAACCCTGCTGAACAAAGGGATATTCCAAACGATATGGTGTCATGCCAGCATATAAAGCTGAGGGAAGAGGGAGGAAGGGGTCACATTTGGGGTGATCGTGTTTGTCTTCACAAGTGACCATTACATATGATGGAGCCCTGCTTCCCTGGAGATGGGAAATGGGGAATTAATTCTTTGTTTTACTCATTCTATTTCACAGGATATTATACATCAATCCCTTTAATTTCTTCAAGGCGGAAACAAGGATAAGGGAAAAATAATTTTAAGCCATCTCTTAGAGTTTCTGCTATGTAATTCAAATGAATGTTCAACAACTGATATATTTGTGCTCCTGGGGATTTAGTGGGAAGGGCTGGGTTGCTTCCAGGAATTCTTCTTGTTCGTTGTGAAGATGCTGCTGGTGAAGTTACGGCAGTACTCAGGAGCTGCTTTTTTTTGCAAATGAAGAGCCCCCTACAGCCTGGGCTAAGGATCAGCTTAAGGTGCAGCAGTCCATTGTGCCAGAGGGACACAAGCTGCTGTCCAGCCAAACATTTTTCCAGCTAGATCTAGGTTATGTTTGGCCTTTCATACCACAATAGGATAATACTGAGAAAACCCAGTAGTCCGGGGGAGATTTAGCTGTTTGCTGATACAATGACCAAGTTCCATCAGAGACAGGGTGCTGTAGCTGGGACAAATGCCAAAATCACTGGACTATTTTATATTAATAAGCATCTTTCCTAGGCTCCCCTGTTAGACCGGTTCCACTCTATAAATACCATTTTCTGCTGAGAACAGATGAAGAAACTGTTCAGGGTGCTTATCTGGGGTTTGGGACACCTAGGTTTCTTTTACTCTATATAATTCACCCAAGATAGGGAAGCTTCTGCCAGGATACCTGAAATCCTTGTGTTATGGATGGGTTTTATCAGATGGGCACCTCAGAGAGAGTGAGAATTGCAACCTGTTCTTCTAAGCTGAGTGTCCTTTAAAATAGATCTCCCAATATTTTGGAAAGAGGGACAGTTGTCTTCTCACATGGGAGTCTAAGTCAAATACTTCCTTGCCCTTTGCCTCCTCAGTTTTCCTCAGAGCAGCTCAAATTATTTGATACTTGGAGGTTTTCCTTCTAACCCTCAAAAATTGTAAAGGAAGCTTGTGTGCTAAACAAAAAGATAGCAAAGTATCTACGTTTATTTTTAATAGAAATGTCTAAGTCTGCTTCCACGTATAGAAGTAAAGTATTTAATTTTCAATATTTTGTTAACAAGGTGATTATGCAATACAGCAAATGTTAGCTTCTCCTCTGTTGTGAGTGTTTCAAGAACCTCTGTGAAAAGGCATGGTCTAAGCATCAGGAAGCATGCTTGGATATTAAAAATATATGCTCGTTCACTTCTTTGATGTCAAATCAAAAGAATAACCTAAATGTGTCTAAGTCATTTACTGGAAAAAGACAAAGATCATGAGGTCACAATTAACAAACAAAACCTGATTAAGAAGGGAAAATATGCAACTAAAACATAAGATATTCTCAGGGAGTGGAAGGTTAGACTATTTCGGGTGAAGTGCTGAAAAGCTATGCGTTGTTTCATAGCCAATGAACATATTAAGAAACTAAAAGGAAAAGAAGTGATTTCAATTAATTTTTGAAAATTAATTTGTATCTACAAATGGTAAAAAAGAAACCAAAACCAATTAGTAGATTTTCCTCCAAATTGTAAGAATTTTTCAGTCATCTTCATGTTCACTTTCTCTTTCCATTTACTGAAATGGCTATGTCTGAAAAAATCAGTACGAAACTCAGATATGAAGGCATAAAACACAAAATAGGCTCTGAGCTGGAAACTAGAATGATGAAATATAATCCTAAATCCTCATTGCTTACCATCATTAAAAATCAGATGTTCTCTATTGTGCAAGTAGGTGTATCAGAGAAAATATTTTAACCAAACTGTACTGGAGGTAAATTCCAGCTGCAGTTTCCACTGCCTATGGTTTTCTTCACTTTCAGTTTAAGCTTTTAGACTGCTCTTCAATATTTTTAGGGTTTGTTTAATTCATCATATCCAAACAAAGTGAACATAGATGTTTGTTTATTGTTCATCTATGTAGTTTACTGATGGAGTATATTTTGAAGAACCACTGACTGAATGATTTTGTGTGATTCCTGAAGCAGGTCCTGAGTACACAACTTAGCATGCTGTTTTTTTCCTCATAAATTCAATTCACTATGGATATTCGATTGTGGTGGAATCTCAGATGGCATGGGCACTGAAGCATAGCCCTCCTGTTGATACCATGCAGCTCACTCTTTTGTCAAGCTGCAGCAGCTGCAGGTGTAAATATTTCCGACAGTCAACAGTCTTGGCCTGTGGATGCAGCAATAATGCATAGTGATACTGCTGTAATTTGCTTCAAAAGTTTCCAGCACATCTATTATTTGGAACAGATGTAGTAATAGAAGTTTTCAATCTTGTTTTGCAATATACCTATCTCTGGGATGAATCATTATCTCTGTTTAATGGGATAGTTAATCTTGTCTGAAGTATAGGAATGTGAACTAAATAAAGCTTTCCTTCAAATTGTATCCCTTCCCTGATTTGTAATCTGAGAAAAAAACAGGCCAGAGAGGAAAAAAGTAGCCAAAATAAAGCTTGAAATGTTTCTCTAAGTTCGGAGAGCCACTTTGACACAATCAGCAGAAAAGTCAATATTGTTATGCTCCCTTGGCACTGGTGACACTGTCACTGAAGATCAATAAGAAAATCCCAGGTGAGATTGCAGAAGCTGACTAATGAAAATACTTTAAATGATATGTTAATACTGCCTTTATGTTGTAAATAGATTTCCCAGGGAAACTGGATTTTTCCTAGTTTATTATAAAGATTTTGTCTTTTGCAGTCCTAGCAGCTTGTTTCAGGTTTATAATTGCTTTTATTTGGTCTTTCGTCACTTACTTCTCTTGACCATGCTGGGTAAATCTTGGCTCAGTATCATACATCTGGTTCTCTCTTCATCAGCTCCAGGGTGTGAGTGTGTGGGAATATTTAAGGTTTCAGAGGTTATTCATGTTTTGCAGAAATAGAAAACAAACAAACAAGCAAAGAAAGAAGTAGCTTCCAAAATGAAGTGCTCTTTCCCCACCATACATGGTCCTTAATGAATAAACTTTCTCAGTATTCATTTCTCTGGGGAAATGTGAGCCAGATTTGGGTTAGAGTTTGACTTCCTAAAACTCTGGATGTTCAGGCTGATGTTTTCAGTTGTTCTGTTTTAGACAGGCTTAAATACTGAAATACTCTCTCACATATATTGTGCTTTTATATTTTTTGTATTATTATTAGTATTGTTTAGACATGGCTCTAAATGGCTCTAAATCTTACCCTATGATTTGGTAAATAAACCATCATTCTAGACTCTTAAAAAGAGAAGAGCACATATCTCTGTGGCTGAAATACTTATGCTTCCTCCATGTGGATCTGATTTCAGATCAGACCCACATAACTCAAGGACAATAAATTCATTTGGGAAATGGTCAGCGAGTTTTAGATCTTGGGCAGTTACAATCTTGTAAAAATAAAATCAGTAGAAACAGTCCTTAGATGAGGTCTCTCATAATCTCTCCTGATTTACGATCTCTCAGCTAATGAAATTCTTATTAATTATTAAATAAACTTCTGGGTATCTTGCAAAGCAATCCAAGGAAGCAACTGTATCATTTAAAAAAATAAAGGCTGAAAAAAAATCCCTCTAATTTTGCTTAATAAAAGTGAAGGGAATTAAGAATGCTAATATTCACTACTCTAATTACATAAAACCAGATATCTTTCAAGTTTCTTTTCTCTGCTTCTTTTACTTGATGTACAACTGGATTTGGTTAAATTAATCATAGAGAAGGATTATTTCTATGCTTTGCTAGCTGCATTCATATTTGGGATATGGCTGAACAATATATCTCAGTACCATATGTAATGAATCCAAATAAAGCTATTTCTTGTATTCCCTAGTAAACTATCCTGTAATCCTAAGGACACAAGGTAGAAGGTTATACTGCAGGTGTTGCAACATAAAATATGGTCTTATTTGGTCTTACTGTCTTTTTTTAGAAACACATAGCAGAAAAATATAAGATATTTATCTTTATTAGCGGATTTACACATTCTCTGTAAAAATAAAACATCAGATAGAGAAGATAAATGGAGGAAAAAGGAATGAAAATTGTTGCACAAATGAGCATCTGTGTAGGACTTTCTGAGTTTCTCTGAATGTGTTTGAATGCTTGCTGTATTTGAGATGTTGACACTTTCAGAAAATGATGATGTATGCATCACCTGTCTTGTAAGCTCCGTTTTGTTTTCTAAAAGCATAAATCATTAACCAGAATGAGTTATTTTGCAGTTGACATTCTCACTTGGCCACATTTAAGGAGCAGTCTATGCTGTCCATTGAATTTATGAAAAGTTAGCTCAATGCTTTCAGATTTTCTTATGGTACTATTTATGTTACGAATCCTCATGGCTCTCTGAAAACTGAAAAGTCTCCGGGTGGTTTGGTTTTTTGGGTGTTTTTGGGTTTTTTTTTTTGTTTGTTGGTTTGTTTGTTTGTTTGGTTTGGGTTTTTTTGGGGGGCAGTAGGGTTTTGTTTTGTTTTCTTCTTTTTAAAATGGGGATTGGAGTTCCGGAATACAGTATTTTGATCCACAAAGATTTGACATTACAAGAGAAAAAGGTCTTTTTACGAACCTGCTAAATTGAAACACATGGATTGCTAGAACATTATTTCATCTTGCTCACTAACCATGGACTTTTATTGCCTTTTTAAACATTTATGGAATAATTTCATTGTGAATACCTTGGGATTTTTTTTAAAAGCTGAGCATATTAAGCAAATATAGATCAGGCTATTCCTGCTGTTTCAGTTCCATTAAATAAAGTATGCCTGCTCTTCTGAATTGACACTTGATTCTATGCCGTGGAAGAATTTTTCATTAGTTCTGCCTGTGTGATGTTCTCTTAGTAATTTTCAGACTAGAAAGCATTAGTAATGGTAATTAGTAAATAGAAATCATTAGCATATTTAGAGGCTCAGCCTTTCTTGAAACTTCTGTTTTATATTTTGAATGCTTCCTCTGTCTCCACTGCAAGCACAGCTCTCATGCTCTTAAAATGCAACAGCGAGTATGTTGCCATAAAGAGACTTCTTTTTTAACAAGGACATCATCAACTGCATTTTCAAAGAAAAAAGTGAGAGAAAAGATACTGAAGAAGCATTGTGTGGAACTGGTACTCATTTCAATTATCAGCTATTGGAAACAGGTTTCTAGTCATAGATAACTGAATTCCCTCTTAAATGTACAAAAGAGGCAGGGGTCTCTGTCAAAGACAATTATTCTGATGTTCAGTGTTTGAAATTGAGAGTTGTGTTGGCCCTTGAGTGTACCAATGTGGTTCCATGGTAGAAAGGTACCAGGTTACAGAGGACTAAAGGCCAGGATGAAAAGACCACAGCAGTAATGAGCAACACCTACTGCTGAACAGCTCTTGGATGTAACTGTGATAGTCAACTAAAGAGAGCAGAAAGTTTAACTGAAATGAAAATAGCATAATTGGTTTAGACCACATCCAAAGAAACCCAAGGCTGAAGGGGGATGAGTACAGTCAGAACAAACAGAAGTTGGAAAAAAATTATATAGTTAAAAGATAGTGGCTGCCCAAAAGTACAAATATAAACAGTTGAAATTATTCATGTGTACAAACGTTTCATAGCTATATTTAGCAACAGCAAAGGATTTGATTAATTTAGGAAGGGAATTATGTGTTGGAGGGATGTGTGATAAAACTGAATTATACTGTATGACTAAGTTCTCTTCAATATTCATGAAGGTTGAATGTTGCGACTTTTTTTTGTTGCTTTCATGTTAATGGGGAACGACCTTTGCTTCATTCTTTACACTTATAAAAATAAGGCAATTTCTCAAGTGCTAAAGCAGTGATTACTGAACTTGATTTGATGTAGTTCAAGGAGTTCAACTCCTTTTCATATCTGGAGAATTGAAGTTCATCCTTAACTGCAGCAATTTATTTTGGAGTATGTCCAACTACTTAGCCATGAACGTCTCAAAGGATCTCTAATCTGCTCATGCTGCAGTGAATGTAGGGTCCATAATTAAAACTTCAGCTAATGAAAGAGTTTAAACTCAGAGCAATAAGATTTTCTCAACGGAGATTAGAATGCTTATTTTGGAAGACAGGTGTGCACCAAGACAGCTTACTGGTGTTATGGAATGCTTGCTTGACACGGAAAACAGGAAAACTTTGTGCAGGGATTAGAACTAGGAGCTCCCCTTTCCCAGGGGTAGGTAAATACATAGTATTGCTATTGTTACACTTACATTTACTACTACTACTGCAATTACTACCACTATCATTACCAGTACTATTATTTACTATTACTATTTACCAGTACAATTATTTTTGTGAGGTTATCCTACTCACTGAAGTTGTTGGTACCTTTTAAGAGACTTTAAAATGAAGAGGGATTATGTTGTTGTCCAACTTGTACCTCTATATTCCGAGAAGAAAACTTGATACCAAACGTTTGAACCGCATTGAAAAGTTCATTGCCTCTTCACAATATTTAAATATGACTTGCTTCCTTTCCTTTTCATGCTGCTTCTCAGAATATGAATAAATACTCATCTGAGGTTTTGAGAGTAAATGGAGCGTTATAGCCTGCAATACACATACAGAATTTAAGATGAACATATAATAATTTCTTTGTGCCTTTTTTCTATGATTTATTCGTGTGAGGAAGCTAAATAAAAATTTTCCTCCTCAAAGATCAGTCAAAGGATGCCATTAAGGAAGACATTATTGTATCAAATATTCTGTTGAAGAATTTTGAATGCCCAAATACCAGCAATTTCACCTTTTAAATCTCCCAACAGCTATAACTGTGTTGAAGATATGCATTCTCCTGGAACTAGGCACTACTTATTTACAAAAAAAACTCATATTGGGAAAGTCATTGAATTTCTCATTAAATCCTGATGTACTGAAGAGGGCTGTGTGAGGTGCTTAGCTCATACCAGTCAATGTAATGGTCTCAATCTATGAACCAAGAAAACAAGATCAAAACCAGCTGCAGAGCTGGGGTTCTCCCCTGAAGAGGCATCTACCTAGCTTGCCCTCTGGTGATTTTTACCCCATACAAATAGAGCCATGGCCTGCAGCTAGCTTATGGGACTCCATTCAGTGTGAATGCCCTGATGTTCCCACCTCTGCAGTGCTCTTGAGGGCCACTGAAGCATGCGGACTCAGAAGGAGCTTTTGCAATTTTGTTTGAAGCTAAGAATGCAATTTCTGCATCCCAGACCTCTGGCTGTGAATCAGTGTGAAGCCTGTGGAGAGTGCAAGCACCCACTCCCCAGTCAGCTTTGGCTCACACCTACTGAGCTTGGGAACAATGGCTTGCATGAATTCAAGCTGCCTCCTGTCCAGCTATGCCAGGGTAGCAAAGTCCTGCTGGGCTGTCTGCACTCTATTTCTCCAGGAGCTGAAGAAAATAAAAAGAGCAGTCAGTCTTTGTTCTTGCAAAACTAAAAAGATATGAATTAAAGAAGTTTCCTCAACATTCTAAGAAACCTAATATTGGTATTAAACCCTTTTGTATTTAGTCAATTTACTTGCTCCATGAAACAGTTCACAATTTTAAGCTCTGCTTCAAAAGACTGTTCTTTATAAGGGTTCATATCCTGGTTCTTTTGTATTCCTCCTATATTGGCACTAATGGAAGCTGCAGGAAGGAACAGGTAGGTTTGAACTTTCTTATTTTTTTTGAGGAGAAAGCATGCTCAGCTTTGCAAAGCTTAATAATGCCTTTGCTGTGGCATTACAAACCTTGCTCTGTGCATCTCTAGGTCTTTCTTGGCACAGGTGTCCTCTTTGAGGCATCCAATGAGAAAGGGTTGTTTTTTTTTTTTGCTGCCTACAAAACAATAAAAGTCCACCACCATTGCAATTTTAATTAAATTTTGGGATCCTCTGTTTTCACAGAATGAGGCACTTGTTTAGGATTACATTTAAATGGAATGGCTTTGGGTCCTTATGGTCCTTATTGGTGACAAACTTTGATGTCTAGGAATAATATAAAAATAGAGCAAATGTTGATTTTAAGTATGCTTTATTTAATAGACCTATGTTTCAGTATTTGGATGTAAAAAAAATAGGAAAAAGCAGCAAAAGACTGACCACCTGTTGCTATGCAGTACATTGTGTCCCTATGATTAAGTATCCTGCCCACCTGCACTGTCTTTGCTGTTCTGTCTTGTATCCACTCTGTGACTTAGACTGACACCCAGCACAGTGGGGTCATGATGTCATGATGTGGCTGATATTTCACATTAACTGTATTGTACTGGGAACTTCATGCATGGGAAAAACAGGCTCTTATGATGCCAGAATAATATGCAGAACTCTTAGACCCGTGATAGTTGTTCTGATACTGGTGATGCTTGCAATACAAATACCCTGCTCAGGCACTTTTGTCTGGACTGGAACCACATGGCTGGAATGAACTGAAAGCTCTTTTTAGCAAACACTGTCGATTTTGAATTTGGCTAGGGTAAAGGTGGGAAGCTTAGGACCTGAAGATGTTACAAATAATGATGAAGAATGAGAAATTGAAAGCAGTAGTGGAGAAGGACTATTAACTGGGATATAGAAAACTTTGTGACAATGTGACGCATTTGCTCTATGGCATTTTTAGCAAAAATGTTACAGTACAAAAAAGAACTCTCTAAAAGAGTTGACCTAATACAAATGATATGAGGGTATTCCACCATTATTATTATTATTTATTTCTTTTTATACTTGTAATGATTCAGGTGCTTTCCAAACAGAAAAGCTGCAGGCCCTGCCCCAAGGAGCTTACAATCTAAAGGTGGACAAGGAGAGAGACGTGAAGGAGAGAAGGTCTACAGAGCAGTCAAGAGGCCAAGATGGAAACCAACCAAACAAGTAGGATTTGAACACATTGTTACAAAGCTGTACAAGCTATTTTCCAATTATGAATCACGTTTTCCATTTTGGTTTAACTTTATCTGCCATGGCACAAACAGGTGTGGAGGAAGGAAGCTTTCAATAAATGAGATCAGAGAGAGTAGCACATGTGTAAAGCAGAGCTGGAAAACTCACCTAAGGGTACAGAGATGAGAGGGGTTTGCCTGGATTTTCAAAACACAGTTCAGTACCAGGACAGTTTAGATCCAGAATGATATGGCTTTAGGTCAGGTCCTACAGGTTTACATGTGACAGAGCCCATCTGAAATGTAAATGTACTCTATGCATCTGGAGGATCCTAAATGCAGGCTAATGTGAACTACGAAATCTATCATGGCAGGGCTAGGGAGGTTAAGATTGAAATAACCACACTTATGTGGTATATTCATGGGGGGAAAGAATGATGCTCAGAGTTCAAGGGTGGTCATTCTTATGCTAGTTGTAAAACTACATTTTTAATAATGTAGGACACCAGCCAACGATTAAAAAAATCCCAAACTGTTTAATTTTAAAAATACTGGTTTTAACTAAGACAGTAAGTCACTCATCAGTTATGAAAAATACTATTAGGTTTTCTTTAAACATTTAGTTAATCTTTTATTAAACATCCAATCAGACTCACCCAAACTGTGAAATTGTCAAAGAAACTCTCTTAAGGCTTGCCTTTTAAAACTTCTCAAGAAATCGCCATACTTATTCAAGTACTCAGGGGATCATAGTATGCTTGTTTACTCCTGAAGTATTGTTCCTTTAGCAAATGCAGGTGTACTGTGAAGGCAAAAGCTATTAAGCAGCTGAATATTAAAGTGCATAGGTTGACCACATTAGGAAAAATAAATGGTTGAAGAAGCAGTAGTTGTGGTGATTAAGGATTCTTGGGGAGTAATCTATCATCAATTTTTAGTACGCCACAGGTATTTCTTTTCCTATAAGAAACATTTTTAGTCTTCAAAACTTGCAAACTAACAACAGTATCAGGAAAGTCATACTCCTCTTGCTGTGAGGAAAAAGCTGTAATTAAATAATCAAATAGACTGACCTTTCATAATTTACAGGTATTCATATTCCTTCAATAAATAAAAGAAGATAATTTATCTTCTGATTCTGTATAGATTTTGAAACAAATAAGTTTCTAGCTATTTAAAAAAATTACTCTAATAGCTTGACATGAATTATGCTGACAGGAGCCACGTATGATTATTATGGTGTCCAGAATCTTTTAAGAACCTGCAAAGTTAAATAAAAGCTTACAAGTCTCTTAAGCTACTTTTTATTTGCATAGAAAAATATTTATCACAGGAGTCAACTATCATATGAGAGAAATTCCATTTGTTGTAATTGAAAAAGATAGCTAAAAAGTTTCTGTGGGTTATTGCAACAGTACAAGAATACAAGATGCTTCCATTTATTAAAAAATGTAAAACAAATCGTGAAAGCTAAAGCAGGCTACAAAACAGAAGGTCCTCATATTTTCTTTCTCTTGACTACTATGTTACAAGATCATGTGCCACAGTTGGGTACTATAAAGTGTAATTCTGCATTAGCTAATATAATTCTTAAAACATCCCCCCCCCCCCCAAAGCACTATGCAAAATATATATATTTGTAAATGCTTCCTCCTGTAAGCATCACAACCTTGTTATCACATAGTCACCCTGAACAATTGTTTCCTGTTTCCCATCGGAGTCAATGCTAATGTCCAATGCCTTGTCCAGCTGATCCCGTGGAGTGCCAGGTTCTGAGTTCTGTAACTGCATTTTCTCTGGTTCTGAAGCACAAATACTTCCCACATCCTGTGAATCCAAAGACTCCCTGTTATTTTGTGACTCAGCCAACACACACTTTTTGCCAGGACTTTGGATGTTTAATTCACAGTTCATGGCCAATTCTCCCTCTTCCAGTTCATCAGTTTTCTCACATTGTTCTTCTGCCTGTTGACGGGAAACTTCTTCTGAAACGGTGTATATTTTGTTTGTACTCTGCTCCACAGAGTTTGTTTTTGATCGTCTGTGAAACAACCCAAAATTTTTTATGTCTGTTACAAAATTCACACGCTTTTGTTTCTCCTGAGTGGACTCTGACACCATCATTGCTGAGCCATTGCTTACATTATGTCTTTCAGAAGCAATATTGGCTGATCGTGGGTGAATCATCGTTGTTATGTCAAAAAGGCTGAAGGGTTTCTTCTTTCCTTTCTTGTTTTCTTCACTCTCACTATTTTCTTCATTTTCTGACAGAGAGGCAGTGTCTTTGCTCATCTTTGCAGTCTGCAAATTAGACAGCTTGCTTCCTTTTAACAAACCCAGGACTTCAAAGCGAAAGCTGGAAATATCTTGTTTTAACTCCTAAAAATTAGGAAGAAAGATGAAACGTCAGAGTATGAAAGCTACTTCGACTTTTCTTTTTGAAATTAAAAAAAAAAAAAAAGAAAAAATGGCTTGTGCTAGGGATCAGTAACAAACTTTATTGTCTGGAAGTTGGCAAACCTGGCATCTTCATGGTTGAAGAACTTGCTCTAGGAAGCAAGTTATATGATACCTGAACAACTGAGTGTGAGAAATATGCTTCACAGTTTTAAAATATTTTACTTAAACACCTATAATCATAAAAATAAATGCATACCTTAAAATTTTCTTCTGTCAATCCTTCCTCAGTTTTGGCATCTCTTATCATTGCTGCAACATACCTCTTAACCAGATTTCTCATAACTTCCTAAAAATATAAAGTTTTGTGTTAGCTCTCTTGGTATCAGTTACTAAACCTACACTCACAGGCTCTGCTTGGGCTTTTTCATGCTTTAGGAACATTACAAAATGTGTACAAATCTTAAATCTGTTTGCAATTTTGTTCTGGTTTTTGATGGAAACTGCTAATGTTTATTAGCCTGGGAAGGGCAGTGTTGGGTTTTACCAAAGATAGGTCTCCTGCCAGTAATATGCAGCCTGGCAGTGAGCAGTAGCTGATGCCTCATGAGGAGAGCAAGTCTGGTGTGGTTGTATAATGTTATTTCCAGCTATTCTCTCTCAAGCCTCCCGTGCTGTGAAATGAACTGACTTCCTGAACAAAAATGGTAGTTCTAGGTTTAATTGGCTGTGACAGGTTTCCTTGTGCATTTTGAACTAATGTAAACTTTCAGCATTCAGAAATCTTCTGCCAATGAATTTGACAGTAAGATTCAATTTGGGGTTTTGTTAATTTTTAACCTGCAGTCTGGTAGTTTCCATTGTTGTCTTCTAAGAATCCTAGAAATTATTTAGGTTGAAAGAGATGCCTGGAGGCTGTCTGAGTCATCTCAGGGCCATGTCCAGTCAAGCGCTAAATAATTCCATGGGTGAAGATGCTGCAGCCTCCCTGCACAATGTTTTCCAGTTCTTTATTACCCTCACTGTGAAGGTAATTCTCCTTACCTTACAGAATTTCCCTTCCTGCAACTTGTGTCCATTGACTACTGTTCTTCTGCTCTGTACCTTGAAGAAAAATCTGTATCCTTCTCTCTAGCCAGCCACTATGTTATTTAAGACAGCATTCATATTCCCCCTAACCTACTCCAGGCTGAAATCTGAGCTTCTTCTATGACAGTCCTCTAACCACCTTGCTGTGGCTCTGTGCTGGATCCCTTCCAGTTTGTTAACATCTCTCTTGCAGTGTGGGGCCAGACCTGACACACTGCTCCAGATTCACTCTCACAAGTGAGTAGTACATGTGTGGTATTCAGTTTGCAGATAAATGGCAAACAGCTGCTCTGTGTTCACCTTCCCAATGCTTTTATAGATCCCTGTTGTACTTCCCACAGCTGCCTCTTCTTCAGGCTGGAAAAGTCCCAGCTTACCTAGTTATTTCCCATATGGGATTCATTAATTACCAAGCCTACAGCTCACATCTTGTTTAACTCACAACCCTTTTAACACAACAAAAATTCAATATAAAGCTAAAAATTATTCACTGTTCAATCTTAATCTAAAAAAATTAGAAGCTGAAGATGGAAGGATGAAAAAGAATTACTAAGAGGGGATCTAGGCAGAGAGGCTACTAAGGAAGTTGTCTATGGGGGACTAAAGCTGGAGAATGTCAGTGAGTGGCACATATGATCCTCATGAATCCTGGCAGAGAGGTGGGCATTTGCTTTTTTAAAGGCAATTCATGTTACAATGGGCAAAATACTGGATAGCATGTTATTGCTCTAGAAAATATCCTTTTGCTCCTAAAAGAAGACAATTATACTTCTCAAATGCTTTTGTTTGAACACCAAAAATATTAAGCTTGGTTGCTGAAGATTAAATAAGTATGGATTTTGTGGGTTTTTCCCTTTTATTTTCCTCTTCTACTTTCTCATTAAATTCTTCCTTTTTTTTTTTTTTTCCCCTCATGAAGATATTCTGGAGGCATAGAAAAAGAATTGGTCAAAAATAAACAAAGGCTTGTACCTGGTATTGATGATGTCTCCTCAAATTGTCAGCTGCACGTCTCTGAAAAATAAAAAATAACAAAAAAAATTATTAATCCCTGTCTGGAAGTAAAATGCTTAACCACAGAAAACAGCAGGTCTGGGTATTATATGATATTTAGCAAGCTGAGAGAAATAGTTCAAGATCTGTTGAAAAATGACAGTGTTGGAAAAAGGCCTATAATTTGCTTTTCAGAAAGGAGAAGGCTGCTACTGGGAAGACAAAGAGGATTTTCTAGATTTTCATCCAAATGCTTTTATTCCAGCATCAGCATGAATGTGGTGGGGCAGCCAGGTCATGGGTTACAGGGCCCCAAGGTCAGTGATCTGAGACAGAAACAGAACAATGGATCATGTCACTCACTCACACAGACTGAAGCATATTTTACTGAACTGGGGAAATCTTGACTTCTTTCAAGTTAGACTTGGAGGTACACAGCAAAAGAACAGGAGTCAATGGCATGTGCTATAGCGGGGGGAAATTCTGTATAGAAAATCATCAGCACAGTGGGTTTTGGGAAACCATGGTGTCAGCAAGGCACTTGCTATGGCTCCTAATGTCTCATTTAAGATAAAGCTAACCTAAACCTGCACTATAAAACTGTATTAATGAGAAAGTTCCTGCTTAGATCTCTGTTAAAAACACTTAGTCGCACAGAGAGGTGTATGGAAGAAAGAAACTTATCTTTCTACACAATTTGGTGTTGATAAGGAGGGAGGGTGAAAGGGACACTAATTCTGAAGAGGAGCAGCAAAAAGTGTGGTAGGATGAAATAATGGCCCAGGTTTCAAGCAGGTGTTGCATTAGATTATGCTAAGGGCTGCCCAGAAGAAGACAGGAGAAAAAAGGCCTGAATTACTTTTTTCCTTTAATTACTTTTGTCCTCAATTGCATAATAAGTGACATATTCCTATCCTGTACCTTAATTATGTCTGACTGGTGAAAGTAAGATTTACAGCTTTAGCTTGGGTTCTGTATCTGTTGCTGACAAGAAAATAATGTGTCTGACCACTGACTGTACTTCTACAAAACAGAAGCCTTACAGCAACTTAAAGGAGAAAGGACATCCAAGGAACTTGTTAAAGTTACCCTGAGTTGCATAGTAAGGCAGGCACAGCAAGTTATTTTGTAATTTTTATTTTTTTTTACTTGAAAGAAGTGATTAACCATTTGCCTGTACTTGGAGTCAGCTTACACTTCAGGGTTGATTCCTTGTTTGTAATTTATTTCACGGACACAGTGGTTTTGTGGGTGGACTTGCCAAAAAATAATAGAAAGGAGGAAAATCAGTATTTCCTAATCAGTCTGAACACTGTGAGGAAGGGCTTTGTGCATAAGAACGTTTTCTTCAGAATTTTTCCAGATTCTGTTTCTGTGTCCATGCCTTGTCCAAAGAGAAGATGGAAATTTCTTGTGTTTAAGGGTGGAGGGATGGGTGAGCCTGCCCATCACCAGGGCCAGTGCATGGAGCGGGCAGTGCATCCGTGGGAAAGCTAACACCCTCACAACACCTGAACTTACTGTTTTTAGAAAAAAATCTGATTTTTTTGCAGTTGACCACACGGTGGAGATGTTTCACTCCTGCTGAGAGAGCACCAAGGGAGTCCGTGGCTAAACGAGCTCTCAACAACAGATCTGACTCACAGGTGAAGGGAAAAGCACTTCAGGGTGTAATTGAAACACACTTCAGGTAAAGTGAATAACTCCTATAAATA
The DNA here is from genome assembly GCA_024500445.1 of Entomyzon cyanotis. NCBI lineage: Eukaryota > Metazoa > Chordata > Aves > Passeriformes > Meliphagidae > Entomyzon > Entomyzon cyanotis. The sequence continues at coordinate 64,874,921 of JAKEPQ010001016.1, read as the reverse complement.
AAAAAGATGCTGATTCTTGTCTTGCACAATACTTCCTGCAGCTGCTGTCTGCTCTGATTTATCTTCCAGTGAAATGTGAAATAAATGCATAGATCTAATTCTGCACCTGTAACAAGAACTACCTCGATTATGTTCAGAAATTCCCAGACACAGAGGCTGTGTCTTTTCAACTCAATGCAGTGCCAGCAAGTGCAGTTTGGGATAACTATGTGAAAAGATTGATTTGTGTAATAATGTGTCAGAACAGTTCTACTGTACTTAACAATTGTTTTCAATCCATACCACCAAGAAGCTGAAAGAAAATTACTTTAATTGTATTTTTTCATACACAGCCACATATATACTGCACAGGGAATGACACATACATGTAGCCTATCAAATTTATTATCCCAAACAGTTCTCTATGTCCAGTTGAAATACTTAGTTTCTGTCTCCAGTTTCTAGTCATCTTTTGATTCCTTTTAAAAGCAGAATGAATCCTTGGCAAAACACACCTGAAAAATCATGCTATTCACTAGAAATAAAATGTCATTAACATTCATATTGTCCTTATTTAGTTCTCAGCTGGCCTGCTTTTCTTTGTTATAGATTAGACTCTGTTATAGTCTAATTCATGGTTCAAATTTTGTTTCAAGTAACCATTGTGCTATGTGCATGAAGAAGTTGAAAATTACGGCTGGCAAAGGGATGAAATTTGAATTTGACTGAAAATAGCAGCAGGGGGGAGAAACAGTGTTCTGAGGACAATGTTGAATGCAATAATGACATTGAAGGCAATGCTGTTGTCACTTTCCAAAAGGGGGCACTAATATCCTTCAGGAAGCTTTAATAATAGCTCCATTTAGTAATGGCAAATATTTTGGTACTCCTTTTTATGCCATTCCTAGTAATTTGCACTGTTTGGAAAAAAAATATCTTTGGCAGTCAAAAATTAAATAATATTGAATAAATTAATTTAAAGTTTTTTAGTCAAAATTATAAGTTTTATAATGCAGGGATTCAGAGTTAATGTCTGCATTTGACCTTAAACTGCTCAGGGATAAAGGTCCAGAAAAAGGAACTGTTGTCTGAAGTCATTGGATATATTCCTCATCTTGAACAGAAGCATCACCTTTAAAGGATTAGAACTTATCTGTGTTGCCAGAGAGGTTTCTCCATGAAATGGTCCTTGACTATACAAGAAACACCCCAGATTATTGATTTCCATGCCAGAGGGAAGATGTTATTTCTTTGCTCAACTTTCAATAACAAAAATTACAGAGAAAACACAAAATGCCTGTGCTGCCTTAGAAGTTGCATGATTTTCCACCAAGTGAACAAAGAATAGGAGAAGGGAAAAGGAGATTTTCTGTGACAAATGATAATAAAATCACAGAGGTTGCTCATAAAATGGCATAAAAATCTGGATAGCTAGAAAAGAAGTAACTGTTTAGATAAACATCAGGTGCAGAAAAAAAAAATTCTGAAGCTATCCCTGGCAAGCCTTTCAATTTTGTCTTCTGAAATACTAAAAATTATAGGTAAAACACTTTTTGGTGACTGATCAGATGCAAAGTAGAATGTAATTTGAAGAAAACTGTACAATTTGTTCCACTGGGACTAGGGCTTCTTTTCCCATATATCTTCTTTTTCTGAAATAGCAGTGGATTTCAGATGGCTACCAGGATCAGCCTTGACACGCCCAAAAGCCTTGTGCAGTCAGGAAAATGTCAGCCTAATAAATAGAATTCTATTACTAATCTGGCTTTTGCAAAGGTGAGCTAACAAAATTAATGGAACTGATATATATATATATATATAAATATATATATATATAATATGTGTAAAGAGCAGCACACACTTATTTCAGAGTTTTAAGTGCAGGAGATAACTGTGATAACAGCCAAAGAGAATGCCGCATACCTGGGATATGTCAAAATGACAGAAAATAAAAATGTGCTGAACTCTGAATGGTAGAAGAGGTCTGTCTGATTCATGGAAGAGCTCAAATATTTGTAAATCCCATGGAGCATCCTGGCCTTCCTGCACCTGAAGCTGTGGCAGAGAAGCTGCCATCACCATGGCTGGGCTCTGTGTTGCTTTGGAGAAAAAGGCTCCCTTGAAAAACCTCCCCTTGACTTCATCACCTACTACTTCACCTGTCCCACTACAACAAAGGACAGAAGAATCACAGAACTGACATACAAGGAGAAGCAAATCAATTGGCTGTTTTCAGAGGCACCTCACATCACTACAGACCCTGTTCTTGCCCATGATAGTTTTTTTTAAACAAAATTGTAGATGATCCTCCCAAGCAATCATGTCATACTTATTTTTACTGTCATTTCTCTTCTTCCTATGGGCCAGATAAATAGTTTCACTAGAATGTGTGCTGTAAACTATCCTGACCCTGAACCCTTTCTTTACACATTCTGCCTGCATATACTGAACTCTCAAGTGTACACATATATAAATTTTACAGTGGATTGTTGACATATTTGATTTGATCCTTGATTCAGTCCTAGTTCATGATTCCTGGTTTTTTGGTACTGAGGTTTTTTTTGCAGAGATCCTGCATAATCCTTGTCAGCTCCATTCTGTCTACCATCTATTTTGTATGCTCTAGCACTGACTCACTCTTTGGATGCACACTCTGGCTTTTTCTACTGGAAAACACCATAGTACATCACTGCTGATTAGTGCTTCCTCACAGGAAAGTTAACATTTAGAGATTTCAGAACAAAATGTTTTGAAATCTGAGTTCTGCCTTACAGACAATGTGGCATCCATACATCCATATAGCAAATACACCAAAACCAGTTTATAGCATTTTTTTCCTAGTGCTTGTTGTAGGGAAGGAGACAGAGTTTATAATGCAGGACTCAGTGAATAGGAGCACATCCCAACAAAGCTTATCTTTTAGCTCAGAGGCCAAAGTTATTATAGGGGAGATACAAGTGAGCTGGAGTCATCTGTGAACAAAAGGCAGAGAAAACTCTTCATTTACTTTTGGTTGAAAGGGCATAGAGGTTCTAAATTTAATTTGTCGTGTAGCTTGTTGGGACAATTGAAAAAGTTCTAGGAAATCAAGGCTGATCTGTGGGTGATGGGAATAAGTTTGTCAAAACCAGAAAGAAGTTTCCTCAGGGCAAATTATGAGATCAGTGTGGTGTGCTCATTTGTTGACTGATGATTTAACCTCTTTGGGAACATCCAGTCAACAGCATCTATCTCGTGGTTTGTATCTGTCCAATGTGGAAATCAGAGCGCAGAATGCATACCCACATCTTGCTCCATTTTGGAGCTTGGGTGCATAACTGGGCCTGGAAACTGCAAAATGTTCCAAATTCACATAACCTTAATGTGGCTTGTGCTATGCTGAGGAGTTCGCTGAAGAACTTTGTCATTCTGTGAGATGCCCATGTGGTGGACTGAATCTGCCCGGTCAGTCACAGCCACTCACTTTTTTCAGGCTCTTTGCTTCAGAGGGGTTTCAGCTCTAATTCCAACTAAGAATCTATTCTGTAGGGGAAACCAGAGATGCATATGGCCCTACTGTCCCATGTGCTTTGGAGGTTCCACTTTCAAATAATTAAAAAAAAAAACTTTACAGAAATCAACTAAAAATGTCCCACATCTCTCCCTCACTGATGTCCTCCACTCCCAAACAGTTCAGCAATTAGTGGTTCACATTCAAATCAGGTGGAAACCAGGTTTAGCACCTTCTCTTCTGTTCTCCCAAGAGAACTACAATATCTTAAAGATCTTGAGATAGAAATTTCTGCTGTCATAGCATTTATGCTTGGGGCAAATAATTAAACACCCACTGGAGAATAGAAGTAAACCTGCATCTCCTCAGCCCAAGATATTTGCTTTTCATGGCACCTTCTGCTTCTTCTTTCTTCAAACAGAAATTTCATCCTGAAGTTGAAAAGTTTTTCTCAACAAAGGCTTATTTGAAACTGAAATATATTAATTTTAAAGTTTGGGATTTACAGATTTTGTTGCTTTTTTTTAAACTTACATTCAAAAACCAAAAGAAAATTCTATTTGGAAAAATGCTCAAGAAGCTTGGTGCATAGACTCTCTACCCTTTGACCCTTTGGTGCACCAGTTTCCCCAAATCTAAGCTGTGGGTTTCTAGAAGGTGGTATTTATGTACCCTAACAGGAAGTAGGTGCAGGAAGTAGGGATGATCTTTCTGAATCCCCTTCCTCACCATGCCATTCCGAATAGGGCTGGGAGCATCACATATCTTTCTTTATTATTCCACAGATCCAGGAATGGGTTTACTCCCAGATCTGCAGTTTGAGAGCGTAAGAAAAAAGAAAAAAAAATATTTCCTTATCCCAGATGGAAAGTCTGACAAGAAATGTCCAGAAAGTTTAGCTGGGATGTAAAAGGGTATTTTGGATCTGTCTCAGTCAAACAGGGATATTGTGTTAATCAACCCTCTGCAATACACTGGCATCAAACCATTAATTTTAATATCATTCTCTCAGTTTACACTAGCTAATCATCCCTACCAAATGTTTAACAAATGTCTAGAAGCATTGCCCGCTCTCCCACACACACAAGTACATCACTATCTCTCTTGACTTTTTCTTTCTAACAACATCTCACAGTTTTTCCTTCTGTTGATCTCTGTGTTTACTTTTTTCACTTCCTATATCACACAGAGATGTTTTAGCCTTAAAATTATTCATCATTCATGCTAGTCCGTGTTCTTTTTTAAATTTCTATATGAATCACTGTTAGTCTTTCTTCACTTAAGTTTTTTTTCCAGTGTGTATTTTCTTGTAGTTCATTATTGGTTTGTTTCAATGTCACTCTCATGCTTATTAGCTTCTTTTTCTGGCTGTTTCTTTGCTATGTACAAATAGAACAGCTGAGTGAAACAATTGCTTTGAAACAATTGCTTTCACAATGTAGACACTGCCCACCAAATCAGTATATTGCAATAAGCCTGATTTGAAGCTTTCTACAGAGGACAAAATCTATTTAACAGCACAGTAACTGTGAATTAGTTTTATACGTCACTCTTCCTCTTCCATCATATATCAGTACACCCATGTGACCTTGTTCCTCCAAGTATATCTAGAGATTAAACTGCATTCCAAGATTTTACTGGAGAATATGCAGGAAAAACCTATCCTTATTACTCACTGATCAAGAAATAGGGAAGAAATAGGAAGAAAGGGTTGATACAGTGCATTTCCATCAAAGAATTGTATCATATCCCCTGACTTCTTTGAAATGGATGGCAGGTTTTTTATAAGAATCAACAGCAAAAGTACTATATCCCTTTCTTTTTCCCCTTACCCACACTTGATGCTCATACTCTCACTCAATGCTTGGCTATCTGAGTTCCTACAACAGACTTGAAACATTCGTATTCATCAAATCCCTATGGTATAGAGACAGTGCCATTATCTGCATCTTACCCAAAATAGTCTTCTTCATGCTGGAGCTGGCTAAATGCCATCTAGTTACTGAGATACTGACTTGCTCATGAGAAATGAAGAAAACATAACTAGAGAGAATTAGTTGTTGGGGGATTAGAATGATGCCTGAATATTTGCACTGACAGTATAGAAAAATGTTGCTGACTGAGGTAGCTCAAGCAGAGGAAGTTAGGAGGGAAAAAATCAAATATGCTTTACCCACTGCAGCTACCAGAGAAAGAAAGTGGCTAAGGTATTACACAGGAACCTGCTGACTCCAGGTGCAGGACTATTCTTGGTCGTCTTGTGTGTCTTTTCCCCTCATTTTTTCCCTAGAAATGTCACTGCTAATCAGCACTATCATAATATTGTATGATTTCATAATGTGATTCTGAAATAACTCCACCTGTAAATTCAAGGAAGCAAGTCCGAGTAAATGCTGTTACCTTTCAAAATGTTTTCTTTAATGGGAACAGCTTTTGGTAAAAATGCTTTTATGTTAATTCCCATTTCTTTTATGGTGAGCCCATTTCATTACGTACACAGAGACAGAGACACTGAGAATTTCCCCTGATAAATATTGCATACATGATTCTGTGGTCCATGGTACTCTATTATACCTGAACTGTGACACTGGATCTAGGGATTAGCAACCAACAATTCTGAGACTGGCAGACAAGTATACACATTTGATCTCTTGTATTTTGTATTGCTCTTAATCTTTCTTGCACTATCTCTAGATGAAGCACAGTCATGGTTCACGCTGTCATTGTACAGGGATATGATGATACTTTCTCTTCAAATAGATTGACATGAATGTAAGAAGTAAACATTCTCTGCTAGAATTATTCTCTAGCTCATATCCACATTATATGACAGTTCAGATGCTCCATAAGGTTGAGAAAAACTCATTTATATAACAAGGAGGAGGACTACAGGCAGAGTAAACCACACTACTTACCCCTATTGTTCCAAAACTTTCAGGCTTTCTTCTAATTTTTTTCTTGCAAAGGTGTCTCCACAACCATTTGATCAGATACCACAAAGACTTTGGGCTTGGTATGACGTTAAAAGGAGTGGGCAGAGTTCCTCCTTCTTCAAAGTAACTCATCCAGAGTTTTGTTCGAGCAAACTTCCATTCAATGTCTGCATGATCCTGCACACAAGAAACACAACAGCACAGATGTTGCTGTACTTAAGGAGGTGAAAAAACCTCTACAAAAACCTGAAAAAACTAAAAATAGAACAAACTTGAAATACTAATGATTTGTCTTGCTGAAATACTGCTGTCTTCTTTTGACAGAAGGTCTTTAACACAAAGCAAAGCTAAGATGCTTTACTTCAGTAGAGATGTTTGGTACGTAAGGTATACATCTACTTGTAAGCACTTCTTTCACTGTTACAAGACGTTAAATTATTGAAAGTCTCTCAAAAAACAGAAATGGCAATTACAAGCAGAGAAGGACTAAATTTCTGGAAGAAATGTTTTGTTATAACAGCAGCTCATCATTATTCCACACAGATCAGTCTAGTTATGCTGCTCTGCAGTAGCTTCAACAAGTCGGTAAGGCTCATGCATTTTCTTAGAAATTACCATTCCAGAAAATTCAAAAATAGGTTATCAAAAAAATCATAAGGCTACTAAAACTGTTGAGTCAAGTATCTTTTTTTTTTCCCTCCTACTTCAGAATTACATATTTGGAATAGGCCGTGGGGTGGTTTTTTTTATTTTTATTTGAAATTTTTTTTTTTTTTTTTTATTCTATGTAGCATTGTATAATTCTGAAAATTTTGGGAAAATGAAAGTTAAAGTCCATGGAAAGATTTCTAAATCCTAGCAGCTGAACAAGAAGTTTACATCACTAATATTAGATTTGGATAGCCAAGAACTTAAGCTACACATCAAGCCCTGGCCATACAGCAACAAAAGGAGCAATTTAGAAGTTGTAGTAGGAAAAGTATATTACCTACACCCCAAGTTTTGGTGAGTGGTACTATGTTGTGATACTGTTCACCAGACTTTGCCAACTAGAGTTATACAAACACAGGTAGTCAATATTTTTTTTGTGGAAATGTGTAATTCCCAGATTGGAAAAAAAAGCACATTTAAAATCTTAAGATTGTGAAGCTTTCTTTTATTTTCTTTCTGCATGACCATATTTGAATTATCATATGATGAATCAGTATTTATTTTCCTTAGTCTCTTTAATAGAAAGTTGAGAAATAAAAATAAGCCAATAGCTCTGGTAAGGATAAGGACAGTTTTCATTAAAGGGGGAAACAGGACAGTGTTGAATGAGAAGACATGACCTTCTGTCTGAATGGCTAATGGATTCAAAGCTGTCCTTGGAACATGGGCATACAATTTCTGCTTAATGTATATCCACACCAGATAAAAATTTTAAAAAAAATAGCAGCCTTTCAAATACTATTAAATGTAACATATTAAAAATGAAGCAGAGACAGAACAATCCTGGTCAGTCTTTTCTAAGAAGAGGTCCTGCACAGTGCAGCTTGGGCAGGGCTGTAGGCCATGTCACTTGCCACAAGTATCAGGACACCCTTCTCAAACCACGAGTTGGCTTCATCACGGTCACCTCTTCCCCATCTGGTGGTGTGGGGAAATTTCTCTCTACCCAGTCCAACTTGGTTCTGACCTTTTTGTCCTTCCAGAACAGTGCAAAAGAATTAGAACAAAGCAGAATATTTGTCCTGATGTCCTGTCTGTAAAATGTTTCACTGCCAGAAAAATGGGATGTAGGAACAGAGCTGGGATATATACTATAAATGATCTAAGAACAGGGAACAACTTACAGCAATAAGTTGGTAAGAGTTATTCATCATGGCTATTAACATGTTGAGTAGAACAACCAGAGATATTACATTATAGGTACCAAACATGGTGGCCCCAACAAATTCAGTGAATTCATGCCTTGCTTTCACGTTGGTCACATAGAGATTGATGAGTCCAAATATAGACCAGAATAATGACTGCAGCGTTTCAAATAACCTGAAAAACAAAACCCAGAAGGAATAGCTGTATAATAACAACACATTTAGTTTTCAGATTGCTCAGTTTCTCCCCAAACACAAAAGTTCTTGACTTGACTGAGATGAATGACACTTATCACAACATCGCCAACATAGATGGAATATCTTTCTAGTGAAACAACAGCCTAATGTTTCAAATCTGAGCCTCTAGATATACAATACAGAATCTATAAATATGCCTGCAAGCAAGAGGCTGATTTTGTTCAAACTTCAGAGGTATAAATATAGTTTCAGAGATCTTATGTTGGACACCTTCTTTTGAAGTATTTTGACCCTTTGCTTTCACTATTGGGAGTAGAATAAGGATCCAAAAGTAACTCAATTATTGTGTTTCACCAGGATGTTGAAATAAGTATGGTATCCTCATATTATGCAATTCTGTTGTTGAGAGCCACTGAAATAAAAGAAGTTGAATAATTAGAAAGATATTTTAATCACTAGCATATGATTTGTTTCACAAAGAAGGAAGATATGAAAAAGATAAGCATCTGTTCTCAAAAGAAACTGGTGCTTTCATACCTGAAGGATATGATATTCCCTCAGAGAAGTTTGTACAACAGCTAGGAAGCTAGCAACAACTATGAAATTTAAAAAAAAAAATAACCCTCTGCAGCTAGATAGCTTGAAAATCTTTCACTTTTGTTCTGTGTTCAGCTACACTATAATGTCATAAGCATGGTCCCGGTTAGACTCTGCTCCTCAAAAGTTTGGAGCACATAAAACATCTCAGTTTGCCATAACACCAACTTCTGACGCTAGTAGCAGTCATCCCCCCTATTTCCCAGATGGATTCTGCTTCCCTCTATGCTGAGCTCTGAAAAATTTCTCTGTGCTTTTCTATTCAGATCACATAAAGTTTAGACCTGCGTAGGTATTATTAATATACAGCATAAATATGCTATGCCTAAGAAAAATTACTTGATTAAGATGATATAAAGGCTGCTTTATAATTTTTATAAAATTATTTCTTCTAAGAAGGAATAAATTGGTAATAAATTTATTTTAAAAACAGCCTAGACACACAGACGTTTACAGGGAATGGACATTTATAACAGGAGTTTGATTCGGGTTGGAAGCAAAAGACAAGAAAAAGAATTAATGTTCTGTTGGTCATGTTTTGGTATGATATAAACCAGAATGAAGTAAAATTGATTTTAAAGTGAAAGAAAAAGAAATAATTTATAACAGAAATGAGAATAGAAATGTGATAGTGTGAAGTAGGGTCAGCAGAAGGTTGGACTGCAGGTTTTGTTTTCCAGCCTATCACATTTGCAAGGATTCTTCTTGTTTTAGAACACCAGACTTATTTAATGCCCACATGGTAGGCATGGAAGAAATGCAGAGTGACAGCTGCCTGGATAAGCAAGGTCTGAGCTGGTGACCTCATGTACATTCTAATCTCATTTATCTTCCTCTTATCTCTACATTAACATTTATCTTTTGAGATCTTGAATTGTACAGACTTCACTGTGGTATGAGTGGAACATTATTAGAATGATGTAATGTCAATTTTTTTTTTGTTAGGGTAACATTAGATGTGTTCGTCAGGACACCACTGTAATAACAATAGAAAGTGGAGCTTCTTTTCCATAAAAAGCATCTAATTGATTAAAATATTTGGGGAGAGGGGGAGGATAGAAATAAATAGCTACTTACGTTGAAAATGCATTATTCTGCTTTTCACATCGTATTCCTTTGCAGTTGCCAGGCTCATTTGTCTCATAGTAGAAGTACAGCTGGTTCAATCCATTTGCAAAAGCGAGCAGCACAAGGCAGTATATGAAGAGAAACTTCAAAATGTCCAGCAACATTCTTCCTAGAGATATCTGCAGAGGTCCCAGGTGAGAATTTGCAGTGAATAATGAGATCAAGCGCAGGGAGCTAAAGATGTTTGCGATTGCAAACAGGGCCTCAGCCACCAGGGTTGGATGCCACATGTCCCAGCTCTCCCGTGGAACTAACCCACTATACTGAAAACAAGCAGAAGGCAAGAAATTACTCCTCTATATGCATAAACAAACATGTTAGTTTCTTTATAAGCTGCTCAATTAATTTGCAGATACTACAATAAATTGTCACAGTAGCAAAAGCAAGTTTAAAAAGTCCGACATTGCAAAAGGAAGAGTTTTGAGCACCTTGTTTTTTAGAATTACAGAAATTTCCAGCTGTACAAGAAGGTAAATTATTTCTTTGGAGAACAGTGCAGGGCTGACAGTGATGGATAGAAACCCACAAGAACTCTGGCAAGTAGGAAGAAAACATTCCATCACCGAGTAAGTATATCACTTAATCACTAATACTGGACCAATGATGAAAAGATGTTTATTAATGAACCATGGCAAACTGCTTATGTGTCTCATTATCAAGGAGTCTGACCCCTGAAATTTGACTTCTGTTCCAGCTCTACCAAAAAAAAAAATTCTTGAAGATGAAAGATATTTGGATTGAGGCTTAACTACTGTGGCAGACTCATTATTATTTATTTGATCGCATTAATCTGTTTTAGAGAACATATCAGAGGAGAGAATCTATGCTAGGAAGCCCTCTAAAAAGGGGATAATAGAATATAAAGCGGATTTCAAAGAGGCACTATGGTGTTCTCTGTATGTACCTAATCTAGGTCACACACAAGCACCTTCAGACCTGTTGGGTGTGCCCTCAACAGTTAGGAGAGAGATTCTATGTGTCACTGGGGCCACAGGAAACAATATAAACAAGATCATAACATTTCACCAGACTCGCCCTCCAAAGGTGATCACTCTCAGAGTGGTTCAGGGACACCTGAGGAACATATGTAAGTCTGTCGGACCTGATGAGATGCCTCCCAGGATCCTAAAGTAACTGGCTGATGTAGTTTCCAAGTCACTCTCCATCATATTTGAAAAGTCCTGTTAGTCAGGTGACATCCCTGGTGACTGGAACGAGTTAAATATTGCACCCACTTTTAAAAAGGGGAGAAAGGAAAACATTGGGAACAACCAACCTGTCAGCCTCCAACTTGTCAGCCTCCCCTCTGTGTCTGGGAAGGCCATGGAACAGATCCTCCTAGAAGCTGTGCCAAGGCACATGGACAACAGGGAGGTGATTTGAGGCACCAGCATGGGTTCACCAAGGGAAAGTCCTTCCTGACCCACCCAGGGGCCTTCTATGAGACAAGTAAATGGCTGCAGGTGTCATCTGTCTGGACTTGTGTAAGGCTATTGATATGGTCCCTTGCAACATCCTTCTCTCTAAATTGGAGAGAGATGGACTGTTCAGTGGATGAAGAATTGGCTGGATGAGTGCATCCATAGAGAGGTGATCAACAGCTTGATGTCTAAAGGAAGAGCAGTGACAACTAGCACCCCTCAGGGATCTGTTCTGGGACTGGGAGTGTTTAATATCTTCATTAGTGACATAGACAGAAGGGTCAAGTGCACCCTCAGCATGTATACATATGACGCCAAGCTGAGTGGTGTGGCTGACACGCCTGAAGGTCAGCATACTATCCAGAGGGACCAGGACAAGCTGAAGAAGTGGCCCCATGGAAAACACATGGGGTTTAACAAGACCAAGAACAAGGTGCTGCACCAGGGTCAGGACAACTCCAGTACCAAGACAGTCGGGGGAATGAAGTGATTGTGAGGAGATGGAGTTGAGGAACCAGTGGATGAAAAGCTGGAAACGAGCCAGCATTGTGCGCTAACAGTCCAAAAAGCCAACCATATCCTGGGCTATATAAGAAGTGTGGCCAGCAGGCCAAGGGAGGCAGTTCTGTCCATCCACTCCACTCTGGTGAGACCCCACCTGGACTGCTGCATCCAGCTCTGGCATCCTCAGTCCAGGAGGGACATGGACTCTTGGAGTGGGCCCAGAGGTGTACGATGAAAATGGTCACAAGGCTGGAGCAGCTCTCCTCTGAGGAAAGGCTGAGAGCTGACACTGTTCAGTGTGGAGAAGAGGTGACTGTGGGGAGATCTTCTTGTGGCCTTCCAGTACCTCAAGGGGCCACATAGCAAAGATGGAGACAGACTTTTTAATAGGGCCTGTAACAGTAGCAATGAGCTAACAGTTTTAAACAGAAAAAGGATAGATTCAGATAAGATGAAAGGAAGAAATTTGTTATGATGGTGGTGAAACACTGGAACAGGTTGTCCAGAGTAGTGGTAGATGCTCCATTCCTGAACACATTCAAGTTCAGGCTGGATGGGGCTCTGAGCAGCCTGGTCTAGTTGAAGATGTCCCTGCATATTGCAGAGGTGCTGGGCTAAACGACCTTTTCAAGGTCCTTTCCAACCCACACCATTCTATGATTCTGTGATTCTATGATCCAAGCTGTGAATGGGAAGTGGGTATGTTTTGGACACTAATAGCTGGCACAGGCCCTACCACACCAGGGTTTCTCTAACATGTGAAACTGTCCCAGTGCCTGACAGCAATCCCTGGCACAATGTCATTTACTCATATACAAGCAGCCATAGCAACTGACAGGTTTGTGGATTTGGGGATGAGAACTGAAAAACTGAATTGTCCATTAAAGAGCTAAGAATTACTCAGCCTTACATTTCATTCACCTCTGATATTTGCTCTCTACAGAGAAGTAAATTAAATCTAGACCTACTAGAGTCATAGATCAGTACTCTGTTAGACTATCCTCTCCCTAATGATTATGCTCATCTGCCTCATCCACTATTACTCTTTAGTCCAGCTCTGATTGATTCAAGATTAGTGAAGAAAAACAGGGAGTTGAAAACAAAACTTAGTTACCAGAGACAGCAGTTAAGAGATAAAACATGACAAAAAAAAGGAAGAAAAATTTTTCAGTGTTTTTTGAGAAGAGAGAGCTGAAAACTCCTCAGCATGATTTCTATAATGTCTTTCTTTAAATAATATTTTACAGAACATTACTGCAAATTCTCATCCCACTTTACAACCCTCATAGCAGAAAACTTGCACCTTTTAAATAACTAGGAAAAATTGTCTGTACAAGCAAAGAGTAGGTACTGAATAGTGCAGTAGCTACTCAGATGATGGAAAAGTACACAAGGTGTGTTGGGGCAATAAAGTAAAATATAATCATGAAAAAATGTAAAGAGCATATATGAAACTGGGAAGAGATGGAGTCTTTGGTATAAAATCAAAAGCATCAAACTGCAGACATATTTGAGGTGAAGGCAAGAAGTGGCAGATTCCAGGGAAGTTACAAATGTGGGGGAGATGGGGAAAATCTGAGGAAACACCCTTCTGAGAAATGCATGGAACTACAGGACATGGAATAAGCATGGCACATGATATATAAAGAGACCAAGGATCAAGTTTAACAAATCAGGTGTGGACAGCCATATCTGCACTCTGTCACCTACTTTGACAGTCAGCAAAGAGAAATGAGAATTTCTAGAGTAGTGGGAAAGCAAATACCCCAAGCAGGTGAGCTGCTCTTAAACTTTCTCATTTTCTCCTCATTGATTGCCAGGGAAGGGGATAGACTATCTTACAGCTGTAGTCTGGCAAGATGTATCCAATGTCACGTTTTCTAGAACAAATTATGTTAAGCAGAAAGTTGAGGAGAAAAGGACTTTGTTTATGATGTCCTGGATCAAGACACAAACATCATTTTCTAAAATATTCAGAAAAGGTCAAATGACCTTCTATTTGTAAAAGGGAAATCAAAGGCACAACTGTGATATTTCAGTACAGCAGACTCTTCCTTTCTTGGGCCCAAGTGCTTCCTGCACATTTGGATACAATTCAAGAGGCGTCATGGTTGAAAGGAGAGAGTGATGGCTGTTATTTTAGTGTTAAAGAAACATAATTTAGGAAACTGGAAATACTTGGCAGAAAAAAGTGAGAAAGGTGAGGGCCTGAGGGATAAGTCTGGAAATTTTCTGTAAAATATACTAAGTGGATGAAGACAGCAAATAATATAAAGAAAATAATGAGTATAAGAAATCTCTAACAACAAACCCCTATTGATTCCACTAACTAGAGCAGAGGATGCTGAAAAGGTATCTAGAAATATTAAAGAAAAACCTGAAAGAAGCTTTCATGTGAAAAGGAAAATACAGAAGAGTAGTGAAAAGGCTAGGTATACTAAACCCAGGAACAGTGAATATATAGATTAAGAAAAAAAGAATAAAAACTGTATCTTAGAGACAAACCAAGCCAAGGCATGCTGAATTGAAGTATTTGTTCTCTAAATCGTGTTTGTTGAATTTGTCCTGTTCCACATAGGACAAATAAACAATTATTGTTCTAGGGAATGAAAAATGGTAAGAGAAAACACAGCAACACTGAGTTTGTTGTAAATCATGATGTTGATACTCTGCAGTCCTCTATTTGGTGACCCTGATGAATTTCTGTCCCCACTTGAAATGCAAACACAACCTTTTGACATGTAACAAAGCCAACCATCACTTAATTTGATTAAATAACACCTATTATTGGCTCAGTGGTTGAAGGAAATTTACATGAAATTTACATGACACATCAGTGGAAAACTAAAAAGAGCAAAAAATAAATTGAGCAGCATATAAACAGTAGAGTTTCAAGGCAAATATATGATGCTGATGTTATCCAGGGAATGCAAGCTAATTATTCTTAATCCTTACTTAAAGGAATTCAAATGCAAATCTAATATCGGAACCATTTGTGAGAAAAAAAGGTGAGTGATCACTGTTTTCCCATTAAAACAAAAGACATGAACTCTAGATCTCCTGGAAGCACTAAGAGAGATCAAACAGACATGTAGATCAGGCTGCCTGAATGCTTAATGTACCTTGGTCTAAGGTGACCCTCTTGTTTCTGGTCACAAAGAGACAAATTAAATAATATCCATTCCAGGAAAAGTACTTTAAATTCTTTCCTGAAAGGTCATATGTAAATGTGAACTCTTCCTATTTTAAAATGTATGTATCAGTCTTTCCATTAATTATGTAGAATTTCAGAGCAGCAGTAGGAAGGGGGCAGAGGGATGGCCTAGCAGAAAGCTTTAAAATGGTAATTACATTGAGGAATTGAGTCCGTAATTTCTCAAGGGTGGAGAGGGGTTAATCCTCCTATGTAAATGGACATTTAGTCTGTGAATCTGGTAAAAAATCACTCAAAACTATTTTTCAATGCAAACATGTCAGAAGATGTTAGTTTCTGCAGAACTGGTATCAGAAGAGTTATATAATGTTATTTACTACTGAACAAAGTAGACCTGACACAGTGTTCATTAAGCCAGTAAATATTGAGACAAATAATGTACTTTAGCTACTTTTCAAAGCTCTTGCCCTGAACAGGAATCTGTCTCCCTACTAGGTATTCATGTCAGTGGCTGAGACACATTATCAGCAATACAAAATTTATGCAATTTCTAGTAGAATTGGAAATAAAGCATCACTAGGCCCAATGCTCAGGTTTAACAAGTATTTAAGATAAAGCAAGCAGGTTCTGCACACAAGTTGGCACTGCACTTAACTTTACACATCAGCACAAAATAAATTATATTCAAAAAGCATAAAAGGAGCAATTTTTTAACATACAATGACTTCTACCTGCAACCCTCCATCAAAACAAATGTGTTGCTTAAAATCTGTCACTGTCCTTTCAAAAAATGTGTGACAATCCACTATTTATTGTGAGATTTTTATGTAGAAGAGGGCATTTTCAGTGAATATACTGGATAATTTAGGAAGACCTAACAGGTTGATGCAGAGACAAAAACATAGCTCCTCGGAAATTATAAGATGTCCTTATTTTATTTGAATACTGGCAATGAAACCATTGAGTTATCTTAGAAGTTCTCTCATCCTGAAATTGCACAATTTGGTGTATTTTACACTACCCCATCCGCTACTCTAGATAATATTGTTCTACTTAACTACTGCATTAGTCAGAGAGCCTTAAATGTGATAAACACCATATTTTACTCTGGGAATATCTATCACACAGGAGAGTAGCATGGGGCACTCATCATTTTATTCAAGGGTTAAAATGTTTTCTTAGTTGGCTTGAACTGATCCATAGACTGTGGAGTAAATCTAAGAACTGGTCTTATATATTTTGTTAAATAAATACAGAATAGCTGTAACTTGGAAAAATCTATCTTGCAATGCTTAGGAAAAGAAAATTAAAGCTTTACATCAAAATGTACTGGGTACATTTAGCATCCTCTCAATCTCATCTGGCAGAGTGTTAAGGAACTCTATTGTAGGCATTTGAAGGAAATGTGGCTGGGTATTAAATCACTCTTGTATTCCTCTGTTCATTACATCATCATGTGTTTCAGTTAACTACCACAACTGAGGCTTTTCTAAGCACTGTGTTCATTATGATTGACATGTAAGAACTAATTTGGAGAGTAACAGATGCATATTATCCCAGATACTGTCACCTTGGAATCTGATTACAGTAAGCAGAATCTGTTTGGGAGATGAAAGGATTACAATGTCTTCTAATGAATGTTATTCTCCAGTGAATAATTGGCCATCTCCAATGCTTTGGAAACATCCATTTCCAATGAACAGTTTGCTCTGCTACATGGGACAATGAAATGGCTATTTATTTTCTAGTCACTTTATGATAAGGCATCTTTGTTTGTAAAAAGGTATTTCATTAGCTTTTAAATGACAATTCTCTACACTTTGGAGCACCTTCCTCTTTCAGACTCCCAATTTCTACAAGTGAGAAGACTTCCAAAGGTTTGCGAACAGAGACCCAGTGCATCAGAAACCTTTTGTCAAAGGAGACAGCTGGTGAGCCAACACATCGCAGGTCTTTGATCATCCCTGCTCCTGACTGGCTGACACGTGGATCTTTGTGAACAAGATGACACAAATCAGAGTTCCTAACTTCCTCTACACCTGTGGCAGGGCTGCAGCAAGAACAGCTGCTGCTGGAGGAGAGAAAGCTGTAACTGGATCCTTGTCAACTCTCTCCTTGTCCCAGTCAAAAGTATCTTGGCAGAGGCGAGACTCTCCTTCCATGCATATAGGGTGGTACAATTGAAACTGTAAATTATTGCTGGTGGCAGGGAATTTGAAAAAGCTGAAGTACAATGCTGATCCCAGTGGCCCGTAAAAATGGGCTTATCCTTACTTGGATGTGTTAAGAACTCTAAGACAAATGCTAAAAAATGCTTTAAGCTCCTTTCATATGTGGTTTCCTTGCACTTGAAACCATTTATCTTGTTTTATGAGGAATTTCTATCCCATTAGGTATTCATGTTGAATACATACAAAATGCTCATACAGCATGTCCCAAGCCTTTGGAAAGAAGGGCTGTTCTGCTGAAAGATACTTAAAACAGTGGAAATATAGGAGTCCTTGCAACAAGTCCACGAAAAAAATGAAAAAATGAACATACCCAGCCTCAAGTGACCATTTTATCCCCTTCAGTTTTTTTTTTCATGTTGCAGTTACAACAAATTTTCAAAAGAAATCAAATTCTTGCTCTTTAGTTCCCCCACCAATTTTGACTAAGTATTTTGCCAGTAGACCTGTCTAAAAGTTGTGTAAATTTGTCTCAGATACAATAATTTCTCACTGAAAAAGTAAAAGAATAACATAAAATGTAATTTTATACAAACATTATAAAATATCACAGGTCATTTTAATTTTTCATGAAATTGACAGTATGATAGTTCATGAAAGTTCAGAAATGTTCAAAACAAGAAAAGATTCCATGGGCAAAGAAGAAAAAAGCATAAACTGCAATGTCTTGTTTGCTCTTACACTTGTCTAGCTTCCTGTCATTGCTGCAGAAGATTCACAGAGCACATCATACATCTCTTGCATCGCTAAGCCTGAGGACCTCCAAACAGAAAGATCAGAAGAAACCTGATTTAATTTATCTTAGAAGTTTTGCTGATTTTTTTTAAAGTTTACCTTTGAGAATGCAACAATTTTCAAGGAGATTGTTGCCAAGTACAAGGAGTTCATTACAAAATCCATGAGGTTCCACCAATCGTGAATGTAGTCCTGTAGTCCACCATCCCACATCTGTTTAATTTCACCCCAGATAAAACCTGTAAATAGAACAAAATTCATTAGGTATGAATATTAAGTTAAAAAGGCTGTCTATTCTAGACATTTATCTCATGATAGACTGATTCTCCTTACATCAAGTATAAAGGGAAGGTGGATAAGTGTTCTAAATTACACATCTAGTTAGGTGAAATTTTACCTTTCTGCTAATGTTTCCGAAATTAATTTATTACACAAAATCCATTAAAAAAAATCATCTGCTTGTACAAGGACAATGTCTTTGGTTTTGTTCAACCCCTTTCACATTGTATCCTAAAAAGTATAAAAAGGGTCTTAAAATCAGTCACCAGTGCCAACTCAGCCCTTGGGAATTATGAAATATATTTCAATTTGAAAAAATTATGACTGCAGAAGTCAATCCAACACAATAAGGAAGAGAATTTCTCTTGTTATTGTCAATGCTAAACTAAAGTCTCCCTTTTCCATATGAAAGAGTAGTGTCTCCAGAAGAATGTATTTTGTTGATTGTCCTTTGGGACATGAATGAATTGAAACTGCTTTCAGGTGTGCAGAGCACACATTGTGCTAGACACAGTGAAACAGAAATATTCAGTCCCAGTGGGAAATCTTGCAAGTTGTCTGACATGAACTTGGTTTAACAGCTCAGAGACAACTGTGCTGAGACCCTTTAATGCTATAACCATTAAAAACATTCTGAAGAAGATACTCCACATTATTGTATAAATGTTAATAAGACAACATGGAACATTTAGATGCATATTTCATGTTATAATCTACAGAGATTTTTTGATAACAATACCATTACAGCTTTCAATTTTTCACAGTTAATTATTCTCTTCTTAGAATTTCTTACTTTGTGCTCATTAGAGGGACAAAATTCACCACAAATAAGGTCAATCTCTCACATACTGGTGCTGAGATACAGTTAATTCAATGTGGCTTTTCTTCACCTGCACTTTTAGGAAATGATGAACAGATTTCATGCAGGGGCCTATAAAGTTTTACATTTCCTTGGTATGAGCTTAATTTTTGTTAATTCTTAGCATTCTGTCTCAAAAGTCTTCTGGTTGACTGGATGGAAAATTTGTGATTTTTCTCAAACATGATCCCTAAGAAGTAATTTCTGGTCTATTCTTGTTTGTGCCAGGTAGGTTTTGAGTTGTTACAATTTAATTTTGTAGTGCATTGGCTTGGTCTTTCTGTCTCCTGATAGTTTTCAGAAGGAAAAGCTCTCTTCCTCACTAATTTCACCCTCAAACCTTAGACACATGGTCCCATCTTTTTTGTGTGTGTCATCACCAACATCACCAATAATAGCAAACCTCAGGAGTATATGAATGATCTGATTGCTGCAGCAACTTTTGTTTTCATAGGATTAATTTTCAGCCATGCCACCATCATGGCTGAAAATTAATCCTATTTGCAAACTTGGGGCAACACATTCTGAGGAAGGACCATGCTGGGAACACGTAGACAGCAAAGTGGGATATGCCCATTTTACTGCCTACAACAGCCTATACAGGCTGATTGGAAGTCTATCTGTTGTGTATCAGATAAAACCAATACAGAAAATGTAGTACTGTGGCAAAATGAACACTTATTTTAAAGCTGCAATCAATTGTGCTGAGTAACAGGGAGAGAACAGCTGAACACGATTGCATGGCAGGGGTCAATATCCACTAACAGCTCACACTGTCCCCCTGCTGTCTGCTGCCCAAGCGCCATCAGAGAGAGGACACACCTCCACAGGGCTGCCAGGGCAGGCTACTACATGCCTGCCCATTTCAGCCTGTGAAATGACCTGACCACTTACTCTGCAAGGACCTGGTCACTTGTGACACACAGTATGAACATGGTGACAGCAGATCTGGCTCCCCCTTCTCTCTACAGTTCTCACCAACCTTCATCACACATTTGCATGAACTTGCAAATGTCCCTGTTTGCTCTTCCACTACCTTTCAGGTAACCATCACTAGGTCATAAGAGCAGCTGTTTTGTGTGCTGCTCTATCCCCTTCACATTTCAGACACTGCTCTGAATCACCCCTGCTCCACCTGCAGCACAGCACATAAAAATCACCACTGCAGGAGAAGACCTGGCTCCAGACTCAGAGCCAAAGTCTGTGTAATACAAATATTGCCCCTAAGTCTCAGTGTCACAGAACAGTGCCTTGCTCTTTCTCATTTAATAAATTTTCACTTAATAGTCACAGGATCTTGACACTGGCAAGACTGCTATGGCACAGAAAGCAAACAGTTGCATTGACAGAAGATCCCCAAATAAAAAGGCTTTGCAGAAATCAATACACATGTTCATATATTTAAATAAACATTTTTGTAATTCATCAGAGCTAAGGATTCTCTTTAAAATATGCTTTGAAAAGAAAGCAGTAATCAGTTGGGATGAAAAATAAGATGAATGCTTAAACAAGAGGCTTTTGGTTAATTAAAGTCTTCTGCCAAGATATTCTGTGGTTCACAACCAGATAAAGATGTGAACTGACACAGACTGCAACGGGGCTGTTCTCTGTAAGACTGTTGCTCAGCATCATATGCTTTGACAGCACCACCTAAAATATAATAGGATTATGTACAGATTGAAAAAGAAATGCTGACTAATGCTGCTGCATTTGATCTGTTTTGTGAGTGAAAAGCCAGACTGTTTTTGCAAGCACTTCCTGGGCTTCAGAAAATGAAATGTAATTTTAAAGCTGACATTAACAGAGAAATACTGACCCATTATAGAATAGGGGAAGAGAGTATATGGCTGTAGTAAATTTGATCATTTTGAATTAGAAACGCAATTAATCCAAGCTACCAGCAACTTGGAAGTCATTTGGCAGCTGAAAGTTCTGGGTATACTCTGACATCATAAAAGTGGTGGTTCTAATTTTTTTTCAGTTCCAGACAACTTTTATGTTTGTCCTGATGCATGTTCTTTTCAAACAAATAGCAATGGCAAACCGAAAATCCCGCATTTTTGCTGGCTGTAATGGAGATGTGATAGTTTACTCTTGCCAGCCAAAATATCTAAGTGAAAATTAAACATATAAATACAGCTACCAAGATCCTATGTGACTCCAGAGAACATGAAGCCATGCTGATGGATGGATACTATGTGAAACACACACAGTCCATGTATGCACAGGAGAGCTTCCCACACATATATTTTTAAAAACAAATCTTGGTACACAGTCCAAAAGTTGATTTCACAAATTCAGGACTCCAGGGCAATCTCATCAGCAAAGCTGTAATCAGAGTCATTGCAGCTACAAGGTCTCCAGGGCTAGGGATCCTTAGGGGAGCTCAACTGGAGCAATTAATGCTGGAAGAACTTGCCTCTCTGGAGTTCTGTAAATCCTCCCAAGTGTATCCACAGGGCTATCCTACAAAAGTGTACTCTGAAATCCCAGAGCCTTTATGCAAGGGTGAAGATGTCTCTAAGGCCTGGTGAGCTTACAAGATGAAGGTATTTCTGAGCAGCAAACCTCAGGGATTCCCAGCTGTGCTGCTCAGGTTTAATTTACAGTCATGCAGCCAGAGGCCTTGAAATCTTCTTATAGATCAGAACTGTATCTTTTTACAAGAAGAAGTGTCTGAGGGGAAGAAATCAGACCACTCTTACCTCCACAGGCTCTGACACAACATGCCAACTTTGTTCTGTTACATTCATTGGCAGGATCAGGAAAATGCTTGGTTTTGTTCTTTAAAGAAAAATACATCCAGAGATCAGAGCATCGTTATCTCTGTGACCTTGTACACTTTTCTACTTAGAGGATTTATGGATAGCTGGATACTACCTGATTTTACTATGCAAGGAGGCTTTAGGGCATTTCCAAACATGACCTGACATGACAGAAGAGAAGACATGCAGTGACAAGACTGTCTTGTAGAGACACTGTTACAGGTAGGAAAGAGACCCAGAGCCCAGGCACTGCCTGATTATTAATGTGCCAAAGCAGCAACATTACTGCAAACTGACAGAGCTCATGTCAGAGCTGCATGTTCAGCAGCAAGAAAGGTGACAACAAAACAGAGGGGACACTGCCAGCCTGCACACAGGTATTGAGGAAAAACTGCTAAGAGAAACCAGCAAAACACAGGCACTAGATCTAAAAGCAAGGGCCTTTTAGACAGTCATGCTGGGGACAAGTTGCACTCCCAAGGACCTCTTTACCTCCCTGGGAGGAAACAAGCATCTCCAAGGCAATAATCCTGTCAGATGCAGGTGAGTCAATCTTCCCACTGGCTGAAAAGGAAGCCATGGAGGACCAGGCTTAATTAAAACAGATGTCTAACTTCCAGATGCCTGTATTTAGCTGAAATAGCTGAAATAGTTCCACTCAGAGCAGATTTCACTATTTTAGCTGGATATACTTTGCTGTATTCTCTTTGTCTCTTTGCTCCAACTGTGTCTTTCCTATCTCTTCACACCAGCCAGATTTAACACCTGCCTCTTAGACCCTCACCTATCCATTCCATGCTGTTATCATTTATTGCCACTCACAAGGAAATTATCGACATTATGCAGCTCTTCCACCTCATTAATCAAGGACTTAAATTAAAAAGTTGAGGGTGAGACTTTAAAATACTTGCTGCATTGTTTATACCCACATATTGGAGCAGCAAAGGAGAAATAACAGCATGGATATTTTGAAACAAACTGAGATGACAGAAACAAATTTCATTAAATGCCCATGGTTTTAATGGGATGAAATAGAGATAAATTCAGGGCAGGAATCCCACAGACCACATGGGGCCCAGGGAATGACAGACACCATGGAGAGGTTTTGTAAAGCATTGTGAATTATTATATGTGCAAGCTAATCAATTGCAACCATTTGACTGAAGTCCATTTTGCCTGAAGTAAGAAAGGAACTAAAATGGATCAGATAACATGAATGTGGAGAAAAAAATTGAATTTGTGATCTACATTTTTTTGTAGCAAATTTTTCTGAACATTAAGGAAAGTTGTTTCTTCTAAAATAAACCCTACATATTGTAAAATTAAATTTTATTCAAAGCAACAAAGCGGAGAGAAGTTAAAATACATCTTACTGCAGAAAAAAATGCCCTGAAATAAGAAAGTACTTAGAAAAACAACCTTTTGTTAAAATTCTTGTAGCTCTTAAAAAAATCCTTAAGAATTTAGCAATAGATATCACATACTGCATATGATTAATGTGTAATGCATCAATAAATGTAAACTGATAAGACTAGCTTTTATTTTAGATACTTATCTAAAGATTTTGATTTTGAAGCTGTATTTCCAGTCTTGAAATCTTTGGGTATTAGATACTGAAATGTCTTTTCATAAATGTGGACCCGCTTTTCTTTTCATAAATTAAGACTCTGATGGCAAACTTTGCAGCTTTGAGCAGGGCAGCAGTTCAATACTCTTGCAAATGTACTCTGTGCATTTGGAAAAAGCCTTGGGTTAAACACAGTGTCTTTCAGTGCTAGCAGATAACTTTCAGTTAGAAAACATTTTGGATCTATCCTGGTTGATCCTTTAGAGCTACCTAGACCTGTAATTTTACTCTAGAGGAACACATCTCTTAGTCTCATGCAAAAGAAACAAACAACAAAGAAAAACTTCCCTCTGAAATCTACATTCAAATGTGGTTTAGGTTCTCAGACAAAAAAACTTAGATGCAGCCTGTCGAAATTCTTATGTTGTACTGAAACTTCAGCAACTGCAAAAGTAATTTTCCAGCAACTGTGGAAAGATTTATGCCATCTCTACAACACTGACTTTTTAAAATTATAATTATAATTATGGTTGAAGTCTCACCATGAACAATAACATTAAAATTTGTCAGAGAAAAATATGAAAGGCAATATCCCGAACTATGTTTGGTTTCAAAAAATTTTGTGGATCCCTTGCTGATTTTGGCCTTACCTTTCCCACAAAAGGTTGGTTGCTCTGTGCTATTTTTGCTCCTTACCATTAAGTGATGGGAAGCAAGAGGTTCCTCAGGGTCAATCTCTGCATGCCAAGATCAACAACAACTTTTTAGTATGTTTCTTGGAGAACATATTTTTGCTGGGCTGTGCAAGCATTTAACTGACAAACTCAGCTTTACTCTGCTATGTGATTTAGAGTTCTTCACAGACACAAGAAGAAGTGAGACAAGCTGTTAATGATCTAAAGCTCACTGAAGCAAAGGAAAGTCATTCCAGGGAATTCAGTGAGTATTGGTGAGGCTTGAAAAAGCTCTTCTGCTTTACACCCAGGCTGATGAACTGATCTCTGCTGAAGGTATATGAAGGTAATGAGAGGAACAGAGAGGCATCCTGGTGTAATTCAGGGGCTCCCACTCTCTGGGGTATATTTTGTTATCAGAGTGCAACTATTTCAAGACAACATGCACAAAATCAAACACACACCTCTGGCTTTCCCATGGGCACATGGCTGCTTGTGAGAGGAGCAACAGTGCACAGTGTCTGGGTCAGGTGTCAGGTCACACAAAAAGGTGGGAATGACATAGCCAGTAGAACCATTAAAAGTATTTCCCAAGGAAAAAGTCTCCTGTTTGTTCGGTGGGTTTTTTTCTTTGGTTTATGTTTTTTGGTTTTTTTTAGTGAAAACAAAACATTTTTCTTTGGCCTCTGTGTGAGAAATAACAAGACCATTCTAGATCAAATCTTTAAATACAAAAAGCCACATATCAGCCCACATCACCAACAGCCAAAGAATAAAATAAAATAATCTATATAGAAAATATTTATCTTAAATACTTAAAACTTGAGTAAAAGTAATTTAGTGAAAGGTCCCATTATGGCAAGATCCAGGCAGTCTGGAGAAGAAGTGGGTCTCCTGATGTTGAAATAAATAATTTCATTACTGAGTCCACTTTTGGAATCCTGAGTAAAAAAAGAGATATTGACTGGCTGAAGTGAACCTAGCTGAAGGCCATCAAGCTGAATGGGGGCTGGACTACATGATGTCCAAGAAGAGGTTGAGGGATCTGATTTTGTTCAGGCTAGAGAAGAGAACACTTATGGGAGGTTAATAATCTCAAAGCTCAGTTGGTTAGAGCAGGGTACTAATACTGCCAAGGTTGTAGGTTTGATCTCTGTATGGGCCATTCACTTAAGAGATGATCCTTGTGGGTCCTTTCCAACTCAGAATATTCTGTGATTCTGTGTTGCTGTTGTCATCCACTAGTGAAATTGCTGATTTGAAGAGCTGGAGCCAGACTTGTCCTGAAGGTGCACAAGGCAGAACAAGAGATAAATGTTGAGTGTTGTGGCATGGGATACTGCTCGTGGTATCAGGAAAAAGTTTACCAGCTGCTAGACACAGGCACTGTGAGAGAGAGGCTGTGAGATATTTGTCCCTGAGGAAATGAAAGATCTGACTGCACATTGAACCTGAACATTGTGACCTGTCTTTGCAGTTAGGCTGTGTTGAGAAGCATTTTGGACTAAGTGGCCTTGTGTGGTCATTATGTGCATTACCCTTCCTTAAACAAAGTTGTGTTCCTGCTTTGTCTGGGTTTTTTTTCCTCTTCTGTGCTATATTTGTCACTATTGGTTATGTACTGTTTCATCTTGCTGGCCATATTTCCCTCTATATCTGCTCCCTGGAACATGTCAGTTTGTACTAACTGTTTAATTTTTTACACAACACTTTCTTGACCTAATTTAGAAGATGATGCACACTGTGCTTTCCACCTCTATCATCAGTTATTCTGGAGTCTTGCTGTGCCATCAATTTGAATGTACATTGTGCTAAGGACTGACAAGACTCAACATTCCCATATATCCCACCAGCAGTTTGCTAACCACAAATGTTTGCAATTTTGTACAGTTCCCAAACATCCACGTTCTCTATAGATTCATGTACTCCAACAGCATAAACCATTCTGACAGAAAGGATGGGGAACATATTGTTCAAGAGATACAGTAAGGCTGCATTCGTGCTCCAGGCAGTCTTCTGAACAATGCAATTAAAATAAACATTTAAATATGACCATAAAAGTGCAAAAAAATCATCAAAAGAAATTGCCTAAAAAATGTCCTCTGCTGCAGCCACCCTGAACAACTGGCAGGGAGCTTTTAAACCACAATTACTGAAAACTAAATTTTTCTGGTTGATGTGTTTGTCCTTGAATTTTATAGCATTTGCTGGTGAAGCAAATGCCCACTGTGAGGACACTTAGTACAGTCACTGCTGGGTCTGAGGCCATAGTTTAGGGTAGAAGAACAGCTATGACAAGTGTACAGAGATCAACATGATCCTTACATGAGCTGCAGTCAAGGCACACAGAGGGAGAAGTTGGTCTTACTTGATTTCCCCTTTGAATCACTGCTATCATGCTCAGAGGACACTCAGCAACTGGATATGATGATGGAAAAAGCTGCTCTTCCTTGTTTTTTTCCCAAGATGGCATTTGTGATTTTCCTTTCATTTTTCAATGGTGATGGATTCTCAGGTATAGTTAACAGGCCTATGTTTCTGTAGTGTGAAGCAACAGCTAGTAATAAGACAATTAATTTCCCTTATGAGCCAAAGCTTGTTTCTTATTTGTTAAAGTGCAAGGACAGGAGATTCTGACTCTTCTTACTGAGAAATTTTTCCATAACTAGTTCTTAAGGTTATGACAGCCTTGTAACACTGACTTACTGTTCCACAGATAATCACTGCATACTGGAGCACCACTTGTGTAATCATCTAATCATGTCAAAGACAAAATTAATGCAGAAGTTTCCTCAAGAGACCTTTAAAATGTAAAGTTGATAGTCTCCATGGAAATGTAGCCCAATACAAGTTTTTCCTCTGAGCCTCCTACTCTAGTGACACTTTTAATATGTGCTAATTATTCACATTCAGCCTTCTATTACATAGTAGTTGGCAAATGATAATTACTATTTGCTCACTGGAGAGCTTAGGTCATTATGGACGGCCTTGAAACTTCCCCAGTTGCATTAAATGTTTGTGTCCTGAAGTTCGTGTTGACAAGAAACCTGAAACTGATCTCTTAATTTTGAGTTAGTATTAAAATGTAAACTACATCCCGAGCTATTTGAATTAAGAGAGAACCAAAAAATTCGATTGTTTAAAATATTAATAGTTTTGACATACAGTTGCTGTTCCAGGATAACCTTTTCCAAACAAGTATTTACTTGGTCATGTTTCAGGTTTCAGAAAAGAACTATAACCCTAGAGCCACATTCGTTTTGACTCACACAAAACTTTTTGTTTACACCCCAAAAATTAAAAAATATCTCTCTTTACCTCAGATAGAGTCTCCCTTGAAAAGTGCTTCATTTACTCTTTTTAAGGATGCTGCATAATTTTATGGTTTGAAGAGATGAGACAACAACTAAATTGCAGCCTGGAAGCAAACCTTAGCTTATTGATAAGGGCTTAAGAAAAATATTAAGTTTATTAAAAGATGATTAGACTACAGTTTGTACGTATGTGAATTAGAAAAGAGCAGGGTTTGGCTGAGATTAATTCCTTTAGAAAAATAACCACCACCACCAAAAAACACCAAAAAAATCAACCTAACAAAAATCCACCAAAACAAAATGAACAAAACCAACCCTCTCAACAAAAAACAACTGATCAAAAAATCACAACATGAAAAAGACCCAAATATGCAAACAAGGAAAGCTGAAATAGACATGTTCAACACATTCTGTGAGCTGAAATGTCCTGTGGGGATGTGTGTCTGTCTCCTTCAATGGTAGGAGGAAATTAGGTACCTAATGAATTTCCTGAGACTGTGATGGGTGAATCTGAGACCTCATTATTTGGGTGGGCTAAGGCACTACAAAAATGAAAACCTGAAAGCTGAACACAGAAAATGTGAAACTGGAACAGGAATTGCTAGTAAAGAAACACTAGAGATCAGAGTGTAAAATGCACCATTTTGGTTGAAAGAGATTTTGGAAGGCACAACTTTTCTGAACAGCAAAGTCTAGATTAATTACAAGCTCTTTAACCACATGGTATCTGAATATTGATCTTCATCCATGCTCATGAATTTTTGTTTATGGAAGTGATTTCCTTGGCTTGACCTCTACTGCTTGCAGATGAAGGGTTTGTTCAGCACAGGGCATATTATCATAATCTGGCCATATGAGTCTATACTGAAAATATTAATGTTGCTTTTAGAAATGACAGTCATCTTGATCACCATAATTCTCAGGGTTAATGGCTTCTTCAAACAAGTGCTTGGGATGCTGAATTACTTAAACCTATTCCTAAATAAACAACTATGTCAGAGGTTGAGGGAAATGGAGGTTCCCTCTCTTCCCACTGTGTGTTTTCTGGAGAGGAGCTAGTCACTAAAATTTTTGAATTGCCTTTACCAGAAACCAGCTCTTGCCCTTCTCAAATTGTGCCTCTGTCTCTCGGCTCTATTAAAAGACAGGTTAATGACAAAATCCACTTTGGCATGTCACGGTCCATGCATTTGTTCTTACTATTCTTTAGCCTCAGGATATTGTGAAAGCTGAATAGATACTGACCACCTGCTCTTGTGGAAAGCCAGACAGAAAAGATACTAATATCTCCTCTGGGCATGGCACAGCACAGAAAAGCCTCCTGGTCCTCCTCAGCAGCAGCATTTGTAGCATTTGTTTCCAAGGAAGTAATTCATTAAGCTAATAGTTTTTATATTATTTTCTCATTTCTTGATGGTACAAAACTGGGAAAATTAACTGGAGGATTTTTTTTTTAAATATTTAAATGTGGAACTTGCTAACAGAAGTTAGTCTGACTTGTCTATAAGAAACATCAGTCTAGACAGCCTCCCAGATTGAATAATTTTTTTGGAATTATCCTGGATATTGTCTTTTTTAATGTAGGAGAAATATTTAACCAGCTGAGGACAACACACCTCACAGTGAAGGCTGGTGGTGAGGACTGCTAGTGAGGACTGCTGTACTACCATGGGGAAAATCCCAAAAAGCAGTTCACCTGCGGAAGGCAGGTCCTCCCGACAGGTGCCTGATAAGTAAGTGTGCACAGGGTTTTCACTTGTTTTTTTAAGTCAAAGACAGATGTACACCTTCCTTCTGCTTCCCACAGTGCTCTACCAAGGTAAATGTAGAGGAAAAGCCACTGAATCAGGCATGGCCAACTAGTGTATTATAAATTCAACACTGTGTTTTAATTTATATGGGATCAATGGGCCAAAAGCTTTGACAGTTTCATTGCTCTAAAGAAACTCACTTGTTTGGGATAAAGGGAAGATACACAGTATTTAATGTGAAGATCCAGGAGAGGTAGCAACATCCAAATCCCACCAAAATTTCAGAAAAGTTAGTGCAGAAACCTGTCTATGTGACAACAACTTTAACGAATATATCAAACTTAAATTCTTGCTGTCAAGAGTACTAAATCCCTCCTTCCATAATTTCATTTTAGACGGATATATTTGCCCTGGCCTGGTCCAAATTGTGTTGATTCTTAAAATAAGAAACAGGGAAGAGACCACAGCACACTGAGAGAAATTACCATCTGGCAGGGTAGACAGGCAAAGTTAGGGAGCACTGAGGATAATCCTGGGATCACAGGAAGGAAGAATCACATTCAAGTATGACATGGGCCACAGTAAGTAGGCTTTCAATAATCCCCGCCAGAAAATTTTATTTTAAACCATGAGGACAGAGCGGTAATTTTTTTTTTCCATTTCAAAAATGCTTGGGAATTTTCTTATTCTTTCTGATATAGAATATTTGGTTTGAATTGAGTGACAAGTTCTCATCTCTGGTCTTGCACTGCAAAAATACTCTGTGTGCATATTTTAATGAAAATACTCGCTTGAAAAGGCTGATCATCATTATTTGCAATAGGTGGGTCTGTCATTTAGAAAGAAGGATACTGTAAGTAACTAAGGTTAGTAATAACACTTCAGCAATTACATTATGCTTCATTGCTTCATTTTAAAAAATGGACACTTACAAGGGCCAGAAAAATTTCTGTTCTGGAGAAAATAGATATTAAAAAGAATAACAATATATATGTTTCAAGGCACTGCCCAATCATAGGACAAAATCCTTGATATCTTTTGTTTTTCACTGTAATCTATTAGATGGTGACACTTTGGATTTTCAAACTCTTCTATTTGTCTACATTGTGAACTACTCTTGCTAAGCACTGGAGGAGATGGTAAGTCAATAATTCACTACAGAGCTCTGCTGTATCCTGCCTCAGGAATGCTTGGCAAAACTGCAGTGGTCAAAATACATTTCACTGTATTTTCTTTAGTAATACATTTACCCAGGACCCACGGTAATATCATCCACTCGACGATGGTTGGTGGAGGTCCCTGCATGCTGAGGTCTGACCTGTCGATGTGCTGGGAGGCAAGCAGCAGCAGGAACAGAAAAGTCAAGTACGATGCAGTATGGCAGATAAATTTGATAAATGGCTTTCTGATGAACAGCCCCAATGGGCTTTTGGGAGCTATCAGGTAGCACACAGAGAAGACTGGGAAAAGGAGTCCTATCACAACACATGTCAACATCTTCACTGCCCAGTGTCGCCTCCGCCATCCGGGGAACTCGTCGTACCAGCGGGATGCGAGCAGCTGCTGGCAGTTGGGCTGGGCAACAAACTACAGAGAGAAGAAAGGAAGAGAGTTAGCTTCCTGTTACCTTTTTCATTCTATGCATGTTTAGTGGAAAAAAAAAAATGCACAGTCTGTGCAAGTCCACTCATACTGATAATACCAGAAACACAGGGCTGAGTCAGCCTGCCTCTCCTTCAATGCCAAAAGTATAGTGCAAAGACATAAACGTTTACTTTTCACAATAAATCTTCACTTCCTCATTGGGTGAGTAAACAAGGAGTCAACAGACTGTGAAACACATGGACCTCAAAACCTGACTCGAAACTGAAAAGCAAGTTCACAAATACTTCTATTATTTAATCAGCAACGTTTATGGAGAATTCACAGAACGTGAGGTAGAAGTTGATATGAAACCAAAGAGCACAACTGAGATCTGCAAACGATGAAACTGAATTCCACAGCCATGAACAAACTGCTCTCAGTATGTTCCCTGCTAATTCTCTAAAAATCAGGTTTACATGCTTAAATAGTGACAAAACTCTTACAGATGCATTACAAAATGCTTACACAATGCGAACTAAGCTCTAGCATTCCCCAGTATTTCACTAACCCTTGTCAGGATACACTCTCCCTATTCTGTACAATACTTTATGGTCTGTCTGTTTCCATGACAGGATTTCATTTTTTAGAAAATGATCCCTAAAGCTGAATTTCACCAACCTCCCCCCCCACCAAAAACAAGTAAATATTTGATCTTTTTCAGATAGCTTCTCAAAGAAGTATATATCAAGGGTTTATGTCATACTTTTCTTTGATCAGAAGTTCTTATTTTCCCATTGTTTTCCTTTTATAAAGATGACATAGAGTAGCAGCATGCAAGAGCTGGTATAAAAGGCATAGAATAGAAGTAACATATGTATCAAAGAAGGCCAGAGTTGCATTAAAAAAAGGAAAAAAAAATAATAATTTCCTTCTGTCACTCTGGTGGGTTAACCCTGGCTGGATGCCAGGGTCCAACAAAACCTCTATCACTCCATTCCTCAGCTGGGGAGGGGAGAGAGAGAAGATATAAGGAAATGCTCATGGGTCAAGATAAGGACAGGGAGAGATCATTCACAAATTACAATCATGGACAAAAGAGATTCAGCTTGGGGAAATTAGTTTATTACCCATCAAACCAGAGCAGAATAATCACAAATAAAACAAAATCTTAAACACAGCTTCCTCCCACCCCTCCCTTTTTCCCAGGCTCAATTTCACTCCCAAATTCTTTATCTCTACCCCCACATGGCACAGGGGGACAGGGGAATGAGGGCTGTGGTCAATTTCTCACATTTTGTCTCTGCTGCTCCTTTCTCCTCAGGGGGTGGACTCCTCACACTCTTCCACTGCTCAAGCATGGGGTTCCTCCCACGGGAGACAGTCCTCCAAAACTGTCTACAACATGAGTCCTTCCCATGGGCTGAAGTTCTTCATGAGCTGCTCCAGTGTGGGTCCCTTCCATGGAGTCACAAGTTCTGCCAGCAAACCTGCTCTAGCATGGGCTCCTCTCTCCATAGGACCACAGGTCTTGCCAGGAGCCTGGTCCAGTGCAGAGGTTTCCCAGAGGGTCACAGCCTCCTGCATGCACCCACCTGTTTCAGTGTGGAGTTACCCAGGGGTGCAAATGTATCTCTGGTCCACTATGGACATCCATGGGCTCTGCTCCAGTGCTTGGAGCACTTCCTTCCCCTCCTTCTCCTCTGACCTTGGTGCAGAATTGTGTTGCTTACATATTCTCACTCCCCTGTACACCATCTGAAATTGTTCTTGTGCAGGAACTTCTTTCCTCTTCTTAAATCTGCTATCCCAGAGGCACTACTGTCACCAGTGATGGGCTCGGCCTTGGCCAGAAGCATGTCCATCTTGGAGTCATCTGGCATTGAACATGGGAGAATGGGGGAATCTTCTGGCAGCTTCTCACTGAAGCCACCCCACTACCACAATCTTCTCACACATATAAGTGCATTACATACATACATTGGATTAAATAATTAGCTGAATACTTAGTAAAGCTGTGCAGAAACTTTCTTCTCTTACAACAAAATTGTTTATTTTCACCAAATAATTTCAGATTTGAACTCTGATCAAACGCATCTAGTTTGTGGTTTTACATTATTTTGCTAATATTTATAACCACAGAAGCCAAGTTTCTTTGGGGTTGAATAATAGGTAACTTCTCAAACTGTTTCTAAAATCACTGGGATTACGACTGACAAAAAATGCTCTTTAGATTGGAATGAAATGAGAGTCAGCATGCATCTTTCTATATATGTCTGGATCTTGTCAGAAATGATTACCTGAGCCAAATTCAAACCTGGTGTAAGTTAATGAAATGCCAGAGTCTTAGTAGAGACAAATTTCTGTAACAGACACCAGCAGTGAAGCTGCCTCTGACTGTTGAGAAAGATAAGAAAATTTGCTCGTGCTGTAAGAATCTTGCAAATAGCCTTAAAGAAGAGCAACTGAGTGTACTCTTCTGCTGTAGTGTGCTTATGCTGTTCTAGAGACTTCTCCCTAGCAGAAACCTGTGCCATCCCATGCTGCAATCTTATTGGTTTACCTCTTTCGCCTCCCTGGCTCCTCCCCTCTGGCTTCCCCTAGTTGGTTCTTCTGAGTAACCACGCCTCTGTTCCCTCTCCTGATAACCTGCTGAGAAGGCGGAACTCACCGTTCACCATCTTGGCTTTCCAGCACCCCAATCCTCCCCCCGCCTCTCTGTCCCTCTGCTCCCTCCTCTGACCCTCAACTGTGGACCTTAATAAATCCCTGGAAACTCCAGATGGTGATCCTGCATTTCTTCCATCGCCACACCTTCACGGAGTCTCGCGTCCCCCGCAGCTCCACTGCCTGCTACAGCCATGTGTCTGCCTGGTGTGTTCTGGCCACGGGCCGCTCCCTCCACATTGTGGCGTGGGGTGGCCGTTTGTGAATCGTGATACCGCGCTGCTGCACTTTTCCATTAGGAAAAATGCATTCACAAGGTTTTGGGGTATTTTTTTCAAGGTGCAAATGTCTGGAATAATACTATATGTATTCAGAGCAGATGGTTTCAAACTTATGTTTTTGTCAAGTTTATTTTCTCTAACAGTTTTTTCAACTCAATTAGCTTGAGTAGGTACAGATTAGTGCTTTGCTCAACTTGGAAAAAATCATGAATTGTGAAAACTTCATCAATAAAATATTTTTCTCTTTTTGCCCCATAGTGCGCCAGGTCCACGTTTGCTTCCTCATCTTCACAATATCATCTTCCCATTACATATCCTTTCACCTAAAAGTAATCAATTCCTAAGTTTTGCCTGTGCCTCCTTTCTAAGCACCTTTGGACACCCTAAAAGTGTTGGGGACCTACCTGAAGGAACAGCTGCCAGTGCCTAGCAAAGGCTGATGACACATAGGGGACCTACTCCATGCCAAACATGGTTAAAGGGAATTAATTTCCCTGTCTGTAATGTAGAGAAAATTAAGTAAAAGGCAGGAGTTTTTCCCATGTCCAAATACTGGGCTGCTGTGGGACTGCGCAGACCAGAACCGATGCAGAGGTACCTCATGCCATGAGGATATCCTTGCTGAATGCACCATCTGGAGGATACTCCACAATGGGGTGGGCACTGCATTGCTTAGTTCTAGTCTTTAAACAGATTAATACATAACACTGTTGGTGTTAATCGAGAGAGCATTTTGGAGCAGGCTTAAAAAAGTGTTTTCTGTCTTCTAATACCCGTGTTAGATTTTATGGTGTTGGGAATGTGTTGCTAAGGCACAATGTGTTAAAGACAAGGACGGTGTTCTGAGGCGCAGGAAGTTTTTCAGTAAGTGCAGAAACTTTTGAAATGACAGGCAATGAAAGGCCAAATTTTTAAGCAATAATTTCATAAGAAATTAACTTTCACTTTTCTTCAAAACATGTCTGTGTCAAGAGAGTTCTAGCACTGGTTAGATCCTCTGATTACAGGAGAAGGCTTAAATAGACTATACATTTGATATGGCTGGAGTCAGAGGGAGCAGCCTTGGTAATGTGCTTTAAATTACTCGCTTGACATAAAATACATAATAAACAATAGTATGGTATAGAGGAAGCATATAAAATACTTTGTCAGCATTTTAACAGCCACATGCACAGGGAAGCAGTTCTAGTGCCGCAGGCAAAGGTCTGTGACAGAAAACACAACACAGTGTGTTTATCTACAGATGAGATAATGCATTTCTGAGAGGTCCAAATATCCAGTTCCATGCTGTTGTTTTTTTATGCAAAAACACATTGGCAAGGTTGGTTGGCAATGTTCTGAAGCAACAAAAATATCTGGCTCTTCACTGAAGACTTTTCTCTATGGTTCTCAGCTTCAGCGGCCATATAATATTAACTATGAACCAATCCAAAGCATTCTTTGGACAACTAGAAAACTATCCCAAATTTCTTGCTGACACATCTTTTACAGTTATGCTTTTCTGCTTCATTTATCAATGAACGGTATGACGTTATGAAAAATGTCCAAACTAATTCTCACAAATTTGACTACGTTCATTTTTGTGGTCAAGAGATTGTCGACATATGCTGTGAAATATGGTCAATAGTTACATCTACAATTATTACAGTAGCTGAATAATGAAGGAAGGTTTTGAACGGGGAAGAGTTACACCCTGATGGAAGAAAACTCTGCACAGCGGTGAACCCTACAGTCTCGTCCTTTGGCTGCACAGAAAAAGGGAGCTTGTCCCTTCCGGTCCTTGTGGACCTGTTTCCTCCAGAAGAAAATAAGGGAAGATTTTTTTTTTCATGTATCATAAGTAAGTATTTGAGCACATACAGGAACTGGGGGCAGGGAAGCCTTCCTGGGACTCCCAGAGTTAATGCTGCCCATGTTCCTGTCTCAGAGACATTACTCAAAGTTCAAATAGATCAACTAAGTTAATCTGTGATTAATATATTTTATTAGTCTTTCCAAATTCTTATTACACTTGAGATTTTGATTTATCCACTGAACAGCTCTTCTCTACAGAAAAAATAAGGCAAAAAAATTCTTCATGACAAAATTCTCTGGTCAATTGACATTTGTACTATAACTATTAGAAACCTTTCTGTTAGAAAGGAAGATTAAAACTCTATGGAAGAAAAACATGCTCCAGCATAGGACAATTACTGTATAAATGGATTGCATAACATCTGAGATGATCACATATTAAAGCTAAATAGACATATAAGTCTCCTGATGAACCTGGAGCTAAAAAAAAATTTATATGAAAAATATTTTACACAAATATTTTGTGACTAGAAGAAATATAAATATTCTGTGAATTAATCTGCCAGTTCTACATTGTCTATGCCAAAATATTTTCACCATAGTATAATTTTTCTTCCTTAATTGGAGATACAACATTCTGAGGCATTATTTTACTATTCTTGAGTATCTTTTATACTGTCATTATTATGTTACTTGACTTTGACATTGTCTCCACATAATTAGCAATCAGGAAGTTTATATTTTCACATTATGATGGCTTCCAATAGCTTCCAGCAGTTTGTAATTACACAAGGGATTTTGCTATATGATTATTCCTGATTTCACTTCTTTAGCTCCTTCGTGGAGTCTGCCCATCTGAAAATGTTCTGGTATTCATTCTCTTAGTTGTCATGCTGGGAACTGGCTCTTCCCTGAGACCATTGAAAACCAGAAACTATTGACAGTGCCAGCAAAAATAATCTGGTATAAATAATAACTAGAGCCCGATTCTAGTGATATCCAATCATATACATAACACAGAATTTAATTTTCACTGCTGATTAAATCTGATCTTTGAGTTTGCTATAATATATATCTCTCAGTCAATGAAATGATGAAAAAATAACACAACTGATACTTTTAACTGTATAAGGTCTTTATAGAAATAATACTTTTATAAATAATGTATCTTCAGAATAAGTTGTCAGCTCTTTACTGTACCACAATGTTACCTTCAAGTATTTATTTCACTGTATTATGAAATACATAAAGATATAAAAAACCTCCCCTTGTAACAAGGTGCTCATTTTTACATTTAAAAGGTAGCCTAACAAAATCTGACGAGCAAATTAAATTCTCATTCTGACATCAATAGGTGGTTTAGTATGTTATATAAAAAAAAAAAAAAGGATGTAATTTGTCATCTAGAAATGAAAGCTGTCAAAGAAAAGTTATTTCTTTTCTTACTTATATACAAGTGAGTTATGCTGTAGCACAAAGAACTATCTCCGATAGCATTCTCTAACAGATGAGTGTTAAAGACTCCTTTTTCAAGGAGGAAACAGATGAAAACATTTATCATAAACTTTCTTATTAATACTTTTTTGAAGTCATGGCCAGATTCTCTGTTGTGCTGTGTTGTACTGGCATTACAGCCAAAAAAGGTAGGAAAGGTTTGCTTTAATATCTGCTGCTTTGTCACACACACTTCCCAATGACTGTGCTCCCTTAGACAAGAATTAAGCTCAATTTATTTTTCTTTCTCTAGAACATTTTACTTTTCATAGTTTAAACATTTTCACAGATATTTAATGAAAACCCAAGCTCTTTTATTTACTTTAACTTCAAATTCACATGTCAGTATTTTCTATCTATTGGTTGTGAAAAGCATTGGCACTAATGACAGATTCAAGTCCCAACCTCATTAAGAAGACTCCTAGATTTGGTAGATTGTTTCTCCCTTTAGAGATGTCACTGCATGTTCTTTTCTATATCTTCCCCCAAAGGCTGTATTTGTGAATTTCATCACTTTATGAGGACTGCTTCATTAAGACAAATAACATTTAATTGCAATTTAAATGCTTTAATGTTATTGACTAGATCAGCTCTACATTTTCCTTTCCAAAAGCTAGGGACTGTGTTCTGGCTCCTTTGGGTATAGTTACACTGCCTGTTTCTGCCTCAGGCCAGAAACACTGATTCCTGTGCCAAATCCTATGAACCTTCTCAGGTCCCTCCCTTCTAAATCTTGTGCCAACTGGAGCAGACCATCACAATGATCAAGATTCTTGCTGGATGCAAACCCCTGGTCAACTTTTACTCAGCTCTATCTGAAGCTTTGTCATTAAGGGAACCAGTGAGCTCACTAGGTGTCATGGTTTAATCTCAGTAGGCAACAAAGTGCCACAGAGCCACTCACTCATCACCCCATTCCTTTCAGTGGGATGGGGAAGAAAATTGGAAAATGGTGGAAAATGTGAGTTGAAATAAGAACAGTTTAACAATTGCATTAAAGTAATATAAAACATCAACAATAATAGTGCTAAAGAAAAAGAGAGAGCAGAATAAAACCCAAGGTGTTTCCCAATGCTTTGCCCACCCATAGCTGACTGATGCCCAGCCCATCTCCAAGTAGTGATTGGTCCCACCCAACCAGCTCTCCCAGTTTATCTACTGGGCATGACATTCTAAGGTAAGGAAAATCCCTTTGGCCAGTTGAGCTCACCTGTCCTGGCCATGCTCCTTCCCAGCCTCTCGTGCAGCTGCCATGGGCAGAGCAGGAGACACTGAGATGTCCTTGGCTTAGGGTGAGCACTGCTCAGCAACAACCAAAACATCAGTGAGTTACCAACATTATTCTCATACTAAACTCAAAACTCAGCACTGTACCAGCTACTAAGAAGAAAATTTACTCTACCCCGACCGAAAACAGCACACTTGGGATCAGAGCACCAGATCACACCAGCTTGTAAATGATCAGGGCAACCTGGGTCACATCAGATCACTACAGCAGAACAAACACAGAGCACAGATGTCTTCATCATGAAATACAGAGTTTACACTCCTGTCACCAAGAATAGAATACAAATCCAGAGGGTTTTTATCATAACTATTCTATTGTGTAACTTCAAATACGAGGAGGAAGGGAACAAAAGAAAAGGAAAATATAAAGACTGAAATGCTTTGTTGAAAGGATTAATGACATTGCAGGTTTGAACATTTTAGGTTTCTCATTTGCTACATCAACACAAGCAGAAGCTCTAACTTTGATTCATTACTCCTTCTCAGTAAAATGAGTCAGCACAGAAAAAACTATTAAATATCTATTAAATAAGTCAGGAGTTATCTATAATTGCAGTGATTCTGATTAATTGCTTAGAAAAGACAATGACAACTGAAGCTACAGTGCAATTGTTAGGAACCAGCTGTGCGCGAATAGCTTTGTTAGACTTCCCAGTGGTAAAGGAAAATGAATCAGTTATTGGGCTTTGGGATGATTGTACAAAATAGCTCAAAACTTCAGAACTGTGATGTTGGTAGAATACTTCTAGCTCCCATTCTTGGCAAGTGTTAGAACCACCACAATTCAAACCATTTTTGTAGGGAAGAACAATTACAGAATCCTGTAAGTATCTGCAGAGAAAATACAATATGAGCTTTCTTCTGTTATACTGGATTCCCTGTTTTTGCACACTTAGCTGGTGTACTCCCATGCATAGCAAACAAAAACTAAAACTGATATTTCCGTATAAAGTCCTGCATTTGGGACAGAATAAGCCTGTGAAACAGCACAGGCTGGAATTCACGGTCTAGGGAGTAACTTTGTAGAAAACACCTGGGGACACCAGTAAGCAAGCAGATAAATATGACTGGGCACATATTTGCTTAAGTCTCTGTCATTTCAATCCTATCATTACTAAGGCACTCTTCAATTACCTCTGACACCACATTTGCTGTCTGTACCAACAGTTTCTACAAAATATAGTAACTCATAAGAAAAATAGTGGCAGATCATTTTCTCAGTATTCATCCTAACACTGAATAAATTGAGACTATAAACATGTTTCGTTTATAATCTTAAAAAGTTCAAGTTCATTAAAATCAATATATATTCTAAGCAACTTCACATATCAACACAGGAACTGCAGAAAGGTAAAAAACCACACCTCTGGATAAGTGAGCAATTAAAACTTCTTTCCAGCCCAAATGATTCTATGTTTCTTACATCCAAGCTGGTTTTGTGTCCTGTATTGGTAAGGTTTCTAAGCATTAGGTGGTCAGCCAGAAGGGGTTAGGATCTAAGTTAGTTCCAGTCCCACTATAGGACAGAACCAATGAGTTCCCTCACATCCAGAACATTCTACCACTTTGTCTACTTCTGTACCTGCCATGTTGCCAGAAGGAAAAGTTACAAATTAATAAACCAACCTTTCAAAATTCATGAGAGAGCTGCAAATATGTTGAAAGCAACTAAAGCACAGAACACAGCATGAGTTTAATCAGAGAAAAATTAGCTGCGAAAAGCTTTGAGTGATAGATGGGTAAGAAAGTGAGCAGAACAGCTGGATTCTTCCTCTGGGCATTGCCTGCTCATGTGAGAATTTCTATTGGCATCACTGGAGAACACTCTGTTTGTCATTTGTTCAGCTTGCTGCAGAGACCAAAGTAAGGTGGAGAGACAGTCTTAGCTCCATTTTCCCGTTTTGACCATCCTTGCACATTTGAGCAGGGTATTGAGGTATTTGGAAGAAACCTGAATACAAAAATTTTAATTCCTTCTTGTCTTCATTTTCAGGGTCTTTGACTGTTTCTGTGAAGAGAAACCTTGCATCAGTAATATTTTGTTGCACTATTTAATCTTTTCTGTAAAAGCAATGGTAATCACCTTCCATAAGCACCAGGCAAATTAAAATTTCACTCTATTAGCTTAGCTTTATGAGGTGCCATCCTGCATCCTTATGTGAAAAATGGATAAAAGCAAAACTGTTCTTGACTCCATGCTTATGTCGCTCTAGCCAAGTGATAAGAGAGTTGAACTCCAAGGTTTCCCAGTTTCTTTAGAAGTGACTGTTTATGATGGGAAGCTTGTGTGGAACTGAAGAGGACAAAGTTCCCCAAAATCAGTGGGAATCCAGTTCCTGGAAAGCATAACACTCATTTGAAGGCTGACTGAATATAAAATTAGAAGGATGGGGGGAAAACAATAACAATGCCTTTGATTTCAAAGGCATTCAAACTAAATAAAGCAATAGCCAGCAAACTTTTCTGTTGAAAGTTCTCAATGTGTAGATCTGGGTTTGCAGTTTCATAAATACTTAGGAGCAGAATGTATATAGTCACTTTATAGTCACTAATCTGCTTTTCTTTCTCTTCAAACACTTTACTGCTTTTTATCTTTAGGTTCCTCTTGTTTAACTTGGCTGTGTATTTATCTAAGAATGTTGAGGGCTGAGAAATCAGATTAATCACCCAGTTCGTGTGCAAAGACTAAACTGAAATGAT
The DNA here is from genome assembly GCA_024500445.1 of Entomyzon cyanotis. Classification (NCBI taxonomy): domain Eukaryota; kingdom Metazoa; phylum Chordata; class Aves; order Passeriformes; family Meliphagidae; genus Entomyzon; species Entomyzon cyanotis. The sequence goes on along the minus strand of JAKEPQ010001016.1, from coordinate 64,833,685 downwards.
GAGTCTTTGGCAAGGATGCTCAGTGAGTATTATTCAGAGACCATTTGCAGGAGAAATGTATGAGTCTGTAAGAGATGCATCAGTTTTATCAGTTAAGTGCAGCCATTGGAGGTTCTGTGGTTTAAACAGAAAATATTAATCTTGAAAAGTATTTCAAGGCAGTATAATTTCTTGCTCGAAGGTCTTGCTCTCCAAAAGCTCTTTTACACCTAAGAATAGGTTGTGGTTGAAGAAAATTGCCTTCTCTTGTGAACAGACTTAAGAAATACTGTGTTTGAATGTAATGGGAAGATACCCACTACAGCTGTTAATGAAATTCTGTGTACCCAGCATCTGCCAGCCTGGATAAATAATTACAGTCCTTGGATAGTTCTTTCCCCTTATGAAGCTGTGTAATTTGTGGCAAAACATTAGAGTTTGGTATCTCAAACTAAAACCTGGAGTTATTCTCACTGTTGTAATGATGTCTGAACACTGCTGCTTTCTTTCATGGTGAAGAACCAGAGGGATGAAGGAATCAATAAAGAGCCCATTTTAATTGAGCATTACATAAGCATCACTTTTAGGGATATTAAGGCCTCATCTACACTGCAGAAATTAGTGACTGAGACTGAACATTGGATCCCAGTCATCCCCACTACCTTGCCTGGTTCCATTTTTTGCCTCTCTGGCCAGGTCTGTGAAAGGCAAATCTGCAACCTTCTGCAGTCTGTTTGCATACAAATCCCTCAGCATCACTGAGTCATCAGGTCAGGCCGTGGTCTGCTTTCATCTAGCAGTACAGACAACCTTTCAAAGACCAGCTCCTTGCTCAATATTTTATTGATTTACATTACACCTTTCTGTGTTAGACCGGTGTTTCTAAAATTTATTGCATGCTTCTAGAAACTGGGTAACTCAGGGGATGTATTTGTTTGGCCAAATTCCATAGCATTTTCTTTGGGAGATGGGGCATAATACATTGGCTTGTACTACCAGGTAAAGGAATATAATTTATTTTAAAGTTTCAAAGAAAATGACCATTTGTAAAAACATACAGGTGGAAGAAACATATATGAAAGAATAAAACCAAAGATTGTTTCAGCCCCTGAAGGTTTGAGGCTACATTCTTCCTCCACAAATCAAAGGCAATTTGTTCACTGTCAGAGGAATGCACTCCACAGGCTGTTGTCACTGCCTGTATAACATACATGCCTTGGCCTCTGCTCCAGCAAGTCAGAAAGGGTACATTTCTAAGAAAAAGCTGCTCTTTAATCCTTGTGAAAGATAGTTCCTCTGAAGGAACATTTTCTTCTGCCTTTTTTTTCACTCTTCTGTGGTGTTTCCTGATCATATGCATGAAATCATGTTTCTTTAAACTAAAATTAATTTGAAAACCAGTGATACATTACAAATAAGAATAAAGAAACTTATTGTGTAGTAAGACATAAGTGAATACAGAGAGGAAAAAATCCCAGGCAAACCCCTGAAGCTCCTATGTAACATGCAATTTAAATTTAGATCACCTGTATACCTTTACCATCCCCTGCACTTATTTATAACATATAGGCTTTAACAAAATCTTCTGGGCCAAAGACTTCTGCTATAGTGCACAGAGTGAGCTAAAGTCATCTTCAGTCATCTTTTTCTCCACAAAATCCAGCCTACATCTGTAAAGGTCTCATACTAATACCACCAAATACTGCAGCCAGGGAAGCAAAACCTCATCTTTATCACACAACCCTCTTAAAATAACACCCAAAATACCTGCTTGCTGAGGTCGCGGCATTGAGGACCCGTTTTCTCTTTATTACTGCTGCCCACTCTGTGCCAGTCAGCAGCAACCCTGACAGAATCCATAGCACTCCCAAATCCAGCTATCTGCACAACAAAATGCTGATTTCTTCAGCATCCAAATGCTTCAGTGAGAGGTTGAGAGAAATGGCAGCCAAAAATCTCCATACTGCACGACTAAACTATAGAGTGAACTAAATTACATTGTAACTGTGCAGGGAAACAGCTGCAGCACTCTCTAAGTTTTAACTGTGAACTCCTTTAGTGCTTCATACTAGAACTTCAAAGATAATTCAACATCAGTGGTTTTTTGGTGGGGAATTTTAGAAACTCCAACAAGGGATCTAACACAAACACCCCATAATTCTCGAACCTTGACAGCTCACAAAGGTAAAAACTCACCTTCTGTTTGGAAAAGAAGACTTGATGGCTGATGTATTATCACTACTGCTTTGGGAAAATGTTTTTCTTTCTCTGTAGTATTGAACTTGCTAAATGAGCTACATACCCCAGCTTTTCCATGGAAATTGAGGAAGGATAGAAGCCAAAGGACCCAAGGCTGAGAGAATAATATTTATATTTGTATTGGCAGAGCATTTATATTGGCAGTGTTATGATGGGTCAATTTACATTAAGTGCATCTGTGAAGGAAGGAAAGCAGCAAGGATGGGAGCTTCTTTCATTTTCTTTTTGAAAATTATAGGGTAAAATTTTTCACATTAATTTTTTGAAGTGAATTATTGTATGTGTTGAAAAGTTGGTATAGGAAGAATAACACAAAATTGCTAAATAGTTCATATTTAATTATTTTGTTGGTTTTAATACTTATATTTCTAACATAAATATTTGTGTTTTGTTCCTGTGAAAAGAATATCTGTAAACTGAACACACTGACATTCTATCTTCTGATGCAAAAAATAACTTTACACCTATCCATTCTTTTCCTTCCTTGGTCATTTGAAAATTCATATTGCTTGTTTATTTCAAACTCATTGAGCTATTTGGGAAGTTAAATATCCCTGGAGTACTGCTACAGTATTAATAAGAACAGAAATACTTTTTCTGTATTCTTAAAAATATGTTTAGGGTCTTTCTTTATGCTTTCAGCTGAGAAGTCAGGTCATATACTGGCAAACTTGTGAGAAAGACTGAGGTGGGCAGGTTACCCAATACCACAGAAGAAGAGAGGCAAGAATGTGTCATCCTCTGTATGCTTGATGAGAGACTTCCAAGCATGCTGGCTACAGTGTGTATGTCTCTTCAGTTCCTGTCATCAGATCACAGAAAATCCAGCCTACAAGGGACCTCAGTGGGAAGTGAGTTCCTTCTTTTGCTTTGCTTGCATGGTTTATTCCTGCTTTTTTTATTAAACTGCCTTTATCTTAACCCATGAGTTTTCTCAATTCTACTCTTCTGATTCTCTCCCCCATGCCACTGGTGGAAAGTGAGCAAGAACTTGTGTGAGATGGGGTGAAACCACAACAGGAGTGTTTATTCCAGCTGAAAGCTGTAACAGGAAAGCAAGACAACCTCAAACCAATATAACCTTAAGTATTGATAAGGTCTGGTTTAACCATTACTCTCACACTGTAATTTGCAGATCATACCTGGAAAGATCAGTCTGAAAAGAAAAAGGGCTCCTATTGCTAGGCTACTTCTGCCAAGGCTTAGTACAGAACAGATTTTTTCTTAGCCAGATTAGGAAGACACAACCTTAACTTACCATGAAAATGATTATTTCTCTTCATTTAAGTGTTATTATGCTATTCACCTTTAATGTGATTTGACTAATACATTTTTATTGAGAATAGGGCCACAGCTAGAGTAAGAATTTTTTTTTTTCAGTGTATATAAAATATTTATCCTTTATTTCTGGATTTTGACTGGTTTTGAATAAATCCACTAGAGGCTTCAGCTTTGGAAATAATGATGAAGAAATGTCTCAACACAAGTGGGAATCTTGCAGGCTGTCATAGCTGTAATGGTTCCCTTTTGCAAAACTTTCCATCTAATCTTCAGAATCTTTATGTAAAAGTGAGTTTTTTTCCTCAGACTGAAACTCTGAAATGCAGCTTTGCATCATGCTTATTTCTCCAGGAAGACTCTTAAATCACACAATGCATTAGAAGGGATTCCTATAAACAGGTTCATGATTTCAGCTTAAGGGGCTTTTCCATGTCTCAGAGAAACAGAATATCAAGGCTTAAAAAAAATTGCTTTTGCCCACTTTTAGCTACCTTCCAGAAATTATATGCTATCCTTTTTAGCCTGTATAACATATCTAGTTGTCCCTAGTCACCTCTGCAATAAGTGCAAGCAACATAGGTGACAAAAACTATTTTGTTCTTGGATGGCCTGAGTTGTCTGGAAATGTCTGTCTCTTCCCATCAATGATGAAAGAACCCAAGGCTGGGCTGCTGACATACGTACCTTATTTAAATACCTGAGGTTATGTGGAATGAGTCAGAGACTCACAGTGCAAGCACACTACAGAAATGGCTATTTCTAGTTTCCTTCTCTGTGCTGTTAGGAAGGCAGAAACAAATACTTGAACTAATTTTATTAATAATGTGTCAAACCTTTTTAATGTGATGTTACACTTTCATCTTGTCTTAATGTCAAATGCCATGTAACCAAGTCATGTCTTTTTGTGAACCATAACAGGGTTGCTAATAAAGCCCTTAAGGTCAGCCATTTAGAACAACCTTTAATTTAAACTGCACTAGTCTGTTAATTAAACATTATTATCTTTGATGCATAGCAGGCAGAGTAAAATATTTCCTTTTCCTCTTCATCCACCTAAAAGACCAAATGAGCCAGACCTTGTACTTGACCAACACAGCCACAGGCATGTTGTGCTTTGTAGACCTTTAACAATTTCTACTTTCTGAAGATCTGCAGTGGTCTTTCTCTCCCACAAAAGTTAAAGATCCTTGCATTTATCCAATACTACCTAGGAATGAAACACATCCAAAGATAAAAGCAAATATTTGACATAATAAAGAACATGACAGAGGATGTTCAGCTCTGAATTTCTTTCTTCTTCTATTCATATGTATTCACATTTGGCTTTTCCCTGTTCTCCAAAACATTCTGCGAAATCCTGCCTCATGAAGTCCTTGCTAGTTTGCAAGTGCTCCCCGACAAGTGACACCATTCTCTCCATAACAAAAGAGTATTCAATTTCTTGAAATCTTTCCTCAAAATGTCTCATTTTTGTAAAATATCTCAAGAACCAACATATTTCAACACTATTCTTTACAGAAGAAAGCCAAGTGTCTCTGCAAGGAGGGACAGTTTTGTGCAAGCATTTTCTGTTCTCTATGAAAAATACCCTGGAAGTTCAAATGCCAGTGTCAAAACTGAGCCCTGTGTAATGTTTAAAATGCAAGTTCCTCTTTGTCAAACCACTGCCATATTCAACATCTCTCCTAATTTTTCTACTTTAATTCCTGGAGTTGGAAAGTTTGGAAAATAATATTCTTTGCTCAAGTGAATATACATCTGAGGAGGCATAAGAGTGAGTTCATCTAACAAGCATTTGTTTTTATCATAAATCTTTTGTTTGACAATGGGTGCACATATTGATGGAGGCAGTGGATGAAGACATCCTTTGCTGTTTTAATCTTGATAGCTGAGGCTTACACTAAATCAAGGAAGGGAAAAGGAAGGAAGAGAAAAATTCTCTGTGGACATCTGGTGGAACAAAGAGAAGATAGATTAAAAGAATGAGCAGACAGGCCTAAAACAAGTTTGCTTTGGCTGTGTTGTTTTATTGTTTAATAAACCCTCAATGGAGACAGCCACGGGGTGGAAAAATTTGCACTGCAATAGCCCACAGAAGCTTCAGTCAGCATGTTTAAATACGCATCAGTTAAGAAGTCACTCTTATTTTAGGCTCGTTACACCTAGCACAGGCATGGATTAGTTGGTTTTTGGACAGAAGGCCAGAACCCTTTGTTGACATGGTGCTAAATCTATCCCAGGTTTGTAGGGAAGCTTGTAGGTGCAATAGCAGGGATTCCTTCAAACCAAAAACCAACTTCTGCTGCTGCCAGTCTCACCTTAACAGAAGTGTTGTGCACTGCTTGTTAGGGGATTGCACTACTGGTTTTTCCTGTTTGAGGCAGATATCCTGGCAATGTTTCTTACAAGGATGATGCAGAAAAGGAACTGAAATGAGAGATTCCCAGTGTACTTCATTACCAGCAAGTCCCCTCTTTGAGTTAATTACTTCTATCAAGTGTTCAAAATAAAAAGACGCTGATGTTAGATCATGAATAGATTAACTAGAACTGTGATTACAGGGTTGCAACTTGTGTGTAGCATATAGAATCTAAAGGTTATTGATGTCTTCTGAGACATCATTAATTACTAATTGCTGAAATTCATTTCCCCTTACGTGGGCTCTGAGCCTCCAGAATTCGAAATATCTGTTACCACAGGGTAGAAATTGCAGTTGATGCAGTAAATTGTCTAACCTGCTTCTACATTTTCAGTGCCGAGTGAAGTAATTCTTCCAACTGAAGCACACTGTTTCCTTATCCAGTCACAGGAGCAGGGATGTCTCTGGAATTAACTTAGATGTCTTATCTTGAACAGACAGGATCTCCCTCTGTGCATACCTCAGTCTTTTGACTGTATAAGGAATTTACTTGCATATTCTAGGAAAATTGCTTCACCACAACTAAATACTGCATTAAGCAGAAGTGCCTTGAGATTTAAGAACACCTTTTCCTAGCAGCAATAACTACAGCTTCCCCAGGGACACCTCATTTAGTCCTGCTTGATAATCTGATTCCCTTCTATAATAATGTGACCTGGATGAGGGAAGGCTGTGGATATTGGCCACGTGGACTTTAGTAAAGCCTTTGACATCATTTCCCACAGCGCTCTCCTGGAGAAACTGTAAGGTCACGGCCTCGATGGGATTATTCTTCACAGCTTAAAAAACTGTTTGGATGACCAGGCCCAGAGAGTGGTGGTGAATGGAGTCATGTCCAGTTGGCAGCTGGTCACTAGGGGTGACACCAGGGCTCAGTGTTAGGGCCTGTTCCGTTTAATATGTTTATCAATGATCTGGATGATGGGATTAACTGCATCCTCAGTCAGTTTGCAGAGGACACCAAGCTGGGTAATAGAGTTGGTCTGCTAGAGAATAGGAAGGTTCTACAGAGGGATCTGTAAAGGATGGATTGATGGGTTGAAGCCAATGGCATGAGGTTCAACAGGGCCAAGTGCCAAGTCCTGCACTTGAGTCACAACAACCCCTTGCAGCACTTCAGGCTGGGGGCAGTGTGGCTGGAAAGCTGCCCAATGGCAAAGGACCTGGGGGTGCTGGTGAACAGCAGCTGAACATGAGCCAGCTGTGCCCAGGTGGCCAAGAAGGCAAATGGCATCCTGGCCTGGATCAGCAATAGTGTGGCCAGCAGGACCAGGGCAGTGATTGTCCCCTGTACTTGGCATTGGTGAGGCCACACCTCGAATCCTGGGTCCAGTTCTGGGCCACTCAATACAAGAAAGACATTGAGGTGCTGGAGTGAGTCCAGAGAAAGGCAGCGGAGCTGGGAAGGGTCTGGAGCACAAGTTCTGCGAGGAGTGGGTGAGGGAGCTGAGGGTGATTAGCCTGGAGAGCAAGAGGTTGTGGTGAGGTGAGGCTCAGTCTCTTCTTCCAAGTAACGAGTGACAGAATGACAGGAAATTACCTCAAGATGCATCAGGGAGGTTCAGATTGGATGTTGGGAAAAATTTCTTCACTGAAAAAGTAGTCAAGAACTGGAACAGGATGCCCAGGGAAATAGTTGAGTCACCATCCCTGGAGGTATTTAAAAGATGTGTAGATGTGGCACTGAGGGACATGGTTTAGCGGTGGACTCAGCAGTGCTGGATTAATGGTTGAATGATATCAAAGTATTTTTCCAACTGAAAGGAATCTCTAACCAGTTAGAGGAAGACTTTGTATGTGTAGCAGATAATCTACTCACCTAATTCATACTATTTAAGAATCTGTGGACTTCTTACCTATAAACACAGAGACTTTTACATGATTTACAAAGCAAACATATAACCTGGTTTAGAGTACCTGACTCTTGCATGAAAAAATGTTTATCAAACTTTTTGAGTACTATAGCTGAGAGTCTGCAGAAATGAGTCTTCTGGAGACAAGGACCCAAACGTGCATATATCACTCCTCTCAGTTATGCAATTCATAGACTAAACATGTCTTCCTTTGGTGTCAAAAATGTCCAAATATTATCAGAGTCTGGTTTTTGTGAGGTTTTGTTATTTTTTACGTGGAAACTTCTGAGTGCACCTTTGCAGTCTTCTGACAAATATTCATATACACAGTGACTTGCTACACGTGGTTGCTGTGTTTCTGCTTATGTTTCAGGTGTGGGTTAATTTTAAACAGAGAACCATTCTTAAGATGCTGTTTTTCCAAAGTCATTCCTGCTTACAGAGTCAGTAATTCAGGCTTTTGCATCTGAAAGCATTGTAATGAGAAATTCATTGCAATTAAACATTAAAAATATTACTAAGAACATGACAACTTTTCATTTCAGTACTTTAAAATTATTTTCTCTAGGAATCGCTGAGATAGTTTTGAAAATGAATTATTATTGCTTTCTATCATGCCTATACTGGTTTCTATAATAACATGATATGGATGATATTAGCTATAAGAATTTCATTGGCAAAAATGTTAAAGTCCAAGTGGATTAAGAAGAAGAAACTGCAGACAAACAAAATCCTTTATTTCATTGAAATTAAGTGTTTTGACACTGACATGAAATTACCGATTTGAAATGATTTGGCATGTTTTCATTGAAAATTTCACGGAATTTCTGACATTATTGTGAAACATTTCTATTTCACTGAGGCTGTATTTTGCATAGAAAACTAGGAAGAACTGATGATTCCTTTTTAAAAGTCCTCTTTTGAGCAGAAGCAAACAGGTGGTTTTTATTATCATAACCAAACAATCTTTTTCTATCCTGCAGCATCACTTTCCTAGAAAACATGATCTATCTGAATATCATATTATTGTATTTCATATTTAATTTAGTCTGAAGCTGATTTCCCTGAAATATTTCCCCTGAAATTCTTTCTAATAAAGCCTGTACTCTTGTTAATTCTACACATCTTGAAATATTATTGAATTATCAAATTATTAAACCCACTCTCTCTTTCACACTGCCCCTTAGCCAGCCCAGGTTCTGCTCACAACTCAGAAAAAGAGGTCCTGGCCCCAGTAAGAGGGAGCACCTAGAAGACCAACTAGAGGTATTTGGCAGAGATTTAGAAGTTAAGCAGCTGCATGTCAGGTAAACATGGAGAGAAATTAAAATTTAGACATTTTCAAATCAAACCTTTAAAAAAGTTACTTCAGGACCAGGAAAACTTTAGAAAACTTAGTTCTGGCTTCTTTAGATAGGTCTTAACATGACACATAACACTGCATGGAGGCTAGATAAACTACTCATTTACTTTAGGTTTTTAAAGATAAAAGCAGAAAAAAGCTTATTAAAATGTTTGCAGCATGCTAATTTGAAATGTGCAAAATTTAACCTATTTACATCCACACAATAAGGTATTCCAAATTTACCAGTGATCCTGTATTTATTGAGGAAGAGAAAGATGAACAGCATAAACTAAGAATGGAAAGAATAAAATAAAGGAAAAAAGTAAACCCAACCCAAACCAAATCATCTAGTGTTTATTCATTTGAAAAGTAAAAAAGTTTAACAGTTACATACTTAAAAATTCCTGTTTCTTCTGTGTTCATATGAGAATGTCTCATAAGAAAGCAAAATGAGAGAGTACTGCCAATAATTATCACCTCATTGTTACTATATTTGAGCTTCTACAGCTATAGCTAAAATGAAATGGGACATTTAGCATGAGGCAAAACGAAACAGAGAAAAAAATGGCAGCTTGGATGTTCTTTCCCATGTGCTATGCTAAAAAATAATTGTGGGTAAGCACTGAAAACATACTTTTTGGCAGATACTTTCTGGTTCTGCCCCATAACTCTGAAGAGATATTATTCACCGTTTTGCCAGACATCATCCAACAGTGTAAACTTGAGAGTATAAATCTTTCAACCTCATTAGTTATTAATCAAGAAGACAGATGATTTTGTCAGGCAAGTCTCTTTGTTGATAACACACTGTGTTTTACCTCTGACCTGACTCCATGGACTGAGAATCAATACCACTGAGACGCCTTTGACAGCACATGAATGAGAATCACGGTATTGTGGCAAGTGTGAAAGGAGTGGAAATGACTGAACAGGTAGAGAGGCTATTGTTTGCTCCAGCAACCAGTATGGAATACATTTTGGAACACAGCTAAAGAATCTGCTAAAACTTGATTTTACTTCACTGAGAACCAAAAGGTAGGGATAGTGGGAAATATTTATAGAAATCAAAAATGTGTGTAAAATATGAGAGATCCACTGACTTGGAATTGTTTCACTAAATCAGTATGGCCTAATGTTTTCTATTATGAAGAATCAATGACGTAATCAGCTGTATTACTGCAACTTAATTAGGCACAGCAGTCAAATACAATTATAAAATACATTTCACCCTATCACTGCCTGTCACTGTCTCCATCTCAAATTAAGAAAATTCAAGCTTTGTGTTAAGGTTTCCAAAAGCAAAATATCATGAGAGGTCAGAATTTTATTTCAATGTATGAATTCTTGAGAAAACAGAAGTCCAAGCTTCAATTTCCTAAATGACTCTAAGACAGAATTGGAATTTCAATAAATAGAAATAGTGGTTGTTAAGTCTGGCAAAGCACGATCTGAAAATAATTTATGAAGGCACTGAGTATGTTGCCTGAAACATTATACTATAAAATATAAAATTATGCAATACCTTTCCTGAAGGAAAAAATGCCCATTAGAAGACTTATGAAGTCAGAGACCAATTGAGGTATTTTTCCATCCGCACTTCAGTAGTTCCCTACCTCCATGGTAGCTTCTTAGAATTACTAAATTGCATTTCAAATGAACAAAAGAATCCTTACAGGTTTGGTTATTATTTCTGCAAACCTTTCTAACATACATAATATATTAACACATTTACTATTATATTTTGCAGAACAGAGATTTAGTGGTGATAGACAGACTAGCACAGTTTAATACAGAAATTTCTTATGCATTTGCTGTAATTTATATGAACAGTACCATATAGTTACATTTGTCTTGCCTCTAGACTTCCATAGTTCACCTGACCTTGTATGTACAGATTCCTAATAAGATGATACAACATATTCTGACATGATGATGTGCAGGAATTAAGTGAAATTTTGGAAATATCATGGGAACTGTCTTCCTAATTCGCTTCTGTATCTTGCTTCTTTTGCTTTTGCATACACAAAAGAACTGGAGTACTTTTAAAAAGATACTCAGACATCTTCTGATTCCAAATTTATGCATACATTGGTGAAGCAAATGTATGAATTTTTAACTGTCATGGACACCAATACCCAGGAATTTCCATTTTGAATTCTTTATGAGAGAGAATCTGAATGTCAACATATTTGGGGGTCATGCATTGCTATGCATGAAACTTCTGTTTCAGTATCTATAATAGCCACTTTTTGAAGAAACCTCTCCATACAGGTACCTGTAGTACGTGTTTAAACACATGGATGCCTTTTTCTGTCAGACATGGTTACATTTAATTTAAGGTATGCTTTATATAGTTCTCATCCTATACTAAAGAGCACTTCAGAGCACAATTACTGAAGACTATGTCTATTCAAGTGTAAAAGAAAAAAGAGTTTCACAGAATCTGTGCTATAAGAGAACATTTTAAATTCTGATACTATCAAACTGTAACAACAGTTACAACTATTCAAATTCATCTAATTAAAACTATAAAAAGAGCATAAACCCAGTAGAACAAAAAAAGATAAGCAGCAATTTGTCTCAGTTAAAAGGATGTATTTCAGGCTCTTATCTATCACATTACTACTACAGAATACACTCAAATATTCTCCAGCACACTTACCTCTTTCTGACGGTACTTAATTGCCAGTTTCAATCTTGCAAGATCATTACCACTTTGTTCTTCTATCAAGCTATTATCATCTCTGTAATTAAGAATAATTTCCAATTCCCTGGAACTCCGTGTCTGATCCAAGAGATCTTTTGCAAATTGCTTGCATTGCCGTGACAGTTCTTCATACTCTGACTTAAACTCATTTTCAACTTTACTCAGTTCCTGCAGCTCCCAGCTCAGTTGAAAAGCAGTAAGGAAAGGATCCTCACTGGACAAAGCAATCAATGATGGGCTCGCCAGAGCCTTGTAGATGTTGAGTCTGGACCGAGAGTGGCGGAGGCTGTCCACATCTGAGCTCGAGACACATTCGACGCAGTTACAGCGCACCTCGTGTGGCCTGGGCACAGACACCCCTTTCTGCACAAGGAGCTTTATGATTTCATAATTGTTGGTGTGGGCAGCCAGAATAATAGGTGTGATATCTGGCGTAAATTCTGAAAATTGCTTGTCCAGAAGCACTGGTGGCACCTGTGAAAGAAAGCAAAAACCCTTACAGGTCTGCTCATTGAACAAGAGTTATAGAAATTTAATCTACAAATGGCTTACCAAGTAATACACTTACTGATGGAGCTTTATTTCTGCCCAGAGTTGAATGAAACACTTTAAATATAACAATTCAATTAGCTAAGATAGTGTCTTTCCAGTTAATAAATTGCTATAAACAGGGTGTGATTTTTCATAGAACCTGTTTATATGTAAACAATCCATGGGCAATGATTCATTAGAGCATATTATTAGGTAAACAAGGATGAGTTAGAAACAAATGTTTCTCCCCAGTCCCTTGAAGTGAGAAAGACAGAAATGTTCTCTCTTTCTGGCTTATCTCAGTGTTATAGGGAAGAAAGAATCATGGAGGCATAACTGTGAATCTCTGAAGGACATTTATTTTACACTACCAGGCTCCAAAGTCTTTCCCACATCAAGACAATTTATTTGATTGATTAAGAATATAAGCGTATTTAGCAAACATCAATCAATAAAAATGGTATTTGCATCATCACTTACAGACTGCCTTTGGTCCATAGCTCAATAATCAAGTACAAAACTCAATCCACAGAGCAGCGTAGAGAGGTGCTCTGAGTGGTGCTCTTTCAGGAGAAAGAAAACAGGAAAATATTTTACTCAAACTTATCTGAAGGCTAGGGAAATAGATAGCCACTGCAAGGAGGAAAAAAATGTTTGATGTAAGTCTCATGACAATGCCATGACATCATTGCCGGGTTGGAAAAACAGAAGCAGAGTGGGAGTGGTAAAATGGGATGGAAAGTCACGACTGGAGACCTGGCATTCAGGGCTGTAGTCACACATCCCTAGGGAAGCAAATCCTGCCAGGCCATAGTGTATTGCCGACCTTGAGTAGCTGTGCAGGATTCTGAGATGGTATGTGGAGCCAACAGGCAGAAATCCCTTTCCTCCCTTCCCATGCACTCAGACATGCATGCTTGGCTTGGCACAGAGCTTGTTTTAGCACAGGACTGTGGGATGACTGAGCTGTCACACCCACCCCCATGATCCCATGCAGAGGGAACAGCTATCCTCACAAGTAGATAGAGGTTCACAACCTGTGGTTCTGAGCCAAGCAGCTCCTGTGCAACTTCAATTCTGCTTTCTTTATTCCGAGGTACAAACAAAATAATGTAATGTGTGCAGATATGTAGAGAAATGGGTTAACATTACTCCTGAAGTAGGAACCCAGCTGAGAATATATTGAAGGTACGTATGGGTGGAGGGAATATTTGGGTACAAGAACAAGGAGAAGGTTTGTGTGGTGTGCCTCATCTCAGCTGTAGTCAGGACAAAAACCACATTTGGACATATGACAGAGCCCAGAGGACTGTGTGGCTCTGTCCACCCTGCTCTGTCAGGTCTCTTCCAGGGTACCTCTGGGACATCTGTAGCCTCCTGGCTGAACACTGCACAGGGCCCACATGGGGATGCCCATGTGCCCATTTCACTTCATTATTCCTGTCCGGTGTGAACTGGGGCTTGAAATCCATGTCTTTTTTCTCACCTGTCTTTGGTGTCAGTGGGGAAAGTGAGACCTGTTTCCAACCCCAATTCTCACAGGTTACTGTAGTCTCAGATTTATCTTCTATTTTACCCACATATAATATAGGAAAAAAGAACACTGCATGCATACACACACTTTCCCTGCTCTCTAAATTGCAACTGTGGCCAGTGCTTTTGAAGCTAGAAAGAGATGAAAATGGCAGTAGAGATTCAAACTTTGCATCAGTAGAAATGAGATTTTTGGCTATCATAGAACTGAAAAATATTTACAGAGAGGCAAGCGTTGTGTTCTGTCAGTGTCTTCTACAAGCAGTGAGACTCCCCCTTGGCCTCCGGTTCAGGGTATCAGGGAGTGAAGGAGAGAACTGCAAGGGCAGAAAACTCAAGGACAGAAAGCTGTAACTTCAGACTCACTGACTGCTAAGAGTATAACTCTGTCACTTCACATGTCGCCAGCTTTGTACTTTCTGACAGTACTAAAGTAACATTTGCTTCAAGCCCTGCCAGAACTGAAGGCTATCTTAAACATATCATCAGCTGCAAGCTCTGAAAAATTAAGACAGAGCTTCAAATAACATGGCATTACAGCGACTGACTTGCACATGAGGTCTATTTCCATAAAAGCTGCTTGCTTTTTCTCATAGCTTATCACAACCTTTCATCTTAAGCTAACTCAGATACAAGGCTAATGCACACATTTTGGAATTCATAGCATCAGAATTTACCCAAATATAGAAGTGTTTAATAAATCTTTTCAGCTGTAACTTACAGAAACATTTAAACTTAAAGGGCAAACCCTGACTTCAACTTTAATTACATCATGAATTTAACCCCTGACCCTTTACCTCCTATTTTAAGATTTTGTACTAATTTAAACCAAAGAGAGAATATCAAAGTAATAAGGTTAAATTATTCCCTCATCTGAAGCAAAATGAAGTACTTATCTTTGATGTACTGAGCGCTCTCATGGCATTCAGAAAATTTCAAAATTTAACTGTTGACCCAGAGTACTTGCTCTTAAGTCATCAGACTTACAATAAATTTTACTTTCAAACTACTGAAAATACTTTTTTTAAAGAGAACCAAACCAAATAACCCACACACACTGATGTTGGCCACATATTCTGAAGTTTTGACAGAACACTCACAGAAAACATGAATCTTCCTTAAATCCTGGAGCATGGAAAGCTACTAAGTTTTACAGTCACTGACTGTGACTGTGACTTCCCAAGGCTCACAGCAGTATAACTATATAATACATTTTGGAATTAGTGTGCTAAGTTTGAGGCTGCTTATACTTGACAACGTCAAACAACTTTTGTCTTCTTACATTTTGTTGAATATTTTCTGCTTCAACACTATTTATGGGGCTGAACGAAGAGGTTTGGTCACTGTGTATACTAGTTACTAAAGCCTTATGGTGATTAATAGACAAAAAGAAAACAAAACAGAAAAGGATAAAAACCAGAAAGGATAGCTCAAAATCTGAACACTTCAGTGCTCAAGGGCACAAGATTTTTTTGTCACGTTTCTTTTCCCTGCTCTCAATGTAAGTGGAAATGAGTCAGTCTGGTTTGGATATCTAACAGTTCTTTTAGATACCAAGTGGAATAGTCCTCTTCAATGTGTTTATATTCTATGTATGGTCTGTGTGAAGAGAAGCTCCTTTGCTGTGACAGAAAGAGAAATCTTGGTTAAATTAACGCCAGTTAGGTCTGAGACGTTTCCCTGTCCCCATGACATCGAAGGAGAGACTGACAGCTAATAATCTCTTAGACGTCTGGGAAACAGGAAAAATATAACAGTCAGTTTGGAAAAGGAAGAATGTAAACTCCATGTGTGTCCCTTTCTCCATCTAGATTTCTCAAAATATCTCTCATTACTGCAATGTCTTGACAGACTGAAAACTGTAGTGTCCATTTAACTACTGCTTAAGTGCAAGAGCTCAGAATCTATGGAAATCTATCTCCTTGGGCAAACAGACAGTTTCCCTGGTTCTTGTCTTTATTTATTTGCAATTTTTTTTTCTTTTATTTCCAAAGGAAAGCAATTCGATTCCTCATGGTTTCAGGTAGTTAGGGGAATAAACTTCTGAGTCATGACCATCATGACAGCATGATGGAAAAAAAATCTAAAGCAAAGGAAAAAAAGAATATATGACAGATAAGATGAATACTTATGTCATGCAGTACCATGTTATATAACGAAAATAATGCCATAAAAGTGTGTCATCAAGGTCTCAGCTGCTTTAGCACTATTACTCTATAGCCGTCATCAGCCAAACACTTTGAAAATGCTTAACTCTACCTGTCTGCACAGCCCACAGCACATAAGTTATCCCTGTGCATACACAGTTCCATATTTTACTTCCTGGCTTGTTGAGTTCTTGGTTTGCTATTATTGTATCATTACTGTATCACCTGAAATACATCCTAATTATGACAATTGAAGTAGTTCCCCCTGGAAAGGGTTTAAAAAATTCCTCCTACCACAACTCCTTTATCATGGACTAACTCATGGATAAACATCCAGACAAACTAAGTAACTTGAAGATATAATGTCAAGATAACTTGAAATCAGTTATCACAGCACTGGAGGGGTCCTGAGAGTCATGTTGAAACTATCCTTACAAGGCCACACAATCAGCAGGACTGCAGTGGTGGCTCCTGGCTGTCTGCAAGTCCCTTTCCCCATCCCACGGTGCTCACTGTGCTTTGCACAGCTGCCATGCTGTGTGGCCACCCAGCGTGTAAGGCAGGCAAGTGGGTGGAAGTGGCCAAGCTGAGCACAGGGACAGCATCTTTTCAGATGCTGTCCCTGCATCATCAGATGCATCATTTCAGTCCATGCAACACTCATCTGCTGCACTGTCATTGCTTTCCAGAGGCAACTTCCCTGGAAAGGGTTCTACTTGTTTATCATCCTTGAACTCATTCCACTGCCTAAAGGCAAGTACCACACTCTTAATCTGCTACTGAAGTATTATCTTTCATTTTATAATATTCTGCCCCCATGTCTATCTTTTTGTTCCTTTTTGTACGAAACAGATGTATCCACAAAACCAATGTAGGAAACAGACATATAACAGATGCAGAAAACAGATGTATCCTGGGGTCTTAGGCACTGTAAGTTGACTAACAACAGTCTGAGGAATAAATGTAAATGTTTTTTTAATATTGTAAATTCTTAAGAATGCACACTTTCACAAGATTCAATTACAACCTGTGTCCTTTAACATTTTCATACTCCCATTTCACCTCAGCTCTGGCAAGGTGTTTAATGCTTGTCTTCCAGATTTCTTATCACTGGAGTCTAATGTAATTCCAGTTATTTATTAAAGTCAGGTAGATATAGCAAAATATATTAATTAAAAATCACATATTTTTGTGTGTACATTTTAACAAAATATTCTGAATTATTACTATCTATTTTGAAAAATTCCTTTCTTCCAAAATTTGCCTATAATCTAACAATAGGAAGGGCCAATTCCACATTTTTTAAAATTAAATTGTTGTGATTATACTATATAATTATTATACAATTACTATACAATTCTAACTATTTATTTTATAAAATGTCCCTAATATTTTCTTATGAAAGAGTTAAATTTCATTTCAGCCAAGAAAGACATCTAGCAGAGAGGAACTCTAATAAGCAACCCAAGATATAGATCTAATTTTACATAGCTGAATTGGGTAAGGTAAACACTCCCCCTAGCATAGAGCTCAACAAAATTTATTCTTCAGACACAAGCCATGTGCTAACTAGCTCAAAACTTGATTACTGTGCTATCTCATGCTGATACTGACCCACAACTAACCATGGCTTGTGTCTCCTAACCTGCATTACTGGGATGTGAGACAGGTATCATTCAAAAGTACTGCATTCATCATTTTTGCCAGTTCTCCAGGATTTGTGGAAAGAGGGTATGAACAGTTAATGCTGAGTGTGTTACTTTAGGAATTTGCTTTTTGTCTATCTCCTATTGGTAGGGGGGAAGATGCTATTTTTTGTCCCTGTGTAAGCCTTCCTCAATGTATATCACATGTCATAATGTATTTCTGAGGCTCAGGCCTAAATGCCCTCATTTGGTGCTAATTTGAATGCATTACTGTTAGCTAAGGATGTCTTCCTCCACTTAAAATAGTGTTTTATGTAATATCATGTCCGTTTATTTTGCTGAAAATTTACTTTCAGCTTTACCAGGACAAGACTGGAACAGAGATGTTCCTATCACATTTAAGGAGGCTTCAGTGCTTGCCTTTTTATGAGTCTGTGAATTCTGAAAAGTTAAATTTACAAGCATGAGTTATTTTCATCCTAGTTTTCCCAAGCACAAGCTGAATTTTCAAAACCTTGAAAGTGTTTTGTTTTTTTTTATCAGCTACACTTAACCTACACTAAGATGTGAGTTTTCTAATGCTTGATCATGCTCATATTACAGCTGAACCACTTTGTGTGTCACTGAAGTCACAGCATGGACTGATCACTTCCAGTCTCTGTGACAGCCACATTGCACAAAAAGCATTAATGTAACACATTAAGAAAAAGAATTTGACCAATCTGTTCCTAAAGCTCTGCAGTGGTGGGTGGATATGTCACACCATTTCCACACAATGTTTCTGATACTTCATATGCTTTACCTTTGTGCAGTTCAAGCCCATAAATTCTTGTTCTATGAAATGTGGATACAGAGAATACTTTATTTCTTTGATTAGTTTCTGTTTTCTCATTTTTCATTCATATTTTCCTTATGGGGGTTAGAACAAGATAGTCTTTAAGTTCCCTTCCAGCACAGGCCATTCTGTGATTATACAATTCTATGATCTGTGCTCATTCTGACATGATTAGATGTGATACTGACTTTGAACAGTAATATGGTATTGTCCAGTCTCTTTATGTTAATCTTGTTTTAATATTCCCTGCAGAACTGTTATCTTAATTGTTTTCAATTCAAATATATACTTGGTTGATTATTTCTGCTCTACTTAGAACCTTACATTTTTTTTCTCACCAAACTGTTTTATTTTTTACAGAAATAATTTCTTGCTTGCCAAAACTTAAATTCCAAGTGTGCTCCTGCAACAGCCTTGAGATCGCCCCACATTGTCTGTTGTCTAGAGAATTAACATGCTCTCTGTTTAATCTAAAATGTCACGAATAATTGTATTGATAGGGATAGACCCCTGCAGGACTGCTCATTTCATACTTCTGTTGAACTCATACATCCTGTTTCTCCAAGTACTGTTGGCAACTACTGTGAGTATGGTTTCCTTAGTCTGTTTTTTGAGTGACAGTTTATGAAATCTTACAAATCTTGAGCTATATGATATGTACTGCTTTCCCAATATACAGAGCTTGCTATCTGGTGATGAATGATAATTATATTGTTATGATAAGACTTGCTCCTGACAAATCTTGGTAGACTGGTATTCATGTCTATATTTTCCTCTAGGTGCTTACAAGCAGAATGTTTGACTATTTCCTTCAGGATAGTCCCTGCTGTAAAAGAACTCTACATTTCTTTTATTTGAAAAATGAGAATAGAAAATTGAAAGGGAATGCTGTAAAATGAATTGATAACAGTTTTCCAGACAGAAGCAGAGGAAAATATATTGGATTTGATAGATTTAGGACACAAAGTTGTTGGGTGGGACTGATGTCAAAGGACTTCAGAGCTTTATTTCTCTCTTTTTTTTTTGTTGTCTGTGTTTTTGTTGCTGTTGCTGTTGTTGTTGTTGGTTTTGTTTTATTTTTATTTTTTTTAATTACTCCTCCCTGTATCTCTGAAAGAACTCTGACCCAAAATACTGCCTGTACAGAAAACTTCTCATTTCCAATCAATGTTTTCCTGTGAGCATTATTAGTGAATGGATGTGCTGTTTCATCAGTCAATGCCAGTAGCTCAAGCAAGGGTGTGAAATTGCTCAAAACAAGACACTCAAGAGAAGACTGCCAGGATATTTAGAATTTGTTTTCAGCTATGGAATTTACACTTTATCCCTCACCACAAATGATTTTTAAACAGGTAAAGGAGTATTCCTAGTAAGATTTCTGGGCATTGCTTGACTGTTCATGACAAGAAGTGACAAGCAAATGCTGTCTTCACTCAAGGGACAGTGAAAAAAGAAAAGTAAAATGATTTGGAAACACATGAGAGCTGAGAAAGAAGATCTTATTATGGAAAAGATCAAAGGAGAATTATTTATTTCCATTATAATAAAGCTCATATACACCTCTGTCAAAGCTTGCATGATGAGGAAAGTTAATACTGAAACATCCTGAATGTTCAAAGTCAATCTAGTTTGGTCCTTCCCATCTGAATGGTTTTTTTTAATGGATGCATAGATATTTTTCTCAAACAAAGAATTGTTCATAAAGGCAAAATTATTTTAGTGAAACTTAGGTCTGATATTCAATTTCTGAGAAACCATGTCTGTGGTCTGATTAAAAAAACATGGAAAAGCTGTTTATTTTTCTTGTCCCAAAATGGCTCCAATAGTTGGCTAGAGAGGTGTAAAGAAATTGGCTTGCTTTGACAATGAGGTCTTCAGAGAAATGTCAGAGAAAAAGGAGTTCTTAGAATCTAAGCAGGATCCTTTGTTTATCCCCGAGCTCCTTAGATCTAGAAACAAGAAAAGGCATCCCACTGGCTACTGAATTATAAAGATGGTTTTTGAAAAGGAGCTTTTGCAGAAAAGATAGTAACAGATTGGTTTCCTCCCTGGGTATCAACAAACTGTTTAGGAGATACAAGTGTCTCAGAGGGTGGGAATTAGCTAAACTTCTTTGCAGCTGATTACAATTATTTAACATTGTAAAGTAATTTGAGATATCTTCATGGCTGGGAAGTAAATTTCATGTTTGAGAAAATTAAAAGGGTTGTACTCCCAGAGAACAAAGTGGGAATCAGGCAAATTTGCAAAACACTTAAAGAAAAATATCTTCTCTATTTTAAAAATATTAAGAGAAAGGAATACAAAAGATTATGGCAGGGACAAAGAAACCTGTATTTTCAGAAGATGCAGAGGAATTTCATAGTAAGCTGTTTTGTAAGTACATTATTCCCAGTATGTTATTCAGCGGTCTTTTCTTTAGCAGCAGCTCTAGCTTTTGAACCATACTGTAAGTTTCCCTTATTTCACAGATGCAAAACAGAACATTTTTTCTGAAGTATACAGAGGAGCCCAAGGCTCACACAACTATGGTAGGATATACTGGGACTGAAATATATATTTGAGAGGCAAAGGATTGAAAACCGAATTTTGTTACAGGTTGATGATACTCTCAGCTGGGTTCAATTCCTTAAAATACACACTTTAGGATCCTCCTTGCATACAAGAATCAATTCAACAATCCTCCTGCTTATGAGGTTTTGGGAGTATGTAAATAAACAAGATAAGATTGCTAGAAATAAAAGCATTCCCTTTGAATTTCCACTGCAAAGTGATCAAAGGAGAAATGGGAGAGATGTGCATTACTATAACCTGCCCTACACAGTGAGAGATCAGAGGCAGAATAGTTAGTTACATGTATTTTAGGGTACATTGCTAGAAAGAAGCCTTTGAAACTGATGCTAAGGAGAATGGATTGGTTCTAACCCCTCAATACTGTGAGCTCTCCTTGTTTCAAGTTAGTTTTATCTTAGTATTGTATTCCTCTTGAGTTTACTATTGGATTGGACCTTGATCTGTACGGACCTTACACACATGCTGCATCCTAGTAACAAATGTGTAAAGAGGATGGGCTTTAGGATATGGAAAGGTTTGCTATTTGAGCCTGTGTAAGCATATTTTTACTAAATTCAGTGCGTGGTAGTAAGCAGAGACTTAATAAGCAAAGTTCTAAATGAGCAGGGAGCAGAGAAGAGAAATTTAATCTTATCAGCCAGATTGCTTGTACTTACAGTAAACGTAATAAAAAACGTTGGTAGC
This sequence comes from Entomyzon cyanotis, assembly GCA_024500445.1. Taxonomy (NCBI): domain Eukaryota; kingdom Metazoa; phylum Chordata; class Aves; order Passeriformes; family Meliphagidae; genus Entomyzon; species Entomyzon cyanotis. The sequence goes on along the minus strand of JAKEPQ010001016.1, from coordinate 64,811,892 downwards.
AAATAAAATGGTGGCAGACTTTTTTGTATTTCCTGCAAATATTCAGCTGTATCTCGGCAGTATATAATATGAAATGATAGGCTTTGAGGGTAGATATTTAAGGTTTCTTTTTTTTTTTTCCTGCCAGAAGACCTCACACACTGTGACAAGCCTGCAAACTTAGATAATATTTTATTACCAACCCTCAGCAGTGCTTTAGTAGCTGAGTTGAAAGGGGAACTAATTTTGCCTCCTGCCAATCTGGGGCGAAGATATGGAAGATATGAATCCTGGCATGGGCACAAAGTACAATTAAAACACTTCTGTCAGCACAGTATGTGACACATGTATCTTCTATCCATAAAACAGTTGGTATATTGACAGGCTAAATTGGTAGTCTCCCAAGACACGTAAGCCCCTGTTATCACATTAATGGACTTTGTCAGTCAGTCCATTGTGACTTTTGAATTTGTTGGATTGCTTCAGCTGGATGTTAACATGAAAGAATATTAGAAATATTAAACTCCTACAAGTTTCCCAAAAGAGATGGATGTTTGAGATCTGAAGAAATTTCTGGAGTGTGAGTGCAGCTATGTTATTAGACACCAGAGAATTCATACAAAAACAGGATACTATGATTGCATCAGCCTCTTCAAAAGCTTTGATGAATGTTCATAACATCAAAGAGAGGAAATTCAATCATGATGCATATAGCTATGTGGAAATCAGATTTCATAAATTTCACTGTTCATAGAGCAATTTGACAAGGGATGCCCTGTGACATGAGCAAAGGTAATGGTGGGGTGTGGAAGACTATATATGAGCAAGCTTCTTGACAGTGGTGTGTTTCTGTTTTTTAAATTATCCTAGGGTCTCACCATGGCTGAAGGTTTGGAAAGTAATTTGTTTTATAGATTATTATTTATGATTGCGTGTTTGACTCACAAAGACTAATGGTCACTTTGAAAAAGTCTTCCAAATTTTACTCTTGCATACAACTTATTTAAGAAGTATGTCCACAGGCAAGTTCAAGGTAACTGCATTTGAGAACAGTGGTGCCACATAGACAAAGAAGAACTCTAGACTGGTGGTTCTTTGAAAATATATTTCAGTGGACCACTGTTCAGCATTGGATTGCCTACTTTGTGTCCATCAGAAACTGCTGTGCTTGAGTTTCTGTCAATGGTAGGTGGTCCTGCTCCTAAAATCTTTTCTACACTGGGCACTGTCAGAAAGAGGATATGTTTCAGAAGAACCTACAGGATGGTATTCATCTTCAGATTTAAACACCTAATTATAGGCTGTATACATGAATTAGGTTTTTAAGCTCCTGTTAAGTTTCCTATTTCCAAGCTCCAGGAAAATCTAGGGCTCATCCCAGTTGCTCACATGTTCTGTGACATAACTGCAAGGCCACAACACCTCTCACAGATATTCCAGGATGCCTCATATTTCACTTACCCACTACATGTGAGCTTCTGACAGAAGCTTCAGCCATCTGAATGGGGGGCAAATTTCCACCCCCTTACATACATGTATCTACATACATATATTTATATATAGCATATATTTATACAGAGCACAGATCTCAATCTGCTTTATCAAGGGCAAAAACATTAACTGTTCCCTGAGAGGCTGCTCTAGGCAGAAAAGATGCTGGTCTGTTTCTATTGCTCCTGTAATGCTTATAAATTTGTTAATTGCATAGCCAAATGTACAAATAATTGTCAATGGGGATTTCTAGACCTTAGAAGACAAGACTACCTCAATTAAAAAAGGTTCTGTTTGTTGAACCTCTCGGTCTTAAATTTATACAACTGGCCTCAGAGCTGATCCTTAACCTGTTTTCAGGCACTGAAAAACTGTTAAAATCTTTAGATGAAACAACCTTTGCAGTTGCTGTCAGGAACGAAAGCAAGTTGGTTTGGCAAAAAGGACACCAGGCATGGAGGCTTGTGAAGATGACAGTACAGGACTACTGACTGTAGAAATCAGGGATTTTGACATTTTATTTTTTATTTGTATGCTGTCCATATTCTAATTGTAAAATTGGGTGAGTGCTGTAAAGTGGGGCTCAAAAAAACATAAAAAGAAGGGAAAAGAAATCAGTGCAGAAAATATGACTTCGTGATGAGAAATCTGACTTTTCCACAGACCTTATTTTTTAATTAACTTTCTAAAGATTTTGTGGGTTTTATTCTAAAGGGTTTAATTTATTCTAGATTTATAAATATTTTTGCTAATCTGAATATTTCTCCTCATGGTAGGAAAGTACTTTCATTCCTAGCCTGAGCTTAAAACCAGAAATATGAAAAAGCCAGGAAATAATGACAGAAAAGTACTTAATCTTTCTGAATCTGTAACATTTCAAGTTTAGGTAGAAATTTGGTTTCTCAATTGCCTTTAAAATAAATCAGTACTTGTCACCATCAACATTTTCTGGACTTCAGCAAACTGCCAAACCAGAGGATTAGATTCATAGCTGGTGAAACTCATCCTCAATTACATTACCTTCCAGGAATCTACCTGGGACGAACCTGATAGTCATAATTTTTTTTTATGTTGCAAATAAAAAATGGCTCATCATTTTGTACAGGTCAAGAAACTATCATGTTTCCCCATGTTTTAGCATGTGTCTTTTGCTACTGCTTCAACCTTGGAATATTATGATTTAGCATTTGTTACAAGGTGATGAGTGCATATTGTAGAACACATTGCCTACCTCAACATTGAAATTGCTAGCAGCTCTGTTTGATGGCACAGGCATACCAGTTCTGGAGTATTTCTTTAGTAATTGTCACAGGTTTTTCTACTCATCCACCCACCTTAGCTGTGATGCATATAAACACAGACAGTTTGGGTTTATTGCCAAGACATAATGACATTTATGTGCAGCTTTTTTTGAACCTGAAAACAGCCAGCAACCTTCTAAAAATCCAAGAACAGTACTTCTGTAAATTGTTATCTCCATCTCATATGCAATTAGTCAGCTCCACCTTTATGGTGCACCTGTGCTACACGCTGTGTTCATGTGCACAAATGGTTCAATGAAAGACTGAATATGTGGATAGGCTACTATATCTATTTCATCCATAAAATGAAATATCTCCTACACAGCCTCTCCCATTCATCTGTCTTATCAATATGTCAGAAAATTCTAACTAATCAGAGACCACTGGGAAAAAAATACTCAGCTACCCACTCAGGCAGCTAGGAGTGGGAAGAAACAACTTTTTGCCTTCACATTCCACTTCAAGAATGTGTACTTCAAGCTTGACAAAGTATCTCTGCAATGCCTCCTCCATAGTCATTACTAGCTAGACTGTCATTAATCAGAACATTCAAAAATGAAATTTAGTTCATAAACTTCTGTGGAAACATTTTCAAAACAAAAATGATGCTGGAATCTCAACAGGCAAAAAGTATCCCACAAGGGATTGTGACTGGTATTTTGCAAAGTTACTGGAGAAAGAGTTTTAGATAAGAAAACTACCAGGCATTATGCAGTGCTCATAAAATGTTTCTTTCTGCCCCTGCTTGATCAATATAACTCCCAGTTCAGTAACTAGGGGAAAATATAAAAGAGCAATATGTGAAGTCCATTGCAGGTGTGCAGGGCCTACAGCCTGTACACATTCCCTGGTCTTCCCCATGGTAACCACTGTTACCACAGGGAAGGAAGCACAACCCTGACACAGGAGCTTTCCCACATAAACCATTGGGCTGTGTGGCAATGCACGGCTGGGAAAATGGTATCTCATGAGGCTTGGAAAGAAAATAATGGGCCAAAGCTGCCTAAGTGCTCTGCATGCACTAAGAGAGACTGAGACTGAAGCTGGGCTAGGAGGGCAGCTCCAAAGAAGAGCACTGGCTTCATCTCAGGACCTCCTCAAAGGGCAATATCAAGTAGTCCAAAGATACTAAGAGTCATGAAAAGAACAGAGTGGGTGATGTGGCCACATGTAGGGAATTTCCTAGGAGATAGGAGCTCTGTCAGGCCTGATAGGAGCTTTGTCAGAAGAGCAGAATCTATACTGCCAGTATGTCAGGAATGGAAAATGACTCTTCAGACTCTGTGCTGCTTTCATGCTGTTTCCTGACTTTTCACTTTTAGACTTTTTATCTGCTTCTGGGAACAATGCCAGACTGATGGAATTTTGCCTGCAAAGCTGTCTAGCCTTGCTGTCTGTATCCCTTCCCAGATAGCTTAGGTGAGTGCCTGAACATCCATGTAGAAGCCTGCTCCACTGGCCTAGAAACTACACTGTACCATATCCTTTCCACACTTCCTCACACAGGAACATTCTCTTATCCTGGCTGTTCTCTCACATTCTTTCATTCTCTCCAAAACTATATAGCAACACTGATTTAAAAAAAAAAATATAAAATCAGATGTTGAGATACATTTTGGCATAAGATCAGTCAATGTTTTTTCTGATAAGAATTGCACCAGTAGATTCAAGTGAAAGGCAGCTTGTATTGTTGTCCTCTTCTTTTCTGCCTTCTGACACTCCAAATAATTATCAATCAGATACATGCATCAAGATTTATAAAATATAACTTCAGCCTTTGACAGCAAAACACTGTCCTTTCTCTCTCTACCTCCCTATAAGTCCCATGACAGCAAGCTTTCTTACCAATCCACCTGATGAGCTCTTCCTGTCCAAGGGTTCACAATGGCTGCTAGCACATAAATAAATGGTAGAAAAATAAATGCCAGAGCCTGCCTGAATTCACATGTGGTTTACAAGATGTCAGAGCTCTCATCTCCTTACACATGACTTCTCACCTCACCTCTCTCTTCCCATGCCATTCCTCATACCATAAAAGCACAAAACCAGACTCAAAACAAACACAGCTTGCCGTGGTTACCCCCTACACAAAACTTTCATCTCCTTCCTTTCAGTTCTTTCCCTCACAGATAAAAGCTAGAACATACCATACCTAATGTCTGCCATGAGCAGAGAGAATACTAAAGAGGCCCCTACATATTGAGGAAGAAGGGTTGCTCATAGTCTGTCTGAAGAGAGAATGGTAACTATCCTTTTCTCTTCCTGAGATTTTTTCCCAACTATTTAGACAACAGGTTGAGCTTACCCTTTCTTGTACCTTTGAGAAATTGCCAGGAAAATCCACGAAACCCAACAAAAAAAAGTCGTATATGCTATGGACTTGCATTTTTAGAGACTGACATATTGAGAAGCTGAACCCGGGCTCCCTGGCTTGCCTTTGACTAGCACCATAAGTAGAAGGCAGGGGTTTTGCATAAAGTAGTTTATTACATGACTTTACTGGTTGCCTCAGGAGAGCAAAAAAGACCATGAGAGTTGCAGCATGCGGATATAGTTTATTTTCAGCCTCCTACTCCCATCACCATCCAGCCGGTGATTTCTCCATTTCTCTGCATGCGGTAAGGATGCCAGAACCTTTGGGGAAGCCAGCCTAAGGGGGATGTTTGATCTGCGTATCCAAAGCACCCACAGACTTAGTAATCAGCTACACAGGAGATTCACCTCCCAAACTGTCTTGATGGCTGCTAACTTTTGAATTCCAAACTGACTAGATGAAAGCTGCAGAGGCTGGAGTCTGTCAGCTTCCACCTTCACAGAATCAGAGAATCGTTTAGGTCAGAAAAGACCTCTAAGATCATCAAGTCCAACGTTAGATCATCAAGTCCAGCCTTGCCATAACCTCCACTCTGTGCCCAGCAATGTTTTCACATTAATTGACTGCCACACCACAAAAGGAGTGATCCAGGCACATATCACACTAATCACATCCTTCCCTGTCCCAAAGTTCTCCTTCCTCTAGCAATTCCTTGTATTTGCAAATGCCAGTCTGGCATTAGCTCAGTATTCTTTTTCAGACGGATACAGAAATCTGTCCCTAGAGTGTCCACCCATTAAAAATACCCTCAAGTATCACACAACTGACATCTAATAGTGAACAAGAAGGCACAAAAGCACTGCCATGTGCTTTTTTTTGCTAGTCAGGCCATGCTGTAAACACTGTCAGATTTCCAAGCCCTAAAGCAAGTCTGTCAGCTAATACAATGCTACAGGGATCCAAGTCTAGTAACTGAGACTTCAGCTTCCCTTCTGTGATTTGCAGCATCCTCAGAAGGCCGCTACACCTCTACTTCATTCTCCCCTGAATATACATGAATATCTAGATGGTCAACTACCCAGCTAGTGATCAATGTCTGGGTTCCTTAAGCAGTAGAGCACAGTATGATTTAGATAAAGGTATTAATTTTTTTATGCTGCCTAACCCTTAGCCCATCTGTGGATGGTGCATGCAATTTAACAAGACAAAAATGTTTTCTGCAGATACTATATTTAAAAGAACAACTTTCCCCCCCACCCTTAATTGGGCATTCAGCTATCTATCAGGGTAAGCAACAAGTGACTTGGCAGATAATTCAGGACATATGGCTTTGAAGAATGGTAATTTAAAAGTACTTGGACAAGTTTCCTCAACTCATTCACATTAATTTGTGCTATTCTCTTTTACTTGTGTTCTAGCAGCTGGTAGAACTAAAAAAGTATAGAAAATATAATGAATATAATGCAAGTGACAACCCCCCCCCTTTCCTGAGTTGTATTAATGTACAGTGCAAAAACCTCACTTAAAAACTGAGTAACAGGAGAAGTTCAAAGACAATTCAAAACTGTAAAACCTACATGCCTCATCTGTAGTCACCAGGTGGCACCAGATGTATCCATATATTGATAATCAGCTTAAAACCAGTGTAACCCATGAGGTCTTTGAAATGCACAGCACATCATGTATGGCTGTTAGGTCGAGCCCTCCAGCTGAGAGGTCAGTAGACAAGAGAGTTTAGATCTACCTCTAATAAGACCTGACTGTTGTTTTATAGTTTGGGGTTTGTGGTGACTCTTTTATTTTGGTTTTTGTTTTTTAGTTTTATTGGAGTTTTGTTAGGGTTTTTTGCTATTTTTTTTATTTATTATTTGTTTTGTTTTGGTGGGGCTTTTTTGTTTGCTTTTTCTCTTGGCGTTTTTGTTTCCTTTAGGAGAAAGTGTAAATTAAGATTCAGTGGCATCTCCTAATTTGGAGATGTTGGTTATAAAATTTATCAAAAAATGCAAAAATGTATTACCTCAACTCTATGCATTGATTCTTGGTCAGAATTGTTACACGATTATTACATTTTCTCCCCTTTTCTGTTTCAACACTTAAATATTTAGATAATTAAATTTTGGAGGATTACCAGTTCTTTTAAAAGATACATTTCAGCAGTCCTGAAGAACTGTAGCCTTCTGTTGATACAGGAGGACATTTTCTTCTGACACTGACAATGAGCTCTTGAATTATATAAGAAATCCTATGCTTAAAAATTATTTCTTTTTACAAATATAGCTACATTATTGTATGGGGTGAAGCTGAAATTAGCTATGCATCATACATAGGACATTATCTCATGATTATAAAAAAATAGTGAGAGCTAATTCATTTACTTGTGAATCATATCAGGTTTTTTTCCAGAATTTAAATGTTCATAACTTTTACCACTAATGAAATAGTTGGGAAAATGTTTCTTGTGCTTGGCAGTATTTAGCAAGGTGATTTTCTTTTTCTTATTGTCTGACTCCTCTGGGAATAAAACTTTTCATCAGGTACCCAAAACAAAAAAATGAAAACAAAACAAAAAATAAAAACCCAAAACCAAAAAACAAAAAACCCACAAAACCAAGAAACAAAAATCCCGCAAAAACAAAACAAACAAACAAACAAAAAAACCAAAAAACCCAAAAATCCCCCAACAAAAACAACAACAAAAAGGGTGAAATCTTGACCTCACTGAATCAATGGCAAATCTCCCACTGACTTCAAGAGGCCAGGATTTTACCACATATGACCAGATTTATACAAAAAGGAAAACCAAACAGACAAAGATATCATCTTATTAAAAGCACAGAGTCTGAAAATGAATCACTGTCTAAACAATATGTCAAATATTTACAAATACCAGTAATCAAAAAACAAAGTCGTAGTTTGAAATAGTTTCAAAAGAAACTTGAGGGGGCAAAAAATCTTGAAGGAGAAAAAAGAATATATAATTAAAGTGTATAAAAAGTATATAATTCTGAGTATCCAGACATTATATCTTTAGCCCATTTGAATGACTTTTCAGACAACAGGTACTTTTATAATATTATGCTGTCTTAAAACAAGTAATTGAGAAAGTAGAAGGTGCTCTTCAGGATCTTCATTTTTCTCCCTTGCTAAGTGGAGCCCAGGGAGCCAGACCAGAGACAAGACATGCCTTTGGATGGCCACCATCAAGTGGCATGAACTCTGCCCTGCAAATGGCAACTTCCACTGTAGATGCTGGATAATGGAGACACAGATGTTTTAACTCGTTTGGGATGGGGCTGGGCACTGATCCTTCAGAGTCCTGCATTGAGAAATTCCTATGCATTGTAATCTCATCTTCACTATCAGTTATGGAATAATTAAACGAGACAAACATAATGTGAATCTAGTTTTCTTCCCCATCTCTGACATAAATCTGTCATCATTTTACAGGAGCTCTCCTTTTACTGTCTAGAGGAGAAGGTAGGCACACATATTTGCAGAAAGACCCAGTATATTTCTTTCTTTCCATAAAAAAGAAGCATAGAATTCATGTTATTTTATCAGCAAAAATTATACTTTTTACCTATTATCTGCAATTCTATCCATGGCAAGTACATTATACTGTAATTAAAGTATATTGTATGCATTATCTGTAAAAGGGCTGTAATCATTTCAATATACTCTATTCATTGAAATACATTAATAGAGTACCTATAACACACAAAATTTGAAATTGATGAAAATAGAATGAAATATTATAACTACTTCCAAGGTTTTTCTTCCTAGAAGAGTCCTAGGAATATGAAAATTTATGGGCTGTGTTATCCTGTCTCCACTATTTTCTTAAAAAGAGGAAGATTTGCAAGAGGCTAGAGATGTCTCAGGGCAGTTGAAGGGGAAGCAGAGTAGGTATCAGATCTTGAATGAGACTATATGTAAAGATTTTTTCCTTTGAGAGAAGACAGGGAGAAAGGGAGAGGAATTTGCACCATTTTAGTTGTACTTGATAGGATGGATGAGTACTTGAGACAGGACTGAAGCTCTGATCAGCTGAGCCACATCTTCCAGTTTTGCCTTGCTGAGTTGGGATATGATGACCTCCACAAGGATGGGTTGAAACATACATTGACTTTTATGGGAGTTTCATAATTAATTCAAATGGACTACATATTAACACTACTATCCTCTTTTGAATTACTTGCTTCATTTTCTTGTTTTGATTGAAGACTTCACAGTAATATCTGCAGGAATACTGTTATCATTATACAGAGGGAGCTTAGGGGAAAGAGAAAGAGAGACTTTGAACCAAAGCCTGTAGTGACAGGAAAAGTGGCAACAGTTTTAAACTGATGGGGGTAGGTTTATAATGGGCAGACAGAAGATTATTTTTACAATTAGGGTGGTGAGACAAGGATCAGGCTTCCCAGAGAACCTCTGGATTCCTAGAATCTGGAAGTGTTCTAGGTCAGGTTGGATGGGGCTTTGAGCAACCTTGTTTAAGGAAAGATATCTCTGCCCATGGCACAATGGTGGAACTAGGTGATATTTGAAGGTCCTTCTGACTCAAAACAACTTGTGATTTAATGATGTATAAACATAGATTAATATAATGCATGCAGCATCATAGTAATTGATTTTCTGAGTTTAAGTGCTGTGTGCAAGGATGATGGTTGGTTTTGTTTTTCTTCTTCATACTCTTTTTGCACAATTCTTCTCTTTACATTAGACCAGACTACAAACTCAGAGAAAAGCCTGCACGTACCTGCTTCTCTCCACTGGGCTTCTTGTGGTTTAACAGCAGCTCCACAGCCCCAACCACCTCCTTCCGTATGGCATGCAGCAGAGCATCTCCCACATACACATTGAAACTCAAGAGCAGCTCAATGAGCTCAAGGTTCTCATTCTCAATTGCAATAAGGAGTGCAGTTCTTCCCAGGGGATCAATGCAGTTAATATTGATCTTGAAATAAATTTCTGCTTCTTCCAAAGCTTTCTTTACACTGGCGTAATCTCCTTTCTCCACGGCATTCAGATAAGCTTTCTCTGAATGAGACAGTTCGGATTCTGCCCGTACAATGCGAAGAGGGATCCGATCTCTGTAGGGAGCATTGACGCTTCTTTTGTAGTAGAACTGGGCCATATTTTATGCCATTCTAATACTTTGTCTCTGCAACATGAAAATAAAGATCAAATCAATAATCGATTTTGGGAGTATGGTGCACCAAAGCATTATTTGCTGTACATAAATATTTAAAACTCATATTAAAAAGAGATATTGAAACATGTACAAAATGTTGTTTGTCAATAGAACTTGTTAGCAAAAGTGGAAGCCAAAACAATGCTTGTTTGTAACTTAGCAAGTCAAAGCATATCTGGCAGAATACCATTTGCTTATATGCTTTTTTAAATCTGTGACAAACATGAAATGACATAACATAGTTTTCATCAAAAGTGTAGCTGTGCTTCATCTTTAATTTCATCCAGTTCTGCAAGGCCTCAAAGAGCACAGTTGCCTTCCTCAAACACTGTAAATGTCACAGAAGGATTTTGCCATGGGATGAGCACAGAAGGGAGTACCAGAATGGTGACAATTCCAGGTCTGATGAATGTGAGATCTGGTTAGTACATCCTGGTCAATGCATCTGGACAAAATTCCCACTGCAGCAAACTTGTAAAGAGGCTCATATAGATATTACTGGTGAAACAATGATCATCCCAAGTTGTGGGACAGATGCCATCTGTTACCACCTATGACCACCAAAGCCTCCTTCTACGCCCCAAATGTGCCTCTGTGGATATCCTGAACTTGGACTGTAAGACAAACTACAGCAGGGACTTGAGATAAGTTACAGGTGGTACTTTTGTCCAAGTGTTGTCTCAGACCTAGGAGGAGGTTAACAAAGCCTGGGGAGAAGAATGGATCACTGATAATGGACACAAAGGATGTAGAATTTATAGGCCACAAGGAAAGCCAACCCAAAAACTGTGTTGTAATCTGCTCCAACTGAGTAAAAGGTAATTCCAATGGACAGATCATTTCTGACATCCTACAAAACCAATGCATCACTTTAGGGCTGTGTGTGGACAACTAAACACAGTTTTTCTATCTTTCTAGTGTGGCTAAAATGCCCCGACTTATCTACGGTGGGCACAGATTGCACAGTTCAGTGTTGAGCTTCCCTACTAAGATTTTGATTCAATCTCATATGCCATTAGAAAAACATTCACATAAAATGTTTTTCCAACCAGAACTCACTACCTTACAAATTAAAATTCACTACCTAAAAGGAAAACCAAAATCTGTAGGCGATAAATTCCCATGGACTGGTACATAACAGTCACAGTTTTGATTCTGAACTACTCAGTTCTAAACTAGAATTATTACTGAAACATAGCAGCTACAAAACAACTCTAAAATCTTACAGATACTAAAGCATGTAATGTCTGTGCTTTTATTCTGTATACTTTATTCAAGGAATTTGCAAAAAAAATCTTCTAAAAGAATTATTTTCTCCTGGTTATATCTTGTATCTGGGGAAAAAAAAAAAGGAAGAGAGGAAAGAGAAAAATTTTGTCTCAAACAACAAGGTACACAAAAAATATTTCCCTCTGCTGTTCAATGAGAGGTTGAACAGCTAATTAGACAAAGACAACAAAGTAGTTTTCTATAATTTTCAAAGCTGATAATATAAATTGCCTTAATCCACTGCCTTTTCCTCCACTTTCTTTAGTCATTAAAACAAAATCTCTATTGAGATATATTTCTATTATGGTGAGGTTTTGATTCATCAAAAAAAAAAAAAAAGTCACTAAACACTGTGAGGAACATAGTGATTAATCTGCTCCACTTTTCTTAGCAATTCAATGAGAGATATGTACAAAGAATGTTAGTGAGTTGTTTTCTTTGTTTTCCAGATCAGATCAAGAGACTTGAGGTAGGCAGGAAAAAGTAAATAGGAGACATGAGAAAGCACCCTCCTCCAGATCCATATACAGGAGCTGAGGAATTGCAATCCTTTGCAAGATATTTCCCTATTTTCCCTACAAGATGGTATCACTCTACAGTGTAGGCTACTAAAGGTTGCACAGTCTGTGGAGTACATTCTGTTAATCTCACTCTAAGTAAAATAAGGTGCATATCCATTGCACAGCTTTAAACCCCCAGAACAGATATCACATTCTTAATGCTCTGTATTTCAGCAGTCTGCTTTTCATTCTTTCATTTCAAAACTGCAAGCTCAGTTCACGAAGGAAAAATGTGTTATGTTCAGATCTAAAAAGACATAGATGCAGAGGTTCACAAGGAGGCACCTACAAGAAAGTTGGACTGCCATATTCCATGGACACTTAGACTTTCATTCCCCTGTTCCCAAACTGAGCAGATTGGGTGCTGGATATGGAAGGGAATCCTGCCTGACTCCAGCTGCCACCTGACAATGACTTAGGTCTCCACAGAGGCTCTATTTCATATCTGTTGAGCAGGTGTCGAGTTAACCCACAACAGGGTACACATATTATTCAGTTTCTTACTATCTAGAGAGTTCCCCAAGAACCCTGGAGAAAACTGAGGAACTGCAACTGGGAGGTTAATGCTAAAAGCTCCTCTCTCTTGAAAGCACAGGAATGAATAAACAGATCATTGTCTTCCCATTTATTGTGAGACAAATCAGGAATTGTAACAATGAAATTTGGCATCATGGAGATGTTTATTGTAGAAGAAGAGTACAGTAACCTACAAATGGGATCTATCATGATTTCATGAGGATAATTTGGGGGTTTCTTGTTTCTTTGTTTTTATGTTAAATCTGATGAAGATTTTTTATTGTCTCACTGTAAGCCATAAGGAATATACTTGTTTGAACCTGTTTTGTTTACCTTTCATGATTCTCGAAAAGTTGATCTAAGTTTAGTCTGTCTCTTTCAAAAGAGACATATTAAACACACATTTTTATTCTTCTCAATAGCTGTCCTCTGTTTATCTCTATTTCTTGCCTGCACCAATTCCTGAAAATAATCATCCATACATAATGTTTTTCATAACTAAAAGTCTATGTTTACATACAATTAGAAACCAGAGGTTGATTGTTGATACAGTACACTCCTGGAAGGTGATAAAAACATCAAAGATAATGGTTCATGGGTGTTTACAAAAATAAAACTTTTTTTTTTTTTTTATCTACAAGTAGATAGTGTTGTGTAACAGCTGTTACTGTGCTGTCACATGTAAATGCATGCCTATGACAGATTTACATGGAGCTGCAAGAGCTAGAAACAGCCAGCAGCAGTACAAAAGGCTCCAGTTGCTCTGAGTTTCTCTGCAGGAACAAGAGTCTAAAGTAACAAGAGATCCAATACACTGAGCCAGTGTGAGGGCAATGAAAGAAGACAACAGTATGGTGCAAACTTATCAAAATTGTAATTATAGCTTCTACAGAGTCCATATACCTGACACATTAAAAAAATACTTCAGAAGAGAAATAAAGACAAAATAACTCTATACAGTGCTTCCTTCCATGTCATGGAAATATCAGCAGCACCTGAGAAGGCGAAATAGATATAAAAAATATGACATCATAATACTTTGAGAGAAGAGTGATTCTATGAGAAAATATTTCTTTCTTAACAGGCAGTTTTGTTTACATCTGCTACAGACCACTATTTCAAATTATATTATTAATATGTTTTTTTCATATGTTGTTTTTCAGGGAGGAATGGTAACATTCCATCTTCTTTGCAAACCCTTACCATCTCCACTTAAGAAAAGCTGATGTTATTAATTTTAATAATCCTAAATAAAAAATTGGAAATATTTTTCTGCTGCTGTATCATTGCGTATATGTACATATACATGCATATTATAATCACAGGCAAGCAGATGTTTCCTCATCAAAAATAAAGCTCAAGAGAAACTGCAATCAGATTTCCTTGTCATTTATTCAACCATATTTGCTTCCTCTACATATATGATCACATCCTCCCTGTTTTTCCAGGAGACCCTGACTTGCATTTCCCTTGCATGCTGTCCCCCTACCCCAAAACAGTCACAGTCAGGTGCAAGAGCAGTGTTGGGTGAGCCACCAGCAGGCACCAAGGGCCACTGTGATGAGCCACTTGTATTGCCAGTCACAGTGACTGTGCTGACATATTGCAAACCTTTCAGAGACTGAAAGAGACCCCAGTGACAGCACATCTCCTTCAGCAGATGGCAGTGGCAGGAACAGGGAAGTGCTCCACAGTATCCACATGTGCAATTTCTGAAATCCTCACCTACACCACCCTTCTAAAGATACTTTATTTCCAACAATGACCACTGTTAAGCTTACTATAGCATTCTACTACATATAGATAGATAAACAGAGCATTATACTAAATAGCTTCTTCTACGTTATCATCAAAAGCACACTTCTGATTTTCCTCATGAGTTTGTTTTTCCAGACTATTTGCATGGGGTTAAAAAAAAAAAAAAAAAGGTGAAACTTCACAAGTAACTATGGCATCACCCTGCTCAGGAAACCAGAACATTTATGACAAGTGAATAATGTGCTGATTTCTCTGTGATCTTCTGAAACTATTTTATATGCACTTTTCATGGCAAAGGAAAATTTCTGACATTTGCTAGGTTCATGAAAGTATGAAATTTTCTTTCTAAAATAGATCTGCGACATACCAGCTTTAATCTGACACAGAACCCTATTTGATACACAGTAAAAATGATGTTCAAAGAGAATTTTGGAAAGCAAGACTCTAGCTCTGATAAATCCCAGTCCAAATGAAGCATGAAGTTCCTTCACTGTCAGTCACCAGAACAGACTGTTTCATTTCAACAAGAACAAAAGAAATGCAGATAAGCCTTTGATTTCTCAGCCCAGCATCAGTCCAGATACTGGCTTATAACCAAATGTTGAGACAGTAACTTTAACATGCTCTACCACTGAGGTCAACTGGATAGGCTGTGCCCATACTGTTAAACATACCTCACCAAAAACTAGGATAGCTGAATGAGAACTATCTCCTGGGAATAATTTGGGGTTCATGCTAACTCCTACACTGTCCCTGGAAAGTGTGTAGGAAGATGTTAATTGTATTGAGCCAGCAATTGGGTGGATTCCAGGGACTGCTTGAACAACTTTGGTTGCAGGTGATAAAACTTCACTGACCATGCCTGCCTTCTAGCACTGTTTATTTTACAATTGTTACAGCTGGCAATACATTATGTGGGGTCCTCATCTGAAACTATTTTTTTATTGTTAGAACTACAATCAGTTTCAGATTTGAAAGCTAACAATAGAAAAAATTTGGACTTTAACACTTAGTCATGCATGCAGGAGATAAAGTGAATAACTCAGTATTGTGTATGTTCCCTATAAGGCTGTTAATTTGGAAAAAGAGCTAAACCTCTTGTTTTTGCTCCGGTTTAAAATACCCTATAATCAGAGTTCCAGTAAAGCATACAGGTTTAGTGGATGATGGGAAACAGGCTATCATATTGTCTGCTTACATGTGTTCTGGCTTCAAAATCAGCAAGACAGGACACCAGCTGGAAAGAAAAACTTTCAGGGTCTGAGGAACAATGGTAGATTAAACTCCATCAGCATTTTATATCAGCATCCAAAGAGATCAAGACCTAGGAGAATCTGAGTCAGAGACACTAAATGTGGTAAACCTTTGATGAGGTGACACAGATTACTTCTTTGATATGTTTTTGTGAAAGGATGCAATTTCATAGCATTTTTGGGTGCTTTAAAGCATGGTGCTTTCATCTATAGTGTAAAGATTGTCTGTAAGTTTACTAAATGCCAAATGGGAGAAAACTTTTACCTTCTATGTCTGATGTTACATCAAATCTTAGTTGAGAATGACAGGTTCTTATAACAGTGACCTTTAAAGTCTACAAGACTACAATCAGACTGAGGTTTGAGAAATATCAAAATATAAATATAAAACCATTGAGAGACATTAGAAATTATTAACAGATCTTAAATAGGTAGGATGACTTAGGGTCAAGCATACAGTATTGCAAATCTGCATAGTTTTCAAAATAAGAGATATTCAAGAACTTGCTTCTTCAAATTCACCTAAAACTGACCCTAATTTCATTTACGTTATGGGCAAAAAGTCTGATAGCACACCCGCGAGAAAAAAGGTGCATCACTAGGTCACAGATGTATCATTAGATGACAATATTAAATTAGTTCAACTTCCCAGTTTTATTGAAACTAAAAAGAGGCACTCTTCAGAATGATACAAGATGCACCTGTTGCTGATGGGCAGCAGTACGCAAATGTCCCTGGGAATCTGTGGGGATGACCCTGAAGCCTGAGCTATTTGTTCATGTTCAGAGGGAAATAGTGACGTGTTTAAACCCACTGCCACAGCAAAGTAGAGAAAGACTGCTTTCCACTGACTGACCTGAACGTTTTCTTTGAAATGATGGAGCAGGAACGATGTGAGTCCAGCCTACGCACAGTAGGCAGCCAGTTTAGGGTGGGAAGGACACGGAAGGCAATAACACAGATAATGATCTTAATGAGTGACTGCAACATCCAGTGGAGTCGACCTTCCTGTCTCCTTGGCTGGTGCTATTCTCCTGGGTAAATTCAAGGAGCTCTCCAAAATAGTTCTCAAGATAAAAGTACTTCAGTGTCATCTGGCTTCACAGAAGGCTGTCATCCAACATTTCCAACAGTAGCGCTGACCCAATGCTCTGCGGATGTGATCCTGCAGCACTCACACAGCATGGCAACATCTCTCAGGGGATGCAGGGAGTGGGCTGTCCCTGCTCATGGAGAGGGTGGGTGGTCTTTCTCCAAATGAGAAAAGCATGGGAGAAGAAACCCGTACACAAGTTTTGTTGAGAAAAGGGTTGGGCAGGGAGAGTCTGACTGTGCAAGTTCACTTGAGGAAGAAAGAGAGATGATGCAGATTAGGTTGGGAAATATGGGACAGGAGCATTACTTGTGGGAATTGTGATACAAGCAGCACTGACTTTTCTAAGTTTCAGGGTATGCTTTTACACAGAACCACATGTCTTCCCATGCTTCCTATGAAGAAGTACAAGGCAGCATGCAGTTTGGCCAGAAAAGGAAGAGTTCGGGCAGACTGCCCAAATACTTTTAGTAAAGACTTGCTAATAAAAACACTCCATTGTGGGTCCATTTTCAGATGAACAAGCTAAGCCAGCCCGAGGACAAGTTAAAACACTTTTCAAGTATTCAGGGCCAATAGAGAGCCAGCTGTGAAGAGATTTGTGTACATACATATATCCTCATGTAAGCATTTTGGTACTGGCTGCTGCCCTCAGAGTGGCATGTGTATTTCGTGGGGAGCCTCGAAAGAGCCTGAACTAAAAAAAAAAACCAAAACAAAAGCTGACAATAAATAAAGGCTAGTTAGGGAAAACTGTTCAGGCTTTGGAATTTATTGGCCTGTTTCCACCCACATCCTTAGTGGTTCTGCCTTCACACTGCTTAGAGACACTTGAGTTGGTGCATTTTAGTATATTTTACTAAAAGATTTTACAAAAATAAAATCAGGAACATTTATTAACTAAGCTCACCTACCAATAATAATCCACAAACTCAAGTGAAAAGAATTATAATGATCAATCAAATCAAACTGATATCAAAGCAAACAATTTAGACTCAATAGCAAAGCATGTTCCACAATTTAATTAGCCAGATGACACAAAATGTACTTATACAAGTCTAGAAGAAGTTGATCAGCCATTGTTGATAAACCCCAACAAAAGAATTTGACTGAAATCAGTCAAATGTATAATTTGGTTGGTTAACTTGTGTAACAGCAAAACTTATTTACTATCTGGACCAAAGCCTGACAAAAATAATGGTATTTTTTTTCTCAAGAATTTGTATACTTCGGTGGTGACTAACCCCTTCCTGCCCTTGTAGCAATAAAGACTTCAAAGAACAGAACACGAAACCAGAAGTTTGAAAAGCCCTATTTGTCAGAAGTCATAAAATGACAGTTTCATGTCACTCGGGACCTTTAAATGCAAAGGACAGAACATGCCCTAATGAATAGGTCGATGAGGTATTACATAAGATTTCTTATATCCAAGGGAACCATTCTCTCCAGAAATTTGCCTGCATGGCCAAATTGTCATTTACACACATATCTAAATAACAATTCAGGATTAAAAGTCTCCTTCTAAATTACAACAGGAGTGAAAAATATAAATAGCAACACTAAGAGACTTCTCATTGGGAGGGAATGATGGCACCAGAAAGCTGTCATGTGACAGCTTTTCCTGGCTGACAAAGGCATGTGTAGTACAGTGCTCTATGGATCCATGGCCCAGCAGCAATTATATGAGGTTGGAAATAGCGCAAATAGTTCGAGCACCCTCCAGGAAGTTTTATTTTCTTGTGTGGGAAAATGTCAGAAGAAGGTACATCACTGTACTACAAACACAAAAACTTTAAAAATAGATCACCTGAAAATCTGAACAACAAATCTATCTTCTCAACTCCTCCTTACAAACTGCTTTCTGAAGTATCATATAAAGTTTCTTCTAAATAATGAATTCTCTACCAAACATGTAATTATTTCAGCATGTTATTCACAGCAAAAATATATTTGAAAGATAAGAAAATAGGAAATAATTGATAACGAAAACTCTCACTGTGGAAGACACATCTTGCCAGTATTTCCAACTGGCAGAAGATTATTTCTGCACTCTTTTAACTCAGGTTTTTACTCATCTAGTTTAAAAAGTAATCATCCAGATTTATGTCTGGAAATAGCAAGTAAACAACTTCATTTTCAAGCACCTGTGTTATGCTTTCTTCATCTTAAGCCAGAGGGTACAAGTTCATCTAAACACACGCCAGCCTAACTCAGATTCTGCCTCCTTGGCAAGGGAAGCAAATAAAAGCTGAAGAGAACAGCAAGTAACAATAACATTTCAGGAAAATGACAGTTGATGATCAGAAACTCTTTGAAACAACATTTTAACTATCATGAAGCTCAGATGTTATGAGAGATTCACAAACTTAAGGATTACTATATATACCTCATCTGAACTCTGACATAAGGCGGGTTGAGAGAAAATCAGCATGGCTTCCTGGTCCTGAAAAACCTGAACTGGAAAAGGCTTCCTGAGGCACCAAACCCAGCCTCTCACACATGCAACTTCCTCTAGCAATCTGACTCTGCAAAGATAAGACTCCCTGTCTGAAGTAGCTGGGATCCCCCTGCTTGACCCACTGCTTCTGTGAGTCATGGTGGACAGAGATTCATTCCTCCAGCACAACAATTTCCTCAGTCCTAAATTATGTTCAGCTGTTGAGGACTACTGACAAGATTATTCTTCCTCCAGCATATCTGGAGAAAAAGAAATCCCTATCCCAATCATTTTGCCAGGCTGCACAAATATGTCTTTCTTACAACTCCAGCCCATTCCTTGCATGTTGGTGCCACCTGAAACACCCCAGGATGCCTTACCTGCCTCCAGCTGCTGTCCTGAAAAGTCACAGGTCCCCTTGTGTCACACTCAAGCTCTTGTGTCACACTCAAAACCCCTGGTACCCTCAGGCATTCAACTAGTCATAGATGTCTACAGGTGGTCAGCTGAACTGAACCTTCAGACTCCTTCCATGTTTGCACTATTCCTCTGTCATACCACTTTTTCTGAGTGAACAAAGTGTATCTGTTACTCCAAGACACACTTTCCTGCCTTATGATTTCAAGAATTGTCTATCTTATGCCTGGATATTTTACTTGATTAAGTTCTAGACCTACAATCACCTCATTCAAGACTGCATTATAATCATCAACCTTTAATCTACTGATAACCCATGTTCTTTTCCTCTTCAGCTGTTTTCAGTCACTAAACTTCTGATAAAAGGAAAAAAAAAAACCCCTTTTTAATTATTCTGTAAATCCTCATGTAATTTTCACTTTTAGATGTATTAGAAAAACCTTTTGTACTTTGCTTACCACAATAGTGGAAAATCTGGTCTCAAGGGCAAAGCAAAAGAAACTCATAATGCATGTACCTAATCTGCAATGATGCACATATATAATAACTTCTTTTCTTCCAGTAATCACCTTCCTCCCCAGAGCCTGAGTTTTAGTCATTTTTCTCTTTACTTAGATGTATCACACAGGTCTCTGCCTCTGTTAGTAGTCACTAAGTCTTTGACTCCATGACCTCTTGTAGTTAAGAATGTCAAATGTTCCCTGTGAACATCCTGAACTTTGTATTTGAAGACTTTGTTCTAAATATACCCACCACCATTTTATCACGTAAGATAGGTAGAATATAAATATGAGCCATTATTTTGTTTTCTTTGTTTCTGCAAATAAGAAATTGCATTTGGTCAAAACCAAAGGAATATAAGGAATATAGAAATATAACATAAAAATGAAGACATGCCCTTCCTTCATTAGAAATATCAGGAATATCTCTTGAGATGCAGATGCTTGTCACTATAGTAAAGCAGATACAGCAGAAACCTATCTGCAGGTTATGAGCCAAATTTCTTTTGGAAAGGTTTCCCTTTGCAGGAAATTTATTTCTTACTCTAATTCCCTTCTAAGTATGAATACATATAATGGCCAATAAGGGACTACGCCATGAGTTGTGGCACATATTCCTTTTCAGATGCTGTGCTAAACCAACATATCAAACCACTGCTGGCCACTAGAAATCTCATGAAATGTCCTGAGATATTAAAAAATATCACTAATATTCAGGGGGTATATATGTACAATTCACTGTAGCTGGAAAGGGAAGTAATACCTACTTTTCCATGAAACTGGTTTTCTAAGAGATGAAACTGACCCAAAAAGAAGTTGACCTTCAAAAGGTATGTGGAAGCTGTTAACATTATTCATCATTGTGCTGGTGTTTCCTACACTCTGTGCAGCCCCCAACAGGCTGATGTCGCAGTTTCATATTGACTGTAGGAATTTCTTTCAAACTCAGTTGCTAGTGATGGAATTTCCAATTTTGTTTTTTCTTCTAAAGATGAGAACATATATGAAGCTAAACACAATCCCCATTACCCAAAGGTAAAACCAGCTGTTAGTAACAAGGCTATGCACTGCTACTAACTAATCTTCATGCTCTGTCTTGAAACTAATTGGCTTGTTGATTCAATGCAGCTACTAGAGTATCATTGCAAAATATGCTATTTAAAATACTAATTTTCAGTCTAAAATTACTCCAGGTAGATACTCTAGCAGATGCATGGAATAAAAAGCAATAGTGGAAACCTAACGATGACTCTGATAGAAATTCCATGCACAGGAGATGCATTAACTAAATAAGCAACAGGTTATTCTGGCCTGACAGTTACATCTTCCCTGAAAGTACAGCCTAGCTCACTTCCTTACAGCAGTGTCCCCTCCAGCCACGGCTTGCCTGCCACTGGAGTGCTGTCCTTAGCAGGGATTTCCACTGGTCCCTGTGGGCTGTGCTGCCTCCCAGGGCTCACATTACCTGCCACGCCATCCATGGCCAGCTGTGCTGGACACTGCTCACTGCTGAAGTGGGTTAGTGCCCTGATGTTCTGGGCACTACAAATACCCATGGCTTCTATTCAAGGAAATCTAAAATTATGGCATTCTTTCCATTCAGAGCTACAGCTCCAGACATGCAATAACCCTTAACAAATAATCAGGAACTGTTAATACTGTCCACCATAACAAGAGTTGATACTGTTTTACCAGAGCTCTAAGAAGAAAATGAAGACAAACAAATGAAAATGACCCCATTTAAAATTAATGTTTGTGAATGGAAAGACTCCTTTCAGGAATGATTAGGAATCAAAATATTCAAAGTGATTTTTTTTTTACAGCAGCAAGAACTTCAGACTTTCAGATACCAGGGATAGTATGAATCCCTCATTTCTCTACACTCACTGCTTGGAACAAGGGGGAAAATTAAATTGTCAGTGGTACATACTGTGCTTGAGTGCTCACTTACCACTGGTTGTGTAAGGAGATGCTGACAGAGGTTTTAATATTGTTCACAGTAACCATTCTCATGGTAAAATGAGCAATTTGTTTTCCAGAGGTAGAACTGTTTCTAGACTAATCACACTCATTTGCTTAAATAGTAAGACAAATGGGACTAATTCAAGGGTAGTATAATTTAGACATTGCCTTTACAGAGTGGTTCCAAAGCTCATTGCACAGTTGCATGTCAGTGAGAACTTAATCAAGCTAATTGTCTCAGAAGATAAGGTCAACCTCAAGGTAGAAACACCAGCTGTTAATAAAACACTCTTCTTTTCAGAAATAATTACTCAGTATGACTGAACAGGAGTATCTCGATCCTGCGTTTTACAGATACCAGTAAGAGTAAAAAACGTCCACCATTTTTAGCAGTGCCTAGCAACTGACAGGACCAGGCCAGAAAAGAAATTGTAGCAACATAAAAACCACAAGAAATGGGCAGTGGATCATGCAACAGAATGTGTCCATTGGAATATGGTAAATAACACAGAATTGAGAATTACACCCAGTGGCAGTGAACCCTAAAAGTATACTCATTTATTTCTGAAAAGCAACCAACTGTTTGGATGAGAGCTGTGTCAAAGTGCTGCATTCATTTGACAATCATTTACTGGCAAGTTTTTGGCATTTTGCTTCAGGCAATCTCATGTCCTTAGACTACTTCTTTTGGGAAAATAAAACTGTGGGTGGGATGCAGTTCAGGGTTAAGACACCTACGTTAAATGTCTAAATGTAGACATCGACATTTGAGATAAATCTCCAAACTCCCTCTGTTGTCAGTGGATAACCAGGATGGGATTAGATTTTCTAAACAGAGAATGACCTTTAAGACATCCTATGTGCTTGAGACATCCATGGGAACTGGCCAAATAGAATATGCCCTTTGTCCACAGGTAGAATTCAAGAAGGATGCCATTTCAGATGTCACTAGGCACATACCTTTTATCCAACTTTATCACAGTTTTAGTAAAACTAGCAGCACTTCCAAAGTGATTCACTTGCCTTAGGGATTGATGTGCCAGTCAGCTACAGCAGGTCATAGGCTGTGTACTCACCTAGCACACTTGTGGACATCTGCATGAACACCCTGTGTGGCTCTGGATGCAAATCCCACAGGCTGAGAAGAATTTAGTTACCTGAATGTTGGTGTGTAAAGCCAGAAGATGATACACTGAGGTTTCAGATCTGAACTGAGTCAGGTGAAACTCATGAAATGCAGGGAACGGGCTGCCTCTAGGGCAGGTATCATCTGCCAGGAAGAGCTCACTAGGAAGAGCCTAGGAGCACTGAATTTAAATATCTGCTGGGGAAGGAAGAATGCAGACAATCTGCATCAAGGCAGCTGCAACACCAGGGGTGTTACTGCCAAACTTCTCCCTGGCTGTGTAGTCTACAGAAAAGCCATGCACAGGGGCAGAGAGATGAAAAGGAGCATGTCTCCTCTCCCTGTGGTGTCAGTGGTTGAACAAAAACTGAGACTGCAAGGCTGCTGGCAACATATTGCAATGGATGGGAGATGCCTGTGCAGTTTCACCTCATTGCACAGGTAGAGTTTGCCATGCACTTGTTGCTACTAATAGTAAAATCAAGAACGTCTCCCATTAAATCAGTATCTGGTTTCTGGAGAAAATGAAGATATAATACATTAGCAGCCATAGTTTGGAACAGATGAAGCTGTTGCAGGCACTGCTCCACTTTTAGGACAATCAACGTTTTGCCTTGACACAAAGTGCTAACAGGCAACCAGGTGTTATCATCCCACAGCTTGGTACCCTGTTACTCCACATTTGAGCAAACGTCAGAGCCCTTCTGGGCTGCCATCTGGTTATTTCTGATCTAAGATATTTGGCTCACTACTTGCCCCACTAAAGATATATATTGCTAGGATCAAATCAGAGTTGCCAAGACTTCCCAATAATTTTCATAGATACATGATTATCATATCACATTAGAAAGGCAAAACAGCACAGAATATAAATGATGAACACATATGCATGTGTTTCAACACTAGGAGAGAATGTTTCACAGTCCAACACACTTCACTATTCAAAACACTTTCCAGATATTTCGCTGCTATTTCACTTTGCTATCTTACACCCCATTACTTCTAATTATACTCAACCCTGAGCTATTTAAGCAAATTTTGCTAACAGCCTGCTTATTGACAACCACTCATCAAAGTTGTTTGCATCTATGACATATATCAACTAGAAAGATTTTGGGTGAACTGGCTATATGTTTGCCTTTTGCTAGGGGACAACGGGCAAAGCTTTCTACTGCACTCACAATTTATTCCTCTCACATTTTCAGGAGTGACAGCATAAGATGGCTTCATTATCATGTGTCACCTCTGAAACAAGCCTTTATCCTTACCTTTTCCTTCACATTCTTCAATCAACTTATTTTACCATACCTCTCCTCCAAAAACACCCCAAAAAACCAAACACCCCTTTCCCCACCCCAAAAAAAACCAAAATAAATGCTCAACCAAACCGAAACCAGACTAAACCAAAAATAGGAAGTAAAAAGGAAGTGAAGCCAGCTACCTTGAGAAAGGTGTTAGCAGCCTATCTGCAGAACTTCAGTTTGTGTCAGGTGAGAAGGTAGAAGCGAAGAACTGAATTGGCTGGTGACCAGCTCTACTTCTCCAAGTCCAGCCTGATTTGTTGAGAGCAGATGTATGACTGCTAAAATAGCTAATCTTTGCCACTTTGCTTTTAACTGTGCAAAGCAAGGCTGATCAAGAGCAACCACCAAAGAGGAAGCAGGAGCAGGTGTACCTGTGCCTGTGTGACATGAGCCCTGCTGTCTCAGCTATATTCAGAAAACCACCTGCTACCACACAGATCTGCATGTGATAGAACCAAGGCATAAGCATGATGTTTAGTGCATGAGTAAGTTCTTACTCTCTCTGCTGAGTCCCTCCCAACCCAAATAGTTCAATGATTCTATGATTTAAACCCCACTTCTTTGTGAAAAGACAGTTCCCCTCAACCCCACTCCCTTCTTCACAGATCAAGAGGAAATTGTTTCTCTTCAAGTAAGATAATCAGTCTTTCTACTGAAAATAAAAATATTATAATCCGGTTTTCAGGAAAATCAGCTCAGATAACTGCTTTCAAACCAGAAAGACATGTTACTCTTGATGTCCACAAAATGGTTCACTGTTCAGAGCACTTGGTCAAATATTGAATGAAGCATTCTGAGGTGGTTTACACATATATTCTAATGACAATGGTGTTCTGAAATGTCATATTTTTCAGTATTCCTTCTGAATTTTGCCATTGAAAAAGAAATTCAAAATTGACTAAAATAGGGAGAAGGGGCAAGAGCCTTATGCCATAGACTAGTGCTTATAGCACTTGCCTGAAAGAGCTAGTGCTCAGTTCTGCATTCAGGACTGGCTAGAACTAAAGGCTCCAGAGGTAGAATAGAAATCTTCAGGTAGGCCTTTTACCAAACACAAAGTTAGAATCATAACAAGGCTGTAATAGGAGTATGCTCAAATTTATTACATGGTCTACAAAATGAGAATATGAAGTAAAAATTATAATGTAATTTTTACCCTATAAACTTTTTGGTACTCATTTGCCATAGCAAAATGTTGTTCTGCAAGTGAGTAATGTTAATTTTGGACATGCATTGAAAATAATTTGGATTTATGCTTTCTATGCATTTTATAGTACAGGTCATGTAAGCAGAATATAATAATTGAAAAAAGTCATTCTATTTTGGATGCCACTATAGACTTTGAAAATTATAGGTCTTAAACTCTATCCAAGATTTGCACTGACCTCAACAAGTCAAGAATGATTTGTCTCCAGCTACTTCTAGCTTTTTTTTTTCCTTCTTGATTGAAAACAAACCTCTGAGGCTGTTTTTCTAATTTTGTAACAGTTATATATAAGGGAGCAACAAGGGTGAGAATACTATGAAAGATTCATTGGCTTTTTCACTATTCTTCAGAAATTCTGCAAGTTAACCCTGGTAGTGAAATATTGCTATTAGATGATAGGACAAGAAAAAACTATTTTGTGCTTACAAATATATCTGGAACTCCTAGGAACAACAACTGAGCCATTTCCAATTGCTTACGTTCATTTGCAAGTCAGAAGCACCTCTGTCATCTAGGAAATTGTGAGAGTTTCTGAATTAATTACCATGTGACCTTTTTAGAAACAAACCTGCTTAACTGTTACCGCTAGGCTGAGTGTGAATAAAGATGCTTTGTATTTTCTTTTTCTTAAGACAGTGTTCTCCACATGCCACCCACAAACTCCTAAATAGAGCTACATTGTATTTTGATACTATTTCTGATTATTATTAAAAAAATCGAAAAGAACTTCTCACATGAGAAAGAACTTTGTTCTTAAATCTTTGCTTCAGGAGACACAGCAATATTCTAAACTACAGGGATCATTTGGACTGAATACATCTTCATCATGGATGTTTCCCCTGAAAATACATTCATATGACCTGCACCTTCTACTTGCATATTTTGCAAAATGCAGGTGGAGGATAGACAGAAACGTCAGGTAAAGGGGATCAGAGATATTTCCTGCTGCTTAAATAACCTGTAAAGTGTCCCCAGTTATGACTTTTTTTAATAGCTGGACTTTTGCAGAATAATAAAACTCCAAGGACTATTTAATCAGACTTGCAGTATAGAGTTAAAGGGAAAAGGCTGTCAAGTTGCATCAAGTTAATGCACTACAAAAAATTAGCACTCCTATAACACCACCACTCTCCATCTCAAACAGATCAGTTGCCAAGTGCAAAGTTCTATGCCTTTGTCAGCCAGCTGGTAAATATTACTAACTCCTCCACCCCAAGCTTATAAATCAAGAAAAAAATGTAGCCAAAATAAGATGTTCTCAATTACAACTTCCACCATGCTCTAGCCAACAAATAAAACATACCTCCTTACTTATATAACAGATTTTATTGGAATACCTAGAAGATAACACCTGAAACACGAAGCAACCATGGTGGCTGTTTGGAATGTAATACAAGATGAATGGAAAAGGAAACAGAATTACAAATATCCTGTGTCACATGCTATGCCAGAAACACACTTGGGAAAAAGAACTGAATTTTTTTCTGAATTTTTTTCTGTACTTTTCCTGCTCTCTGGCCATTAATTCACTTTCCAAGTGTACCCAGCGCTACCCATTAAGAGCATAACCATTTCAACCTGAGTTAGAGGACACAGGCAAAAAAAAATCTCATTAAGAAAAGATGACATTCTAATGAATATCAATAAGTTTGAATGTGAACTGCATGAGGAACATATTGGAGTGACTAATGCCTGTCTCCTGTAGCTTCTCAAGACAAGCCCAAAATGAGGCAATTGTGAAAGTTTCCCATGGCCTGATACTATGTCTTCAGTCTCACCAAGACAAACAGTCAGCTTCATCTTTGCCCACGACAGTGAGATAATCATTTCTAACTGGCATGTAAACTGTTGTGGAGGAATTCCTCCCACCTAAGTTTAGTTGTCTAAATTTAGTTGTCTACAGTAGTCTTAGTTAAATTTAGTTGATTAACCAAGGGGAGTCCTCCTTTACAGTCAGTGTAGTGAAACAGGCTGCAACAGATTCCTCATATATATCTTAGATGCTTTCTTTAGGATCAGATGAATTCCTACTGGAGACCTTGTGGGCTACAAGGGAGGCTGATGCTGATTTGTTTGGATTTAGACATCCCTGAATGAAGTAGAAAGACTTTTAGTATGTCATCCAGAAAATGGATTTAGCCTACAAATTCTTTCCATGTGGGACACATGAGTTATGAAAGGCAGCAGGAGACAGTTTAATCATGTATTAAACTGCGTTTGGATAGATGGTAATTTAGATCCGAAGTACACATATTTATAGACTTAGAGCTATTTAGTACAGTGGAATTAATATCAACCTTTATAACAACTTCAACAATTGTATTTGTAAAATAAAAAGTGTGACACGCCCAGTTTTTACACTTGATATATTTTTTCTAATTTAAACCTTAATTGAAATAGGCTTTAGTTTAATTAATCTTTTAAAGTAGTTACTCTGAAGCTTGACAGCTTTTATCAGTTTTGTGAGACTGTAATATAGTTTCTTCAAGGAAACTTTCTTTTTATTTTCATCTGTTATAAAATGGATTTATATTAACAACTTTGACTGAAAACCCTGTAGCCATTTACATACTCTCTATACAAATGGAATTATGACCTCCTGGAAAACTTATTTTTCCCTCTCTGTTCATTTCTGTTTCCTTTGTTAGGTGAACATAATGTCCCTGGTACAACATGTAACTTAAAATTCCAGCATCACCATATGGCACATTGGAGAACTCAGACCTAAAAGGGTACAATTCTTGGATTTTAAATCTTTCATTCATGCCACTGTGAAGGTCAGATGTTGATGTTTTGAGTTGGTTCAGGACCGTGGAATGTTTTGCTTCTCAGCTTAGAATATTCTTCCCAAGCAGCCGCAGGGTTTATTCCTGGGTCTAAATCAAGATTCAAAACATTCCACGACCCTTTGCCTTGTAAACTGAAACATCGATGTCTGCCCCACATGCCACCCTTCTAGAAAGAGGGCACATGGGATGAAACACCATCACAAGTATTCTTACACGTCATTTAGGAAGAGCCACCTTCAACCACCACGGGACTTGTAAATAATTAATTAGATTTTAAACCCTCATACTTTTATTATTAGGGTTTTCAGCTGGTATAGTTTTGAAAGAGCAAATTCCAGATGTCAGGTTCTGCAAATTTTAGTTTTATTTTTGCAAATAATTTGGCCATGAGAGCAGCCAGAAAGCAAGATTCAGCAGACTTTCTGTTGCAATAGAGTGTGCCCTACAGCTTTTAAAACCTGTTAGTGGGAAACTTTAATTTATGACCTTTAATTTCACATTATTTCTTACAGTTTCTCCAGGATGCTTATCTTACTGGAGACAGAAGAAGTAAGTTGTTACTAGAAACAAATACTTCAGTAGTATTTCTACTGCTATTTCCTTTTTTTAACAGTTATATTTATCATTAGGCTTTGTACTTCAGATCATTGCTTATGTTCAGAACTATTTCTTTTCTATTTTTGGAGCTGATCCTTCAGCACTAAACATTTCATTCCCACACAACTGCCTTAAAGAGACAGTAAGAACACATAGGAAACTACAAAAATAAATGTTTAGAAACAGCTAACCTTGCAGCATGTACACAAAGCATTCTGCCACGTCACAGAACCTCAACACCTCTAATATATCACAGTTTCTTCCTTGTGGCTCCAAAAAAAGGTCATGGTCGACCACATGACATGTACCCTGACAATAAGCTGTGAAAACAGTTGCTTAGTACTTAATCCAGTGCGTATTTCCTGTTTGGTTTTAAGCACAGAAAGCTCTTCCACAGACAGTCACTTCATTGTGAGAAGCATCTACCTCCATTAAAGCAGGGGGCAATACCACCACCGATATTATTATGAAATTGTGCTGAATGAAGTAGATTTAATTTCAGCTAGTTTAAATTACAATATAGTCAGTAATGGACTCAGATAATTGATCAACGATCAGGATGTGTCCAGACTGAGACAAAGGAAACGTGTTCATGTGGGAAACTGTCACTGATTCAGGACTGCAATTGATCAGAGTGATCCAGGAGACCTTCAGAGAGGATTCATGTGATCCAGTACAGTGGCTTGGGCAGGTCAGATGCCAGCGCCTAGGAAAACCAGCTGCAGAAAGCTGGCAGAAAAAGGCAATCCACTGCAGACTGGAGAAAGTGTGGAGAAAGAAAACCTTCACTATCAGGAAGGAAGAAGACAATGGTTTAGGAGGAGAGCACCAGAGCCATCACTATTTTCCTCCAGAAGACTTTACCCTGGACAAAACATGCTTCAACAAGAATGGGATGTGGAATAAGTCTCATGTGTCAGAATGATCTTCGTCCAAAATAATTCCAGTACACCCCGACCTCCCAATGATGTAATCTATGCCAACAAAAGCACTTGTCTGTTGCCACAGCATTTTTACAAGTATATGGTGTTTTATGGTGAGTATGGCCTTTCTTATCCAGCTAAATGACATAAGTATGCCAAGAAAATATTTGAAAGACATCTCTCCAAAGTTAAGAAAGAAGTCTGTGGAATGACTGAAGGCTTCTAATTATTAAAGGTTTTCTTCCCTGTATCTGGATCATGTCAAAATTCTTCTCATCTTTTTTGAGATTGTTGTGGGGCTTTTTTAATGAATCAGTGACATTTACTCTCTGACTGAGCATTGCACATCATCTCCAAATGTTCCAGTTCTTACATACCAACTCTACTTCAACAGAAGAGTAACAGAGGTTGGTAAAGTTACTGGGAAAACAATAACCTGAAAGCTAGATGGTGTGGAAATATCTAATTAAAGTTGGAGCAAAAATCTCTGCTTTGCTGGTTTCCTTTGTATGGAAGAAGAGAAACCCAGCAATTATAATCTAAAATAAATACCACTCCTTTTAGCCTTTCTGAATGAAAACACTGAAGCTGTGTTGGTAGGCTAAGAGTGAATTCAGCTCTTCTTAAATACCAGGAAACACCTATTTCCTCTGAGATGGGTGGTGAGAATGCCAGCACACAGCTGTACATCTCTTTCCCAGGGATCCCACCATTGCCTGTGTATTATACGTAGATTTCACGTGAACAATGAGTGGATACACATCTTCTCTCCTCTCTATTTTGGTCAGACTTATGTTTGCTGCTGGGTTTATTTGCTGTCATTGAATTAAACATGATCTCCAGCTTGTGATATGAATATGTAGCTCCTCATGGTATGGTGCAGGAACAGCTGAGCTTGAACAGAAATGATGGAAATAAAGGCTGGTTATGAGCACAATTCCAGCTTGTGAAGACCATAGCTGAGACACGGTGTTGTCAAATCTGCCAACAAAAATAAACTTCCTTCTTGGTTTTTTTTTTTTTCTTTTTCTCCTTTTCCTTCTTAAGCTTTGAAGATGGTGAATGGCCTTGAGGGGAAGCTCTATGAGGAGTGGCTAAGGTCACTTGGGCTGTTCAGCAAGGAGGAGACTGAGGGGAGACATCATTGCAGTTACAACTTCCTCATGAGAGGAAGAGGAAGGGCAGAGATTGAGCTCTTCTCTGTGGTGACAGGGCACAAGGGAATGGCCTGAAGTTGTGTCAGGAGAGGTTTAGGTTGGATAGTAGAAAAAGGTTTTTTACTCAGAGGGTGGTTGGTCACTGGAACAGGCTCCCCAGGGGAGGAGTCACAGCACCAAGCCTGACAGAGTTAAGAAGTGTTTGGACAATGCTCTTGGGCATATGAGGGCACAGGACTCTTGGGGATGGTCCTATGCAGGGCCAGGATTTGGACTTTGATAATCCTAGTGGGACCTCTCCAACTCAGAATATTCCGTCATTCTGTGATTCATCATATTATTTCAAAGTTAAATTTTCATTACATAATTTGTTCTTACAGTTCCCAGTGTAGCTACTTGTTCCACCTTGGTGTAGCTCCAGGCAGCGAATTTGGCTGCAGACAGAGCTCCAGGAACCATTTAATTTAACCTCTCTCAGAGAAGGGAGAGCATATAACAGATAAATTGTAATAACTAATCTCTGCTATCTTACCCAGCACAGAAACAACCCAAGGAAATGTTCAGGAAAATAAAGCTAATGTGAAGAGACTGCTGCCTATGTAGTTACTTTCTCCTCTTCTCAGTACAGAAAACCTTCAGCTCAGAGGCACAGAGCCCTGGGTATTCCATTTCTTTGTAAACTCATGCAAATTTAGAGCAATTTGCATTCAGTTTGACTCTCACTACTCTGTTTATCTTTTCTATTACTTATCACAAAGTAATTTTGCAGGAAAATTTAATAACATGGAAAGACTGTGCCAGAGGTGGCAACTTTGCTCCAGCTGCCCAGAAAGCCAGTCTGAAATGCACAATACTTATAATAGCTGGTTAGTCTGAATGTATTATTTGGCTCTTTTCTTCTTTGCAGACTTCCATACTTAACATGTTTTATGTCAATAATTCATAACTCAAATTACAATAAAAATTTGTCATCATATGAACAGTTCTAACAGCTAATGAATGTGCTAATCACCTCTTAGTAGACAAATACTATTAAACAACGTGCTGCCAAAAAAAAAAAAAAAGAAATCTGAATGCTGAAATACTAAAAAAGTCTTTTAGTTTGGGGTCATTATTTAACAACAGACTGAGGCTTTGCAGAGGATCGCAATGCCATTTTACAATGGATTTCAAAGTTTCAAGATTGAACTGTGTTCCAAATAAGACTATTTCAATATTACTCAAGTAGGAGAAATGCTAAGAGATAGAAGTGTGGGAAGAGAATACATTGATGAATCAAAAATTTAAAAAAGAGTTACAATTCTGACATTAAGAGTGCACTTAAATAATTTCAAAATGAAACAAAAAATCAAATAACTAAAACTTTCTGAGACATTGTTCCAAATATATCTAACCTGCTTCCAATATTCTGAAATAATAATCTTCCCCTGCAGCCTTCATCCAAAATAAAATTCTCATACCAATTTTTTTGCTTAATGCTGGATGCAATTTTACTTTGTGTTATTTTTAGTATCTCTTGGTTTTACAGAGTTTGATTTACACTGAATGGCAACTCATGAATCTCATTAGAAGCATGGACTATGTTCACTATTTTTTATTTCAGATTTCAGATGCTGCTGCAGTGTGCTTATAGTGTTTTTTGCATATTGATGCTGTTCTAGAGACTTCTCCCTAGCAGAAACCTGTACCATCCCATGCTGCAATCTTATTGGTTTACCCCTTTCGCCTCCCTGGCTCCTCCCCTCTGGCTTTCCCTGGTTGGTTCTTCTGAGTAGCCACACCTTTCTTCCCTCTCCTGATAACCCTCTGCGAAAGCCTGACTCGGGGTTCACCATCTTGGGTTTCCAGCACCCGGAATCCTCCCCTGCCTCTCCGTCCCTCTCCACCCTCCTCTGACCCTCAACTGTGGACCTTAATAAATCCCTGGAAACCTCAGATGGTGATCCTGCGTTTCTTCCATCGCCACACCTTCACGGAGTCTCGCGTCCCCCGCAGCTCCACTGCCTGCTACAGCCACGTGTCTGCCTAGAGTGTTCTGGCCACGGGCGGCCCCCTCCACATTGCGGCGTGGGGTGGCCGTTTGTGAATCGTGATACCGCGCTGCCGCAAGATGCAGCGAAGTAAACATTTTTAACTCTTCATTTTTAAGCACACAATACCAAATCTGTGGACAAACTGTAATATGAACAACCTGAAAAAATACGATTACTGAAGATGCTTCTACCATATAACAGGTCTGCATTCCTACTGGAATGTTTATACTTTTTATATTTATATTTGAATACTTGTAAATATATTTTATATATATATATTATGCCAAGTGATGACATTTCTTTTATGAATTACATATTTAATGACAAAAGTCAATTTTAATTATGTTGTAAAAGTCTGGAATAGAGACACTAAACAGATTTTTGCATCAGAATGTAAGGTTACAAATATAGTGTATGTTATTTCATTAAAAGCACCACACAGTCATTAAGTCCCATAGACACCAAGGTATATTCAAAGAAATTTCTGTCTCTCATGTATTTCCCCACTAGCTCTTGCAAGGAAGAACTTCGTATTTGTTTGATGAAGTCAGAGAAAGGCCACATAGAGATTCAGGGTTCTTTGTATGAAATATGCAAATAGCAGCTATAAAAGATTCAGGTGATCTGCATAAAGCACCCTCAGGCAAAGTTCATTACACCTTAATGGAACCAGAATTTTTTTTTAAAGTCCCATGTGCCCATGTTTAACCGCCTGGAATGCACCAACACCTGAACCATGCAACACTGATTCATTTCCTCAGTAGCTGTTTTGCTCATGTAAAAACCTTCACACAGAAGACAGAATTAGAACCCAGATGCGCTGCAAAAGGCATCACAGCAGCATCACTAAATGATCTCCACAGCACAAGAAATGTTGGTTCAGGCCTTATTTAGGAGTTTAATGATTCTTACTATGCTGTAACTGTGCAGGTCTGCCACCAACCTTGCTGCCTGTCAACATCTGCCAACCATCTCGTGTTGTTTGCTGCAAAATGCAAAATGCTTTCCCAGGTGATGCTGCAAACTCTTATGGGAAGTGAGAGCCTCTGACCCACTGAGGCCAGAGGATGCCCTCATGCTTTGAGAGAATTTAGCCAGTGCTGGACCATTCCACTCACATGCTGCGAGGCTGGAATGAAACCATTTGCAACCTCCCCCGAGTCCTGGGCTCCAGGAACAGAGACAAAAGCACAACTGGGGACCATTCTGCTCACCTTTTTCCAGACATGGCTTGTGTCCAACTGCATTTCTGCTTGCCCAGTAGATCTATACAGAGGAATTGCATGACTTGTCCTCCCTGGGTATCTTGACCTCTAAAATACAAATGAGGCTTTGATATTCCTTGGTTTCTTGTCTACAGAGGTAGGTAAAAAAAAATTGATTCAGCTGTATTCAACCTTGTACTGAAGTAAGACAGACAGAAGATTTATATATTATTTTCCCTATTTTTGCTTTTGGGAAAAGAGATGCAACCACTGGGACACAAA
This sequence comes from Entomyzon cyanotis, assembly GCA_024500445.1. Lineage (NCBI taxonomy): Eukaryota > Metazoa > Chordata > Aves > Passeriformes > Meliphagidae > Entomyzon > Entomyzon cyanotis. The sequence goes on along the minus strand of JAKEPQ010001016.1, from coordinate 64,777,225 downwards.
ATAGAATAGAATAGAATAGAATAGAATAGAATAGAATAGAATAGAATAGAATAGAATAGAATAGAATAACAGGAGTATTTCAGTTGAAAGGGACCTATCACAGTCATCTAGTCCAACTATCTGACCACTCCAGGGCTGACCAAAAGTTAAACTATGTTATTAAGGGCATTATGAAATGCCTCTAAACATTCCCCACCAGTGGGAATGCACACCCTGATGCTCAGGAGAGACTTCTCCTCCTCAAGCAATGGAGTGTTCATGTGCCACGTGCCCAATAATAAATTACAAATAAGTTTTCATATCCACAAATTGCCAAGCATATTGAGCTGAAAACAGCATTTTCACACAGTTTTTGCTGACAGTTGGGTATGAAAATTACTTTATATTTGGTTGTGTGGTTTAGGTTTGCTTGGTAAAAATTTACCTCAGTTGTACTTTGGTTTTCATTGCCTGAAAGATACAGGAGGCTGGAGGATGATGCAAATTAAAAGTCTGCTAAATGAAAGCAGGAGTCATAAACAGTCTCAGTAAATTCAAAAGTCTTTTCACAGGGAACATGACAGCAAAAGACAGAAGTTTTCTCTCACAGTTATTGTGAAGAACGTAACAGTTAAACATTATTTAACTAAAAGTTAATTAGGAATGACACAGTTTTTTATTACATATTGAGAATTAATCACAGAGAAGAGCAAATCAAGAAATATTGAATAAAACCTTCTACATTTTCCTTATTTACTCCAATATTGCAGCTCAAATAAAGGTAAGATCCTAATTTTTTGAAATTCATTATACACTTATTGGAACACTTTGCTCTAACTAGCGGTATCAGGAGAAGCACAAGCTAGATGCTTGAAAGGGAAAACTTTTATATTTCATTTTAATTACCTTCCTATTCTTTTGATTGTTTTTAAAGGAAATTACTTTCATGTTTGTGATATATGGCACTGACACTCATATACAGCACACTGAAGTGACATGTCTGATGACTTGAAAGTACAGTCACTGCAAGATATATATTCAGGGAGGTTCTACAGTCTGCTGTTACTACTCATGACAACACGATAAATAATGGAAGAATTATAGTACTTTGTTTTCTAGCAGGTACAATTCTGGACTGCACAGCCCCTGTGAGAAGTCTTAACAGTCGTAAATAGAAACAACAAACGTGCTTATTTTCAGGTCTGTCTTCAAATGTACGGCACTGTGTCTCTGCTACAGCAGTGCCAAAGGGACATCACACCCTCCCCAGAGAGGCATAGTTCTGACAGCAAACCTCAGCTGAAATGGTTCCCTGAATGAGAGATTATCTCTGTTTTAGAGACGAGTCTGAGGCTGAATTTGTTTTGACTTGCACAGTGGTACTGAGGCAGCTGATGGCTCAGGGAGAAGTACTGAAGTCCTGTTTCTGCTGTCTTAGTTCAAATGTAAAAGGGAAGATTCACTTTTATTTGACTGAAAGTGTTGGTTGCCATTCAGATGAAGAGCCACTCGTGGATTTGCTATGTGGAGAAAGGAAGGACAAGGAAAGATGTCAGAGTCATGGAATTGCCCATCAATAGCACCTTCTGAGATTCCATGCTTCTTGTTACACCATGAATGGGGCCATGTCCTTCTCTTCTGCTCCTCCCTCACCCATCTGGAGTCTCACAAATCACATCTCCACAAGGAATAACAGCCTTTTTGGCTCCCTTCACCCTTGAAGCCTACAAGATATTGATGAGGCTATTTTGCTCTATTTGGTTGCATTCAAGATCTATAGACAGCCTTGCGCATGCAGTGACAGGAAAAACAATTTAGTAGTACCAGCAACAGCAAAAGAAAATAACTATTACCTGAGAAGATCTGTTTCTCCAATTGTAAAGAAGACCAAATTATATTTTATTACAAGACTGCACCAGCCACACTAGATAAAATTTGCCAAACACATCATCATCATCTTACAAGAGGCAGCAATTCTGCGGCTATCACTAAACAAGGTGATGCAGTCCAGAAGACAGTGCTAAAGCCACTTCAGAAAGAGAACATAAAAGCAGAATTCTCCAGACCTACCAGTTTATGGAAGAATTTAAAATTCCATATTTAAGACCTGTGCTTAGAATAAAAGTCCAGCTCTCTGGTATTTTAGATGGAGCATGATTTTATGAATTTTCCTTATGTCTGTGCTGGCTTGTCAGAATGAATTTGGGAACCATCCCAGGCTGGCTCTGAGGGGACACACTGGCTGTGATGGACAGGGGAAAATGGTTCTCATGGCTGTGTGTGCTGCAGAGAGGAGCAGATGTGCTGGGGAGATGATGTCAGTGTGGGGCACCAAGCATGATAGACCAGCACATACTTTTTTTTCCTGATAAAGGAACATGGATGACTACCAACTGAGATGGTTAAAGCTTTTACTCATGATACACAGTCAGGCTCGCATCTCTTCAAGTTTCCATGACCACAGCGCCCATGACAATTTAGAAAACAGCCACAGCACCGCCCAGAGACAAAGTCTGCCAATGATCTGTAGTGAAGGAGCTGGGTTTCAGATAGCTGGATCACCATGCAGGGAACCACTGAAAGACTTAGCAAGTCATGAAAAGTTCTCCAACCATAGACTTCCCTAAGACTCCTCAAAAGTAATTGTGCTGCTATGCCAACAGAATTTGATCCTATCCAAACTGGAATTTCATCCATAAAAGCCAAATGGCACCCTAGGAGATTGTCCTAACAAGCATGATTTCCTCAGCTGCTGAGAACACTGACTGGAGAAAGCAACAAAAGGAAATCCCCTCCCAGCAGGGAAACATTCCTTCCTCCACTTCTCCCAAAAAGGAAAAAAAAACCCAGTCCTTTTTCAGGCCAGTAAGCCTAATGTTTGCCTGAGCATTTCCATATTTCCTTTTTATCTAAACTATGTCTGTCAAAGTGAAGGACAGGTTTTGAATGGGAGTATGGCACAAACAACTAGAGCCTTCTACTGCCTGTATCCTTGATGTAAGGATGGCACACGTTTGCCAGCTGCTCTTCTGAGATTTCCACACAAGCAGGAAATCTTTGGCCTGAGCAAGTTACCCCAGTGCAATCTTGCAGGGCACTGTATGAGACTTTGGGGAGAAATGCCAAGGGATAGTGGAGCTGAAGCACTACTGGGGACTCTTTTCTGAAAACATACACTCTTACTTTGCTCTTCTCTGCTCATCTCTTCATTTGTTCACACATGGCTGCTATGAGTAGGGCCAGTGAGTTTTTTTCCAAAATGGCAGCCTGTGATGAATTAAATTTAGAGGAGGGACATCGGTATGACTATAAATAGTAAATGTATTTTCACAAAAACAGTCCTACAGACAGAGCTAGAAGACTATCCTTGATCAGCAAGCACTCTAGCACTTACCTAAATCTCAGTGGGGTTTCATGGGGTTTAACAGTGCTCTGAAGGTTTTGCCCTACACAGCATTCTAAGTGATGTTGTGAATGCACAGGGCATATAAAATATTGAATGTATTCAGCTTATGAAAGGCTTACCATCTTTCCTGAAGCTGTACCATTTTACATGAAGCAAACCTCCAAGGAAACCATTATTTCAGGTTATTTTGTTGGCTACATTTACTTACAAACTTTCTGCTTCACTTCTGCATCACTCCCTGCCTGCCACATCCTGAAAAGCAAAAATCCAAGACAGAAAGGAAACTACACAAAGGTCTGTTAGACTGAATAATACATTTCAGAATTTAGCTACAAAATTATGTATAAGGCATCAAGAAAAGCACCACATTTTCAGATCCTTGAATGCTAAGTGATAAAAAGTATTCAGAGAATTTCTTCCTGCACACGTGGAGATTTCTTATTTTTGTATGCCACCACAGAAAAGCAACTTTTAATATAAATAAAAAGATAGTTTCATTTGAAATGCAAGCAGTGAGGGCAATTAAAAGGAAATAAATGGAGTCAGTGAATCTAACTTTGGCCTCTCTAAAAAAATTTTTGCGGAATTGTTGAACTTGCAGATCACATTACAACTTCTAGCTTTTTTCCTCCTCCTTAAGACATTCTTCCTTAACTATTAAAAGCAAAGACGCCTCTGAGTTCAGTGTGGACATAAGCTAACTCCTAAGCACCTGTTTGGGAATGACAAACATGTTTTACTTCCAGAAGAATGGCTCATACCGCCTCTGCCTCCATTCAAAGGGCCAAAAAGCCACAGCTATTGAAAAACTGAGTAAGAGAACTCCTGCACGCAGCTCCACATCACAGAACTATATATATTCTCATATACAGTCACAGCTGCTCTTGTGCCGGTGAGAAGCCTGATCATGCTTATATAACATGCTTAGGAGAGACTCTCAGGAAGGGGAACAAAAGATTTCAGAATAGCTGTACTTCTCTCCAGTTACCCGGTGAGCAAAGCACTGGGCTGGAACTCAAGATACCATTGGGTGATATTGGGTGAGTCACATTGCCCAGTGACTCACAGAATTAGGATTGTGAAACTGATTTTACCTGGGACAAGAGCTGCATAAAGAAGAGATGTTACTATGATTCTGGCTGGGGGAAAAATGCCCAATACTACCCTTGCTGAAATTAGTGAAGAAACTGCAGACTGACCTGATTCAAAACTCAAATGGAAGTTAACATTCACAAATTAGAAAGCTTTTCTGATGAAGCCATTGGATCTACTCATACAGACATCCAAAATGCACACAGACATATTTCTCTGGATCAAAAATACTTGTGCTATCTATTAAAAAAATTAAGAGCTGCATAAATCATATCTCCTGTTAGTTACTGAAGTTTGAAGCTTCTTTTCAACTATGAATGTTTGTGCACATATAAGACCATCCACTGTGGGCACTTCATAAGGCAGAACTTCACTTTGATGCACTGCATACATTGTGTGACATTTTTACATGCCCCACTATTTTGGAATAATCCTGGACTTTATCAAAAGAGGCATGACCAGCAGGATGAGGGAGGTCATTCTGCCCCTTTGCTCTCCTGAAACCCCACCTGGAGTGCTGCATCCAGCTCTGGGGTCCCCAGCACAGGAAAGGCATGGATCTACTAGAGCAAGTCCAGAGGAGGGTCACCAAGATGATCAGAGGGGTGGAGCACCTCTTCTATGAAGAGAGACTAAGAGAGTCGGGGTTGGTCAGCCTGGAGAAAAGGAGCCTTAGAGGACACCTCATTGCAGGCTTCCAGTACTGAAAGGGAGCTTATTAAAAAGCAGGAGAGTGATTTTTTACAAGGGCAGGTAGCCACAGGGCAGGAAGTAATGGCTTTAAATGGCAGGAGGGTAGGTTTGGATTAGATATTAGGAAGAAATTCTTCACTGTGAGGCTGTGAGGCACTGGAACAGGTTGCTCAGAGGAGCTGTGGATGCACCAGCCCTGGACATATTCAAGGCCAGGCTTTGAGCAACCTGGTCTAGTGGAAGGTGCTCTGAACATGACAGGGGTTAGATGATTTGGAATTAGATGATCTTGAAGGTCCTTTCAAACCCAAACCATTCCTTATATGAATTTAAAACAAAACAAAACAAAAAAAACACATTGAGGTTTTCAAAATTACAGAGCAGATGCTCTTAGGAAATTGTTTGAAACAATTGTGAATATGAAGCTAAAACATTCAGAGATAAACAGAATTATTGAGAAGTAACTATGCAAGAAAAATGCTGGCCTTCTGTAACAATTGTTAAGAAAGAAGGCTCTACACAAAACTAATCTCTTCTCCCAGACCATTTGGATGGTATCAATTTCAGAAGCCAGAACTTCCCTTAGGAAAAAAATTTCAATTGAAAAAAAATTCCTTTTTTTAAAGGAAAAATTAGAAGGTGTGTTCTGGTATCACCTGTGTGAACAGCACAGATGTGATTATTTTCAAATAAAACCATATGTATTTTTAAACTTTTTCTCATTGCAAGTAATCTTTTTTATGCATATTTAAATATGCCTTGGGCTGAAAGATCTAGACGTTTTGTCCATAAAAAGTAATTGTTTAATGTTAGATTCTTTAGCTATAAACACAAGCAATGTAGTATAATTTCTGAAAGTTGGATTCTTGGTTACACTATGACAACTATTTTGCAATTTTAAGTATTCTTTCTTGAGCAAAAGTGAATAGTATTTATTGCCTATAAATGGCAGAAGTAGCACCACCCACATACTACAGTGCTTATTATACAGTTCATTGCTATAAGCATGCTACAGTTGCTATAAGTGTGCTACAGTCTCTCTTTTGGAAGTAACTGTTGGCAGTATTTTTTATATATATTGTCTTTCAGCTCTTAACTTTTCCTACCACATACTAAAAGTACAGTGAAAAATCCAAATTATGGAAGATGAAATCATTGAGTCCCACCATTAACTCAGCATGGGTTATGACTCTTCCTTTTGGTATTTTTCCTTGTTACAGCCAGCTACATGAAATGTGCAGTCCAGCCATACTCATCTGCAGTTTTTATGTCCCTTTATAAAGTATGATAATGTTTTCCAAGGCAGTAGTTTTTATTTACACCTTGCAAATTCATAGTCTGATGATGAAAATGAGATACAGGCTCATCTCCAGTAACATAAACAGTCCACTTCAGGAGAAATTACTTATTCCATGTTTTGCCACTGTTATGACTCCTGCTGGTTTTCCTGCCCTATTCTTCCCTCTTCTCTTCTAGTCATACCATTAACATTTATGATGGGTATAAACAGACCATACTTGGAAATTGCAAGATCTAGATGCCTTGCTTGGGAATATATTTCTGATGTCTGCCTTTGTGGTTTGTTGCTGCATTAGATATGCTTCTAGCAGTGCCCCTGGAGCAGAGAGGTCTGTCTTGTCTGGCTGATAGGAATTCTCTCTTTCCCTGTTTCTTTATTACTCACCCTTGACTCTCATGCACAAGCCAATAATTTTTATTGATAATCCAAAATATATGTGTAAACAATTTTTCATCCCAAGCAGCCTTAAAATGAAAAAAATGTTTACTTTTAATTTTACAGCAATGAATAACTAAAATTTTGGATGTCTATTTCTTTATTCATGTTCATAAAACTAGATAAGATGAAACTAATCACTGACTGACCCCTCTGTTATAATGTGCTTTTATTCATAATACCAATGCCATTAGAAAATGTGAGTCTTGAGGGCAAACAAATCTGCTTTTGGACCATTGCAGGTAAGTACAATGACATCAAGAAGGAAGAAACTGCTTAATCAGAAGTGACATCTCTTAATTGAAGAGACATTAAGATGCAATGTGAGAAGTGCTGGTTTTGAACTAGCATAATGAGCTTAGGGGAGCTAAACCTTGGGCTGTAGTCGGTTTGCATGGCAAGGATTTTGTAGGGGTTGGGGGAAAAGGCAGGGGTGGCTTCTGTGAGAAGTTGCCAGAAGCTTCCCCCATGTGGAACAGAGCCACTGCCAGCCAGCCCCAAGATGGACGCACTGCTGGCCAAGGCTCAGCCCTTCAGTGACAGCGGCAGCACCTCCATGAGAACTTATTTAGGAAGGGGAAGAATTGCTGTACCACAGCAGCTGGAGAGAGAAAATGTGAGAGGAACAGCCCTGCAGACACCAAGGTCAGTGGAGAGGAGGGGCAGGAGGTGCTCCAGGTGCTGGATCAGAGATTCCCCTGCGGCCCGTGATGAAGCCCATGGTGAAGCAGCTGTGCTCCACCGCCCTGGGAGGTCCATGTACGTGCAAGAGACCCACCTGCAGTCCATGGAGGAGACCCACTGGGAAGGTGCATGTGCCCAAAGGAGGCTGTGACCCTGGGGGAAGCCTGCACTGGACCAGGCTCCTGGAAGGACCTGTGCTCCCATGAGGAGAGGAGCCCACGCTGGAGCAGGTTTCCTGGAAGGCCTTGTGATCCTGTGAGGGTCCCACACTGGAGCAGCCTTTTCCTGCAGGACTGCAGCCCATGGAAAGGACCCCTGCTGGAGCAGTACATGAAGGACTGCAGCCTGAGGTAAGCACCCAAAAGAACCAATGCATGCTGAGTCTTTTTCTTTCTGAAAGAGTAATGCAAATGTGTGATACCCCAAGGGTTTGCATAGTTGTCAAAGGTGGGATCTTTATCAGTAAGATCAAGATGCTGAGCACTGCTGGAATCAAGGGAATATTTCAATCCCACATCAAAACATATCAAGAGCAGAATAAGCTGTGCAGTGCAGTTGCTGAGCAAAGAACCCAGCAACATGACAAAATGAAAAACACAAAGTGGTGTTGCATTCAGATTATATAGTGATATGAGTTAATAGACTTTATAGCATTTCTAAACTACCAGATTATCATCTCTAATGCTCTGTCACAGAGAAGCATGTGAGAATCAAATTATTTTTGTATTGTTTGTAATTAAAAATTCATTATAATACAGTGAAACACCTTCAAGTTTAGTGGTTCCTCAGAGTTTGGAGATGTATCAACCATGGTTTTTCTGCCTACTCAGGCTTCCCTCAACTCTGGCTTTTCATATACAGTAACAAAGACAACACCTTTCAGTGCTAAGGAACTGACATCACTCTTTGGCATGTGTGGAGCTTTCAAACATTACTCTGGTGAAAATCAGAATTGTTCTAGCCCATGGCTGGGTTATATTTTGGTCACTGCCAGCTGAGGGTAACTTGATTGTAAATGCATCTCAACAGCCCTATAACATAAATTGTAAATTTTTCAGGTAGATGTGAGAGAAATGTGATTGAATGATGACTCCTTTTCCCAACAGACAAAATGGAAAAACATTAATTGAACTGTTAAAGTTTTGTTAAAGGATCTCTGATTTATTTTCTTTGGATGTCTTGAAGAGAAACACATACACTTAAATTATAAACTTCAAGTCTGAAGAAAAAGAAGGATTTTAACTTTATGATATGTATAATTAGAGTGTGAAAGACAGAAAAGAACAGTGGATTCTTCATGGCTCACTGAGTAGTCTCCCAACTCTTATTTGCAGTATTATATGACTCAACAAATTCCTATTTTCTTAAATTCTACAGTTCCACAGCCTGAGATACATTTTTAACAAACTCAGAATGCCAAGTTCAGCTGGGCAGAGACTGTGAAAATTCAAGTGAATAACAAAAGTTCTTCTACAATTTCCATTAGATCCATATGCTACAGTGAGTAATAAGCAGAATTTTAACACACACAAGGGAACTAAAAGGACTGATTACTAGCATTAGCAAGCATTTCTACAAGATAGTGATTCAGGTTTTGCAGCACTGTTTGATCTTTATTTCAATTAGTAAAATAAAAGTTATGTTCTCAGCATTGAAATAGTCTGACATAAACAAAACACAAGATATTTTATAAATCTTCCTTTCTTGTCTATGTGTGAATGAGTTATGACCAGTTATATTCCCACATGCCTCAGCTACCTCTGCCAAGTTGGCTTCAGGAGAAGAAAAGAAGCACTCTGTAACTCTTATTTTATGAAAAGGGACAAGACAAACAATTTGGAGTCATGGTTCCCAAAAGCTGAGGTGAATTTCCTCTCATTACTATGCCTGTTTCCTGCCAGACAGAATTTGCTTCACTCATACTAGTGCAAATGTGTATGTGTCTGTAGTTTCAGAGTGGCACACCGGATGGAACATGCATTTCTAGGCTTCTTGTCTCAAAAACCAGAGCCAGTAGCACCAGAAAACCTTCAGACAAGGGCAGCAGAATGATTGAAAACACAGAAGACCTTCCAGAAGCAGAATGACTAAATAAGGTACAAATCTTCACTCTGTGAAAGAAGAGCAGATGGAAGGTGTAATGCAGGTCTGTGTAATTATGGGTGTCAAGAAAAGGGCAGACATGAATTAATTGTTCATTGGCTTTTCAGGTATGAGATGAAGAGCAAGCAAACAGGCAGTAAGAGTCAGGTTCAAGAAAAGGAAGGAGTTGATGAGTCTTCAAGAAATTACTTGAGGAATTCACTGCTGAAGGATTGTGAAGATGCTAAAATTTTCTGTAGGCTACATAGAAGATTGGATGGCTTTATGAAACAGAAACCCACAGAGGATTACAAAACAGAGAAACTGTATCTGTCACATGCAGAGTACTACAGCAAGTGAAGGTACTTAGTTACTGTACTTCTGTCTATAAATACACCTTTTTTTGCCACTGTTAAACACGTGCTACTAGGCTTTAAAAAAATCTAGATGTAGGCAGTAAGACTGTGACTGTATTCAAATCAGTTGAAAAATTTCCAATAACATCAACACCGCTTATTTTCTTCACTTAAGTTATTATCCTCCAGATTGTAATCCACTACAGTTTACAAGTTCATTTGTGTTACTTCGCACAAGTAATGAGATTTACATAACCTATACTCAGGAAATCAACACTTAGTTCTAGAGAAAGTACCAACACAATTTATACAAAAAAAGACAAAAATTATCAAGATCACTTGTCACTTCAAATGGTAGTCTTTCACTCTCAATTGATTTTATCTGAAAAAGAGAAAAAAAAGGATTGTTTCAATTGCCCAGCTTCATCTATCTGTTCCAGTACAGTACATTGATTTTCAGGGATCTGTTCCAACTCTTTTCTTTGTTTGGAGTCTCTCCTAGTTGACTGCCAAGACACCGTGTAGTTCTTGGTCTGTGTTGCTTCTTATTCAACAGTTAGAGAATATTAAATACGCTCAAGAATCTTATACCACCCAAATACATGATTCATTTAATACTCAAATGCTGCCAGAACTACTACAGTTCAGCAATTACATCCTTGATACTACATAGCTGACTTTTGGTGTCACTCAGATAGTGTTATTTAAGGCTCCAGTTGTTTTCTCTGTGCTTTCCCAGGAAATTTTAAGCACATTCTCATGTCCCCTTTGATTTCTGTCATGTGAAGTCTCCAAAATGGTATATGGTAAAATGTTCCATCCTCCAATGCCAGCACTCCAATAAGCCAGTTTGTCCCACCACTCACAATGTCTCTCCATCTTGACTGCTGCTAAAATATCAAAGGCATTACAACTACTCAGTAGTTTAAGTAGCATCACAGCTGAAGTCAGTGGCAAAGCAAACTTTGACTTATCTAGGTAGACAGGGATTAAGGAAATTATAAATAAATTAATTACCATAGGATTTCTGTTTAAATGTGCCAGATACTGTAAGTCAAAAAGCAATGAAGAGTTAACATTTGTATAACTACAATAGCACTGCTACACTGCAAGTGCAGCTCAATAGCTCTACTTATTGTACAGCCTAAAAACTGCTGTTTCTCAAATTACTAGTTCTTCTTTCACTCATCAGCACTAGGAAATGACAGAGAAAGGGATTTTTGTAACTTTTTGTAACTTTTTGACTCACTATGATATAGATTTACTGTACCATTCAATCTTAAATATTCTACTTGTAGTGATTCCTTTCCCCTTCGGCAAACCATGGTTTTATCTACTCCTAAAATCTCTTGGAAATCTTTTCAGCATTTGTCTATTCCCTGGTGTGCTTCCTCCTAGTCTGTGTGTTTTACTTGAGCAGTTTCTTAATCTTTTGGAATTAAACAGCTGTTAAACCTTCTTTCAAACAGGTGTTAATTAGTATTGCTTTCTGATCTCATCTCTAATCCAGTTTATACCTCTAATCCTGTAGCAACTTCTTTCCTTTTGTTAGTTTGGGGGGGGGGTGTTGTGGGTTTTTGGGGGGGGGGGGGTTGTTGTTTTTTGTTTGTTTGTTTTTGTTTTGGCTTTGGGGTTTTTTGGGGTTTTTTATAAAACTTGAAATAGACATTTTGGCTATATGCTCTCCTTGGTTTAAGCATTACAGGAAACTTGCAGTCGTGTTTCTGACCACTACCAAAACCCCATAAGGCAGCAGAGGAAAATGGGAGAGATTAGGGCTTCAGTTGTTACACTTTTTGAAACTTCAGCCCTCTGATTAGGAAAAGATTCATTGTTAGCAGTCTAGAGACAATAAGCTATGGTGATTTAGTATCTTTCACTTAATAAAGGACTTTCAGAGGTTGTTACAGCCTTTTGTATACTCAAATAAAGTTATTTACCTGAAGAGGACTATTTGGTTTCTCTATATTGGCATTCAAGACTTAGACATCTGGAGAAGGAACCCCAAGACCCTCAGGTTTGTCTCTGTCTAGCACTGGGACAGACCTTGAATAGTTTGGGGGTTATGTATGACACAGTAAAATAACTATGATTATTAAAAATGGAGTATATGCTTATAAAACAACAAGGAGATAAGCAGCAGGCTATTAAAGGAAAGAACTGTGAAAACCTATCACCCATTCAATGAAGAAAAAAGCCTGGTTTATGGACCTCAGCAAACATGAATCTGGACTTTATCTGTTCTTCAGAACAGCTGCTACTGACTTCACTTAAGCTGGCAAATCTATTTTGTGTGCAGCTTTTGGCTATCTTCATTTCTGACCTGGAAACCCAAGTCAAATCCTTGCACTTCACTAATTTTTTCTTGGTAGCACTTAGCACTTATTCTTGTTTGATGGAGGAATATCCTGGTTCCACTGAATAAGTTACCAGCTCGCACTGAAAGGAACTCAATAAATTATCTGCAGATGATAGATATTAACAATCAATGACTCAGAAGAAATTTCACTTTTTTGTGTGACAATTCTGAAAACTTTATTCTTCTAACCATATAAGGTCAAGAACTGAAAAGTAATTTCTATGAACCAGTTTGTAACTAACTCAAACATGGTTATCTAGAGAAGTCAAACAGATTCCCTGGTTTTGATCCCTCCAGTTCTTTTACACTCAGCCACCCTATGCGGCTGCTCCACAGATCCAGGCAAAAAAAAAAGGAGCAACTTATTCAGTGTTTTGTAGAGAGGTGAGTGCAGAAATGATCAAGAGATTTAAAACAAAAAGATGGAATCTTGGTAATGTGTCTCCTATTTTTACCAACAAAGGAGATTTATCAGGGATTTCAAGTTACTGTTTTTCTGAACCAATCAACAAGGACTGCATCCAGGTGGATGTCCCAGGGAAACTGAAACTGTCAGATCAGGATGATGCTGTCTACATTGGCTTAGATATATACACCACTTACTCTGAAACTCCCTTTCTCATTGTGCCAGTATTCTCCTCTATTCTCACAACAGCTCTTACTCTCAGGTGCAGGAGACCACAAAACACAATCAGCTCCCAGGCTTCTGCTGCTGCAATGACTCCTTGTGAAACATCCATGAGGATCCTGAGGGATTACATCACATAATCCTACAAAGGTTTGGGTTGGAAGGGACATCAAAGATCATCTAGTTCCAACCCCTCTGCCATGGACAGAGGACGACTCTCACTAGACCAGGTTGCTCAGAGCCACATCTAACCTGGCCTTGAACACTTCCAGGGCTGGGGCATCCACAGCTTCTCTGGACTCCATTTTCATCTTATATTATGTACACTTTGGTCATTACACTCAAAAGCAGGTTTCTGAGGAGGCTTTAAAACTATGTAGCACAAAAGTGTACTGCCTCCTTTCAGAGGCTTTCCCTGACAGCTGCCATGTGCAGTTCACCTAAGCATCAAACAGTTAAAAATGCTATTGATAGACTTACATGAATCTGATTAATAGACTGCTGTGCTTTTAATTGCATGAGTTATAACTTCTACATAAAGTCTACAAAAAAATTCCTTCTGGATAATAAACAAAGTGAAAGATAATAGATTAGTCCTAGTCAAGCTGTATTTGCTACTGAGTTTGAGAAGAATATTCCTTTGTGGGAGCTGTGTCTAAGTTTGCACAGCATCAGGGCTGTGAGCTCCATGGACAGAAGTTGCTGGCTTTTACAAAGCCTTCACCTCCTGGGAGTCTCTAAATTCACGAGAAAAGTAACTGCCTCTAAATTTTCCATGTCCTGGTAGGTTGCCATGAAGTTAAGTTCACAGCTCTTCTCTGGGGTGGCAAAGAAGCCATACTCGGCCATGAGCTGGACTCAGTCACTCAGTTTTTAAATCTTATAAACAAGTGCAGAGAGATAAATATTCCCAGCCAAGGAGACACTGATATAACTCTCTGTGTACACACACAAGATAGACACTTTAATAGGCTGTATTCCCGAACTCTGGGTAGCTCTTCTCTTTCACTCACCAGAGCAAATATTAACTTTTCACGTATGTCAGTCACACGGTGCACATAAATATTTCTCTCTACATGTAAATATACATGTGTTCTTCTCTTTTGTGTGTGTATAAAGCTCTATATGTATATACAGACAGAAATGTAGGGATCTATAAATACAAATATTTTGGCACAGAATACAATTGGGGCATCCATAAATCTGGAAATCATTCCATCATAACACAGTGCCTGTTTCACAGCTGACATAAGCAGATAAAATGTTAAACCCATGTTACCTTATGTTCAGTGACGTTTATCTGATTTACTGGAAGTATTAATAACAGCTTGAACATACTGAATATGTAATAGTACACTAGAGTTCTGCTTATGATGGAGACTTCCAAGACTGATTTTTTTTTCATTTTATGTGCTATAACCTTGAAATTGAAATCACTTTTTTGGCAATTGTATAAAAACCTGTTCAGAATGGCTCCTGAATGTTTTACAAACTATTTAAAAAGAGGTTTGGTTTAAAAACTGCATGTGTCATACTATCATTCTTGAATTCAAATTCCCAGCAATGGAAAGAAGCAGGAATTCTTCTAATCAGATGCAGTGAGATTTTAGACCTTGTCAACTACAGCAGTATATTTAAAACAAAGATTCACTGCTTCCCTCCATTATGATTCAATATATTTGAGTCAGTAAACTGCAACAGAAAAAGTGTTTAGACAGAGAATGGAGAAAATTTTACATCACACAGGACAGATGCAGGCTGCAACCATGGCAATAATGGCAAACAGATGAATGTTTCAGGACTACATATTTTTCTAAAATACTTAACAGCGAAAAGATTTTGGATTAGATTCTCCACAACTTGTAATTGCATTGACTGCATTAGAGTGGAAAAGTAAACACAATATATTTTTCATAAACTGCTAAATTATTGAGAAGAAACAAGAAGCTTGAGCAGAGCCAGAGCACTATAATTGTCTGGAAACTAAGGAGACAAATTTTCTAAAATGACATCACCCATACGTATGCATGATTGATGACAAGGCACAATTCTTTCGCTTTGTATTTTGTAAAATTTCACATAAGGGTGGCGTAATTTCCAATTACTTTGAGCATTATCACAATTTTTAATTCACTTGTGATCTTAATATTTCCTTGAAACCACACATAGTTGCTATCTAAAACAAATAAATACAAACAAATGGAAAAGCAGAAAGCTTGTGGGATTTTAGGAACCTTTATGACATGTAGAAGTTGCTGAAATGGTTTTTGAATATGGCATCTTTGGCTACAAAATGGCCTTCTTAAATGACATCTACTTAAATAACAAAAGCATGTAATAATAGGACTTTTCTCAGACAGCTATGGGAAAGGAATGGGAGAAATTTCAAACAATGAGTTAAATATCTGAACCAAAGTCATACATTCAAAGAAGAATGCAAACATGCACAGCAAAAACATCTTTAATATATTTCTAGCACCTGAGAAATTGCTAGAGAGATGTTGGTTTGTGCATTATGGATATTTTTCTTAGTTATCATATATAAAAGGTTCGTCAGAACTTTCAAATTATCCTCCTTAGACCTAGGTTAAGGAAAATGGGAAAATGTCTCATACTGAGAAGAGGAATGAAGCCAATGCTTAACAGGAAGCACCTTCTGAAGCTGCTTTCAGTGGAACACCAAAACTTCTTCATGCAGGAATACTTTCTTGAATTAAGGTTAAATTAGAAAGAAGCATCTTATTTCTCAAAACAAATTCCATCATGTGCTGGCCATAAAGCTTTGCTATCATGAGTTGTTGATTTGCTTAGGTAATTTTTATTGTAGGCGTTATTTTTCAGCAAAGGGTTTAAGTAAACAGTGTTAAAATAACAGTAAGTAGGCAACTAGGCAAGAAAACACTAATGAAATAAGATGAGTAAAGCATCACTTGGCCCCAGTATGCATGTCAACAAACCCATTGTGTTTCCAGAAGAAAATCAAGCCCTTAAAGATGTCTATTATCTGTCACTGGGAGTATCATGGGGAATATGAGCATGAGCTGACGTACTTGAGTGTGCTAATGTCTCTCAAGAGTCATGGTTTTCATTGTCCTTTATTTCCTTGATTGCTCTGAATTGACTGTTTTGTCCATTTCTGTTTTGAAATGTCACCTTGTTTCTATCCTCCTCAAAGTCCCACTCATGCCCTTGCTATCTTGCCCAAATTCAGAAAACCTTGGTTTTAAGAGAAGCCTGATTGCAGATAATCAGTGAGAACAATCACTAATCAGCAGTGATATTTGCTGAAAATAAGGTCCCTGACATGTGGGGTTTGGGAAGTGCAAGACACAATGTGCTAAATTTCTTTTATTTTTGGGTGTTAGTAGCGCTGCCCCGAAGAACTACAAAGGCTTTGAGGAGTAACCAGATCATGAGCTCCTTGAACATATCGCATCACACAGACCTGCAGACCCACACAGGTACTGCTGGCCCAAACCTCTCCTCAGGGATAGCTGATTGCCTTTTTCCCACAGACCTTGCTGCCACTAAAGCCAAATGAAATCCTCTTCAGGCTCAACAAGAGCTCACCAAGAACTTCTGGACTTAATGGACGGAGCAAGTGAGTGGTAAACCCAACACTCATAAAGGACATGGGTGAATGCACAGGAGCACATGAGTTAAGGAGACATTGGGAGAACCCTTCACTAAGGGCTGCTAAGCAAGGAAATACCCTGCTGAGAGTAATGTTTCTTTAACAAAATAAAATGACAGAACAGATTGAAAACATTCATCCAGATCCTGTGCACTGGAGAATATTTTTAATTATAAAAACCTATACAGCTAGATCCTATCTGCAGTTAACCCAAAGGAATTCTTCAGATGGAAGAAAGTTCCCACTAGGCTTAAAGCCAGCAAAAGCAGTAGCAACAGGAGGTGGTTTCTAGGAAGTGAGTGCACAGGAAGACTCTGGGGATGAATGAGAAATCCTTCTTTGATCCTTGCCCATCCCTATAAAATCCAGCTTGTGCAGTCAAGCTAGTTCAGTCAATGCAGCTCTGAGGATGGACTAGTGCCCAAGAACTGAAACTAATCCCAGTTCACTGAGTAGCCCTTGCTTCCCTCCCCGGTGGGCAAAATCACACTAAGAAGAAGGAACTTCCAATCCCATGCTCAATCTGCTTGGTTTCAGTACTGTGAAAAAAGCAAATTCTAAGTAAAAAAAAAAAAAAAAAAAAAAGAAAAAGAAAAAAGGAAAAAGAAAAGAAAAAGAGAGTTGTGGAGGTTTAGTTCTACTTAAAGACACTGCAGCAAAATAAATGTAATCATCTCAAATCGCATCAGTATTTGGTACAACTGGCCTCAGAGCATAAACAAATATGCTCAGAGTTAGTATCACTAAGTTAAACAATCGTGAAGAAAATATTTTTATGTAAGTGGACAGACCAAAATATTAGTTTGCAATTGCTCTGTATGAAGCGTGATGCCTTTAATGAGGAAAAGCAAGAGTAGTTTCAGACCAGGAGTTAGTGCAAGTACCTACCAATGTCATCAACTTGAAATACATAATCTCTGTGCCCTAGGTACAAGGTTCCTTAACAGTTAAAAAAAATTAGTACAGTACATTCTTCATACTAGACTTAGGAAGCCTTGTTAATTATTATATGACACAATAAAGTACTTCAATTTAAAACATGTGAAAAATAAAGGCAAGACACATATTCACTAAGCCAGGAATCCAAAACACTGACATCCAAGGCTGGTTTGACATCCCAATTTTCCTTTATTACAAATGGGAAGAAATGCACTCCCTGCAGAGGGCAATTAATTTCCTTCAAGATAGGTCATATGAATCACCCCATGAAGTTACCAAGTTCTTTCTAAAGGCTATACAGGCTCAGAGGTCTGATGTTACGGTGTCTAGATTAATTCAAAGACAAACAGTTAGTTACTGCCTTTGGAATGACAGTTTTGTAGCTAAGAGGCTTAAGGCAAATTAGACAACTGCTCTGTAGGCAACTTGGATCTGGTTTTATTCATGGCCAAAATTCCTTCTCTAGGATATCTGCTAGCTGGTTAAAGCCACTATAGGGAAAGCAGATGTGATGTTGCAGGTATAAATGTACTATGGAACTCACCAAATTGGAAAAACAAACTCTATGCCAGCATAAACAAGTCCAAGGGATTGATGGCAGGTCTCATTAAAAAAAAAAAAAAATTGTCAATATAAGCAAAACACAAATGGGATATTTAACTATTTTTCAGTGGAAGATAGGCAGGATCCCTTCAACAGTCAGTGCTGAAGTGCAGCAGGATTGCTTTTGAAGTGTTTAATAAGTATCTCCACATGAACATCAGTTAAAACTACTTCATCACTGAGAGGTGATTTCTGTATTCAGTGGACTAAGGTACATTGTGGTGCTGGAAATGTTGAGATCATTTAAAGTGCGAATCTGTGCTTGCTTTCCATTGCTCCACAGATACAATGTGTTCTCTCTGGAAAAGAGACACCTTGCACTTGGAGGAGGCAGGATGTGAGCACCCAGAACTGTGTGTTCTTCTTTTGCAAGGGTCCAGCTGACACTCCCATTTCCCTTGGCTCAATTAGGAGATGCATTTCAGCTACCCAATCCATTCACAAAGTCCTAAAAATTTTGAGAACAGACAACAGGATATTTAAATTATGTTGCAGCCATCTGTTATTGTTATGATGTCTGCATCAATATCAGGAAAGTCAACAGGACCTTAAGACACCTTGGAAGAAAACAAAAGTCTATTTATTGTCTCCTCTGAAAATGTTTTTTTTTTGTTTGTCTGGGGATTTTTGTTGGTTTGGGGGGGGGTGTTGTTGTTGTTTTGGGGGTTTTTTTTGGTTTTTTTTTGGTTTTTTTGATACCACTAGGGTAAGGTTCATATTGCCTTACTTCAGCCGTGTGAAATCGAACAACAATCAGAAACAATAAATACCTGATTCTTTCCACTCTGTTTCAGGTATAAATTGGATGGATTCGTTTGTTCACTGGAGGTTTCTGTCTCTCTCCAGTGACTATACAAGGAATGAAGGTGGTTGGTGTTTACAGCTACAATCAAATTTGTGGGTGCTAGCTGAAAAAAACACAGGCCTTTGCTGCAAAAATCCCTTTTTAGAGATTTTCAGAATTTGTCATTAAAAATGGTTTTGATACAAATTAGTATATAGAAATGTACTAGGGGTAATCTTAAATCAGAAACAATATGACCCTTTATCTTCTGCTATAATCCTATTGTTTATTCTTTTACTCAATAGAAGGAAATTGGTCTGGTTTACTTTTTATAATGGAAATGACAGTAGCAAATCAATACACAGAATCCAATATTTATTGGCAAAAACAAACTAAATTTCAAGTATATCAATTACCAGCAGAAAAAAATAGAAAATATCATTTTCACTGAATGTAAATTTGGTGCTACATCTTCTTAGTCTAGTACTCTCAGATCTGACACCAAACTGTTAAAACCATCTGTATAGTAGGGAATAGTACAGATTTCGTCTTCAAAACAGAAACCTTTAGAATTCTTCCCCTGATTTAGGGCACCACAGAAGGAACAAAGGTGAAAGTTAATCCACTAATTTAACAAACAGAGGACAGTATTGATTCTACTAGAACTGCTAACCTAGTACCCTGATTTGAGTGGGTACTTTTAATTAAATAATGGTTAGAGGGAGAAATTTGAATTCTCAGTGAATCTCACCAAGAGTCTACTGCAGGAGGGTCCTTACTGGCAGAATACCTAAATCTCTCTAGGGGATGTAAGATGTAGGGAGGAGTGAGGCTCTCAGGCCAGGCTAACTTCTCACCATACATTTTGGGCCGGCTACAGAGCTGTATTAATGCTCCTCTCATGTTTAATGATGTGGGTTAAAAATCACCCCCATTACTTAACCATTGCTGAGAAAATTGCTAGGCTCTTTGGCAGCAGCTGCCTCCCTCTGACACCCATGAGAATCAGACACCTGAGATGAAAAGTGAAAAAACATTCAAGTAGTTATTGATAGTTTCCATAAGACTCTATGTTTTGAAGAATTCTGTAAAAGGAAACTGGATTGCAGAAGTGGCAGCTGAAAAACTCCCAGAAGTGTACATCCAACAGGCAGTTCTGAGCTCATGCTATTTGCAGACTTTTTAAAAGTTAGCACAGCAGCTTGGAGCATGTGCATGTGTATGTATGTTTTGAGGGTTTTTTAAAATTTACATTTTAGGCTGATTAAAGCAACAATTTATCCTGTATCTACTGACCTCTGTGCTTATTCAACCTTTATGATGTACTACCACAGCCTGCTCTGCACAGTTGGGATTCAACTAATCTAACTTAAGAAGGAAGGTTCCTTGTCTCGGCTTTTGCTCCATGGTTAACAAAGAATGACAGCCACCTGTGGAGGATGCTTCTTCTGCTAGAAAGGAGATAACAAAATACAGAGAGTGGTTTATTTTCTGCTTCTCTTTCCAAGAAGGGAAGAGAGACACAACAGGTTCACCTCGATAGCTGGCAAATAAGTATTTCATGCCAGTTAAGGGTTACCAAATGTAGCCACAAAAGGTTAGCCTGCATGCTACAAGATCTACAGGAGGCTGGTGCCCCTCTAGCTGCCAGCTCTAAATCAACTGATCCACACTTTGCCTGACTAGCTGGCACAAGGATATGAAGAGTCCTGGACCTCTTATTCCAGTAGGGTCTTAGGTGTGAATACAGGTAGCTTAAGCTTTCTGATTCTCTGAGCCAAGGAAGGATGTACATGTGGTCCTTAACACTGGCATCAGAATCACTCTAAAAAAACAAAACAAAACAAAACAACAACAACAAAAAAAAGGTCTTGTGTATCCTGGAAAACCAGCATGTGCTGAGCTAGGACTAGAAGAGGTTAAGGGCACCACCACATGGCTTGGCTGCTCAGTGGCTGTCGAAGCACCAGTGGTGGGATAGGAGCCTTTGTTTCCTGGGGAAAGGCTGCTTGCTCCTCAGTTTTCAAGATGTGGAAAGCATCTGCAGAAGAATCCCATAACCTCTTTCTCTGAAAAGCCCAGTTAAAAGTCTTTGTCCAATACTCCCCTTTCTGCCCACTGCATAATATACCAGATAATATTATTATAACATTCTGATGGTTCATCTGACATGCACAAATATGTCAGAAGCTTTTGAGATAAATGTAGCAAGTCCAGACTCAGTGACCAAGAAACTGCAGAAACTGTCACAGACTTCAGAGTTTAGGTTTGACTGGTTCATAACCTTAGACAAACATAAAATCCACTCAAATTTAAGGAAGTTTTCCTGTCCCACTTTAGCCCACATTTGCTGAAAAATAGATTAGCTGTAAAAAAAAAAAAAAAAGTATTTTTTATCCAAGGTTCTTTCAGTTTTTGTCTCACACTAGTCAATACCTAAACTAGAAATGTGGTTGTAAAAGGGTGAAAGAAGTACTCTGAGAATTTAAACCAAACCAGAAGTTTGGAGGGAGAATAAAAACCTCACATGAAACCAAAACAGCCAACAACCCCAAGAAGAACATGATATAATAGCAAGATCATTTATTTGTTGCTTTAGTCTTTGTGGCACACTAAAAACCTTTTAATTCCTTTGAAAACTTCACTGTGCAAAGAAATTGTCTTATTTTCAGTTGTTCCTTTTTTGACAGTCTCAAATTCTATTTGACTGAAAGGTAATGGCCCTTTGAATGACTTCTGCATGCATATCTGTTACAGACAGATTTAATTTCCCAGCCTTCCCCTGTGTTCACTACATAAAACTATATTAATTAATATGGATTTAATCAGGAGACTTTTTTTTCCCAGCAACAAATCACAGTGGACATGAGGATCCTGGCACCATTGTTGCTGGTGTTATACTAACACTGTGCTACACTACTTAGAGTAGTGTCAGTGTAGTAAAGCAAGGGCAAGTTTGGCTTACCTTTCTCAGTGATTCAGGACTTCTAAAACAGATGGTTTCTGGAATTTTGTTTTGTCACAAAACATAGTGATGGAAGATTGATTTACACACAAAGTTTTTCCTTCAACCTTCTTTCTTTCAGTAATTAAGATTATTTTATTTGAGAAAGTAACAAAAATATAACCCAACACAACTTAAAACTGAACAGAAAAAGCAATGATAAATCTGACACTCATAATGCCATTAAGTGTCTGAATAGAACAATGCTTCATCTATTTTTATCTGCTTTTTCTTTTAACAGGTTATAACAGAGTCTTTTCTTCCTGCTTCTATGCTGCCTTTCTGTAAGATAAGTTATGGTGACTTAGTCATCATTTTCAAAATTAATTCAGTTCCTTTTAACACTGACTACCAGCACCACCAGAGGCAAGCAGAGATGCCACACATGATTTTCCCTGTTGATTTTGCCACCTCACTCCAGTGAATCAAATCCCAGAAAAAGATGACAGATTAAACAGTGTACTGGCAAGGAGACAGGTCTTGGGTCTTGGGAGGAGCAGTCATAACATTTTTCCTTGTCATTTAAGTCAGGCAATAAGCACACACACACACAAAGGTGAAAGCTAACCCCTTAACAGTTTTCTCTATGTGTGTCCTTCCATATATACTTGGTGGTCTCAACACTGAAGAAATGCAAGCCCACTGTCACCTAGAGCAAAGCCACATTGCTCAAGAACCCAACATTTTCAGTAGATAAGCAGAAATAACTCAAAAAGATAATCAAAATCATACCAGGTCTGTAGTGACCTCAATTTCACTTAAATTTCAGCTAGCAGTATTTGTCTCTAAATAGCATGAGATAAGAAGAAATGGAATTTTTTTCCGGAGCTATTTTAAGGGCAATGACTACTATACATAGAGTCGGAGTAAATGGCTGAAGTTAAATATAAAAGACAGACATATTTTTGTTTTCCTGTTTCCAAATAGAGTCTCATCTGTTCCTAAGTTTGAACAACAGAAGAAAAAAGAGAAAAAACTATAGTAAAGAACCCCATCCTTCTGCAAACAAAACCAAGGCCTTTCAGTGTAGAAGGCAGCACCAAAGAGAAACCAAACTATGGTTTCATCTATTTTGATAGTGAAGAACAAAGCTTATTTCTTAGTCTTGCCTAAAAAATGAGTGCAAATTCAGGTCTTCCAGAATTTCTGCTATTCTGAAATAGGTCTAAAGCACTCTCACTGGTGCCTGGCTTCTCTAACTGTACACAAAACTATTGCTTAAGTGAATTAGGTTAATTTATGGAAAATTCAGTATGTTTGCACAGAAAACCTTGTTAAGTTATCCAGGTGAGGGCTTTGGAGCAAAAACCATAAACACAAACATTTTATGTCACTGCAATACAATTAAATTCGAAATTTCAAGCAAACTGGACTTAGAGGTGCTGTAATATTGATATTTAGTTTAGTGTGTAGAACTTAAACCATTTCTCATTCTGTCCATTCTGCATTCTATGGAAAATCTCAATGTGCACTGTTTCTTAGAAATATTTATATCTCAGATGAAACCAACATGCAATCTCTATTAACAATTTTTTTCTTCTTTTGTTTGTGGAGTACCCATTCTCTGGAACAAAAACACAGATGAGAAGGTGTTTTTATTTACTTCCACCTAAAAGGTGTTGCAGTGTTGGGAGAGCCATCTCACAAGTCATGTGTGGAGAAATATAAAATTCGGTTGCCATGCTAACAGGAAGTCACTCAACCAAGTCCAGTAAAACAAAAGTGCATAAATGACATTTGCTGGTAAGAACAGGAAAATATTAGATTAACAAATTTGTAGGTTGTGACAACTGCAGCCACAACTACAGTTCTGTCCCTCGATAGAGTGGTGAATTTATGTCAGCATTTAAATCTCCAGAGCATCAGCTGCTTCTTCCCAACAGGACCATAGCTTCTGTCCCATCTCCTCAGGAGTCAGGGCCTTGCCCGTGAAAACCCCACGGGGGGATGAACCCACCAGCCCCTTCCTATGCCCCAGGAGCCGTCCCACGCTTCACCCTGCCCTGCTCCTGCCCCCTGCATCTCGCCATCCTCCAGGTCGCTCCTGGCTGCTTCCTGACAGGATCCCCGCCTTCCCCGGAGGGTCCCTGCGGACTGCGCCGGCGGGCAGCGCGGTCCGCTCGGGGAGAGACCCCTGCGGGGACACCGCAGCCGCGGCCGTCACTGCCGTGGGGACCAGGGCCGGCCCGCGGGTGGCTCTCGCAGCCACCTGTGTGCGCGACATGCGAACTCCCGCTCTGGCGCTGCGGGGGCCGCGCTGCTCTCCGCGCCGGCAGGAGCCGCGGGGGCGAGCGCGGCCGGCGGGGCTCCCACCTGCGCGGGTGAGAGATGCGGAGCCTCCTCCTGCCCCGCCGAGCTGCACCCGCCCGCTCCCTCCGGCCCCCCGGGCGCTCCTGTGTGCTGCAGGTGTCACCCAGCGACCCAAGGATGCCTCTTCCCACGGCAGCGGCTGCCAGGGAAAAATATGTTTATTACATGCGAGAGGAAGGAAGAGATCCTAATACTCCTCTGGACTATCACCAAGGGCCAAGGGCGCGCATGATGTCGCTGCTTGCGGTCGGCGCAAAAAGTTACCTTAGACAGTCCTAGGAGCTTTTATTTTTCTTTTTTTTCCACTCCCCCGCAGAGTGTCAAAAAAGTAAGCAAAGGCTCATAAAGATCATAAAGATCAAAGTTAATGAGAACTTACTTGGTTTAGGTGCTTGCGTTGACAGCCGGCATCTTCCGACAGCAGTTTGAACAGGTCACATTTCCCCATGGAAGTTGTACCCTTTTCAATCCCGTTTGTAAATTAAATCCCTTTAGAAGATGTTTGTTTTATTTCACTCGCTGCCGTCCATCTCAGGCACTATCCACATTATTTACTTTATTTTCTCCATGTTTGCCACACATGCCGGCACTCTCGGACGCACGCCCACGAGTCAGCGGGTGCCCATCACCTCGGGCCGGGGGGACCGCGCCTGCCGCCGGGCTCCGCCGCAACAGATGAGAGGCAGGTTCTTCCCCGGTTGCTTAGTGCGGCGTCTCCTCGTTCCCTCGGGAAGCCTCATGCCGGCTGCAAAAAGTAACAGCTCCTCCCGACGCGGCGGTCCCCTCCGGAGCGCGGGCTGCGCGGCGCGGGGAGGGACGAGAGACACCCCGATAGCGGCACAAGAAGCGCGGAGGGGCACACGCCGGGCTTCTCCGTGCTCGCCGCCGCGCTCTCTCCCGGGCCGGCCGCGGGCTCTGCCGTCCCGCCGTCCCCCGCCTGCCCGCCCGCCCGGCCGCCGCCCCCGCCGCGCTGCCCCCGCCGCGCACCGCGCCCGCCGCCGCTCGCCCGCGCCGCCCTGCGGCCGCGCCAAGCACCGCGCCGCGCTCCGCGGGGCTCCGCGCACAGCCCGCCCCGGGGCGCTCCGCCGTGCTCACCGCCTGCCGCCCCGGGCACGGGGAGGAGCGAGAAGGCGCCCGCCGGGCTATGGAGCGGGGCGAGCCGGCGAGCCCAGAACGCGCACCGCTCGGGAGCGCTCGGAGGCAGACCCACCGACGAACAGCCTCGACTCCGGGGAAAGTTCGGTGTTACATCCCTCCGCATCTGGGAAAGCCCGAACCCGCTCCGTGCAGCCGCGGTGGGGCTCTGTGAGTCCGCCTCCGCGGGGGCCTCGCCCGGCGCGCTTCGAGCCCGCAGCCGAGCTTTGCTCCAGGTGGTTCGCCCGGCGCTCCTTCCTGAGGCGCAGCAGAGGCTCTGCCCTGGGTGCGCCACTCGCCGCAGCCTCCGGCCCGGTGGTCCCTGCCCCTGCGCCGCCCCAGCCTCGCCTGGTGCCCCTGGGTCAGCCCGGCCTGGACGTTAACGGGACCGAGCAGCAGCCAAGATTAGTAATAGAGGAGCAGAGGGAACGAGGCTGCTAGACAGCCAGTTCCTCACTTTACTTATCCTTTCCCTAAAAAAAAATTGTGACAGAACTTAAATGTCACAATTAAATGCACGACCATTAAAAATTGTAGGAAGAAGATGCAACATGCAGAGACAGAGATGAGTAACAGAACATCCAGGTCTCTGCTGAGTTTTGGTTGGTTGGAGGGTATTTATTATTATTATTATTATTAATTTGAGGTCTGTTTGGACTTAGCGCAGCATTGATGTGGGCAGGGTGCCACCTGCCAGCATGTGCCGAGCCTGCCGTGCCCGGGCGAGCATCCCTCCACTCCGGCCCATTGCTGCCTTCCCTCTGCCCCAGGAGGCTGGTTCCCGCCTGGCACCGCCAGGCAGCATGCCACCGCTTTCTCACTTTGCCCTTCTCTTTGGATGAACAGCTTCCACCTGGGGGTTCCGGAGGCGAAGAGGGGTGAAATAAGCCCAGGGCAGTTTAACCGGGAAAGGCCGAGTCTCAGGGGACGTGCAGTGTCGCGCAGGCAGCCCGGCCGCCAGCAGCCCCTTTCCTTCCCGCACCGCTGGGACGGGAGTACTCCTCGAGCTGGGATCCTCCTGCCTGCCTGGAGCACACCGAGGAGTGAAGCGCTTGCCAAAGCAGGCGAGCCTGTAAATGTCATTACAGTAAATGTGAAGGAACCACCAGCCACAGCACACTCGAAGGCAACTGTGAGAACAGGCGCCAGACCACCAGACCTCCACGGGCAGCAGAGGTGATGCAATTAATCTGCATTAAGCTGTGCAGTGAAAATGCCAGATGGATTCTGCTCTGGGGCTTCCACAGCTGCAGCATCAAGCCTCTGCCTCAGACTGCTGTGTGAACCACTGGCAAACATATCTTAGATGTGGCCCAAATTAGGCACTGCTGAGATTTAAGTGGAAACACACAGCCTTTGGGCACCTGCTCAGAAAGCAGCCCCGTGGCACTGAGCAGTGTGCAGCACAGGCAGTTTGTAACAGGTCTCTGCATGTCTCTTCCTAAGAGATGCCAATTGAACACGTGAGATCAGCTCATGTCAGTCCAAATACAGATCAGATACCAAAAGCAGCTGCTTGGACAGCTGAGCCAGTCATTGTAGCAAGCACATGTACATGTACGCAAATGTTTGTGTGTACACACATAGACCCTCATATTCATAGCCACACAAAGGCAAGGAGAGAGATTTGGGTAAGTAGAGGCACACTAGAGGGCCAGAGAGCCTGCAGTGGAGGCTACGGCTGCTCCATCTGATTGCATTGGAATTGGCAATGTGAGCACATCAAACTATAATTGGAGCATTTGTACCTCTTCTGCAGACTACCAACATCACTGGTATGGCACTGTGTTGTTACAGATTGGAAGTGTAATCACAGTTTACTTTCAGAGTAAGAGAGCAGAGATGGCTTTCCCCCCCATGTATTTCCTCATTAGATCGTGAGAAGCCAATTTCTATTTTGAGTATAATATTTAATTTTCCACAAGCAAATACCTCTATAATTAACAGTATTTGCTATGTCTTTTTATGCATATTGTGACATTGCTGCTCTGCAGGGGTGAACACAACATGGCACTATCAATGTGTTTAACGTTTTCTGGCATTTTACGTATGATAACCCATTAGCAGTCTCCCATGGGTCTTCCCAACACTTATAATTCCTTACTAAACTAATGTTCAGATAAAATCTCTGTGGTATTACTCAGATGAGAATAAAGTAAACAGAATTTTATCTCTGGTTCAGGACAGTGGAGTCAGGATCCTTGCAACATTCTGAGTGTACGTTAGTATGTTTTATTCCCAATGTGTAGGTAGCTGCCAAATACTTCTCAGCAATAAGTACTGTGGCCAGGAGAGAGAAGTAAAGGGGAAAAATTAGACATTCTGTGAAACTCATGTCACATATTGAGGTTTTAGGGGTGATAAACAGCATGACTGGGCCTTTCTTTAATCTGCTCTTAGTGTCACTCTAAAATAAGTTCCTCTTAGGACCTTTTCCATTTCTACCCGCCATGTTACCTCCTCCTCTTCAAAACACTGACACATGCCCAGGTGCTGACCATTTGCAATTCAGCCAAATCTTATATATCCAAAAACCCATGCAGACTGGGATTTTCCCTTTTCTCTGCAGTTTGTGCAAATATTACGAGGATGTATCTCTTGGTTTTGTTTTATTTTATGAATGGAAAAACACAAGATTAAAGATGGTTTGGAAAATAAGATAGAGATGGAGCATTTAGGAAATACTGATTTCACCTTCTAATATTAATGGGGGCAGGTAAGAACAGCCGCAGCAGCTGTGATTCCATATAACTTTGCCCAAATCAGGTAAGGTGAATTGACTCATTATCTTTAAAGAAGAAAGGAAATGGCAATGCAGAAATTTTAACCATATTTGCACAGTCAGTACCAGGTAAAAGGTGCCATAATATTTTTATGTCTCAGCTCCTTGTCTTTATGTGTTAATGACAGCTTTTCTTACTAGCATGAACATTTAAGAGATTATGAAATTTTCCCCAAGATGGACATTTATATGCATAAGAAAGAAATTTTTACTAATTATTTAAAATAATTTTATTCAATTTATTAAAATGGTTTTTTTATTAGTTTTTATGAGTCTGGGATAATGGAGGAAGATTTTATCTGATTTCTTATTATTCTCATGTAATTTTAAATATGTTTCTGCCAATCTATTGCTCAGTAGCAATGATGTGAAATCACACAGTACAATAGTATCTCTTGTTGCAGTTTTGATTTTTTTCTATGTTTGTTTTGGAGACTACACTTGTACACAGAATAAGGCTTATATTTTTTTTCTCTGTATTAATCTAATTCATGAAATCTGTAACAAGTTAATGTCATTAATTCTATTGTTACAGGCTGTGCAGTTCTCCCAGGCAGAACTCTGCAAGCAGCAAATGGTTCTTGCCAGCCCACACCAAGCATTCCATACTGTTAAGTCTTTCCTTCCACATAACTCAGTGTATTGCCATTTATGTACTTAAATGCCATTAGACAAAACTCAAGTATCTGAGAGTAGAGAAAAAAAAAGATTCCTTTTACTGACTGATTGAAGAATGTGGATTCTGTGAAAGAAGGTGAGGAACCCCAGCAGAAATCTTTCATTTTCTGTGAAACATTTATTGGCACCATCCTTGTGATACCATTCTTGTGAAAGCTTAGAGGGGCAAAAGGGTTGTGAGTGAAGAGAGAGACAGGAACATGCAAGGGAAAGGAGAAGCATAGGAAAAGATTGATCCAGGGATGTCAATAAATAGTAACACTTCCTTTAAAACGAACAAGTACTGACTTCAGCTGTAGGACTCTTTCACTCAGGTTGTTTTTCTATACCAGACTAGAATGATGAACTATGTTTCTTTGGGGTTTTGTTTTGTTTTGTTGTTTCTTTCATTGAAAGGTAAAAAACAAAACAAAAAAAAAAAACCAAAACAAAAAATCAAACAAAAAAACAGAATGGATCAAACAGAAGTGAACTACAAGAAAAAATTTACAATACCAATATTTAGTATTTACTCAACCCTAATTTTAGGTCATGACAATCAGGTTCTTGTCCGACTTTTTCTCAAGACTTCCAAATTATTCAGAAAAGAAGATATGTGGGGTTTTTATTTTAATAGAGGTAAGAAAGTCTCTTAGCTTTATTGACAGTTAAATTGCTATTTAATTTTGTTTTTGCAGTTTACATTAGAACTATGCAGAATTCTATGTAGATTCCCATTTCATTACCACTTGAATCACAACAATTCATATTTTTGGTGGACAGCGAGCAATTAGTCTTCTTTTATCTGCCTACATTTGTCAGTTCCACAGAATTCACATCTGTTATTTTTACTGACATGCTAAGAGCTCTTTCTCCTTTCTTCTCCTAACCAGAGTTTCTGGATCATTTAAGCTTATTTTTCTTACATCACAGGAAGGAACTTGGTGCAGTAAGGTTCACTGCTTTCTTTTGCTATTTTTTTAATGGATAGCAGAATAACAACACTCAAGTTTCTAGTATTTTTCAAGGCCATTTAATTTTTGTCCTCCATGATTATTTTCATATGTCTGTGCTTCCCAGTAAGCACTTAAATTCTGTCAGAATACTCACTGTTAAATTTTGAGGTTTTTCTGGCACTCTTTCAGTGTAGGGGCTTTAGGAAGGCAAGGTCTAATGAATCAAACCCCATGCTGGAGTGGGATGTGGCTCCAGACTAGAGACATCTGAATTTAAGTGTACACATTTGAATTCTAAATGTCCTAAACTCCCTGTAGAGCCAATGGAAATCTGTTCAATACAGTAATGTGATCTTAGAGGAAAGTTGAGCTTTGAAGGTAGGTGTTGACTTCTGGGTAAGACATATAGTGTCTAAGCACTCTGCTGAAGGGGGAAAACACCAAAGATGAGGTGCCTTGTGCTGTTTGAGGTTCCTAAGTCTATCCAAGATGCCTGCAAAAGGTGAATAGATGGTTTTTGACCTGTCTTCCATCACCTTGCCAAGGAAATTGGCTTATAGGTGACCTGTACATTTCTGCATGTTAGACCGAATATTCTGTGAAATTTTACAGGCTTTGGACACCTAAGCTGAATCCACACTGCAACCCTTTTGGCTCTAGTAGGAGATCAGATCTCCCATGTGAACACCAGCATTATAGACACACAGAATCTGATGTTTGAATCTTCATCCTTAGAATAACACGGCAAAAGTCTATAGATGGCAAAGTCTGTTGATGAAGAGTAGAAAGTAAACCTAAGGAATCATCCCTTTCCCATTTTTCTAAAAGAGCTGAAGCCTTTACCTTTGTTTATAAGGGTGGTAACCCAGTAAAAGACCCCCAGTCTTGGAAATAAATGGGATCTTTTAACTGGGAGATAAAAGAAAACAAGAGGCAGGATTCCAGGGAAACTAGCCAGACCTTTTAGGTATCTTTAAGTATGTGGAATAAACAGAAAGAACGAGATGTCTTGCTACACAAACAAAGCTATAACTTAATCAGCAAGACAGAGACTTTGTAGGATAAATCAAAGGATTGGAGTGTTGATAGAGAAGAGTTCAGGCTGTTCAGGAACAAAAGGCTGGGAAAGGGGGAAGGCAACATTGTGTTACCAAGTATGTGTTTATGATTTGCTAAAAGAGAAGGCAGATACATCAGGAGTCTCTAAGGGAACTAAAAACAAGGATTCAAAAGAATGGTCTATCTCAAATCAGTGTGGGAGAAGAGGTGATTGAACATCTTACATTGACAAAAAAAGGAGAATTTTCTTGGAGTTGTGGAGCTGTTGTTTTACATCCTCAAGAGGTAGAGTGTATACCTAGATTTTATTTTCTCTTAATGGTGTGAAACAGCTGAGAAATGTAAAGATGGACGCCTCTAAGGTCTGACAAAAGTGAGTTTGAAATAATAGGATTGAGAACAGCAGAGAACAGCATGTCAAAGAAAGAAGATGGTAACACATTTAGGTGACTGGTTGGAAAAGTCTGAAGATTTTGATGGAATACATGCTGAGAGAGAGAGTCAGCCATGAGAAATTGCTACAAAGAAAAAAAAAGCAATATTGGCAAGAAAGCAAGTAGACATTCAGAATGTATTACCAGGAATGTAACATGTGAGAAACTGTAGTTTTGTGCTAGGTAAGCAGAAGTTTACATCAACATCAAACCTCATGTTTGACAGTGGTGTAAAAAGAACCCCCTGCAGGGAGCCTAGAGGTCAGCGTCATGGATAATGAGGTAATGTGATCTTTCAGGAATATTTCAGCTGGGCTTGTTCTGCTTGAGAAAAAATACCTTTAAGTTATGTCATATAGTTCACAGTTGTGAAAAAGAGAGTATTAAAGAAAGCAGCTAACATATTCACCAAAAGTAGAAGTAGTAATCAATTTTTCCTCTTAGCAAGGAAGGCCTAAACTATACATAAGTAGGATGTTCCTAACTATAAAAAGAGTTAAATTCCGGAAGACTTCACATGAGAAAGTTGTGGAATCCATATATTTGAAACATATGAATCTTCTTCTAAGAGTAGGGTTTTTTCCTACTTTAGGATTCTCTAAGTGTCTGTAATGAGATATTTTTTCCTCCAAAACTTAGTGTACCCCCTTTTATCAATGATATTTTGGGAAACTGAGTTTTCATGCTGTTAAGAAAGACATGCAGCCAATCTGTTTGCACTCTCAGATGCCATTTGAACAGCGTGATTCGACTTTGGAAGCATATGTAGCTTAAGAGACCAAATACAGTTTCTGTCCTGGCCTTTACAGCTGAAAAGGGTGAATTCTTCCCTTCGGACAGAGTCCTGTAAAAGCCAGGAGGACACCAGTGCATTCAAGTACAGCAATTTGGCTTCTGGCCACTGTGGTTTTAGGCAATGAGACATTAAATGAGGAATTCAACTGCCTAACCATAGACACCCTTTTAGATTCCTAAGGGTACTGCAAAGGTCTGTGTAGGGCTGGCAGGTGTAACCCCAGCCTAACAGCAGGTCCACAGCCACCCAAAAAACAGGTGGGATATTCCACTTCCCAGGAGCTGCACAGAGCCAAAAATGGCACCAGGCAACTGAATGCTGTCCTGAAAGTACTTTTTGGTAATTTTATTTCTTTCATATTTTTTTTCAACTAGCATTGTGATAAAGCATACACATTTTTTTCCTTAACCTCTATTTGGAACTCTTTTTAAAATTCAAATCACAGACTAATTGCCTAAGCTTTTAAAAAAACATAATTCTTCTTCTCTCTCCACCAGACAAATACATCAGTAATGCTTTTAACATCTGAGAAAGGGAGAAGTTTTTTTAATTGTGTGGCTTTTACAGTTTATTAATGGTCTGGCTCCTAAAATTGCAGAATGACAACAGTTCGGCTTGGTGGTGGGTTGTGTTGAAAGCGTGTAGAACCTGAGAGCACATAAAATTCCCTTATTTTGCAGACAGAACTAGTAGGGGATGGCAGATATTCCGGCTTGAGTCATCACTTCTCTTCCTGCCTTGTAAATACTTCTTTTGTGCTGTTCCTGAGACTCAGTTTTCTTACTTATGATATGTCAGTCCTCTTTCTTTATCACTCCATTATGACTGTGCACTCAGTATTGAGGAAGAAACCATAAATACCTGTAAAACCATTAAAGACCCTGTAAGGAGGAACAACAATTACCATAAGAGGTTTGCCTAGAATGGATGCTGCACTGATTCTGAATATTGGATACAAATAGTTAATATCTTTTTAAAAATTGTTTTCATGAATTTAAAGTGTTGGAAGAGGATTATTTCTATATATAAAAGATTTCTTGTAAAAAGACTTGCTGTGCATATTGAGACTCACTAATAGTTAAGAATAATGGTCATTTATAATTGCTAGGGCAGGTCATAGTGATGACATTGAGTGAGGCAGAGAGTATCAAGAAGATATCAAAGGATGTTTCAAGATTGAAGTTGCTTTCCTTTAACAGTTGAAAACAATTTCATTTGCTATGCCTTTTATGTTTTTATGTAGCTGGGCAAAAATGAAGAGAATTGACTCATGTTTTTGTTGTTATCATTTTAGAGTGCTCTGGTAGCTTTCTGGTTTTTTTTTTCTTTTGTCTGTGTGACAGCACAGTATGAAATTGGCTTCCTGGATTTCAAAGTGCTTCATGCAGTCTTTAGCTACATTTTTGCTATTACATTCTCCAAGTGATGTTAAACTCTGACGGAAACTTACTTCACGTTTGATTATGTGTAACAGAAATGCAAGATAGTTTGTTGTGTACATTTCCAGAACATTGCTTAATGATTAATTCTGACGGGCTGAGCTTTTATTTATCCTAAAATGAATAGACACCATTATATTCCCCCGTTATTCCGGTGTGTTGTGCCCATAGCTATTGGCTGAAGAGAAGTGGCAGAAGCTGGGCTGGGCAGGGCAGAGGGCAGGTCGAGCACATGGAGGACATGGCTGTGTTGCTGTACACTTCAGCCCTGAGGTGTGGAGTTTTGGGCGCAGGTTTCCTGCGGTGTTTTCCAGCCAAGGAAAACCGCTGGATGGTGCTGTGGAGACAATTTGCAGTCAGGGCACAGAGCCGCAAGGTGCACAGCCTCGCACGCTTCTGCGAGAGGCGGAGAGAGGCTCACACAGGGAATTAAATTCACATTTCTCTTTCTTTTATTCCTTTGCTCGCACGCTTTATAGAATTCCATGGCAAATTCTAAGCCAACGAACAAAAATCAGCTGCAGTCTTATTACAAAACATGCATCCTGTGTGTGTATGAAATTTTTATTGAAGGAAACTGGTCAAGACTTTTTGTCGGTTCAGTATCTTTTTCTGGCACTGCACTCACAATAATATGGCCATAAACCTTTTTGATTTACTTGGTGGAAGCTTAGTATAACATGTCATCTCTCTGGGCATTTCATGCAGGTGTGGTTTTGTGCAGAAAGCTTTAGCCTCTTACCCCTTGATGATTAACCCATGGGAGTGGGGGAAACAGCTTTGCTGTGGGCAGGGTGATTGATCTACACAAAAAGTTTCCTTTCCATCAGTGCTATGCTGGGACCACTAAGGGGGATCAAGAAGGTGGAGATCTATTATAGTCAGACCCCAAAGCCTCTGTACCTCAGGATAATTCAGCACTTGGTGCTCGGACCTTGCTTCCATGAGCACCTTCTATGCGGCTCCTAAGAACTCCAGTGAGATCCCTGTCAGCAGGCGTTAGACACTGCAGTAAAAGGATCTGTATGTGATGCTTTCTTACACATGAGCCACACTGCAACTGATGTAGGTAAAACATTTAGGCAAAATGTTTTCATTGATGGGATGCATCTCACCATAGGAGTGCCATTTTCTCCTCAATCACTGCCAAGACCAAACATGGCACTTTGCCTTCTGTAAACACCTGCAGAGAATCTCATCCTTGTAGCTCACAGAGAACACAACTGGCTATGAACCTCCAGGGAAAGGACATGTAAGCAATATTGCAGTTTGGAAGGAGGAATTTGCAAACATTGTGTCCATAAGTGTATGAAACAGAGTTCTCTCATCTCAGCTGCATCCTTGAATTGAAGTTTGCTTGATAAACTGATTTCTTTCATTTTCTAAGTGTCACAATCACTATTGCTCAGATATCAGAGGCAGAACTGAGGAAAATACTGCTATTTCATTTCTCTGAAATCAATTGTTTATTCAAGATAGGTTCCTCATGTTTCTCTACAGTAAGAGAGATAACTGCAATTATAATAACTCCAGATCATTCCAGATCACTCCTGAGTATTTAGATTTTGCAAATACTCTGTTGCATTCTCCTAAATTCACTAAATCTCTGAAATTTATGACTATGAGCACAATAAATGGAATGATCATGCAGATAAACACACAAAGGGAGAATACATTTTTATTATCAGAAGGGAGACAATGAGGATATATTTCTAATAGTCATTCAACTTTACTGGTGATGATTCTCTAGGGGAGAGAATATTTGAAACAGCTGGTTAGATAATATAAAGTAGAGCTTAAAGACTATTTGCAATGCTACTGAAGTTATACATGTTTCTGTAAAAGAATGGTAATAAATACAAGCATTTGGTGATATTAGGACATTTAGTGCAATAGAATAGTGTGCATTTGTTTAAACAAGCACAACACTATTGATAACAATGACTTATAAAAGCTAACACCAACTTTGTCCAGTCGGATTTAACAGAAAAAACCTTACAGACATGGGAAAATATGAATATGAAAATCCAAAGGCTTTATCAATAACTGCTCTCTGCAGTTTGGTTGACAACATATTCCTTTTAAAATATAATCTAATGCTGGCATTTTCACTGAGATTATACACTTTTCACCACTGCTACCCAATGACTTCCTAAATACAAAATGTAGTATTTAATGACTTGCTAGAAATCTTCCCCCCCCTCCTCTTAGGTAATTTTGTGGGTGGAAATACTTCTCTGTGTAATTGTATTATTTGTGCAAGTGACTGTCAAGATTTTCCAGAATTTTTCGGTTTATTGTACATGTTAAACTTTATGAATAATTTTTCAAAACTAATGAAATTTCTCAAAAAAAAAAAATTCTAATCACTGAGATCCTTTGACTGTTATATGATTTTCTTCCATGAAGTGACTTCTGTAACAATTTTATGTCTATAGAGACCTTTCTCTCTGCTAAAATATTTGTATTTGTCATCATTTAATTTCTAATGTTAAATCACTTTATAATTTAAGGACCATTTCATCTGTCACTCCTTTGCTTTCTTACTTTACACATGAATAAAGAACATTTTTCATGCTTTGTCTCCTAAACAATGGCTGCCAAACCAGTCAATATCAACAATCTAAAATGTTAAATTTGAAATTAATTTTAAAAAATAATTATAATATGCTTTAACAGCTTGTTTCTACATGGAAAACTGCTGAGGTATGATGGCTCATGAAATTAATATATTTAATTTAGAGGAAATCAATCTTTAATAAGTAGCCTTCTGCATGATTAGTCTTAATAAATTGCTGTTAGTGCAAAGAAATAACCTGTGTAGAGTAAAAGGCAAGACATAACACCATTATCTTTAAATAAACAAAATAGATTATTTGAAGAACATATGGTTAGATTATTCTTGGCTTATGGAGAAAACCTACAGGAGAGGACTGGTGCAGAAATTCTCTTCATGGAGCACAGCCTTACGTTTCCCACTTCTTTGTTGTTTCACTATCTCTGCCCCATGAACAGACAGCACTGCTGCCAGATAACACTTATTATGATTTGTGGTATTAGACAGGAAACAAGACCACACTGATGATGAGAAAGTGTCCCTAATTATTTTCCTCGTGTGGGAGACATCACTGGCTTCATTACTGTTTTTCAACCATGAGCAAGGGCTGCTGGAGCCAGGAGGTGTGTGACAGCCCCGAGCACACAGAGATGCTGGAGGAGCTGGCCAAGGCACTTGGATTGGTTTCCAGCTTCATCAGGCTGGGTCTTAAGAGAAAAAAATCAGCTACTGGAAAATTATGCTAACAGACTATAAAAATGGCAGGATACTTAGTCTCGGACTCTGTTAGGAGCTCTGAAAGTCCTGAAGCACATGTTGGGGTTGATGACTGCAGTGTTTCACTGGAGAGGTTTCTGGAGCTTGTTGGGGAACCCTGTGCAGGTTAAAGCAGAACTGGCTACCCCTGAGCCACACTTGTGCATCTCTACACTGTTATTAAGTTGGAAGTATCATAGTCATGCCACCTTTATCAGTTTAGTTCTCAATTCCCAGTGTTGGTAGAAAGCTTCTACTCAAGTCTAGACTAATTCATCCCCTTGTAATCACACAAACTATTGTGTAAAGTTAATTTGCCTGTAAATAAACTGATTTTTTGAGCGAGTGATGACCCTAAAGAGAAAGAAAGGAAGGAGAGCTCATGTGGGTGACAAAAACCTGAGGAGAGGTTAGGAGTAGTAGGTTAAGGCTAAAAGGGACTCAGTGCCATAATGTGCCACCTTACCCAAACAGTCATTTACTAGCCTTACTTAGGTGGATGGAACACTTAATCCCAAAAGGAACATATAGATTATCCCAGTTCAATAAATAAACCACATCATCCATGTCCTGCAGAAAGAACTTACTCAATTCCCTTTTTCAACCCTCATGAACATGTACATGAAGACTGCTTTCATATTTCTTCTCGCTTTTATTTTCTCTAAAATTCCCAAGACAAATTCTGTGAGTCATTCATCTATACTGCTGACTACTTCTATACAAATAAATACCCTTCATTGTTATCTAACCAAGTCATAGACTTCCATTAATGAATGTCAGTTAAAGTATTGATTGTATCCTCTTAAAGGTGGGGGGTTTTTGGGTAACAAATGTTTCTTGCATTGATATGGAGAATAAGGTAAGAAGTGAGATATTCCAGAGAATTCTCCTTTGGCTCCTCTTTATCTCATGTTCAGACAGACTTTACACCAGCTTAATGGCACACATAGTTGTAGTTCTGCTCCCTTGGACCATGCTAAAACATTTCCAGTCATCATCCAAGCACCAGGAAGTGACAGTCAGCCAGCTGAATAGGTCTGAAATATTTTCTGAATGTGCATGGCAGCACATGACCTCAGAGGCCATGCCAGCTCAGCAGGGTAGGCTTCTCCATCCACAAGCACCAGCCCAGCTGGCAGCAGGTGTCTGTCACTTTGGGGGCCCTGAGGGCAGGTGTGGGCACAGGGAGCTGCTGCTTGGGTCGCACCCTCCCTGTCCAGCATTCCCAGACAGCACAGCTCCCTGCTCACTGTGGGGCTCACACACTGACCACCATCCAAGCTACACCCTCCTGCCAACTATAGCAGAGAAAATGTCTTCTAAGTATAGAATTCCTTCAATTTCCCTCTTTTTCTTTCTTCTAATTCTAAAAAAAAACCCCAGGCACTGTGGGTAGTGAATGTTGTACTGCAGTTGTTTCTCTATCTAAAGAAGATGGAAAGAAACTATTTTAGAAGCCAAAAATGTTTTATTAGTAACCCTGTTAGGAGTACTAAATCATGCACACATACCCAAGCTTCCTTGAATTTTTAATTCTGGATTCAAACATGATACATAGAACTATTTTTTTAAGGAATTAGTTATTTTTTTTCTTTGCAGTCATATCCTCTCTCACAATTAATCTGGCCTGCACTATAAGTTTAAAAGCTGTTTAGATGAGGAAATCTTTCCACTGGAGCAGAACCAGTGATTCTGAAAGTCAAACTCAGCTGGCCTTCCTAGGTATGCTCCAAAAATGCTCTTTATTTTTGGCTTTGACATGTTGCTTTGAAGTATTTTTTTTAGATGTTTTAGAAAAACGGAAATGTTTTTCAAAGCTACTGAAGCTCACATGAAGGTTTAGAGGAAGTCAGCTTAATGCAGAATTTCCTCACATGGAAAGTTAACCCTATATTGTACATGAACTTTTAAATTTTTTTTATTTCTTGGCACAAAGTGGTCTCAGTGGCCATCTGCTGCACCTTGCCAGTTTCATCTGAAATAAATCTTCTGTGATAGCAGGACATGATTGGTAATTTTCTGTCTATTGCCTGGAAAATCATGTGGCTAATAAAATATAAATCCATCTCAGAAAATGACAGAAGCTGGAGAAAAAATATATAGTCTTCCTTCCTGTGATTAATGACTCAACATAATAAAGAGACAGTAGCATTTGTAGCAATCGTAGCATTTTCTCTAATGCCTTGCTGTCTCATATGAAATATTCCAGGTAAAGCAATAAATGAATATGGTTGTTTTTCTACTTTCTTTCTTTTCCTCATTAATCTTCATTAGGGAAACTCCAAGCCATGATTTAGAAAGACCCAGACACTAACAAATGTGTTTTCCCGAGTAGTACCCAATCTGCTTGAAAATTTGGGTGACATTAAACTATTTATAATGGTCTTGTTCACAAATAGCCTTGTCTTAACAATGGAGTTTGGTAAGGTTTCATCCCATGTCGTTAAGGATACACAGAGTGCATCTGCATTTTTAAACAGAGGACACAATCATAGAATCTGTGCATATACTGGCAAATCTAAACTACGGTGATTGGATTTTTACTTGTTTGGGGTTTGGTTTTGTTCTGAGATTTTGGATATTTTTATTTTCTTGTCATCCTCCCCCTCTGTCTTCTATACAAACCATTCAAAATATTCTGAGGACTGTGCCTCAGTAATATTTTTTAATGGCAAGAAAGAGAGGTATAAGATGAATACCCAGGGGTGTGACATCAAGTCATGGGTGTGTGCTTGGAGACCAATCTGCCAGACCTTGCTGGGACAGTCTCAGTGAGGGGGCAAAGCAGCCAGGACAGGTGTCACCACACCTCCCCTGCCATGCTGAGTTTTGTTGTGGAAGGAACACACAGAAAAGAAACTCCAACATAAAGTAAATTTAATGCTGTATGTAAAATATGTGGCGAAACACCCAGGAGTGCAATGAAGAGCTAAATTTTTTGACTGTGCAAAAATAGCCAGAGCTTCACAGGTAAAAGCTGCCATGTCTTTTCCTTCTATAGTTTTTAAAACCATGGTGCAAAATATACTAAATTAAGAAAGTGAGGGAATGAGGTTGAACACTGAACTTCAACTATTCACACAATTTAGGGCTTTTTTTCCAGACCTATCTAGTTAGCTGTGAAACAAACAGCACCAAAAGCCACTGAGCATTTACTGGCCCTCTCACAGACTTAATTTTGTATTCTTTGCAGGAAAGTGCTGTTGTAAGTAGGCTATATACATGTTGATCTATTACATCAATATGAGGTGAATAAATAAACGTTCTTGGCATGAATGAGCACAGTTTGGCTATAATAATAATGTTTATGTGCTCTACAGTGTATATTTACAGATATTCATTTTCTCACAATCATTTGCTCTTGTTCTTTTTTGGATTTGATTATTGCTGAAATTTCTTGATTCAGAGTATATTTTAGTTGTTTATTGTGCTCATTTACTGAAATTCAGAACAACTATAGCAGTTGTTTATTTCTTAATAGATTTTTTTTTTAATTTCCAAGGGGATAATTCTACTAGTCACTTGACAAATATGCTCAAAAATAAAGTAATGGAAATGCCTCATTTTCCTGAAAATAAATGTTATAATACTTTAGAGAGCCAACAGTAATCTTTATTTCTTTCATGTTGGAGTCAACAATATCCACTGCAAGATATTTGTATAGATCTATTTTTGTATAAGTAATCTTTATCCACATGAAAGTAATTGCAGACATTTTAAAACACATTTTGATCTATGATTAACTGTGCTTTTATATCCTCCTTGTGTAGCTTAATGTTCAGACTTTATACATTTAAAATATTTGATTTATTTTAAAATTATCTTAACATTGAAAAAACTCAGATTAGACTTTATGTGTCACGTTCATACATTATTAAGTGGTGATTGTAAGTATTTACACAGATTTGTGTTAAATTATTAATTATTCTATCCATCATATTCATTATAGCTTTGTAAGAGAGGCTTAGGGCCATCACAGAAGCCCTGTGCACTCCTGCAGACCCTCTGGTTCCTTTATATGTGAATTTGGGGATTGACACCAGTTGAAAAAAAAACCAAATGAAACACAGGAGGATAAAATAAACTGGGAAGAATGAACTGTTCAGCAGTCAGCATGTCACCAATTGGGTGAAATAAGAGCCTTGCTGAGGACAGTGAGAAGATTGATGCAATATCTCCTAACTACAAATACTATTATTTGCTCTCCATAGAGGTGAGGCCTTTCACTCAAATGTTGTAGAGAACGTAATACAGTAGCTTTTAATAATTTATTTAGCTCAGTACAATCAGAGAACAAACATTATGACAGAAACTTGGAAAGAATAAGGGATCATCATCTAGCCCCAGGCAAATTGTATGGAACACAACAGGGCTGTCTGGCAGACAATATCAGCCCCAAGGCTGTTTCAGGGAAACACTGAAAACTACTGCAAATAACATATTGAAAAAGGGAAAAAGAAAAATAAAACAACCAGTGATACCATACAAAACCAAAAACAGATAAAAAATTTACAGTTTCCGGTCAATGTTTGATTCAACAAGACTACATACCAAAATAATGAAACTTTTTAAAGGTATTCCTTAAAAGAGAATGATTTCTGATGAAATGGAAATAAATTCTCTTTCAGACGGACAGACAGACAGCTTGCTCCAGGATGAAAATGTATTCAGCACTGTAAGAAAGACTCTAAATGTTATAGTTTGGGTTTTTTTGAGAAACTCATTCACAGAAAGGAATCCTCTTGTTCAAAGATTTTTACATAGCAATGGTCATCACCCAAGAACTTAAGCCTGTGTGAAGCTGTGAGACAGAATCATGGTTTATTCTAGACATATTTAGGATGAAATTTGTGGTGGCAGTCAACCAAACCTGAAGGGAACATCACAGTGCATATGATTTCTCTCTAGGTAACTTATGTCCAGAGTTTTAGTGCTCTTCTGCAGTCCCTTGTGCAATACTAGACACATGAGGCTGGCCTGCCCTTTGTGGATCCAGCTGTTTCCTGATGGATGTATTTTTGCAATTGACCCAAGTGTGAGTTACATGAGTATGTTAACTCTGTTTCTAGGCTGCTGAGTGGTGAAACACTTTTGATTATGACACGGGCAGGGTGCTGCAATGATCTATAGTCCTGAGGACTGCTGGTGAAGAGCATATTTAAATAGTCTTCATGGCAATTTTACTAAAGATTTCTGGAAATGCATTGTATCTTTCAAAATATTGGGACTACATGTTTTGCGGTTGCCAAGGGCAAGGATCTCTGCAGAAACGAATTTCTGGTTCAATACCTCTTTGAAGAGAAAAAAGTAAAAGATCTTAACACGTCTATGACTGTAGTTCTTTGGTTTTTTTGTTTGGTTTTTTTTTGCCTTCTGCCCCTTTATGTCTAAAAGAAAGATGGAAATAATGAATGAAGGAAAACATTCGTTTCTTAAGTATGATTTACGTCTTTGCTTTTGAAAGCATTTGTTTATGATCTCTCTGTTTATTTAAATTAGAGACATTACTGAACATTGGGGGTTTTTTATTATTTTTATTTTATATTTGGTGAAAAATTCCAGAACAAAATATAGCAATGCTAGTTGAAGAAAAATAACTCCTTCATTTATAAGGGAAAAAAAAGCAAAACAAAGCAACCCAACACTCTGTTTTATATGCCATAAAAAATGTACTGCTTTCACATGTTAATGAAATTCATGCTTCTGGACAAGAATTCACTGAGAAGAAACTTTTCTTACCAATAAAATAGAAATGTCTGTATTAAAAACAGGAGCTAGAAGTAGTCATTAAACAAAATATAACAGTAATAGGCAACTGACTTAGGCAAGAAGAATCTCACACTCAACTGAACCTCAGAGATATTTGTGATACGCAAAATGCAGTTATCCAACACAATTTCCCACCAGGAATCAGGTCTCTCATTCCACTGCTATGAACAATTCCACTGATGGAAGTTTTTATAACAGTGGGTTATATAACTGCATCTGGGTTTTTCTTGAACAATGCAACTTCCTTTCCATAAACCATCAGGAATTGATCTTCATATTTGCATGATGTGAGGGTCCTTTTTGTATCTCTGATACTCCACAGTGTTCAAAGAGCTACAGAGGGGCCTGTTGCAAGATGAACTAAATTGCACGGCCATGGTAGAAAAACCTAAATCTCTTCTTGTGAAGGTAATTGAGTCATCCCCCCAAAAATTTCAACAATCCAGGAATCACTGATGGTGCTCCTCGTCCAAGAGAATGGAGAAGGCAAAGGCTGCTTTATTCACCGCAAGGTTTTCCTGAATTGCAGTAGAGTTACACAGTCCCAACACCAGAGAGAATTCATATGATGATCACAAATTAGGGTATTCAAACTTCCACAAACTAGGTTCTTTGCTAGTGAGGGAAGACACAGAAGCCAATGAATTAAGATTCCCTTGTAACAAAAATCATCTCCAAATTTCCTCATCTGAGTTTCTGAAGGGAAAATAAGACTGTATCCAAGGGAAAAAAGACAGATCCCATGTGCAGCCTCAAATACTGGAGTAACTGGAATTCCATGTTCCTCTTTCCAGCACTAGTGACACCAATGGAAAAATACATGTGAACTGGCAAAAACTGATTCTGATCCTAGGTTTTGAAAACTATAGTAGTCAATAACAGAGATGTATGATAATCATCAAGTGGCTTGATAAACTTCAAGTAAGATTTTTCTTTTGTTCTTCAGACTCACTCTGGGAGTTTTGGCTTCATAAAAGTCTTAACACTCAAAGGAAATCACAGAGTAATATTTTATGTTCCCATGTAAAACTATAGAGCTTTGTGAGGTTTCCAGTGGAAACCACAATGCCTCCCCAGCATATCCTCCCCTGGTATCAGCAGGTGTCATGTTTTGTGGATTATTTAAATCACATTGGAGGGTTATAGTTAGGAGCCAGCATGAGTAGAGAGGAAAGGAACAAAAGACATTCAATAACGTATCAAAACTGCTATTTCAACTCATACATAGAATAGGGGGAAAAAAACCAAACAACACCTAAAGCCTCTCAGTAACTATTGGCAAGTCAATGAACTTTAATAGAGATCAACAAAGCACACCTTGTTACATCCTGTCACTTACTGACAGAGAAGTCCTTACTATGCTGGTAATAATTATTATGACTTCATCTTACTGACTGTGGTGGATAATGTTAAATAATCTATTCCTAAATTTGCAGTCAAATGACAGGAGCACACATTTGAATTGGTGATAAAAGTATATCACAGTATCACGGATAGTGACTTAGAAATCTAATTCTTTCCTAACAGTCACTGTTAAAAAAAAAAAAAATCGTTCAGGGCTTCTCTTTCATTCAGTCTTGATTTTGTTTGATCTGTGAAAGGCTGAAGAGTCAAATTCTTCCCTGCTCCTCTGTTCCTCTCTGCTGTTGACAAAACAGCAGGGGAGGAAAGGACTAATGAAAGAACAAATCCTAAATCAATGCAATGGTTATTTTATTTCTTATTAAGAAATTAGGTGTGGTGCTCATTTCATTCTGAGTATTGTGAATAAGGAATACAAATGCTCTTCAGATCACCAAGACGAATGTTTACCTACTAGGAGACAGACAGAATAAATCATCATAATACTGAGAAGTGTATATCTTTTGCATTTAATTAGTATCAAGCCCAAGTCAAAATTATGTTCTTTTTCCTGCCTATGTTATGTCTTATCAGGAGCAACACCTTGCTGATTACATTAGCATGAATCAATGTAAATAATTTGACATTTAGGTCATTATTTTGTAGCTGAGAAAAACAGTTTGATGTGGAAGCTCAATACATATATAGCAGTAAAAATGGAGGA
Organism: Entomyzon cyanotis; assembly: GCA_024500445.1. Classification (NCBI taxonomy): domain Eukaryota; kingdom Metazoa; phylum Chordata; class Aves; order Passeriformes; family Meliphagidae; genus Entomyzon; species Entomyzon cyanotis. Next base: position 64,732,533 of record JAKEPQ010001016.1, on the reverse strand, counting down.
CTAGGGAGATTTGCAATAGGTACTGCAATTCATCTTAAATTGAAAGAGACTATTAAAAATATACTACACATGATGGCCTTCAAAATATTTGCTTAATTATTTCTTGAAAATCCTGTTTTATTTGAATTTGCTGACCTTGTGCTGCAGTTTGCTTAAGTGTTTTAGCTAGCTTCCAGTCAGAGAGATTTTTTACTAATTTTAGTAATATTTCTTCTAAATCAGATTTCCTGCAAAATAGGTTGGTACAGATCATCCTGACCATGAGCAACACAGCAGATGGAATAATCCATCAGCATTTTTTATTCAAAGATATGTTCATGTCTTCTGGTTGTTTTTCCAAGTCACACAAAATTACAGCCCATCCATGCTTTGTTCAGGTATCTCACTTTCTTATCTATTACAGTTTTCTCTTTCTGTCTCTTGTTTGTCTTCCTTACCAAGAAACCTATACCTTTCCTAGTGTATTTTTGTGCATCTTTTCATTTTGTATGATTCTTTGTCTATTTCATTATGTACTTCATTTTTCCTTCATTGTCCCACAACGTAGCTTTTCTTTGCAACCTTAGGGCTCTTTCAGCAGGCTGACACCAAAATGGACAAACCCGGTAATAGACCAACAAAGAGCGGGGATGCTGTCAGTGGGTGACTGTGAAGAGGTTTAGTCAAACCATCCTCCCATCCCCTGGGCTTTTCAGTGGGGTCCCCATAATGGGGCACTGGCTGGGTGTAGGGGTCTTGGCTTCCCTGAAGGAGCTGATAGATCCATCAAATATCAAATATAAAAAGTTCAAGGAAACTCCCCTCTTTCACATGACACTTCCCTTCAAAATCTCCTTGCTCACCTAAACCACATTGTCCTTTGGAACACTGTCTCTGGAGTTCTCACCAATTTCTTGGGGCTTTTGGAAAATTGCTGTTTGGGGTTTTTTTCTCCTTGTTTACAATCATAAACAGTTTTGTTGGGTCTTCTTTCAAATTGCTTTCCATCTTCATATTCTTAATCACTTCATCAGGATCAGATCTAAACCAGAAAAATCCTAATTAATTTTTCCAACTTCTGTGTGAAGTGTTTTGTCCAACCCTTTTGAGAAGGTTTTGTCTCATTCTCTTGCAGGTGTTGGTGGTCATGATTATTTTTGGCCCCTCATCATATCATACAACAGCTTGGCAAGAAAGTGAAGGAAGAAATAATTTAAAGATAGAACTGCACAGTGTCAAATTGAAGATTTAGATTTTAAATCAAAATGTGAATATGTCATGAGGATACCAAAAACTGTAAAGCAGACTAATTGACTAAAAATGGATTAAAGCAGGCAGTTCCAGATGTTTACCTCTGGATTTTTTCCAGAAAGGTTTTGAAATCTATGGACTTCACAAGGATAACAGAAGGCAGCTGATAATGCATCTTTAGACAGCCCTTTTGAGACATTATTAAACTATGATAGAGATGCCCAACAAAGAATGGGTAGGAGAGATCTAGTAGTTATCCAAGAGTAGAAAGTTTTGGAAATAAAATTATTTTTATTTTAAGTACATTTAAAGAACCAAAAAGCTAAGAGGGAAGACAGTGTTTATGTGGGGAATCACTTTGAAATCTTTGTGTTCCTAATTGAAATCTTTCTGTTCCTAATCTGTAGCAGAAAATAATTTTGAAAGATTTTTCACTTTCAAATACAATCAACAACCATCCTATTCTGAAATAAAAAGAATGTATTTACAAGGATTTGGGTAGAAAAATTTTAATAACATAAGCTTTTTTTTTTTCCTATTACTTCTGTGCTAGGAAAATTTTCAATACCACACTTCCTTGTAGAATCTGATACAAAGACCACAGAGATTAACAGACTTTTTTACTGACATAACTGTTCTTGAAGTAGATCCAGGATTATATTACAGACTAGTTTTTGCATTATTCTGTAAAAATGCTTGTATTGTACCAGTAGAGAATTTTTGAATTTGGTGTTCTAACAGTCAGAGGAATAAGCAACAAAGTGGTAAGAGCTGCAGTTAGAAAAGCAGGGGAATAATATTTTTTTGAACTCATCACTTAATTATGTGTGAGTTCCATAATATTGACTTATAATTAGTGACTTGACATTTTCAAATTAATGACAAAACAGTGTGAAAATGTGTTCTTAATAGTTTTCTTAAATCAATAGAACAATGAAAATCATATAGTTTGGGTCTAAAAATACCTTCCTTGAGTTAAATTGCTGCAAAGTTCATTTTAGAGGGGGTTTTTGGTTTTTTTTGTGGTAGTAGAAAACATTGATATGGAACATTTCTTGCAGGTCTTTTAAAATAAATCTTGGGGGTTTTTTAAATTCCGATTACTTGAAAGTTATGACCATAAAAACCTGCAAGGTCCTATCTCTCAGAATAGCAAAGAAGCTAAAGAAGAGATTTCATGTCCTGTAGGATTTGTGGGAGCACAGCTGAGGATGGAGAATGTATTGGAAATAAGTTGCCATGGAAAGGGGATTCAGGTAAGTGTGAAAAAGAATGGTTGATGCTTGTTCTGCCTCTACAAAAGTACTCTGTAGAGTTCAACAGTTTTCAAAGCAATTCTGCCCTGTTTTCTCCTTGAGTTCTTTGTCTACATTTTGCAGTTGAAAAACAAACCAGAACAACCAAACCCTGCACTTTCCGAGTGGAAATGAAGCTTTGATTAAATGTATTTTTCTTAACACCAGACATGCTTCCATGAAAATTTTTAATTAAAGAATTGGAGATCTACACATCAGAATCTCATGAAAACTCACTGAAAATGTATATTTCCCTTTTGGAATGCTTCTGTCATAGAAGTTACAGTGTGATTTCCTTCTATCACAACTTTCTCCTTCTGGTTGCATTCCCCAGTCAGGCTCAGCCTTCAATGATTCACTAAAGATAGAAGTCCCAGGAGCAGGAGGCAATAGTGCATTACAGAAAAGTGTATTCTAGCCAGGGAATCTGTCATATGGAGGATGGCAATAACAGAAAGCATGTGAACTGCTTTTACTATCAGTCTGGGGTAAAAGCTGTCACAGTCTTTCTGTATAAAAAAGTCTGTTTTCAAAATTTTAAGTATTTTCATCACTTGATTTTCCAATTAAACATAAACAGTTTTTATGAGGGGGAACAAAAGCTGTCATCAATATCTGCTGAAACAAAATACCTACTTTTGGATGTCTTACCCAAGCAGGAATGAACAAAGCCCAAATATATAGCAGCCTATTATAAGCCAGCTCTAATGATGCTTTTTAGAAGGCACGAGAATAATTATTAGATAGCATGTCATTGTCATCCAAGTTGAAATCCAGGCATTACAAAGCAGAATGTGGAAGCAGACATTTCTGTAGGTAGCTGAGAGGGGATTTTTCCATTTGAATTAGTTCTTCATATTGATAGCCATGAGGTTTAGAAGTCAGGAGGAGAAGTATAATGTTTAACTTTCCAAACTGTGCGACAGCTCCCATAAACCAAAATTACAGCCCAAGAGCCAATGCCAAGAGCTTCTGAAACATCCTATGAAGCCAGTATGTTTGCCTAATTTATAATAACACTGTGAAATATGCACGTAAAGTGTGTCTGATTAAATTGGGTTCAAAAACCATGATGAAACTCCATCACAGGTAGAGGGCATCTGTGAATATACTCAAACTGAGGAGCTGTCTCTCAGACCGATTTTAGAAACCTTATAAAAAACAGGCCATAGCAAAATTATTGGTGGAAAAGGATAGCCAAGACAAAAAGTCGCTCTTGGGCTCAGAATGTGAAACAGGAATGTCATAGTCTAGCTTTCTCTACTTTGATGGGGAATACTCTGAAGTTTCTAGTACATTAAGTATTGCTTCAGCACTTCACTTATAAACCAAATATCTATTTTATTTTGCGACCTCCACATAAGAGAATAATAGTGATGAAGAACTGCTCACAGCAAAGAAAGAGCCTTATAATTTAAAATTGGTGGCACAGGATCATTAACTCTATGTCTGCAAAATACAAGCAACAAGGTTGCAGAAAAGGACAGACGTGCCTATATCTGCTTTGATTTTTTATGTCTGCAAACTGTGTAATTTGCATGTTATTGAGGCTATTGTTAAAACAGCAGAAAAACAAGTAACGTATTTGATTCAAATACTGCTTAAACAGATGCCATCCAGAAATTTCCCTGGCAGAGACAACTCCAGGGGTTTCCGAAACTGCTGTCAGGAGACCATAATAAAACGAAAAACTGTACTGATCATTTCCCTCCAGTCTGACAGCACTACCCTGGTGCCCTTGGAGTGGATTTACATTATTGCCTTTCTTGACTCCTGTTGGATTGCAGGGTTGAGATTTTAAACATCTTCATGTGCTTCTTAGTAGGAGCAGTGACACTAGTAGCAGTAGTATTGTGATTCCTGGAGGTCAAAACCAGATTCTCTATTGATGTCTAAGGATTTGATTATCTCTGTCTTGAACACTGACTCAGAGATTTTATTCACAGCACAACAAAACATATAATTATGTTTCATTTTGTCATAGCAATGTCCACCTAAATACAACTGGCACTCAAAACAATAGCAATAATGATGTTCACTATTGATTTCAGCACACACTAGCAGTGTAGGTATGTATCCAGGATCCTTGCTATGCTCCTAGAGATTTCACTGAAGTCTGTGCCATCATGCCTGTATTAAAGTTAACTGGAGTATGGCTTCCTGAACACAGGTAGATAAATCGAATGATGGTGGAGAATACAGGAATGAATAAATATTAATTCATCCGCATGATGAAAGTGGTTATAGAAAACCTGCTAACTAGATTTTCTTATTTTGGCAGACTTTGACAGAGAGTATTTTAGGGAGGGATCTAGGATGGGTAATAAAACAGTGTGATTGCATGCAGCTGGATTTGTTATTCAGACAGGTTTTTTTGGACTGTGACACTCTCTAGGAGCCCTGTATACAACAATATGTAAAAAAAAATAAACTACAGAAAAACCTAAATAATTGAGTCTGGATTTTTTTTTTTTTTAATAGTGGCATCTCAAGTTATATCTAATGCAAAATACGTTTTTCTGCATATTATTGACACAAAGAGTGAGTCTTCTCAGTGTGACATTCACTCTTGCATGGAGAAAAACAGCAAAACATACACAATGCTTTAAAATTTATTCTGGGCATACAATAAATGTAAAGGTACATTTCATCAGCAGAAGAGAAATATAATGATTCACTATCCCTTGTCATTTCTGAGAAGTACAAATAAAACTCTGATCTCATCAGCTGTGTCTCTGAATGAAACATTGTTATAGCCTCTTGATTTTTTCTTTGTCTATATTCAGTTTCTTCTGAAGCAGATTTATGCTCTTTACTTCTACAGTTTAATCAGGCTGTGTAGAAAGAAATCCCTTCTCAAAATGCTTACTAATTTAGACTGACCTTCAGCAATAACCGATTGAAAGAGTTACTCTTTCCATATAATAATGCTGTGTCCTCCTAACATTGTTGCTTATCTTTGTTTTCCCCTAGAAACTGTTGAGCAGCCTATTGGAGATTTATCACATCTCCCATATGCAATGAAAAATAAATTTGGAGCATGAAGTTGAGCCTCTCTTTTATTTGTAGCAGGTGTTGGCTCACTAGCACTTTTAAATTTAGTCCCTCCTGAATATGAGAACAAAATGTTTCAAACTGGCCTGGTTCTGACTTTAAAAGTACTGTTTACATCTGAGTTGGGAGATAAAACCAAGGGGTTTTACAACTTTAGAATTAAATGAATAGCCTTAAAAGGTTTCAGGAAGATGCCTTCTAAGACAATACTCATATGTCAATGGTCCTGTGCTGGACAGATTATTGAACACAGAGAGCTGTATTTCTCAGGCCATTAAAACTTTCAAGACTTCAAATACATTCCGATTTCTCATCCAGTTGAAAAAAAAAACCCAAAAAACAGATTTTTAAAAACAGATTTTTATCTACAAGTTTTCCACAAAGAGATAGATACAAACTGAGTCCTAAATTGTCAAACGTCTGTGGTTGGGGAATTCTGCATCCAACATAATTGCCTTTATCTTTAGATTTGTTGATGTTCAGGACTTGGTTTTCCTTCCTTCCTTTCTTCTGTCTATTCCTCTCCTACAGCTCTAAACTTTTATCCCAAACCTGATGTATACAGTTGTTGTTCAGTCACTCGTTTATCACCAGAAAACCTAGAACAGAAAGCACTGGAAGAAATTCCCAAGTGTATGTACCTGGTAAAGCAAGCAGGGCTGGAGTGTGGGTTTGCACACTGGCTGTGGGTCAGGAATCCAGGAATCAGCCTGCTCCCCTCTTTGGCTGCATCCCATACCATCTGGCACTGCTGCAGTCTTACATATTTTTCCTGGCAATTGTGGACAACCAAGATTTAGTGAGGGCAGTCTCCTGCTGACAGAGTTCACACAGGACCTGGCCAATCAGTAGAGCTGAAAGCCTTAGCAAAACCGGTAGGAGGTGAATGTTGTAAGGAAATGTCCTGTAAAAGCAGGACAGCTGCTCCACATGGATGCACTTGAACATCAACAGAGATTAACTGAGGTCACACAGCTTGTCATATTTTTTTCACAGCATACAGGCTCATGTTTTTCAGTTTCAATCCAATTAAAAAGGTAACCAACCATGTCACATGAAGTTTAGTTCAGTGTCTTGGTTGCTTATCTCTCTGTTAACAGCCTGTACTTTGGGGAGGGAAGATTTAGTGATGAACTCACCCAGCACATGTGTATTGCCATCCATCTGTTTTAAGGAGAAGCCGTTGAGAGAAATTCCTCTCAGAGGAGAGGGCCGACAGTGTGGTAGTAAAATGATGTCTCATTTCAGCCTCTGGTTGGAAAACTTCAGAAGAAAGTTGACTTAATGAAGAAAATCTGCTGAAAGAAGCGGTTGGAAGATGAAATGGGTGCAGTACCAGGTATAAGTGCCACTAATAGTTACCAGGAATGGGTCAAATTTGGGCCTTCTCCTCGCTGCCTCTGCACATCCCCCCTTCTTATCTCTGCCACCATCTGGTAAAGAAGGGCAGTAACTCTCCTACAAATGAGGAGAAATGTTTTACTTCGATCTCAGAAGGGCAAAAGCTCAACAGCTGGTGTGTAGGCTGGAATTGTGCCTGGAAGAGACAAGCTGTGATGTGGGCAAAACACTTCTAGTCTTCTCTTCATTCTTCAGAATATTTTTTCAGAGCTTTAAAGAAATTTATAGTCTTATTTAGATCTATTCTGTAGACAGTATACTGTGTTATCACAGTGCAAGATACTATCGCTATGATGCTCTTTTATACCATGAACTACAGTGCACAGCATGATAGCTCTGAATTCAGTGCATTTGGTAGTCTTAATTCTGGATTTCACTGATTCATATGCTCTTCTATCCGTGGGACGTTGATGTCATCTATATTCAACGCTGAATTTGTCCTGAAAGCTGTTTTTGTGTTAGAACATTGAGTTCTGTCATAAGGAAATGGAGTATCTCCTGCTAGTCACATAGATTGCTCTCGTTCATACTGACTGATTCAGATGGCAGCACACCCTGGAATCATGTTTTGGGACTACAGCAGATAATGGGATGGCTCCTGCTCAGAGACTGAGATGTGAGATGTTATCAGAGTATGCATATTGAAACTGGGAAAGGCTCTCACTTCTATGATTTCACAGCCATGATTTAAAACCCCCAGTATTTGCAGCCTCTTGCATTGCTTGAACATAGCTTCTAGCTGGATTTACCTGTTATTTCCATTTACACTTAATTTACTTTTCAGATAGATATAATACTCTCATTTTAAATTTTAACACAAGGCATCAAAATGATGACTAAAAATATAATATAGGGTACAAAATATCAAAACCAAATATATGGATGGAAAAATGCATTGTTTTAATATTAAACAGCAATACAGAAAAATACACAATTAGATAACAATGCTCTGCAAAATGTAGACTAATGCTTTCAGCCAGGCTGAAAGGTTCAGACTTGGAAGAGTCCCTTATAACAAATAGATTAACATAAGGAATGTCAGCAGAATGGAACCCTTAATCAAATTAGACAACACTAGACATAATAATGTTTAAAAAACCTTTTGAACACATGTGTTTTCTTCTCCTTTATAGAAATTGAAGGAAGTCAGTATTTTAACACTATAATTACAGCATTGTAACTATTACAGCATTGGGAACTATTTTGTTCCCAATTAACCCCTCAAACTTATTTTCATGCATCTTTAACTTCATACAATCTGATTTCAGAGGTTGACCTATTTTTGTAACACAGCTACATTTAAGTCTAGTTAAAACATGATGACATCTAATGTTTTACAATATAGTAACTTTGGAAATACTTCTTCTTTCAAAATAAATTTTTTTGATAACATTTTAGTGCTTATTTTAATGGCAAACTCTTATGTTCTGGAATAGAAATGATCCATGCTTCTAAAAGGGATACAAATATTTCCTTTCCACTGGGCAAATAAATCAATTTCTCTAAGTTTAATAGTTTTCAAAAAGTGCAAATAATACAAATTATTCATGGATGTATCAGATTTATTTTCTCATTTCCTGGCAGAACAGACTAAGAAGCAGAACACTTATTTATCATTGTGAATAAATTTAACATCAGAAGATTATTTATCAGATTTTTTGATCTTCAATTATACACGGAGGATTAAAAAAGACTGATTCAGAATACAGTTTATTCTTAAACAGTGTAAAATCAAAGATTGTTATTTAGACATATGTCAGATTGTCTTCATGTCTGAAAATGAGTACTATGGGAGCAATTATTTTCTGGAAAATGATAATTCATACCAGATTTAGTTAGCAATTAACATTTTTGAATGCATTGTAAAACTGAATACTTAAAATTAGAGGTAAAAAATGGTAAATAATACAGTATCAGCTTAGCTCAACCAGTGTATTTATTAGTTATTGAGTTGCATAAATGTAGTATTGATGCATTTATCAGTAAGTTTCAGTATTTATATCCATCAGAACAAGATTTTTGCAGAAGAGGTTTTTTATTAGACTAACGGATGCAGTTGGGAAAATAAACAAGATCTTTTTGGGACTAAATCCCATCTTAGAGTCTGAAATTATAAAAAACCAAACCAAACCAAACCAACCAACCAACAACAACAACAAACAACAAACCAATCCAATAAAAGAACCAAACAAAAAATGCCCAAAACTCCTTAAATCAATGAAATATTGTCTCTTCTTTAGAACAGATGGGCTGCAATCAGAAAGCCTTCATGTCTATCACAGCTTTCTACAATGTACAAAGTCTTTGAAGTTAGGCAAGGTGTTCTGTGAGCTTTATTCACAGGATAACGTTCATAAAGTTATGCAATTTCCTACCATAATTATCAAAACAGATGCATTTCTACCAATATGATACTGCTCTGCTTCACCTCACAGTTTCCCTTTACTGTATAGTATTATTCCTGAAAAAGAAAAGGGAAAAATCAGAGGTTATTCACTTGCACCATAACAAACCTGTTTCCTGATGGCTCTACAGCAGCTCAAATGAATTTAATCTTTGATTTTCCACTCCTTCCAACAAATTCAACTAGTTGAGAGAATAGATTTGAAGCAAAGCTAATTCATTACATTTCGGTAAATAAATCCTTTTCAGACTAAAAATAAATCCTTTCTCATATTATGGTGAATTTATTTGACTCCTGGAGAGGTCTAGTGAAGATGAGGTATGGGGCAATGAAAGGAAGATGACCACCTGCCATAAACCGTGCCAAGTTAGAGCCATTACAGGCCTTGAAATGATCCTGTGTGCTGATAGCTACTCATCATCTTAGCCAAACTGTGAGCCTATGAGCAAAACAGGACGGAGAAAGTGGTAAATGTTCTAAAAGCAGGTTACCTATTTAAGCAAAACAGAATGAACTTCTTTTAAATTTTATTTGAAAGGCCCAGAGGTTGAGGTTTATTTTGAGAAATATCAGTTGTAACATTCTCCTCAGTGTAAAAAAAGGTGGTGGTTTACTTCTAGCACCATTCTTGGTGTGGACAGCTCCTCATGTTTGCCCTCTGAAGGCTTTTCCTCCCCCAGCTCAAGGAATATCATACAGGAAACAGAACAAATTATTGCCTTTACTTACATGTCCTCCCATACTTTGTAATCTAACAAAATTCCTAATCTTCCCCCTACATTTATTGAAATGAGTAATATCTACTTCAAAATCAATGTCTTGATTTAGTTTGCACATTTCTGTGAGAATAGAAGAGTTGCAATTATTCATAGAAGCTTGTAAAACTTAAGAGTACTTATTTGAGTCTGGCGTGAAAATCATATATTCTGAGTCTGCATTTGTTTTTTCTCATTGAAAATGTATCTGTCCCTTACACCTGTAAAATTTAGGTTTAACCAGAGGCAAAGTAGACAAAAAGGAATGGAGGTAAGAAAATTAGCTTTTTAAAGAACATTTAAAAGAGGGAGGGTAATGAAAATCCCTTGATCTCTTCTGCAGCATGAATTTTCCATGTCATAATGGCATCTAAAGTAATGGTCCTGCAGCAATCCAGACTGAAAACACTCAGAAAGGCTCGGAGAATCAGCAAATGCAATTCATTTGCAACTACACCAGTTGTCCCTAATTTCTGGTAGTGTCTGGTCTCATAGTTCTATAGAATAAATGCTGCACACCACTTTGGGCATCCACTGGTTTCTGTGTCCCTTGCAGTCCCACACTAACTTTCTTCAGCCATTTGTGTTTCTCCTTTGATAGTGACCAAGGGAAGAAATGTTGTTTTTTTTCCTTCATTTACTATTATTTGCTGTTTAGGTTAGTATGATCACTTTTACATTGAGTAACAACCTGTGCAGAATTTATCCTCATTTGAGGAATTCCAGGTTTTTTCTGACACTAACAAGTTGCCATTGACTATAGTAGATGATGACTCTAAGGGGTAATGGATTATAGCTTGTAAACCTAATTCTGCTGATATATTTAGCCATTTTATTTGAGTCTACACATACTCAAGTAGTGCTAACATTTTAAATGATAGCCTTGAGGTTAACTTTAAACCCTGATTATTTTAAGAGTAACAAAACTCAAAATATAGATTCTGAAAGTTTTCTCGATGAAAATATAAAATGCTCCATCCAGGTAGGCACAGAAATCCAGGGATCACCTGAACCCACTTCCCAATATCTTGCAGGTCTTTAAACTAAGAGAGATTCTTTGATTTTTAATGTCACCTGAGACTGTACTAGCAGAAGGTAAAACAACAGATAGCTTCATACACAGCTCTGTATAACCATGTGTTTTGTTCATTTTTTCTAGTTCTATCATTCTGCAGAAGGTAATATTCACGAACAAGGTCAAAGGAAAATTTTTAGGGATTCATGTGGCAGCCTGCCCCTTTATGAATATTAAAAACAGTGTTTGTTATTCTGGCAACCACAATGTCTTTTTGTCATGATGATGTCAATGGCATGGAGCTGGGTCAGGGGAGGTTTGGGTTGGATATCTGGAAAAGGTTCTTTGCCCAGAAGGGAGCTGGGCACTGGCACAGGCTCCCCAGGGAAGTGATCCCAGCACCAAGCCTCACAGAGTTCAAGAACTGTTTGGACAACACTCTCAAGCACATGGTGTAACTCTTGGGGTGTCCTGTGCAGGGCCAGGAGCTGGACTCAATGATCATGATGGTTCCCTTCCAAGTCAGAATATTCTATGGTTCTATGGTTCTACTTTTATTACTTTACTGGGATATGGACCCAGAATTGCACTCAAATTTATTTTTTGTTTTGGAAAAGAGGAAACACATCTTATATACAAAGTCAGTAGTTAATTGTTAGTGTATTTAAAATTATTACAGTCTAATTCAAGAATTCTTTCTCATCCAGGAGTAGTTGTTGCAGAAAGAAAAAAAAATACACCTATGCAGAAAGAGTTCCACTAATTATAATAATTCAGTTAAACTCTTTGTGAAAACACTTCTATTTTTTATGCCTTTTCCTGATTTTCTGATCACTCTTCCTCTGCTCCTCAGACTCATGAAGTCGCTGGTCTCACCCTGGTGCTGGCAGTGAGGATGTTACAGGAAATGGTCAGCATCTAGAGTCCTTGATGGGAAGAATAGGATGCCCATGTTGATGGTTTCTTCTTCCTCACTCTAGGGTCCACACAGGGTCAGTTTTGTGTGCTTGGTAATACACTTTTACACCATGATCTTTCTTGCCTGGTGTGCAGCTCTCTGTCTCACCTGAATTTATTATTCACAGTGGCCAATTCTTTGTTCTCTGTGTAACCCCCTTTCATTGAAATCCGGTCTTATATTTCTGTAAGTGACCACAGGTGGGGTCTTTGTAGCCATAAGGTCTCCAGGGCCAGCCATGGCCCCATCTCTAACCATCCCATTCCCATATTCCCAGCTGACACATCCCTCATCTCCTCTCCTCAAGGCCTCTGCTGTGATATTAGTCCTGTGTTTCTCTACCCCGCAGGATAAAATTCCTGAAAAAACCCCAGCTGTTGATTGCTACTGAAGCACTGCTGAGTTGCAACTTCACAGCCAAATTTCCTCCTTGGAACAGCCCTGAGGCAGCGCTGGCCTGTGGTGACAAGTGGCAGTGGCAGTAGCAGTATGTCCCCACAACTTTCATATCCCCAGATGTTTCTTCTGTTAAAGGAAAGGCATGGGGAGGAGGGGGATTGTCTTCAGAAATCAAGATTACAGGCAGCAACTCTTGCCTCCTCTTTAACTAGTGCTACAAGTGAGGTGATGACTGAGTCAGCAGAGTGTGGAGCTGAGGACTGGAGTAGATCACCTGGGAGGAAGATGGCACAGAAACAGCAGGTTGCTTTGGACTTAAATTTTGCTGTTTCAACAGCATGGAAGTCAGCAGAAATCACTACTTGGAGATGAAAGAATAGGCAGAGATCCTAAAGGCTCCCAGGTTTTTGCGCCTTTATACCTTGGAGAGGACAGGAGAGATGAAAGAAGACATCATGGAGTGCTGAGAAATGAAAAAGCAAAAACCCTCTTTTTCTGGAAAATATTACAGAGCCCGTTATTGTGAACAGAGGACACAATATGCTGTGATCTACTGAAAAGCTTGTGAGCCTGATTCTTGTCATGAAGCACTTGTATTTCAAAGAATAAAAATCAGAGCACAGCAAGCACACAGATATCCAGAGTACTTGAGTGAAGGAAGAGTTTGCTAAGATTTATTACGGGCAGTTATGTAGAGGTGACAGATTACTAGGAAAAGCACTAGATATATGTTGAGGATGTTTGGGAGCTTTATATAAACTAAGAATTTTAAAACATCTTTTTCTTCATTTCAGATAATTTTGTAAAAAGCAAAGCAGCTTTGAGGAGGATGAAAAACATTAGTTTTTTCCACCAGGTATAGCAGCAAAAATAAAGACTGTGTAATCTTCTGGAAAGTGTTGCTGGAAATTTCTATTTATTTTCCATCCTTCCCTTTTGATCTTCTTTTCTCTTTCTTCTTTCTATCCTTGTTACCAATGGATATTTCTTTGGTAGCAATTTGAAGAAGGCAACATTCATCTGGAATCACTGGATGGTGGGAGCTGAGCATTATGAAATATTCAGACTGGTAGAGTGTTTTTTAAAAAATTAATTTGAAGTGAGAAAATTTAAAGGCGGGGTGTGGGGACAGGGGAACTACTATATAGCCCAAAGTGGGGACTTTTATTTTTTCCATCAGAATTTTGTTTCATAAAGTGTGATGGTTTCTTTGGTCTTGTTCTGGTGTAGAGAAGGTAAAAAATAAATCAAGATAATAATTTCTCTTGAGCCAGGAATACAATTCTCTCCCATTTATTCCTTAGATTCAGATTATACTGATCTAAAAACCAGAAAATTATCAACTTGAAAGAAATAGCATTTTTCATTCAAGAGGCCTTTTTATTTTTCAAGACTCCTAGAAATATGGTAGTTATTTTATTTCTGGCATTCTCACTCTTTCTGTTTTCCATATTTGCATTGTGTTTAATTTCTGAGGGTTTTTTTAGTTAATTAAATTTCTAGAACCATCTGAGCAAAACCAAAGAGATTGTATTGCAGCCTAAAGAGATTCTTGACTCCTCTGGGATGTCATTTAAAAAAATAAGTTTATTTGAAATTCCATTATCAATGCTTCCATGATTCCTAAACATTCTCAAACTTGTTGCTTTCAAAGTTTGCAAAATTTAATTTAAAACTGAGATCGTAGAAGTTACAACCCAGGCTGTTTCTAGAGACTACAGGAGAGTTTTGCACAAAATATGTGTTTTCTTTTCAGAAATATGGAATTCTCTCTTTTTCTCCCTCTATTTAAATTGTCTGGTAGTGGAGAAATTCTAATGACAGTATATTTTTCATCATAATCTAGATGAACGCTCTTTACTAAAACAGCATAAAATCTGGGGAGAAGGTTTCAACATTACCTACGAATAAATGTCAAATTTGAATGGCATTTAAATTATAAATATGTTTTACTTTTTAATTTTTTGGCAAAAATAAATATTTAATTTTTTATATTCAAAGAGTTTCAAAGTCTTATTTCAAAATGGTACATTATTTTGGAAAATGACTTATACATAGCTAGAAAAAGTAATGAAAAACACCCAAAACCACATTTGGATGGCAATGTTTGGGATTTGGGTTTTTTTACTGGAAAAAACACTGTTTTGGTGAGGGACACTGAAAATATGGCCCATTGGTGTTTGTCTGAGCATTGCACTCTGCTGGTGGACAGGCTCCATGAGGTTTGCCTCCTTGGGCAGCCTCTACAGCTGTTCCAGCATGAAGAAAACTCTTGAAAACCTGCCTCCATATTCAATCATCTCTGTGTGCATATTACCCTGTCCAGAAGGTCCTTCTTCACTGGCTTGACAAATTTTGGAAAGCTGATGTCTGCTTTATGGGGTGCTGAGCTGCCAGACTGTGGTGGCACAGCGCTGGCACAGCCCACCATGGCACAATAGCTGCCACATGGAACAGGGATGTCACAGAGAAAAACTGCTGTGAAGACCAAGGATCAGCCTGGTGTCTGCAGCACGGGATCTGTCCAGGTTGGTGGCTCAGCTGCCTGCTGCAACCACAACATGGGCAGCCAAATAAGCCAGAATTTTCTGGAGGAATATTCACATAAAAAATAGTACATTAAGAAAATTGATGTCCCTTTGTACTAGAAAATTTGTGGCAGTCCTTGGCATGGCAAGTCAGAAATGGAAGTTTTCTTTGAAATGCTTGTTTCCATTTGCATTTATTTTAGAATTGTTAGCAGAGTTCAGCTGTCATCCAGTTCAATATGAACAGCAGAGTTCAAATTTAAAAATCCTCCTTGACTCAATTTTAAACAATCAGAACTTATAAACTTTCTGTTAACTGATATTGTAATTATAAATAATTTTTTCTTAAAGGGCATAAAATATCAAGACCAAGAAAATTACATTTTCTGTGTAGCAAAAATTAAAATAATTGAAGTCCTGAGGGAGTACCAATCTGGGGATGCAAACATCATAATAACATACTTTCTATATCACATATCTTCATTTTTCCTGGTATTCCAGTCAACATGACCTGTTGTTGTGAAAGCCAGTAATAAAGATCAGTGTACTGATGCATGTAAGAAGTAACTAGGAAAAGAAAAACTTGAAGATGTTGAGCCTAGGTTTTAGGGAAGAGATCACCATTATCCACATTACCTGCTAGACTTTTCTTGTCCAGGTGTTCAAATTCATAACACTTTTTGTCCCCTTGTACTCAGAGATAACTTCTTTTATACTCTCAGGTACAAAAACTTTCAATTTTTTTTTCCAAGAAGTGACTTATTTTGTACATGAGAACAATATGCAATAATAAAGCAGCTTAAGGTTACTTTGATAATTTGAACCTGCTCTGAGACATGAATGTGTAAACTTTTGGCTTCTAAAAAATCTAGAGATTCCACTTTTCTCAGTTCAGCTTCCCTAAGCTGTTGTATTTTCACAAGAAATTGACTTAACCATTTAGACAGACCATCAGGTGGGCCACCTAAAAATTATAATTGATAAATCTCTGCTGGATATACCATTTCCAGACCAAAGAAAAAATACCAATTGCTGACATAAAAATGGTCACTGAGATATAGGAGGATGTAAGTCAGTGGAAGGGAGACCATTGCCAGGCACAGCCTTAAACAAAAAGAAGGGCCAAGTCCTGGTTTCATTACTTTGCAACAGGTGATTGTACTAAGGCAAATGACACTTTCAGGGTACTGTAGCTGTTAAGATAATCTAGGAATAAAAACCTGGTCTGTAACAATATAAAGATAAGGAAGAGATCCAATGAGAATATGAAATCTAAATATGGCAGTACAGAAGTGCAGTGATGTTGCTGAGACCACTCTAGGTCTGGCTTTTGAAGAGTGGGGAGTTGCTGGCAGTGGGGCAGCTGAACAACTTTGCTTCTCTGGTCTCCTTGCTGCCTTAGCTACACGTCAGCTCTTGTGAAATGACTCTTTAAATGCCACAGTTTCGAGGGTTTAGTTTCAAAATGTACTGTAAAATTCCATGTCAGATGAACAGTTTTAGTAACAATTCATCTGTCGTCACTGGGGTGGCAGAAAGATCAGGGTACAAACCCAGAGTAAGTCATCCTTGCTGCTGTGTCAGAATTATTCACATGTACCTTAAGAGTTAGGGACTTGGCATTTTGCACTGCTATTTTTATACACAGCACACGATATGGCTGACTCTCGTCTGATCTTCTGAAAATGCATTCAGGGCTTTGCATCATGTGCAGTATACGGTAACATGAAAATTGTCTTTGTTCGGAGATTTGGCACACAGGGAGGCTGCTTTGAAGTCTGCTTCTGTAACAAATCTTGAATAAACTCTGTTGTTCAGATGTTGAATACTTATTAGTGATCCTTTCCCTGTAATAGAGATGCATTTTATTCCAGTTTGGATTATGTGTTACTGTAAGGAAGGTAATATTTAAACTACAAATACTGTTAGCTGCATGTCACAGACTTTTCACACACAGCAGAAAAAAAACCGAACCAAAACCAAAACAAAACCAAAACCAAAAAAACCACCAAAAAAACCCCACCCCACAACATTTCAAGGGAAACAGATGCAATTGACAAAAATACGGGAGTTGAAAAGAGATTTATTGCCTCAGCTATTCAAATCTTATTCCAAATATCTACTTACAAGTTATATGTTGTCTGCCGAAACAGATATCCCCAGAAATTGACTGCCCTGCAGAAATGTTCCTAGCTGACATATCAGTGTTGTGAATTTATTGAATATTTATGACTTTAAAAGTTAGAGACAATAGGAAAAAAAAAAACCAAGCTAAATCCATTTTGACAGAAAAGTCTGGTTCTTTGACCCTGAAATGCTTACTTTGTAGCACGTCAGGTTGGATGTATTTTTATCTGGATACTTAATGAACTGCCCTACAAAAAAAGTTTGTGTTTTCTGTGTTTCTAGATCTGTGTTAAGCAATTTGGCACGTTTGCTTTGGAAATGAAAATTAATTGCTTTAAAACTGTGGAATCAGTATGTTCCTAAACCTATAATAGTCTGACAGAATGACAGGGTTTTGACACTGGGATAAGCTACAGATTATTCCAGGACTGACAGCTTTAAAATACTGAGGCATGAAGAAAAACATGTCTGAGTGGAGGGCTTTGCCCCAGCCCCATCTCACATCAGAGCCTCCAAGTGCAAAGAATCCTGGAACTGCTTCAAACTTGGTTTCACAAAGAAAATGACACTTTGTCTTTTTTTTTCCTTCTTTTGGTGCTGCTGTTCTCAGCCATAAAAGGTGTACAGTGGATGTGGTGTGCAAGTAGCTGTGTGTTAGGAGGGGATGCCAAAGCACACACTATATGGTACTTCTGTTATTCTATTTCTTACCTGATAAAATAAGACAACACCAAAAAAAACAACCACAAAAATATCTTCCATTATAGCAATATTCAATCTCCTTACCCAGTGCTACTTGTCAAGATAGAAATGTGTGTGAAAGAACAAAATAGCTACTATTTCCCATAGCATACTGTGCCTCCAAAGATTTGGTTATAAAGAGGTCCTCTTGGCAAACAAGGGGCTGACACACTCTGTGGGTAACACAACTCACAGAATGTTAAAGGTGACGGTTCTGGATGCAAAGTCTCAACCCCTGGTTGAATGGAGTATTTCCGGAACATTTGAAAGCATTCTTTTGACTAATACATTTAAGAAACATCCCTGGCAAGCAACATGGACTGATATGAACTCTGCTATGGGATGTTCACAGCCTGTCTCCTGCGCTGTAAATAATGCTCCCAGATCCCAAAGCATTTTGTACTTCTGTAAGGCTTTTGCAATGTAATAGCTTAGATTGAAGATAAAATAAATGAAGCCAGTAGGTTTTGATTATGCTGTGCTGGATTGAAATAACAAAAAATAAGTCTTAAATTATGAAAGCCCTCCTGACCAAAATAAAAAAAAATTGCTCAGTGGATTGGGTCTGGGATAGAGAAAAATAAGGACCTTTCTTTTGGATATTACCCAGCCTAATGAGTCAGATTTGCTTTGCAGACTGGATGACACATGAATTCTCATGTCTCTAGCTTCCTTGTCAGGGAGCCTGTGGATGAATGATTTTGATTTGAACCCACTTTTATGGGGAAGGAAACACCCACGCTAACAAATATTTGGGATGTTTTGAGGTAATGTTTTAAAGTGCTGAGCAATTACTTTGGCACCACATGAAGGACACTGAGTAACCCTTTCTTGCTAGGTTACCACATACCTAACAGGTTTCAGCCACCTACTCCTCTACCAATGCACCAGATGAGAATTTTTAAAATGCCTGTATAACATGTTGCTATCCCACTTTTCTCTTTTACCACTGTCTTTTCTTTCTTAACTACCACTTGTTAGGAAGTTAGAAAAACACCCTCAACACCTAGAATAGATGACTTAACTTTTCTTTCCAGTTTTTGTTCAGGTTAAGTTAGGAAAAACAGCTCATTTTTTATCAAACAAAAGAAAAGAGTAAAGCTGAGGTAAAAAAAATGCCAGAAAGATCCTGAGAAATGCATGATTGTATCTGGGCAGATAGATAATTAGGTTGTATGAGACCTTATTTTTTGAGCATCTGAAGTGTAGGTGGACTTGAGGAAACAAAGCATTAAAGCTCAATTTTACATTTATTTTATTGTCTTTGCACACTTGTCTCTGTTTCCTGTGGTGGCAGCCATCTGTCCAAGCCCATGTGTTTGATAGGGCATGTCATGGTATACCACAAGGATCTTGGGCACCATCCTGTTAAGGCCAAATCCCAAACTCTGGCTTCTACATGCAATTCTCTCTTATTTTATATTTTTCATATGCCTGGGTGTGAGTTCAAGTGAAATATAAAACATGAAGGCATGCTGTCCTTTAAGGAATGACAATTCTTTATATTTAAGATAAAAAGATAGTGCCAATGACACAGCTAAAAAAAAAAAAGGTATATATAAAAGATAGAGAGTGCTTCTCTGTGAGGTTTCATGGGCCATTTTGCAGCCTGAGGTGTTGGCTGTTGCTATAGCAGGGAAATTTTTGCACAACAAGATTTTGAACAACGGGTAGACTTTGTACTGCACAAAATAGGATAGCCTCCATGGCAAGATGTCTTAACAAGTCTGTAACAAAAATTAGAGCTTTAAAGCATGCAAACTAAAGGTTTTGAAGTTAGATGTAACCAATTAATTTTCAAGTAATGACTTCCACAACCTCACCTCAATTGAGTTAACCATATCATGCATAGCATCCAGTGGGGATCAAATTCTCTTTTATCAGCTTAAGAGTGATTTGAAAATGAATCAGAAACAAAAGCTTTTGCGACTGCATTTGTATTTCTGTTGCTTCTTTTCAAAAGTCATAATTTTCAGAATGGGGACACTGCTGGCTTAGAATGACCCCCAAATGGAGAGAAAGAAGAGCTTATTGAGAGCACAGGAGATCACGCATTAGTCTCTGATTCTGTTCACACATTCTGTATTACCTTGGGTAAGTGATTGAACATTGGAGTGAAGACCTTCTTTTAAAGATTTTAAAAAAAATGTACCTGCATCCATTGTCTAACTTCACTGATTCACTGCTGTTTAAAAATCCCAACTAAAAGTTCCTAGAATAAAACAATCTAGTGGTGTATAAAATCATCTGGGAGATTTAACAAGATTTTTAGTTGACTTTCACTTTTAAAAATGAGTATCATATTCTAGTTTTAAGCATTCAGTGAAGCTAGTGTAAATTCTCCTCAGTGAGTAACTAGGCTGAATGATGTAAACCTACCCCTTTATTTTAGCCTTCACTTGTCTAATTCAGTTTTCAGGTTGGATTGGATGTTGTTATAACTTTGGCAACTGGATTGAAGTACCCATTATCTGTGTTTCACTCTCAGTATAGGTACTTAAGGGAAGTCTTTATCACTCTAGAGTTTTTGATATTCTAAATATCTTCAGATTCCAGCATGTCATTACAAGGTAAGACTTTTGATTTCTTGGTTTCCAGATTGCCAAGCAGCCCTCATAAATCGTGGCCAGCGTATGTGGATGTGGTGGCAGTCGCAGCTCTGTCAGTACAAAGGAAATGCAGACACAAAAATCCTTCTTGGTGCTGTATAATGGTCTTACAGATATCCTGGAAGAGGTTCACCTGTTGTTCCTCCATCTCTCCAGAGTGCTCTCAAGGAACAACAGTCCTCTCCATTGCCAATCAGCATAAGTTCTCCTGCTCTCTCAATAATACCTATTTTCCAGATATTTAACTTCCACTGACAGAATATAAAAGCTTGTTGTCTGCTTCCATTCAGCAGCTGTAGCAATCCATTTTTTAATTGGGAATTTATCCTCTTCTATGTACTTATTTTTTCAAAAATATCTGCAAGCAGCAAACTTTATTAGTTTGCTTTATTTGGCTTTATTCTAAACTGTTGAAAAGAATTGCATGTTTCATAAAGCTAAGGATCAACTCCTGTGGATCCTTGTGGTCCCTAAGAAATGCACTGGCTGATTGTCTCATTAGTTTTGAGATATGCCATGGCTATTTTTAATACATTCTTGGTGCATCATATTAATATCATACCATTTTAGTTCTTAATCAAAATGTCAAGCAATATTGAGTCATGCTCATTATAGAAGTGGCAGTGTGTTACACCACCATCCATTACATTTAGTAACCAAACTGGGATCATTAAAAGAACAAACTGCTTGGAAAAGATCTAACGGGTTTTCCTGAAGCATTAATCATACTCTTAATTGTTCATTAACAGACTGTCAGCCATTCCCATATTTACTGATGCTGGTCGGATTGGTCTATCTTTAATTACTTTGCTTGAGCAACACTGTGAGGGCATCATTACCTCTTTTCAGTCTTTAGGTACCTTCCTGATATTGTGAGAATTATTAAAAAGTAGGATTCATTGCCTAGAGAACTCCTCAGTCAACTCTTTTAAAATTTTTAGGTGGACATTTAAAATGTTTTTCCAGTTGCTGTCTTACATTGTATTGAGCTACAATTGGTATATTTAGAAAATTTCTAGAAATGTAGATTTTTTTTTTTTTTAATGAATCCTGGAAAGGTTAGTCCTCCTTTATCAGCTTAAGGAAAGACCAGAGTGAATCAATACTGTACAAAAAAAGTGGAAATTAATTTTCCTCTGGATAGCAGAGGATAACAAATTATGTATTCTTATATGAACAATATATCTGATGTCAGTGGAAATGCCGTATAAGTAAAGATGTAGGTAGTTAAAGTGTATTAAGAACTTGCAGAGCACTGAAGTTAAAATTGCAACATTGTGGTGGGTTGGCACTGGCTGAGTGCCAGGTGCCCACCAAAGCTGCAAAAGAGACTCAGCCTGGGGAAAAAGAAGTGAATTTATTGACTATCAAAGCAGAGTACGGTAATGAGAAGTAAAACAAAATCTTAAAAACACCTTGCCCCCACCCCTCCTTTCTTTCTGGGCTCAACTTTGCTGACCATTTCATCTGCCACCTCCCCCCAAGCAGTGCAGGGAGATGGGGAATGGGAGTTTTGGTCAGTTCATCACAATTTGTCTCTGCCACTGTTTTGTCCTCAAGAGAAGGACTCTTCCACTCTTCCCTTGCTCCAGTCCCTCCCACAGAAAAGAGTCCTCCATGAACTTCTCCAGAGTCAGTCCTTCCCATGGGCTGCAGTTCTTCACAAGCTGCTCCAGTGTAGGTCTATTCCATGGGGAACAAACTGCTGCAGTGTGTGTCACGAGTCCTGTCGGCAAACCTGCTCCAGCAAATCTGCTCTCTCTCCTCTCCAGCTGAAGTTTAGGGTATTTCTCCCCTCTCCACTTAAATAAGTGAACAACACTGTCTCTGATGGACTGATTGGCCAGCGTCAGCTCTGTCTGGGACACCTCTGTCACTGGCTCTGTGCACATGAAGGAAGCTTCTGGCAGCTTCTCTCAGAAGCCACCTGTGTAACACCCCACACT
Source organism: Entomyzon cyanotis (assembly GCA_024500445.1). Taxonomy (NCBI): domain Eukaryota; kingdom Metazoa; phylum Chordata; class Aves; order Passeriformes; family Meliphagidae; genus Entomyzon; species Entomyzon cyanotis. The sequence continues at coordinate 64,710,071 of JAKEPQ010001016.1, read as the reverse complement.
GCCAAAATCTTGTCAGGCAAACCCAATACAAACACCAATACAATTGTGAAATTGCAGTACTACAAAAAACTGAGTCAGGTCGAGACACAGACTGGTGTTCACGTAGCATAACTTCAGTTACATAAAATTTAAACGTATCTTCTAAAATAGCCATTTATGCCTTGTTTATAATTACTCACAAGACATGATTGGAGTACAATTCATCCCACAGATGCTGAACAGTTGAGGCTGGCTCAGATGTCTTTTGTGAGGTCCCATCTGTCTGCAAGCAATCCAAGGAAATTAGGTTAAACTAGATGACTTAACACTTCTTTAGCTACAGACAGTTGAAATAAACTCTATCCAACATGTCTGATTCAAGGAAATCTGCAGTACAAAAAAAATTTTTACAGCATTCCTCACATCCTGTCAAAAAATGTAATCATTACCCAATTCTTTTCAACTGAGATAAGAGTTTACTGAAATAGAACAGAAGTGTCAATTTAAATGTAACCTGCATTCCACATTTAGGTTTTTTTAATTATCTCTTCATAGAAAGCAACCCTTAGAGAAATGTCAATTATTGTGCAGTGCTTTTCTCTAATAAGAACAAATCAGCCCTCCTAAATAAAACCAGGATATATTTATAATCATTGTATGGCTATTTGATTGTACGACTTTGTGTCAGGGTTTTTTATTGAAAGGAAGGTTGTATTCACTTGAAATTATTAACTGAACATATTAGATGGTTTAAATTTAAGTCTGTATGTGCTTAGTCAGAGATTATCCCTCAGGAAAAAGGCCCCTATCCTTCAAAAATGGAGTCTTGACTGCGTTTCTCTTTATTCTGTGAAAGTGCGGTCCTGCTTCCCAAAAGAAAGCAAGTTCCCTTGCTTTTTAAATTCCTCTCTCCCATCAAACCAAGCACTGTCTAGCACTCTGAGACAGGAGAAAACAGCGAGACTGAGCCCAATTCACTCCCAGTAAAGAGGAGAAGGGAGCTGACATACTTGATTAATCATTGCCATCTCCCTGCTGCTATCAACACAATACAGCACCTGTGGCAAGGAGCCAAGCACTGCTTTATGCTTCTCACTTGATGCACACATTCATTGCATTCACACATTCAGAATGTGGTCTTTGATGAGTAAGGAGCTATGTTCAGTAATGAGACATGTCCAGTGATGAGGAGTGAATTTTTCCCTAGCCAAACCTTATCTGTTGAACAAAAAAAAGAAAATAAAAGCAAAAAAACAAACAAACAAACAAACAAACCTTTCTTGCAGAGAAGAAATTGCAGATCTTTAAATACTCCAGTGCTATTAAAAATCATAGACCTTAGCAAATGATTGACAACATTTCAACAACAGGGAAATGGTGATTGGGAACTTGTCTGTGAAAACAGATGGTGCTTGACACTTCTCTGGAAGAACCTGTCAACCCCTATAGAAGACCAGGTCATCTAGATTAAAGTATAAAAAGAGAGTATGCTTGTCCTAAAATTCTTACTGTGTGACTTAAAAAAGTATTTGTGTATTAATTGCGTAAGGAAGACTCCAGCCTGTGTGAGTGGTGCAGCAGTCTGGAGAAAGCCTTGTTCTGGGCTCAGCTGACACTTTGCTGGATGGAGAGGATTGATGTGTTTGTGTAAAGGAAGCTGCGCACCCATATTGCTACATATGCACAAATACAGATGCTTATCTCCATTGACTGTGGGTGTGAGTCATGTATGTGAACATATTTGTGTGCACATATGCACAGAGAAACACACCAATATATGTGCTTCAGCAAAGAAGGTAAGGACAAGCCTGACTTGTCCTACAGGCGTTTGGTGCTGGTTGGGCTGTCCTACACAACTGAAGGCATCTTGAAGATGACAGGTATTTACAGGGTGCTTATAGTTTTCTCCAGCTTCAGGTGGAAGTTGCCAGGCTCCCCCCACAGTGCCTGAATGACAGTAAATGCATGTGTTTGTGTGGCTGCATCCCATCCCATGTACGTAGTGTGGAATGTAAACTGTTATCTTCTACTTTATGTACTCACCATGTGACGCATGTCATGATGACCAAAAATCCGAAAATTGAGTGTTTTATCTGTTCAGAATGGTTTTACTTCATTACCGAGATGAATTCCTCTCTCATTAATTTCATCTGGTCAAAGTGTGCTTCAGTTTGCTGCTTTCACTAATGAGTCACCCTGTTTCCACTGTGTCCTGCTCACTCACTGAAGTGTGGGAAGAGATGTGCTACATGCAATAAATTCAGCTGGCTTCATACACCAGCTTTGGTGTCTAAGACTGTGAATGAAAGAACCTCAAGTTCATTTTTGCTTTTGCTTTGCACTTTTATGAAGGGAAGTGGTTGACAAGTGGAAGCGATTAACAAATTCTTAATTAAAAACCACGATAAAAACCAGACCTGACACCCCTAAGAGAAAAAACCCCTCAATTTGTATAGGAAATGTATACACCTAACTAAAGGAACCCAGAAATTAACCGCCCAGTGACTGATTGTCTCCAACAATTCACTCTTAAGTACCCTCATAAGCATGCTTTATGCTTTGAAAATAAGCTTGTTTTGTATGGTGGTCCACATTATCACTTTGATTTACAGAGCCGAGTGTGCACTGTGTTCCTATCTGCAAATCTTTTTTCTATTTTTATTTTTTCTTTTTTTTCCTCTCTATAATAGTATTGTTGAAAACCTTGCCATGGGGTTTTTTAATGGGTTCATATTATTAGTTTATTTGAGTCATTTTTTATTAGTCTATTTAGTTATTTTTTGGGTGACTGGGAGTATTCCTGCCAGTCTACAGCTAAGCAATGAAAGAGTGGAACATGGGAATGTTCCAAGAATTCAGGGATAGGCTTGATCCATTTTGTGGCTTAAAATCTGGGATAAGAGCCAGGCATGTACATACATACTGTATGTTTCTTACCTCTTGCTTTTTTTAAGTTCTCAATTCTCAATTATTCGAAATTTCATTTGACCCACTTCAACAGTAGATTTAATTTTTGTCTTGATTATATATTGAGAAAAGCATTTCCACATTTGCCCCCATCAGAGTTCAATACTCTCTGACCAGGAGGAGAGTTTAGTGTTTATTATCAAATCTACTCATTTGGTGTATTTGTGATTTAACAGAGTGCTACAGCAATGCCCTGAAATCACAATAGACAAATACTACAGCACTTGCATGCTGGTTGAATCACAGAACAAACGTGTTTCTCATTACCGGTCTGTGTGTGCTCACTGTCAGGATGCTGAGCATCCCCAGTCCCTGAGAAAGCATGCCTGGATTAAAGCCAAACCAAGCTGTCTTCCAATTTTGTTCTATTAGTTGATCAGATTTTATATTTTATGTTGGACTGCGGTATGTATGTGTCTTCCCTGCGCTGGCACACTGGTCTGGGTAGCTCAGGAAGGCATAATTTTGTCTCTGGGAACCTGATGATCCAATGGTGCAGCTGTCTTATCTGAAAACATTAATCTTCATTCTCCCTGCTGTTGAGATAAGCTTAGCTTTCTTTATGATACATTTTTTCCTGAGCTCATTGGGGTTTTTGCCTCATCTCTGGACATTCCTCCACTGTGGAGGGGTGCTGGTCAATCACAGTCACACATCAGCTGCTTTCTCCCATGTATAAATTTGCAAAATATTTTCAGAAAAAATGCATTGCATACAGTAGAAATATTATAACTCAGATTTTTCATCTGAAATAACACCATGCAAACTACAGAACACAGCAGCAACTTTTACCTGCTGACCCCTTTTAATTACAACAATATCAAATTGTTAGTCTTCTGCAAAATCTTTTTAAAAATAAAAAAGTTATTTTTTAAAGCTCTTTTGGGGGTTATATGATTTAAAACAGAAAAATCTAATTACTGTGAAAAGGTAGATACCTGAGAACCCATTATTAGCACTGAAGGAAAGCAGGTAGTCAATACAGATAGCTGGCTTGGAAATTTCCTGCAAGAACTGATGCTTTTGTACAGCTGAGTCACATAGTACAGAAAATCATGTAGAGAGGTCATTGCTTATGTGAATCAAATGACTAAGAGCATGAAAATTACAAGTCCTCTTTTTTGCCTTTGAGATCAGAATTTTTACTCTTTCTTTTTTTACACAGGGAGTGCAGAGTATATAGAAAGTGTTATTTTTCTAGTCCTTTTTCCTCAAAAAAATCCTTTCCAAAGAAAACATGCAATATGATAATGCACTGTTAGGCATTGACATACAAAAAATGAAGTACAGAGAATTAAGGGACTCACCGAGATACAGTCACAGGTTGTGTACACTCAAGTAAATTAAATATGCTTGAGAATATTTCAATGCAAACAAGTATTTATTAAAGGTGATTCAGTCACAGATTGAACAGCAGAGTTAGATGAATAACAATTTTTTTTTTTTTTGATGTTGGGTTTATTCTGGAACTGTACATCATATTGCTGAACCTCTGTTTTGACTCTAGGTCTAAACTCCTTGGCTGTCCACCTTGTCCAGCTCTTGGAATGCCTTTACAAAAGTCCCTTCATGGATGAATAAGGTGGTATCCTGCAAGTATCTATCCTTCCTAATCTTTCCAAACACTTCTACAGGCAGTTTTCAGGTAGTCCAGAGGAAATTAAGGATCATTTTATAGGATCTGAGTCTGAACCATAAAGTCATCTTCCACCTGCTTACTGTCTGCTGAGTGACCACTAATTTTTGTTCAGTGATGTTTATTTTTGTTCTGTGTCATCACTGGCGAATCTTTCAAAGCCATGAGACTGACCTGTTGCCACCAGAAAGGCAGGCAGAACTGGACTGATAATAGCAATAAAGAGCATTTGTGAAGACTTTCCTTTTCTCGAGTGGAGAAATGGGGTTAGTCATCACACTGGTTTAATTTATTCAAAATTCATGATTCTATATTCATTTTCTTAATTTGCAGCCTAAAAAGGGAGGCAGTGTTATGCTTGTATGTGAGAAATGACAATGATTGATACATCTTGGAGAGAGCTGTAACATTCTGATGATTCTCTGGTCTATTTAATTTCCATAATTTAAGAAACTGCAAGAAAAATCAGGTTTATTCTAGTGGGCTGGTCTCATTATGGTTTATTTGCTCCTTTTAAATAAGGGATAATATTGACCTACTTCTTTGATTAAATAATCTAAGTTCTTTGCCTCTTCTTTAATTTTGGATAATTAGTGAATCTCTTAGATTTATTTTTCAGTAAGTTAAACTAGGGAGGTAGAGTCTTCTATGTGTCTGGTGTGCTGATGATAGTGGACATGTCTCCAGTTAGTATTTTATAGCTATATTATATGTAACATTGGATTGTTAGGCTTCAGAGAATTACCTGTAGTACCTATATCTTGCTGTGAGTATGCAATACAATAGTGTGTGAAAACTGTGATATATTTCTCCTATTTCAGTTGCGAGTTCTACACATGCCACAACCCTCATATCAATATTCCATATTTGAGAAAAGTGGGCACTTCTTAGAAGTGATTCACCTGACCTATTTTGAATGTCTGCTTTAGGAAGAGGTTAATAATGCCCTGCTAGGAATTATTTCTCTCTACTGCCAACAAGATTTTATTACCTCAGAAATAGACTCCTGCATGGTAAACATCAGCATTATATCAAACTCCTACTTAATATTAATTCTTATCTGGAACAGTAGTGTCCATATATGTTGTACAAGCTTGGAGTACCATTTGTTTCCAAACTGGTCCTGGGCTTGGGGCTTTGTGCTGTGACTGTGCCAGCAAGGAATAACAAGAAAATGAGCAACTGAAAATAGTCCCAATGCCCAGATTGCATGTGGGCCTAGTGACTGCCTTGTGTTTATTTGCTGTCTTTTGTCTGTCTTTGTTGCTACAGACTCTCTTAAATGCACTCTGAACTTGAATGTTTCTTAACTCCATATCCTCAGTTTCCAAAAGTTCTAATTTATGAGCCTTGTGCACTTGTGCGCAAAAAAATCGAGTCTCCAAAGTGGGTCTTCATATTCTGCAAGAAAGATAAACTCTTTAATCGTAATTTTTCGATTCAGCTTACATAAACTATACCTCAAAGACAGAATAGCGCAAGGTGCAGATTTGTTGCAATAAACAACACCTTAGAGATTTTTCTGACCAATGAATAAGTAGTCTGAGATGGGCTTTTTTTATGAACAGTTTGTCATAGTCTCATATGCTTTGAACTGAAGGCTACATTACCTTGGCTAAGTGTATAACCATATAATTAACCCCATCATTATCTAGACAATTTTTTTAATCCTTTTTTTTTTTAGGATATACTCAAGACAGTATAAATGCAAATTGCAATAAAACTCAGTTCCCCCTTTCTTTTAGTTCTCCCAAGAACTGTAAGTTCTTTGCTATGAAAGCTATAGCTTAGGGGTTTAATACTTAAACCCAACTTCGTCATGTCAGGACTCCCTAAATGTGGATTTGATGAAGCAAATAAAATACTGATATTCTCTTTTAGAAATAAAAGAAGATAGAAGAACAAAATCAAATATTTTGTTCAATGAACAGTCACTTGAAAGTGTTGGATTAACAGTTGGACTTGATGATCTTAAAGGTTTTTTCTAACATAAAAGATTCTATGATGCTATATTTAATGTACAGCACACCATCTTCCTTTTAGTTTCTTTTCTTTTTTTATTCTAATGAACATTTCTGTTTCAAACCTTCTCTATTCCAAAGTCTTCTAATTATTCTCACTCACAGTGTCAGCAAAATTAGCTTCTATCAAAAGAAGTAAGATTAAACAATTTATCAGAGAAGATCCTTTGGATCCTGGTATATTTTTTAGTTACTTGAGTGTATGCATTATATTTTTATTCTGAGGAAAAAGCAAGCCATTGTTTGTGTGGAAAATAACAGTGGGAGAGGCCAGAGTTGTAAGGGATGACCATACCATAAACATATACTCTTCTGGTGAATGGGATTGTTTTTAGAAAATTAGAGAGAAGTGAACATGGCTCAGGACCCAAAAGAAAAACTTACAATTATAATTAAATTTCAGCATCATCTTTTTTAATGATGGATTAGTAAAAAAGGAATAAACAGCATCCTGACAGCTCAAATACATCATGGAAGAAATTCCTTCCTCTCCAGTACTACATGAAAATTCATACTTGGAAATTTCATATCTTTTTTGTTAGGAACCATTTAAGTTTCCACTCGTATTTAAACAGTGAAGGTGTCTGTATGATGGACAGCAACTTCTTTCTTTTGTACATCAGCTCCCTTGTGAGCACTGGTATCATGTGGGTGCTGAAATTTAATTAAAAAGCCTATTAAGAAGGTATTTCTAGAAATATCTTGTCTTCAGTGGGTAGATATTTCCTTTATTTTTAAAATGTTGGTTTAGCTGTGCAAAGTAGAGCTTTCTTCTTTAGAAAGATGAATATGAATGAAATCCTCTCCTTTTGTTTTCTAGTGAAAGCATACTGCTGATAATGCTTTCAACTCACATTCTATCATTAGCCTATTGCCATTGGCAGATAGAAAAGCACAGAAATTTCACAGCAGCTTCTGAGTCACCAAGTTCAACCCTGTGTCATAGACAAACTGAGCAAACCACTACAAATGTGTGAAGTTCTGTTTAAAACTAGCTGCATTAAGTGCTTTGCATTGCAAAAGGAAAAGAAGGTCTAGAGCTAGAATCTTCTGGACTACTAAAAGACTCCTTTTTCTAAATTCATATGAAAACTTACTAATGGTCCCATGATATGTTGCATACTTTAAAGCTTTTCCTTGCCTTGGCTTACCTTGCCCCTGGATTTGCACAAGCACTGATGTGACTGAGTTGCACTTACGTGGCAAGGTTTTGGTGGGTGGTGCTGCAGGGGTGGCTGCTGTAAGAAGGCACCAGAGGCTCCAAGACAGACCCACTGCTGGCCAGGGCTGAGTCCGTCAGCGATGTTGGCAGAACCTTGTGTATGATAATTGATTTAAGAAAGGATGAGAAACTCTGGGAGAGAGGCATTAGAAAATGTGGGAAAAAAACCAGCTCCACAGAGAAGGAGGACATGCACCAGGTGCCAGAGCAGAGATTCCTCTGCAGACCATGGTGAAGCCATGTCTGTGCCTCTGCAGTCCCTGGAAGATCCCTTACCAGAGCAGGTGGATGTGTCCTGGAAAACTGCAGCTTCTGAGAGCCTGCACTAGAGAAGGCTCCAGGCAGGATCTGTTGACTAATGGAGAGGGAAGCCCATGTTGGGCAACTGTTCCTGAAGGACTGCACCCTGTGGAAGGGACCCATGCTGGAGCAGTTCATGAGGAACTGCATCCTGTGGGAATGACTCACACTAGATAAATTCAAAGGATTGTCTCCCATGAAATCAGGGGAAGAGTGGGAGGAGGAAGCAGCAAACACAAAGTGTTACAAACTGACCTCAGTCCCCATTCTCTGTCCCCCTGCACTTCTCACATGGAGAGGTAGAAGAATTGGGAATGAAGTTGAACCTGGGACAAAGGAAGGGGAGGAGGGAAGATGTTTTAGCATTATTCTTGTTTCTTATTATCCTTTTCTATTTGATTGGCAATCAACTAAATTAATTTCTCCAAGCTGAGTCTGTTTTGCCCGTGATGGTGATTGTTGAGTGACCTCCCCGTCCCTATCTTGACCCATGAGTTTTTGCATCTTATTTTCTCCCCCATCCTTTGATGGAAAGGGAGTGACAGAGCTTGATGAGCTCTTGCCAAGGTCAACCCACCACTGTTCTTTGTGTTGCACAATAGGGAACTCTTTGGAATTGAATATAAGAACAGTAATTGGGAAAGGTAATGGGCAAAACATGGGCTGAACAATGCTAGAGGGCGAAATCATGGTAGGGAATTTTATTTGCAGCTGTGGTGAAGGGATGAGAGGTGTAATGTGTGTAAATTGTCTGCATTTTTCAGTGTTGAAATGATGCTTTAATTTTTTTTGTTGTGTTTGTAAGAAACTGAGGTCTTTCAAGAATGTATTATTTCATCTAAATTTAATTAATTATTAGCAGTGGACGGCCAGCAGGCAACGGGTTCTGAAACCCCTTTGCCAGTTCATGAAGAAAGTTAAACTCTTCCACAGTACCGTCCTGTTTTATCCCTTTTTTAGGCACCGATCCTAATGCAATTTTCTTTGCAGGCCTTTTGTTTCAATTCTTTTAGGCTTTTATTCACCTCTATGGCACTTTTTGAGATACTGCCTTCTACAGGATTTGCTCTGCAACATATATATGTGCATTTTTCCCTTAATATCTCAGGAGTCACATTCAGCTGGAAGTAGCACTATAAAAGCCATACCATTTGTATGTAAGTTATCTATATCTATTTATATCTTTGATATAAATAAAATCTTGATTTTATACCTCAAAAAAAAATCTAGATCCACAGGTAACCAGAACACTGATCTTTATTATTGAAAATTTACGTTTCTTCTTCTTGAGCACATTTTGGGTTTCTGACTGAGAAAGAGATTTTATATTTTTACTAAGTCTAATTAATTTAAATATCAGAAGCTATGTTGCAGAATAAAAGCTTATGCAGAATAAAGGCTTGTGCCAGGGTGAGCAAGACCTGTGTTAGCTGAACAGGCCTCAGTAAAGCCCTGGGAAGGTGCCGTGACAAAGATACCTAAGAGGTACAGCTGTGCCTCTGGGCTATGAGAGAATCTCGTGAGAAGATTAAGGAAGAACTGAGGAGGATCCCTGAATGTATGAGAATAGAATGCAATAGAATGTAAACTGTAACATGTGTAATTAGCCAGTAGATTAATAATCAATAAAATATAAACATTGTAACAGTATATCAGTCACTCATACGGTAAAATAAACAGAGCTTGCTTTATAACCCATATTGAGCTATGTCGCTTGCTCTCACTCTCGCCTTTCAAATCTAACTACAAAGTTATTTCCATTAGTTTCTGATCACACCTAATGATGACTTCAAAATGGAGCTCAAAATGTAGGATCAAAATATAGTTTAAAATGTAGTGTCCTTTTCTTTAAGAAATCTTTCTTTCTTAAGGTGTGCCTGCATTGTGGGTTTTTTTATCACTGGGTTTTTATCACATCATGAGTGACCATAGATTTATCAGCACCATAATTTGGTTAACATTGTAAGCATTTTTTCTTCAGCAAAAGCTGAAAGTTTGCACTACAAACTACACTTGACAGTAGATTTGTTATTTTTCCAGCACAGCTTTTTTCATCCCATAGATTAGTGTTTAATTGAAGAGATGATTGGAAAACAGAGTACATTAAGAAAATTGAACCTCTAGGTCCTAATATACTAAAGTTAGAGACAAGTTCTCTGCAACAATGGATACATACTGCAGAACCACAAAACACTTTAAAAGCCCACAAAGTATTTTCCCATTATCAAGTTAAAAGCCCATATGTGATTTTGGACTTTCTATTTCATTAAAAAAAAAACAAACCCAAAGTTACGGATGCAGATTGGAATTTTGGCCACACCAAAAGTCCTGCTGGTACCTTTTTTTACAGGTGCCTCTAAGTGGGGCCTTTTCTCTCTTATTTTTTTTTTCCCTCATTGGTAATAGATATTTATACTTTTTTTCATCTCTCAGTTTGTTTTTACTCTCACATTGGTTCCAACACTCCCACTGTACCTGCAGTGCTAGTACTTTATTGTCATGCAGAATTCCAGCTAAATTACTGGAGTCCTGCATTGAAGCAAACACCCATCCTTATGAAGCCCTCTCAGACAATACTTGGGAATAGGCAGGAGCTAGAACAGACGAGGGACAATTTCTAAGAGGCAGTAAACTTTTTTTTTTTTGGTACTGTCTGTTTTGATGATGTTTAATGTGTTGTGTAGACACATCCTTAATATCTCATGGCATGGTTCTCCACTTGTGAATTGCCTGAGAGTTATGTGCTGCCTTGGAATCAGCAGCAATCCAGGGGCTTCAGGATTGGTGTGACACCAATGTCATGCTTGCATGAGCACTGAGCAAGAGTGTGGGTGGGATTTGTGATGCCTGGGTGCTGCTGTCTCCTCTTGGCTGCTTGCTCTCTGCAGCATATTAGCACTGATAGCTGCAGGTGACTTATCTTACAGAAATGTTCACATCACAGCACTCAAGATACACAAAAAATGTTTGGTGCTTCTGGCCCAGCAAGTTCCTTAGGTATTGAGATAAGCAAAAAGGAGGTGATGCCTTCTTGTTGCATAAGCAGTAGCAACAACAAAGAAAACCTTCTTTTGCATTTTTCTCACAAAGGTGTGAACCCAGTAATGTGAAGTAAACCTTTCACATAACAGTACCCAAGGTCAAATCTGCGTATTTATCCATGCTCCAGGTCACGTCCATCATCCTTCCTTTCTACCCTGTGTGTCTCCTAACAGCATCACCTACCATTTCATCAGCTCCTGCTATCACTCATTCCTGATACCTTTTCTAGTTGTCCTGGGCAGAGGACCTTCCAACAGCCATCCTATGCCTTGGTTTCCCTGTAACATGATGTGACAACTCCACCAGAGGGAAAATATGGATTGTTTCAACCAGTCTGTAAAGACTGTCTTAGATGAAAAAGTGCATGGAGAAGCTGGAAAATTCCTTATGAGGATAGCCTCGTATGTTAAGTGTGGTGTACATGAATGTAAGAATAGGGAAAGCAGTGCAGAAATACTTTTCTCAATATGTCTAGAGAAATGGCATTGTGAGGATGAAAATAGAAACAAATATAAATAGCATTGTTTTATATCAACTTCTATTTCAGTGGTAATACTAGCCTGGTTATTACTGGAATTGTCAGCTGAAAACTAATGACACTGATTTTTCAGCATGGCATATTTTAGCGGATATCCTGCATAAGAAATAGAAAAATATGTAAAAACATATTTTCAGCATCTGGTTGCACCAATTAGGAACAGTATTTAGTTCTGTAACTATGACTTGGACTTTGCAGGTGAGATTAAGTCCTTCTATATATTCACTTCCAACATAAATGCTGACAGACTGTATAAGCAGGTGCCTGTCATTTCTCTGATTAGTTTATTCTTCACTGAAAGTTTCTTCCTAAGTTTTGCATAAAGATGAACTGACTTTAAAAGGAGAAAAACAAGTTTCAGAAATTATTTTAAACAAAGAATTCAAAACAAAACTACCTAACTAAATCTTACATTTTGAATGAGGCCATTGTGTGAAATCTTGTTTTATTCACAAGACAAGAATAATTAGGATTTTATCATCTTTTATCATTTGACTTTAAAAAGTACTGAGCTTCTGCATGCTGGATTTTTTAGATACCTAAAGCAACTCAATCATTTTTGGTTTTCACAATCCACAATAAGCATTTTGGAAGTTTTTAAAAAGAAGAAAAGCTAAAAAAAAATTGAAGGTTGACCCTATTGCTTAACCTGCATTTCTTTTTTCAATAAGTGCATGCAATTATTTTTCAGCATTCTTGCCTTTTAAAAAAAGAATTTGATTCCCAAATTTTTAGATTTGCTAAAAGATAAGCACAGTGACAAGAAATTTTGATTGAATGTTCTTGAGTGAGGTAGATCAAATGGGAAAAAAAGGGTAGGCAGCATGCAAAAGGTGTTTGATTTGAGAGGAGAGTACAGAGCAGGACATGGTCTGTGAGTTTAGGAGAAGAGGGAGAAAGAGGTTTAGGGTGCTTTATGGGAGGATGGAGGAAAATCCTGGGACTCTCTCTCACTAAAATATTTCTGGTTTGTTCAGTATATAACACATGCCCATCTTCTTTTTTCATTCTTGTAAGGTGTTGGCGGCAAGGTTTTGGTAGCAGGTGGGGAAAATGCACATGCAAGAAAGTGGCCAGGGACTCCCACTTGATGGATATGGCTGAATGCAGACATCTGAAAAGACCTACTTCAGGACACAGCTGAGACTGTCAGTCGAGCTGGTGGTGTCTCTAGAAAACTATATTTTAGAAAGGGCAAAATGCCAGACAGCACTTACTTTGTAACAGTGCTTCTGTTTTATTTTAACTCTTAGATTATCCTACCTAACAGTTACTGATGATGATTTGCAATGCAAATCTTTTTAAAAGACTATAAAACATTTAAAAAAAACCCAAACATTTTATTCTAGGAGTGCTTTGGGAAGCAGTAGTATGAACTGGGCATAGAGATGTCTTCCTTCCAATCCTCCCTTCCTTCAAAGGCAGTAACAGTTCCTTATTTTAAATCAGGACTGGCAGACTATATTCATAAGTGTGGAGAAACATCAGACTAAAACACACCATTGTTACAGAAGTTACCACTGTCCCAGAGATGAAAAACGCTTTGAGGTAAACTGAGGTGTGAAAAGTGAAAACTTTTCCCTTTGGCCTCTGTGACTACACCTCACTTGGTGTCACTGGGGTCTGAACGTCCTGTTCCAGTTCAGTTCAGTGGTATCCTATGCTGCACACCTGGATGTGATTTCTGCAGGAGAACACCATACATTTCACAGGTTTTATTTGTATCACACTTGCAAGTGGTGCTGTGAGACTCAGATCCAAAGAAGCCCAGTTTCGTATAAATTTGTCATACAGAGATGAGCTTTCCTGCCTGTGGGTGACTCCCTAATGCCAGGCTTGCACAACTCTTCCATAATGGAACACCAGCAGAAAATCCCTTCTTTCACCAGACTGCTCCTAATATTCTTGAGAACTTTTTCTGTCATGCTTGGATGAAACATATTTCTCATTACTTTAAATTTAGATAGCCTTTGATTAGAAAAGATCTGGTTTCTGGAATAAAGAAGAATGTGAAACTTAGAATCACAGAACCCAAACCACAGAGGAAAACAGCTAGCTCCATAGCCACTGGACCTAATAGAGCTGGGGCTCTGGCAGGTTTGTAACTTAAAATACCTCATATCTGCTAAGGTGTGAACTAGATCAAAGCCTTCCCAACAGCTGGAGTCATCATGACTTTTCTGTTTCAAGAATAACATTGGGTTTTTCATCCTGCTGCTCTTAGAGTCCCACAGACAGCATGAAATAGAAAAAAAATAAACCCTTCTTTCTGGTTCTGAGTCCTTCAAATTGAAGATTTTTAAATTTATTTTGTAATTTTATGTCACTTGCCAATCTTCCATCACCTGCCTTCTTATCCAAACTGTGGATGATAAACAGGCAAAATTCTCACATTGTGACAGGCATGGATTTTGATTCTCCTCTGTCAGCCAAGCTTTTCATATCAAATATAACATTTTTCATTGCTGAATCTGAGAACACTTCATAAATATCGATGATGCAAGCAGTTCATGAAAAGTTGCTGGACCAGTTCCTGAAATGGTAGGTAACAATCTAAAAGAACTTCATAAAGATATCAATAAAATTATTCTGTGTGCTAGATATGCTTCACTGTAGTGCAGAAGCTTCCAGTGGGATGTTTTTGACTCTGCGTGTATTCCCAAGTTTGTGAAAACTGGGTGAGAAGGGAGGGCTTAAGTCAGGTGGCATGAAGAGTGAACATATCTGTAATAGCAGCGAGACTGTCACGGAGCATTTGGCTCATGTGGCAAGGTGTTGGTAGCTGGGCGATTGCAGGGATGGCCCCTGTGAGAATAGGTCAGGGCCCCTGTCAGTCACAGCCAGTGCCAGCCCACTCCATCTGACCCACCACAGGACACAGTGAGCCTGTCAGTGAGGTGGGTGGCACTGCTGCAAGAACATAATTAAGCAAGGGTGAAAACTCTGCACAGCAGCTGTGAGAGGGGAGTGAGATAAACATGAGAGAAAGAACTCTGCAGATGCCAAGGTCAGATGAGAAGGAGAAGGAGGATGTGCTGCAGGCGCCAGAGCAGAGATTACCCTGCAGCCTTTGGAGGACAATGTTGGAGAAGATGTGCACACTGCAGTCCATGGAGGACCCCACGCTGCAGCAGGTGGATGTGACCTGAAAAATGGTCCATCCCATGATGAGAGCATGCAGGAACAGTCTCCTGGCAGGAGCTCCAGCCCATGGAGAGGAGCTCACACAGAAATAGGTTTTCTCTCAGCATCTGTGGCCCTTGGGGAACCCACACAAGGGCAGTATGTGAAGGACTGTCTCCAGTGGGAATGACCTCACACTGGAGCAGGAGAAAAATGTGAGAAGAACAGCAGAGAGGAGATGCTGAGACCACAACCTGCCTTCCCCATCCCACTGTGCCTCTCTGCGTAGTGTGTGAAAGAGTTAAGGAACAAAGGAGTGAAGTTGAGCCTTGGAAAAAGTGGGGGTTAGGAGGAACATTTTTTAGTTTTGTCTTTGCTTTGCACTATCCTACACTGTTTTTAACTGGCAAAAAATTAAATTAATCTTCCCCAAGTTGAGTCTGTTTTGCCCATGATAGTAATTATTAAATGATCTCTCTGTCTTTATCTCAATCCATGAACTTTTCTATCTCATTTTTACACTCCATCCTGTTGAGCAGGGAGAGGGATAGAGTAACTGGATGGGTGTGTGGCAGCAAGTCAAGGTCAAATCCAGTACACAGAGACAATTATAAGTTAGTGAAATAAGCAAGCTTTGATCACTTCCTGCTCCTCAGGAATCATTGCCATAATTTGGTTGTCATCATTTCACTTTTCAGACCATGCGTCTACAGAGACAGAGTGCAGCATATTTAGGAAATGCTGAGGTTTTCCAAAAAGAGAGAAAGTTTCCCAACACCGTGATCCCTTGAAAACAGGTGTCTAAACTGTGACCTCCATCAAGGTTGCTTCGATTACTACTTAAGGACGACTTAGACTGGTACAGAAAATAGGGTAGCTGCGCAGCCATTATATCTGAATTGGTTGTTATACACCAGTGGGAGGGAAGTCAAATCCTCTGAGTAAAACCAGCTGGGTGCAGTTTTGAAATGTGTTCTCAAACAGAAGTGCTGACATAAGGCAAATTTCACAAGTAGAACTGTAGGACTAACTCTCACTCATGGTGAATGTAATGTCAATGCAAAAAAAAAAAAAAAATTAAAGAGATAGATAAAAATGGAGATAAAAGTCAAGAAAACAAATCATCTTTTATTCTATAGCTCTTACCATTATTGTCCCTGAAGAGATGTGAGAAACCTGATATCTTACATGTGCAAATACTGATGCACTTTCAGGAATCTTGACAGGAAGATATGTCTGCACTTTTCTAAACATATCCAAAGCCCGTATTCTTAGCTTTTTCCTTCTTATCACTTAATCCCCAGTTGATTTTATCTCCTTCCTGCCTGCTCTGACTGCTGCAATCCTTACTGTTTCAGCACTAGAAGAGTCATACTTCCGTCTGTTTCATAAGGGTGGACAAAATCTTGTCAATGGCCCATAAAAATGAAATAAAAATGAATCAAACTTTTAAACTAACATTTCCACAGATTTTGTACACATTTAAATGTTTCTAAATGATATAGTATTTGAGGATTAAAGAAATCTGTTGGAAACATGCCTTGCTTCAGTTTTTATTTCTGCTAGCTTGCAGTGAAAATGAGTCCTTGCAGGAGCAAGGACATAGTTATTTTGATTCAAGTGTCTGCAAGTATCCCCAGGTCTGTCTCTGCAAAGTTGCTTCTTGTCAGATGAACCCCTCTGCTCCTTCCAACCTCAACCATTTAGTGATTCTGTGAACTGCTCAAGAGCTGAAGAGATTTGATCTGCTGGATAGATGCCATTTCTGTATCAGTGATACATGATTTTTGAAAAAAAATGTAAGTAACCTCATATTTGTGTGGCAAGATTATTCTTTGTTAGGAGAGGGATCTTTGATCACCAGGCTCTGAGCCATGTGCTTCTGTCTGTAGCTTTCACTCTGCTAATGTGTGTTTCATCTGTGCTTTCAGGACATTTTTCAAGATGAGTAAATTGATTTTTGCATAAAAGCAGCTTCACATTTACCAGTGCTTCAATGTGAATAACCTTTGGGTCCCTGAAAATTAAAATATTAAATGAATTGAAAATCATGTGAAGAAAATCATCATGAGCTAGTCAAACATTTTTCTCACTTTTGTTTCCATTTCAACCACAGTAACATCTCTTTCTTTACCAGTCAGAATTGTGGTTTGGCTTTGTTAGAAAAAAACACTTCCTCATTGCCATCACAGGATTTGTTCTTACTGCTTGCTAATCATGTTCTAACATAAACCATGTGTAACTAATCATATTTGTAGCCATCACCATAATTTACCTCTAAACAGGGGAGTTCTGAAACACCTGTTTTAGTATTCCCAAGTAATAATTTTGTTTTTCTCTACAGTTGTTGAAGCAACTCATCCCAGTTTTATAATTTTCTGGAAATGAAGTTTTATTTTGGATGTGTTTTATTTTGAATCAGTTTTATTTTGAATCAGTTTTTATAGATGGGTAGAATGACCATTTCTGTAAACTCATGAAACCAAGAAATTTTGGGATATATCAATAAAGAAATACAGGGAAATTTATCCATGTGTCAGAAATGATTGCAAAAAGAGGATTTAACTTTCATTGTTTATAAATTCCAGCCAGATTCCAAACCTTTGAATTCATAACTGTGGGAAACTGCATTTTTGGGACCTCTCAGGTCACCAGGGGTGAAAGACTGTCATTGCTATGATTTCACAGTGCTGACTAATTAGAAATCAACAACTAACTGAATGAAAGACTCCCCCATCAGACTCAGACTGAGTCAGTTTAGTTGGCCAAGTGGTTTTTGAAGGCAGAGATGACAACAGCTTTCCCAGGAGTTTCCCTGGCCTTTATGGTAGGTGTGTGGCCCCTAAACGTGGCTGACCATTGCTTGCTATGCTCTCACTTCACAGGCTTGCTCTGAGTACACTGGTCATACAAGATATCTTTTTTCTGGAAACCATCCTTCAGCAGGACAAGAAGGATCTCTTTACAGACAGCATGGGATTTAACACTGAAGTCAGTGGGGGAGGTTTGAAATAGTAGAAAACAACAATTAAAATATTTAGGAAGAACTGTGCAACTTTTTTAATTACATGTTGTTTTATTCTGGTATTTAACCTTTGGTCACCCTGATGAGTCTTATTTAGTCCCTGTATCCGTCATACTGTCAGACAGGGAACACCACCAGGAGCATAATGATGTTCCTGGTGCCATCCAAAATCTCACTATTCTCTATCTTTATATTGTATTAGTCACATGATCCATTATTTAGTACTGCACATCTAACTCTATGGACTGAGAGTTACACTTGATTTAAAGGGAAGTGGAAATGGAAACAAAGGGGAAAACCACAAATGTCTTAGCTCTTATTTGAACTGCATTGAGCCCTTTCTCTCCTAAAGGTAACATCTCACCACAGTGCAATTTGGGTCAGGATTCTTGATGTACAAATGACCAGAGAAGCTGCTGACAAACCTTTTTTTTCTTTCTTTCTTTCTTCCTGGAAATTTTTGGATTGTTCCAGCTCTTCCTGATGTCTTATCATGACAACTTTATGGTTTAGGGTGGTCTAGCAGAAAAGTGAGTCAGCTCCTGCCCTGTGATTAGTTCATATGTGCAGGTTGTGGAAGAGGAAGACTTCTGCGGGGCAGGCAGAGAGATGCTGAACATGTAGATGAACTTATTTTCATCACAATCTGGTCAATATTTGGGTATCTAGAAATGTACTAAAGAATAAGATCATTCTACTATTGCAACCTAAACTACATTTTTAATAAGAAAACTAAAAGCTGGCATTTCAGCTCATTTCCAGCTGCTGATTCCTATTTTGCTATCAGTATAATCCCTAAGCTCTTAAAATTCTCCATATGAGTCATTAATCAATGTGTTTGCTTTTTATCTGGCCAGACTCGCAAGATGTGGAGCACAGTGTCTTGTGTATCTGTCAGCATTTTTACTGAGGGCCTCAAAGACTGAGGCAGAGAGGGAGCTACAACAGTGTATTCACCCAGAGTTCCTATATTGCAAATATTGTACAGGAATGGCTTAAGAATCTGTGTACCTACTACACTCAACATGTGTGCTGAACACACTGGATTGACTTGTAAAATTTTTTTTATGTCATATATGAAATTGTTGTTTGCCTTCCATGTTCAATTTATTTCTGATAAATAATTCACATGAGCAATTACTTTTGAATATTTACTCTCTTGGTATGAGAACATTGACTAAGTTACAAGGTGAAAAATTTGTGTGGAGTGTAAGCTGAAATGAGTAAGAGAAAAACCAGTAAGTAAGGGTATCATAAAATATCTGAATGCTGCGAAGGACTGGAAGAAGTGCTGGCTCAAAATATTTTGGGTGCATGTGTGGGGAAAAGGGGCAGGTTGGCCTTGCCTATGGTGAGGTGATGTCCTGTCCTGCAGTGTCCCAGCCCCGCGGTGGCCACCAGTCCCTGGCACACCAGAGGCAAAGCTCTACACCTGCCTCTAGAACCCCATTCTAGCCCCAGAATGGCCAGATGGCTGGAAATCCCACCTGGGAAGGGCTCAGGAAAGCTAAAAGGAATTTAACGCAGGACATGTGGCAAGCACACATCTTAACCCCACCTCCTCTTGGAATTTGTATCAGCTGAACACCTGTTGGAACCAGGAGCAGTGATAGCTGCACTCGTTCTTTTCTATATCTCTTCTGTCTTTCTCTCTTTCTTCTGATTCCCTCTTCTCCAAGTTTTGAGTAACTCAAAATTGGACAGGCTTGGAGTCTACTAAGTTGAATGGGCAAAGTTATTACTTTGAGGAGTGTTCTTTGTGTTTTAAACTTTTGCCAAAGTCCTGTGATTTTCTGAAGTTGCCAGCAAAATTTTTTGTTGTTTTGACCTCTTGAGAACATCTTGTCGGTATTTCTGCCTAGCATCTCACTCAGAGTACATGAACAACTGCAAGCCCTTTTTAAGAGTCTCATTGAGGGAGTTTTCTGGGGCCTTACAAAGGCACCCATGCATATCTGATGAGAAGCCCACGAAGGTCAAATAAGGAACAGATAAGTGTTAGTCCTTGTGGGAGACTGGAAATGCCATCAGATTAGTTATGTGATTTTGCATATATAAGCTCAGCTCAAAATAGACGCATTTGAAATATCACCGGGACTCTTGAGAATTATTCTAATATCCTTCCAGCATGTGGTTTTTAACAATACATATAATTTTCACTGCTCTTAGGAAGTTTTTGTATACTAGCTAGGCAGATGTGTGAAAAACTTTTGAAGAGTCATCATTTGCATTTCCAAACAGATCATATCTCCTTCCTATCTATCTCTTCAGAATACCTGAGCATGAGAGTGAAGGGAATTGGATATGGCAGTTGCAGGAGTTAATTGGTTACTTGCTTTGTGCACAAATGATTACAGGCACAGGCAGGCAGCAGTGCTAATGGAATATAGGAGATACTCTCAATGCTATGATTTTGGAAAATCAGTCTCAGACACTAAAGCTTAGCACCTTCATGATGTCAAACTAAATGAAAACCAGCAATTCTGACTTCTCCATAGTATTTTCACACATGTGGATCTCAGCCCTCCAAGTGCACATCTGCACTTAGGAGCACTGCACAGAGGTCTACAGGCATCATCAGGCGTTTCCTTAGCAACAGGAGCCATGTGTAGGCTATCCAAACTGCTCTTCCTGCACCAGGTTTCCTTGGCAGCAAGGATAATGCTTAACAAGGAAAAAAAAGGCAGACCAATTCCAATACAGGGTGAATTTCAGCAGTTCTCCTGTGCAGCCCAGGCTGCAAAAAGAAATGTTGCGCTCATTGAAATAATTTTTTTCTAAACATCTGTATGGACCTGAGCTTTCCTCTGCTAAGACTGACTGACAGAGAAGGTGCAGGGATAGCAGTGTGTGCCTGGCCCAGAAGATGTCACACTGTCACAGCTGGCTGTGCACCACAGAGTTGTCCTGGGAGTTTTGCACACCTGCAACAGCAGCATCTTCCCCTGCAGGTCCAGTGGACACGGTGGCCCTGGGGAAGCAGCTTGCACAAGGGATGAGGAGCTGTGTACTGCCAGTGAGCTCAGGAGAAGAGTCCAGCAGTTTGGGAAAGGTAGTGCTTAACTCAGTGAAGTTTCTCTGAGGAGCAGACGTTGACCTTCACTACCAACGTCACGAACCATTTGGTCACAAACCAACCTGTGCTCACCACTGCTTGTGAGATTAGGGGGGAAACAGTACAGGGCTTCTGTTGCTGTTACTGGCTGTAAACTTATCCCCAGTGAAGGTTGCTAGGGTATATCCATCCATCATGTGAAGAAAAAGGCTTGTCCAGCTCCTTGACAAGGCAGATTAACCCCTGGATTGTTGTAGGGTACAGAGAATCAAGAATAAACGTACCAAGCCAGCTAGCCTAAAACTTATGGATATTTCTACAGAAGACTGAATTGTAAACTGTGTCAGAGGTATTTGAATTTAATTAAAATCTAAAATACACACATTACTTCATCTAGCTACCAGATAATGAGATTTTATAATTTAACTCTCAGGTACAACACAAATGTATCCTTTTTATTATGACTTGAGGCAGCAATACTGTCTGAAATGTCAAGCAATGAGACACCCTAGACGAAAGTATAATGGAAGAAAGCCTGATGACAAAGGATACAAAGGAGTTTTCTGGAAGTAATTTCTTGCATTTGTACAGAAACGCGATGGCTTAAGGGGCCTTTAAGATTTTCCTTTTTGCATATGAAAGAAAATTGATTAGATATATAATGTATGTATTTATACACATATATAAACACCATATAAACAGAATATTAACTTGAAAATAAAGTAAGATCAGAAAGCTATATAAACCAATTCATATATTCCAAAAGATGAGATCATTCTTACTGGTTTTTAAGAAACCACAGAAGTTTAGTAGGAGGTCTTACTGGTTTTTTATGAACTTAGGTCTGCTCCTACTGAATTCACTGGACAGTGATGAGATCAATAATTTCTTCAGACTTACAAAAAGACTTCTTTGATAGCCATTCTAGATTTTCCATTTGCCCCTTAATAACGCATTTCTGTCTCACACTATTGCTAAATTCTTCCTAATCACTAAAACTTGCTCAAACCTCCAGGCATACTTCCAGTGTTTGAACATGTGCCTGAACCAAGCAGCTGCTGAGCCTCACTGCTAACCAGAGATGACAGCACATATCTGCTACAACTGAGGTCCTACTTCAGTCAATCAGTAAAGCTACCTGAACAAGCTGGGTATCACAGTCCCAAAAAACGTCATTGTCTTCTTTAGATCCACTCAATAATTTGCTCTTTGAAACTATTTCTTGTAAGTGCATGTACTGCCTCTTAAAATACACCTTTTTGTCTCGATTTTTGTTGGTCTAAATGGTTGAACAATATTAATCATGACTTCTGTATGCATCTGTGGGAGTTGATGCATTTTGGGGTCCTGTCAAAGACCTGTTTCTATCAGACAGCTATATTGGGAAGCCTATTCAAAGCAAAGCTTTTAAAATCCTTTCACAGTCTCTCATAAAAATGTACTAAGGAGAAAAGCTAATACATTTACTTACTATACTAAATGTCTCCTGCTTAGTTGTCTCTAGCATTATTTGGTTTAATTTTTTGTCCTTTTGAAAACTCGTAGGAAGGCAGCATAACGTACTTGTATAGCTATTTGTCTTCAGGTTTCTATGATCCCAACAACATATTTTATATGCACTCTGATGTGTAAGTATTATTTAAATCACCAGGAGAACTAATGAATGGGTCTTTGAATGTCCTGTCACTTAGGCTGAATTATAAAATAGGAAAGTAGTGACATAATTTCAGTGGCACATAAGAGTGGTAAGGAGGAACTAAAGGGCAAGATTTCTCCTATTTCTAACTGCAGTAATGATTCCTGAAACCATCCCTTTAATCCAGAACATCCTTTATAACCATGTAGAGTCAGCAATTTAGGTCTTTTGGGCTATTTTACAGTACTGCAAAAACTACTTGTACAGCCTTGGACTAATTTTGGAAGAAGTATGTGATAATGCCTAAACCCACAGAGTGCAATTTGTTAATATATGGTGATGTTCCAAAGTGTGAAAATGGCATTCTGGAGATAAGTATGAATAAAGAACAAATTCCTTTAGATATAACCTATTGTTAAAATAGGCATTCAGACATACTCAGTCAGCGGTCAAAATCTAACCATATTTTGAATATAAAAATTTTATTGCAGTGCTGTACTTTGTTATTTGTTTTTCTTAATTCACAAGGTTTGGGGTGAAACTGAGAGTACCACCACAAGGAACAATTGGGAGACACGACCAGTCATACTCCTTTGGAATCCAAGTATTACAGAGCTGAGTCTGATAACCGACCATTTCATCTTTCCAGGACACCAAATTAATTATTGTTTCCTTACCTAGCAGCTGAAGCTTGTTGAACAAGCTTCCTTTCCTAGTGTGGCAAGGTTGTCACAGGAAACCCCAAAGCGTTTAATGATGACTGTTGAAATTTTCTACTCCTTGTATTACAATGCTGCATGCTGGTTTGCAGCTTTGCAATGTGGTTTAAGTCCAGACAGTAACGGTAAAATAAACAGAGACTTACTGAAGAACTGAGGCAATAATCTATGGCACTTCAGTTTAAGATTGATCACTATTCCTGTAGTCCTACTCAAATGCCCTGCTTTGGACTTTTGGCCAGTACACTGCTACACAAAATAAACCACGTTTCTGCACTGAGTACTGTGCCTCTGAGCAGTCTTCTTGAGGTTTTCTTGTGTGAACAACACCCCAATAGCAGGACAGATTCTTAGAGGCAATGTTTTCTCTATTAACTTATCACTGAAAGCAATATTCAAGGCATCAGGAAACCTAGTTCATATTTTCTCCTTCTGTATCTGTCTGCTGCAGTAGTGGAAAATCTGATTTACTATGGGTCAGGTATTTCTGAATAC
Source organism: Entomyzon cyanotis (assembly GCA_024500445.1). Lineage (NCBI taxonomy): Eukaryota > Metazoa > Chordata > Aves > Passeriformes > Meliphagidae > Entomyzon > Entomyzon cyanotis. The sequence goes on along the minus strand of JAKEPQ010001016.1, from coordinate 64,686,313 downwards.
CTCTGTTACACACAGACCCTCAGGGATTTTTTTAATCTATTTATCTGTTCTTAACATTGACCATCCTGCAATTCTCAGTACTGAATGCAGTCCTTATACATAAAAATAAGGCACATGCTGTGGCACACTTACCAGCCTCCTGAGATGCTTCATCAAATTCAAGCTGGGCAGGCACATTCTTAATCAGGCAGAGAACAGCCATTGGCCTCTGCCCTTCTGTGCAGATCAGGATGAGTCTCCCTGGCAGCAACCAGCCACTCTCAAAATTGCTGCTTCCCTTTTCTATCAGCTCAATTGCTTGGTCTTCACTATTATGGTAATAGGTTTTTCTTATTCTGCAGAGACACAGAAGTTTTTACTTGTCTTCTGTGTTTTATGACTGATGAATACATGCCTCTTCCCTTAGCAGATGTTGCTTCTGAAGATTATCAATGAGACAACAAAGGCAGCTTTAAGCAAGCTAGCAAGGGTGGGTCATTACAAGGGTGTTTGGGCACTGGAACAGCTACCCAGCAAAGTGGACACCTCACCGAGCCTGACAGAGTTCAAGACATTTTTAGATAATGCTTTCAGGCTCATGGTGTGGTTTTTGGGGCTGTCCTGTGCAGGGCCAGGAGCTGGACTTCGGTGATCCTTGTGGGCTTCTTCCAACTCCGAATATTCAGTAATTCTCTTTCAAGTGCGTTGAGGTCTCAGAAATATTAAACAAAAGGTTGTAACTGTTTATAGGAATAATGGGAATGAAAAGCGGCCTTTATTGCCTAAAGCACACCTAACAATAACAGTTCCAGCTGTCCTAAAATATCTTATTGCTAGCTCACAGTCTGGCAGATCTGTGGGACTTGAGTAGTCTGTAGAAAAGTCATCATGATGGGGGTGGGAAGACATAGCAAGCATCTCAGTGGATGCACTGTATGTTGCTATTGGATTCCTATTTGTTTTCAAGCAAACAGATGACTGACAGGAAAAATATGAACTTATCCCTCTGCTCATTTCTGGTAGCTCTGTTGCTGCATTTTAACTTACTTCAGGTTGTCTCTAGAGAGGCTGCTGCTCTCTTTAATCTGTCCCTGTGGTGAAGTACTGGGTTCTGATGAACAAGGTGGGCAGAACAAAGAACGTGCCTGTGAGAGACTGTAGCTCTGACCCTTGGCTAATAATGCTGGTATAGGTCTGGCAGCAGAGAACAGCCCTCAGAGACAGCCTCTGCCATGTCCAGAGCAATGCTGTGTGATCTAAAAGCAACAAAAATGTGATGTGCATTCCATGGCCCAGCTCCAGCATGAGGATCTTTCCAGAGCAATAAAGAAGGGATGTTTTAGTAAGACTGAAATTCGTCTCAGTGTCTGTTGTGTGCTTCAAAGGGAATAATTAGTATATCTGCTTTGCAGTGCTCACAGAGGTAGAAATACAGAGGGAGAAGGTGAAGCACAGAATGAGCTAAAGGCTCTTCTAGAAGCTTTGAGGACAGTAGAGGCCCTGCACAGACCAGCAAGAAAGAATGTGTAACAAAGAACTTTAATATTTCTTGTGTTGACTAAATCAAAGCCCTAATCAAAGATTAAAAAAGCAGAAAACTTGGTTTTCAGTACTCAAAGTCTTTCTAGGTGATGCAGGAGGATGACAGGAGAGTGACAGGAGAGCAACAAAGACTTCAGGAGGAGAAGTAGAGAATATTTGTATTTAAAATATTTGTTCTAATTATAGCATGAAATAAGGAATGTGGGAGGCATTCACAGCTCCTGGTAGAAGCAGGTGGGCAGAGGAGGTGGATTTTTTCATTTTCATAAGTCTGTGAAATGGTGACTTAAAACAGGAATTGGGGTGGGCAAGCACTGCTGGAGAGGGAATAAAAAGAGCAGTTTATTGAAGGGCAGCTTTAAAATATGATTACCATCTCCAAGGTATGCTGGAGTAGGGAACTCATCAAAAGAGAAAAAATTACTTAAACTTCCTGCTTTATTTTAAATGCAAAATTGATTTTAAGGTAAAGTAACTGGTTAGTGAAACTGCCTCAGACTGCTGAGCACTCCCTATTAATTTTATGAATTGAGTACACTCAATTGTTATGTGATAGAGTATACACTAAAAAGAAGGAGTCTTTTTCTAAAGTTTCTTGAGCATCATCAGAGAATTTTTCTAACAGAAATGGATCCTTTAGCACATCCCTGGTATGTCCAGGGGCTACCAAGAAAATGCTAACTGACAACAGACATTTACAAAATATCTTCTTGAATAATTTGGCTGCTTTTTTTATGGCTTTAGCTTTGTTACTGAGGAGTGTTTGGTCCTTCCAGATTCTCCATCTATTGCTTTTGGTAAGAATCCTCATGCAGTAACTGCATACTTGTATAAAGAAATGCAGAACTCAGAGGTATGAGAATTTTCAAAAGAGGTTTCTCATAGAACCCTTAAGAAAAAGGTTTCTGATTAGTTAAGGTTTTTTCTCACAATGAGCCTTTCACTGCATTGTCTCTTGGTAAGTGGTGACTTGAGAGTGTGTGGAAGGAGGGATTGAAGCATGTGAGGCAGATTTTTGAAGGAAGAATTGGGGGAAACAACCAGTGCAAATGCTGGTTACAGTTGTTATGATTCTCTCTGTAGTGCTCTTAATCAGCTTTCTTCATACAGATGTATTCAGATTTGTAGTCTTGGGTCTTTTTGTACTTCTTGAAAGTCAGTATGTGAAAGAAACCCAGAGTGTGGAAAAACAGAGTGATGGGAAATACTTCACTCGTTTCAAAAAAAATAGTGACATCAGGGAAGACAGATACAATATAAAGGCTCATAAAGTCTGATATATCAGATTTCTGTGTGGCTAATTAGCTGATATTGACTCAAAATGAATACATTTTTATATAATTTCTCCTGCAGTGTGATGAGGATAAATATTGAAATGTTTTTGCATTCCACTTTAGATGTCTGGGAATCTTTTCTTGCTGGAATAAGGCTAGCTCCAAGAAGAAAAATTGTGTGTAAAATTCTGCGTGGAAAATTTTAATGAAGGGAATCTGCCCAAAGAAATATGAATTACCTCCCAGCAGAATGTTTCTCTTCAGAGAACAAGTCTATTTTTATAACATATCATCAATAACTTTTTCTGAGTGTTTAGATTTGACAGGCTCCCTGAGAAAGGATTGATTTGCCTCTGCTGAAGCATATATTCACTATAAACGATGATAAAATCCTAGGCAAATGGCTCATCTAATTTGTTTAATCATCAGGCTTGATACAGTGCAGTTCACAGATACTGAACTCGTTCATTCACATACATTTTGTGTTTCCTTTTTTTCTGGTTCTATATGTCAAAATAAAGAGAAGTTTTATTCACCTTGATGGTTTCCATCCAGATTTTCTTTTTTATGCTTCATCAAATCCATTAAGAAACTACGTGCCATACAAGGAAATTTTTCAGAGATGCTGAAAAATTTCTCAGGCCTGAATCCCTGGTAGCACTTAGATCTGTCAGAGCTCAGCATGAGTTAGGTACTTAGTGCCTTAGACCGTCTGGGTCTCAGCCCTTTCTGTGATAAAATTTTCCATTGCTGTAGAAAATCCTAATAATCATTCACAAAAAAATTTATAGTGGTGGCAGAATGGAGAGAAAAGTAAACTAGTCAGTAGGCAGGTATTGGTGTTAGCTGTAATGGTAGCTACTTTTATGTGCTTTCATGTGTATTTAACATAGCCAGTGATGTGTGCTTGCTTTTCAACTATTTTTACACAGGCATAAATGAAAATATTGTGAGGAAAAGTATTTCTAGGCCACTTTTACTTCTATGTTATGAAGTATTGGCACAACACATATATTTCAGAGAAATTTCAGATTCTCCTCCAGACAGTATCTTTCAGAAGAACAAATTGCAGCAGATGCAAACCTGGAACATCCATCTGGAAGATGCACATATATTTTTATCAGGTGTACAAACAAAGAAATGTTCAGCTTAGCAAATTCTGTGAAATTAAATTTATTCTCTCTGAATGCTCAAGAGGTATCTCATAATTCTGTGAAACTGTAAGGTTTAAAAGCTTTTCATATCTGCAGTTAATTAAAGGAACCTAGCTACCAAGTTACAGAAACAAATACTCTACAAATATTTCTTATAATATTTTCAATTATACCCCAGTTATGCCATGATTTCAGTTTGCCATGAATATGAAATTTAACTCAAAATGGTTAAAAAAAAGAACCTAAGAACTAGTATATAATTTTTGGATGTACACAGTTAAAATATTGTAGTAAATGTGTGTACCTGTTATGTCCGTATGAAAAACTTGTATTGTCTCTCTCTGTCCTATCCTTTCAAACAGTGTTGGAATGTCACAAGCACACTTTTTTCTCCAAATAGATCATCTTCATTATCATCATCATCACTTGAATTAATGACAATGTACAAAGATGTTTTGATCTAGCTTTGATTTGGATGTCTCCATTTAACTGGAAATTAGCGAATATAACACCCATATACAAGAAGGGTCAGAAGAATGATTAGGGGAAATACAAGCATGTCAGCCTGACTTCAGTACCAGGGAAAGATCGTGGAGCAGATCATCCTAAGTGCCATCACATGGTATCTGTAGGACAACCACGGGATCAGGCCCTGCCAGCAAAGGATCATGAAAGGCAAGTCTTGCTTGAGCAACCTGATCTTCTTCCATGACAGGGTGATCCACCCAGGGGATGAGGGAGAGGCTGTGGGTGGTGTCTACCTAGACATCAGGAAAGCCTTTATCATTGTCTCTCACAGCATTGTCCTGGAGAAGATGGCAGCCCATGGCTTAGACAGGTGAACTTTTCACTGGTATGATAGTTTGAAAGTAAGCCAGCGGAGGAATTACCTCCACATAAATATATTGTGAGAGATTCCAAGCCAGAGCTACAATTTAATAGGAAAATCAAAATAAAGGCAATAGTACAGAAACACTGGCTTAAACTGACAAAGTCAGAATACAACCTGCCACCCTGTTGGTTGCAGAGATGGCCCTCCACAGAGTGGCTGCTGCTTCCCCAGAGGGTGTTACCAGGACTGAGTCATGGAGAGGATAAAGAACACTGTCTCACTTTATCTTAACAGCTTATGGAGATGGTAGTAGAATACACACTTTAGGTTAAGTCTTACATTGTAACCCAAGACAACTGGGGAAAAACCAGTCTGGATGGCTGGGCCCAGAAAGTAGTGGTGAGAGGAGTTACATCCAGTTGACAGCTGGCAGGCCCAGAGCTCAGTACTGGGGCCAGTCGAGTTTAACAGCTTAATTGATGATTAAATGAGGGGGATGGAATCCACCCTCATTCATTTTGCAGAGGACACCAAATTGGTTGGGTGTGTTGATCTGCTGGAAGGCAGACTCCACCAAGAGATACTGACAGACTGCATCATTGGGCTGAAGCCAATGGTTTGGGGTTCAGCAAGGCCAAGTGCCAGGTCCTGCATTTGGGTCACAACAACATCAGGCAGTGCTACAGGCTGGGGGAAGAGAAGCTGAAAAACCACTCAATGCAAAAGGACCTGGGGGTGCTGAACAGCAGCTGAACATGAGCCACAGTGTGTCCAGGTGGCCAAGAAGGCCAAAGGCATCCTGGCCTGTATCAGCAGTAGTGTGGCCAGCAGGACCAGGGCAGGGATTGTGCCTTTGTACTCAGCACAGGTGAGGCCACACCTCAAGTGCAGTTTTGAGACACACATTACAAGAAGGACACTGAGGTGCTGGTGTGTGTCCAGAGAAAGGCAGCAGACCTGGGGAAAGGTCTGGAGCACAAGTCCTGTGAGGAGTGGCTGAGGGAGGTGGGAGTGATTTGCTTGGAGAAAAGGATACTCAGGAGGGTCCTTATCACTTTCTACCTGAAAGAAAGTAAATATCAATGTATTAACAAGATTACATTAGAAGTACAAACAGGTGAAACAACTGCCAGATATTGACAAATCTTCATTCTTGCTGAATTCCAGAGTTCGCACAGCTTTCTAATTCCCTCTAATGTAGTATTGAGAGCTGCTGACCTGAAAATCTGCATTAAAGTGGTTTAAAGATCTGACTGTTATGCTTATTCCTTAATGTTGCTGTCATGGAACCTGAAGTCTTACAGAGTTAGGACAAGTCCCACAGACTTCCTATGGTTTTTTTTTTCATGAAATTGAATGAGAATAGCTCAACAGCAAGACAATAGTCTTTACTGCCTGTTGTCTATTTACATTTATCATCCAGAGTTGGGCTGTTTGATTGGTAACTCTCTACTACCCCAAATTATCCAGAATTCTCTGCTCTCCGAATATTGTTTCTTTTTACTCCATATATCAGGAACTGGGTTTTGTGGAATGTTGCAAAACCTACACCAAATTTCAGAGAGATTATGTAAAAGCTTGTTCTTTCACTGCAGATTTTATGTGCTATAATATCTCTTTGCCCTCATACTACTTTAAAGTTTTGGTGAAACTCCTGCAGAGGGCTTACCTAAGTATAAATAGGATGAAGAAAAATCTCTCTGAGGGCGCATTTTCAGTATGATAGTAGAGGTAATCATTCTGATCCTATTAGCATCTAACAGGATTGCTTATAAAACCATTCCCCTACCTACCACTTGCTTTATAACTTCCTAGAGGACTGCCTTTAAATATCAGGAGACTTAATCCTACTCCCAGACAAAAGAAGCAGGATCTTAGCCAAAGTCTGTGAGCAAAACTAAGTGTAGCTCATGGAGGTGAGATAACTGCAAACATAGGGAAATATTTGTCTGTGTTTTAAAAATAAATCTAAATGTAGAAATCTTTAATATTCCTATCACCTGAACACACATGTTCAGCTTTGTACCTGATAAGGAGAACCGGCTCGAGGGGTTTCATCGGGACTAAACTTAGAGATTGGTTTTATTTCAGGATTAGTAAATACATTTTTTTGACCATGCCTATGTGTTAAGGGTAGGATATAGCTACTAAGCTGAGGTGTCACAGCTGAGCTCAAGATAAAATTTCAGTCAATAGATGTTTAGACAGTTTCGAAACACAGTGAAATAAGACTCATTTGCCCCCTTCTGTTGCATATTACACCAGTATATTGCATTTAATCTTTTGAAGTAATTATTTTGGAGAGAAGATTTCAGTATGCTTTTTTATGTGGTATGGTGTGTTGACCCTGGCTGGGTGGAAAGTTCCCACCAAAGTCACTGAATCACTTCTTCTTCTCAGCTGTACAGAAAAGAGAAAATATAGGAAAAGGCCTATGAGTCAAGATAAGGGCAGGGAGAGATCACTCACAGATTACTGCCACGGAAAAAACAAAATGGACTTGGGGAAATAAGTTTAATTTATTGCCAATCAGATCAGAGTAGAGTAATAATAAATAACATAAAACCTTAGAAAAACCCCTTCCCAATACCTCTCCCTTCTTCGCGGGCTCAACTTTACTCCTGAACTCTCCACTTCCTCCCCACCTGTGGGTGAGGAGAGCAGGGAAGGGCATCTGCAGTCAGTTCCTCACAGATTGTCTTTGCAGCTCCTTCCTCCTTAGGGGAAGGCTCCCCACACTCTTCCCCTGCTCTGGAGTCTCGTCCTTCCCATGGAAAACAGCCTGCCATGAACTCCAGTGTAAGTCCTTCCCATGGGCTGCAGTTTTTCATGAACTGCTCTGGCCTGGAGTCACAAATCCTGCCAGCAAACCTGCTCCAGTGTGAGTTTCCCATGGGGTCACAGCCTCCTTCAGGCATTCACATGCTCCAGAGTGGGGTCCCTGCCACAGGCTGCAGGCAAACATCTGCTCCACCATGGACCTCCGAGGTGATAATCATGTCTTCATTGCTTTTGTCTACAGCTGCTCTCCTAATTATACAACATTTTGGAAAAGGGCACAGTATTTCTGACATTCATTTGGTAGCTGTTCTTTGAATGCATCACATGAGGTTTTGTCTTTCTTGACTCCCTACTGTTGGAAAGCATTAGCAGCTGCTAGGCACCTTCAAAATTGATCTAATATAAATTTGTCTTCCTTTGATAAGTTCAAGGATTGTGTGAACTCCTTAGTTTGTATAGGAGGAACCTTTTTCCAACTTGTCACTCAAGGCTGCATGACGTTAGGAAAGATTCTGTAAACAGTTCAACAGATGTATGTGCTTGAGTAAATGGTGTAAGGATTAAATAATCTGGATGAAAATATCTCTTTTTACATACATACGTTTGAAAGTTATTTAATATATTCTCTGAAAGAGCTTATACTCAACTTTCGTTCTCTATTCAACAATTCACTTTGAAAGTTTACACAGTATTTTTCATTTCACTCTGAGATTAACAGGTTGCCTTTTAAATCATGACCTAAGTACTTCCTCCATATCTCAAGACCATATCCTCACTGACTGTTTTGTGATGGGAGCTGCTTGGGCATGAGAGCAACTTCTTCCTCCAACTCCAGCTAGAGGTTTGAGTTCAGGCTACTCAGCACAGCTCAGAATTGAGATCACACATAAATTATATTGCTAATTCTTTTGGTTCAGTGGCAAACACCCTCTTCAAGACATTTTAAAAATAAGGTGATGAAAACAACAAAATCTGTTGCTCACAAATTTAGATCACTTGGAGTGTTCACAAGTACCCAGAATCCTGTTCAAAGCCTCAAGACATTTTTTCCTTTCTAATACACATAGTCCTTAAGAAATACTGACATCTGCTGTCAATATGGGACTGGAATCAGCCTGGTAGGAGGTTTTGTCTAGCTTACTATATTCTGCACCTCGGATGACCCCGAGATTCTCTGTGCTTCAGAGTATATTATTTCTCCTGAAAAAAAACATCCCAGCTGTTAGTAGAAATGAGTACAACTTGGGGAATAATTTGAAAAACAATTTGGAACAATTTCCTTTGTTGTTATTGGCCTAGGACTACCTGAGAATTGGTAATGATCAGATGGAGTTTTGTGTTAATGGCTCATATAAAGAGCCATTTGGATTTTGCAATCTCTTTTTAGACTAAAATAAGTGTTCACCCCATTACATCAATAACAGGAAGTTGTCACTAATAAACAAAAAATCTACATGCAGATTTCTCTAGGTTTTTATAAGTTAAGATAAATGAATGGATGAATGAATGAACATAAAAGAAATAAAGACAATAAGTAAAATAAAAATTCAGGATATTGTTAGGACTCTCTTTTGAATGCCTCAATTTCTGCTAATTAAAAATATATACTTTAAATTACTTACATATAAATAAGAATTTCTTGTGTAGTGTCACTGTTCTGATTTTCTCACTAAACTTTATGTGGGATTTAGCTTTGTGCAGTTTGGTTATCATCTAGCGCAACTGGTCATCTGGAGTTTCCTGACAGTGGAGTAAGATAGACTGCAACCAGCTCAAGATGTCTAAGAAAGAGTCAAGAATCTCTTGCTGGATATGCCCAGGGTTTTCTCATTTGCTCTCTGCTGTAATGCCTAAGACTAAATGAAATGAGTTTTGAATGAAAACTGTAATTGTGGCTTGGCAGTTTGAACATGTAACACTCTCCAGAGGTTGGAACAGGCTTGCTCATTTGGTCTTGATGGCTAAGGATGTCATAAAGAGAAATAACTATGTTCGGTTACAGGTTTGCTTATCATTAAGATATTATATATTTCTTGTACTAAAAAATATTCATGAAAAGTTTTCCTTTTCTGAACAACAAATATTTCCAAGTTATTTTTTCAGCTGTTCACATACTCCTTGTCACGTGCCTTGACACGTGTCCTTAGTGCAACATATTTCATTTTAGAAGACTACCACATAAGAGCAGATTTAGGTGCACTGGCAGTAGGAAGGCCAGCAACTTCCCTTATGTTATAAATATTCCAAATAACTTTGCTAAGGTCACAGAAAGGCAGCTCAGATTTCAAACACATGCAATAGTTGTTTGGGTTTTTCAAGGACCATGAAATTATGAACATCTATCTGATTTGCTTTCATTTTTCCTCCTGTTTAAAATATTCCATACCTTATAAATTTATCATGGCTTTTAGATATAGGAAGTCCAGGTTTCATCCCACATTAGAAAAAAAAAAAAGAAAAGCAAGAATAATGCAAGCTTTAAAGGTACAGAACAAAAATACACAGCTACTGAGTTTTATTAATCCCCGGGTTCATTCTTTAATAATTACAATAAATGTTTTAAATTTTATTTGAATTGTAGTTTATGTTACATTATTTTCCCTGAAAGAAGGGCTAACTATACTGAAAAATAAGTAAATCAATAAATCAGAGGTGATTGAAGCATTTTTGACATGTGGAAAAAAAGTCACACATTCATTTTTAGTTTAAAAAGCCAGCTTGTGATCTAGCCCTATTATTCTTGAAATACAACAAAATACTGCCTCTCCAGTGAAATCTTGATTTGTGTTGACAATGGAAAATCTCCTCTTTCTGATATTCTGTGTCTCCCATTCTCTGCCTATTGCATGCCTCATGTACAAAGTTTAGTGTGGCTCATTAGGTCCCACCTGAAGACAGAGGCATCCATGTGTGCTCCCAGTCCAGAAGGCCAAACACATCCTGGGCTGCATCCAAAGCAGCATGGACAGCAGGTCAAGGCAAGGGATTCTGTCCCTCTGATCTGCTCCTCTGTGTGACATCACACCTGCAGTGCTGCGTCCACACATGGGTTTCCCAGCACATGAAAGACATGGCCCAGATGGAGTGGGTCCAGAGGAGGGACACAAAAGCATTCAGAAGGCTGAAACACCTCTTCTATGATGAAAGGTTGGGAGAGTTAGGGTTGTTCAACCTGCAGACATGAAGGCTCTGGGGATACCATACTGTAGCCTTCCAGTACCTGATAGAGGCCTGTAAGAAAGATGGGGACAGACTCTTTAGAAGGCCTGCAAGTGAGAGGAAAAAGGGCAATGGTTTCTGACTGGAAGAGGGTAGGTTTAGATTGGACATAAGGAAAAAATTTTTACAGCAATGATAGAGTGATACAGAAACAGGTTGCCTGGAGAAGTTGTGGCTGCCCCATGCCTGAAAGTGTTAAAAGTGAGGCTGGATGGGGCTTTGGTACAACCTGGTCTGGTGAAAGACATCTGGATCCATGGCAGGGGGTTGGGCTAGGTGATCCTTAAAGGTCCCTTACAACCCAAACCATTTTGTGGTTCTGTGGATATCTTAATGTGAAAATGAATGAAAAATAGACTGGGGAGATAATTTTGTCATTGTGAAAAGAGCCACAACAGTGTTACTTAGAGTGGTGGGCAGAACTCTACACTGCTGTAGAATGTTTGGCATTAGCTCAGTGAAGAAAGGTGAAAATGTTCCATAAGAGACTTGTTTCATTGTCTCAGAAAGGTGTTTTCCATTATATTTTTCTCCTTCCTTGTGAAGCCTTAATCTTCTATGACAGAGAGAGCTAGAGTAATTCTATAACACATAGATTCATTTTCTCAGTTGTGCATCTCAGACGCTGAGCACTAAGATAAAGAAATGGCCAGCAATGTCAAAGACAAATATTGAAAGGATGAAAATGGAAGAACAACCTCTTCTTTGCAGGCTGAGAAAAAAATATGATAGAAGTGAGGAAAGGATCATACACATGTGGGAGTACAGTAATAGTTGCATATGGCTAAGAGTGGACTGACAAGAGAGAGAAGAAACAGAATTATGCTAAGAGCACTGCAGGGAAAAATGATTAGTCTTAGAGAGTAGAGGAGTCCATGCATTGAGCATTTTTGGAAGAACAGGAAGAAATATATTGATGTTTATCTAGAAAAGTTGAGGATAAAAGAGAAAAATACAGGTTGTAAACAGGTGGTTGTCACAATTAGCCTATTCACAGGTCTTCTATGGTTGCACCTCTAATAGTAAATTAACCAGTGTCTAAAAAATTTCCTGGGTGATAGCAATACCCCTGTGTACTTTAGAATTATTTGAGTTATCCGTGAAATGGCTTTCATTCATTTCCAAGTCCAGTAGCTTACCGTGCATCAAGCACCATCCTCAGCAGGCTGTCTTCATGCACACACTCTGTTTTGGAGACAAAAAATTTCATCAGGTCTGTATCATGTGCTTTTTTCCCAGACTGTGGTCCTGAGCACATTTCTTTTACCAGTATAGATATAACCAATCCAGCTTGTTCTTAAGAGTAGTAGTGGCTAAAAGTCATTGTTTTGGGTTTTTTTTCCCAGAACCCTGAAACATTTAGATTTAGCCACAGGTAGACACATGGGAAAGGTTCCAGGAGAGAAGTTCCCTGAGAAAATCCCAAATAGTCATGGCATATACACAGCAATCTGCTTTGCCAAACAGTGTAAATAAGAGTTACAGTTTCCCACATGTCAGAGGGAAATGATGACAGTGCTCTGGTGTAGAGGCCATGATGCTGTTTAGGCAGTTGGACTTGATGATTGCTGGAGGTCCCTTCCAAATGAACCATTCTATTGCAGTGGACACTGAAGAAGCAGCCCTATAGTCATGCAAAGATTTTCTTCCACCCTAAGCAAATAAAATGTGGTTATTTTCCCTCCTTATCATTCCAGAACTTAATTTCTTTCAAACCCTTCAATTTTATAACTGCAGGTAATCTCACATGCTGTGTGTACTCTTGCAAGGATCCTAGGAAGAGAGGAATGTGCATGAAACCACTTTTTTCCTTTATTCTTTCCTACATAACTTCACCTGCAGTTTTCAGCAGCTCTTTCATGTAGGCATAAAGGAAGGCTGAGTCAAAGAACTAAATGCATTTTATTCTTCACAGCATGTAAAGCATGTGATTAGAAAGAAAAGCACCTATTTGAGGTCACAGATTGCAGAGGAAAACAGCATTTACTCTCAGCCCACAAAAGGTCTTGATTTTGATTGACTTAATTTGAACCCCTAAGGTTCTGGGGGAGAAAGACAGTTCAGTTTCCTTTGTTTTGTTTAGGGGGGTTTTAAAGACCTAGTTCCCACAGAGTCATTTTGAATATTACAGGGAAAAGGTAAAAAGCCTTTTTCAAAGACTCTCTTTGTTCCATAATGAAAACATTTGAGCATTCAAAGCTCAATTAGCTCTATACTTTAAAAGTATTTTCTAAAAGGACTATTTACAAGAGCTAAAGAAGCACTTTTCCTCTTTTTGCACCAGAATTGTCCTACTCACTTCAAGGAGTTTACAGACTAAGTATGTAGAAATATTTATGACAGGAGAATTTTAATTCAGCTGTTTACCATAGATTACAAAATCCTGTGTTGCACAGACTTCTAGATCTCCCCATTTCTATAAGACAGAACAAGTAGGCACATCTTTTAAAAATGTTCCATCATGCTCAAAAGAAAGTTGAGCAAGGATCACCATATTCTTAGAAACATGCAAATGTTTAGGTTGTGAAAGACCTTCTAGAACATCAAATCCAACTGTTACCCAGCACTGCCAAGTCCACCACTAAACCATGTTCCTAAGTGCCACATCTACATGTCTTTTAAATACCTCCAGGGATGGCGACTCTACCACTTGTCTGGAGAGCCTTTTCCAATGCTTGATAATTCCCTCCATGAAGAAACTTTTCCTGATGAAGTCTAAACCTTCCCTGTTGAAACTTGAGGCCATTTCTTGATGTCCTATGACTTGATACTTGGGAGAAGAAACAAACACCCACTTTGCGACAACCTCCTTTCAAGTAGCTGTAGAAAGCAATAAGGACTCCTCTGCAATTCCTTTTCTCCAGACTAAACATTCCCAGCTCCCTCAGCCACTCCTCATAGGACTTCTGCTCCAGACACTTCCCCAGCTCCATTGCCCTTCTCTGGACTCACTCCAGCTCCTCAATGTCCTTCCTCTAGTGAGGAACCCAGAACTGAACACAGGATTTGAGATGTGTGAGTACAAGGGGACAATAACTGCCCTGGTTCTGCTGGCCACACAGTTGCTAATCCTGGCCAGGGCGTCATGGGCCTTTTTGGCCACCTGGACACACTGTGGCTCGTGTTCAGACAGTTGCTGGCCCACAGCTCTGAGTCCTTTTCCACTGGGCAGCTTTCCAGCTTCTTTTCCCACAGCCTGTAGAGCTGCATGGGGTTGTTATCACCAATATGCTTGTTACCCTGTATTTAGCACAGAACTAAATGCATCAACTCAGAACATTTAACACTGTAAATGTTGGACAAGGCTAGTAGGGAGCAAATGAGGAAAAAATAGCTTTGCTCACAAACCTCAAGGCTTTTCAGTCATCCTGTCCCTAAAGGTCATATTTCCCATCATTCAGCAACACAGGCTCTTAGAACACCAGTTTATCACTTAAATTAACTTATTTAGGCAATATATCAATAAGTAAATGCTGGAAGATTTGCAGATCAGATATCATGTACTGGAGCACAGCCAACCCTCAGGATCCCATTCCCTTTTAATACAAATCACCCTGCACAAACAGCACCACACTCTGCCTTCCACAGTTGTGTTTATCCCTTTACTCACTGAAACCTCTCTGCAGGCTCAGTGGTTAGTTTACAAATTGGATTTACATGGTCAGATCATGCATCTTCCCTCTTCCTCTCTCAAGATGTCTCTAACCAACCTGGGACCTCCAGTCTACTGGGTCCAGGCATACACCTTGCAATGTAAGACACACTTCATGGCAAATGTTTCTATTCAATCTATGAGACTCATACTAAGCTCTGTACCGAGATGCCTTTTACTATTTATTTATTATGCCCCCAAAATATATTAAATTTTGTCATGAAACAGAGGAGGTGAGGTCTCTTGAAAATATAATTTTAGAAAAGAAGCAAAAAAAAAGCAACTTAGGAGATTGAATTTTTGTATCTTTTTTAGTATGCCATTGTAAGTTTTCTCTATAAAATAAAGTCCATTTGTCTGAATCCAATGAATAGACATTTTAGGTAGATTTTTCTCCTTTTGAACTATTGCATTTATAGAAATCATGTTCTTCTGTTCATGCCTTCCAGTTTCTGGAACAACTCAGAACATATTGTAATAAAAGATTTCATGCTCCACACTTCTCAACAGGTGTCAGCGGGGCAGTTTACAAAGTAAAGAAAGCATAAACAGGGCAAGGGCTTTTGTACCATGACTAAATGAATTTCTAGACAAAGTGTTTTAAAAGCATGAGGGCAGCTGAGTGCTGAGTAAATTTGCATTTGAAAATGTACCCATTTATTCTCCTACTTCAGTTCTTCAGATACGAGTCAGGCCAAATGCTGACGTAAATGAAATCCAGGCTACTCAATTCAGAGCATCCCACAGGTGATGGCTGTGCTAAGCCAACAGTGCTGGGAAGTTAATTAGGAGCTGGCTCCAGTAAATACTTAGTCATAATTTCTCCAGGAAAATCGTGGATTGGAGGACTCAAAATAGCATGGACAGATGCTGTCTTCTGCATCAAGCAGTGTGATTTTCACCTATTCCAACTGCTCCTTATTTATCACTTTTTTGAGATTTCCTGTCCTGTAGCTTTTCTGATATCAAGGGCTTCATGGAAGTGGTTTCTAATGTGCACCAGCCATGCCCAAAACAGGAAAGGGAACACTGAAATAATACTGAAGCCAAGGGTTTGTGTTTTCTCCCTAGTTCTACCAGGTAGTTTCGCATAGTTTTTAAAATGCATATATATATATATTTATATAGTGAATAATTTTCAATCGTGTGAGGGAACAGAGTGATGAGGGCACTCCTGTGGTAGTTTGGAATCACAACCTTAAAAATACAACCTTCTTATACATGTACTCTCATTTGAAAAGTACTGAGAAGGGATTAAGAAAAAAAACCCATCAAATGAGTATCTCAACATGATTTTTATCAGTGACAGGACAAGTTGTTTGACGCTGAAGTGCACCAAAATGATGACTTGTTTTAATTTTAAAATCTTCCTTTTTGGGAAAGAAAGAAAAAAATAATCACATCATTCACTTGAAAGAAATTTCCTTTTTTTTTTTAAATTTGAAATCCCAGAAGCATGATCATAACTTTACATCCTGAAAACAAAAATAGTGATATAGGGCAGCTTCTTTCTTACTGGAAATGCAGCATCACTTATATGTAAAGTTGATAATTAAAAAAGATTCTTCTGTGGTGGCTGGAGCTCAGAAGATTGTCTAGTGATGCCCTAGAGCCAGAAAATTGTTAATATATTTTATTGAAATTCAATTTTCACTATATTGTCTCCATATTGCTTTAAAATGCAGACATTAGTCTTGGGATAAAACATGACGGAAATTGTGGTGATACAGCCATGTCATGTCTTAGAAAGAAAGATTATTCTTATTTGTATTGCAAAATGCCTATTTAGTAGACACTGGTTATTGGGATAGTTGGAACAAGCATAGAGAAACATTAAATTTCTTTACAAAAGTAATCTTTAAAATTAATAGACCTTGTACACAACTTTTTGCGTAAATGCAATATTCTTATACCTTTTGGGGTAGAAGGAGGAGAAAGAAATGAAAGATTATCACAGAGGGTTTAAAAGCATAAAACTTTAAGGATATCTCCTAGTGATCAGTCTAATAGGAAACAATATCTGTCACAGTAACTTGCCCATCCATTAACAAATAGAAGTGGATTAATTATTTCAATTTTAGATCAAGACTTGAAAGGGTATTTGCATTTTAAACTAACAATTTTGTTAAAATTGTTATTTTAACTAAAATGCTGGCTTTTTCAACTTACATTACTCAAAAGTATTTTCAGGACTCATTCAATCACAAACCTAAACAGTCATTGCAGCTAACATTGACATGAATTGCCAATGCCTCACTGAAAGAAAATGAGCAACCCCTTCAGTGAGCACCCTGTGCTAGGTGTTGGCATGTCCCAGGGTAGGGAAGACTAATTTAATTAACAACTCTGAAGGTTGTGTGGAAAAAACCCACTTCAATCCTTGTTTCTTAATGGTCTACTGTAATGCAGAAGCCAGAATAGAAAAGGAATGACAGAAGAAACATTTTCCACATGCTTGGGATAGAATCTCTTAGTTTTATTTCCACATGTATAATGAAAGACTTTCTAAAATCTATACATGGCCTAATGTTTTGAAAGATGATTCTGCATGCAAGTTAGGTGCTGTAGCTATCAACAAGATCCACCAGGCAATCTGAAAGGAAATACAGAATGAATTGAGACAGAGTATCTTAAGTTCTCTCAGTCAAAAAACCTTTTCTGTCAGTGTACATGCCAAAAACATGGTGTTACAACAATGAGAATTACTTAGCACTGAAGAGTATTTACATTATTCAAACTATGCTAATTTAGGTTTTAAATACTCAACATTCCCACAAAAAGGGTTGAGCGATACGTATATCAGATGCCCAAGTTATCATCAACTTTTTCACTATCCAGTAACATCTCAGGAGAAAAAAGGCAGCATTACTGAGATATGTACCTTAGTCAATGCTTCCAAAACTGCATGCGCACAATTACAGATATCTTTCAATACTCTACTACCTCACTAGAGTTGACTTACTTTTAGAAATGTGGAGTGATTTGTTACTACTAATTAAATGAAATCAAGACTACTTATTTGATTATTACAGGGTGGTAGTGAAATCTGTGTCAATTTTGGACATGGGATGGATTTATTTTAAGAGATGCTCAGCATCTGATGTACTTTGGTGCCTACAAGGAAAACTGCATTAATGATTGCTGCCTACTCAAGCAAATGTTGGAGGACTGTGAACTATTTCTTATAGTTAGGTTTTAACTTTCAGAAGAAATATGTGGGTGATACAAAGGAAAAGATGTTCTAAAGATAGAACAAATGTAGATTGATGAGCTTGGAGAGTCTAGATCGCTTTGTTTTAGATGGATTTCTACAAGTTACTTAGGTATATCCTGATGGGTTGGATGAGATTACCTGTAGTACTTGTATTCCCAGCAGCTCTGTAATTCTACAGATAGGAGAATAAATATTTGGGGTTGGGATTTGAGTAGAATTGTCCAGCTTCCTCAGCAAGATCAAATTAAGTACCACAACTTAATGTTAGTTTTCTAACATTTAATGGTTTAATTTGGAAATAACCACATTTCTTCCCAGTGTACTGAAAGATCTGGATGATGTTATTGAGAGACCTCTCCCAGTTGTTAATCAATGGTTTAGGGAATATGCAGAGGTTCCAGATGACTGGAAGCTAGAAAATGTTATTCCAATCTTCAAGAGGGCAAGAAGACCCTGGTAACAAGATGTTGTGATAAGAGGCTGGGTAGAGATGCTCTCGGTAAGGTTTGCCATAACATCCTTTAAACCGCAGCAATAAGAAGCCCATCAGTCTCACTTCAATGCCTGGATAAATTATGGAGAAGATTAATGGGGAAGTATTTAAAAAAAAAACACTTAAAAGACAATACAGTCATCACTCAAAGCTAACATAGGTTCATAAAGGCAAAATCATGCTTTACTAACTTAATTTCCTTTTATGACAGGCCTACCTAACTAAAGGATAAAGAGAAGGCACCAGACATGGTGTTTTAATTTATTTTAGAAAGGCTTTTGATACTTTCTCTTACAGTATCCTTCCATACAACTTGTCCAGCACACATCTATCATGTACAATACAATGGGTGACCAATTGGATGAAGAGTTAGATCTGAAAAGTGTTGGGAGACATGGGTTAAAAAGCAGAGGTTGCTGAGGAGTTTGTAAAAGGCTCAAGTGACCTTGCAATTGGGAATAACTCTTGATAAGCCTGTGCAAACAGCAGGCCAGGGATCCTCTAGCATGGACTACATTAAACAGTGCCTGTGCCTCTGCTTGTGAGGCTCTGCCCAGGTGTTGCTTCATCTGGTTAGTGAGACACTGAAAATAAATTTACTCTTTCCATTCTAACCATAAGTTTGTTGTCCCAACAACTGCCTGCCTGTGTTGACTCACACAGAGTTGCAGTAAGTGCGGCGGCTTTTGGTTGGTGGTCAGTCCCTAGTGGTGTTCCCCAGGGCTCAATTTTATAGCAAGTTCTCATCATTGTTTTTATCACCCCTGGATGCTGGAATTTAATGCACACTAAGCTTGTCAACTAAACTGCATGGATTAAAGTTCTGGTCAGTCACCAACTGCATGAATTTTAACAAGGGCAAATGCCAGATCCTGCATGAGGGATGGTATCATCCTGGATGTAGGTACACACTGTGAGCCAAAGACTGGAGTGCAGCCCTGCAGAAAGAGACGTTCTGGTTGATGGCAAGCTCAGTTTGAGTCAACAATGTGCCCTGATTGCCAAAAAGGCCAACTGTGTTCTGGGGTGCATTAGTCCCAGTATAGCTAACCAGCTGGAGAAGTGATTTTCACACTGTAATCAGCATTGTTGCAGCCTCACTTCAAGTACTGTGTGTATTTTGATTTCCAAAATATAGGATGGATATAAAAATATCAGAAGGTACCCAATTTTTCAAGTTGCCCTGTGAGGAGTCAATTATCCTTGTGGGTCCTTTTAAACTCAGAATACTCTATGATTCTATGAATCCTGGAAACTGTGGTAGGAAAGAAAATGTTTGTCAAGGAAACATAAAAGAAGAATTCATTCTTTCAAATGACAATATGTAGTTCAATTTTGAAACAAATAACACGGTTTATTGCCTGAATTTTTCACTATGCATTTTTAAGAATTTCAAACATACATATCTTCAGAAAAATGTATTTATCAAATCTTCAAGTGTACTAATTAGGCATCTCTTTCAGCCTGATGTTGTCAGAATGATATTAACTACTTTTATGTATCTGGAATGGAAATTTGATACAAATTAGAAGGAAAAAAAATCCCCACGACATAGAACCACACACAGCTTGATTTCTATGAACAGTAAATTAAACATATGCCTATGTCTCAGAACAGATTTCAGTTTATACTTTACTGTTAAAATTTCTTATAAAAAGACTTAAAAGAGATCTTATTCTTCATTTATTTATTTATTAGATTTATTCTCAGAATTCCTTTTATTGTGTTCACCTAGATACAATTTAGGTTTTTTATTTACTGTCAAATTCGTTATTTAGTATCTTGTGCTTTGTAGTGTACTGGTGTAGAGTTTATATCAAAACATTTATTGTGTTGACTGCACTGTATTTTCTTCAGTATTATATATTTCAATCTATTTTTAAGTATGTATGAATATATGTAAAACGTTTAGAAATATTCTTTTGTACTTTCGCATTTGACAAGTATTTCTTATGAAATATTCCTTTCAGATGATTGAAAGTGATTTTAAGAAAGTGATTTATTTATACTCATAAAAAATGACATTTCACCTTTTTCTTTCATTAACTGTGTTTTTTAGTCCACCCACTGTGGGGACAAGAAAAAAGACTTTTTCTTACTGCTTTTTGTTTTTTCTTATTTAATTTTAATTTTGGGCTATCTTACTGGGTTCTGGTTACAGTGTAGCAAGTATTGTCTAAATCATGTGAATAAATTATACATCAAACTAAAATGTCATAGTTGATTAAAAAAAATTTATTATGACTTGTATGCCTCAGTGTGAGAGTCAAGTTTGGAACCACCATTGTGTTTGCTTTTAACTAAAGACACAGAATATGGTTTTTAATTAAACTCCATCAGGATAGATTTAGGATTAACAACCTGTTGAGACAGCTACCCAGTGACATATCACAGACATGGGCAAAGATACTGCCTGACATGAAAAAAGAGGTTCTAGAGAACATTGCAGTGGGAAAGCTTAATGATTAATGCCTACCATTAAGACATACCCCTCATCTGTATACAGTCCATCTGTACAGTAGACCTTGATGGCCTATTCAACCCACCTGAGCATATTCTCAAACAAACCTATTTGTAACATAATACATTTCCATTTCCAGACACAGAACAGATTGCCTAGCAGAGAGTAGGAGATAATTCAGCAGCATTTTCTTTAGAATAATGAGCCATCTTGCCAGCTTAGAAATGTTTTTCTGCTTTATCTCATTTGCAGTTTTCTGTTTGTGCCACAGAATTTATTTGCCCACATACACTTCAGATATGACTGGGCTAGTGAAAACTCCAAACCCCTTAAAATATACAAAGCTCTGACATTATGTCCTAACTGACTTTGCAATGAAAAAAACAATAAAACTAGAAGCATGGATATTTGGACACACAGCAGTTCTGTTAGTGAAAATCCCACTTCTATCTCATCTTTTTCACAACTAATATTAAAGAAGCAGGGAATGTGCTGGGCTGGAAGAGAACCTGAAATATCATCTTGTTCCAGTCAACCTTCCATGGGCTGGGACACCTTCCACTAGACCAGATTGCTCAAAACTCTATCCAACCTGACCTTGAACACTGCCAGGGATGAGACATCCATAGCTTCTCTGGTCAACATGTTCCAGTGGATCATTATGATTCTTAGAAAATGTGGGATCGAAAGAAAATAATTCTTTCCCTCCCATTGAAAAATCACTGCATTACTGCAGTCAGGCAATTCTGAAAAACTGGCCTATGTGGAACACACTCCAGAGGATCAAGTGCCGAGGTATTGACAACTACTTTAGTCATTTTATCTCTCCCTTGCCTTGTAGCCTGGGAGGGAAAAGGTGAATGAAACTGAGCCCAAGGAGAGCACAAGACTCAGTAAGGATATGGAAACTCGATTTGCATCGATTATCCAGGTACAACAGAGGCCTGCAAGAAGACACCTGGGAATTCCAGCTTGCTGATGACTAGCTATCAGACATTGAAAAAGCACAACCATGTGATATGGATGTAAAAATTCATCTGCTTTTTTAAAAATGAAGTGGTAGTAACAAAGCAATTGAAATAACAGATGTGAAAAACCATTAAGGATGATGAAATAAATCAAACTAATAAAATAAATATTATATAATTACGTTATTGAATTAATATGGAATTAGAATCTACAAGATATAATTAATATGTCACATCATTACATAATTATCATATAATGGTATGTTGTTATATTATGTATTATATGGAATTATATATATAAAGTAGTATAATTCAAATTATAAATAAACCAGTCCACATCAGAAGGAGGCATCTGTTGTGACCTGGGAGAATTATTCCCTCTCTTCTTGCCCTAGACAGTGTTCCTCACATATTCCTGGGTGGGGGCCAAAGTCTGGGAATACTCCAGAAAGTCAAATACAAAGGAATAAGATCCCAAATTTTAGGGGGTGAGTGGAACTGAGCAGCCACCTACTCATTTAATTTCAATTCTGTCTTCTCTAATTGACATGCTTGTGAACTCGATCACCTTGACCTCAGAAACAAAGAGCTATAGCATCAGTACTAACAAAATGGGATGAGCCCAAGGCATTTCAGGATTTGATTGGTAAAGGCTGACTGCTTCGGTTTCACAGCAATAATGAGTGAAAAATGAATAAGAATCATTACCATACAGTGAGTTGTTAAGGAATTTCAGTCTTGCAAGTATTTATTTCAGCTTGGCTCAAACATTTCTACATGTGGCAAACAGGGCTTTAGAATCACAGAGTCACTAAGAATTGCTGAGGTATGAAATTACCTCTAAGGTCATTAAGTCCAACCAGCAACCTAGCACCACCACCATGTTCACCAATAAACCATGTCCTCAAGCGCCATATCCACACATTTGGAACACTTCTAGGCATGGTGACTCCACCACTTCACTGAAAAGCCTGTTCCAATGCTTTACACCACTTCCCATTAAAATAATTTTCACAATATCCAATCTAAACTTCCCTTGGAGCAACTTGAGGCCATTTCTTCTCATCCCATTACTTGTTACCTGGGAGAAGAGACAGACCCCTGCCTCACTACACCCTCGTTTTAAGTAGTTATATAGAGCAATAAAGTCTCTCTCCTCTTTTTCTCCAGGCATGAGAAAAAGTAATGGGAAACTGTGTAGTAAACTCTTTTTCTTTTATTTGAGTGTATTTTCATTTTATCTGTAAAGGGATCTTCATTCTCTATTTGTGAACTAGTACTCTGAATTAATCAATTTCTTTTGTATGAAAAAGAAATGATTGCTTTAGAGAAAATACATTATAATTTTGTCCTTTTTTTCATAAATTTTGGTGGCATGCCCATATACATCTTTTATGTTTTGTATTATGAGACATTTTGTAAAGATTTTTTCAATAGTGCTTAGATTTGCAGCAAAACTTTATTAGCAGTCAGAAATACATTCATCTCATTGACTTCCCTGCATACCAGTCCCCCATCAGGAAAAGGCAGCTACACTTTAGAGGTAATTCAAATATTAGAATTACATTCTTCATACTTATCTGTCATCATCTATTTTCACCTCTGCATTTGTAGTGCTTTGTGAAATGCTCTTTGCCATCCAGATGTTTGCTAGACTGAATGCTTAAATAATGAACTTCCTTTAAAATACTTTTGGAATTGATTTATTGCAATATTCACATAAAGTGGCCACAGAGGAGAGGAAGAAAGGAAATGAAGTGATTAATTATATCCACTTCAAAGGTGAAAACTCTTATTTTCTGCATCTAATTGTTGCTTCCACAAAGTTCAAAAAAGGGTCTTAAACTGGATTAACACAAAGGCACATTTCTGACTAGAAAAAGCTTTGGTCTTTCAAGTACTTTATGGTTTTCTGTCATGGTAAGCAGTCCAGTGTTCATGGGTGTGCCATGCCCTGCCTGGGATTTGGACATCTCTCTTGTATGAGTGCAAAGCTGTTTTTTAAAAATATCTGTGATGAAGACATTGAAATCTCGGTTGGGTTTTCTAAATTTTCTGAATTCCCTGCATAGCAAGAGCAGATAAAGAAATTTAATTCCAAATTAAGAGTTTAAAATGGGTCTTCATGAGACTTCCTGTGTTGGAAGCATTACGTTGATTAAACTGGGTAACTATGCTGCAAGTGATTTTTTCCAAATGTAGGTGAGTTGTAGAAGCTGGAGAGAGCTCCATTAATGCAGGGACACAGGAGAGCAGGAAAAACACTGCCTGAAATCAGGCTGTTTTGTTCCTGGTATATCTTTTGCTGTGACAAGGGATCATTTTGAAGTTATCTGGCAGGCAGTTTTGATTGCCAAGGACTAAAGAACCAAAAATACAATAAAAAGGCTCATTTCTGCATATTTCTGCCTGAGTGTATTTCCTCAGGAAATGGTTAAACTATCTTGTACACATTCACTGATACTGCTGAAGATTGTCAGGCACTGGAGGAATTGGCAGCCTCAATAAAAGTCATCAAAAAACAGCACCTCTGATTCAGGTGCTTCCCATGAGAGACAGTGACAGTTCTTTTCCTATCTTGAAGGAGTCAAAGACACCATGATCAGACACCCTGTACTAAGCATGAGTTAAGCACTCAATGGCACAATCACTATGTCAAATTGGGGCAGATCTTGGCACATATAGAACCAGGCCATGGTATCTGGTGATACGCAGTGTTCAAAAATAGAAAATAATATAGTTTTTTAACCATCTCTGGAGTTCAGCAGATGCAGCTTAGTTCTCAGGATCACAAGGGCAGTAAATTCTTCCAAGTCTTTCTTAAGGGACATAAGTCCTTTTTTGGATCTGGCCTTTAGCTTTATCCAGATTTCTTTCAAAATCCATTTATTTATAGCTGCCCATTATGGCATTTGACATAGTGCATAAACATCCATTCACTCAGATGGACATATGCTGCATATTTTCCCACTTTGACTTGGGGAGGAGAGAGTGACACAAAGTGTATTAGAAGTTTATAAAAGTTGCAGACAAAGTAATATTTATGTGATGTGCAAGCAAAACTCCTGACGATTTGTTCCTTCCATACACTTCAAGAGTCTCGTTTGAGACGATTAATCTATTGCCTGTTTCTTGGAAATTCTTCCTATGACTTAAAAAAATTGGTTTTATATAAATTTGAAGAATAGTGAGCTTAAAAATACTCACAGTTATGTATTCAGGTCTGTAATGTGGAACAATAAGTTACTCTTGCTTTCTTACCCTTTATTATAATAAAGTGTTTTATTTTGCTGCTTCAAATATCCCCTGCAGTATTTGTACTGAGAAAGTTACAATAATATAAAGGCTCATGGTAGAGGTAACGTTCATAATTAAAAAGGAGTAGTTTATTTTCAGAACCAATACTTTTAAAAATGCAAATGTATAGATATTATAAATAATTATCATTGTATGTATTTCATATTTTCAGTTTTAATGCATTTTTCTTCCTTATAATAAATCCAGATAAATATTATGCCTACTAGATTTTTAATGAAACAAGAGGGATCTCGTCCATAATAAAAATCTCTTCCTCACTGCCCCCAAAACCCAAAAGGTAGAGTGCATCCTGTAAGTCAGCAAATTTTTGACCTCAGACTTTTTATATGGATTGCAAATCAAGATTCAAAATCGCAGATTAATTTTATATTTTTCTCGTGGAGATGCTTATTTTAAAATAATTGCCAGACCACTTTTAGGAGTGCTTTTACATGCGGTATATGCTCATTCTATTACATAGTCTGGACCCAGAACCTCTCATTTTCAAGAACATTCAAACAAAACACATTCTGAAGTGATCACAGGCTGAGAGGTGATCAGGATAATGTCACTACAAATTTGGAATGCCATTAGGCTACACAAAGATGTTAATACCACTTTGAAATAAATATGCAGATTTATCAATGGAATGCATGGAAGGCCCAGATAAATTATTTGTATAACAGAAAATACTGAAAATATCACCATGCACTTGAATGAATATCAGATATTTGCCATCTAATTTTCTGCCTTATGTGTTGTTTGTTTGAGCCTCACAATTACACAATGATCTCTTTCAACTTCATTACAGTTCATAGTCTTTTCTTCCAGTGATCACTCTTGTGGCACAATAGGTTTTTTCAACCTCACAGACATTCTGTTCTGTGCTGGTTTTCCACCCACCCTTTCCTGGTAACTAACTGCACAGCAGCCCACTCTCAGCAGCTCTTTTCACAGATGAAATATAGATCTTGTAATTGCAGAACAGCTTCACTTTCCTTGGGCTTCTCATATATTCATCTGAAAATTTAACTGCAGTAGTTATAAGCCTCCTCAGTTTTACACTGAAGAAGTAAAATACCCATATTTAGATCACCATAGAATCATAGAATGGTTTGGGTTGGAAAGGACCTTCAAGATCACGATTTAGTTCCAACCCGCCTTACATGGGCAGGGACACCTTCCACCACACATCAAGCTTCTCAGCCACCAACACCCCAAGATGGTCAGTTTCTCTTGATTTCACTGACCTATGCCTTTCCTAGATGGACCACATTATTTTATAGGAGTTTTCTATCCCCTAAGTTACTTCTAGCACCTAAAAACTGAGCACTGTTCATTTCTCGAATTATCTAAAAACCAATATCCAAAAGCACACGTATGTTATTTGATTAAGCGTTCTTTGAGATCAGTGCTAAAATGCTTATTTTAGAATACAGAGTTAAAAATATTAGACAAAAAAAAAAAGCCACATGTGAAAATTTTAACCTCAAGGGGTTTTTTTTAATACATTGTCCTGAAAATAGAGATATTACAGAAAATAGAGAAATTTTGCTTCTAAAAACCTACTTCTCCTACCCGCTCCTTCAAACTTCACCTCTCCAACCCCAGAATCATGAAGACAACTGCATCCAGACAATCTCTGAAGCTCCAGGGAACCTTCCATGAGGTACTTTATTATAGAGATACTTCTCTGTAGTCTCAGTGCATCCCCACACGCTGTTTCACATCCTTAATTTATAAGTCTGAATCAAAGCATGTAGCAGCAAAAAGACCTCCCACAACGTAAACCAATTATCTTTCATGGAATGTTTGGACTACATGTCAAAAATGTTTTATCATATTGTATATCCAGAATAAACAAAGGATTGTACCTTCAAGATATAAGATAGAGGGGATGAGAAGTCCACTGAAACAAAAAGCACAAAGTTTAATAACAGCCAATCAGTAAATAACGATCTACAAATGTTCATGAGCCAGTCAGTAAAATTATTTAAAAAAAAAATGTTTAAACTACTACATAGTACTTCTGTTTATATACACTGACTTCATTTCTACAGGCTATTTAGAGATTCTTTTCCTCGTGCTGGGGTGTGTTTGTTTAAGCACCCATTTCTTACTAAGATGTTTTAAATCAAATTTTGTGTCAAAGAAATATTCAGATGTTACTATACAGCACATGTATTACTGCATGCTACACTCATTTCTATTTCAGTCAGATTAAGGCAGCCCAAGCACTTTGCTATTTATAAGGGACATAAGTTCAAGAATCAAAAAACCATACTTAACTTACTCATGGCAGTTAATTTATGTGATTTCTGTGATGTCTAAATCCAGAACTGTGATTCAAACCAGATATTGTGAAGAGGTACATTTTCTGGCTTCATATACATTCAATATATATTTAATAATGTTAATCAGATTTTGGTCACAACATCTACTGTAATGTTAATAATTCAGTATTAAAAAAAAACCAAACAAACCATTCTTCTCTTGGTGAGTTAAAATATGGGGTAAAGACGGTGTTATAGTTTGCAAAATCACTTCACTTGTCTTGTTCTTGGTCATAACTGATGCAAAAGAAATTCCAGGACACATTCTACATAATTTATGACACAAACCTTTGTTCTGTGATTCCTATTTCTTGCACAGTTGTGCAGAACACTTGCTCCCATACTCTCTCTGTAAACAGATTCTATCACCACCTAAATCATGGGGCTTTCTTTTATATTCATAACCAAGGTGGAAAAAAATTTAAGAAATTAAGATATTTGGTGTTACATTTGGTGTTACATTTGCTGTGATTAATATCTGCCTGAATATTTTAAACTCATGCATCGTAAAAAATGGTCAATCTTAAAAAAAAAAAGCTATTAAAAAAAAAAGTTGAATCAAGAACTGCAAAAAGTTTGAACAAGATATTCTGAAATTATTTTCTTTTCCAATTTTTCTCCCAAAATGCTCAATGTTCCTCACAGAAATGAAAGGACCTGAGTACACATTAGATCTGATATCCCCAGGCCATGCCCAGACAGCCATGTGTGCAACAAGGGTCACACAGAATGAAAGCTGCCCACCACTGTCATTTGACTTCCTGACTATCATACCAGAAATCAAATAGAAAAGGTAGTAGAATTCATTTAGTGGCTACATTATGTGTGTCCCGGGTGCACAGATATGCACTGAAAGACCAGACTCTTGGATTAGACTCAAGCCTATAATAAAGCAAAATTTAAAGATTTTGCACTCTTTTTTTGTACTTTTTTTCCCCTTTTGCTTATTTCCTTTTTTTTTTTTTTTTTTTTAATAGCTGTTCTGACTTTTTATAAATCTATTATCTTTACATGTCAGGATTTCTTCTTTCTAGTTTTCATCATCATTCTGAACGAGTCTTATAGTCTTTGTCAGGCAAAAGCAGCAAGAGTGTCTTAATCAATCAGGTGAAATAAAAACAAGCATACAGAGATGATCAAGTCAAAAAGTTGAGGATGAAAATCTTGGATATAACACAAAAAATTAATGATTCATTAAGGCTTTTGAGCTTATGCTGGTAGCAGATGCTCGACTAGACAAGAAGGAACAGAAGCACTGAGAGGCCAATGATGAGCAATGAAGGACTTTGAAAATCCAGCCTGGTTCATGTTTTTCTTTGGCATGTATCAGGGACATATCACTGCAGGTGATGGAGCAATCGCACTGAAATCTGCATGAGATCAGTTTGTTCTCTTCCATGTTATCTTCTGGGCTTGTAAAACACATGTAAACAAGTAGAATTGAAAAAAAACCACCATAATTTCTTTGAAAATAATTTTCTCAGAGAAATCAATTAATTTCTCAGATACTGAAAATCTAACTGACACGATTAATGAAAGTTCTGCTTCTGTTATTAGAGTTAATAATCCACTAGGAACTTATATATTGATTTAAAAATGCTAATTTTACCTTGAAGGATTGAAAATCCTTGTCTGGAATGATGATTGATCAAAACCCTGGACTTGAACCACTAATTTTGACAGGACTGGAAAAGCAAGTTTTATAGATTCTCTTTCTTCAGAGTTAAATGTCTTTGATAATTTAAAAATAATTACATAACTTTATTTTACTTTTTGCCAAAGATGTGATTGTCTTAAATAAAGTCTAATTGTGACATTAAGAATGATTACACTCTGGTATATTTACCAAATTGTGAATTTTTTCTCAAATAATTTTTACTTTTTGAGACACAGAGTTCTACAGTAAGGATTTAATAATTTTTATCAATTGTGGATGTCATTCATATGGACTCAAGGCCTGTTGTAATTGAGGACATTGTTGTTGAACTGCTGCTTTTTTCCCAAAGATGCACAAGTGAATAAATGAGAAAACATGGAAATCAGAAATTTTTATGGCCAAATATTCTCACTGAAACTGTGCAGGGTTTTTTTTCATTTCAGACTTCAATCTGACTATACTCCAGCTGATCTTGTCAGGGGCTTTGTCCCCTAGTGAAAGGATAGCACAATATAATAGATGTGTCTTAGGATATCAAACCATTTCTGTAGTAGATGCAAAGTAAACTTCACTTGGGGGAAAAAAAGGGATTTCTGCCTTTGACTTCAACAGATGCTTTCTAGCTCTAAAAATTCTCATGTGGATACACACCCAGCAATCTAATTAAACCACAGAAATGCATTACTATCCTCAACTATTTGATGTCTTCCTACTTCAGATCAGATCTATAATTTCTAAAGGACTTCAGTTAATTCCAGACAGTAGGCTCATGTTTCACATGTCAAATACCTCATTAATTTAGAAGAAATCAGCAGTGCTGACAACTGAGTAGTCAGGAAAAAGAACTGGAGTGTGTGGCATGGAATGGCAGGATCTAGCACAAGACCCATCATTTTTCACTTGTTACGTGTTGATTCTTTTTGTTAACTTTGCATGTCAGACGAGTAATGATGTGTTAGAAATGAACATAAGACCATTCATTCAGGGTGGGCATGATGGCCAATGACAACATGTCAGGGAGACAGAATGTGTTGACACTGATATATACCCGAAGTCTACTTTTCAGTCATGATTCATTAAATCACATTCAACAGTACATTAAATAGAGGCAAACTTGAAGCTGTTAATGGGAAAGCACATGTCTTTGTGAGTACAGAAGCATAGTTTTAAAGCACAAATGGAACCTCAGGAAAAAGAGACATGATTTTGGTTGTTGTGTCATATAATCCTTTTTGTGTGCTAATTCATTTAAGCATGAAAACAATTATGAATGGAATTGTTGAGGGAGTCCAGACGAGAGCTCTTAAGATGAAAAGAGGGCTGGAGCACCTCTGCAACGTAGATAGCTGGGAAACTTGGGGCTTTTCAGCCAGGAGAAGAAAAGGCTCTAAGGAGAGCTTGTAGCATTTCCCAGCACCTAAAGGGAGCCTGCAAGACAGCGTCACAGGGATTTTTTACTACGGCATGCAGTAATAGGACAAGGAGAAAGAGGGTAGGTTTAGATTAGATATTTGGAAGAAATTCTTCACTGTGATGGTGGTGAGACACTGGATCAGGACACTTCCCAGAGCAGTTGTGGATGCCTCATCCTTGGAAATGTTCCAGGCCAGGCAGATGGGTCCTTGAGCAACCTGGTCTAGTGGAGGGTGTCCCTGCCCCTCGCAGGGGGCTTGGAACTAGATGATCTTTAAGGTCTCTTCCAACCCAAAGCATTCTATGATTCTATGGATGGATGTTTCATTTACTACAGATAGAACAGCAAAATTAGCATTTGCAATGCAAATATTTACAGTATTAGAGTATAGTGTAGTGTGATGTTGTTGTAGAGACGCAGACGGGGAGGCAGGGAGGCGCGGCGGTGAAAGGACGCACAGCCAGCAGTCTGTGGTTCTCCAGAGGTTTATTACAAGGTGCATCGGGGAAGGTCCGGGGGAAGGAGAGGTGGGGTGGAAAAGCGGGGACGGGCGTGGGGTCTGGAGCTCCGGAGGCTGCAAGCTGTTGGCAGCAGTTGGTCTCGGAAGGCGAAAATCCCCTGAGCACCCAGTGGCATGAGGTTTTAAGGGGAGGGAGAGAGGGAGGGGTTTGGCACGCAGGCCAACTGGGAAAGCCATAAGGAAGAGGGACAGGGGTATCAACCAATCATTACAAAGGAGGGGAGGATACACAGTTCAAACCAACCAATGCTGTACAACTTAAGAGGGGAACAAAGGGGAACAGTCTAGAAGTAACCTATATATGGAGAAGGGGCGGGGGAGGAGTCTGGGCCAATGATCTTCTTCGCTGGTGCATACATTGCCACAGGGGCTCATGGGCTGATCTTCTTGTCACCATGACCGAGTCAGCATAAGCTGTCCCTGCCCCACGGCCGGCCCTCTGGCTGGCAACTTGGAGGCATAAACCTCCACACCGTGATATATTGTGTTTAATTTCAACTCTACTTTAAACAGGTTTCCTTCAAATTAATGTCATGCTATTACCAGAGAACCCTTCAGACATTCTTTATAAACGTTTTTATGCAAATATTCATTATGCGGTAAAAAAATCACATGATGCAATATTATTGTTAGTGCAAGTGACAGTATACTAAGCAAAATGAAATTAAGGAAAAGTTTGAGGAGCACTACCTCAATGCAGTTTGCAATGGAACAGTCATTTGTACATATTTGCATTATCCAAATTGTTTGCATGTAGAATGAAGCAGAGCTAAGCTTAATTAAATTAATTATCCTTTAATTTCTCTGGCAGCTCACTGGACACCTAATTTAGCTTTCTGAGGCTCTGCTTCTGCTTCCCATTCTCCATCTACTTCAAATGTAGAAGATTCTCCAAACCAGATATATCAAAATGGATTCATCTCACATTTAACTCTGGAAGAAGTATAATTCCACTTGGGAATTATTAATTAATTAATAACAATTATATTGTGATGTAGATTCCTGAGCTACTTGACCTGACTGAAATGCAGCCCTTCAGCCAGCATAAATTGCAGCACTTATGTTCACTTCAAAGAAACAAAGCACAGCTCTGGTCTGGAGATCTCTGTGCTGCCTAGCACTGCAAAGACTGTTTGCTTGCTAGCTGCTACTCTCTTGCTAACTTTGTAGGAGGGACAGGAGGATATTTGGAGAGCAAGGGAAAATCTTTATTCTTTTTCAGTGTTTGAAGCTGTGTTACTTACACAGCCTTCTCTGCAGATTAAAGCCTGGATGATGTGTAAAAATATCATTCCCAGTCTTACTGATCTTACCTGTGAGTATTTGCTTTGTTAGGAGATACAAAGAGAGCACACATTCTTCTTGTACTCTGATGTGCTGACTTTGCTTAGGACTTTATTCTTTGAAATTTGGTTACATCAGCAGAAGAAGCTCAAAAGTATTATCCAAGACAGTTGAACAAAGCTGTTTCTTCTCACAGGGCTGCCAAAGAGAACTGCATTCCTTTTGCATCTCTCCAGTCATCCTCTGGTTTGCTGTGAAAGAATAGTCTAGAAAGTGTTACTGCAGGCTCTGGGAGGGTGGCACAGGCTGGCTTCCACCCGGAGCGAAGTCCCTGGTCCATGTAATTCCACCGGATCTGGAGTGGGCGGCCCCAGGGGTCCCGCGGCGTGGCGGGGATGAAGTGAGACGAAGGAACGAACTGGAACTCCATCTTTGTTCTGTCCGGGAGGTTTATTTGGGGTAGGGGGAATAGGGGTTGCAGGGGACGGAGAAGGGGGTAGGTCAGTGGCTGGCAGCTCAGAGATGGAAGACCTCTCTCTGACGCAGACGCTGTCTTTTAAGGGGAAGGAAAGGGGGTGGGGGCTGGCTCCTTAAGAGCCAGTCCTGGGAGATGGAGGGGGAGAATTGACAGGGGGGAACACACCAATAGGTTTTCAGATACAGCAGGGCATATTTCAAAATGAACCAATACTATACAGAGCAGGGAAACAAAGGGAGAACATGGAATCCTAAAAACCCACATTGCTACAAGAAAGGGTTTGATTTGGCATTGAAACCATGAATGACACAGAGCATATATTTTTTTCTTGTTCATAATGTTGCAGCCTCTTCATTTTTGTGTTCCATGTTTCACACCTGTGCTGACTGGAAAGCAGTGTATTGGGGGTGAAAGAAATGCTTGAAATGTCATATTAAAAGACGTGGAAGCCAAACCAAACAAATTCTATAGAAGGGTGGTTATTTAAACCTCCATTAATAATCCTAACCACTAAGGTTTGATATGAAAAGTCTGAACATTGCCATCCCTTCCTATGCTGGTTTTCCCTCAGGAGGGGAAGAGATGGTGAACCTTTCATTGCTAACAGAGGCAACATCTAGAGAGCCAGGTAACAAAGTGCTGGCCCTACAGGCACAGATGGTAGCACACCTGAGAAACTCAGCAAAGGTCTTCGATGACCATCCTCCTCAACTTAAGCAGCTTAATTCTGTCTCTTAAATACTGAGTAGAATTGCAGCCTGTCTTCAAGAACACTTGCTGTGAATTCAAGCACACATAAACCTCCTGGTGTCATTGTTTGTTCAACATCTGAGAAAATACTGTTCCACTGAGTGGGGTGATAACATTGCAGTTGACTGCTTTTTAAGTCTGATTCTTCTTTTAGACTCTTAGGAGATTAAGCAAAATATTTAAGTCTGATTTGTTCATCTGTTTGGTTTTAGCTTGTGCTCACACTTCATCCCTTTCTTCTCTCTAAGGTAACCTGCAAAGTAATAATCATGTCTCTTATTTCCAGGTATTGCTTTCTCTATATGTCTCACTTATATTTAGGTCTTCTGTAACAGCATTGATTCACTGTGTTTCAGATTCCTCCACAGATCTGTATGACGGATCATCTCTCCTTGAAAAATTGTCTGCAAATTGAGAGAAGGGAAAAAGGTGTGATGTTGAAAGAATTACTGACATTTAAGACAGGAAACAGCTGCATGTGTAATTGTGTAGTTAGCATATCATTACCTAGTCTAAAAATGTCTTTCTAAAAGTTAATTTGTACCAAAGAATAAATATTTTTATTAGCATACACTTAGCCAAGCCTTCAGACTGAAGGCCAAACTAGTGCCAAGAAATCACTTTGTTATAGTTACTAAACATACTACAGAGATGCAATTTAAATTTAAAACACCTAACTCCTAAGCCAGAGTAGATATTTTACTAAAGAAAGAGTAGGTTCTTTTCAAAATGTTCAGAACATTTCTTACCTGAACATCCTTCAATCTTTTTAACATTCAGTAAGTGCAGTAATCTTTTTCTTCCCTAAAATAATTGCTTTGTTTCAATAATTGCTTTGATTCCTGTTCTGAAACTTATTCCCATAGGTGTTTGACCATGGTTTTCAGGGGAATCTCTTCTGCACCCTTTGTGCTTCTCGTGTTTGGTGATGCAATTTAAAATAATTCTGATTCTGGAAAGAGTGAAATAGTTCTGGTGCCTTCACACCCTGCTCTGACAACCATCAGCTCACCACTATTGTACGATTGGAAGGTGCTTTTTTGTTCACTAAATTTTAACACTAAAGCATCAAACTAACTTCTTAAAAGCAAAATTAAAAATCTCATGCATTGCACAAACTATTGATTGAACAGCCTTTTGCAAACATGATTTGGAAAGAATACAGAGTTTAGGAAATAGTTAATGTTTCATGGAAAGTTTTAATCAAGAAGCCTACATGTATGTCTATACATGGAAGATGCATCACTAACATAAAGATGGGACTTGTAAAATTTTTATGTCGATTATGTTTACATACAGATCCCTATTTTGTGAGAAGCAGACTCCAAAAGACCCTCTCTCCTCAATTGTAACAAAATTAAAATTACATGCAAATTTGTTGTCTTTTGATACATTCCTTGAATGTTGTGCTTCAGTTTGTAATATCCATTTCCCGTGCTGGAAATTAATTAGTCACAGCTCTTAACTAAATAAATTAGCTGCTACTTATTATTTGCAAAAGTCTGAGCCACCTAAAATGCTTATTCATGAAAATTAGAAATAAAAGGACCATGTTAAAGATTTTTTTTTTTGTTTAAATTAATTATAACATTAATTTAAATTCATCTTCACATAGGAAAAATACCATGCACAAATGGAAGCAGTCTCAGGCAAAGACCAAAAGGTTTTTTTGGAACCTCAGAAAATAATACTGATAATAGGGACTCCTTGTAACTGGCTTCCCAGCACCCTTACCTGTGCTGGTGTAAGAAAGGAATGGAAGGAGTCCTGGATAAAAGTGTGCCACCAATCCCCTCAAGGACCTGCTTCATGGCACTGCGTGTCAGTTGCTCCACAGTCCACTGAGTCCAACTTCCAAATACACACCATGGCTATAAATGAATTATTACATCTGCAGTGAGGCTGAAATACCAATTCAAGTCAGCTTACTGATAAGCTAATGGATTCTAAAAACTGACAGTTCCTTCATAATCACAGAGCTTTTTGTGCCATCACACTTCTCTATGCTTTCAACTACTCTCAGTAACACTAATTGTTCCTTTCCTATGGAAAATTTAATAATATTATTTACTCAGTAGGTCTAAAGCAGCACAAAGGAGTGATTCACAGTATTCATCTCATTTCTCTACTTTTCTATCCTGCCACCCTCTGCAATACAGTAATTAGTAAACACAGGGCTTCTCTATTTCGATCTACATTGCTTTGATTTATAACATGTTAGCCTATCATTTTGTTCAACAGTAACCCTCAGAAAGCATAAGGGCATTGTTAAATCATTATTGGTTCCTTGCTAATCCAGCTGCCTACTGTCTATTCCAACTGTTGTTGGAATCAGACCTCAGACAAGTCAAGGTGCAGACCTGCTTGATTTCCTACAAGGGGTGCAGAACTGTGAATGCAGATACCTTGAAATGATGATCAAGAATACTGCCTTGGAGATGATTTTCAATAAAGCCATAACAGGTAGAATATATATTTAGCAAGTCCTAGAATCTAGGGTCAGATCATTGACGTTTAATGTATTTTAATCATTAACAAAATCTCAGAATACAATTTCTGCATAGGACAAAGAAAGCACCAGATAGAACAGCAATTACCAACAAT
Source organism: Entomyzon cyanotis (assembly GCA_024500445.1). Taxonomy (NCBI): domain Eukaryota; kingdom Metazoa; phylum Chordata; class Aves; order Passeriformes; family Meliphagidae; genus Entomyzon; species Entomyzon cyanotis. Next base: position 64,650,407 of record JAKEPQ010001016.1, on the reverse strand, counting down.
CGTTAATGAAGATGTTGAAGAGAACTGGGCTGAGGACAGAGACCTGTGGAACCTCACCAGTGACAGGTCATCCACCTGATGTCACCCCTTTCACTGTGCCCAACCCATGAGCCATTTGCTCATCCATCTCATGATGTGTTTTTCCAGCTGTGGGCTGGACATTTTGTCCAGAAGCATCCTGTGAGAGATGTTGTCAAAAGCTTTGCTGGAGTCAGAAAAGATTACATCAAATGGCTTTGCAAGTAGGTGGGTTACCATGTTGTGGAAGGATGTCAGGTTCAACAAGCAGGACTTCCCCCTTATGAAGACATGCTGGCTGGGACTGATGACTGCCTTTTCCTCCAGTGTTTTTCAATACTTCTCAGAACAATCTTTTCCGTGGGCATGGATTTTACTAAAGTGAGATGGACAGGCCTGTAGTTTCTGGGATACTCTTTCTTGCCCTTCTTGAAAAAAAAAATGTTGCTTTTGAATCTGAATTTACAAGTGGTTGGCAGCTGGAAAGAACCTCACAGTTTTTTTCAGTTTACAACAGTCTGTCCCAGGGAAATTGCTTTCATATTTACAAGACCCCATTTTGCAAGATAGATTACACTAAAATATGTTTGCCCAACTCTGTAAACAGAAAAAAAATGTGTCTTGCCAGAAAAAAGAGGAAGAAAATCCATCATTGAAAGGAAAAAGAATACATATCCAGGGTCAGGGAACAACAAACCTGCATATACTACATCGGATAGATGGTGAAATTAAGCCAACAGTGTAGTTATCCACAACACAGAGAAAGATGCCCTTAAAAGGACTGAATAATTTCTTCCTAAAATGTGCCGTGACAGTAGCCAGAATAATATACTTCTGCTTCCCACAGACAGTAAGCTCAGTCTAAGCAAGATGGCCAAATGCAGACATTGATATTTTCAGCTGTGCATGTGTACAGTCAAACAAGGGGAGTCCCATCCATGGGATCACATGAATTTTGACACCTTTTACCTATAGACCCATTTAACTGAACACCAAAGGTAAACAAAATTGTCAAAAGTAGAAAACTATGTGTGTTATAAGAGGACAGACATACAGGCTTAAGGCAGATGGGATACACACCATGTTTATTTTTTTACAAAAAACACAGGTAAAAATCTTGTGACTTGAATGACGGAGGCTGGCATTTTCAAAGGCGCATCAAGGCTCCTTGTAGATTCCTAGTTTTTACAGCAGTGTTACAGCAAAGCATGTCTCATCCTACCTTACTAATATGGGAAATTGGTACCCTAAGTTCCCCAGCTTAACATTTTCATAGGAGCTTAAGTCAGTACAGTAGCACAGAGCAGCAGAAGACATATCTAGTCAACATTCTACCATTGTTTCTTTAAGAGGTATTTCCTAGAAAAATTGCCTTTGCACAAAGCCTGAACCAGAGCCTACTCTAATTGCTCAAGCAGAGTTACTCATCTTTAGGAGTTTCAGGGAAGTGAAAGGCTTGAGTATCTCTAAGTATATTTCTTCATATAAATGAGATACTTCTTTTCATCCAACACAAAATATATCTAGGCACAGATTTAACAGAGCACTTTACTCTTAGCATTGCTAGCGTGACTTTCAGTGCCTAAAATACATCCTTATGGAAAATCTCAAAGTGTTTAGGACTGTAAACACTGTGTTGGCCTCTGCTTTTCATGTTTCACTACATTTGCAAAATTCAAATTCAGGCACCATAAAGGTCAACCTGCCTGAAAGGGAAGCAAGACTGCAAATCCTGCTGATTCTACTTCAGTAAGGACCAGCTTCCTGAAAGCCTTCATACCTTTAAGACTGGTGCAATCCTGTACTTTAAAAAAGAAAAATATTTACTCTTCCAAAGTGGCTAAGTCCAAGATGCTGCTGCCAGAATTTCACAATATTTTGAAAGAGTTTAATTCAAAGGCAGAACTTTTTCTTTTAATGTGATTTTCTACCACTGTGAGAAAACTCAGCTGAGGAAGAAAGACAACACCTCTGGGAATCTGATTTCTTAATAAGAAGAATGAGTTGCAGTAAGATTGGTCAAACCAAGAGCTGCATTAGAAATCCTAAAACTGTAGGCATCTGAGTACTCCTTTCCTTGTTCCCTTCACTCAGCTTTCCACTGGCTCATGCCAAAGATATTTAGCTTGCATCTTGGAGTTAACATTCAGGGAGAGAAGAGAAGGAAATCCATTCACGAGGCTACATATCAAAGCCTGAAATTTCATGACATACAGTCATCTTCTCTGAGACTGCTGACTCAATTTTTAAAGCATGCAGACAGTCCGTGGGCTTTCTGGCTCTCACTTATATCTATATTCCTAATTGAGTGAAATCAGTCCTCAGAGATTTCTCATGAGTCATTCCCCATTAAAAAGTCTTTGGTACTAGGCTGATTCATAAGCAGGGACTCAGGACTCAAGTTTCTTAGAGTTTCTCTACGTGCCTTTTAGGCTTCTAGTTTTAAAAGGTTGATTTAAGTATGAAAAAGGAAGGCTGGAGAGGGAGTTTTTGCAAGGGCAGGTAGTAATAGGGCAAGGGACAATGGCTTGAAGCTGGAAGAGGGTAGATTTGGGTTAGATATTTGGAAAAAATTCTTTACTGTGAGGGTGGTGAGACACTGGCAGAGGTTACCCAGAGAATTTGTGGGTGCCTTAACCCTGGGAATGTTCCAGGCCAGGTGGATGGGTCCTTGAGCAACTTGATCTAGTGGAAGGTGTCCCTACCCCTGGCACGGCAATTGGAACTAGATAATCTTTAAGGTCTGTTCCAACTAAAACCATTCTATGATTCTGATTTCATGCATAAAAGCCTTACTAAATGACTAGAAACTCTTTTCCCTCACGGCTGTAACTGCTGGCAAACCTAAACTATAAATTACCCAAAACACCTTTGAATCACCACCTGCTTGGTTCTGTTTTGCATGATTTTAAAACTACGTTTTAAGAGCAGATCTGCATAGACATACATAACTGCTAAGAAACAAAAATAGAACATTTCTAAGGGACTAATACTGCATCTCGTGTTCCAGGACTTTTCTGAATTTATTAGCATCAGAAGCCTGTAACATTGTGCTACTGCTTTAGCATGTGCTTGCTGCCACTATGACTACATGTAAAGTTACATGATCTTTTCAAACCTGTTTTTCAACTTTCAGGAGAAATTTCTCATGCAGAATGGAATTGCCTGCAGACATGTATTTTTAGAATAGCTACGTACAGTAATATACAAGCCTCAGTTAAATGAAATATTCCTTCTTGATTTGCACTGGGCACTTGCAGATGTTCTGTGGATTGGATATGCAAATGTATGATTTGAAAGACCATCCTACACTTATGGCTTCTCCTACCCGTGGCTTTTTTTCCCTTTTGAATTTAGAAAAAGTCTTTCTGACATTCCATCAAACAGCAGGACACTTGACATTGTTGTGGTGCATTTTATTCTCCGGGTTATTAGTATGGAAGTAGGGCTTATTTTCTCTATGCTTTCTACTGTCAAGCAGCATTCAGGGATCCCTGGATGTTGCAGACTATTTCTAAAAGGTCACTTAAGGGCAGGCTCAGTGTCAGTATGTTCACCTAAAGAGGATGTAGGAGGAATGTGGGGTCTGTAAATGGAATACAGCTAAAACCCAATCAAAATTTTTAAGTCCACATACTGTGAGTACATGCAGAGATATTTTACTAATTTTAATGATGTGTAAATGGGTGGTAACTGAGAAGGCCACCAAGGACCAGTGGTTAGATCCAGGAAAGGACAGATGTAAGGACAGTGTATCTAAGCCATGTGCCTCTGTGCTGGAAGAAATAATTCTCTGGCAGGGAATTTACCCTATGCAGAACTCAGGGCTACATCTGCAAGAGTTCTTATTCATGAGTTATGTTGCATTGCCTTATGCACTACAGCCATGACTTAAATCTGTACCACCTGTCTGATGTAAAAGACACCTTAGTTAACAGGAAGATTTCCTATATGCATACAGAACTTTCTTTCTGTTTGTTCAGTCTTATTCTTTTCTAGGAAGACAAATCATGTAAGCTTAGGATAATTTTTTCTTTTTTTTTTTTTTTTTTTTAAAAAAAGCTTGTAAAGCTTTCCACAAAGCTTCAACAGATATTTAATGCTTCTATTAACAGGCAGATTTTCTTGGTTTGAAAAACACTTTTTCCTGCTTTCCAAAAGCAGTAACTCTCTTGATCTTTTTTTTCTTTCTTCTGAGTTCATCTGATCTATATATCTCATTTCAAGCTTAGTCCAACAAAGCCAAAGATTTCAGAGAAGATAGCAATGCACTCTGCAGGTTCTATTTACTAAAAAAGGAACATAAAGCAGAGCAAGTTTTGCCAGAGCTGGGTCTGTCTGGGTTATGAACCTAACTGAATTCAATAAACTCAAGCAAACTCCTTCACCTCTGGAGACAAAATCATGAAGCACCAATATGAAATAGTGCTTCTGATCTCAAAATAAATCTATGCTTACCATAGAATATTATGGATACTGAGTTAAGAATTAACAAGTCTATAAAGCAATTTTTTGAAAACTGTGCAGTGGCTGCTTTGAACTCCAACCTAAAGCATTCACACAAAACTGTGCAACATTTATTATTTTACATTTTTTGCAAGACTTTGATTGGCTACAAGAAGGTGTTGATTCTGCAAAGCAAAGGGTTGTTTTCATAAACTAACTGATTTCTGATATATCTTTAGAGTGTCACTGTGCTAATGACACAATATATGTTATTACAAATAACATGTTCTTCTTGTTTGCAACATGGTTTGAATTGTCAAGTTTAGGAGACATTTCTGAGGTAGCTGTATATAGGATTATTTTTGATTTTTAAAAAAGAAAAAAAAGTCATTTTTTATTAACAATGCTGCCTTAACTGAGGCTGAACTGAAATTAAAAAGTGTTCTCTAACATCACAGATGCTATTTTTAGCCCAGTAAAATTCATGAAGTTCTTCCCTAAAACCTCTCCCAGGCAGTTCAGCCACTGTCATGCTCAAGCCCTCTCTGGGTGTACTATTTAGGTGTACTGGGTGTACTCTTTTATCTATGACCCCTGAAAGGTTCAAACCATTAAGCAAAATTGGAATTTACCTCCACCTTGTTACAAACACCTAATCTGCAAAAGCACATTGTTAAAGTATAGCAACAGTCTTGTGCTGCTCCTGTACAATTTCCCTGTCATTAGAGTAACTCTCTCCAGACACAGAAGTCTCAGATTTAATAACCTTCTCTGCCTGTGGGAGCATCAGTTACAGTTCATAAAATTATTTAGATTGGGAAAGAACATTTATTTCAAGTCCAGCCATGAACCCAATGCTACCAAGTCCCCCACTAAACCATGTCCCTCAGTGCCACTTCTACACATCATTTAAATACCTCCAGGGATGGTGACTCTACTGCTTCCCATGGTAGCCAATTCCATTGTCTAACCACCCTTTTGGTGAAGCAATTGCTCCTAATATCCAATTTAAACCTCCCCTGGAACAACTTGAAGCAATTTCCTTTTGTCCCATTGCTTCTGACTTGGGAGAAGAGACTGAACCCTCTAGCTACACCCTCCTTTCAGACAGCTGTAGAGAGTGATAAAATCTCCTCTGAGTCTTCTGCTCTCTAGGCTGAACAACCTCAGCTCCCTCAGCCACTCCTCATAGGACTTGTGCTCCAGATCTTTCACTGGCTTTATTGCCCTTCTTTGGACCCAACTGCTGTTTTTTCCCACCTGCTGGGAACTGAAAGTACCAGAAAGGTGACTGTATTCTAATGTGGAAGCTTCTTTTCTACTGAACATCCTACCCTCTGAGTAGCAGAAGTAAAGATTTGTTGAGTGAGGGGTTTTGGTTTTCTAGCAAGGTGAGCAAAACACTACTGCACCAGAGAGGGGAAATCTTAGTGTCATCCCTGTCACCCCTCATTGATTCTTTTTGTGTACTTCATATTTACCAAAACCAGGATAAGATTCGTAGGTCTTTTCCTAGTGACAAGCAAGTCTATGGCTCTCATCCAATTGTAAAATTAATAGCATTTTTTCTCATGAGATTCAAACCCTCTCATATCCTGCAGTTCCACTCTTGCTCTATAGGAGCAGAGCAGAGGTATTTCTTGAGAGACGTTTATGCTCATTTTGGAAAATGGCAGTTATGCCAACCACTTGTTACTTTGACTTGAGAATTCCTTAAGTCCCTCGGGGGTAAAGCAGATGGAAATCTGAACAAAATCTGGAACACCTCAGCAAAAAAGCACATGCAAATCCACATCTGCAACTACTACAGCAAATGTTTGGACCACCCAATTTATCTGCTCTGTTTGCTGCTGCCTGCTCACCTGCCCATCCTTCTGGACACGGGAAAGGGCTCATTTTTTTTCTTGATGCTTCCCAGCTTCATTGGCTGAAGTATGACTGACAGTCACCAGGGGATGGTTCTGTGTATTAGAATTTCTGATTCTTGTTATTGTTTATAACAATAGGCAACCAAAGGACATAAAACACTGAGTCATAAGGAGCAGATCCTGTCAGTCTCTTCTGAGCAGTAGTTTGTGTGTGTATGTGTGTGTGTTGAACCATTCCTTACAAAAGAAATATTTGGGGTGCCTGCTGCTTTTGGGAGAGGCTGTTTCCAGATAATACATGGCACTGAGGGACATGGTCTAGTGTTGGACTTGGAAGTGCTGTGTTAACAGTTGGACTTTATGATCTTAAAGGTCTTTTCCCGCCTTAATTATTCTATGATTCATTTTAGACTGCTTTACATAAGAAACAAGGTTTAGGCCATTATCCTTTTTTTAATATGTTTATATGCCTTTGTGCCTACTCTGTCTACTTCTGCCCACCTTCAGCCAATTCTGCCACTGTGGGAAAGGTCCCACAGTTCCCGCAGATTTCATGAGTACAGACAACTGCACAGAAAAGTGCCATGTGTTTCTTGGCAGAGGGAAAGGTCCAGCTGTAGGAAGTCTCTCCTTGTCTGACATTGATCACAAGGATTCCAAGCCCTTCAATCAGGTAATTCTTGAGTGATGATAGTGTGAGACAGCAGCAAAGTGAACTGCTGCACATAAATACATAACAAACTTCAGATATTCTACCACTCATGTAAAGGCTTTTTAATATTCTTATTTGCCAAAGACCTGTCCAAACTAAGGAAATTAAATACTACCTAAATATTATTAATGTAGTCCTTGGCTAACATTGGCTCTGACATTATTTAAGGAAACAAGTGCAGTAACAAACATTGGCTAATATTTTTAAAATATGTCTTATTTTCCTAGTCCAGAAAACACCTAAATATATTATGTTCTATCCTATACATGGGCCTGTACAATTCCTTCAGTTTTATAGCAGTTCTAAAATTCGTCATTTTCAGCCAAACTGAAGCAAGTAGTATAGAGAAGCAGATTTCTCCAAGTGTTTGGGCTTCTTGAGGATATTAATAACTTGGATGACAATAAAATCTATTTCTACATTAGCAGATATAAGTATTTTGCACCAAAAATATTCTGTTTGGCAGATCTTTTAACTATGAGTCAGACAGACAATTGTAACCCTGCATCAACAATGTCTGTCAGGGCTGTCTGTTTGGAGAGACAGTCTTTTTGAGAAGTGTAATGCAAGTTTCTCAGATGGTGAAAATCAACAGAGTCCCCCGAGCTGTCAGAGACCTATAAACAATTCAAGTTGTATTTCAGGCCCTTAGCAAAGCTCAAATCAACTCCTTTAAAGCATGTGCCAGAATTTAAGGCCCCACAAATCAAATCAGCATTGCTACATAAAATGATGGAGCTCAGAGCAGTTGGACTAGTTCAGGATATCACAGCTGCACATGCTCTCACCTAATCCACAAATAGCCTAGAACATCCATAGGTGAAATAAAATAAGCATCCATCTTGCTGGTGGACTACTGAAATCTGCATAAAGTAAACTATTTTTTTCCACTCCTGTTGAAACCCATTTAATTGCCTATTGAGGTTGCAAGACTATTCATTCCTCGTTCTGCTCCATCAATAAAATCAACAAAGCCTAGGCTTTCACTGTGTCTGCGGCATGTATGGGGAGGGAATTGCAAGAGAAGATTCAACTGCTTGCTAGGACAAGGGTGACAGTGAGAGAACAGCCAGACTAAAGTTAACAGCAACAGAGGGTTCCTTAGTGCCCTCTGAAAACTTTGAGGAAATACAAAATATTGGAGGTGTGTGCAGGACATGGACAAGAGCTGCCATTTCATGGAATATCAATGGAGTTCTGTCATGGGAGGCAGAAGAAGTCAAGGCAGCAGTGGCTGAAGGTGGTTACACTGTCATGCAGTAGTTAATTAGGACATAAGGTCAGAGACAGCATGGATGTGTTTTATGTAGTAGTAATGAAGACAGAACAAAGAGAATTAACTCCTGCACAAGCTAAAGTAACAAGGGTTTGCGCCAGGGATCTTCCTCTGGTCTGTCATTTCTGGATGTGGTACCGGAAGGATTAGGAATCCTGTGGTGGCAGTCAGGCTGTAGGCAGCCTGTGTGAGCAAGAGGAAAAATTAATCCCACGGCCAGTACTCCTCACATAGCAATATGGGATTTCATGGCAGCATTAACATCCATGCAGTATTGTTAAGACCACACAGTCCTTTCCAAAGACCTATCATAGATGCATGCTTACAACCCAGCACAGAGATGAAACATCCAGCTAGGATGTGCTGTGTATAAGCTATTGTTGAGGCTAATTCTGGAAAGAAATTAATTTAAAGAAAGAATATGTGATAGAGATGAGGGAGTTATGCAGGTCAGAATCGTGAAGTGATTAAGTTATTGTGATTGACTTACAGGCATTAAAACAAGCGATAGTAGTAAAATCTCTGTTCAGGAAAGGAATTAAACATAGACAGGAAAAGGAACAAAGATACAGGGCCACGTGTAGTGCTCATCAATTCAGATATCTATTGGTTAGTGGATGTATGTTATGTAGGACAGGATACGGATCACACTATTTGATTTTTCCCCTCCTAGTTGGAGAAGAAAGACAGTGAGTGAATTTTAATGACAGGATTTTCATGAGAAGCTCTTCCATGAATGTCACATCTACCTTCCTGCCAAGTGATCAGCCAGTGGTCAAGGATGTTGAAATATCTCTACTTCCATGTAACATAAACTGGCCTTAAACTGCAAGAAAAATGTTAGAAAATGAGCCCATGTGACCATCACAATGCTTATATCTCACACCATCTTCTTGAAAGGTTGTTCTACAAGATTTAAATGTGGTCTTGCTTGAATGTTCATTTGGAGTGTGGTTTCAAACCAATAACATAGATAATAGAGTTATATTTGTTTTAACAGCTTTGCTATACACCAAATATTGTTTGCTGTATAAAGCCCTTTTGCTAATGCACAGATCCTTCACAATTCAGAGTACATGACTGCCACTAGAACAACCATGCTATTGTATGTGTGGTCTTTTTTTTCAAGCATTATTAAATTAACATGAACTTCTCTGTCAAGGTATTTTGATGAGGCAAAAAAAAATAGACAGTGATTTTCAGGCATGTCCTTCTTTTTGTGGATCAATTTGAATTCTGAGCAAGCATCAGATGAAAACTCATGAACTTCTCTTCAAAAAAACACCAACTTGTTTGAATGCTAAACAGGTGTAAGCTTTTCTGATAGTGGTATTTTGATCATTGTTTCCCATAGCAGAAGCTAGAACATAAGTCATGAAAACTTTACAGTCTAAACAGCCAGGTTGTTTTTTCTAAATTGTGTGTAAGAGTTTGGAAATGGGATGAAAATGAGTATTTTAAAGGCAAAAAGCAGGAATAATGAAAATAATATTCTTCACTGGAAAGGGAAAAAAACTTTGCTTATAAAGAGAGGCAAATAGCTGTGAAAAATGGACAGCTGACCTAACTCTTTCAAAACTGTAAGTTCTTCAACTGAATACTTGATAGCAGAATAAGAATTAACAGGATAGATCTTGTTATGCCAGAAAATCAAAATAAAAGGGAAAGGCTTATTTTGTGTGGACTGAGGCAACAGCCAGCCATCGTTCTCTCTAGTCATGTCTGACTTTAGCATATTTGATCCAACAGCTGCCAACTGGGAACAGAAAAGAAAAATGGCAAGATCCTGTTTTAACAGGGTAACTCTAGAATGTAAGAAAATGGCACAGGTTATTAAAAAAAATTAAAAATCCAGCTATCACACTGTGCATCATTAAAATTCCTTCCCCCTCTAGCCCTTCCTCCAAACTGGAATAATTCTGACATGACCACTTTTGAGGCCATATGTGGATCTATGAAGATAGATTCACAGACCCAGTTTCTGAGCCATGAACAAGGACAGTTTATTTCAAGCAGCTGTAATGGGTTGTACCCTGAGCCATCTGCTGATGTTCAGCTCATCAGCAGCTCATTTACAGAACTACTGTCAAAGAAATCTGCAACTGGTGACCATTTAATACACCATGTTGAAAACTGTGGTAGGTCAGCTCTTGCTTCAGAACTGGTTTATCCAGCCCTGTGAGAAAAGGGTTAAGACAGCTGAGCACAAAGCTGTGCCAGTCACCCTCACCTGTGAACACAGAAAGAGCAGCTCTTGTGATCTCACCAATTGAAAGAGTAAAACAATTCATACTCTTTGAGGTCTGTGTACAACTGGCAAGAGTAATGTCCTTTCAAGCCCTGCATTTAGCAACAATCATAACCTGTGTGAAGAAATCCTGGCCTACCTTACAATAGAAATAGAAATAAACAGATGAACAGATTATTTGGAACTAAGAGAATTTTTTTTTTTTTTAAAGCAAGAGCCAAACTAAACATCAAACTTTTGTTTTATTGAATCCCAGAGGTATTTCTGCCCCTGGTATGTGTCTTGTAGCATTCTCCTGCTATGACCACCTACACAGTTCTGTAATCCTCATTTTTCCATCTCTTTATGTTCCTCCTCTGAGGGAGGCTCTGCAAGGCATTAGCCAGCAGCTCAGCTCAAACTTGCAAATGTTAGACATGCTGAGAGGACATGGGTAGGAGGAAGGAAGACAGAAGGAAAACAGTCCCATGAGAGATGCTTCATTACAATAATACCTGACAGCCTTTCTCCTAAGGAATATGCTGTTTCTTTCCTACTCTGTGCAGCATATGCCAGCAGTTCTAATGCCATTGCATGCTCCTGGAGACCAACCAAAGCTGTTGGACCTTAAAGAGATTGCTGCATTATTGCTGGCTGTTTATTGGGATCTGTGCCACCCAGCTGGCCCCTGACACTGCAGGACAGACAGGAGGGACTGGGTTTGTTTTTTTTTTTAGCATCCTGGTGGTGCCTTCCTGACAAATATCATGCACTCAGCAGTGGCAATATTCCAACAGCTGAGCTGGCCCTTGGTGGGGTCCCTCCCTGTACAGACTGCAGTGATTCTTTCTTAGGACTGTGACTCTCATTTTCTTAGGCTTTTTTTGGGGACTGCAATCATGTAGCACATCTGAAACAGCCTTGCTGGCACTCAGACAATGTCAGAAACAAAGAGCTGGGTGGGAAACAGGCAGACTTGGTCAAGATCTGTCCCAGAGACAGCAATGGATGTTATGTGCTTCCTGGTGCTGTCCCATCAAGCCTGCAGTGCTGAGAGAGGCCTTGGGGAGCCAAGCCAGCAGGTGGGAGTCAGCATCAGGGATGCAGGAGGCACAGCTGCTGCACAGCTGGTCCTGCTCATGCTGCATCCCCTCAGGTAAAAGCAGCTCCCCAGGGAGAGGAGCAGAACACCCGCCTCACGATGGTTCACGTGTGGGAGGAGCTGACCCCGTACTCAGCTGTGCTCAGCTCCCTAATGCTGCCAGAGATACTGCTAGGAGAAGGATGCACTCTGTGGCCTGACAACGACTGCCTGGGGACATAAATCCCCTTTCTTTTTGGCTAGCTAACAGTGTAACACACGGCAAAACATCTGTCTGTAGCAGCAGTATGTGTTGTTGCTGATGTCACTGCAGAGGGATGGTGGGAGGTAGAGACAAAGAGCATCACAACACTATAAAAAAAAAGTAGCTTTTCTCTTCTGCTCTTGTCCTTAACTCTTCCATATTATGAGAAGGAATATGCATGTGAATTTGCATAAAAAACCATAGCATCTGCTTTCACTCTTGGTAGGAGGAAACATAACAGATATTGCAGGACATCCTCAGCTACATATCCTTCCCCTGAGAAGGGATTAAGATGATTTTTTTAAATTAAAAAGAAATTGATTTAAAGCCTGGCAGTGTTTAAAAGTCATCTGTTAAAATAAACAGAAGTCCTGCCATTTGCCACCCTAAGACTGGAATTTCACCGTGTGCAATATAATTTTCCTTCTGGTTACAGGAGGTGGGTAAGAAATCATTTAATAGAGATTAAAGGGGAAAATAAACTTTGTCCTATCTTCCCTGCAATAAAAAAAATTAGAATTGTATAGGTCAGAAAATGTCTTAAGGATCATTGAATCAATTTGTTAATGCAGTACTGCCATGTTCACCACTAAACCATGTCCCCAGGTGCCACATATACCCATTTTTAAAACGTGTTCAGGTGATTCCACTACTTCCTGGGGAGCTGGTTCCAAAGCCTGATCAACCTTTACCCGTTTCTTGTGTAAAATAGACTAGACTTCTCGAGAAGTTCCATTGGATGGAAGATTTAGGGAAAGTTACATGAAAAATCCCAGGGTTGCTGATCACTGTAATCCTAAAAAACAACAAGGAGAAAATGTTTTTTATTTAAATTCATTCTAGACAAAAAACAATAACTCCTCTGCTAAGAAAGAAAGAAAGAAAGGGGGTGGGGAGGGGGAAGGAAGGAAGGAAGGAAGGAAGGAAGGAAGGAAGGACGGACGTAGAAATTTCTCTGACACACTTATTTTCTCTTCTTTTGCTTCTGGTCAGACAAGACAATATGGACATCAACACCATTCATGATTAATAAAAATTGAAACCATTGAATTTACTGAACACAATATTTAAACACAGAAAATATCAACATTAAGACTATATTTGCTCAAATTTTTTCTTGCTTTTTACAGGGCATTGAACTGAGTTAACAGTCTTTATTTTATCCTTTGGCATCATGGATAAAACATCCACTGGCCTTTCTGTGTTCTCCTTCAGATTTGTTTTAAAATTTGATTCCATATCTCAGCAGTATCCTGTGTGGGAATAATGATCTGGAACAGTAATGGAAGATGATGAGCCCCCCAAAAGTAAGTATTTTTAGTTATATGTTCTCATTAGCCTTAAAGGACTTACACCAATTATACCAGTTAAAATATGGCAGCAAAAAATTCTGAATATACAGGCCTGCTAAACTCTGCTTCCCTGCCCTGAAATATCTTCAAATTGAAATCAGAATTACCTCAGTGAGAAACAGCACCTAGGATTGTACTTGTTATCTCCAGACTAAAGCCTCAGAAGAACCCCTGGTCTCAGAACCATTGCACAATCCAAAAGACTGAGCATGTTCCTTCTCTGCTAGGCTGGGGAAAAGAATTTTCATTTAGTGGAAGTTTTTGTTTCATATCTTCTTGCTTTGCAAAGAGTTGCATAGGAGTATAACTATCCCAGAATTCTCCTCCTTTCTCATTGGAGAATACACAGAGTGAGAAGAAAGGAATACAGCTTTATAGAGAATTGGTTCCTGTCACTCTGAGAGGCTGCATAGGTTGTTTCTTTTTAGCATTAACATTATCAAGGTCATCAGAGTGGTGAGGGAAAAGGCAGCTAGTCATTTCCTGCTGCAATCAAAGCTTTTATTTGCAATCAGATCTCCTTAATAGAAATAAAAATGAGACTGCATTAGGTCAAAGTGACCAGGTTGCCTGGCTTCTTTTCATCCTTTGTGACTTTGAGCAAGTTTCTTAGCCTCTCACTATTCACCCAGCACTTTGACCATTCATAATGTGCATTAAAACTGCAGCTAAGAAAAGCAGCTCCAGCAATCACTTGTCATTTTGTTGGTTTTATTTTTTAAAATGTATTCACCAGCCCTTGAAAATCCTGCCAGCAAACAGATTAATAACTTATAAATCCCAGAGCATTACAATAAATGCATGATTTTGTTCAACTAATTTCTGCAGAAGCAGGAATATACAGCGATGACTTTTTGACTGAGAAAATACACATGCCCTCAATTTTCCTTATAAGCCCTACCAAAAGGGGTTTGTTTTCTCATAGCAAGTCCTGGAGTTTCACATATATGGGCTATTTCTGGGCAACAGTAGAGAGATCTTCACAAACAAACATTATTATCCTTAGAAAGGAATGATTTGGGGGAAAAGTGCTGCGCACTGGAGACAGCCCTTCTGCTGGCCATTTCTCCTTGTGGAGGCATGCTTTTGACAGCTCCTGCTCTGCTCAGTGCAGCCACATAGGTTCCTTCATAGAGTGACTGATATTCAGTGACACATTCCTCAGACACTCCCTTTCTCCTGGAAGGGAAGAGCCTCCTCTGGCAGCCAGCAGGCAGTCACATCAAGCTGCTCCCACTCTGACGAGCCAAGCTGCTGCCAGCTGAGCATCTTGTAAGGCAAGATAGGTGTCTGTGAAATCTTCTCTGGAGCCACCATGCATTTCTAGTATGCTTTTCCCTTCAAACTGCATATCTCAAAGCAATCAGTGAAGCCAAAACCCAGACAGGACATGACAGCAGCTGGACAGAAAAACACCTTTTTTGGGAACATACATGCAATATGATTCTCTTCCATCTCCCTTTGTTGTCTTTCTATTGAAATGTTATCCCTTAGTGCTCTGTAGGACTGGGTTGTCTGTTGTTAGACCCCAATGGCTCTTTGGCAGCAATAATTTTTGTTTCTGTCAGCATCCTTCACTAGGCATTAGGAAAAACAAGTATAAGGATGACTGATCTAAACCTGTGCATCCTGCACTTATGCCATGGCGTTTCATGACAGAGCCCCTAGAAGATTTCTGCATTGTGTTTAAAATACAAATATAGATATAATTATGCACCACAAACATCAGAAGAATTAAAAAAAAAAAAAATCAGTCCTGTTCTGAAACAAGCAGTTTCTCTGTATGCTGCTGTGGTCTCTGGCAGCCTGGATGGAGGAGGGCCTGCAAAATGAAATGAATCATCACAACTCTTATATTAAGCGTGAATCCCTATGAGCAAAATATCTTGCTCCAGATGACAGCAGTAAGAAAACAACCCACTTCCCCTCCCCTCTTCATCCCCTCCAGAATGTGTGCCTCTTGCCTTTACCACAGACAGAAAGCTATTCTGCACACAAAGACAGAGAAATATAAAATATTTTTCCTTTTATAGGCATTTTACAATTGCAGAGGTCAGGTAGACACTGTCTCTCCCTGATGAAAAATCTGTTCCTTGCCAGAACTGGAGAGTTTGGGCAGAGGGCTGCATCTTCATCCAGCTTAGAGAGCAACTGTTTTCTGTGGGGTGTGTCTTGTCTAATTGGTACATTAACTAACAAGCCTCTTCCTTCTCCTACCAAGCGCTGTTGAGACATAGGATTGATGAATATATATATAGTTTCTTTCTTTTCCTCTCCCTGCTTTCTGCTTGGCATGCAATTCATGCTCAGAAAGCAGACCACTATGACGTGCTCAAAATCTTGCAGTTTTAGGAGCTCCTACAATTTGAGGAGCTGTAACATGGAGAGGTAATTATCATGCATACAGGGAAGAGCTGCCAGCAGAGCTAAGGCAGACAGGGGAAATTGTGAGCTGTAGGTCTGGTTTACTAGGCAAAAATACAGGCGAGCTCTGTGTACTGCACAAACTAATCAGGACTGACTGCATGTGCCTAAAAAACTGTTAGTTTTCTCTAAAAGCCATGTCCTAGTGGGGATACAGAAAGATGTGTGACAGACAGATACACACAGGACTGTGCATTCATGAGAGCCAGTTTTGGAAACATCACTTTCTTTCCAACCTGCAAAAGAGAGCAATTGTTGAAATGACTTGCAGTTTTTCTCTCTTCACAGATGCCCAGTTCCCGTAAGTACTATTTCTAATGGTTTATATAAGCACAGTGCTTTTGAAACAAAATAAGAGGGCTTGAATGATAGAAAACATGTTTCTGTGTTCAAAATCATGGTCATGATTTGTCTTCACCGAGGGACCACAAGTGCTGTGACTTGTACTTTCTGCACGGTCATCTTCTGTATAACTCATTAATGTTTTTAAAGTTTTTCAGCTCAGCACTGTCAATTCAGCCCTTCCAAAAAAAATAAATCCATATCAGACATGTCTCTGGGGTGACATCAGCTGCAAAATTGATTGTCCAGATTTAGAATGTCCAGTTAAGAATCTGCCATTGATTTGGATACTTTCAGTTTGTTCTTAGCTCTTCGGATTCCATTGAATTTTTGCAATTGCAGTGAAATCTCTGAACTGTGAGGTATATCTACAACTGCAAACTGCTCTTTCCTCAGATTTCCTAAGTATTGAAAATTTGATAGTAGCAGTGAGCTTCCCTCTGCCAATTATTAGCAGGTTCCCATTAACTGCCTTCACTGTGAGCATCCATGCTCAGTGATGCTCTGGACTGTCTTCTGAACACAATCAAGTCTGAAACAAACAGGAACTTTGCAGCATCAGATGGTTTGGCACCATTATTCTGTGAGAAACATTCTGTGAAATTATAATTTCTGAGGTTGCATCTAGATTGTTTTCCTTGTAAAGGACTTCCACCCTGAGTTGAGTATCTCATCCTTCTATTTATCCTGCATCACTTACCTTACATTAAATACAGATGTATAGTACAGCTAGGATTTTTTAGTCTTCTGAACAGGCTACAAAATTTGATGTTACTTGCAGTATCTATTGTAGACATGCAGACATCTATCTCATGTCATAATACTAAAAAAAGAACAAAAAGGATGTGCTGAAGTAAGCAGGCATGATCTGCCACCTTGTCTATCAAACCAAGTAAAGTCAATAATATGTAATGAAAATCAATTAAAATCAAGCTCACACACTGCAAAAGACAGACACACACAGAAATAGGTATAGAAATTTAAACTTTCTAAGGAAAAATTTTTCCATAATTAACATTGAAATAAATGACCTGGTAATCCCATCATCAAAATATATAATTTTGAGACTTTAGAGAGTTTAATCTGTTTAACATGCAAATCATATGCTCAATATTGGGGTTTGATTAAGTACCTGCATATTTTTCTACCTTGGAAAAAAAAATATAATTTAATATTTATATTAAAGGACATCTTTCTCACAACATTTCTAGTTTTTTCTTCTCTACGAGAAAAGCAGTTATTTTATTTTTCAATAATCATAGCTGAAAATGATATAATTCAATCAATTGTAGGATTCCACCAAAGAAGAAAAGTCCAAAAGTGTAAGTTACAGTATAAATATGTTTACAAATACAGATGAACCCACACATTACCTGCTTGTATACATACAACTTATTTCTGGGTAAATGATCATTTTAACCAAAATGCAGGTTAGTTCACTAGGGTACTATCAAGTTATGCAGATGAGAGTTGTAGTGAAATGTAGCAAAAAGGAGAGTAATACATCTTTGCATCTCACTGGATTTAAAAGTGTGAAATATTTTCAATCTTTTTTCCAAGGCAGTTGTTGATAAATTCAGTTCACACTGTCTTTTTCCATTTCTATCTATGGACAAATAATGACAGTTAGAAATGCCACAAACCCATAATAAAATGTGCCCAAGTTTCCCTGAACTATATATTTTGACATAATTTCTCATACAATTGTTGTTCCCACCATCCAAATAATGATGTTTTTCTCAGCTCAGCAGAGTGATGTCCAACAGAGCACTGCCTGGGATGTGGAAGGCCAAGAATCAGACTGATCCTTTCTTGGGAAAGGTTTGAATCCGTCTTCTGGGAGAAAAGACCAGCACCATAATGAACAGATGAACAGACACTGGACACTCTTTTCTCCTTTTCCAGTAGTAGTTTGAAATAAAGGGCCTTGGCTGCACAAAAAAACCCAAAAAAACCCAAAAAAAACCAAAAAAAAAAAAAAAAAAAAAAAAAAGAATGAACTGCAGGTTAAAGGAGGAGATTCTTCACCTCAACTCCACTTTAAAGCACTTTTCCAGCTCTGGGGCCCCCAGCATAAGAAGGTCATGGAATTGTTGGAGCAGGTTCAGAGGAGGGTCACAAGTATGATCAGATGGCTGGAACACCTCTCCTAATAAAACAGACTGAGAGAGGTGGGATGGTTCATCCTGGAAAAGAAAAGGCTCCAGACAGAACTCATAGGATCCTTCCAGTGTTTAAAAGGCAAGAGAGAGAGAGTGGAGCTTTTTACAAGGGCATGTAGTGATAGCACAAGGGGTAATGACTTTAAACTGACTGACAGTAGGTTTAGATTAGGTATTGGGAAGAAATTCTTTATTGTGAGGGTGGTGAGACACTGAGACTGATATCCTTGAAAATCCCAGTTTTTAAGATAATCCATCAAATCTCACTGAGGGTGGTGATCCCCAGTATGTTAAACAGGGATTTTGAGGCTCCCATCTCAAAGCTTGGAACAGACAACCATGGAGGGATATACTGAGCTTGCTAAGACAAGCACCCCTGAAGTCAACCAGCAATGCAGCTCTAAACAGTATTTTTATGCCTGAGGCCTGTTCAGTATCCAGGACTGTACCATTTTAAATGTATCTCTTTACAAAATAACCATCTGAACAAAACTTATATAAAATTTGTGTGCCCATAAATTCTTAGAGGCAAAAATAATTGGGAACATCCTGCATAAACACTCATTTATGGAAGTTAATTTCCCAGAAGACCTGATGTGAGTTTTCAAAAATGCTGGTTTTAATTTTAGCACAGAATAATTCAGAAACAATTACTAAGAACACAAAAATTTCTTAATTCGTTGCTTGCTTATGTATAACATTTGTCATATAGGGTTTACTGCAGTATGAGAAATATGTGGTGTAGTTAATTTCAGGAAAAAGCCTTCTGTTTATTCTGTAATCTGACATGGTGAAATCCAAAAAAAGTGTGGGGTGAGCCGATCAAATGGTGGTGATTTCCTTGCTGTTTCCAACTTACTATTACTAAAAGATGAAATTTATTAAAGGTACTGCATAAGTATTCTCTATATCTATGGATAAGAATGCATGAAAATATCTGCCTTAAGATATCTGGTCTAAATTATGAATGACTTTTAAATCCACTGATTTCATATGATGTGTTTTTCTGCAACTGGTTTTCATCTGGATCATAGATTTTAAAGCCAGGATACCAAATATAATAGTTTAAACTTATTATCTGTCTTAAAATCATAAAATACACACTTTTCTCTCAGTGAATACAGGTAGCTTTGATTGAATGAAAACTCATATTTTTAAAAGCCATGTTAATCCAATGATTTCTTATGCTAATGTACTGCAACACTAAACAAATGTTTCCAGGGTCTAATGTCTCATGCAGAGGTATTTCCAGTTTGAACTTACTGCAGTTCTATTTCCAGCCATAGGGCCTAGACTTTGTTGAGATCTTCAAGATCAAGACTGAGCTTTCAGTATATTTTTCCTAAAAGTTTTGCAGTTGAAAACTTCTCAGAAACCATCATCAAAGACATCTTCCTTAAATTTATTCAAAACATCAACATGGGTTATTGTCAAATAAAATTCTCTACCAATGTCATCATATTAATCTAATTTTTACACTGTTTATACACCAATACGCAATTCTTATTATTTCTTTTGTCTTTCTTCTTCAACATTGTTTTGAAACAGTTTATATACTTCAATATAGAGTTCTGGCATTGAATGTATTATTCATTTTTGTTGTAGTGGAGCTAATATAAAATGTAATCTTCTGCTAATACTTATCTAAGGAACCAGCTGCTTTATTAGGCAATGCAAATCCTAAAATGCAGCTTACAGTTTTCCCATTCTAACTAGTTAAATATGTAAATATAGAAACTCCTAGAAACACAGACCTGAAGCACAATATTATTGCCTCCTGAGAATAATTTAACCTAAAATTGTCTCCTGCCTCCTTTGTTTTTCAGTTATGCCAATTATTATATTTTTACAATTTTTACATTTTAGAGTCATCGCCCTTTTCTGTATCAGATTATTTCAGAATTATGCAAAAAAAGGTTTAACAAGGTCTACTGATGAATTAAAAAAAAGCAAAATGGGGGGATTCAAACTTTTTGTCAGCTCAGTTCCTCTTTGTATTAGACTTCATTGATTATGGGGATTTTTTTTTCTTTCCTTATAACCAGCCTATTGTTTTTGTCATTCAGTCCTGTTTATTTATCTTGCACAGCCACTTTAAAAAATTTCAGTAGCCCTTTATTCATTCAGCAGAAATATTTACTTCTTTAAAAGAAAAGTTCTCTTATCCTGCATGCACTGCGTCAAAGCCTCTTTGGTTCTGTTCATTTTTAAGAGATGACATTTCTTGATAATCTTTACATTAAACTGGTTTGTGGTGACATTTTGAAGTACTCATTATCCTGTCTGAAGTCTTGTCAGCATTAGCCTTTAAATTGGCTTCAGCTTTGATATAAAATGGAAGCTAAATATTCAAGTGGGTAACTTTGGTACATGCTGAAAGTATAATAGATATACATAGTCAATTCACTAGAATTCCATGCATATGAAGGACAGTTCTTCAGCCAGAGATTTTTTTCCTATTTTCAAATAACAATCATTGAAATTATGCAAGGATTTTATCCATTAAAAACTTGTACTTCCTCTGGAAAACTCAATTTGTGTTCCATCTTTCAACATAGATTTTTATGTAGGATTTGCACATAATTCTCATTACCTTAGCAAATTAAACTCTGAGGATCATATTCACTTATTTAACAATCTACCAGCCAAATTACTTCGATAACTTCTATAACTCACAACAATGAGATGAAAATATCAAAGTTCCTAGATTATAAAAACCCCATAAAATTGGTTTAATGTGAATACTAAAGGCAGATGGACATTCAAAAGGACTGGCTCTCACCTGCATAAATTGAGCCAGTTGTGTGGAAATGAAAGGGCACTAAAAGTTGTCACGAGTACACTCATTTTTCTGCTATTTTATGCTCTCAGAACTATGTCAGAAGCCTAAACATCTGTCCCAAAAGTAACAGCCACTCTCCATCAGACTTTCTTCTGGTCTTGGTGGAAGTTAGCCACAGCAAGAGCCAGTCCACAGCTGGTCACTCTCTTTTGCCTTCATCTTCCAATTCATTCAGCTCCTGTGAAGAGCAGATGAAGCAACAGAGGACACTGGGAGTTATTCTTCTACCTCCACACTAGGCACACATGCTCTGACCTTTCACCAGGGAAAATAAAAAGATATCCTGGTTTCTCAGAAGGAGAAAACAAACAAGTGAATACACATTCGTGATGGAATATTCTTCAGTAAGATATAAAGTCTACTTTAAACTTAATGTTAGAAAATAAGAATAATAAGAAACTAATTCATAATTTTCAAGATGATAGTTTATGAGAATGACTATATTTGTCAGCAAAGAATACAAAATCTAT
Source organism: Entomyzon cyanotis (assembly GCA_024500445.1). Taxonomy (NCBI): domain Eukaryota; kingdom Metazoa; phylum Chordata; class Aves; order Passeriformes; family Meliphagidae; genus Entomyzon; species Entomyzon cyanotis. The sequence continues at coordinate 64,628,922 of JAKEPQ010001016.1, read as the reverse complement.
GAATAAAATACCTTTGGCAGGGAAAAGTAATAATTCCAGTGTACAAAATATATTTTCATCTAGTGTTTGTTTAATCACAGATTTTGGCTGCAGCAGAAGAAAGCACTGATGACATAATTTGACACTTTTCTTCTCTAATCTTATCTCTGTTGAAATACAGATGATTTGATATTTGGATTTTAACTCAAATGTCCCAAACATGGGATGTTTTATAGCCGTGCATTTTCATTAACTTTGATAGCATTGTTCTCAATTTATGGAGGCATGAGCTAAACCCAAATCTCTTCTAACTTGAATGAATACCAGTAAAAACTTTGAAAACTGCAAATGTCATGATATTCTTTCAGAATATGCATAATTTATTCTGACCCCTAAAAAAGCCCTCCTTTTTAATTCTCTGTCATTGGAACAGAACTTATGTTTCCATCCCTTCCTTCTTCTGCCTTCTCATTTTTTCTTTCCATATAGGGATTGTTCTTCTCCCAGAGGGTGGTTGGGCACTGGCACAGGCTCCCCAGGGAAGTGATCACAGAACCAGCCTGAGAGAGTTCAAGAAGCATGTGGACAATGCTCTCAGGCCCATGGTGTGACTCTTGGAGATGGTGCTGTGCAGGGCCAGGAGTTGGACTTGATGATCTTGATGGGTCCCTTCCAACTCAGCGTATTCTGTGATTCTGTGAATTTCCTCAAAATGCTAACGTCTGTAATTTTACCTTTCTTCCTCCCAGAGGTTGTTACTGCCTCTTCTGAGCCACAGGGCTCCAATTTTTGCATTCTGCTACATCACAGCTGGACCTTGTTTCCTTGCTGCAGTGTAACCCTTCATCAGTCTATCTACTCTTTTTCTGCCAAATCTTAGACTTCTGTGTATATATTTATGCAAACTGGAAGAAGTCTGATATGGTTGGACCATCTTCTTTATTTTAATTACCACAAGGAACAATATAGTACCACTAAAGAAAGCATATCTCTTATCATTCAAAACTAAAAGCCTATTCTGACCATTTTCACAAAACTCCAAAAATTAAATTTTTGCTATATTTCCATTACATTTCTGTGTATTTAGATTCTTTTTCCCCTTACATGAATTTCCAACCAAGGAAGAAGTTCTGGACAATGCATTTTCTTTTAAAGAACATAAATTTTGCTGACAACTGATAATTCACTTTCCCCCCATTTCCTTATCTTTTCACATCATGATATTTCTAGCACTGTCTTCAACACATTCCTCTCACAAGTTCTGTCAGTTTGATTTAAGAAAAGAAGGCTCTGTTCAACTCCATTGCCCAGAATTATACCAATCTCTTTTACACCACAAAATAGAGTCTGTGGTATTCATAAACTCACAGAATGGTTTGGCTTGGAAAGGTCCTCAAAGATCATCTGGTTCCAGGTCTCTGCCATGGGCAGGGACACCTTCCACTAGACCAGGTTTCTCCAAGCCCCATGCAGCCTGGCCTTGAACATTTCCAGGGATGGGGCATCCACAACTTCTCTGACCAACCTGTTCCTATGCCTCACTGCCCTCACAGTAAAAAAGTTCCTCCTAATATCTAATCTGCACCTACCTTCTGATTGCAGCTCTTTTATCTTGTAACAGAGAGCAAGCATTTAGCCGCAAGACTGCAACCAATACACCTCAACATTATGATCCAAGGTATCTGCATGTGAACCCTGTGTTCATGTGATTTTGTGTGAAAGTTCTGCAGTGTTATCCTTCCAATCCCCAAGGCAGGGCAGGAATTTTTTAACAGAAAAGGGGGAAAGAGAAATAAGGCATATCTTATAGATTATTGTGCTCTCTCTTTTTTTTTTCCCTAAGAGTCTAAAAAACCTAATTTTGGACTGTCACAGAACATGCTGTTACAATACTGAATCCCTTTCAAAGTTTTAATTCTTTAGTAGGTGTAAGAATAGAAATAAGGAAAATGCAAATCAAGACAATTCCATAAAGGAAGACAAGAGAGGCCAAGAAGGCAAAATGTCATGGACTGTTCTCATCAGGTCCCATCAGGGCTTCTGACAGCAGTATAGTTCTATTTAAAACCACAAATAATTCACCTTATCAACAGAGATATATTTTTTCTTCTTTAGACCTAGAAAGAAACAAAAAAGTAAATCAAAGAGCAGTCTGAAATTACCTTTTTCTTGAGTATTAGACACGCTATAACACGTTTCTTACTGCTCATATAAACCAATGCCTTGCTCCTATTTAAGCTATTAGATCACCCTCTTAAATCATAACCCCTTCCATTTCAGACACTCATTCCTTTAGAGAGACCAGTAACTTTCTTTTCATTGAATCATGCCTTGAATTTGACTAATGCAAACCTTTCATGGAGACATCTAGCTTTGATTTAAAAATAGCAGGAGATATGCCACTTCCCTTACAGAAACTCCCCAAGCTTAATCACTGTCATTGTTTGAAATTCTGGCTCTTGCTTTCAGCTGTCAGCTGCTAAATAAGGCAGGCATTCAGGATGGTAGTCAGTGTACCCCAGGGAGGTAGTCTCTCTCTGGGCTCTGTCTCCAGGGAGAGGACCCTCATGGGACTAATTCAGAGCACCAGAAGTTTACCTTCTGCTCTTATTGGCCTCATGACCATATTATCTTTCTGTACAGATGGGATAAAAAAGCCTCTAGAAGAAAGGTCCAGGGCTGGGACTTGTTCTAATTTCACACCCATACATTTTGGCATGGAGGTACATGTGCTGTGTAATCAGGCTGCCTTTAAGTTCCCTTTTTAATGAGACAAACAGTTGAACTTCTTAAGCACAACTGCTCTCTCACCAATCCAGGAACTATTTATTTGGATTTTCATTGGAATTTCTAATTTAGTTGTTACAGGAAGCATATACCCATCTTATTGGGTTATCTCATTATTTCATTTAAATGAGGACTCAGCACATTTGTACAAAGAGGCAACTCTGTTCTTCATATTGGATTCCTATTTGCAATCTCCTTATCTAAACATTCCAGAGACCCAAAGGCCAAATTGCTTGTTTAGGTGCTATTTTTTTTCCCAGCAGTACAGTGAGGTCAAAATTACTTTCTTCCTCTGGGGAACACTGAATTTCCTTCAGAGAGGGAAGGCACAGTCAGAGGTGACCTCATGAAATCACTTACTTTGAGGCCAAAGGCATTGTATGAGCCTACATCACAAATCTATGTTTTAAAAAATATTCCTCAGTCTTATATCGCTTGCTTGCCTGCTGTAATGTCTAACTCATCTCCCGGTTGAGATTTTCCCCATATCAAATCTGCACATTCACTGAGGTAAATTCTTACAACTATTTCTTGTTTCACTTTTGCTGCACATTGAGAACAATGCAACACTTTCTCCTTTTTACCCTCCATTAGCTTTATCTTTTCCAAACTAAACTGGTTTTCTTTCTTAGTTTTTCCCTTTCCTAACTTCCACCCTTTGGATGGCTGTCTAACCTGATTTCCCTCCTGTTGTTGCCCTTCTCCCACGTGTGAACCCATCTGCCAAAGCAGAGTGCCCAGAGGTGCACACAGTGCTCTGCATAAAGCCTCTCTGCTGCCAGGTACACATGGATGGGAACGACTCCATCATGCAGTTTATGTCGCTGTTATTATATCCTGGACTGACATATGCCTTTTTTTGGTGGCTTTTGTTTTTGCTTTTTGCAGCAGCATTATATTTCTGACTCTTACTCAATTTGTGGCAATTATTATTCCCAGACCCTTTACTGCAGTAATGCTGCTGAGACAATGAGTCCCAATTTTGCCTTTATGCATTCCATTTCTCTGTTCTTAAACGAAGCACTTTGCCATCGTCTGCACTACTTTATGCTTGTTGATATCAAACCATCTGTCTAATTTAGCACAGACTTTCAAATTTGCATCCTGTCTTTCAGTACTTGTGAGGCAGGAAGCCATCCATAAATTTACAAATCAGTTCTAATGAGAGGTCAAAGTCATTAACAAAACTATTCAATAATACCACACCAAGACAGACCTCCCTGGTACTTACTGGAAATGTTCTTTTTCTCTGACAGTGAACAGCTGGTAAACAGCCTCTTATTATGGTGCAAAATGTCCTTTTTCTTATGTGCTTTTCAGGCAATCACCCATTTACATTCAACAGAGATTTCATCATACAGATCTAGATAAGAAACAGAAAGGAATAAGGTACCATAAATATAGTAGCAAGATAAGAGTAGAATATTTACAACATGTAGCAGCTCATGGTTGGTTTTATTTTATTACAGAAGTGCAGTTTCTGTGATAAAAGCAATGAAAATGTATGAAGGCAATTATAGAAGGAGTAAGCTTGTTTTCCAGTTGCTACTATATGATGGGGAAAACAGCATTGCTGTAGAAAGAAAATGAATAGGTTATTAAAGTTACCCATATTGTAGCTGTACAGGAATTATCTGCAATTTCCATTTTTTATCAAATGTTTGGAATATAATCAGTTCCACTCTCATCTTGTTCTTGTTTGCTTTATTGGCTGTCAGAGCACTAAGAATTTCAAAAACTAGTTTTTCCAAAGCATACACATATCTGCAGAGCGAATGGAAATGACATTACAGCTAACATTGTTTCTTTCTGGCTAACACTATTCTTCTGCCTCACCGTGCAAAATCAGTAAAAATAAATGCAACATTGCAGCAATAATGGACCCTCTTTTCCTAAACAGAAAAAAAATATGGTTAGTTTAGCTTTCTTCTGAAAAGATCCAGAATTGTATTATAAATAAAAGTCTAAAACATTGCTGTAATCGATTTTATAGTTGATTAGAGGAAATCATAATGGTCATAATGAAGTCATAACCCAGGCCTTGGTTTGTTTAAACGCATTTTTGTGCAACTCATGTTTGGAAATGAAGAACCATTCCAGTAGTAATTTCATTTTTCAGTTTTTCTGGAGGAGTAGTGAGTGAAACACACATTAAAAGTTCTGAAATATGATTTAACAAAACATGACTTGCACAGCTTTCCACTGGCATAGGGTTTTCCCGTTAGTGTGTGCAGTCGTGTTTTGGGAAAGAGGTATCTGATGAAAACCCTGAGCAAACCTGCTTGAAACACTGTTCTAGTTTACCAAATTGTCTAAATCATTGTCTTTCCAGATTTTCATTTTAACTGCAAAGAAAATTGCTTTTTATAAATTTATGTCTTTAGTTTACATTTCATAAATAAATGTCTTAGCATTGCCAAATATTATCCATGTCATCCCCAGTTTGTCCTGTGCATATGCACACAGACTTCTAAATAATTGTCTAAATGCAACTATATACACTGGTGTGATATAAGTGGTTTTATATTTGTACACATATAAAGTATAATAATATAATTAACAGCGTGTGTGTGTGTGTTTTTGTGTGTTTGGAAATAGTGACTTAGACTAAGAGCAAGGCAAGAACTACAAGGCTGGCCTGTTTGTTTTGCAGTGAGTCAGAAAAAGGAGCAGTATTCAGAACAGCTGAAAGGGTAAAGAATTTGGAGACAGAAATTAGGTCTATGACCAACTTTATGAATTCAAAGGTATCAACAGAAACTGCATGCAATCAATGAAGGATAAGATCCTGAGGAACAGATAAAGTCCATTACACCTGCTTTAGAGCAGTTTTTGGAAAAAAATAGGATCAATGAAACAAAGGATATTTTTGTCTGAGGAGATGCTTAGTTTTGGTTTTAGAAAATGAAACAGCAAACAAAAACATCTTAGGCCTGTGCTATCAATGTGGAGATGAGATATCATAAATCTGCTATCTGATAAACTAGCATAATTATGGTTACTACTTTATATATTGCTGCTATATATTAATATCTTATCAGGTTTTAAAAATACACATAGTAGTCAACTAGAAATGATCTTCTTTGATTGATATTCTAGTTTGAAAAACAAAGGGAAATAACTCTGACATCAGTATGGTCTTAAGAACATTTAATGTGAAACTGAACTGAGTATTTGCTCCCAGAAAAAGGTTTTTTAAAAAAAGAATTTGATATCCATGTAATAACAATAATAATCATTATAATTATTATAACAATCATAGCCTGCTTAGCTTTAATGAAACATATTTTATGAATTCATTTCAGTTAGTTGCCCAGATCAGCTTCAATATCAAAGCATAATTATAGTATATGCCAGGTAAATGCCATTCTCTGAAATTAATTACCATGGAGATGGCCTCATTATAATCTCTGATAAAGAGTTCATTTATTTTTTAAGAGCTATGTGTTTCCATTAAATGTGAATCAAGAAGACCTTGAAGTAAATAATTAAAAGGTGAGGTGTCCTTTTACAGAGATCTTTAAGGAAAATGGAATAAAAGTCTACCTAAAGTGAAATGACAGATTTTCTCTACTAATCAAATCCCAGTTTTGACAATTGGATTATGCCACCCTCCCCATGCAGAGAAATAACTTTATTGGCTTCTCTCATTTCCATACTAAGGGCTGATCAGTACAGACTCTTTTCTCAGTGTCCCTTTTGTAAAAAGTTGACGATCAGAGCCTTAACAATTGGATTTCTCTGAAGTGCAGGTTAGATTTGATGAAAATACAGAGAAGAAAACTCCTGGTTAAAGCCCTTACTGCCTCCACTGACAAAAATAACAGAAAAGGTCTCTATTACTGAATATCAGTTTTTGTTAGTTGTCATCTGAATTTAATGAGAGCTGTAGCTCAAATATATTCTGTCTCATGTAGGCATCCAGCCAATGCCTAAATATTAGTTCCTTAGTAAAACAATATTTCTGAAGGCAATTTAGTGGAGCCAGTGGGGTAAAAAGGTCTTCAGAAGAGCATCTTTACCTGAATTTAAAAGCACATGACCTCCCTTAGGAAGTGCTCAGGTACAGTTTCCTCTCCACCTCTGCTGTCAGCACAGGAATGTGTGTGCTTGCACCAGAGGAATTGTTTTCTATAGGCACTTATAGTGTAGACATGTCAGTGGTATCACCGGGGAGGAAGTGCCATCATCAAGACTCTTCATGACAAGTGGCTTCTAGAGTGTCACTGCACTGGCCTGGTAAAGAATTCAGGTGGAAAAAAAAGCCACACATCTCCAAACATTTCCACAGAACTCTAGTGTGGCCATTAAATTAGTCCCTAATCATATTCACACCATTCTGTCATATTACCTAGTACTCCAGAGTTCCGTGAAAAAAAGAAATATCAAGTCCCATAGCAGGTAATTTCTTCAGCAATGTGTGGCTTACAAAATCTGAGGTCTTATGTCTGGGCTTTTTTTTTTTTCAGGAAAGTAAGGCACCTAGAAATGCAAGTAGAATGTTTTCAGAAGAACCTACCATTACAGACCTTTCTGAAAACTGTATTTACATATGTGAGCACGTGGCTTGTTTTTCAGTCCACATGAAATCTGTTTGCTTAATAAAGAGAGCTGGTGAGAGCAATTAAGTGCCTATTCACTGACTGTAGGATTATAGAATCCTGGAATAACTCAGGCTGAAAGGGACCTTAGGAGGTTGCTAATGCAACTTTCATCTGTGATCAGATCGAGCTGCTCAGTGGTTTTATATGACTGATTTCTGGGCATTTCTGGAGACTTCACAGCCTCTCTGGCTGACCATCTCCATGAGGCAGAAAAACCTTCTCAGCTTGATGTAGTATATTCTGAACATCAACTCAGTGAGCTTGTGCACACTGCCTCTTGTTGGCCCTTGCTCCAGTGCAGAGTGCCTGCCTTCATCTTCTCTGAAAGGTACTGGAGGGCTCCTAAGTCCCCCCAAATCACTTTTCTTGAGGATGAATGAGCCCAGCTCCTTCATCCTCTCCTTGTAGAACAAATGCTCCAGCCCTTAACCATCGTGATCCCTTGCTGAGCTCCCTTGAGTTTGGGTCTTTCTTGTATTGGGCTCCCAAAAATGGATGGATTGTAAAGGTGTATAATTTCAAAAATTTCTGTCTGAAGTCAACTTTTTCTGCCACAGAGCAAACCAGTATTTCCCAGTTATTTGCTTACAACACTAGAGGTGGCCTACATGGCACAAATAAGTCTATGCCTAAAATGCCATTATACCTATTTCTAATTAAATCAGTATTGCACAAGTCAGTTTGTAGGAAAAGACACTGTGTTCCCCAGCCACGGGTGAATTTCAGCTGCATTCAGAGCACTATCTGTGACTTAAAAGCCTTCAGTACAAAAATGTTCACCACAAAGCTGGGCATTGAGAGAAACAACTAAACATAATTCAGAGCAAGGGTGGCAAGCTAAACTCATTCAAAGTCCTGTTTCCTCTTAACCCGAAATAGAGTGGCAAAGAAAAGAAGGCTGAGCACCTGGGAAGTGCTGCCTGTGGTTGAATTGCACTGTACATGTAACTGGTGATTTGGGCAAACATTCAGTCAGAAGTAACTCAGATGAATATATGTTTTAAAGGTGACTAAAATCTCTGGAGTTCATCCAAATTATAAAGGACAAAGTTAGTACACAAAATTACTTTCATTTACAAGTGGCACACTGTATTCTGTTCTCTGAATGAAAAATTCTCAGCACTTGGGATTCTGAGCAAGCTGTTAACTTGTTTTTCACCCTAATTAAGTGCAGACCATACCACACTTTTTCTTAGTCCAGCATGGACTGACAGAACTTCTGTAGACAGATTGCTACACTTACTGTACAGCATGAGCATACTCACTTTTCCTACTGCCAAAAAAAATAATTGAAACAGGACAATATAAAAAAGAAATAAACTTAGAGATAGGCTAAATGGGATTAATAATGCCCTAAAACCATAAATTGCTACTCTAGAGTAAACAGATATGCTCTGCCCAATTCTTGGGGCTCCCTAGGTAGACAAGATTTTCCTATTGTGCCCCAAGTTTCATAAATAGCAGAGCTGTGGTCTCCATTCCTCTCTGAGCCCTCTGAAAACATCCTTGGACTTAGGAAATAAGGAAGACTGTACAAAGACAGTGGCCAACCAATCTGATGCTAAAAAAGAAGAAGAAAAAAAGGTTGGAAACATCTTCGTTCCTCAACAACTTTAAAAAATGTATCACTTTATTCTCATACATTTTAGTTTTAGGTTTTCCAGGAAGGCTATTTTATTCTTTCAGAAAAGTTAAGAGATTAGTAAAATTATTGGCAAAGCAGAAACAAGATATGACTTAAGGCACAGTAAGAACATTATAAGTGTTTTATCAACATTTTTCATGTATTCCTTTCTCTGAGAAACCATGTAGATTCAATGCCTGGAAGTAAACAAACAGAAACCTATGTAGAAATTAGAATTGCTAATGTTGAATATGTATTGGGTACCTGCTTTTTGAGAGTAGAATTTAGGCATTTAAGAGTATCTTTTAAAAAGATATTACAGGCTTGAGAAAAGCATGGCAATAGATATACATTTTAGAGGTCCTAGGGACACATCTACTATCTCTGAATTTTGAGCACTGCAGTCAAATGTTACTATTACTTAGACACGATCAACTGCTCCGTTAGTGGTGTTGCGCTATTTACTTGGTAGAAAAAAAGATCTCATGATCCCTCTAATTTGCTAAAAGGCCTGAAAAAGTATCTGCTGCAGCTCACCAAGGAGGCACAAAGTATTATTTCAGGAGAGATGTGGAGGAACTGCTGTTGAGAAAAATAAAGGAATATATTATCCACTACTAAGGCATTTGTAGTGATTTCAGAGACAAAAGAGATAATCAAAAGTTCATTCAGATATGGGACATTTAAAAATCATTGCATAATTAGCCGCAGTCCATTGATTTTTTTTATTAAAAAGATTGTCTGTAAATTCTGTTTCTTTAACATCTATGTGGTAAGAGACTGTTCACTCATAAAACCAGTTTCTGCTGAAATTTTTCATATCAGATGATCTGAAAGAACAAAAAAATCTTTAATTCTATCATTTTCTGTAAGGAGATGGTTCCTGTTTCAGTTTGTAGTTTTGGAACTATATTATACAGTGAAAATAGTTGTTTGTTTGGGGTTTTTTAACTAATTTATTCTCATTTAGAGGAATAAAACCAACATTTCCCTGATGTTCATTTGAAAAACTATCATAAACAGCCCCTTTTGATTGTGAATAGATGGGAAACTGAAACAGTTTTAAGAGGAAAGAGAGTGCACAAAGTTAATAAATCAACTGTATCAATGAGTTTGCTGGTAATGTCATAGTACCACCAGACAGAAATGCTCTCAAATAGCTTTTAAGTACCCACAGGAGAAATAAAGCTCCTGTATTTGAAGCAAACTGGCACTGAATCTCTGGGAAAATGTGCACTAGAAAAAGCAAAAGGAACTCTTAGGTGATGAAAAAAAGTAACATTGAGAGGTGAAGAAATGCATGGGATTGGAACTTCTGCCTTTCACCAGCCCTTGAGCACAAACCTACTATGCATGTGTAACGTGTATGTACGTGACTGTGTGCCAGAGCATGTACACTGGCAGAGGTGAATGGGACACACAACTTTGGTGTTGCAAAGGATGTCAAAGGTCCTAGATGAATTGAGGGGGGGAAAGTATATTTTTTGGCTTAATTGAATTAAAGCACCCTACTGCAACATTGCAAAACTACAATTTGTACCAGAGGCAGTGACTTTGCACATCAGATGTAGCTTGCTTTACAAAATGAGTTTATTTACAATTATATCTGTCTTTGACAATATTAGAGCGCCAGTCTCCAACATGTCTTTATTGTAGAATTAACCTTTCATACAGGGTAGTTGAATAAATACCACACTGTTTACTTCATTCATTTACCTTGTACACGTTTCATGCAGGCACTTCTGTAATACTAATATGTAAAACACACGTATTTCCAACCACTGATTTTTGAAAAATCATGAAACAGTACCCTGCAGCATTCCATGAAAACACAAAGATTATGCTCTATCAGGTGTCCCGTGCTAGCTAAGAACTACCAGTGACATGACAAGAAAACTTTTGTTCCCTTCAGTTTCACCAAGGTTTGAACTCTGACCATATGAAAACCTTTCTCTTGCAAATTTACACTTGCAAGGGTCCTGTGACATCACAGCTGTAGAACTGATAATGTGTAGAGAGCTCGCTGAAATAGGTTGGCTGAAGTGAAGCACAGTCCTTTTTAATTTAAAACTTGAAAAATTTTGGCTTATTACCTGGATATACTTGGAAGGGACAAATCTGTTCTCCTACTATTCTCATAAAAATCCTCTTTGCCAAGTTGCCTACAAAACTCTCATCCATGTGCTCTGGTCTCTGCAGCTCGTCATTTATAGTACTCCAGCTTTAACCGTGTGGCTTTACTGGTTTTGTTTGCTGCACAAATTGCAGCTTTCATCATTGCTTATGCAAAACATCGAAGGTTAGGATTGATCTTGTCTTAAATTTAGTGAGGTCATGACTAGAATAAAGCATGCCATCTATCTAACTTTTTGTAAAGCATCTCCCTACCCTTCTGCCCCCAGGATCAAAGAGTTGTAGGTGATAGTGACTGTTCCCCTTGCTAAAAGTTCTGATGCACAGAGTCTGTGCTGAGCCAAGGTGAGCCCTCCTCCATGTCTTCACTCAGCTGATGGATGCTGATAATAGAAGTACTTTTGATCCCCTGTCAGTACTAGAAACACTACAAAGTGAACAGGAAAGGGAGAAACTGAATTAACACTCAGGTGGGTGAGAAATGGATTTCGGGCTCTACTTCGGAGATTGTTCTGTTCAAGAGAAAAATGTGGGATGTGGCATATGTCACAGTGGTTTTTTTCATCACTGCACAGTATCTGAACATCTCGAAAACACAGTAAAATAAAATTATTTTGACACAGACTGTGCAGAACTTTGTTAAATGCTTGCTATGACCTTCTAGAGGTCATAGAAAATATGTCTGGAATGGGACCTTGGAGGAATTGCCTAAGCAGCTCATCACTACAACCCATTTAACTGCAATTAAAACATTTTGGACATCTGCTCAAAGGTGGTTGATCATGCTGATAAATCTTTGTTTTGTTGTATTGTCACTCGTTTAAACCTGATCCTGCTGAGAAAAATCAGTTGTTTTGTTAGCCTGAGAGTATGTTGTTTCTTTTGTTGTTGCTGTTGTTGTTTGCATTAAGCTTTTATTTCTAAGTAATTTTTATGATTGCAAGACAAACCATTAAAACTGAAAAACAATAACAAAGAGCACATAAAGTCCTGTTTGATTTTTGCCTTTTTTTTTTTCATTTTGTTTTGAAACCTTTTCAGTGCAATTATCAAAAGCATTAGATGCTAATGCCAGGCTTTGTTTCTTTGTTTACTTTTACATTTTTATTTTCAGGGACTGTCTTCATTCTAATATCATTTCATCCAGTTTTAGGGTTCACTAAATTAGTAAATGCATTGCAGAAGGAAAAAACATTTCTGTGGGGAACTGGTGTTCCATCTTGGAAAAGGGCTTGCTGTCAACAACTTCCTATCCATCTTGGAGAGAGATATGATGTTCATGTAATTAACACTGCAAATGAACCAGGAAGTCATCAGTCAGTGATATCTCTCCAAAACATGCAATATCCACTGAGGACACCTCTACAGAGGAAAATCATTGAGCCATATAGTTCGGTCAGAAAATACATTAATTTATGTAAATATGAGCTTTTTCTCTGTATGCATGGAGTTTTAGTGGTAGCAATATCACACACCCTGTTCTCCCAGACTTGATATGTTGAGCCAGATGGTACATGCACATTCCAACACGATTAAAAAATTCCTATAAAATGAATTTTCCACATAACTTATTGAGGTATCACTGCTATTCCCCTGTGAAATTGTTCTTACCAGTTTCTGCAGGTCCCAATGAAATATTAAGATTAATTTTAAAAAAATCTTTTCGCTATAGATACCGTTTTCAAGCCTTTAAATCCTTAAACCAAAAGAGAAGCTGCTATCATCCAACAGCAGTTGCTGACAATGGAAAGACTCCACCAAACAGAGAATTTCTGAGCATTGTTCTCTACAGGAATTTATCCATATACATCTCTATATGTATCTTTATTTCAGTTGTTGGAAGAATTAAAAAAGAATTCAAGTTAGCCTCAAACCTTCCAAATCAGAATATTCTGTGATTCTGTGGCAACAAAACAAACAAAAAAATAAAACACTTAAGATCAAATAAACTTTTGTGCATAGTCTGTGCTTTAATCTTTTTAGATATTTTCAATAAAGAATTGTACTCACAGAGAGCTGACATCATAAAATTCTTTCAATCTTCCTTCAAGAGAACAGAAAAAGTTGGAAACGGGTCTCCAGTCTCAGCAAAAAGGATAATATACTGTGCTACCAGTGAAAGGAAGCAAGAACAGCAGCATGGTCCCTTGAATTTTTGAGAATTGTATCCTTGTTCCTGAACATTTATATTTTGCTATGTTTATTCTTCATCCTGAGTTAATGCATGTCTTTGACCAGAAAAATAAATAAAAAATGTTCATTAGATAAAAGAAAAATTTCTGTAACCACTTTGGGGTTCACTCTTCTAATTCAATAGGATAAAAATTACTTTCAAAATTGTTTTCAGGGCACAATTTCTATTGAAAGACAGTTTTATTAATTGTTTTGAAGACTATTTTGAGGAAAAAAAAGTCCAATGCATCCAATTTCAGATGGTAGTGTCCTGGATTTCTGCATCATGTGCTCCTGTGTTTTGATTTAGGCTGGTTCTTAAAACAAGTAAGACAACAAGAATGCATTTTATCTATTGATTTTGTGCTTTTCATCTTTGCAGTTCTTGAGGTCTTCAAGAAGTTTCCAGTATCTCATTTCAGAGTTTCTATTTCAAATAGCATTTTTTGCTGTTAGTAATTAATGCTAAGTTATAATTTGCTTGGATACATGAATACCCATTTATTGCTTTATCTTTATTAAAAGGAGATAGTAACTCTGGTCAAAGAGCTTTCTTTGGTGGTGGTGCTGTCCTTTGCCAGGTTTCCCTCCCTTGCACATGAGCCATTCGTTGGCTGACTCCTCTCCTAGGAAGAGCTGCAGGGTATCTTTTTCATCATCCTGTTCCCGGCCAGCAGAACAGCTGAGTCCTGTGGCTTGGACAGATGCCATTTTCCTGCAATTGCCCCCCTGAAGTTTGTTGTGCTGTTTCTCATCTGCACTGCTTTCAAGCTTGTTTTTCCCATTGCAGCCTATTAAATCAGACTACATTCACTCCAGAAAGTTTGTAAACCAATACTCTGTTCACTCCTCTGAAAAGGTCAAGAGCAGGGTCTCTATGATCACTACAGCTCTGTGTTCTAAGATGCTGCCATATTTGAGTCTGTCACGTGTAGACAGACAACTACTTCAGCAATTTTAGTACTTAATGCCTTAATACTTATTGGTTGCTTGAAATAATTATTTATTTAGAACATTTAAACTGATTTACACTATTATTTTGTATAGACATCAAAAACAAATGTTGGGCTTTGAGACATCTTTTTATTTACAGAGACATGATGCACAGTGATGAAACAATCTCTTGAACAGCAAAATGTCGCCAAATTAGCAGAAGAGCTTGTTTTCATTTTTAACAGTTAGAAATAAATAACAAAAGAAATTCATTAAATGAGCTGGTACTTTTGTAGATGAAGATATTTTGCGTGCTGGACTAAATAAAAGGCAGATGTCTTCATAATTCTTTTGATAATGATCCAATTTTATCAATGTGCCATTGGAAATATAAAACTGCTTTCAGAAATAAAGCCAAGGGTCTTCACCTCTTACAGATCTAATCACTTCACAATTAAAACTGTTGATGTGTTAAGCTTTGTTTCTTTGTTTGCTTTTACATCTTTATTTTCAGGGAGCATCTTCATTCTAATATCATTTCACCCAGTTTTAGGGTTCAGTGAGCACATTATCTTGCACAGGTTTGTGCAGCAATGCCTTTCTTTCTTTTCCTAAATGATATCACTCAGTTTCCCAGATCATGGTGGAAACTCTTATGACTCTCTATGAAAACTCTTTCTGTTCTTGTATTATTTCTTTTTTTTTTTTTTAATTTGGATTGCTTCTGCATCCTTTGTAATTTTTCTGTTTTCTTAGGAAAGGATCAGTAGCACAGTAATCTGAGGTACATGGCTTTGCTGCTTCTGAAGGTAAACCCCCTCTTCAAACCAAAGAGAGGCAGAGAAAGACTCAAACCCCATGCCTCAGATAACTAACTCTTAGCTTGCTCCTCTGTATCTTGCTTTGGTGTGGTTCAGAGGAAGGTTCACTCACTCCTAAGTTTACAAGATTCATAAGCAGTTTCTCCAAGGCTGGACTTGTTTTCACTCCCTCTGTCTTACACAGCCTCCCCAGCCCTATCTCCAAAGGCTTTGGATGGGACTACCTAGTCTTCTTTATTGAGAGGAGCAAATCCATGCTGTCTGGCTCCAGAGTCAGTGAGCAATGCCTGTGCCTCATTTGCTGACACTGCACAGAAACAGTCTCAGGGTAAAGGCTGCAGCCACCCTGGTTTGCTCTTCCAGTGCTTCAGTGGACACCAGTAACTGGAAGGACTGTTTATGCAACTCTGACTTGCATATATTTACTTTATAGAGATTATAAATGACCTGCAATGCAGTCAATGTGTCTATTTGCACAAATGAGTACAGTTCAGCAACAGCTACAGAATTACAGCACAGATCTGAAAAAAGCAACAGCTCATATTCATTGGTGGAGAAAAGGTAAAGGCCTTTGAAACAATATTGGCAGGAGCAATTTTACTGACAGAGTAAGAAAGCAATCAAAATATTGCAAATTCTATTCAAATTTTAATGAAAACTATCCTGTGAGGACATTCCCAAGTAGTAAAATTTAAATAAATTTTTATATTAAATTTATATAAAACCTTAGCTGAAACTTGCATTAAAAACTGAGCAAAACTTTCTACTTTTTAAAGCAAATCTCTCTAGGTTACATGATTTATTCACCTAGTCGTAGTACAAAATCCACGCTACAAAAGTGTGATTGCAGGCTTTTGTCTGCTAAAACATTGGTGGTTGCCACAGTAATAAGTCAAAATGTGATTAATGACTTCTTCTTTCCTATGAATTTAATCTTTTCTGCACTCTCTGTTCAAAAGGAAACAAATTCAAGGGCTTATATGTGTGGTTTTGGCAAACTCACAGTAGTGTAGATGCCAGAAAAAGACATTTCCTTGTTTTTAATCACCTTCAACATGGTCTCTGAAAGATAGTCTGATGAAATTATGAATCATTGCTATAAATTAATGTCAAGATAGTTCTCTTCATGCATTAAATAAGCTTATCGATCTTCAAAAATATTTCCCTTGAAATATCTCTAATATTTAGAGAAAAACATTGTAATATTTGCTTTGGTCAATTGCCCTAATTATGGAAAAATCTCTATGTTTTGTAGCTTATTCCAAATACTGAACATGCAGGATAAACCTTTTACCATCATTATAGCCCTTGCATTTCTAGACTGCAAGTAGATACATTCCCTTTGACTGTGGGTAGACACTCCATGGGCTACAGAAGTCTTCAATTTTTCCTCCTCTGGGGAAAATGCAGAAAATCCTGACTATGAGTGCTGCAGTGGCACAGTTGTTAAGAATAGGGCATAATTATGGAATAGTGAAAAATTTCATTACATATAGAGAGAAGTTTTTCAAATAGTAGATTCTTCATTTAGCATTCTGAATGGGGAGCTGGATTTTATGTGAAGCAGTGACAGAAATAAAAAGAGCTCCCAACAGCCGTGAGACAAAAGTTAGAACTAATTCAAACATGAGCAACAAACAAAACTTGCCAGCTTGTTTCCTATGTATCACTTCACTACATTGTATTTTACACACTTCATTATATAGTATGCATTTCCATTTCTACTCAGCCCAGTTTGTCCACTGGAGCAAGAGTTGAAATACACAGAGAGGACAGAACTGCTAATGATCACAGAATATTCTGAATTTGAGGGGACTGACAAGGATCACTAGTCCAGCTGTTAAGTGAACAGCCCATAAGGGGATTGAACCCTCAACCTTGGCATTATTAGCACCATGCTCGGACCAGCTGAACTCATCTCAGGCTTTGTAGAGCCTCCATGTAGATTAGATGTCTGAGATGTACCTAACTTTCTGTACTGAGAAAACTTTTTGCACTTTTAAGTGGTTCAGCTAGCAAAAAATAACGTGGCATAATCAATTGGCATATTTTAACACTGATGTACTAGGACTTGCTATGATATATTAGTCAGCCTTGTAAAAATCTTTTAAATATATCTTTTAGTATTTTAGGCTTTTTATTTTTTTTATATGACACTCATGCAAAGATTATTGAACTGAAGGTTTCTTTATACTAAGCGGAGACAGAGCTTTATACATGCCTGAGCTGTAGCTTCTGAAGTAAGACTACTGTTCTGAAAAGCTTTATTCATGCAGAAACTACTTAGTGGTTGTATTTCCTTTTTTTTTCTTTAAAATGCAGAAGGGAGCCGGCCTGATTAGATGACCATAACAGTTTAATAAGCACTTAAAACAGCCTTTCTAACATTATCTCTTCTTATTCCATGGATTATGACTGTTAGGGCAAAAATTACTCAGTGAGATTTCCTTTATTTAATGTTAACATTTTTAGGAGGCTTCATCTACTGCAACCAGTTACCGCATTTGTAAGATGGAATGCTGACTTATGAAAAACATAAAAAGATTATGACTCAATCTTGCTGAGGGCAAGGCTGGCCGCTGAGATCTCTGCCTGGGAAAGGTGGATTTGAGCAACCTCAGGAATGATGAAGTGGATGCCAACTCAAGTCAGTGATCCGAACATCACACTAATGAACTGCTGGTAAAGCAAACTAGCCAACACTCTCACCAGCACACAGATCTTCTTTGAACTCCTGATTTTGGGTTTGAGAGGAAAACAGGGCCTGTGTTGTGTTTGGGCAGTGGCTGAGGTTGTTCAGAGACATTGCACAATCTTTTCAACCAGGAAAGGCAGAAAACTTCCTGGGCTGCAGACTGTGCCATGCACAGGAGTAGAATTGCTAAAGGGCATGGAATATAAGGAGATGATTTATGACACTAACATGGCTTAACAAAGGGCAAATTGTGCTTGGAGAATTTGATGGCTGCCTAAAACTGGAGCTTGGCATTGGTAGATAAAGGAAGAGCACCTCTCCTATGGAGACAAACTGAAAAACTTGGGGTTGTTCAGCCTGGAGAAGAGAAGGCTCTGGGAACACCTTCTGCTGGCTTTCCAGTACGTAAAAGGGGCCTAGAGGAGAGCTGGAGAGGGACTTTTGGCAAGGCAATGTAGTGATAGGACAAGGCGGAGTAGGTTTGAACCTCACTTAGGGCGAGTAGGCTTGGATTAGACATTCTTCACCATGAGGTGGTGAGGCACCGGCACAGGTTTCCCAGAGGAGCTGAGGATAGCCCATCCCTGAAAGTTTTCAAGGCCAGGCTGCATGGGGCTTTGAGCAGCCTGGTCTAGTGGAAGGTATCCCTGCCCATGGCAGCAGTTTGGAATTAGATTATCTTTAAAGTCCCTTCCAACCCAAACCATTCCATGAATCTGCAACTTAATTAAATTAGTTTGGAGGAATTTCATAAAATATAAATATTTATATACTGACATACAGTGTAAAGTCCAAATTTTGGGTGTACATAATTTTGTCCTGCTTTGATCTCACAGATATGTCCAAATATTTGGCTTTTCCTGCATTTTGGAAACTGGAAAGATAATGCAGCTCAGTAAAGAAATAATTAAAAAAACCTATATATGTATCACTTTAAGATTTAGGCTTTACTCACTGACTTAGATTCATGGAAAGTGCATCTGCTTTTTCATTTCAAAGTACAGGTTGCACATTAGATTTAAAACAGCAATCCACGAATACATGTCTTATTTGAAGGGGAGTTTAGTAAAAGGTACTTGACAATGGCGAAGGCACACAAGTTGCCATCAGTTAAAAAAGATTGAATGCATAATCAGCTGTCATTGAAGCAAGTATATTGAAGTGCCTTGTTGAGAGGCACTCCAGCTTCTCCTGCCTGGGATAATACTCATCCTACAAGTGTTAACATCCCTCTAGGTGTAGGACTCAGCTGTGCACTACACACCACCTTCTCTACCTTTCCTTATGAAGGAAAACAAGTTATGAGCCTCAAGAGAGAACCAGAAGTCACTTTGAGGAAGAGAAAGTTTGGACAGACAAGAGGCAAGAGCCCCAGACCTGCATAGCCTTCACCAAAAAAAAGTCTTGGTCTAGTTTTAAATTCTGAGCTGAAGGTTACCCAGTAGTAAAGATGAATTCATAACTATTTGATCTGAACATGGTACAGAGAAATCAAAGTATTGATCCTAAAACACATTCTTTAAAATTTAATGTTTTCAGCTTTCAGGAGAAACACATATATATATATATATATATATATATAACCTATATATATTTTTTTCCCAAATGCTACTTCCTCAGTACTGGGAATTAGGCATCCTTTAGATTACATATAATGTCTATAGAGAAAAATTTTGTCCTTATTTGTGGCAGCTAGCATATTTTGTGGTTTCCCTAAAAACTACATTCCTTTAAAGGAAACGTTAAAATTAATCCATAATTTAAATTTTATCACTTATAAATTAATCTGTACTTAAGTATTATTTATATATCAGATCACTGGGTAGTATTTGAAAATAAAAAAATGCAATTAGTCATATTCCAGAGTTAAATAGAAATCAAGTGAATTCTGTTATTATTGTGTCAATAATTCATAAGACACATCAGGACATTGCTTCTCTCTGTTAACCTGTGGCTCTTCCAGTTAAAAATGGCTTCAATGAAATTAAGCTATAAAAACTTTACATGGTCAATGTGAGCTTTCTTTCCAGAGTCTTTTTCCAGCCAGATTTTGTACTTGTTCATCAGTGCTTCACTGTTAAATGAAGAAGAACTGAGACTCCTGAAGGAGGAGGGAGACAGCTCTCAATATATGACACAGAATGAATGAAGATGTGCATTACATACATGCCCTCGATGAAAACCCAGGGAATTTGAGTTTTCTCCTGGCCTTGGGCAATATGATATTCTAGAGTGGTTTCTCAGAGGTTCCAAGTTATCAGGCACTGGTGACTCTGTTCATATTTTTGGCCGCTCCGTGACTTAGTTCTGTAATTGTTGTGGTTTTACTAGACAAGTAGGTATAATCTGTACCCAGATAGGGGAAAAAAATACCTGCAGTAAATGAGATTAGTAAGGAAGTTGTGGCTGGTCTGACATAAGCCTTTGAGGTGCTTTTATGCCATCACACAGCAGTTTATTCAGCATGATTCACAATGCCAGAATCACAACACCAAAGTGTGACTTCTGCCATTCAGGGTAAGAAAGTACAAGAAGAAATTTTTTAATGGACACACATAGCAAACCTCGTTACAGCCATGAAATCCCGGCCTAAGTTCTCAAGGACTTCTGAAAAAGATACAATAACAAAACTTCTATATTTCATCTTTTGTGTCATCTGAAGGATTTTCAATATTAAATAGAATTGGAAAAGCATAGAAAAGTGAATTAAAAAAAAAAACCCACAATGTAAGAAGAAACCTGGGAAATCTTTTATAAACCTCTATACATTTTCAGAGAAGAGCATCAAGGGAAGAGAACATAATGTAACCAAGTTTCACAGCAACAATAGTAAATCCAATAGCTGACCTAACAAAAAGACATGTCCTGTAAATGTTGATGACATCTGAATGCAACCATATTAAAAAATGTCTCAAAAAATATTTTGAATGCAGCCAGTGTGCACTAGAAAAATTTTCTTACTCCTCTTCAAGTCAGGAAAGTGACAGCAACTGATAGATGGATTTTTTATTAAGGGATTTGCTGACTTTCTATAAGAATGTCTCTAGGACAAACTTTTTGAAAAAAAGTATATAAGAATGTTAGTGGTCCTGGTACAGTCAAGTGTCTGGGATAGTTCATATATGAAGTAGAAGATGAGACAGTAAAGACAAAATTTTTAATACCATTTAGCATTTTTAAGCAGATCCATTCAGTCACATTTCCTATTTTGCATTAGAACCAGAGACCATAATGGCTTTTTCTGTATTAATATATTACTTGGTACCCAGGAATGCTCCCAGACACTGGTAGATGGTCATCTGCACTGCCAAGTGCCTGAAATGTTCCATGGGTTGATTTTGGCATATAATAATTCCCAGTCATGATACCCTAAAAGAGGGTGCTGCAGGGGACTTTCCCAGAGGGTCTTTTGCACATGGTCACTCTGGTTTTGGAGACTAGGAAAATCAGCAAAAGCTTTACCAACTGGCTGCTGTGCTTGGGATGCACATGCAACTTGCTGGTACAAACAGAGTTGTGTGTCAACCACAGAAAGGTTTTGGGACTGGTTGCCTTGCAGTTTCACTGGTGCAAAACAGAAAAAATCCAGCTGAAGAGGTATTTATATTTAAACTGGTAAAAGTAAGAAGAAAGTGACATCTGAAATTCAAATAATGATACCAAACAATGTTTCAAATTAACTTTGTTTTCCAGCAATCACACATGGTATGTATGTTGTTTGACAGCATCATGAGAGAGAGTAGTGAGAAAAGAAACCAAGTATGCAGATAGTTGATTGTCATTAATGCAATTAACTGGGAAAGAACACAAAATTACATATATAATATATGTTATTGTTGCTGTTATTGCAAATACCACACACATATTCACATATAATAGTTTGTCTCAGAAGAAACACCTCACATTTTTCATTTGAGGAATTCTTGATAGGAAGCTGACTAAATTTAGGGACAAATTATCCCTACAAGTTAATCTAAATACTGTTTAGAAACAGCAAACAAACCAAATGTTAGATAAATAGAACATATAGAAAAATACTGATGGTTCATAAAAGAAGCCATGAGAAGAAAGCAGATAACCTTGGCATGGCCTTATTGTTGTCTTACACAACATGTTAAGCCAGTAGAGCCTGAGAAACTGTTATTCTATATCTGCAGGATCCACTGCAGGAAGGATTTAGCCCTGAAACTTGCTGCATGCTTCCTATGGACTGTGTATGTGAGCTATATATAACCATGACCCACAGAGCTTGCTTGGCAGAGCATTGGACCCAGCTTTCTTGCAAACATATGGGGTTTTATTTTGGAAGACTGTTTTTATCCAAAGTATTTCTGCTAAAGTTAAAATCCAGCTTCTTACTGACTTGGTATTCAGGAAAGCTAGGCTGTGTGCACATACTAAACAAATGTCTCTTGGACTGCTGCCTGTTCTCTGCCCTCAGGAAAAGTGGTCTGGCATACGGCTCAACTATCCACCTCAAAATATGATGCCCACATCTATGCTGCCTATCAAGAAGAGTCTGTGGCCCATGCCATCTCCAGAACTGTGGGCAAACATGGAACTGAAGTCTGGGATTTGCCTGGGAGGGGCTCATTCCCTGTATAACTGCAGCAAGGAGTATGCTAGTAATTAAACCTTGTGAGGGACCTAAGGATGGTGTATGAGCCTGAACTCCACTCCAGTTTAGTTTCCCAGCACAGGTGGACTCCTACTGTCCTCATGACTTTTGAAACATTTAACTCTTGCTGGCTTGCTCCTGCTTACCTTCTTGGACATTAAGAAATGCTTCACCAGCAGACAGGATTTCAATTAGCCTAAGGAAATTTGGTTTTGCTCGGTCTAGAAAAGTAGGCATTTAAAGACAGAACATCACAGCCTTGAGAGGAGTTAGACAATATGTTGGAGTAAACAAGGTTCTTAATAGAAAGAGACATGAAAAGAACAAGTCTCAAAGCAACTGAGTGAATAAGGAAAAATAATTCAGCCTTTCAAAATAACTGCATTTATTTAAGCCTTTTACGTTGATAGCAGCAAAGAAAGTATCAGGCAATTCATTAGTCCTTGATACAGAAAACTATAAGAAAGATGACCCTAGTAGAGTAACTACAGAGCTGTTTTTGAAGAAACAGAATAATTTGGAAATGCCTATAAACATCAGATACCTTCCAAATGACCATAAGAATTTTTGCATATTCAGAGTCAAATCACTGTTCTTAACGGCTGCACAAAATTGGATCTCTGTTAGAGCTCAAATCATATCAAAACTGTATGAACAGCAGGGAAATTATGAACCCAAAGAACAGATGTTCAGAAATAGTTACTGTTTCTTTTTCTTTTGTATCTTTTCACTACTGATTCTATAAAAAACAATACTTGGATGGTTTGACCTGCTTCTGCTTGCATATATGTAACGGTATGCATTTATATACACATGTAACCATCTGAAATTTAGCAGCTATTTATACAAACATGAATCTCTATGTAGTTTCCTGCTCTTGGTAGCACTTGAGAAACCAGAGTAACATAAATTATATCTGTTACATTGATGCCATGATGAGGAGATAACAGAAGAACAGAAGCCTTTAGAAATTTCACCATGAAATATTTTTGACTGTAGATAAATCTCTATTGTTTACTTGGACAACCTCAGAAGTCTAATTTTTTACAACAAAATTTTCAACCTTATGGTGTTCTGATTTTTAGATTCAAACACATAAGCAATATTTTTTATAATGTTTACTTAAAATAGTCCAAAAATTATCTGCTGTAATAAAAGGAACACCAGTTCTGTAGGCTAGCCATAGTGAAAAACTTTTGGCAGAAAGCCATTCTGTAAAACTTTCTAGAAATTTAAAGAGCCCATTTCCCTCCCTAATTTTTAGTAAATCTTTATTTTTTCAACTATAAATGAAAAATGAAAATATAAAAGATATTCCTAATTCAAATAGATTTTGGAATATTTTTTCAACTATTGGAACAGTTAAATGACCACGGTTTTTCCTTCAATCATCAAGCAACAAGAACAACAGAGCTAAAATTATAATATTAAGGAGACACATGAAGTACTCGTATGCCTAGTGAAAACAATATTTTTGGCAGTTTGTCTGAGGTTTTGTAAAAGCTATAATTTGTGCAATCTGAGTAACTTCCTTAATGAGCCATCAGAAATTGTTTTTCATAATTGCCCATTTTTGAAGGTTCAAGTAATCTCTTCATTTCAGACTCTTTCATACAAGGGTGAATGCTCTCAGAAATTATGTGGTTTAGTAACTTTCACCCTCCTAATCATGAAATAAGTATTAGCTCACCAGCACAAGCCTTAATACAGCTATTGTATGGATCACAGGCTAGGGGTCTCAGCTGAATTATTTAATGGCAGAAATGAGACATTTTCAGATACTAAACCAAATATCAGCGAAGACATATGCTGTAATAAACACATATACATACATACATACATAGTAGCTAGGTGTGAAAAAACTGAATTCTTCCTCCAGATTGCATATATTTGCAAATTACTTTAAACATTTAGATGAACAATTTCCTAGGTATAAGCCTTTTTCATTGAACTGGTTTGCACATCTAACCTAAAATTCAGAATCATGATTACCTTGCTTTGCTGTGGTTTTCCAAAACTGACATCATATATCAGAATTTCAGAATTGACACAATATATCAGATTTTCATCAGTGTCTGTTTTACTGTAATGAATAGGTAGTTCCTTTCATACAAGTCCACTTTATTTCTGCAATAATGTAACTTCTATTTAACTGCAATCAAGTCTCAGACAGTTAAAACCCTAAGTAGATATTGCACTGAGTTGTGGTACAGTCATAACTATAAAGCTCATGGTAATTGTTTACAATGTTTGAGTGCCATGCTAAAAGTTGCTTTGTATCCTGGCATAGTCTAATTAACAAAGAGCAACAGGAGAAATTGTATAGTCTAATTAACAAAGAGTATAGTCTAACAAAGAGTAACAGGAGAAATTAATGTCTTTTTTGTTGCTCAACTATTTGGCCACTCACTTGGCATATTTGATCTATCTACCTGGCAGGAGCTAACAGGAATGGCCAGAAGACCTCCATATGCTTTTTATGCAAAGTAAAAGATAAAGTGAACAGTGCCACTAACACTACTTTGGGAATAAGGTTCTTGAGAAAAACTTACTGGGATCCATACAACTGTCCCCTCCAGTGCCAAAGATCACTCACTATTTCCTTTTATTGTTTCATGGCCAGAAAACTGAAGAACATAAAGAACCTCTTCCTGGAGAAGAGAAGAAAAACTTTTTGAACTCCTAGTGAGAACGCAAATATTCATTGCAATGACAGTGACAGTGACATAAAAAGCTAAACATTATCTCCAGCAAACTGTGGCAATTTACTGCTCTCTTTGAAATTGCCTAAAAAAGTTACTATCCCTTTTTTCCACCTGAAGAAAATGGTTGATGAGTGTGACTCAGTGGTCATGAGAGCCAACTTTCT
The DNA here is from genome assembly GCA_024500445.1 of Entomyzon cyanotis. NCBI lineage: Eukaryota > Metazoa > Chordata > Aves > Passeriformes > Meliphagidae > Entomyzon > Entomyzon cyanotis. The sequence continues at coordinate 64,603,687 of JAKEPQ010001016.1, read as the reverse complement.
TTGACATGCAAATCTTTACTTATGTAGTTAGTCTCGCTTGTTTTTCTTGATTCTGTTTTTCTTGCCAGAACTGCAGATTGGGCATGGAAAAAAATAACATCTATGACATGAAAGCTCTCCACTCAGATGGTGCTGCTTCTGGCCCCTGTCAGGAGGGGCTCAGGCCTTCTCATCAATAAACTCAACCATGTTTAATTGACACCAGTGCTGCTGTTTTTGAATTTGTGTTAAGAGAAGAAGTAGAATTTATTGTAGCCTTTTTACTTCTATTTCTATTGTGAATCATTAAATGGCAATTAGTTGTATCATATTGTTAAGTTTCAATTTATTTTTAATGATCAATTTAATTTTTACATTTTGTTACATCTAATTTAGATGATTATATTTTTATTTGATTTTTTTTCAGGGTGAATAAAGAGGATGGTTTTAATAAATATTTAATCCATCTCAAGAAACTACACTGATCTGACTTTTAAGAAACCAGTATACCAAAACAAGTGTCACACAGTTAATAATAGTCATTGCACAGCAGAAGAAATTAAGTTCAGCTATCACAAAGGAGATGAATATGGCTCCATGATTCCCTGTTGATACACTGCAGACTGGATTAAAATGCTCTTGCTGCCAAAGGAATTTTCTGCTACAGCAATGTGTGACCCATGCATCAGAGTACTTTATTTATGTAACATTTGGTTGAGATTAAAAATATCTTCTTTTTTACTATTTTTTTTTTTAATAAAAGGGCTTGAAGAAGCTGTCTCTTTATAAACCTGCCAGGGCTATTAGGAAACAGTGCCACATGAAATAAAGCCCTTGTTTCTTGTCCTGTTGCAGGTCCTGTTTCTGTGTGTGGCCCTAGGGAACCACAAGATAAATGTCTTCAGCCAGGCTGCTTCTGCTTCAGCCTTTCTGTTCTGCTTTATTACTCACACCCTTGTCCTACAGACCACAGATTCACAACTGCAGCCACGGGGGTGGTGAGCTGCCCTTAATCATGTGCTTTGGTTTTGGATTTGTTGCCTGGTCAAGGGCTAAGGGAAGGCAAAGCCCCTCAGGACCCTGACGAGGACACTGAACCAAGGTGTTCTGCTTCCTTCTCTCTGCCTTGGTGGAAACCCTGGGGTAAGCTTCCACATGATATGAGTGCCTCAGTATGACAGACACCTTATATAAACTGTGATAAGTTTGAATTCAAATCCCAGACCCAAACTCCCTCCAAACACTGAAGGACTTTAAAACCAAGGGGAAAAAAATTATGCAATTTTGTGTTAACACTCATTGAATGAAGGGTGCGGCATGACAAACAAATAAATTAAATATCAATGCTAGCAGAAAAATCTGATCAAATTAAGTTAGCAAAAAAATCTGATTAAATTAAATCTTTCAAATGCAAAGCCCAGTTCTGTCTTAATAATCTTTGGGAGCTGAGTTCACCCAAGAGCATATATTCTTTTCCTGTCTTTCACACACTAAATTTGTTTTGTAGTGTAATTATATCAATTGCTTACTCTGTCACAATTCTGTATTATGCTCTCCCCACCTTGTATCATATCATTTTCTACTGCTCATTCAAGCCTCTAATGCTTTCTAATAGTAATATAAAAACCAATACAATACCACTTTTCATAGTCACAATGGTTACCTTTTTTTGCTGCTGAATACAGTGGCAGTTCAGACAAAATTTCCTGTCAGTCTTGGTAGAATTGCAACAGAACATTCAGAAGTGCTAAAACCCCACAATGGATAAAAGGAATTCTACTTCCAAAAATCATGTTTTCTGATTAGTTCCTTCTGTCCTTTGGCTTACCATAGGAAAATTAAACCTTCCAGAACATGTTTTGACTGCAAAGTAGCCAAGCCAATGATAATTTTATTTCCTCCTAACTTGTTTTAGGGTATAATTAGAATTTTCTCTCTCTTGAAATCCATTCCTCCTGCAAGGTCAATTAATAACAATGTTTAGACTTGAACTGGCATGATTTTGTTGTTAAAGGATATTAAGAAAAGTTTCTCAAGCTCTTATATTTATTCCTATAATAGTCTTAACTGTTCTAGGTGTTATATCCTCATGTGATGCACTTATGCTAAGGTTTGTTCTATAAGATTTTCTGCAGAGTTTGAAGATAAACACAACTGGCAAAAAATATATTTGCAATGAACCAGCATTGAAGTTAATGCCCTTGAAAGTGTTTTGATCTAGAATAATCGAGCCATTTACAGCAAAGTCCTGAACAACCTGCAGCCCACTGTAGGAGTGGTTTGTGCACAAGTGAATGCCATTCATTTAATAAACAGCTAAGCAGGAGCCCTCCATCACATTCCTTCAGCCCCAAAAGGGATATTTGGATCTGAATCAGTGTCTGTGCCTTGAAGTATCTTCAAAGTGCCTGCAGCCAGAGTATGTTTGTTTCAGGAAATCAAACTGCTGCTGGTCAGATGTAAACACCTTGAGCAACCTGCTCAAAGTCTCCTTTGCTCTACCAACCTGCTCCCATGCTGCTAAATCATTTGCTAAGTTACATATAGCTGATCTACAGACATTGAAGAACTCGGCCCATATTTAAAAGTAAAATTGGTTACAAACTACAAGGAAACAGTCATTTTAAACAATAAATCCACTATGCACATAAGTCCTTGAATAGCAGCACAGTATCTTTTGAAAAGGTGTCCTCAGGCTGTTTGGTGATCTTCCCTAAGGGCTTTAAAAATTAAAAAAAAACCTAAGTTCTTTCTCTGCAGAAGGAATGTCTGGAATTTTGGAGGAAAAAAAAAAAAAGCAGATTAAATGCTTCTAGACAGCTCTAAGAGTGTAGGTCACATACTGAAAACATAAAGAAGAGACATGTCCAAGTGCACTTTGAATGAGAAATTTTTAAATCCTCTTAGAGAGCCGGTTTCAAAATGTAGCTCTCTGTTAATTATAACTTGACAACATTTGGCTGCACTCCTTCCAGATTAGGTTTTTGGCTATTATTTCCAGCTCAGGAAATGATTTAATGCTACTTGTTGGTTTTACTGTAATATTTAAGTAAAGGCTGGTGCTTTTCAGGAAACAGAGAAAATCACACACTAACCTGTGCCCTGGTCCTCCCAGACAGACTGGGGAACAGCTCACTCAGGACAGCTCCCAAGGTGTACCATACTCCCTGTTTTGAAGGTGTGCAGGGAATGCTGCAAGGCCAAGGCTCCATGGGCATTCTCATCCCATCTCTAGCTGCATCTCAGGGCCCACAGCCATGAGTAGAAGAGAACACAAGGCAGAGGCAACCTGTGCTGAACCTCCAGACAATGCTGCTACACCCCTGGAGACATCCAGTCGTGCTTCTCTACAGCCCTCTCACATCTGCTGCTCTGGGAAAAACATCATTTCTTTACCATCGATAAATATGATATACACTACGAATTATAGTCACTGTGCAATGTATATATTTTATCGGAATATAATATTTCTTTTTAAGTACAGGTGGACTTGGAGACCATTGTATAGTTCCCCAAATGAAACAGCTCTATGCTAGTGTGACCATTGTGGTGTCTATTCACTAGCAGGTCAGTCTTGATGTGTTCTTTGCCCTTTTCCCTTCTGCTCATAAAATTTCTATCTGTAGCATCTAAGACCTTTACTTCCCACATAAATCCCAGAAATTTTATGATGACTTGACATAGTTCCAATGGTTTTATCCAGATTACAGTTACTATCAGAACTTAAAAGGAAATTACCAAAAAAAAAATTATTGACTTGAACCAGTGGGACAAGGGAAATATTGGAAGAACAGGAAGGAGCAGAGACAAAGAGTTGGTATGATGTTTTGTGCTGTTTCTCTAATAATAGTTGTACGATAAAATGGTAATACTAACTCTTACCCTATTATGTTGAAGTACATTTTCAGAAAATGAAAAAAACCCCTGCAACCTTTTATAAGGTCTTTTTCATAGTAATAAGGTGAAGTCTGATAATATGGATAACAACAACAGTAACAAAATACAGGAGCAAAGTCAGCTGAGGCAATGAAAGACTAAATTATAGAAGACTGTGCAAAGGCCAAGATAAATTTTTATGTGCCTGGGATGCAGAGAGCACTAAGAGATGTACATAAGGTCAGACAGGTAAATACAAGAAAGGTTTCGTGGGAATTAATTGAAATTGTCCCCATCCACTTTTCTATCCTTTTCTTTGTCAACATGGCATTATCAGTGATTCAATACAAGAAATTACTGGTTAGGAAAGGCAAACACAGCAAAACCAGTGACAAAAAAATGTAATTTTTTTTTGTCCATTTGGTAATTAATAGAAGGTAAAAATAACAATGTCTCTGCTTTGGTCCACACAAACCCTAACCTATTGGGCTTTCTTTTCTAATTTAGAAACTCTGCCTGAAAAGAATACTGCTAAAAGAAGTTTTCATTCTATCCATCTTTTTGGAGATTGTAAATCCAGAATTACTCCAAAAAAAGTAAAAGGAAAAACTGCTTTAGAACAGGCTATTCTGGATTACAAGAGATAAAGATCATAAAATCTAATCCACCATCTAATCCACTAGTTTTGCTGTTATATTTGTCCTTATACAGGCTGTGAGTTTTACCAATTTATTTAGTACTGAAAATTCCTTAAGACACAGAATGAAGTTCTGGCTTATCAATACCTTGCAAACAGCTACCACAAACACTGTACCAAGTTTGAGAGAGTCACTCTTCAGTGTTCAGGCTCTACAGATGGCCAGCTAAATCTCACAGCACTGTTTGCAATCTCTGGTCAAAAATGTATTCATAAAATGCTGCTTCCAGCCAAACTGAATTTTTGGTACTAAAAAGAGACATTTTATTTTCATGATTAACTGAAACTCATATGGTCAAATATTCACTTGACATTACCAAGTATATGAACAAAGTCTCCATGCATTCTAAAGCAGTGGTTGGATCTTAGAAAATATAATATGAAAAACAGATATAGTCTGGAGCAAAGGTATTCAGATCTGGATGCATTTTGTATTATTTTTCTGATAAATTCTTTCCAGACTTTTTAGGACTGAATCTCTTTGCTTTTTTCACTTCTAAGTATTTTATTCGGATTTTTGTGTATGCAAGTGTGAGTTTCTAGAATGTTATTTTGTTTTAGTGTGAGTCATCTGAGAAATAACAACAGTTACATGCTTTCAAGATTTTGGAGTGTCAGGCATTTGAAAAATAGCTAGCCAGTGTTCTAAAATTCATGCAATTAGATTACTGTCAGATGAGGATTGTTCATACTTGTATGTTTAGATTACCATGCATTTTTGTGAAAGATGTAAAAGAAAATTTAACTGTTTGTACAGGCACAAAATCTCAAGGTTCTAGAACTAGAAATACAAATAGTTCTGGGACATCTTGTAAATCACTTTTTTTTTTTGTAATATTTCTATATTACCATACATTCTTCTGTGGGTTTGTCCAGTTTATTTTCACAATTTTCAAGTGTCAGAGATTCTCCTCTACAGAGAAACAAGGTGAATCCACGTCCAATGAGAGCTGGTCATTACATTTTCCTTTTCCTTCAGGTTGTAAACCTATCATGTGATCAGCTGTTCTACTTGCATTTCTGCTCATCTCTCTGAAGCAAATAGGAAACTCAGAATCAAAACCTTTTAATAAAACCTAAAAGAACTTCCTACTCTTCACATGAGACAGGAATCCCATCAGAGGGAAGGACTTCTCAGAGTGGGGAACAAAACCAGAGGGACAGCAATAGTGTCTTCTCTCCTCCTTCCTTTAGTGGTAGTCTAGTTTCCCTACAAGCCCTTTAAAAAGCTTCTCCTCACTCCACTAAACCAGCAACCATGTCCATCATACCATCCCTGTGACCTGAAAAATTCTCTTCATCTCCTTCTCCTCCCTGGGCTCTCAAACATCTAAAAGACATGAATGGAGCAGATCTAGCAACTATTATGAATTTTTAGAGAAAAAACTCAAAGATTAAAGATTAAAAAATACTTGAACTTGCAACCATAAGAGTTGGAGGAAGATGAATTCAGAGGCAATTAAAGCCAGAACAGAACAGATAAGAACATCAAAAAGCATCTTTCTCCTCAAATTAACATTTGATGGAATGATGCTCATTTTCAAAGCAGTACACAAACATTAATTATTTCTCACAATACACCAGTGAGATTAAAAAAAAAGTCACTTAATGCTTGCCAATAAAGTAATAAGGAAGAGAAAGATTTTTCTTTTTCAAATGTATAAGGACAAAAGGTCACAATGAGGGAATGTGTTGGAATGAAAGCTGTTTATGAGCAAAAAAGGCAACAGTGATAATTGTTACAGCAACAAGATGATGAATTCTAGTCACTGACAACTGGCACTCTAACCAGAGCCAGTCGGTCCAGTCTCACTCAGAAGAGAGGAAAAAAATAGTTACTTAGAAAAAAAATAGTGACTTCTAGTGCAGTTCACCCCACTTGGATTTCTGTGTTTGAGCTATTCTGGAGGTGGCCATAATATATTTTGGCTATAAAAATGGCCCAGCTGAGATTAGCAATTTTGTCCTGATTTCTGCATTATTAAATGAGGAGACACAATTCAATTGCTTTGCATGCATTTCCTGCCTTTCTCCTTTTACACTGGGAGCTCTCTGGAAAAGGCTGTGTTTCATTATGTGTTTATTCAGTGTAGCTGTTACCTCTGCCTGGGGCTCCCCAGAGGTACCACAGGCCAACACATCTATGAAAAACTTTCCTCCAGAGAATGATATTTACAAATCAGCTCTTCCAAATACATATGAAATGACAAATACCTTGAGGGAAATGGAGAAAGACAGGTGAATGGGGCAATAATACAGCTTTGTGATAGCATAAGTCATAACCTGCATAGTTTGGGTTCTTTTGCTGCAACTACCAAAAGGTTTTGCCTTTTAAAGGGAATAAAAATCCTTTTTTGTAATGACTAAAGGTGCTACTACCCCTACAAAAACATAAAGCATTGAGAAATCAATCAAACTGCCCAAATTGTGGTATTAATCCAGATTAAATATTATTATTGTGATTTCTAATAATTCACATTGATAAAAACCAACTTTGCTGAAGGAGAGCATTTTACATCAAGCTGAGTATTAAAGTCATGGAGTTACTATACTGTGTGCCTGGAATTTTCCAGGAAAAACTCAGACTCAGGCTCATACTTTTTTTCCCCAGTTTGACTGTTTTTCCCAGTTAGTTCAGTTATACGTGAAATATCTTTTTTTCAGAAGTTAATATATGTAGTTTAATTCTTTTGGATTTAGCTAAAATGTGACATAATAGTAGCCTAGAGTTTGATTGTCCAATGGCAGCATTCCTCATGGCTGTAGATTCTATAGAGAATTGCTGGGTATGACTGTAGTGAAGTTCAAGTGCACAGTACAAAAACCCCTAGTTAATTCAACACATTTATGTCTTTCAAAAAGGAGCAAACCAATGCCAAGATACAATATGCAATAAACCAAAATGAGCATTGAAACCCAGAGTTTTCACTTTGCATTTCAAGATAGGGTTGTTTTTTTACTTCTTTATTGCAAACTCTTCTGAACTCCCATCATTGAGGGATCTGAATCATCAGCTTACAAGTTGAGTCATTCCATTAATTTGGGCTTAATAATGTTTAGCCAAATCTAAGAACGGTAAAACATATTTGCAGGCAAATTACCAGGAATGAAATAAACAAGGAACTAGTAGACAAACCCTATTCCTAATAACTATAATTAGGAACCCTGTGGTTATCTGAACATTCTGTATTTTGATCCCAGTACAGTTTTTGTTAGTGAAAGAATTGGTGCTACACCATTAGGATATTGATCATTTTCTGACTGACTTCTTTGCTTTGAAACAATTCTTGTTAAATCCTGCCTTTTTCAGGAGAGTTTTCCCACAATGTATTGAGATTCAGTGTGACAATGGGAATGCAGTGGAGGGTGGGAAACTTGCCTCTCAAGGAAATGTGTCACTGCAATTCACCTCATCTGGACCATGCCGAGAAGCTGAAGCTTTTGGCTCCAGATTCAGATCTTAGCAGTTGTGATCCAGAAGTGACTCTGAACCTTTGTATGAGCTGGAAACTACAGAAACCCTGCCTTAGCACAGTCTCTCCCTGCAACAGCCCATCACAGACCAGTCAAATGCCATCTGGATGTGATTTTAAATGTGTGTGCCAGAGGCTACTGAGCTTCATCCCAACAGCATCCCTCTGTGTGGAATGGTGTGGTGGCACACATAGCTCAGTACAGAAACACCTGAGAGTTCCAAAGACACAGGAAAGTCTTCTTACAGGGTAGAAAAGAAGGTATGTATTTTGGCATTTATTTGAAAATGACCAGAATCTGCTCAATTTCAGGGGGTTATATTAAAAAAATGTACAAAATGAGTGAAAATATAGGCTAAAATATGTATTATATATAGCATGTATTATCTTTTCTCTATATATGAACCTTCCCATTTGGTAAATTGGTCCACAGCAATACCCTGAGTATTTATGCAATTTATACTTATAAGTTGACGGGGGAAATATTCACTGAAATCTCTGTATGAAACAAATCATCTTTGGGCAAAGAAGGCTTTCACAGACATTCTTTGAAGCCAGACTGATTCACACACAGTGACAGTGAAATCATTGCTGTAATGTAGAAACATTTTGTGATACTGACTGGAATAAAGCAATTGCTCCTATAGAAAGGCAGTGGTATCACTAATCAGTTACAAGTAAGATTTTAGTTGTTTCTGTTCCTGACTCTGGATCTAGAAGAAGTTGATCTACATATTTGTAAGCATGACCATTTTACATCATTCTCACCAAATTAATTTTTCTCTTGGGGACAGGTTAGCTTGCCAAATTGAACTTCAGAAGGAAACACAGTAGGCACTGCTTGCAAAAATGCACAAAATCATCTTTCTTTATCCTCATCTGCAATGAGAAACTAGGGTTTCTACTTGCTGAGTACTTGCTGGTGTATATGTTGTTTGAGGCATCAATTTATGAATGCTGGATCTATAATCAAATTAGGATTATATAATGTCAGCATGGATTACACTGTGATGCTACTAGGTACTACTACTAAGTACAATGAAGTATGACCTAGAAAGTTCCACACACATCAGTACATGGAGTGTGAACGAATTCCTTCAGAGCATAAGATTGCTAAACCCTCTCTGCTGTACAGCTTGGCTTTTGATGACTTTTTATCCTTCACAGGCATCAAGAAAAGTCTTAGAATAAAAGAAGTGTTTAAAGAGCTATTTGTGGCTGTTAAGACACATAAAATGACAACACTTTCTGGGCTGTTGTGAGATTACCAATTAATTCCATCTGTCTTCCCATGTTCACTGGGCATACCAGGAAAATTTATCAAGAATAATTGTCACCACAATACATTTTAATCTCACTATGCTTCATTTTTAAGATTATTTTCAAAAATGCTCAGGTACACTTATTGGGATGCTGAAAGTGACAGAAAAGAGACAAGCACCCTTTTCTCGTAACTGGAGTTTTATAACTAACTTTAAATGAATGGCCTGAAGTGCATTTCTTAAACTTTATCACATTGCATTACTTTTAGAAAGATAAGACATCAGAAAGAGAACTATTATAAACTGAATACATGCCATTATTGAGAAGTGGAAAAAAAAAAGCTACAATATATGAATAATAACCCCACAAATGTGAAGAAGTCATCATAAAACTTACAATTCTTCAATAATTATATTTTTGATGTGCTATCTTTAATATCTTTACTTCAGAAACTCAAATTACTGAGAAGATTTGAAGAATTAAGCCTGTAAAAATAAACAATTGCTGTCATAACTGCAGTTTGTCTCTGCAACTATATAGTTGTCAAGCTTCCTCCCAAAAGGAAACATTTCTTTTGATCCCTACATCGTAGACAACCATATAAAATATATTTCTGATTACTGGTCTTCTTCCTCACAGCTTCCTTAGGACCTATGATCCAAGTTAGAGTACAGGTAATTTTTTCCAATTTATTGCTTTAATGAAACTCTCTTTCAAAGTAATGTTTCCTAAATTACTTCAAGCCTCATTATAAATGTAATACAATTTCATTTTGGTGCACCTTAAAGCATAAGATTTTCCTAATAAAAATTTCACCGCAGGACAAATACAGTAGCAGGCTATTGTCTCAAATTAGCCTTATTATCTTGTTTGTCTGATAAAGAAATTACACTGAAGAGAAGCAAGCAAAGCATGCAAAAGCTAGCAAATCAATCCCATCACTGCAAAAAAAAAAGAAAAAGAAAAAGAAAAAGAGAAAAAGAAAAGAAAAAGAAAAAGAAAAAGAAAAAGAAAAAGAAAAAGAAAAAGAAAAAGAAAAAGAAAAAGAAAAAGAAAAAGAAAAAGAAAAAGAAAAAGCTTGTATTTCTCATCAACACGCAGAAAACTAAATTGGACAAAATGAGACATATGTCAGATATCTTTGGAATGAGTTTTCTTCATGGCATTTGGCACCTACAGCATAATTACTAAAACATTTTCCCAGAGCAAACACAGCAAATTTGGCATGAGATATTATTTTCCATGCTAATTACACTTTTTGTACATCATTAAAATGGCTCTGAAGTCTATCTGTTTGAACAATTATATGCCTTAATAATGAAAAATAAAGTAATTATTATGGAGATTTTTTCTTCAGACCTCAAAAGGCAGCAGGTATTTCAGGCCAACATCTGGTAGCATATTCCTCAGTCATGCATAGTCATGGCTACCAGAAGTGCTGGCACAGTCTGGGAGAGCATAATGTCTTTTTCCTGTCTTCTCATGGCACTCTTTGTAACCTCATCCCACATTTTTAAACAGACTCTGCTAATTCTGACTCAAACCTACTGAGAGAGTGATTTAGCCAGAGTCCTCTTAGCCATAATCATTTATAAGATAAAGGAATCTCACACCTATTATCACTAATAGAGTCCAGGATATTTAATCAAGGGTGGATTTTCCTGAAAGACAAATGAAGTTTATGTTCTTCGTGCCCTATGGCCATAAAGAGGCCAAGGTGCCCCATGCGCCCTCTGCAGCCACACCTGTGTCCAGAGGTGACCAGAGTGGAGGGAATAGCACACCCATGCTCAGCTTTAGTGTTATGGAGCTGTCCCCAGAGCCACCCCAGTGTGTCCTGCTCACCACTCCCACCCCGCTCTCTTGTTTCCCAGTGCAGACAGATGAAGGCTCTCTGGAGCTGCTCCTCTGCCTTTGTTGCTCCTGGCTCACTGCTTTCAACCTGGGTGGTGTAAAGGAAGGGAATTTCCCTATTTTGGTTGGGAGCAAGGTCGGTGCAGGACCTTGCATCCAAAAGCTCACCTACCCAAGGTCCCCTTGGAGATGTGTGTGTCTGTCTCCCTCACACACACAACATTTAGCAAATCCATCTCATACGTACATAGGTAACCACATTCCAAATTTCTCAGCCATCCCAAACCACATGGACACACACATGAACACTTGCAGCAGATGATCCTCCCTAAACATGAGAGGCCAGAGTGAGTTAAGGTTTCTAAACCTCCTTAATGAACGGATGTCAGGATTAGCATTCCTTAGCCCCTAGTGGACTTCCATCCTGCTGCTCCAGGCCTCAGATACCATTATGGCAGTAATGTGATTTTAACATACTTGTATGCCAGACTTGGAACAGAGGTAGTCCCAAACAGCATAAATTTCTCTGGAGAAGCTGTGCAGGCAATGACCCTGCTCTTACTCCACACAATGGAAACATTCTGCCTGAAAACATTTGCTTATCTAACCAGGAGAGAGTCATGACAGGTGACATGCCAAGCACTGAAACGTGTCATCAGGAAACAGCACAGAGAAGGAGTATGGTTAAAAATAAATTTTCTTGTGATCAAAGGGAATTTCTGCAGCCTCAGGTACTTACAGCCTGGTATTTCACAGCCACAGGTACTTACCTCTATACCTTAATATCTAAAATCAATATCTAAATTACCCTTTAAACATAGGAAACCCAACCACCAGTGATGCTTGTGCCAATGCCAGATGCAGTAGCTGAGAGAAGGTGATGGGTTATGTGCAATGTGAGATGACACAGAAACATGTGTTACATGGACCAGGTATTATGGTGGATGAGGAAGTATTTAAGCAGACTTGTTTGCCCCATTTTTTTACTTTGTCTCTTGATATGGCTGTCTTCAGGCAGAGAACAATTTTCAGTACAACAGAACATGAGGCCGTGCTGTGCACAACCTGTGAGTCACAGAAGATGCACAACCCTGCACAAGAAGCCACCTTACATGGCGCAAGTTGAAGAAGTCCCTTCTGCTGGGAGTTGTGGTGCAGTAGGACCCAGCAACATCTGCACAATGAGCACAAATGTAACCTGTATAAGGGAGTTCTGCTCTCCAGACACTTCATGGCTGGCACATTAAACATCCCAGAGCCTCTCAAGAACCAGGCAGGCACTGTCCAACCTGCAGAGCTGTGCTCACATCTGCTCTCACTCTGATGCCAGAAATCTCTCACTCCCATCCCTGCTGCCTCAGCTGGTGCAAAAGCAGCAGCAGCATTTGCATTAACCCTTGACTTTTTTCCAATGGCTATTATGTTGCAGAGCATATATCCAGCACTGCTTGCAGAGTGGAAGCAGCCATAAGGTGCCCAGCAGTTGTGCTAAGGGAAGGATTAAACTGGAGAGGATTAAAGGGATTAAGGCACAGGAATGCTTATCTAGTGTGGTCCAAGTGGATTTTGGGTTGTAGGAGGAATGCAGACACTGAGATGGAGCAAACTTATGGCAGCTGCAAACTGCATTCTTGGTACTTTGGCACTGAGTAGCATGCCTGTATGGCCACCATCATCCACACCAGGGACTGATTCTGGAGAGCAGCTCAGGTGCTGTGCTGTGCCTCTTGCCTGTGATGCAGCAACCTAACCTCTCTAAAATGGGTGCTTTTTCACTATTCAAAATCACTGTTCATTTGAAAAAATGACAGAAATGTCAGAAAAGAAATATAGGTGAATGTAGACTTAATGATGGGAAAAAAGCCCCCAAAATGACAGTGTATGGCAAGTTCATTCAGAGTTAAAATAGGTTCTCTTTATCTTTACAGCACTGCTTTTTTCAATTAGCTTTCATAGCACCAATGCATGCACCTGTATGGACCTAAGTGCACTAACTAGCCATAATATAATTTTTTATTATAATTTGAAAAGAAAAATCTCATCATGTCTGTATGTTGGGAGGAAAAATTCTGATGATGACTTAGCAAAAGTAAATTCATAAAGTCCATCTTTATCTAGATGAGGATGCTCAGATACCCATAATGTTGAAGCATCCTCAGCTGGCTCACCTGTGGTCCCAGGTCAGGAGAGCCTTTGTTCTGGAGAGGGACCCAATGCTAAGTGTTTTTAATAAGAAGAAGTTGTAGACAGATGGTCCAGATGAAGTCATGGCACTTAGTTGCCATTTGATCAGGATTTAGACTGGAGTACCATGTGCTGAGATGAAGGAAGTACATTTCTGTAGGTAGGACATTGGCTCCTGTGCCAGCGGGGCTGCTCACTGCTCTCCTACGAGAGTGAACCTGGCTGTGGGACTGGGATGAATACCCTGAATACCTTCTCTTTCTAAATGAGAATTACTTCGTTGTTTTCTAAAAGCACGCATCTGTGGAACAGCACTCTCAACCTCACATTCACACACAAAGAGAAGGAAATGTTACACTGGAGCCTGAATATGTGATGACAAATCTACCCCGAAGAGCTGGGACATGGCATTCAGCTGGGAGATGGTAATCACTAATCCCAGCCTCTCACGAGCTCTGTTGTGTTGCTGAGTCTTGTCAGGCAACAAATGAATCATTTGTTTATTTGCTGGTTTTAATCAAGTTTCATAAACTTGAAGGAGCTATATTTTGATTTTGCCTCCAAGCAGTTATAGAGAAGATACTTTACTGTAGCATTCCAAAGTGGCTTTTACCACGTTTCATATACAAGATTGAATAAATTGACCATATCATTTCTATCTCAACAAGCATTCCCTTCTACTCCTTTTAAAATGAGTTTTCTTTTTAATCTACCTTTTACTTTTAGTCTACACTAGGGATAAATTACTGTCTTTAAAAGCAGTACTGGGTCATTTTTCTACTTACTCACTCTCTGACGTAATCATCCCTTCAATTATTTATTTTTAACATTTGTTCCCATTGGTTTTCCCTCGAAAAGTACTCCAGTGTTTAATAGCCCTAAGGTAGCCTTGGGATCTCTGACAAAGCAATCTGAACAAAATTCACCTCTGATTCTGGCAATGTTAAAACAGGAACTGAATTTTCTAGCAATAATCAAATTTTTTTACTGAACAAGCTCGCAACTTTAGAATTCTCAGCTGTACACATATCAGAACTCTTTTGACTTCTAGCTGCTGCTTTTCAAAGCAATTCATTGCCATTAAAACAAACCTTTTTAGAAGTAACTTTTTAAATTCTTTGTATTGAAGGAAATATATTAAAGTTCTTTTCATATTGCTTTATCTTGAGGGCAAGTTATCTTTTATTTTTCTGCAAATAAACTGGGAAACAAGAATGACCTTTAAATAGACAGTCTGTGATTATGTTAATAAATCACTGTTTCTTATAGTAGACTTGCTCCAGAATTGCAATTACAATTCACCATATTAATTGCTGACAACGGATTCTTATATTACTACTGAAAGACAGATTCTAGAAAAATACTATGCTCTTTGCTGGTAAAACAAATATTCTAGAAGGAAAAAAATGGTGGAAGATCTGCAGAAAAACTTGCACACATTTAAGTGTCTATGCACAGTTTTAATACTATGTAAAATGTATATTTCAAAACCAACGAGACGATAATTTTCTTTCCAGGCATCACCATGTGGTCAATGAATAAAGGTTATCTATTTCTTCAAAATTAGGTAACTTCTCAAAGACTCTCTTCCTCTGACATTATTTATTTGTCTGACCTGTGGTTACAGATTTATTTGCATACTAGCTGTCAAACAAAATGAAAAGAAGGAGGAGAAGAAATCAAAGCCCGATCCACTGAAATTAATACCATTTGCACTGACTTCCATGAGGCCAGGTTTCTAATAACTTTGCAATCTAGGGTACCAAATAACCACAGGTTATCTTTCCAAGCACAGGTTAGCTCTGCCCGGACAGAACAAGTCTATGTCTGAGCCTATTAGCAGTAGACTAATAGGAAATTTTGCCAGCAATTATGATTCTGATTTTCTACAAAAGTATTTTTGCTTGTTTGCTTTACTGACATCTGGTGATATATTGGCATAAGAATAGTCTGATTCTAAATCACAAAAAAGGGTGAGTAGATAAGGAAAAATAATCTCAAAAGTTTCTAGAACTGCTCCTTCCTTGGTAATTTCCAAAGTGTCTGGCAGATATCTCTGGTTCTAATAAGCATTGAAGACAAGCAAAATATCCAAAACACAAAAAGGCAGGAGTACGGCTTCCATTAAGACCTGCAACACGTTATCTGTCTTTATCTAGATTATCAGTCCTGGACAAATTTACTTTGGACTCAACTGCAATGTGGGAGGAACATGTTAGGTACCATAACTGCTCCTTCTCCCATTTTCCTTGGTGAATCTGAAAAGGCAGGATGCTATACTGTATGCAAACACAGAAGAAGTTCTAGAGTTATTTTCTGAAGATTCTGCATTGGCTTTGGCTTGCTTTTTCTTCTGCTTTTTCTTTCATTTTTGTTGTTGTTGCTGACGTTTTAATCGATGGTTTAACATGCTTTTAAAGGATTAGACCAAAATAATTCATCGTTCTTTACTGCCCCGTATTTATTAATTCTCTTAAAGGGAGTTTTTTAAGTCTACTTCTCCAATCTCTAATCCTTAATCATTTCTCTGAATCCTTTAAAATGTTGAGTAAGTCCTTCATTGCCTCATCAATTTTTATAGCACATTACATATTTGAAAGTGCTCTAAATGTCAGCAAACTGCTTTATTTTTTGTCCTGGAAATCTGCTGGAAAATAAATGCCTGACATTTTTCTTTTTAAAGCCACCTAGCAAGCCAAATACATACCAAGGCAGAAAGGACTGCTTTGGTCACCCAGCCTGACTTGCAGCAAAGGAAAACTTAAAACATTTGACTCAACCATCTTCAGTGCATGGCTCAAGACTTATCATGCTGCCAAAAAAGCCCTCCAAAATACACACGAAGTGGCAGCTGGCTGCTGCTATGAAGCAATTAGAGAGATACTGCCCACAGCACATTGCTTTCACAGTACAGTACCCATGGGCAAGCAAGGACCTCTTAGTCCAGACCACATATGGACACAATTTGAGAGGTTACATAAATCTCATACTGTGCCCTCGTGGCTCAGCCAAGGAAAGCAGGAACCACAACACTTTTGTTTTGTGCTGTTTGAACTGACCAAGTGGACTTAAACTAAAAATGCATGGCTTAAATAAGACAAAGTCTAAATTAGGCAGATTCCTAAGCTGCTTTAGGCTCTCCTTAGATGTCTGATATTTGCTGTCTCCCCATATTCCCCTAGCCACTGTGTTCTTAGTGCCACTTCTGAAAAGGAAGGATGGCCTTGAAATGTTTCTCAATGGACTGGATACGAGTCACTTTTTTTGCTTCTAGTTTATTCTTCTGGATAATATAAAGAAAAGATAATTTCCTTCAGCCCCAGCCCTGTTATTCCATGAGCCAGCTGTGACTTTCTAAAACATTTTCCTTTTCGACTTTCCAGTACGTTTCCAGCCATTGGATGTCAAAGACATTACATGAGATTGCAAAATGATTGCCTGACTGTATAGAACTTCCTGACCACAAACAAATTAATGTCTAACCAGTTCCAAAAAGCTAAATAGACCATGAAAAGTGTGCTGATTTCACATTGCTACTTAATTATTAGAAGCCCCAAAAGCCTAAATAAATTCTCTGATTTTCTATAAAATGCCTGGTGAGTTTTCCCCCTACATTTATTATAATATTAAAAAAAAACCAAAACATTGATTTGAACAGAAATGCTTACAAGCTCTTAGAAAAATTCTCTTCTTCCATTAAACAGGCATATTCTCAGATCCGGGTTTTTTTAAATTTTTGTATATTTTTTCAAAAATTAGTCTTGTAAGATCAGATCTTCCAAAGAGAAGAGAACGTGGCAAGATTTTACATCGTTTTTTCTCTTCAGTGTTTGCAGCTGTCTGATTTGCACTGCACTGAAATGCTTGATATTCTTTGTCCAAGTGACACTTTTCTGGAACCAGGAACAAAATATTTCCTGTTAAACTAGGAACCAAAGTCTGTCTAACCATATCTAATGGGTCTACTTTTTGTAACAACATTTGTGGCTGCAATGCTTAATTGGGGACAAAAGGTTCTTCTCTTTTTAATTTAATTTACATGCTAGAATGAATCTCAGAGGTGCTCCTTAAAATCCATCATTTCTCAGAGCCAACTGTACACTGGGTGGAGGAACTGCTGAAGGTTCACTGCATATAGATTGTCCAGATTATTAAAGAGAAAAAGTAACATAAAAGCAGAAGAGTAATAAAATTATAAAGCTCATAACTTCAGAGAAATACCATCAATGAAATAAGCAAAAGCTAAATAGTCTGTGTAAACCATCAACAAACTGTAGTTTCTCCTATCTGACTAGGTGAACTGTTCTTTCTGGTGAGTAATGATGGTCAATATTTAGATTATGTTAGGCTATATTATCATATATTATTATATTATCATATATTATCATATATTATCATATTGAAGCAAAAGGGAAATTTAATGTAGAAAATAATTTTTTTTATTTTCTTTTATTCTGTTAACTTCTCCCCAGGAAATAATCTGAATACATGAAAAGAGATCAATGAATTCAGACCCAACAAATGGATAACTGTTTTCAATGATAAGGCAACCAAAATCAACAGAAATCTGTTGGGAAATGTAGAATATGGCAACTCTTGCAAGGATCAAGCTATAGAATTTAGTTCCCAATAAAGAAATTAGCACCCTATGCAGTGAGGGAACTTAAGCACATGTGAAAATACAGATACATTGATTAGGCCCAACAGTTTTCCTGGATTTGGTCCCTACTTCAATATCCTAAATACACTTTAAACAAAGAAGAGATAACTGTACAGGAAGAAATCGTCCCTTAAAATAGGTAATTGCTAGATTCTGAATAAAATAATTAATCATAGTAATGTTTTAAAACCTTGCTGACTCAGGTAAGGAAAAGCAGTCTCAGCAGCTCTAAAAACCATGAAATCAGGTCTAATATTGTCTAAAGTATCAATTAAAGAAACTGTAAAAAAAAGATTTTTGCTTAACTCACATGAAAGGAAGCTTTATTCCTGCAAAAGTTTGTTTTGGTTTTTTTGATGAACACCTCTTCTCTCACGCTAATTTGTTAAGGATAACAGACTAATTGCATTTATAATAATTGATAGGATAACATAACATCCACTCTGATTCTTATCAAAATGGGTTGAAAAAAGCTTCAGATGCTACCTAAAGGGATGTTTACGGGATATCTCATGGGATGAATATGATAATAAGGGCATGTTGGTGAGTGTCCAGAGGAGGTCACGATGATGGTCAGAGGGCTGGAGCACCTCTCCTATGAAGACAGGCTGAGAGAGCTGGGGTTGTTCATGCTGAAGAAGAGAAGACTCTGAGGAGATCTTAGAGCACCTTCCAGTACCAGAAGGGGCTACAAGAGAGCTGGAGAGGGACCTTTGACAAAGGCATGTAGTGATAGGACACAGAGTAATGACTTTAAACTGAAGGAGAATTTACTTAGACTAGATATTAGGAAGAAATTCTGATGAGACACTGGCACAGGATGCCCCAAGAAGTTCTGGATTACCCATCCCTGGAAGTGTTCAAGGTTTAATATAAATGAATGTTAAAAAAAACCCCAAAAAATAGCTGGAGACAAAGGTTGTTTTAGCCGTATTGCTGTATGAACAATAGAATTTCCCAAGAATTCGTTCTTGTCCTTTAAAGGCTGAAGAAATACTTGTAATTCATTTGGTATCAGCTTACCAAAATATGGAAAATTAATATTTATTGATTTTTTACTTTTTTTTTTCCATCTGTCTGGTTAGAACAATAAAAAGCCAACCATCCAAACATTTTGTGAGGAGTATTTGTGAAGAGGAAATAATTTCTAAAGCACCAAATTACATGTCTTAATTCACTTTCTAATGAATTATGAAAGAGAAAATAAGCAGTAATGCACCAAACAGCATCTTTTATTTAATTTCTTTGGTTTTCATTTCCAAGTTTCATTTTTATTCACTTGGTTCAAATTTTCCCTGACATCATAGAAAGAATATTTCAATTGTCTGTTGAAGCCCTTACAGAATCTTTACTGACAAACACCAAATAGCAGTTTTTGGAAAGTATTAAAAGATGCAGTGTCCATCACTTCCACATAGATTTTTTTATCCTTAAGCATAGTTGTAGATTTGTTGCTCTATTTAAAATCCAAATTCATTTACATTCATTCAACTTCTATCTAGGCCTTAGCTGTAGGATTATCCTCTCTTCACTATAGTAACACATTAGTTATTAGCTAGTGTTTTTCTCTGTGAAATTACTTACACCTGCCTTTAGGTTAATTTTAATTGTTTTCTTTAATAACTTAAACAGATTAAACTCTGATAAGCGTTTATTTGCTTTCACTGATTCATTTTCTTGGGTAACTTCTGTTTTATGGATATCCTTGTAAACATGTATAAGAGAACTAAATACATTATGTTAGTATTTAACTTAAAAATGCAGCATATACTTCCTCTCACCTACTCATTGCTCTTTATTAATTTCTCTTCCCCCTCCTCCCCCCCCCATCCCATTATTGTGCTAATTCAGATCAGAGGTGTATTTTGAAAGTGAATCTCTTGGTTTTCCCCCATGGACTACACTTCGATTTCCATCACAGAGTGGTCATGGAGTGCCTAACAGCAATTCATTTTCAGTGAGACCAGACTGGAAGATGGAAGCATTTGGAAGCAACTGGAAGCAATTCCAGATATACATCTAATGCATTTCAAGCACAAATGGACACAGTCCTTGATGGCACGGGAAAAAAACCCCAAACCAAACCAGAAAAATTGAGATATATACAGTGTGAATGTCAGAGTCTCATAATCAGATCTACCATTTTATAAATCCAGTTCTATTGGTCCATTCTATTTCCTAGACACATCTATAAGCTTAATGTCTTTATTACAGCCCCTACAGTTTAGTGCAGAGCAACTCTTCCAACATTATGAGCTGCAGTCCACATTTTAATGTCCAAATCCATTTAGGTACAACACATTTTGTGGAAAATATCCTAAAGTAGCAAGTGACTCCAGACAGATGCTTTCTGTTCTCTTCAATGCTTCCCACACAGAGATGATGTCACCCTTATTCATGTAGAAATATACCTTAGCTAACTTAAAGAGAGGAACTGAGTACTTTAGAGGCTACATCCATTTAGACCTCATGTAAAAAATATTTCAAACAGAATCCATGGATTCTTACCAGCTATATATCTCTGATGAGTACTGACAGGAAGAGCCATTATTAAAAAATGAAGGAAAAGGTACAAAGCAGTGATCAGCCATTCGGGGAAGATGGCCCATAAATAAAGGTAGAGTTCAAAAGTGTAGAGTTCAAGACTGTGACCTTTGGAAGTACCATCAAGCTGACATTGCTGCAATGCAGAGGAGAAACAGGGCAATGGGGATGGGAAATTTGTCACCACATTATTTACGTCAATAAAAGACAAAAGTCTTATTTTCTACACTTATTCTACAGTTGCCAGAGTACGTATCTAAAGAACAGTAATTAGCAAGGATTAAACAGAGCAGGTCAACCTTACAATTATTAAATTATTTGCTGTGACAAATTCACCGTTCATGGCATTAAAGACTTAATTGCAAATAGACTAAATTCAAGGTTGCTTTCTGAGCTGCATAAAATTATTTTTAATTAAAATTCAAATTGTCAGAAACATATTCAGGCTTTTTATCCACTTTTCACATTCACCTAATTAGACCTCTACAGTATTATCAGATACTGGTGGTGCTTTTTCACTGTTCCTGCAACGTATAATAAATTTTGGTTGCATGCTGTGGTGTGCTTTTTTAGAAAGCACACAGTAGATAATCCCAGACTAACATCTATACAACAGCTTTTTGCTGCTGTAGGTTTGTACAATCTGCTTTTTCCCATCTAGTCCTATTTTCTTATATAATATTCATGGCATTTTGACAAAGAACAGAATTTCTGTGTCCTTTTTAGAGTACATAAGAATTTAAGAATAACTAAACTGACTCACACATAGGTCCTCTTTCCTAAATGATCTTTATCCAAGGGTGACCAAAAATGCATAAAGATAAGTATAAAACAGGAGCAAACTTATATAATGTCCAAGATAACTCATGAATTTTGACAGTGTAGTTATGATATTAGTTTGAGCATTATCAAAATGATGTATATATATATTGCTAGTTTTCGAGTCTTCTTCTCTGGTCCCCATATATAGAAATAAATGTTCCCTCTATTTTCCTCTAAAGTTCCTCTCGACAAAATGGATTACAAGTATTTCCTCAGCCTTTAAAAGAAAAGAATAAATTCCTGAGCAATTGCATTGTTCCTAGAACAGCAGATCAAAACATGCAGGAAGGAATGAAAATATCCAACCCAGATAAATAAAAAGACAAGCAAAGCCTGAGGCTGATGGGATGTTTAGGAAAACATTGTTAGCATAGCTACAAAAGTAGGAACTGTTTTCTTGGGCAAAAGAGTGGTCTGTAAAATAGCGGGAGAGATACATGCACAATCAACCAGTCAATACAACTCACTAAAGAAAAGTATGACTTCCTGCCATTACCAGTAACTCAAAATTACATCCAATGGCTGGAAACCTCACTACTCTAAGTGTAAAAAAACCCCATTTTTTTAAAATCTGGCAGGTGTCTACACTGTTTGAGTGATGAAACAGTTTCATTTGGTGATGTGGCCAGAGGAGAACAGCACACACTTTCTGACCAACCAGTCAACTGATCAATATATATTTCTCTCCAACAGACCATGAAAGATAAGGGAAGTCATTACAGAAAAAGTAGAAAAATAGGGCACATACAGTGGAAGAGGTGCAGGGTGAGAGAGACAGTGGCAGATTAAACATTAGCAAAGCAGGGAGCTGCTGGCATGGACAGGGGGGCTGACTCAAGGGGATAACTGGAACTTCCCAATCACAGAGTCAATTATGTTGGAAAAGACCTCAGAGAACATCAAGTCTAATCTGTGATCCAACACTCCCATGTCAACCAGGCCATGGCACTGAGCGTTATATCCAGGTTTTCCTTTAAATACCTCCAGGTGCAGTGACTACACCACTTCCCTCGTCTGCCTGTTCCAATACCTAATCATTATTTCTTGAATTTCTGAAGAATTTCTCTCTGTACTCTCCAACCTAAACCTCCCCTGGTGCAGCTTGAGACTCTCTCCTCTTGTCTCCTACCACTGGTTGTCTGAGAGAAAAGACCAACTCCCACTGGCTCCAGCCTCCTTTCAGGCAGTGGTGGAGAGCAATAAGGTTTTCCCTGAGCCTGTTCTTCTCCAGGCTAAACACTCCCAGCTCCCTCAACCACTTGTAATAGGATTTGAGCTCCAGACCCTTCCCCAGCTCCATTGTCCTTCTCTGGACTCACTCCAGCACCTCAGTGCCCTTATAGTGAGCGGCCCAGAGCTGAACACAGCACTTGGGGTGTGGCTTCACCAATGCTGAGCACAGGGGGACTGTCCCTACCCAGGTCCTGCTGGCTACACTGCTGCTGAAACAGGCCAGGATGCCTGTAGTCTTCTTGGCCACCTGGACACACTCTGACCCGTGTTCAGCAGCTGTCAACCAGCACTACAAAGTCCTTTTCTGCCAGGCAGCTGTCCAGCCACCCTTTCCCCTGTAGTGCTGCAGGGGATTTTGTGGCCAAAGGGCAAGACACAGAACTTGGTCTTGTTAAATCTCATATTATTGGATTCAGGCCATCGATCCAGCCTGTCCAGGTCCTTCTGCAGAGTCCTCCTACCCTCTAGCAGATCAACACTCACTCCCAGCTTGGTGCTGTCTGCAAATTTACTGATGGCAGACTTGATCCCCTCATCCAGATCATCAATAAAAATATTATACAGGACTGGGCCCAACACTGATCCCTGAGCAACACTGCTAGTGACTGGCCACCAACTGGATGCAGCGCCATTGCCCACCTCTCTCTGGGCCTGGCCATCCAGCTGGTTCTTAACCCAGCAAAGAGAGCACCTGTCCAAGCCATGAGCTGCCAGCTTTTCCAGGAGGATGCTATGGGAGAGGTGTCAAAGGCTTTGCTGCTGAAGTCCTGGTAGAACATGTGTACAGCCTTCCCTGCATCCACCAGGCAGGTCACCTGGTCATAAAAGGAGGGGTCAACACTCACTGGTCTGCAATGCATTGCCAGGGACTCTGTACAGAAGATACCAACATTACCCTTCTCATCATCACTACTGACGCTTGCAACAAGCACACAGACACAAATCTTCTCTCACCCTTGTATGCAGAACTCCTAAATTCTGTAGGATTTAAACATGTGGATTCTGTTAAAAGGCAAGGCAGGTCTTCTGGAAATTATTTTTCATGAATAAACTTTTTTTTAAACCAAACATATTCTACACTAAGTATTAAGTGAAAGAAATTAGCTTCATTTCAAGCATATTCAAAGTCTTTGCTAATGAGTTGCTCAAAAGTATCTGTGTACCCCTAACTTAACAGTTCCTTTTATTCTTATTCAACTCTGTTTCATTCTTGAAACACTTTTTTATGTGCAAATATAAATCCTATTAGTTGCACTACACTGCAAAATTCTCTTTATAATTCGAACTTCAAACTTGCATCTGGGTTTTGGGCATCAGGTGAATCAGTCTTTCTAATTTATATTCCCATGTGTGTATGTAATCAATGAATGGTGTCTTCGAGGACTTGTAGGAGAGGGACTACTCTAGCTAAATTTAACTGCCTAATTAATATAGCACCATGTTGCTCTGCTTCAAACAGTTTTCATCAAATTAAATCTTTATATGGCACTGTGGAAATACCAACGGGAAGTGGGGGACACACAAATAGAAATGGAAGATAACCCAGAAAATATGGTAGAAATAAAGAATAGAGCAATGAACAGGGGAGAGGCTTTGGTGCAGCAGGACAGAAAACGGCAACAGATCAAGCTCCTAGGAGCATTTCCCCTTTTGGTAAAGTAAAAATGTAAGGAAAGAACTGTTTGTCCCAATTCAGCTGCATTTATTTAGGCAGGGAGAAAAATGGATGATTTCTGCTGCTTCAATTTTTTTGCAGGCATAAATTTTAAAGCACAACTAAGCCTTTAAAACACATCACAAGAACAACCTTTCAATACTGATGATGAAGAATATTTATAGCTGACCTGGAAAAAGAACAAGTACAATTTGCCAACCAATTGCTAAGCTTCATTTTTTTGGTTTTGAAACTGTTGTGCAGCAATTTCAAGAAAAGTTCAAGTTACCTCTAAAAAATCTTAAAGGAACAGGTTTATATGACACCAAAAGTTCTTTCTGAAATTAACTGAGAGGAGAAAGAAGAGCATGTGATGGGAAGTATTCCTGGAAAACAGGGACTGAGGTGCATTTTAGGAGCAGAGGAACTATGATCATAACCTATTAGAGTAAAACTTTTATAGAAGGATATAGATTCAGCCACAGAAAACTCTGCTCATTGGTAACCATATACTGAGAAACTTCATGTGGGGAAGAGGTTTTGACAAATTTCAACCAGTTCTGGGAATCAGTCTTACATTTAAGAAATTCCTTGAGCAAGAAAGATTTTAAGCTGTCTTTGTGGATGCAAACTTTCAGTGTCCCTAAAAGCACTTCTGAAAAATTTCATTTTGAGGGCTTTCTTCAAATGAGCCCAGCTGTTTCAGCTGTCTCTGGCATCAAGTTTCCTCTTTGCAATTGAGGTATTCTGAGAGACAGGATTCAAGGCAGACAGAATCCAGAGGACATTAAATGGCCAAGGGACTTCAATATCCTGTCACAGAACTTCCAGCAATGCCACAATGTTAGATGAAATACAATCCCAAAAGCAGACATTGTGGTTTTGGATGAGTTTTTAAAAAATTAATTTTGTCATTACCAGATGTATCTAGCAGGACTATCTGCCTGCAGTTGGTTTCTTATGCAGAGGACAATATACTTCAAAAACAGAGAAAGAAAAATATTTGAAATATGTTCTTATTGATGTCACTAAGACAGCAATAGCACTGGAAATAGCACTTCAGTATTCTTGAACAAGAAAACAAAAAAAGGGATTAAAAAAAGACAAATAAAACCATATAATGGAAATAATATGCAATTACATGATTGAAGACTTACATTTGAAAATTATTTTTTCCATCATTTGGCAAATGCATTAGCCAGAATCACTCTTCCCAATTCAATATACACAGGGATTGCTCATTGCTGTCAAATTATGAAGTAATTTTATGTTCTTTTATTTTATGGATGAATGGAGTTATATGAACAACTACTCCTTAGCAAAAGTACTGATTTTGACTTCCCCCTGTTCTTTCTTTGCCTATCAAAGTTATTAGAACTTTTGAAAATACTTTGTTTTTTCTTTTTGATTACATTCACCAAAGTGGTCAAGACTTAAAATTGAACTCAAAATGTGTTAAGGGAAATGACCAAGACAAGTTGTTCTCCACGAAAACCTTGAGCACAGCAGAACCGTAGACAAAAGTGTTTGAAAAAATTTAGGAAAGATACCCATGCAATATGAAGTTCTGTGCAATTTGAAATGATCATTCCAGACAAAGAATCTGATCTCTTTATGGAAAAAAAAAAGTTTTCTATTATTTCCTTTGTTAAGTGAATGGGGTTTATGTCTTTAAAAAATGCAGTCTAGATTCTTCCTAATTTTTTTCTTTATTCCAGAATAAATTGAATTTTCTCATGATATTCCCCGACTTGTTCTTGGTTCTCTATACAGACAAATCTAATTGCTGATATAAGTCTTGCTCTGGAGATACCTCCAGAATACATTTTTACTATCGCACTTTTGACTAACATTGGAGCCAAGTGTGAATCTACTCCTACTCCAATCATTTAAATTAGGAGTTAAGTGGGTTGATTATACATCAAAACTCTTCCTTATTTTTCTTTCTGTTATTACACCCATGTCACCTAGCAGATAGTTAAAGTGTTGAGTCTTGCAGCTTGTGTTTTGCAGGAATTATCTGGTGATAGGTTAGGTATGTGTTTGGCACGGTTCTGTTTGCTCATAAATATTGTGCAAAACTGCATTTTTCAGACATTTTTGGTGAGAAAAAGCAAGAGTAGATAGTTCCTTCACCCACAGGTCTAAGATTCTTTCAGTAGGATTCCACCAAAATTCAGGGGAAGGTTTAGTTTTTCCATGTCACCCTACAAGTGTTACCCTAGTCATCATCATTGTCATCATCCTCATCATCATCATTTTGGAAGGAAAATTTTGCCTCCCTAATGCCAGAGAGCTGTTGTTGCCAGGGCTTTTGTACAACTTCTAAACTTGATGTGGAATCCAGGCAGGCACCGTTGGACATGAGGTTTCTTGAGACTTTTGTTTAACCTATGAACTGCCACTGATATTCACCTATCAATAATTCAATATTACTGGAATCTAAATGATGTTAAATCTAAGCATAAGCATCTCTTTCAGAACATTGAAAGTCGCAGAAGTTCTTAATATACTTTCCATTAACTTTTTCTCCATTTGCTTCCTTTCTGACTTAATTCCTTCAGGGAAAATTGCTTGAGGAAATACTGCTTTAAAACATTATTAATACAACATCTTCTACTTCAAGTTAAAAGGTGAACTTATTTACCAAACACTTCCCCAAGGTCTGGTATTCAATTTATGGTTCCCTTATGCTTAAAAAGTTGTGTTCAGTTTGAAACCAGACCACCCAGATATTCTTTCTATTTATGTCTATTTATCTCTATTTATTACTATCTCTCTATTTATTTCCAAATCTTGCACAGGGAAATTTCAGGGAGAGAGGAATAATAAACTGGTGAACTGAAGAATCGAGGAGATAAAGATCCTCACAGTATATAAATTTCAGGGAATCTCCCATAAGATTTTAACTTCTAGCTAGAGATAATCCAATAACTTCTAAAAAAGAAAGGTCCAGAAGGAATGCTTCCATGAAGAATTACATATGAAAAGAAATATTTGATGTCTGTGAATCCTTGGCTTTCCAGGCAGCCTCCACTTGAACTCAAAGTGACCTTGGGGCCTAATTTGGTTGTCCCAGTAATGATGTGGATTAGCAGGATTGAGCTCTTCATTTGTTTATTGATTGCAAGCCTTGATGAGCTCTTGATTTCAAATGCTGCTTTGAGATACTGTCATTAAATCAATGATTAACAAACAAATGGGTCAGTATAACTGGAAACACATTGAGTAGAAATATGCAGTAATACAGAAAATTTGCTTTTTCTTAATGGCACGCACCTTTTAGTAAGAAATTATTTTGCTTGATAGTCAGGCAAAACATTCTCTAGAAAACAGTAATCACCAAAGATGTTCAAAGGTATAGCACAATAAAGCATGAAATCCACTTTGCCCAAGGGAAATTAAGCTCACAATGGAATACAAGGAACAGGCCTACCATAAAATGCCTTCATGAGCTGTCATGCTGTGCCTATCATTATCTGAACATTGCCGTGAGACATATCCAGCTGCTTCATCTGTCCATCCTCTTGCCAGTGCAAGGCCCACCCGTCACACATCTTTGGAACACTGTAATCACCTTTCTCCCATTTGATTGACCTATATTGCTCCATATTTGTTTTCCAAGGCGACATGTCAAAAGACTGGAAGAGACTGTTTACTGTTAAACTTTTCTTTCCCATTATTGCAGTCTTCTACGTGCTAAAGAAATAACACTTTGTTAGAAGAATGCTTCCATAGATTCCCCAAAAAATAAATGGATGGTAGCAAGGTTCCAGTGGTACTGCTGCACTACAGTTCCACTCTCATGCAGACCAGGGCAGACTTCAGAATCGCAGAGGTGATGCCCTCAACAAAGAAAGGAAGTCCAACTAAACAAGCACCTTCCCTGAATTAAGGATAACTCCACCCCATTTTCCAGTTTTTGGTTTGGTAATTTAACTACCCAGTTAAAGGAATCCTTTCAAGTGGCATGGCCTAGTCTTGCTGCCTCTGGGTTGTCTGTTTTAACTTTCTTCTCCTTTTCCATCTTCCTGTTTCTTTTACCACGTGCCTTTTAAAATCTTTTAAGCACTTCAGGATAGAAACTGATGCTGCTGTGAGACCCCAGGTCTACTTAGCTGACCTACTTAGTACAATCACTGTTAGCAATTGAGTGTTGTTCCCCTGAAAAATTCAGCGTTGAACAACACTGAAAATTATCAAAGCAGATTTACTTCTTTTCTTATAGTAAATCCACATTTTCCTATAACATTCCTATTACCTATAACATGGTACATGTGCCATTTTTTATGTATCTTAAAAGGCTTTTTTTCTGTGCAAGCCTTAGGGTGCAATTAAATAAAGCCAATACAACCAAGACTAGTGCATGAAGGCAATGCATTAAGCACTTTGTATCCCAGGGGTGTTCTATATATGGATCCTTCTTTTCAAAATTCCCATATTTATAATAAATATAACTGGTTTTGACAGGAGGTAAATGCTTAAGCCTGTCCTTTTTTTTGACCTGAGCATTTCTTGTAGGGTTCCATATTCTTGCTGTACATAAATAAAGACAACTAATGATGCACAGGAGACAAGTTCTAGAAACTGTTCTGTATACAACTTAAAGGGGAAAAAATCTCTTGGAAAATTAAGGCTGAACTACCTATCCCAAAGTTATGAGCACTTTTCCTTGACACAGTTATTTTTGATCTTTTCTTCTGCTTTTCCTCCACTTGGGCTTGGGAGATTCTCATGTCATCAACTCAGTAAGTTTCTTGTAACTGACAATCATTTTATTTAAACCCAAGATATTTAAAGAGCAATTAGTTCTGCAAGAAGAAAAAAAAATCCTTTCTCTGCTCTTTTCAGTGTCCCACTGATTTGACTGATAAGGTATCAAAATGTATATTACCTAAAAGTTCAGAATGACAGAATATGTTGAGATAGTGTGAAAAGGCTGGTGAAAAGAAGTAGGATTTGTACACAAAAACATTTTGTTTGGAGCTCTTCTTAACTATTTTCTAGTCTAATGTTATCATCACCCAAAAAGTAGCATCTGCTTTATATTCTTTGACTGTGGGACCATGCCACCAGAGTAAAAAATCTAACAATGTTGGCATTTCAGTTAAAATCCAAGACTTGGATTGATGTGAAACTGCTCAAGCTCTAGTGTGCCCTAGAAGTTACGCTGTACCTGGAAATCAACCCTCCAGCCCTATTCTCTGTCAGTTAACATCGATCTGCTCTGCAGTGCCCAGTGTTGACCCCTGGATATATCACTGTGACCCTCCTGGCTCTCACCTTACCTGCAAATTCTAGGTAGAACAGGAACAGTCAAGAACTGGCATGGGCAAGGTTTTCTCCCAGATAGCTATGGAAAGCACAAGAAACATAATTTACCCCTTCAGAGGACAGAGTGAGAAAGGCACTAAAAGACCACAGGGACTGAGAGTGTTTCCTAGTGTCCTCTCCCTGGAGGAGGCCTAGACTTGAAGAGTGTTTGCCCGAGCAACTAGGATTAAGGGTTTCTGAAATCCCTGTCAGCTTTTCTCCTGCGTGAAAGACAGAGGAAGAACAGTACTGGGCTAAGCCTAATTAAAAATCAGAGTTGAATGCACAATGCCTGTATAAGTACTAAATTGGTTTACTTCAGTAAGGAACAAAATGATTCCAGCTCAACAGGCTGCTTCACATTTAAAACTGAAAGTCCACCACTAGTCCAATTAAGCCCCAAATAAATACTTGTCCAGCTGACTTGATTCACTTTAATGGAGGAGAGAAATGCTGTCAGGTGTGATAATAGTCCTGTCCTGCTTTGTATAACTTTAGTGAAAAAAACAGTCTGGCCAGTTCCAGCTGAGCCAATTATATGAGCTAACTTATTTTCATTAGAACACAAAACAAGGGCTGGCCTGAGTATTTCTGAAGTTTTCTAGTAAGTCAGTTTTGAAAATATATATATGTGTACATATAGGAGATACTATGCATATATATAAATTCATCTTCACCTAAAATTTTATGGAAGAAAAGAAATCCTCTCCAATGCATTCAGCAAAAGAGCAAGTATTTTCACCCTTTATATGTTTTTACTTGAAGGTAAGGCAGAGACCTTTTCTAGTATCGATATCTTTTTGCTGATCCTAAAATCACAAGCCAGACACAGTTAGCTGACAAAAAGGGTTTACCTTTATAAGGATCCTTAGGTGCACAGCATGCTAGATGGAAAGGGCTGAAGATGCACATGTAACATAAAACAGGCACAACTTTTACATGTTTAGAAAATTAGCATAACTGACAAGAATCCCCAGTTAGAAACACAAGTGATGTGGTAATTCATCCCTGGTTCTACCCTTTCTACCCATTTTTGAAATCTCCCCCCCACCCCACCCCTAGATAGGAGCTAAACTTTGTTTATAAAGTGTTTTGGAGAGCTCTATTCAACCTTAGCTCCCAGACAGCCTTGGACCCCCAGGTCTTGGAGACACTGAGCAATTTTTTTTGTCTTTCTGTCTAATAGAGTAGGTAAAATGCTAGCTACAAATACTGTAATAGGCTACAGAGCTGCGAATGTATACGTAAACAATATAGAAAATAGATAAAAGCAAAAAGACAAAAATCAATTCGGCATTAGTACAAATCTGAGACTATGCCTTGTAGCTACCAGAAGATCAGATGAGTTATTAAGGCCACATAGTGAAAACAGAGTAACTATGAAAAAGATGACTGTGGTATTACTAAGTAAGTGTGTAACTTTGCATTATAACCTTCAAAGCAGAAAGCTGCTCTCAGCTCCTCTTCCTCCAAGTTTGCCTACTCTCTATTTGTTGTGTAGTAGTTCTGTGTTATACCCTGTGTTCATTGGCTTTGGATTTTCTGGTAGAGAAATAAGTCTGCCGTATTGATTCACCACATAAGCCTATTTTCTCTTAAAACAAACCAAATTACCCCATTTGAAGAGGAAAAATGAGGATGATTTTTCCATTCTTGCTTGCTTCCTTTTCTGTTCAATAGTTCGTTAATTTTCAAGAAAGATCAAAAGTTTCCACAGTCTTCTGGGGAAAAAAAAAACCTGATGGGCACTGTCAAAACATCCATGAAATTACAGTTTTTTCATGTGAGTATGAAAAGAGCTCATCGTGTTAAATTATGAAGAAATCCAGATCTGCCACTTACTCTAAAGTAATGCAACTTGCAATTGCTTGCTTTTAAAAGCTGAAGAACACAAGATGCTGCTCTATAGATGCAATATTATGAACAACAAAACTGGCAGCAGAGTGTACAAGATTTCTGACACAAAATAAATCTGTTCAGGTCAGATATGACTTCAGGAATTTTTTAATTACTGCATGACTAAATTTTTAAAGGAATGAGAAATGAAGGTTACCACATTCATCTTGCGGTTTTGTTATAAATAGTTGAACTTCTTTAACTCTCTTGTTGATTGCCAAAATTCTACAGGACACATCACATGAACTAGCCTTTGCTTTCAGGGTCACTTTGTCCCTTTTTAGTTTGTCATGAAAGAAAGTCAAGAAGTGACATAATCACACTTTATCTGGGTGTTATTCACCTCATTCAGTTTTAAATATTGCTAATGTATATGTTTTAAGAAAGCTGTTAAGGTGCTGTTCAGCTCTGTGCTGTGCCAGTAGACAGCACAGAGGAATGGCCACCATGCAGACAGACCCACCAAAAGTAGTAAAAGTAGGGCATGGGCAGCTAGCAAACGTCCTAGATAGTCTTTGAGAGTAGTCAGGTAAATATTAATTCTCATCATCTCTTTCACAGCCATGGGTAACCGTGTGATCACTAAGATTCAGCTACTTGCTAACACTTTAAATAAAACTCTGGAAATGCTCTTAAACAGTGTATGTGTTGAAGGGAAAAATATTGTCTTTTATTACACTGAGTTATATCAGTAGATAAATTCAGTTGTTTTTAGATAATCAAGGATTTTCTTCAGGCTTCATGCACAAAAAAGCACAGTCCAAGCAAACTGTAAGAGAAAGACAATTGCTATGAGTAAATTTAATTATGTCAAATTTGTATTAATGTTTTAGCATGAGCATCTGACAGCTTGTGAGGTGGTAGGTGAGTGCCAAGGAGGCTGACAAACAGGTATTGCCTTTACACATGTTAGCAGGAGAGCTGAAGAGCTGAGAAAATTCACAGCCACAGCAGCCTCAAGGGTCCCAAAACATGGGTGTGTGATGTGAAGTAGCCTCTGGTTATCACACTGTAGTTTGCTTTACATGTCAAACCCAGGTAGACTCAGCTGCCAAGCTCAGCTCACAGTAGGGATCACAGGTTTTAAACTCTGAGGGTGAACTTGACCCTGGGTTTGGGTTTTGAGCTGTGGCAGTAGCAAGTGCATGAAGGCTCCAAACCTCCAGACATTTTCTTCTGCATCATCATTGCGTCACCAAACACTACACTTGCCTTCCAGAAAGGGCTGAGTGTGCACACACAGACAGTAAAAAAGATAGGAGTTGCATCTTTAAGAACAGGAGTGCCTTTAAAGAAATTAGATCAGTCAGAATTGTGATCCATTTTACATTTGGCATTTCAATCAGACATGGATAATTTACTTCCCCAAATACTTTCATGTATCTTACTCTAGAGTGTTTGAAGCATACAGTTCTATCAGTGAAATATAGTAGTTATTTATTCAGAACTGGCATAACATAAATACGTAATGACTAGTGACCTACTTAAATATATGGGTGAAAACTAATCAAGAAATAATATTTGGCTCCAAAAAGACAACATAAATGTGAAACCATACTCGTCCTCTGATAAATCACTGATAATTTAAAGTATAATGTTCTATAACCCATAGAGGTGCTTGCATACATATTTGTGTTCTGTACACTGTGGAAGATTTTCTTTCTGGGGCAATTTATATGGCAGGCAATTCAGTCTTCTCTGTAGACAACAATAGAAGCTCATTCTGGAAATGAATCTATCTGCATAGTGGTCATTTGTTTATTTAGGAAAAAAATTAATTTTACAAAATTCACATATTACACATTTAACCTTTGAAAATTGCAAGTGTCAAGATGAGAGCTACAATGGAGCACAGTGTCTGTGCTTCCAATATATTACCATGCTTGTTTTCAAGGAGTCAAGGGAGTCCAGAAAATTCTTAGAATTTAATCACTCATGTTTGTAATCATAAATACACAACTTTACAGCAGAAAGCATTAAAAAGAAAAACCATCTTCTGGGTAAGTGTTATGAGATAGTGGAAGAAAGCCACAATGTTCCTAATTCATACTGGAATGGAAAAGCTTTTAAGAAATGTAATTACCCCTGTACTGATTCAAATCTTTCTTGTCATGACAGAATTTCTAAAACATGTTTTTCAAGGCTATTTGTCTTTATAGAGAGACAGTAATCATCATTTGCAATGGATTGCACAGAAAACTAATAGATTAGTTTTAATACACTAAATAAAAAAAAATACTGCCACATTGGGATGTTCAGCTCTAATGAATATTTGCCACTACAGAGGTTATTGTTCACCTTAAAAATAAATATCTTATCTCTCTGGCATATGTACAGCAATTATCACTGAGAAATAAACCCTACCTGTGATTTTATGACTGATTTATTTTCAAGGCTTTCAGCTGAAAAATAGGATTCTCACTTGGGCTGTCCAGGAAGGGATTGCTTTTCAAAAGCTTACATTGTCATAGACAGCATCTCATTAATGGAGTAAGGACATTTTTGTGGCTTGTCTAAATTTAGGAATTCCTGGAGGAAGCAATGTTGGGGAGTCAGGACACATAAAGTACATATAAGGCAAAGCAATGATGTAGTAAAAGAATGAGGCAAAACCTCAAGAAATAGAATTTCAATAAGACTAAGGTCAAGATACCTGTCTCACTGTATTGCACAGATTGCATAAGGAGAATTCATCTCACCTGCCTACAGACATCTGGAATGCAGGTCTTCCTTCAGAGCTGAACTATTTAGCTATATGAAGAGTTAACTTAGCTATGTGGAGCAGCTGAACTACTTTTCTATGTGGAGAAATACAGGCATCTCTGAGGAATTTGTCTCGTCCTAAGGTTAAAATGTAACTAGATCTGAGGAATCATGTCCTGAAAATGCCTGGTTTTCCTCCTCTGGCAATAAGAATGCCTGGTTCGGATGCAGCATCTACATTTAGGCAAAACAAACGCACTGAAGCTGCTGAGCCTCAGAGCACTGATATGCAGGTGAGCTCTCTCCCAGAGGCAGTCTAGGAGAGCAGAAGCTGCAGCACTTCTCATGGAGCATCAGCTATCATGCTTTTGCAGTGCAGTGTTGAGGTCTCACTTTGGCCCAGAAATAAATGATGAACTTGTCAAGTATAACAGTCAGGTAAGTCAAAGGCCTACAGTTCCCATAAACTTTGTCCAATTCTCTTTCTTTAAACAGTCAAGGCATAGCTGTGGGCTAATAACACAATGGATCCATCCTGTAGACTTCCACATCTGAGGTATCATCAATAATCCCTCTGATAGACAAGGGAGAGAAATAAGCTTTTTAATGTCATATCTTATTTCTTTCTATGAGCTTCTGAAACAGATTTGGCTTAGAAAACTGTTGCTATTCTCCCTTGACAACATTTGGAGTTTGAGATAGTAGCTCAGATGTTTGCCTCTAGTCTGTAGACCTGATTGGATGAGATGGATGCCAACCCAAGTTTGAATGAAAAAAATCACTTAAGTCAAAGGAGGAGAGAGCTCAGCTTTTATAAGGAGGATTTATAAATGCTCATATACAGATATGTTGAAGAGACAATTTGAGTCCTTTATTCTGCGAACCTCCTTTTCCTAATATAGACATTTTCCTCCAGACAAAATATACAGAATGATGTGACAAGTTACTTCCACTGCCCATCATACACAAGGCTAAGAAAAATACAATTGGTTATATCACAAAGAGGCAGAAATGTGCAATTACTGAAATGGAGAATTTCTATGTTGTTGATTGTGTAATATTGGCTGGAAAAAAGAAAGCTGTATCTCTAGTAATTCCCATAGCCATTCCAACAAAATAAGGTTTGGCTCTATATATCAATTTTACAGCCTCTGCTACTACGAACACACTGAACTTTATTAAAAACTCAATAAATGTACTCAATAAATGCATGACTGGGAACTACTAGAAACTATGTAATCAGTATCAAAGACAGAGGACAACCAGCTTCAGATGCTGATAGCAAGGCAGGCGTTATATTATTTTGATATAATTCCCTTGTCTAAGTGACCAGGGTCATGAATTCTTAAATCCAAAAATGTTGTATAACCCAATAATTTTTTTCTAAAATCCCATTTTAGTTTTAGACTTAGTTAAATTCCATCAAATGTTTTCAGGGTGGCACAGTGAGAATCACATAAGATATGGATGGGCCTCCATTCCAGCATCCTGGTTTTAAAGAGGAAAATAAAAATCAAATACAGACGTAGAAAATGCAGTGAAAGGAAGAGTCACAGAATTCCTATTGCAGCACCTTGCTTAAGTGTTTGTCACCTATATTTTATTCAGCACACTTCTGTTTAATTATAAACGCTCAATTAAAGCGCAATGCTGGATTTCTTTTTCAGCATGTAACTTG
Source organism: Entomyzon cyanotis (assembly GCA_024500445.1). NCBI lineage: Eukaryota > Metazoa > Chordata > Aves > Passeriformes > Meliphagidae > Entomyzon > Entomyzon cyanotis. The sequence goes on along the minus strand of JAKEPQ010001016.1, from coordinate 64,567,858 downwards.
ATAATATTGTTTCAAATATTTTTATATTACCATAAGACTATTATAAAATTTTCAGGGAATTACATTAACTAGACTTCTACACTTTTGTGTTTAGTAGCATAATTTTAATTGAAATTACTTTGGAATAATCATTAAGTGAATAGGAATCCTTCACATAGATTGTAAAGCAGTGTTGATAAAGTTACAAAACCTGTCATGCGGCAACTCAAGAATATCATATGGTTGGCTTATTTACTTAACTACTCATAACTGCAATTTTTCAGAAAGCTAGTGTGCTGCTTTGCACACTAGCCAATCCTTTTGGGAATGCAATAGTTTGGAATTGTTTTAGCAATAGTAAGAGAAAAGTAACTCTGTACCTTCCTTGAATCAAAGGAAAAGTCATTGCAGTGAAAATATTTCAAGGAGGCACATGCAGCTTCTGGAACACCGTGGAAAAAGAGCTTTAAAAACAGCCAATCCAGGCACTGCTGCACTGCTGTATCTCACACCTCTGCTCCCCCAGCTTCAAACTGTTGTGCACAGGAAAAGTGAGGAAATAAGGGTTAAAACCACAACTCCTGATAGTTCTTACTTCACTTTTTTTAAGTTGCAAACATCTTGAGACAGCTAGTGAATGAGCTGGTTCCTCAAAATAAAAATCAAATGGAGTCTTCTGCCAGTAGAAAAAAGTCCAGTACCTCTTCACCTCCAGAAGTGCAAGTGTGCACATGGCAGTGGTTGAAGCAGCAATTCTTTCAGAAGGAAAAATTTACTGATGCTCAAAGTCTGTATCACAGCTCAAGGGAGCAGTTTTAGAAAATGGCAAGCATCAGCCATCACTGGCATAAAATCATGAATCCTTCTGCCACCAGTGCTGCTAACTGCCCTTCAGCTGTCGATGCGATGTGCCTGGGTAAGGAAGCAAAAGTCTCCAGATCAGTAATGGCAGCAGACCGGCAGCTGCACTGTGCACAAGACTATCCCCTCTCACTGGATGTAGAACTCTGTGCATAATGCCTGAGCTCAATAGAGTTCTTAATTGCTTGTTTATCCCTCTATCATCTCCTGTCTTCTCTTCTACACTGCCTGAAAAGTTTGTCTCCTAAAAGGATGGCATGTGTGAGCTTTGAATGCTGTTTTTTTCTGTACAGGAACATAGGGAAAATTCCAACAACCAACTTGGAAAGTCCTTTCCTTCAGGGCCTCGAGCACAGAGACACCTCATGACCTTCTGAGAGTTTTACTGAAAAAAGATTAATTTCAGTGATAATCAGTTCTAGAGATGATCAATCTCAGACTAAGGATCAAGTTCAACAATTCACTATTGACACTCTTAAGACTACTGTTCCAGACACAATGCTACTTAGTTCTGTTACTTATGATAACAGCCCTGAATTTACGATTTGGTCATCAAAGACATGTTGGTTTGTTTTTTTCTTCCTTCTCATCTCTTATACATATTTCTCTAATTCACATATGGCATAGATATGATATAGATGTCCCCCAATGGTGTTGCTCTTCCACGAACCATGGAAAAATAACCTTACTGAGAAATAAAATTAAAAAGACAAGATGTTTCTGGGAATTTCAGGGAACATTTCATAGCAGATGGCAATAATATGTCTTTGATATGGACTTGAGAACATTTCTAGATACTGCTAGATTGTATTTCACATTTGTAGAAAGAGACAGAGATCCACTGCAGAGTGATTGCAAAATTAGATGCCTTGTGTACAGTGTTTGCAGTCTGGTTAAAATGCCATTTTCTTTCTTAGTAGGATTTGTCTGGGCCTACAGTTTACTATTGACTGCATAGATCAGTGCCTGGTTTTGGATGCCAAAAGTCTCTTTTGCTCAAAATATATTACAAGCACAGAGTTTCTCAAATTTTTTGTCTACTCAGTATCTAAATGAGGTGGGAAAAATATTATAATACCAACTTTTTGGTGGTAGATCTGCAATTTTTTTTTTTTTTTACTGTAATACTAGGAAATTCAGACTTCAGGGAGCTCTCCAGCACCACAAGATACCACTCATTGGCTTAACACTGTTAGATATGCAATATCTTGACTAATTTCTGCTTGGGTGGCAACTTGGATCAGAACTACTTCTTTCTTTGAGTAAGAAGTTCTCTAGCACAGGAACTGCACAGTAACTCGCAAATTAAATAACTGTATTAAGAGTTTTTAATAATTAAATTCTCACTTTAAAAATTATTTACCTACATTAAAAAAACATATTGATACTGATGTTTGTCTTCAATAAAATGTAAGCATGAACAAATCATAATGAATCATTAATAAATAGTAGCTTCTAAGTTAATTCCTGGACAATTACATGAGATCTCATTATGTGCATCAGTTTTTAATCTCATTTCATGATACAAGTAACTGTGACATGCTTAGGTTAGATTTTATTTTGGTAAGTTATTCTACAATGGTAATCAACTGCATAATTCAGGTAGTGGTAGAACAGCACTTGCTATGCTGTATTTAAATAGCCATTTCCAGTACACTCTGTACTAGGAACGTATTCCTTCTTCACTGAGTATGCACAAGCATTTGACATTTACCAAGTGTACATTAACTCAATTATATTAATTAAATACAGCCAGACTGATTCTTACGTGCCACCTTGTGGAAAATAAATGAAATTTTCTTACTCAGCAGCTGATACTAAAAATTCTGAACTCACAAAAAACTGTTGGAAATTATAAAAATAGCTATTAGAAAGAAAGATAGAATATTGATGCAACAAGATATATGTTCTGATAATTCATTTGGATAGCATATCTCAGCTACAACAAATAACTGAACAGAAAAATATAGGGCATATTTCTGTCTGAGGCTTCCTACCAGCAGATTTTCACCATGGATTTCTGTAAATGTGGCCAAAACACACTTCAGAGCTGAAACAGTTAAAAGGTGTCATTCTTAACCAATGACCGTAAAGCAAAATGTATAAATTTAGCTAATAAGGTGTCAATGTCAAGCAAAAAGAAAGCTTTTATGTATTTTAAAACCATGATTATGTTGCCAGTGCTCTAATGTCTTTCAGATATCTTTTGCTATATTTTTATAGCACCTCGGCAATGGCTCAAACATAATCTGCTGGTAAAATATTGAACATCCACAGTTTACATGTTAAAAAATGCAAGCTCCCAGTATTAAATTTAGAAAAATTCAGTTTCCACAAGAGGTATCAGAATTATTTCAGCAGAGGTAAAATCTCGCCTATTACATGTAAAATTGAAAGTGTTTCCAGTTTCCAAGTTTCCAGTACCTTTTCCAAGTCAAATGTATGGCCTTCAAACAGGTATCTGGAAGGGAGTATTTTGTAAAAAAAATTTTTGTCCTTGCTTAGATTAATGCACATAAATAGGAACAGAGATACTTAGTATAATTTCTTAAAGGATCTATGGGATAATGATGACATATTAAGAAGTCTAGCAAAAATGCAGGGAATATTATGATCCACTTTTCAGAAGTTTTGATCAGAGACTTTAGAACTTTGTACTTCAAAAACTGTTGAAAAAACTGCTGAGTACAATATGGATGGTATTGTTTGTCGCACAGTTAATCACCATCACCTTTGGTGTCATTCCTGACAGTAGTTAAGAAGATGGCAACTTCGGTAATTAAATGGGCACCTTGTAAGCCCTTTAAAAAACATTAAGGTTAATGATGTAAAGCATCATAGATGTGACTCAGGCTCAACCTGGAAAACAAAGTGATATCGTGTAAACTATAAAGGCCAGAAAGTTCTTGTTTTACACAGTGGATGCCTTGAATGAAATTAAGGGAATAGTTCTGTGGCAATCAGAAGAACTTACCATTTCAAACAGTGTTTAATCCTGCCTATTTTTTAACTACCTTCCAAACTAAAACTGCATTATTTATTCCAGTCTATAAGTATTTTTTTTTCCTAATGACATATTTGAAAGAGACTGTGTGTGCCTTATGTACTGAGTACTAAGAAGACAAATTATGGCAAATTATGGGGGATTTTATATTCTTCCCAAAAATCATGCAAATACGGGATGAAACATATCTGATGTTCATGCAATTTCACACTCCTCTTGGTATGCTCAGAGAAAAGATTTGAATTTCTCTATGACTGCTCCAGTTTCTGGGAAGGGGGCAGTTATGTGGGTTTTTAACTTGTATTTTTCATAACAGTACATTGCCAAAAATATTCCAGTCTCCTAAGGGCTCTAATGAAAGGCTATGAGTACGTTAATGGATTATAATGAAAATCCAGTGTGTTCAAATGTGAAAGAAGGCGGGGTGGTTTTTTTCTTTTATTTCTTCACATCTTTTATTTTTTCTGAACCAAATGGCTTGCTAATGCATTTAGAGCTCTCTCCTGTTGAAAAAAACTGTGGTTCCAGCTGTGAAACAGCCCAACCTACTCAACAGCATGTTTGCCCTTCTCCCACCTCCTACACCTACCACTCTTTTCTTCCCAGAGAGCCTGTATCACCCAGCTGGCTGAGCACAGAAGCATAGAAGAGTTTGGGTCCCTTTCTTATGGGCCTTTCTGGATAAAGAGGTTTATCATAATCTACAGCTTCCCCTCTCCTGAAAACACAGACGAACAAATCTTCCTTGCTTCAGTTTGCACATATTTCTTAGTGCAGATGAAGGAAAAAGCCAAACAAGTCAGGAGGATTTCTGAGGAAACCTAGAAGGGAACAGACAGTATTTAAAAGCCAGAAAAATACAGAGAAAGACACAGAAATCCTTCTCTGGAAGACTAACACACCAGTCCAAATGCACACAGCCTCCACAGGTCAACTGCTGGACTTACTGCAAAGGGAAATAATTTTTTCCAAAGCAGCTACACATTATTGTGTAAGTTGTTCTAGGTAGGTTCAGCCCCCATGCTACTGAAGGGTCTTTCTTAAGGACGTAGCTGAGGATATAAACTACAGAGTACCCCATTTTAAAAGGCTGCCTAAGAAATTTGGAAATCCTTTTTCAAGATTTTATCCTTACTGCACTTTGAGATGGCCAGTAGGATTTGTCTGGAGGAAAGCAGAAAGATTAATATTTGACAGACACTTTCACTGTTCATACATAGCAAAGAAAGAAGCAGTAACTCCAGGGTAAAACAATCTTTATGTATGTTCAGTAATATGTCCATTACATAAAATTATTATTTTCTAGGTGATGTGGCAACTTCAACCCCATAATTTGAAGGATAATGTACCTATTTATTTCTCATTTTCTGTGGCTTTGTGTCCGTGATTTACAGTGTTTACATGTGAAAACAGAAACTCAATTCCCACAAATGCATCAAACTTCTCCCTGGGAAGCTCTTTAAACAGATTGACAAACACTGTCTTTGTCTTCCAAAACATAGTTGAAACTGATCGTTACTAAAATGCTTCTCCTCAGTGAGCCTTCTTCAGTAACTTATTCTTCTCAGAGAACTCCCCAGTGATGAAACAGCCTGACTATGTCCTGGACAAACTCCTTTAAAAATGCAAGCTTTTTCAGAGGGCTATTATGTACTGGGAACTTGTGATCAGATCTGAAAAAGGGCAAAACAGTTTCAACAGAAAAGCATCTAAAATATAATGCTAACCAGATACTGACCTCCTTCCTGAGCTCTGCCAGTTTATTTGCCCAGAAGTATTTTCCCCTTGCAAAATCACAGAGTTGGAAGAACCACGCTAACAAACAAAGATACATTTCATTATGAAAGGTTTGTGAACAACAGCACATCACAACAAATCCCCTGACAATCCTGGAATATGGGAGGTGGGAATTTTCAAAAGTCTGGCATCAGCATCTTTATGAGGTTCAGGAAAGAAAACCCTGGACAGATATGAAATGGTAAATGATATCTTATTCAGTTGCCCTCTCCTCCCCACAATCCCTTGCAAAGAAATAAAATGTGGTTGAAAAGTTTTGAACCTGGGTATCTGTAGATAGGGTAGATATAGAACTGACCACTGAAAATAGCTTACTAAATCACACTCTACTTGCACACAATTTAGATGCTGCTACTTGAAATTCCACTATGTTTAACAGCAGCAGGATATCTGGACAATAAATCACTTAAGTAAAGACACTAACACTGATTCCATACAGGACTGTAAGAAATGGATAATAATTAAAATGGGGGGAATAAATTAGCAAAATAATTTTCAAGGCTTGACCACAGGAAGAATTCTGTTTTCTCTGATGAAATTCTGTAACTTTGCTTAGTGTGACATGATGACCTCTGTGTTTGTGTGTGTGTCTGTGTGTGTAGATAGATACATATAAGTCTGTGATCTTTCTGATTATGATCTGTAGTACTACAGGCAACCTAGCAGGATTTTTCAATGTTGAGCTGTTACAGAGAAATCTGCTGAAATTCCAGCTTTCATTTGAACATTAGGGCTACTTTTCCCTCACTGATTACACTTGATCATTCTCCTGATTTTTTTTTTCCACTTAAAATATTTATAATGTAATGATCATCAAGAAAACAAAACCATTTTCCTTATATAAAATGATTACATTTATATGTAATCTTTATTGCATTACAAACAGAAATTTTATAACACTTATTCTGGGTGTTGTTATTCTTACTCATAAACTGAACTACCTCACAAATTTTCATTTGTACTGGGATAATGCCTCTAATGCCTGTTACTTAAGCAATATTCCCTATAAAATATATTCAGAGTGACTAAGTGCCTTCCCAGGTGTTAGCAACACACAGCAAGACTAACAGGCAAGTGAGGAAATTTGTTGTCCCTTGAAATATGACTCGGGATGTGTTCCCTCAGTTGTTAATAGGTTTGCCCATCCTACTTTCAGCAGCTTATTTAGGAAGATGTCATTTTAACAAAATACTCTTCTTTTTATTGATTCAGTCATTCACAAACTTTCCCACTACGGTCTGACTTTTTTTAAACAAGTGATTTAAATCTTGTGTCAAAAAAAAATAGTAATTTAAGTACTCAAAACTCACTGCCCCTTTGATCCAGTTTAATGTTTTTTTAAACATTAGACAACAAATCATGGCTGTTTTTTTAAAAAACAATTTTTTTAAAAAACAATTTTTTTAAACAACAAATCATGGTTGCTAAGATATGTCTGTCTGAAACACACACACTCTCAAGCTGCTATCCCTTAATCTGTATTCTTTACTGGAATTCCTGGTTTCCAGGAAGCCAGACAGAATCTGAAGAACTCACTTTGCTCCACAGAAAATTTTATTTTCTTCCCTATTAACTCTAATTAAGTATTTTATTCCCTTATGCCTCTCAGCTGTACTTCCAGTCTGCAAAATATGTACAATGGTATTTTCATTTAATATGTAACATTGTGAATTTATCACAGTGAATCTCACATTTTGCTAAGATCTGCTAAAATTACTTGATTTTTAGAAAAGGTTGTCTACAGCTCAGCGACATATATGGTGATATTTGATAATCATAGAGAAAATACCCCTATCCTATGGTGTTGCTATTACCAGTGGCAAAAACCCTCTGTGGATCTCTATTGCTATTTCTTTATCTTGACTGGTTCAACTGCAATAAAACAAAACAATTCCACTCCTGCTCGGAAATTTTTATCCCATGCAAACTGTTTCAAAGAGTTCAGTTCATTAGATCAAAGGTGTTTTCTGAAATAAAAGAAATAACTCTTGGTTCCTTAGAACAGGGAGATTTTAAGATTTTCAGTTGCACTTTATGTGGGACAAATCTAGTGGATTAGGTCAGAGAGAACTGGAACACAATAATTCCTGACAGAGATGACAGTATAAACAGAATAATATCTAGGAGATGTTTAACAATGGAGACAAGAAGCTTGAATTTAAGGCTGGAAAGAAGCCCAGGAGTTATGTATAAATTTTAGGTATCTTATTTTGACTAGACTGTAAAGGCAAAAAGAACAAGATAAAAAGATAGAGCAGATAACCAGCTAAGGATAAGCTGATAGGTTTTGTTTAGCCTTGGATCCACACAGTCCCAGAACAACTGAAGCTGGACAGGATCCTGCAGGTCATCTGGTGCAAAGCCCACTCAGAGCAGGGTCAGTTAGCTCAGCTAGCACAGGGCCTTGTCTCTCTGTGTTCTGAGCATCTCCAATAATGAAGATACCCAGCCTCTCTGGATAATCTGTGCCAATGTCCAATCACCCTCACAGGATTTTTTTTTTTCTAATATCTGGTCAAAGCTTCCTCCACTGCAACTTGTGGCTACTGCCTCCTGTCCTGTAGCCTTGCTCTTCTGAGAAGTCTGGGGCACCTCCCCTACACACTACCAGCAGAAGCAACAAGCTCTGCAGAGAACCATGTACCCCTCAGCCAGAATGTTCCTTCAAACTATTTATGCTTAAAGCACCAAGGTTAAGATAAAGCAGCAGGAAAAATATTGGGAAAGTCTTTTCTTTGAATACATTTTATTATTTATTAGTATTTGTAGTTCTACTTTTGCCTTCACATCACAGATTCCCAGCCAAGGGCAGGGTAGCTGATATCTGGTCTCATGCTTTCCTTGTCCAACTGGACTAACAAGTTGAATGCAAAAGTGTTTGAAATTTGTCTGTGATTACAAAAGAAATATTTCTTAAAAGACCATACAAAACTGGTCCTTTCAGGATTGCCAATCTCACACTTTTTAAACAAATCTGTCTCGGCTCAGAATAATTTTCTGATTCATAATGAGCATTTTTTTTTGTTTGTGTCAATTTTATTCCTTAGGTGACTTTGCTTAGAATGACTGCAGCTATAAAACAGTAAATGAATTTCAGTAAAACTAAGCTTTTCCTGTGGATTTGTTATGCTCCACTGACACATCTCAGTTTCTGTCCTCCACCTTCGCTCTGTATTAGTATTCTTCAGCTCAGGGAAATATCACAAAAAGGATTATTGAATTTTGTTGTACTAAAATGTCATCTCTTGCTCTCTGTTTTGACATTTTCTTGATCAATAGGTTGTCAATGCAAAAAAGAGACAGCTATTTAACTTTTTGTGTGCAAAGAAAGAATACGAGCTGTTAGTGGATTTCTCAAAGGCCAACGTGTCAGACATGAAGGAAGCAGTGCATAATGGTGAGGAGCCTTAGTGAAAGGAAATGGGACAGATAAGGCAGAGATATCACATGCTTGTAAATGAAGCAAAAGAACAAGGTTTACGAAAATGTTCGTCTTCTAAGGGCTTCTACAGATACACAAAATGTTTTTCTCTCTTACAATGAAAAATGTAGTGAAACAGGATGCAGGTCTGGTCATACAACCATAACAAATAAGATTTGATGGTTTCTTTCTCAGCCTGGGTCATCCATACACAAATTTTAAAAGCCTGTGACACAGGCAAAACCATCTGCTTATTACCTACAGTATGTACACTATTGAGTTATCTGGCAATTCGAAGAAACACATAGTTACTATCTGTGGTCCAAACATCCACTTGGGTTTCTTTGCAGGCAGCATAATCAAGCAAAAGTCACAGCCAGAGAACATACTTTTCCCATCTGTGCTGAGCCTGCCTTTGCTGCTGCAACAAAATGGAATTCTCATCTCTGATGCTTCCAGCTTTGTTACCATTGAAGCAACCAGTTTCTCTGTGAAGACCACTTCGTCACTCCTGACAGAATCAAGGCTGCTGATTTTCAGACAGAATACATCACAGCGTTTTGCATGTATGCCTTTCAATATTCCATTGTAAATCAGAATTTTAGGTTTGATATTTAGTGTTAGTTACTTTAGATGTCAACAGTAACATAAACCATGTGTGTGTGGCTCCAATAAACTGATGTCCCATTCCTTTGCAGTTACAGAAATACTGCATCTCATTCTTGCCAAGGTCAGTGAGTCCTTGGAAAGCAGCCTGAGAAACAGGACCTTCAGACAGGGAGAGACTTTTCCAACTCCATCTAAAGAATAGAAAGGTAACACCAGAGCTCCTTTGTTACATGTTCACCACTGTAGTTTACAACAAAAAGCCTGATTACATTTTTAAAATACACGTTGTGGTGTTTTGCTTATTTTCTTAAAGAATAATTGTACTGCATCATTTTCCACTTCTATACTGAATTCTGCATGAGACTTTTCCATTTCCGAAGCAGATTTAGGGCGTTATGCATGACAAGCCTGTTTTTTCCTAATTTTATGCAGATAAAGTAGTGTTTTGCATTTGAAATTTTAATGAAAAAAGAACATAAGTTCTTAAGCAGAATTATGCCAAAATTTCCTATGTTAACTCATTTAAATAGTCTGAGAATTTAAAAAATGCATTGACTAATAAATTCTTAGCACTAAGGTAAGAGGGGAAGGACTGATTTTAGAAATGGACAAGAGAAATGAAGTAGACCCAAACACAAGTCTGTGTTTTCTGTCCTCACTCTTACTTGTTTACCATTTGTAATGGAATAGGATGTGTTTCTTCACACAGTGTTTACTTTTTCAGCTTTCTACTGATGTTCTCATCCTTTGACTACTGGCAAAACTGCTAAATCAAAATCTGTGAATAAACTTCACATCATAAGATACATACTTAATTACTTTTAGACATGCTGAGAATATCTGCAAGGTGATTAATATAACTTGGCTTAATATAAAATCAAGCTAATGACAAATAATATCTTTCATGGGCTTTCCATACCAAGAATGTAAATCCTTACTAATGAAAGAAAAAGCTTTTACATCAGAGTAGGATTATTATACTGAGCAAAACCTGCTGGACTTATACATATATATGTATCTCAGAAACTACTTACACATTAAGAAATTTACAAATCCCAAATAAAATTAGAGCATGTAGTTACATCTAGATATTACATATATATATATATTTATACATATATATGTAATAAAGAACAAGAAAAGCATGGAAATTTACTCTTCACGCTCCTCTATATTATTCGAGTGGGTTTAATTTTTGAATGCAGGTATATTACATCCAGTTCTTCTGAGCTAGAAATTTTACAAGTTCTTAATGTTTGATGTTTGAGCAATGACTTTTTAATTTCTATTCTTCTTTACTTCATTTCCAGTCCTCTTTAGCTAGAGGGGAAGGCTAATTCACTGAAATATCCATATTTACTTAATCACTATGCTGCACAATATCAATATTACCCAGGGAAGAATAATCCATGCTAAGTATGAGAGACAGAAATTGGAAAAGTAAGGTAAGAAGCCATAATTAAGGTGTGATAAGTAATAATAGCAAACCATAATCAAAAATAATTTGAATGCTTTTCAAGCTACAAAACATGCAGGGAGGTTATGACAGACTCTCTTTTACTCATTATTTGGAAGACAATAAATTTGATGTATCACACATCTTGGTGACAACAAGATTCAGTATTTTCTGTGTCAAAACCAATCTGCATCGTTAAGCTGCACCACTGAGCCACCAAACACAAACGGGGTGGAATATACAAAAATCAGACACATGTATGTGGCATCCCTCAATAATGACTAACAAGAAACAGGAAGTTTAAGGATGCAAAATATCTGAAGGCAAACATATCAAATACTGCAGGTGAATCTCACCTTAGAAGAGTTGTCTTTAGCAGGAGTCAAGGCAACCAGCGTGGGATTCAGTTAGAGATTATGACCACCAAAATCTAGGTGGTTAAACTGCTTTATTCTGCACAGATGCAGACACTATCCCTGAGACTAAAGAGCGATGCAGGTATCCAACCACTCGATATAGGATTTAGATGTGCAATGGTGGAAGTTTGGGCCATTTTACCTGCAACTGGGTATCCTGGTTTCACACTGAGAAGGAAGAAGGGTGTAAATCTCTCTGAAGTGCATCATTTTTCCAGTCCCAGGTAGTGGGCCTAGATCAAGAGATAGTTTCAAATGGCACCAGAAAAATTACTTTTAGGCAGCTGAATCCTGTCCTACCCAAACACCACTGCCCTGCAATGATCTAATTACATGAACAGATGAGAGCATTGCAAAATCAGATGTTTCAGTGGTTTCCACACCCTTTTTTACAGTGGGAAAGAAATGTGTATGCTAGACCATTCTAAGGAATTCTTTGAGGCCCTGGGAAAGGTCTGGAGACACACCATCATAAGATACACCATCACTGAGAAATTTGCCAGATCCTCCAGAAAGAAGTCCATGTGATAGGTATGGCAGGAAGATGGCACATGCCAAACTAGTCCATGATAAAAGGATGTCTCACTCTCCTTGCCTTGTTCCTCCACACCAGTTAACAAAACAAGACCTATTGCTTCCTAAGGAAAAGCTGATGAGAAAGTCACACCATCACTATTAGTTTTTATATTGATGTACAGGGTGAAAAAAATTCTCTGAGTTGATCTGACAAAGCTTAATGTGAGGTAAAATAAACATTATTTGAACAAGCAAAGCAAATGTTAACACATTGGTTCTAAATATGTGTTACAGAAATGACGTTTAAAAAAAAAATATCCTAACTAAACTGTTGCCAACAGCAAAATAACTCTCCCCAACCAAGCAATTTGCAAATATTAAAAGTAGGATGTGATCTTTTTCAGTTTCTATTAAACAGACTGGATTAAGAGCCCAGTTGCTCTTGCATAATAATTTCTATGTCTTTTCAGCTGAATTTACTATTTCACGTGGATCAAAACTAATCCTTTCCTTTTTCTAAAGGTTTGTAGAAGCATGTCTTAGAGTTCAGTAAATGTGACTAGTGGAGTATATACTCAGGAAATTTTTTTTCTTTTTGTGTTCTTAGCTGTATCTAGCTTGAGTATTAACCAAAGTTGTATGAACAGTCACATGAATGGGTTAAAATTACCAATTATAAAGATCTGCTGTCAATCAAAAAATTGAAATGAATTTTCATGAAGGTCACATGCCATTTTTTTTAATAGAATTAGACAAGAGTTTACAGAAAAGAAAGAAGAAAAAACTCAGAATGCTCACATTTTTCAGTACTTTTATTTTTTCCGGTTCAAATTATTTTTTCTCTCAAAAACTTTAGAACAAGATTCAAAGAAATTTCTACACTTGATTCAAAGGCAGTTTAAGTTCCAAATTTTACAGTCATAAATATGTGTGAGTGAACTTTTTGATCCATTGAAGTAAATTGCAAAACTCCCTTTGACTTCAGAAAGTTCAGGAATCTAAGCTGTGCTCTCTTCTAAAGTTTTCTTTATGGTATATATTTTTTATCACTGGCTTGGAACTTCTCTACATTAACCTGTACATTTCTCTCGTTCTTGATGTGTATGTGTACAGGGAGAAAGAGAAGCAGAACTAGGTATGCTAAAACACAGCATCTAAGATGAAGGTTTTTTTCAGTGAACTAGGTAGTGCTGAGGGACCTGGCCAGTGTCACTGCAAAGCTACACTACAGGGCCTTAGAGAGGTTGTGGCAATCATGGGAGGTTCCTGATGACTGGTAAAATACCAGATCCAGGAACAGTAAGAAGAACTGAGGAACCACAAAACAGATATTACAATGTCAGTGAGGAGTTTATGGAGCAAATCCTCCTGGATTCTTTATCTGGGGCATACTCAAGGTGACTGGGTACTGATTTAATCAGTACCAATTTAAAAAGGGCAGACACTGCTTGAGCAACTTAATAGCTTTCTGTGGTGAGATGATCAGCTATGCAGCTGATGGGAAAGCAGTGGATGTCATTTACCCTGTCTTTGCTACAGTTTTTAGGGTGGTCTCCTATTGTATACCTTAAGCAAAGTGGTGATATGTTTTCAGTAGGGGGACTATAATGCCAGTGGACAATTAGCTGGACTGCTGCACTTAAAGGATTGTGGTCAATGGCATGAAATCCAGCTGATAGTGGTGTTCCTTGGGGATCACAACAACAGAGGATATTTTATTGAAAACCTGAACAAAGACACAGAAGGCACTACGAGGAAGCCTGTGGATAATCACAAAACCAGGGTGCTGGAGGGCAGGGCTGCTATTCAGGGAGACAAGAGAACATGGAGTCTCTCTGTCAAGAGGCTGGAGGAATGGGCTGACTGGAAACTCAGAAAGTTCAACAAAGGCAAATGCAAATCATGTGTCTGGGATGGAATATCATCAGGTAACAAAACTGGTTGAGGAAGATCAGCTGCACAGAAAAGTGAGCAATGAAGGTCAAGTGCATTATTGGGCCACATTAGAAAGAGTGAGGTCAGCAGACTAAGGGAAGCGATTCTTCTGAACACAGCACCTGAGACTGGATCTGGAGTATTCTGTGCAGTTTTGGGATCCCTAACACAAGGAAGATTTTGATAAATTGGACAAGTCAACTTCAGGCACAAACCATACAAAGAAAGGTTGGGCAATGTGGGCTTATTCAGAAGTAGAGAAGAGTAAGAGAGTGGATTTGCTGCTGTCTTCAGCCAGCAAAATATTCTCAGAGTATTTTGTTCCTCCAGATGTCGCACAATTAAATGTTTAATCCACTTTTCTTCACGTTGTTCCGGAGCATAAACACTAATACTGCTAATTCCTGCATCAGTGCAGGCCTGGTCTGGCTGGCTTGAAAGCAGTTTTGCAGAAAATGACTCAGGGAGCTGGTGGGTAACCAGCTGACCATGAGCCATCAATGTGCCCAGAGGCAAAGGAGACCAACTGCCTCCTGCATGCCAAAAGAGGTTATTCTTTTACTGTGAGGGTAGTCAAACACTGGCACAGGTTGCCCAGACAGGCTTTGTACTCTTCATCCTCTGAGATATTCCAAACCCAACTGGAAAAGGACCTGGATAACCAGCTTTGGGTGATACTGCCTTGAGGGGGAGAGAGGTGATGTAGACCATGTCCAGAGGCACTTTACAGCCTCAAATACCCTGCAATTCTGAAAAGAATAATGTAAGTAACAGCATAAAAACCTTCAGCATGACAGAAAATAGCAAGATTACCTCCTTCCTGTAGCGTTCATGTTCTGAAAACCACACAAGCAGCTTTAACAGAATAATTGACTCAAGAAGTCAATAGGTTTTCTTAGAAATTCTGCTTCCACCGTACCGATAAAGCCTTTGATAAAACATGCCTTCATGGGCTTTGAAACAGAGTTAATAAGAATCTCTTTGAAGTGAAAGAGACTAGTTTAGTCTGACAAAATATCAGTAGGAAGCAGGGCCATTTTACATGTGGTGCCAAGTCACTCAACAAACACAATCATTCTACTTCAGAAGACCATTAGTTTCGGCAATCATCTTCCTATCTAGGGAGTCAATAGGAGCTTTACCTGGAGCAAACATGTTCTACCTCATGCATTATTTTGGCACAGATTGTTCAAGGAAAAGAAAGGCAAAACAGAGCAAATGCACTCTTATCTGATCTTGGAGTTTCTGGCTAATCTGAATCTGTAGAATAGACCACAGACTTTACCTACTACCTACAAACACTCCTCAAAAACCTAAATTTTCTCACTTTCAAAATAAGGGACATCCTCCTTTTCAAAATAAATACGTCTAATTAGAAGTCAAACTAAACTAAAATAAAAACTCCCCAAATCCCCTAAACCATCTAAATAATTTTCTATAAAAATGACAAGTTGGAGGAACTTTTGAGTGGACAGGATTTCCTTGAACTAACAATACTTTTTCCTTTACAGAAGTTTTTCCAGAATAACTTTATTGAAGGCGATCAGTTTATTTGTGATATAGGTAGGAAGAATGTGGATTAATAACTATGCTACAGATCTATTAGAAGCAGTAAGTCTAAAAAACAAGTTAAAATTATTTCTGAGGGTATTTGTCTTCAGTTGTTAATTTACTTATTAGGGTTTTGGAACCTACTAAATTATGAATGCTCAATTCTGTAAGAATATGGTTCCTGCTACAACTTGTGTATGAAGACCAATTACTATGTCATAATGAATGTCACATTACCATTTAGTTTCTGAACTTCCTGCCAAAACGTTTCATTGTGAATTGTAAAAACCAAGGAAAATTGTTAATATGACACATTTTACATTTTATAATAGATGTTAATATGATACCCTTTATTAAGTAGTGTATAGCTGTTCAATGTGGTATTTTTTTAATTTTTAGAATAAGTCTTCTGTATTTGGAAATCTGCTGTTTTTACAGTAAGTATAATGTGATATATTGCCAAGGAAAGACACTAATCCTCTTTCTAAGCAACATTTACATTTGCTTTTCCACACAGGTGATTCATTTGGAATACATTGTTGGAATCTGCATCACTGATTACTCTTTATGGGAAAACCAGATCCAGGAGTTTATTACCCACATCAGACAGCATAGTTTAATGTAACAGATAATACTATGACTTTAAGGTTAGATAACAGTCTTGCAGCATCCATCTTTTGGCTTATATATTAAGGAAAAACAGATGGAAGGTGAGAAATGCTGAAGAACTGGTAATTTGTGCAATACAAACATGATTGAGTACAGGGAGTACAGCATGGGGATGCAGAGAGATGAGCGGAAAAATGTGCCTAGAGTGAAAATAAAGTATGGATCAGCAAAAGAAAGCAGAAAAAAAAGAGAAAATGCAAATAATGTTGGAATTATTGCGGATAAAAAATTAATTTGATATAGAAGAAGAAGAAATATAGACATGTTGGCAGAAGATTTTACCAGGCTACAATAAAAAACGTGTCCAAATGGAGACAGTTCTAATGTAATCAATAATGAAACTATGGGGAAAAAAAGTAAAATTTAGAGAATATTTTTCCTCCGCCATTTCAGTTTTGGGTAGATTTTGCAAGTTAACAATGTGTTTGATGTCATCTCATACTTGCTCATTTCATTTCCCCATTTTATGACGTTTCAGTGACCTTACTACCAATCCTTGTGGTCTTACCATTTTAGTTCCATTCTTCTGAATAGTAGACAGGTGATACCCTCAAATTTTCTCCATTCTTTTCCAATCTAATTTGTATTTCATTCTTCTGCCATCACTGTCCTGTACAGCTCATTTGCTTTGAATTGGTGTATTGAACGAGAGGCACTGGGCACAAACTGAAACACAGGAGGTTCTTTCTGAACAGCAGGAAACACTTTTTCACTGTGAAGGTGACTGAGCACTGGCACAGGCTGTCCAGGGAGATGATGGAGTCTTCATCCTTGAAGACACTCAGAAGACAAGTACAGATGGTCCTCCACTACCTGCTCTAGGTGGCCCTGCTAGAGCAGTGATTGGACCACATGACCTCCAGAGGCTCCTTCCCACCTCAGTCGGTCTGAGATTCTGTGATACCCGCTTTCCAATTAATTTATTTTAATATTCCTTTTGCATTTTTTTCCATTGAACTTCTTTTATTTGGTTCTATGCCATCATTTACTACTCTGCCCTTCTAACAATCATAATCCTGATTTATCTTTGAGAGTCTTACCAAAGCAATTGCTGAAGGAAATAGGTGTAATGAAGCTTTCAGAAAAAGAGAATTATCTGCTAAAGTTAGAAATACAATAGCCCAAACTGACTATATGTGGTGGGACAACTGATCCCAGTACAAGCAAAACCTTCAGGATAGAGGGCAGGAAGGTAAGACACCTAGGTGAAAATTTAAATCGTAATTAAAGCACTGTTTTTTCTCTTTTCATTGCAGGCAAACTTAAAGAGCTTAACTCTGCAGATGAAAGATGCACTCTTCTGTGAAGATATCATATCAGCCTCAACTGAAGTTGCCCCTGAAATGTGAAATGTGGTTATTCTTTAGCTCTTGCATGAGAATGGTAACCATTACTGTATTTATCCACTGAAATCCTATTTGCACTATCTTCTTCTTCCAGATCTTAATGTGATTTTACTTTCATGCCAAGGACTGATTGTTAACTGGTATTTTGCTGGGCTTTTTTAAAGATTGATATAATCTTTTATGCTTTATCTCCTCACCTTCTAATGAGAGAACCATACAAAATCAGTTGAATTCAACTGGGTGCCTGAAGTTATACAAGAGGAACAGGGGAACAGAGGCCTCATTAATGAAACTCCAGAACAACCTTGGGACATGAACGTGGTGTAGGATTCATGTCACCAAATCCTGTTGTTTGCACAAAGCAGATGTCAATGTGAGAGCTAGCCAGTCTAACCTCTCCCTGTTGTCAGTTTGGGAAGAAATTGGCACTTTGAGGAAATAGCTCATCTTTTCATATGTCTACTTCAAAATGATACAAATTGTGCACTAGAAGTACCTTCTTCTCACATTGAATATAAAGGGAATACAAGGGAACTAGCTTCGGTATATATGTACAAAGTTGGCACCAAGATTTGGTCAGCTGAACTCTACAAATTTTGTAGTATTTCTGGATTTGCAGTTAAAATTTATTGTAGTCAGAATATCTAAAGGTCTTAATATACTTATATATTTTCCTAAGCCTTGCTAAATAGTAGGGTTTAGGAAATGGCATAAAGGTATTTTAACAAGATAATATGCTGCATAAAAAAACCCTGCAATAGAAAAAACAAAGTTACTGAAATGAATTATACATTGCTCAGAAACTCATCTGGCATAAGAAGTTGTGACTCTGGTCTTCATTTGCTAGTTAAGGGTCATTGTCTGTTCTCTGCATGTTTCTTGATTTTTTCTAAACAGTGTTACGCTTCAAAGCTTAAAAATCCCTTATGCCAATGCAATTTTGCATTTACTAGCATTGATTGTGCTTTATGGGTAATGGTCCAGAAAAAAGAAGTTTCTTACCATGTCTAACACGAAAGCATCTTAAACGTTCGGACAAATCTTGTAGCATTGTGCTATAGCAAGCACCACACAAGGGAGCATATTTGCCAGGTCAGAACATTCCAGCTAAACCTCCGACCAATTAAGAAGCCCACAGGAAGGCGACATGCAGAGAAATACTTGGCTTTGTACCCAAAGAAATTAGAATGCAAATCCTGATAAACAGAGCCATGATTTGAAGGCTGGTGTCCTGAATCACAGCAGGTTAGAAAGGCCTGTTCTAGACTAAGAAAATTAAAGGTCATGTTTATCTTTTTGCCAAAAAAAACCTTTAGCAATTTAAAAGTCCAGACTTTGCAAACACAATGTAGGTTTTCACTTCTCTTTCATTTTCACAGAGATGCACCACCTTCTGTAAATCTCTCCTCTAATCCCTTCAAACATTAAACTAGTGATCTGTGTAACTTCAGCTGCATGACAGAGAAAACTGTCCTCTTGCAAAAATACTTGCAGATTATATAAACTCTCTTCTGGGCTTGCCATCAAAGAGAACAAAATGGAGAGGAAATATACAAGTATCTTCATAACAAATTACTGAATAAAGAGAATACATACAAGGTCACCTTGTTTAAAGAACTGTGAGGGATATCACAGTTGAAATCTTGTGCTAAGCCTTTTGGAATCACAACTTCCTGGATCTGAAATTAATGACTTCTTTAGTCTCCTTCTCTTCACCAGTCTTTACATTCAAAAAAGGAAACATAATTTGGCCTAGTTTCTTGTTTCACTTCAGCAAGGATCTGTGTATTTTTTTTTAGTTAAATGTTAACTGTGAAGTCACTTCAATAACCTGATTTATTTAAAGTTTATTAAAAAAAAGAATTCCTCATTATAAAAATCTAACAGGCTAGGCACTTTATCAATAATTAAATTGCAGTAGGAGCTGAATCAGGACTCTTGCTGGTTTTTTTTTATAATGGCTGCACATAAAGGATGAAATTTTCATCTCTCATATTGAATTTTTCACAATGCTAGTAACAATTTAAATCTACATGTCAAGCCCAACCTGCTTAAGAAATGAAACAGCACAATAAGAAAACAACCCTGGTAGCATTGCAAAAGCACCTTGATTGGATTTGTATTTATTCTCTAATGGAAAAAAAAGGAATACAACAATAAAAACAGTCTTAGCCTGAATTTATGCCTCAGTACACTCTTATGTTTCACTGCCAGAGTGTGCAATACATTTGTGCGCATTGTTCAATTTTCTGAATCATCTTGTAAATACGGTGATTTTATCTCCAGTAGCAAGCCAACACCCTGTAACACATATTAGTAGTAAAACTAAATGACAGAACTGCACAGCCTGATGATGGACACAAGAACATCAACACACTGTTGATGCAGTTTACTGGAGAAGAGAATCTTTATAATTAGGTGAAATACATACTGGGCCATTTCAGAACAGCATGCTCAGACCAGAGAATTTGCTGCTTGCAGCAGACAGGTAAAAAAGGTATGTGTAGTTTCTCAGACTGGTGACTAGCTGACAAAATAAAATCTCACAATTCTCCAAAGCACAGTTAGTAAAATATTCTATAAAGCCCGAAGACAACTGTGCTCATTGCATAATCAAGCAAAAATAATTTTGATAAAGTTAATAGCAGCAAAAAGGTTAAATATTTAGATCTGGACATGCTTTCTTTATATCCATATCTTCCATGAAAATGTCTTTCGCCACCAGAATGATGGGCGATTTCCCCCCAGATTTGAGTAACTACAGTTTGTTAAACACTCTCAAATGAAAAGATGGAATTTGATTCTTAGTGCCTAATTAGAATATGGATATGACTCCTATGGAAAACATTTTAAAAGCATTTCCTGCATATAAAACCAAAGTATCACAAAAGCATTGCCTTCACTTAAAAATAAATTTAAAAAAAAATCCCTAATTGTCATCATGACAAAAGAGATATACATCAAAATACTTTTAAGATGATTGGGATACCCTAAGAATTATTCATCTGGAAAATTATTCAGAACTAAAATGATTTCAAATAAATTCTAGATAATAGCACACAGTACACGTGTGTAATGCTGTCATGCCCCTACCACATAAATCAAATTCCATGACAAAAAAAAAAGTCAGATAGGAGAAAGAGTACCTAATTTTGGTTCTTCCAGACACTTTTACCCTGATAAATGCTTATTATCATAGAATCATAGACTCATTTAGGTTGGAAAAGACTTTTAAGATCAAGTCCAACCATTAACCTAACCCTGCCAAGTCCACCACTTAACCATGTCCCTCAGTGCCACATCTATATTTCTTTTAAATACCTCTAGGGACAGTGACTCAACCACTTCCCTGAGCAGCCTGTTCCACTGTTTGACAACCCTTTTGGTGAAGCAGATTTTCCTAATGTCCAGTCTAAACCTTCCCTGGCACAACTTGGGGCTATTTCCCATTGCCCTATTGCTTGATTCTTGGATTATCATTTTGATTTAAAGATTTCTTAATAATTACTTTTTCAAAGCAATCAAAAAAAAATTTCAGTGCTAGTACTTCAGAAGATTAATCCTTAGTTTGATATGTGGTTATCTGTACTACTTAACCACACGCATAAAATTAAATTTCTGGAGTCTAGAGACATAGCATTATGATGTCTATATGACTAATATGACATTTGCATGTGATCATCTCATTTTGAATTATTTTAGTAAAATGTTTGTGACACAAGAGAACTGTAATAGGTTTTAATTATTATTTTGTTAAAGGAAGATTATGAAGATGTGTCAAACTGTCTGATGATTAATTTTACATGGCATTTCTAAAGTGTTACAATCTTCCTCTATCTTTGGTTTAACAACACTTTTTGAAGTGTATGTATGCCTATATTGTACGTATGTATGCCTATGTATGCCTATATTTTACAGAGAAACACAGTGACACAACAAGGAACAAAACTCTCCTATGGGCTGTGTGCTCATGAAAGTTGAAACTCCCTGCTTAACGGAGGTTAAAATTTTCTCACTGGGGTGTAACAGGCTAGTTTAAACAGGGTAAATTTATGTCTTATGTTACACCCCTAATTCTGTTTAAAAATATTAGAGAAAATATACAATCTGTAACCATTGGGGAGTAACCAATGGCAAAAAAAAAACCAAAAAAAAAACCTTAGAGATCATGCAGTGCTATTGCTTCCTTTCTGGAGGGCTGAACTTCCTACAGAAGGATCCTACTGGACTCTGCTTGAGAAAGGCAGCTGACTCCTGCTGACATAGGAGGATTCTGCAGCCAAGCAGGTGCCTCTATGCCCTGGGATGGGTCACAGTTACTGCTGATGAGCTTGGGAAAATCAGGGGAGTGCCAAGAGACACCAACACATAGAGCCAAAGGAGAGTTCAGGGGATGTACCAGCCAAAGGAAGACTCCACTCCTGACTATAGGAAATGGTATCAAGAGGAAACCTTAACCCCAAGACCTTTAAGACCATTAAGTCCAAACATGTTTACGCTTGACTCAATGATCTTAAAGGTCTTTTCCAACTTAAAGAACTTTATGATTCTGTGATTTCCTACTGACAAAACAGGAAGATCTCCTTGCCTCCTCCACTGTGTCAGCTCAGACCTTTCCCTGAGCTGATTCAATACTCTGAGCCAGCCAGGGAAACATCCACATCTTCTGCTGA
The DNA here is from genome assembly GCA_024500445.1 of Entomyzon cyanotis. Taxonomy (NCBI): domain Eukaryota; kingdom Metazoa; phylum Chordata; class Aves; order Passeriformes; family Meliphagidae; genus Entomyzon; species Entomyzon cyanotis. The sequence goes on along the minus strand of JAKEPQ010001016.1, from coordinate 64,545,625 downwards.
CTTGGATTGACTCACTGCTGGGTCCCCAAAGCACAAAGACAAATCAAGAAGTAGCCAGGAGGCCAGGAACAGATTGTGAGGCAAAAGTGGGGGGTAAAAAACAGGACCTCTCCTTTTTCAAGGGAGTTAGCGAAATCACAGCCTCACTAAGAGCTGAAGGGACCAGACTGCTATCCATGTGCTCGGTATGGAAGTGGTCAGTTGGAAAAATGCTGTGTTTCTTCTGCCACTCCCGCCTGTAACACATTGCTTGGCAATGCTCATTGTTTAATTCACTGCAAGCAAAGAAGGAAAGTATGCTGGTGCCAAGACTTAATTTTCTGGGTACCTGCTAAAAGGCTTAATTCAGTGCTTTTTCACCAAAGATTCCTGACAGTCTAACATTCATTATTCAGACCAAAACTGACAAGCTAAGAGCACGTTTTACAGGTGGAACACATTTAATTGGATTTCTTAAAATTTCAAATTTGATACTTCCATAGAGTTCTTAGCATAAACGCTTGTGTAATAAGCTCTTCCTCCGCATGGCCACATCTTAAGTAGCACAAAAACTGGCATTCTTCAAATGGCACATGCAGTCATGAATGTAGAAACGCAAAAAAGGTTAGAAAAATTAAGTTACACTGTGTACTTCAGAAGCAAATGAGAAATCTTTCAAAAACACAAACACTTAGGCTTAATTTTATGGCCAGACTCCAAACTGGTCATGTTGACTTGCTGTTGAATGAGCGGGAAATTGTGAGTCCCAGTTCTGTATCATGGGGCACCTTTAATTGAATTCAGCAATACATTGTAGCTAACAGAGACTACAGTAAGGGAGAATAGGAAACAAAGCAGGAAAAATAAAAGTAGGCTAAATAACATTGCTTTAAACACAGCTCTACAGCATTTTCTACTCTGTGTTGCGGTTATTGTTCTGTTTATTTTCCCTCTCAACTCAATTACACTAGGTCCAGGTGGAATATAGGCACGTGGGATGAATAGCTTCTATGCACTGTAGTTCTTTTCTCTCTTGAAATGCTATTAACTAGAAGGTCAGAGGTATTCTAGTTCATCTCAGTAGCATCCACAGCATCCAAGGGGCTATATTGTTATTTTCTCATTTGTACTTTTTTTTTTTCCCATTTTCCTGACCTAAAAGCTTTCTGTTGAACAACTGCATTTACGTATTGCCAGAGATACCAACTGTTTTAATTAATTGCTGAAATTGTCATTCTTTTTGTCATTTACACAGCTAGAAAAGTCAAAGTTAGGTCTCATTGCTATCACACAACATATTTGAGTCTGGGTAATTAAGAGCTGTAGCAAAAACAAATTTTATAAAAAATTTCATTTTTTTCTCTGCCTTCACTCACAGGGAAAGGAGGGCAGACTTTTTTTGGAAATGAACCAGTTTTTCTGGAGTTGAAGAGAATGTTTTTGTATTTAAACCCATCAGTGAAATCCAGTCCTCTAAACCATCCCTGGCTTGTTTGCAGACAGGACAAGTCCCATTACATCTCCCAAATAAAAAAGAAAAATCACGTACTTTCTCCTTCCTTTATTCATTTTAAATTCATTTAAAAAAAAACCCAAAAAACAAGCCTGCCAGCTCTTTAAACAGGTTGAGACAGCATAGGAAAATTCTGAATTTGTAGAGCTAGAGAGATCTTACTTTTATGAAATCACTTGGATTCCTGAATCTACATCAGAAGATCCTGACTCTGTGTGTTGGGTTTGCATGGCAAGGCTTTGGTAGTGGCAGGGGACACGGGGGTGGCTGCAAGATGCTGCCAGAGGCTTCCCCATGTCCAACAAAGCCAACACCAGATGGCTCCAAGATGAACCCGCTGCTAGCAAAAACTGAACCCATCAGCAACCACGGTAGCATCTCTAGGACAACAGACTTAAAAAGGAGAAAAAAAACCCCAAAACCTACACAGAACAACAGAGAGAGGACTGAGAATATGCGAAAGAAACCACTCTGCAAACACAAAGGTCAGCAGAAGAGGAGGAGGAGATGCTCCAAGTGCCAGAGCAGGTTTGCTGGCAGCACTTGTGATCCCCTGGGAGGGACCCACGCTGGAGAATTTTAAGACTGTAGTTTGTGGGAGTGACCTCACAGCAGGGAAGAAGTAGAGAACTCTGAAGTGCAGTTCAGTTCAGAGGGAAGGCAGGGGGCAGGGGGGTGTGGTTTTAAGATTTCATTTTATTTCTCATTACCCTACTCTGGTTTGAAAATAATTTCCCCAAGTCACATATGTTTTGCCCCTGGCAGTAATTGGTGACTGAACTCTTCCTGCCCTTAACCAACAAGCCTTTCATTATGTTTTCACTCCCTTGCCCAGCTGAGCAGCTTCTTCGGGCACCTGGCATCCAGCCAGGGTCAGCCCACCACACCCTGACATTAGCATGAAACTCTTGATGCCCGCTCGGAATATAACTACACAACACCTTAAGCTGACCTAAGGTGCAGTACAGTATCACTGCCAACTAGATGTGCTTCCTCATGTCATTCTTTGTTGGTGATTTGTGAAGATAGCCACATTAAACCATCTAAAAGGAAGATGTTGGGGTTTTTGCTGAATCAGTTTTCTGAACAGATTCTGTACCTGGTCACAAGTGTTGGTTCCTTTGCTTGACAAAGGACAAGACCACATGGCCAGAACACAGGACTACCCAGGCCTTGATTTAGACTGTTCTCAACACTATAGCACTCACATGCTCAAACTGGATTTAACCAACTAAATCTGGGCACTAAACACAGTCCAGCTCCAACAACATGAAGATTTGGATCTGCTTGTTTCCTCAGAGGGGAAGTACTTATAGTGAGAGGCCAGAAATGAAGTGCTGAAAGGATCAGTCTTTTCTTTCACATCTGCATTTATGACCTTGGAACAGGAGACAGCAATGCATTAATGAAAGCTGCAGATGACAGAGCTACATAAATCAGACATAACGTCATACACACATACAAAACCAACTGATTTTGAAAAGGGCAAGAATAAGTATGGCATGACATTTAGCTACACTAAATGCAAGGTTAAATATTAAGAGATGACTATTAATTAGCTCTAATTTCAAGTGTGATCTCTTAAAAGCAGGAGGATGAAAAAGCCATGAGATCACTAATGGATCACAAAATGTACATGCACCACAACTTCAATACAGCTATGAAAAGAGTCACAATAATATAAATGCAGGAGATACTGGGAAGTATTAATGCCAATGGACAAGCTGATAGTGAACTTCTTGGTTTTTTAATTTTTTTTTTCAGTTTTGTCTATGTTCATATAATAACAGCACAAGAGTGAAAAGCTGAATTTCATGCCTGGGCTGCAAGCTAGTCCTTACAAAAAATATTATTTACTCCAATATATCAACTGCCTTTTGTACAGCATCTTATCTATCTTAACCTTAATGAGACCCCAGCTAAGGTGAACACAACAAAGTGTGTTGCCATGACTAGTCTGGCAAGCAGTGTGTCACAACAAGCTGCAGTGAAAGCTGTTCTTCCTGCAGACAGCAGACTGGAGAAAATAAGAGGGGAATTTGGCAAAATGTCTCCTATAAGAGTAATACTGACATGTCAGAAAGTCAGTCATCACCCTGTATTAGCAGATGAGCATTAAAGACAAAAATTACTTTGCAGTTCCATGCCACTTTATTAAAGAGAAATTGGTTTGTCAAAAGTCACAAACAAAGCTGGAACCTGCCATTCTTCTATAAAGGTATCCATCGCTATCCAAACAAAACTCCGGTTCTAGCTCCCTCATCACAACGAAGACGTAAACACTTTTAAACATTAAGGAGGTGGGAATCAGTGTTTGCACGCACGTTTCCTTGTGTAATTTCAGCAAGCATCTACAGAACATCTTGGTTTGAGAGCAACACAGAATCCCAGCATGGTTAGGGCTGGAAAGGACCTCTGGAGATCACCTAGTCCAATCCCTCCCCTAGCGCAGGTAACACAGGACCGTGTCCAGGTGGGTTTTGAATGTCTTCTGACAGGAAGACTCCGCCATTTCCCTGCTCCCGTGCTCTGCCACCCTCACGTAAAGAAGTTCTTCCTCCTGTCGAGATGGAATTTCTCGTGTTTTAGTTTCTGACCACTGCTCCTCGCCCTGTCGCTGGACACCACCGGGAAGTATGGCACCATCCTCTAGGCAGCCGCTTTTGGGGTATTTATATGCATTAATAACATCCCCTCCCAGTCTTCTCTTCTCCAGACTAACCAGGCCCAGCTCTCCTCTCTCCCTCGTAAGACAGCTGCTGCAGACCTCTCATCATCTTTGTGCTCCTGCGCTGGACCCTCTCCGGGAGCTCCTCGCCTCTTGTACTGAGGAGCCCAGAACCGGACACAGCACTCCAGATGAGGCCTCCGGTTACCACACACAGACACACACACACATAGAGCACACAGTACACACACACAGAGCACACAGTACACACACAAGAGCACACAGTACACACGCCCGCCGATCCCACGGCCCGGCCCGGCCCGTCCCGTCCCAGCCCCGCTCCCCCCGCTCCCGCCCGCGCCTCCCTCAGCGCCTACGGAAGCGCCCGGTCCCAGTGTCCCGGGGTCCTACCTGAGCGGCGGAACAGCCAGTGCCACTGCCTTACTAGAAATCCTCCCCATCGCTCCGCGCTGCGCCTTGCCCGCCCCTCAGCCTCTCCCTTCCCCGGCTGCAGAGAGGTACAGAAGAAGAACACGGCGGTTCCCTGCAGGAAGCAGGTCGATGTGGCATGTTATATTCCCTTTGTGATCAGGCGCGCGCCCGGGGCAGCTCGGGGCCGACGAAGGCCCCAGTGCGGCGGGCGGCGCTGACGTGTCGGTGGGAGCGGCGGCGGCCCGGCGGCACCATGTGAGTGAGCGAGGGAGGAGGGATGGTGCGGGGGTCCTGCAGCCCCCCATGCCTCCTCACCGGCCCTAACCCCCTGCTCTCTCCACAGGTCGAAGGTCACCTTTAAAGTGACGCTCACCTCGGACCCCCGGTTGCCTTACAAAGTGTGAGTGCCGGGCCGGCGCTGCGTGGGGCGGCGGGGCAGTGCAGACGGGGCGCATCGCCAGTAGCTTCCAAAGGCCATCCCGGCGAGCTGTCCCGCCACGGGAACGGCGTCTGTCTGCCTCCGTGTGCAGTGACAGGCGACGTCGGTAGCTCGCCGTGCGCTCGGGGCTTTCCCGCTTTGCCCCACTGCCGTGTGTGTCTTCCACAGAGTCACGGAATCATTCAGGTTGGAAAAGACCTCTGAGAGCATTGAGTCCAACCTCTGGCCGCTCACCACCTTGTCAGCCAGACCATAGCACTGAGTGGCACGGCCAGGCCTTTCTTGAACACCCCCATGGACTGAGACTCCACCACCTTGCTGGGCAGCCCATCCCAATGCTTGACAGCCCTTCTGAGTGAAAAATTCATGCTGATGTTTAACCTGGACCATCCCTGTCACAGCCTGAGGCCAAGCAGAGCTTAATCCCATACCTGACATTTGCCACATCTGCTGAAAATAAGAGGTGTTCCTATTTTCTGCTAAAATGCTTCTCTTGAAGCATCTCACACCTATCAGGGACTTATTCTCCCCTTGAATAGTGCTTGCACAGCTTTGGCAAAAGTACTGCCATTGGTAAAAGTGAAGTTTCAGTTAGTAGTTTAATAGGAGATAAAGTTGCTTTTCGGTTTGTTTTGACAGCCATGTGTTTACTTGTGTTGTGATTTCAGGTTAAGCGTTCCTGAGAGCACACCTTTCACAGCTGTCCTCAAGTTTGCTGCAGAAGAAGTAAGTAGAGAGTGATAATGCTGATTTTAATGTTTTGAATGTTGTTGAAAGCAAAAGCCTGTTTAATGGTAAAAATACAGTGGTTAATTGAGCACAAGGAACTGTTGTTGGTTATAGATGGACACACCTTTACTGGCCTAAGTGGGGGCCCAGCAGAATTTTCAGAATCCTAAACTTAGCAATCCTTGCACAGTTTATGCATCAGTGTGGCTAGCACAGGTTCTTCCCGTGGGAACATTTTGCTATATTTCATAAACAAGATAAAGTTTGGATGTTTTGCAAACAGTTTCTCCGGATTGAGTCAGTTCGAGCTTGGCCAATTGGGCCTAGGGGGAGGTCTCGGGCTGACCAATCTGGGGCACTTCTGTAGACTCTATATATATGGAATTCAAAACAATAAAGTTCCTCTTCTCCTCTCTTTCCTTGTCTGAGAACTTGGGTCAGTCCTCAGCTAGCCGCTCAACAGCGACACATCAGCAGCTGGCATTTAGGTGCTTTTTGTTCTTTTTTGTAATTAAACTGTTTTATATCAGTGATGTAAAAATTTGTGATAGTGAAGAGACTCAAAAGATATTGCTTTTGGATATTTAATATTAAAACTGCTTATGTGGAATACCAAGAAAATTCTTCAGAATTATTCAGGAAACTCTTAAAGTCTTCTCTCATTCAGTTCCAGTAATCTCTGACTTTGGAAGGCACATAGATTTTGATTGTGGAAGGTATTGAGATGAGCCATATGGGCTAGATTTAAAAAACTGACTTAAGGGAAGAATATGTGGATAGTGTGTTCTTTGCTTTCTGGATGCCAATTTTTCACATGGAATCCTATACCATTAGGTGTCTAAATTGCCCTCATAATGTATTTGAACAGATGTATCATGTTGTTTCAGATTAAGCTCACAAAGATTAAGAGACATTCACTGGGTATGAACAGTAAAATCAAATGCTCAGAAGCGTGATAGCTCTCTTTTTCTAATTGGCAAAAAATTCAGCTGAGACTCTGTTCTTACAATTCCTCTTCTGTCTTTTTAGGAAAACGTGGGAAATTTGGGGGTTTTGAAAATTACTTTTGTTTGAGCATTATAATTGTAATAAAATAGTTAGGAAAGATAACGGACTCCACGTCTCGATTCTCTTTATGTTGTTACTGTTATACCACAGTGTGACAGAAGTTCTTAGAGGAAGCAGAGCCTGTGGGAGGGGGTTGTGGACTGTTTTTGTTGTAAATTGAAGAGAACATTATACAGAATATTACATGCTATTAAGGATATCTGATTATTTAATTGGGTGGTTTTTTTGCTATGTTTTATTTTCCCCAGTTATTTTATTCTGAACTGTTGCCCACAAAACACATACACAGAGACCTAGACTGAAAAGTCTAATAAACAAGTATGAGGTACTAGAAACAATTGGAGTGCGACTGAGTAGTTGGAGATACTGAGAGGGAGGGGCCACTTCTGGTTAGAGGGTTGCCATTGAACCTGTTAGCTTAACTTCTCCTAGAACCACAATATTATTTAGTTATAGGGTCATCTGAGAAATGGATTTAGAGAATAATTACTGACATAAATACTCACTTTTAGCAAACAGTTATTTTAATTGATGTGAGTAGTTTGGGCATCCATGTGAGTTTTGCAGTTTGATCTCAGACTCCTCTGGATCAGCACTGAAGCTTTTTGCATCTGTTTGAGACCAGGCAGAATGAAGTGCTTTGTAAACAAAGAGCAAAAAAAGATTGTTAAACTCCTCCCCAGGAATGAAGCCCCTTTGTGAACTGGCATTGAAAAGAATGAGATAATTTTTGTCTTACATGATTTTTTTTGTTCCTTGAACTGCATGGCATAACATCAACTTACGCAGTTACTTATCCATTACATTTGTGGAATTACTACTAAAATAGTCATCCATTTCCATGAAATAAAATTAGCTATACCATAAATCTATTTCTCTTTTTTTTTTTTTTTGTACCTGAACAAGTTAAAATTGTAATTTAATATTTCCCATGTATTTACTGCTTTAACTATGTCTCTTATGCCATTTTGTCCTACTCTTATTTCCTTTAGTTCAAAGTTCCTGCAGCAACAAGTGCTATTATAACAAATGGTAAGACTGTAGTTTATATATATTTTTTAATAGTTCTTGTATTGAAGTTTCAGTGAAAGGTCGTTGATAAAACCAATACTGTCTCATATTTCACAAACTCCACATACTGCAAATTGAATTTAATAATATTGCACCATTATTTAAATTTTTTATGCATGGGGTGAAGGTATTGAACCACTAATCTAGTTTTGTCCATATATATATAGCTTGGACTTTTCTGTACTGAAAGTTTCGTGTCAGTTCCCATGCGAAGATTTTTTTTTGGCTATAGGAAATAGCTGCACGATGACCTGATGTAATAGTTGTATCTTGTTGGTATGTTTTTGAGCTGCAAGTTTAATGTGGTAAATAGTAATATGTCTGGTTTGTCTTCTTTTTTCTCTTTTTTTTCTGCTTTCTAGATGGTATAGGAATAAATCCTGCACAGACAGCAGGTAAGTTACTGTATGTGAATCCCAGTATTTAAAACCTGATGTTTTTCTTTCAGGCTAGTGTATAGCACTTGGGGTTGTATTACATTTTAAGTTTTGACTTCTTAATCAGGAGGAGAATTACCCAGATGGTCATTGTAGTGTGTAAAGGTGAAATCCAAAGAACAGTGTTTGGGTTTTTTGTTCAGTGTTCATTTATTTAGTTCTGTGAAAAAGTGAAGCGCTTCTGATCTTCAGAGCTTTGCTCTTTAGTACACAGTTTAAAAGCAATACTGTATTACGTGCTACTGCAGTAATGAGTAACAGCTATTTTTCCCCTGTGCTGTATCTAATTCAGTAGTATTTGCTGTTTTAGCAGCACTGTTAATGAGATGTGTTAAAAAAAATACTCAGTTTTGGAGCAGGAACTCCAGGTGCTTTGGAAAGCATGTGTTGGGTTGGAACTAGGTGATCATAAAGGCCTTTCCCAAATCAAGCCATTGTTTGATTCTTTCTGGTAGCTCTCTTTTTCTCACCAAGGGATTCTATGTCAGAAATCCCTGATTTCAAATGTGGAGGCTGGCTATGAGAGGAGAGTTTATCTCTGTCACAGGAAAGTGTAAAGCTCTTCCCATCACCTCCTGAATTACATGGAAACATAGTACAGAGGTTGAATTGTGCCAGTAATGGTCTGCTGTCTGGAAGCATATTCTGTGGACTTGAAAAGCTATGCTTTTAAACTAATTGGGAAATAATTATAGTAGTCTAATCTTAAACCATTTGAGAAGAGAGTGGAACAGAGAATTTTGATAGAAAGTTACAAACATTTCTTAACCTACTAAGTACTAATAAAAATGGCTTTGGTGCTTATGGAATCCAGTCATCCAGTGAAGACTGAATAATTTAACTCCTGCTTGCAAACACGATGAATGGAGACCTGCTGCTGAGCTGGTTTTTGCATGAAATCCATGCATCCATCTGTCTCAATTATGCCCTCTGACTGCCAGTCATTATTGAAGGTACCACAGGAAAAAAAAACAAAAACAAAAAACAAGGTATTACCAGCAGACTTAGATGTGTAAACTGTATAGTATAAAGTAAATCCTTGCAGAGCACAGAACAGTATCTGATGGTTGGAAGAGCAGTTGTTTGACATTAATTTGGGGAATTTCTTGAGTTGTAAAAGAAACAATTTAAGTTTAGAGACCCATTTCTGAGGTCTGTGATTGCATCAACAACATGTGAAAATGAAGATCAAATAGACATTTGGCTTTCTGCTCCACTAGAGACTTCTGTCCTGCCTTAGGACACTTGGATTATGATTTCACAGGTGTACTGCCTCAAGCAGACTCCTCAGCTGATGCTGTCCTCATCATGATCTCATGACCAAATTTATTAAAAACATAATAAATCTAATAGTTTAGTTACTAGGTCATCACCCACGCATAAAGCCACATGACCACTGAAGACTACTTGGGCAAAATGGGTAAAGTTGCTTAAGGTATTACTTAGGCTGTTTCTCTTCCTCAGAAGTATGCTTTCATTTCTTATGATGTAGCTCAAATTAGTTGTAGCTTAATCCTGCCAAGTAAATGTATTTAGAAGTACTTGACTGCTGAGTGAAAACATCCATACAGTGGTTTATGATACTTGCAGCTGTGCATATTGAATTCACATCTCCAGTTGATTTTCTTTACCTCTCCTAAGCTCATATAAATTATGAGGAATTATTCAGTAGTGTAAGACAGCATCGCATAATCGAGGAACAGGTAAATCAAAAACCTCTGGGTGCAAAATATTGTCATTTCTGTCTTAATCTGCAGATGTAAAATTAGGCACATGGATTATGTTTTCTTCAATGTAGATGTTCTGACAATGCTGTGCAATGTTGCCTTTAACTGGGAAAAAGACAAAAAAACCAGTCCACAACGAAACAAACCTCCTAAATAAATGCAGACAAAACAACCTAAATACAACCTACACCAAACTCAGGGCTCAGACCAAAATCCCTCCTCAGTGTACAAGTAAACATATATAATTTAGGTTTAGTCTTATGTTGAGCCTCATTAATTGGTATCTCAAAATAAAATTTACTTTTTTCCCTTCTTTTTTTTCCTGTATCAGAGTTCCTAGAGATTGAATAGTTACTTTAGTCTTCAAAAACTTCCAAAATAAGTTATATGGGAATAAAATTTTAGTAATCCTTGGGGATTTCAGAGGTTTTGTATTGTTCCACGATTTCCCTTCTTCTCTGAATAAAAGTGCTCAAGTATGACTTTCATTTTCCTTACATGATTTCATGGAGCAGGGGAAATGAAAGCTGGAAGAGTTAGGCTTAGCACTTAATTCCTGTATTGATTTCAATTTTAAATCCTTGATAGTTCAGGGAATAGTATGCCATAACTTTAATAAAATCAGTGTGATGTTAAGGATGGAAACAGACTGAGGTGAGGTGAACTACTGTGTCCATGAGACGCAGCTGTGGCTGTTTTAAAACATTCAGACTTTATGATGGCCATACAACAGGGTATTTCCATCTAGAATAGTGAGGTTAGTAAGCAGTTTTCTGGTTTGCTAGTGAGACAGGCTTGCGTTCAGTGGGTTTTGTAGATCTCTTCAGTACATGGTGTTGGCAGATCTCTAAGGTCAGAATTTCTTCTGATAATGCATTTTTTTAAAATTGATTTTCTAATGGTCATTATGTTAACTGTGTACAATGGTTTTGATCCTGATCCACATGCTGGAGAAGTGGAGTTCCAAAAACCGTAGCTTTGTTCTAATATGCAAACAACTTAAACAGATGTCAGGTATCTTAATCTTATTTCTGAGAGCACTCTACATCCCTGGAATGGGATGCTTGGAGAGAAATACAATTACCTCTGTTTTAGAAGTTCATGCAAGTTTGAAAAGGAACCACATGTAGTCTATTTTGTGCAGTAGCAGTATGAAGTAAAATAAATGTTCCAAATATTGATTAAATAATGCATCACTTAGTGATACGGTTTCCCTTTCAAATGTTACATTTAATAGAAGAAAATAGCAACCTAAATGACAGTGCTGAATACATGGAAAAAATAGTCAAGGCATCTAAGTATTAGAAACTTATTTTTTTCTATTATGCCTTCTTGAAAAGATTGAGGATTAAGACAATACAGTAGTAAAGAAGAAGCTGAAGGGGATTTCTGCACCAAAATGGGACTAACTTATGCTTGGATATTTGGAGAACCTTTGTAAAAGAAAAGTACAATTGAGGTTCTGAAATTAGAAGCTGATAGGCTATGCACAAAGGAGAGAACTAAAAATGAATGAATGTACGAATGACCTCAAGATAACAAAATAATATGGAAAACTAAAACTTTGTGTTCTGTTCTTGAAATTATAATGGCTTATAAGTGAAATCAGGCATTCAAGTGTGGAACTGTGAAGTTTAAAATGTGACACTTCGCGAGGTCTAGCATTTCTGTTTAAAATAAAGAGTTCTTTGGAGAAAGAGAGACAAGATAAAATTCTGTGGAAACATGAAAAACTTATTTCTGGTGTGTCAGAGGGATTGCTATGAAGATGTCAAACACTGAGCTAACATTTTTATCCTTAAAACGTGTGTGTTTATTTAGGTAACATGGTATTTTCTTGGTTAGTAACATATCCTGTTTTGTTGCTTTGTTTAGGAAATGTATTTCTAAAGCATGGTTCAGATCTACGGCTCATTCCCAGAGATCGAGTTGGGAGCTCATAACATCTCCTGCAAGCTGGGGAATAAGTGACATTGCTGTGCAGCAGAGGCCTATTTATTTTGGAACTCCAAAATGCAACTAATGAATTGGACTTTTTTAAAGCAAGCAAAAATGACTTTCCAGGATTTGATTTTTTTTTTTTTTTTTTTTTTTTGAAACAGAGATAAGGTTTCATTTTCCTGTTAAAATACATTAACTCATGCGCTGATTCTTCCCTGACTAGTAGAAGAACAGGCTGGTTGAATGTTACGTTGCTGTAAGAAAGACAGCCTTCTCCATAGGTGTTACTGACACCACAAGGGTAAACAATATAGCCACCATCAATAGATATTCAAAATACTGGATATTGTTGAGCCTTCTTTGTGAAAGAGGGAATTGTGTTATGATTTTGCTACAAAGAAGTTATTCCTACTGTGTGCTAGAAGTTGGTTTTTCCTGGTTTTTTTTTTTTCTGAGTTTATTTCCATGTTTAGGGGAACAGCTTTCACCTGTCTCAAGTATTAAGCACAAGTAGAATGGAAATTTCAGGAGTTTATTACTCAAATCAGTAAACAGCTGCCAAATGTTTCAAAGTAATTCTAAGATTTAATTGCTGCAAGTATTTGAAATAAAGGAGAAAACAGAGGTTTCTGTCTTTTAAAACTTCATTTAGACATACTGTGAAGTTAAACTAAACTCCATTTCAGAGAAATTATGAGACCTAATCTCCTCACATGAAGTGCCATCAGCTCAGAAGGATTGCAGTGTAATTTGGGAATGTGTAGGTACTGGTCAAATACGTCATTCCTTTTCTAGTAAACTAATACTGATTCTTTCCAGAAATCTTTGTTTTGTTACTGCCTGTTACATAGAAAACAGCATAGAATTCACTGAAATATTTGTGTTCCAATTATAAATTGCCACGTGTGCACCATCAGTTGTGTCTTTTAAGTAGAAAAAATGCTGCTTTTCTTAAACTGGTTATCTATGCTGTGATTTAATGTATTTGGCAAAATCTTACCATATTGCATTTTTTCTGTTCTACTGAGTTGAACAGAAAGAACGATGGGTATTGCAATGCTTGGTTAAATGAATATTGTCACAAATATAACTGTCCTGTGCAATCATCATGCTTTAGAAATATGTTCAGATAATATGTCAGATAATGCAGAAGTACAAAATGCCCTTCTGAGTGGGTGTAAGCTGAGAAAATAGAGGAAAACTCCTCAGAAATCAATATTTGCCTATAAACATCATCCAAATTTAAGATAAATTGTAAAATTCTGTATTTTTCTGTAATAAACAACTATATGAAAAAAGTGCAAACAGTGTTCCTCTCATATTCTTAGATTTTGATGATAATTAAAAACTCTTGCCATTATACTCCTATTCAACATGCTTTGAGATTCATTTTAAACCAAAAGGTTATTATGCAGAATTCTACAGAACACTGCCCCTGAAGGGCTAAGTGCATAGTTTTTGTTAATCTAATGCCACAATATAATTACGACGAGCAAAATTAATTGCATGTAAATTTTAGCTGCAAATTTCTTGACTGAATGCTTGAAAAAGCACCTGATATTGGAATATAAAAACCAGGAATTTTTTCTTTCCTCTCTAAAGGTGCAGTGTTTTTGAAAGGCCATCATGGTTAAATGCATTTTGGAACTAGGATGCTCTGATGTTTAAATAATTGAGGGTTATGTAAAAATGATTTCATGCGGTGGCTAACATTTCTCACACTGTTACTTAGGTTATAACACAGCTTACAGTATTTGTTTGACATACTGCATTGCAGGTAGTTTATGTAACATGTTAAGAATTTGTTCATTTGGAAAAATAACTGGTATTTTTAGTGCTCTGTTCATTACACCTTTGTCTCAATATGGTCTCTAAAATCTTAACGTGGCTTTTCTGTTTGGCAAAGACACGATTTCTGTGCTGAAACGAATTTAGCAGTCTTTGCAAGTTGACTTAAACTTTGCAAGTTCATTTTGTTAAGTCATGTTTGACATGGTTGTATAGGAAGCTCTAAGTTTAGAACCAGGCTTTCTAGGGCTTAGGAATTGTTAGAAGAGTGTGGAAATGCTGTGCTATTAAATTTGTACTAGTTTGTCTATCCATACTTTATGGTGTACTTTAGAAATCAATTCTACCTGACATTTGTGTTGTCTTTGCATCTGGCTATAACCTGACTGGTGTTAAACAAAAGATTTGTTTGTGATTCACTTTGTTACGCCTTTGCTGAAGTCAATTTGAAGGGTCTTTTTTTCTGTATTCTACATTTATAAAAGGATGGCTGATCTGTGTAACAAATAAGATGTGAAATGTGTAACAGAATTTTCATTCTGTGAAAAAAAAATTGGCAGAAGCGTAAATGTGAAAAGTCCCACCGAAACTTTCAAATATCTGTATTTGTTCTTTTGATTTATACAAGATCACAGATGTTTTATTTTGATAGAATTTAAAGATATCATGGACATTTTTCAATGAGGAAAGCACAATGGTCTGATGAATTACAGTAGAACAGGAGAAGTTAGAAAATGACCCTAATAAATTCTGTCAGCAGTGTGGTTTTCTTCCTGTGTTGTCACAAAATCCAACTTTATTCTGTGTTTGAGTTGAAAAGGCCCTTTTCTTTTCTTGTTCCTACCAAGTAATAATCATAAAAATTATTGACAGCAGGTCTCAAAAGTTGAGAATTTTTATTCTTTGTGTTTAGCTTGATGGTAAAAGCCCAGTTCCCCTTGCTGCTCCAGTGATACAAGGAGCAGTCGGGGTGAGAGAAGGAGCTGTGCCAGCATGGCTGCACAACGAGTGGATTCTGAAGGTGCTGGGGCACAGCAGTCCTTTGTATGGCAGCATACAGGTGGCCTTCAAACAGAGCACTTTTTAATGGGGCACTGGGAAAAGCTCAATCCTGCAGTTGTCCTAGCAGTGCTGCGGACACTGTTTCAGTGATTCTAGCAGGAGCGCTAAGCTCCAGCTGGGTGAAATTCAGTCCATGTGCAATGCACAGTGCTTAGAGTTAAATACAGTATACCCAACAGTAAGTCTCAGTAGTGAATTTCAGACACTGATAGACAGTAAATACTGGGGAGTGTTCACAAAAGCAGTCTGTGATCTTTTCAAGGCTCATCTCTGCAGGCTGCTTCTGAAGTTAAAAAGTTAATGTCCTTCAGAGAGATTGAGAGTAGCTAAACGAATCTTCAGCTCTGAATGGCTCTCCGAGAAGCTTTTATCTCTTCACTGGCTTGTGGCTAGCACAGGTCCTTCCCGTGGGAACATTTTGCTATATTTCATAAACAAGATAAAGTTTGGATGTTTTGCAAACAGTTTCTCCGGATTGAGTCAGTTCGAGCTTGGCCAATTGTGCCTAGGGGGAAGTCTCGGACTGACCAATCTGGAGCACTTCTGTAGACTCTATATATATGGAATTCAAAACAATAAAGTTCCTTTTCTCCTCTCTTTCCTTGTCTGAGAACTTGGGTCAGTCCTCAGCTAGCCGCTCAACAGCGACATCGGCTAGAGAAAGCAATTGAGGCATTAACCTGCAGGGGCTAATGTTAACCCTTATGAATGCCTTCCCCGACTGGTACTTCCCCCTCCCTTCAATATTATATGCTGTATACCTGTCCACTCAGTCTGGCTTGATCTTGATTAACACGATACAAAATTCCCAGGGACTTGTTCAGAATTACAATAAGCATTTTGCATGAAATCAAATCTGCTTTTCAATGTAATATTAGTAGTTTAATGCCATCTTTTTTCTTTTTGCAGCAGGTTCAGGACCCTTGGTGGTAGTGTGAGGAAGGTTTGTATTTACAGAAAGCTTTGCCAAGTTACAATTAGTTCTGTTTACAAATAAAAAAGGAAATGTATATACTGAAGAAGAAAACAAAAGATTCTACTACTGCATCTTTTCAGAGTATGGATTTGGTCTCCTTTATCTCTCTGAAGCGGTTAAATGTTCCTGGCAAGCAGATTTTGAAGTGTTTTGAATGCATACAAATAGCCACTAGTAAAAGGACCAGGTGCAGGTGTTCCTGTTTGCTGCTCTGAAGAAAATCCTGAGGCTATGGATGGGAACTGTCTGTCTCTCACTGCTGAGAAATACCAGATGTGGTGTGTAAGGGCTATACCAACCCTAGAGGCTTTTAATAATTTTAATGGAGAAAATTGCTCTTTGATTTTGAACAATAGATAAATAGGTTTACAGACCTTGAAAGTAGTCTTCATCTGGTGGGAATGAGGTCACTGTCCACAATCCGTTTCACTGCTCGTGATATTTGACAAGGAGTAAGTCTGGAGCAATCTGGCCCTTTAATAACTAGACTTGTCCCTGTGGAATTATGTCTCAAAGGTGAAGTGTGAACTGAGAAGTGCAGCCTGTTTATCTTCAGAAGATTTGGCTGTGATTGAAAATCCATTGCTGTCTGATACAAAATTTAAAATGAGAAGGGGATGAGGAATATTCTTTGTCTTATTCTTTGACCTGACTGAGTCATAAGGTCATTCTGCAATTCCAGGGTCACACTGTATGTCCTCTTGTAGGAAAAGCCATAAGATTTTAATAAATAAATGTTTGCTATCAAACATCTTGGAAGTTCAACTAAAGAGCTGTGGACTATTTGTAAGACAGTAAATGTGAAACAAGTAGACATATGAAGCATATCCACATCTAGGGAACACTAGGGAACGCCAGGGATGATCATAAATAGCTTGGTATTAATACTGATGTGTGCTTCTAATGCTTTAAAAGCATCAGGCCTTACTTTGAACTGCTTTTCACGTCTGTTTTTTGGAAAGTAATTTGTAATACTTTTGATTGCATGCTAGCTTTGCCAAAGTGCTGTTAATTTTTACTATGGGCCAAACTTAGTGCTTTGATTTTTCTAAGGTTTAGAAATAGAACTTCTTCTACCCCAAGCTGGGTTTGTGCAGACCTTGAATAAATATCCATGTGTGAGTGACTGACCTAAGCAGCGCTTGTAACTCCTCCCCTGAGGAAGGGACCTTGAAGATCATCTAGTTTCAGCCCCCCCCCGCCATGGGCAGAGATACTTTCCATTACAGGCTGCTCTCAGCATTTTGTAAATTAATTTTTTTATATTTAAATTGGAAAAAAAAAAAAGGCAGTGCTTGATGTAGCTAATCGGCTGATGTTTATTGCAGTAGCGTTTTAAACCGTGGGCAGGGGAGGGAGTAAATAATGTTGCTGTAATAAAGTGCTGTCAGGCGATTCATGTTGCTTGAAAAATTAACATCTTTAAATTCATTTTTGCATTGACATTTCCAGTTAGTGGAGACCCATTAATTTGTGTCAGGGTTCTGTTCTATTGCTGTGGGCTCTTGAATAGTATACAAATAACACTGGCTAAGAGTGAGAGCAGCCAGGCATCCTTACCAGCAGCACGGGCAGTGAAGGTTTGTACAAAGCACTCAACATCAGTAAAACACCACCCCTGCAGAGCAGCTTATTAGTACATGAACAAGGGCACAGTACATCTTGCCAGCTGTTCTGTAGTTGATGTGATACATTATAGGTGACAATGATAATCAAATGGTCCTATTATTTATGTCAGGTTCGTTTAATTCCCACTTCCTGACTAAATGCTGTTCCAGATGTGCGTAGCACAAAGAGTGTCCATAGGTCAGGTACTCATCGTTCTTATATCATGACTGTTTTGGACAGCTCCAACTCTCCCCAAAAGAGATATGTTCCAAAGTGGGATTGCAAGACAGTCAGTTCCATGGGGCCTCACATCCAAGAGCCTGTCATTTAAGAGCTGGTCTGAAGTTTATGCATTTCATTTATATTTGTCATCCTGTGGCCATGGAAATTTAGGGTGGAGATATTCCATTGATTTTCAGCCCTTAGGGTCAGGGATTGCTGAAGATTTAAGTGGCATATCTAAACATCTGCAAATGACAGGAAAGCAATTTTAACCATGTGCTTCTGTGAATTAAATTTCTTTTGCGCTACTGACAAGCCAGAGGAACTTAATAATAGCAGAAAATTCTGCAGCCATGAAAAATATTAAGGGGGAAGTAAAAAAAAAAAAAAAAAAAAAAGGATTGAAAATTGAGGTCATGTGAGTACTACAGGGCCTGACGAAACCTGACATCCCATTTCAGTGTTGCAGTTCTCTCAGAATTTTCATTGGTGACCACTGTCCTCTTGTTACTCCATTGCCCTGATTCCAGAGACTTCCAGTTATGAACTGAAGATACAACTTGTCTCTGAACATCTCTAAAGAAGCACCCTGCTTTCAATTCTGATAATTCAGGGTATTCATCTGTCAGATATCAATTATACTTCACTTGGAGACATCATGTCTTTTGTCATTGCAGTAGTGTAGACAATTGTATCTCTAAATGATTCAAGTAATGCAGTTTACTCTGGGGAAGTCCTTGCACCTAAGGAAGCACAGCCAATACATAAAGTGTCCCCTGTTCTAAAAGTAGTTAAAGTTATCAGGTATTTTTAGGTCTCTAAATTGAATTTGAAAGAAAACCTGTAACTTCACCACTTTATCCTGAGAGTGGCAGCTATCAAAGTAAAGTATGCATTCCTCTTCATATTGAGCCTTAAATGCTAATTTTACTTCTAGTTTGAACAGTGAGATCACCTGGGAAAAAACTATTAAATTGCTGCTGTGATATGCTTGCATTGATTGATGACCTCAAATTAGGGTGGCAGGGAAAGGCTGTAACAGCCTCTAGTGTTCATCACAAAATTAAGATATTCATTTGGCTGGTTAGTGGAAATTATTTTAATGAAACCATTGACAGTTTTTTTCTGAATATTTGACGATGATGTTTAATGCAAAACAAATTCCTCCTTATTAGTGCTCAAATATTAGTTTTAGTAATGTTTCCCTGGTATGAGTGAGGGATATCACTGCACACCAAATCTGTACTGCAATTCATGTTCCAGCGTAAAAGCTAAAGTAAGACAAATAATTACTCCCGTTATTTAGTGATGGTGGACTGAAACATCAGTTCTGTCAAAAAACAAAAAGAAAAGGAACCATGGACTGTGAGGCAGCAAATAAGTAGTTATGATATCAATAACAGGTATGATCATCTACTTGAGTACATGTGAACTTTTTAGTATTAAAAAATGAAAGACACTTACGGACGGGGAAGACCTGCAACCAAAATCCCCTGACTGTTCTCCATTTTGCCAGAAGAAGTGTCAGCACCATTCCGTTTAATGCAGAAGACTATATACAAAGAATTTAAATTTCTTTAATAGAGTAATTCTTCAACTACTTTTGAGGTTAACTTGCATGAATTATATACATTCTACATATGTAGAATTTCCAAAGGAATCTAAAACGGTTCTGGAAATTTGTTAAGGCTCCAAAGTTGAAAAAGGCTGAATAAAATTGATCTGGTTTAACTATTCCTGCAGTATTTAAAGAGTAAGGCAAGAATAAGTTTAACTGCGCTAGAAACTGTTCCTTTCTGCAAATGCGGTTCTTTAAAATGTACTGCCAGTCTCTGGAAGTTTTGTAGAGCAGTGTTCTACTCCACTTACATTTAGAAAGTTTTAAACAAACTCCATTTTAATTTGCAGCAATTAAGCCTGCTTCTTCTTCCTCCTTTCCCAGCATATATCTGGGACAACTGATGGGACCAATGCCTGCAGGTACCTGTTTCTCCAGACTCTTGGAGAAGCCTGGTTGATAAGTTTACCCTGAGTGAACTGCTAGCTCAGCTAAGATGGATTCCAGTCAGGGAGGTTTTAAAGAAAACAAGCATGAACCAGCACAGATGGGGGACATGATGCTTCCTGTTCCCTGCAGATCATTGATATTATGAGCTTCCCAGCTTCCCACAGTACTGCTGGTCATCAGCATAGGCAGCTTAAGGATCTGTTTGAAACTAAGCTGAAAAAACTGTAGATTGTGCTTTAATGAAACTCCTGTCAGAGGTATTCAGGCAATAAATGAATTTAAAATCTTATAAATAACTCTCAATTTGATGAATTTATTGTGTCATACATTTAAAGATGTTAATTTTTCTTCTCTAAAGTGATTTTTTTGCTTAGGTAATGCTGCCATTTTCACATTTTATCCTAGAATATGCTGACTTGGAAGGGAGCCACAAGGATCATCAAGTCCAATTCTTGGCCCTGCACAGGTCACCCCAAGAGTCACACCATGTGCCTGAAAACTTTGTCCAAACACTTCTTGAACTCTGTCAGGCTTGGTGCTGTGACCACTTCCATGGGGAGCCTGTTTGAGTGCCCAATGCTTTTTTTTTCCCCTTAGAGTTCTCTTCCCATATACTTTTAAATAATTTTCTTCTTCCTATGTTTTAATTCAATTCAAATGGTCTGTCATTTGCCTTGTTCCATCAGTCTCTGTGGCTGCCTGGTTCTGAATGCCTGAGCAACCCTCCAGCCTGTTTTGCTTTCTCCATCCCCAGTCTAGCTGATACCCTGACTGTTTTTTTTGCTCTTCCTGGCCCCAGGATTAATTTGGTGTGTGAAGACACGCTAGAATATTGATATAGGTAGCTGAAGAAGTCTCCTCCACACCAAATACAGGCTCACCAAAAAAGAAAAGAAAAAAAAATCTGGCATGCAGAACACAGTTTCCAGTATTCTGGAAACATAATATATCAGTCTAGACAACTCAAACATTAAATTAGTTTTGTCTGGTTTTTCATATTCTCTACATGGCTTCAGTAGAACTAGGTTTGTGCTACTCAAAAGATTGAGAGCTGAAAGGCCGTTGTGTGACCTAAGAAATCCAATGCTGTTGTGCCTTATTTGTCTCTGCAGTTTTCTATTTGTTTTTAGCTTTTTGGTCTGTTTATCTTCTCTTTGACCTTTTTTTAATTCCTTTTTTTAATATTTTTTATTTTCTTCTGGAATAGTTCTTAAAGCATACTTTAATCCCATTATCCTACAAATCCACCATACATTATTTCCTTGCTAACTACAGCAGCTGATAATCAGTACAGCCAGCTCTCACACAGAGTGGTGAGAAAGACAATAAACAGAGCATAAAAAAACTGTTTCAGGCAGTTTAAAGGAATCCTAACTGCAGCAAGAGACTATAAAAAATTGTGGTTTACTCAATTAAGGAACATAGGATTTTTGTGTTAATGGAAGCTGTGAAAAAAACCCTTCTCAACCAGTGAGGGGCTTCTCTTGAGCAGATGCACAGAATTGTCCTCTTCTGAAGAGGGAGGGAACCTCTCATGAATATTTTTGATTGTGAGTGGGAGATGGGCTGGGTGACATGACCTGATCTAGAAAAAAAAGGAGGTGAAGGTACGGCAGGGGGCTCATCATCCAGGTGTCTGCATGTCTTGAAATAGGATGCAGATATCTCTAACCATGTGTATGTCAGCTCCTGACAATTTTGGTATTGTACCCCCACCCCCATGCACTGCCTTTTCTCCTGCTAAATGGCATCTCCATCTACTCATTGCTGAGCAAAGGCTTATCTTGAATAAGGGAAGCAGAATGTGACAGATTGGCACCATCCCACCCCAAACACTGGGCAAATCTGCCTTCCCTTCAGAAATGTGAAAGCTAACGCAAGGTTTGTGCTTTGGAGGGTACAGCCATGCATTTCATCCCCTGTGAGCCTTGCAGGGGTGCACAAATTGCTGGATTCTTACTGTGCTGGATCTTGCACTTTGCAGCACACATACTTTTGTTAAACAAAACACTTTGCAAAGCTCTGTGGTTTGTTGAATAGCAGCGTTCCTCTTATGAGTGGATTGTGGAAAGCAACCTGTATTAACCTTCTGCTTTGTGGCTGACTAGCTCAAACGGAGAGCAACTGATTTGTTGCAGAAAACTGTACAGCAATTAAGCTGTCTGCCACTAAGAAATGCTAACTTAACATTTTAATCCAATTTACAGGCAAGTGAATTGATACTTCTCTTTAGTTATGGCTGCTTTCCATCTGCTGCGCTTGGAATACCTGCCCTTGTCTCATGCATAAACCAATGTGGGATATGAGGGAGAAGGAAGACATTAGACTGGGCCCTTTTCCAGCTCTGTTCCTTTCATATCTAATACTCCCAATGCAGGTCCCTTCTGTTCATCACAAAGGAAGGATTGTAAACTTTAAAACTTCCTCCCCACCCCCAAGAAAATATGTTTCCCCAGAAAAGTGGATAAATGTAATATAAGGGCTCTCCATCTCCACAGGTATGATAGCACTGGGAGAGCTTTGCTTTTCTTTCTTGACCTGTTTGTTTCCTTCAAGGCCTGAACTGAGCTACATACAGACACTTTTGTTCTAGAAATGAGTGCCAGATCATTTTTTAAAGATGTTTGCTGCCAGTAGTGGAAGCCCCAGGAAGTTTTATCTCAGGAGAATTAGTTCCAGACAGGAGGTAATAATATCAAGCAGGAGAGCTAGCAATGCTGCAACCATTGATGTAGGTTGTATACAGGTGAGAAACCAAGCAGAACAGTGTGTGTATGAACCCAATATAAATTGCTTTTCTGATGCAGGCTGTACATCAGTCAATGAGACAACAGGAATTTTCAGTTTATAATTCCTCAGTGAGCATTTCCTGTTGGGTTATACATTTTTAGGGTAAGATTTGTGAGCAGTCTTGGTTTTGATCAGGGGGTTTTTTTCATCAGGAAAAGCACAAAGCTGATGGAACAGAAAGACTTTTTTCTTAAAATCTCAAGTGTGTGGGAGAGGATAAAACCACCCTACAGAATAAAAAGCCTCAAGTGACAAAACCTGGTGTGTCTGCACTCCTGTGTATGGAAGGCACAATGTGTCATTGCAAGATGGAAAGTAGTTGAGGAAGAACTTACTTTATTCCTCTGAAAATATTAGGATTTTTTTATACAGATCTATGACTCCAGAAGGGGATAAAAGTGCATTTGCTGTGTTCTTAAAAGAAAGCAAGGCAAAATAATTTAATTAATCAAACTTTATTGCTTTATTAAGGCTGCTGTCTGAATACAGTCTTTCATGTAGCAGAGGGCAGGTGAGAGTTTAAAAGAGTGCTTCATGATGTAGCTTTCTGTAAAGGAAAGTGCCTTATATGGCTATAAACTCAGTACACATCTGCTTCATTTGTCTCTGAAAAACATAAATTGTACATTTTGGCACTGTGTAAAATAACAATTCTAGACAAGATAGCCATAGCAAGAAGAACTAAATGTGTCTATTTAAGGACCAGAAAAGCTTTTTGATACATTATTATTAGTTAGAGCCGCCTGGGAAATTTTATTTCTATTTAAAAATCCATTTAAAATTCTTGTTTACAGAAATTAATACCTGAAGTTGTTAAAAGTGCAGGGCTCGCTACAGGCTCTTGCTAGCAGAAGCATTAAACACTGAAAAGAATTTTCTCAAAACTGTGGAGAGAACTCTGACAGTACCCATGGCAACGAGGTGGCATCATTATTGACCAAGGCCTCATCTTTTGTGTCTGTTTTGTGAGATTTTGGAGAATGTGAAACACCCCCTTTTTGACAGTTTGGTGTTTGTTTTTTTTTAATATTGAAAACGCAAAGACACTGAATAAACTAATGAAAAAGAAAACAGGCTTTTTCCACTGTAGTCTTGATCATCTGCTGTACCTAGTGGAGCCGGTCTTTCTTTCCAGACAGCTCAATGGTATTCTGAGTTGGAGAATTCTCTGCTCCATCCCTCTGGTCTCAGAGAAGCTTTTTGCCTCTTTCCTGGGGCAGGCATCTTCCTCTTCCTTGCTGCAGTATCCCAGCTCTTGTTTCTCCCACCCTGGAGCACCTCCTTGGATCCAAGCAGTAGATCTCCTGGGAAGGTGCAAGCTGCCCCTCCTAGGTTACAGTTTTCCAGACAGAGTTTAAAGGAACATGATATTCATCTGGGAAGGCATAACTGTGATGGATACCATCAACTATACCACTGAAAGTAATGACAACAAAATACCTTTGTAGTTTAATGTCAGATCATTTATGGTGTGGAAAATTTAAAAATGGCTGTCTGAAAGTGGGCATGCTGATGCTGGAGGTCTCTGTCCACTGCAGTGCAGAATATGGCAGTAAAAAGGGAAGCTGATTCTTTCCCACATTCCTGAATAATTGCTCAAACCAACAGACAACTGCAGAAGATGTAGAAGGTACCTCTTGACATCTGTACTCAGACCTGACCCTTATTTGCAACTGCTGTAAATGTTTGACTTGTTAACTAAATGCTTTCCTGCAATGGGACAGAGTGAGTGAGTTTCTGTCTAAATTCCCATTCAATTTTAAGATGACTAAGCAATCTGAATCCCTTCCCCATGCAGTAAATGAAATAGACATATGTGAGGAAATGATTTCTATCTTCAAGACTATCTCCTGCAAGCAGAAATGGGTTGCATAAGCAGTCCTAGTTCTGGCGTTCCCTACTTTGACTTTGCTATGTTAATCTCAACTATATATATACCTATATATATATTTTGACTAACTTCATGCAGATGAAATTTCCTGTGTGAATGCAGCTTCAATCTTCCAGACAGATTTTTTTTTTTTTTTAATAAACTCTTGGAGATGAAACCTTAAAATCTTCATCCAGTCCTTAAAGTTTCATAAATTTGCTTGAGGCCCAGTTTTCACCAGTACAGTTTTATCTGTCCTGTATTTCTGTGTAGTTTGATGCATGTCTGCTCTTGTCCATCATTAAAGAAGGAGTTGTTCTGTCCCTGTGGTGTGCATGGAAGGATGTGCCTTTTTTGTTCTTGGGGAGCTGGTATCTCTGGACTTTTAAAGTCCAGTTCATACCCCATAAACTTTTATGCTTTACTCAGGCAATCAATCCCTTCACAAAATGAAATTTTATTTGCGATTCAGGGCTGCATGTATCATAAAATTTATTTGGTCCCTGAGGCACTGCCAGCCCTGATCACAGCCCAGGACCCGCTGCCAGCCCCTGGGGCCATCAGTCCCTGCCCTGTGACACCACAGCAAAGCTGGTCTCCAGCTCCCCACAGCCTTACCCAGCCATGGCCATCACTGCTCTCTGACAAAATCTGCTAAGGTCTGAGTCTGCTCCACAGGCTGGCACTTCTGTAAAATATTGTTGAAAAAGAAATTCCTACATAATTAGTTTACACTGGTACAGAGTTCTATTGACTTGACATAATTCTTAGGTCTGGCTGCAGATTATTAATTTAACCCAATAAGGATTTTAAGTTAATACACCTTTCTAATTTCTACTTTAGCACTACAGTAATTCCAAATACTACACAGTGATTGTTTCATTTTAAATGTTAGTTCAATTAATTTTATGATGGATTTTTAGTCAGTGCAGAAAGTACTACAATTAATTATGAATCCACATCCAAGTAAATTTTTTATGCTGGGCCTAGTTTTTTAATTAGTGTTTAAATCATTTACGGACCTTTCTTTCAAAATGATCCAGCATTTGACATGTGTTCTTTTTAGTTATTTTTAGGTTTTCAGTATCTCTAATGTTTTTGAAATGTGTCCAAAACAGTAAAGGGGGGCAAAGAAAACCTCTGTTTAGTTTTAAGAGTCTGTGAAGTCCTGACAGCCTTCCACAAGGAAGTGACTGGATTGGTGGATGAGGAAAGCACAGTGGTTGCTGTGTAAGTTGATTTCAGCAAGGCTTTTTCAGTTGTTGTGTGTGAGATCCCAATAGAGGAGCTGATGATGTGCAGGCTGGGTGGACCAGTGGGAAGAAAAGCAGCTGAACAGCAAGGTCCAGGGTGTGGAGAGCAGTGACTAATGCTGTGCCCCAGGGATCCATACTGTTCCAGTCCTGTTTATCTTCTTCATGGCTGATCTGTATGATGGGATGAGCCTCAGCCGTGTTGCAGACTGCACCACACTGGGACGAGTGGCTGACCTCCCCCCACCAGAGGATCCTGCTGCCATCCAGAAAGTCCTCAGCAGGCTGGAGAAATGGGTTGACAGGAACCTCATGAAGTTCAGCTATGAGAAGTGCAAAAGTTTTTTGGAAAGCAAGAGTACATCAGTCTCACCCACACTCCACAGCACCAGCAGATCAGTCCCAAACCAGCTACTCTACCTTTACACACAGCTGACACAAGGGCTGTAATGTCAAGGACACAGAGCTGATTGTGCACAGCACTATGTATTTCCTGTGGTGACCTCATTGTATGATTAGGAGGAAAACAAAGAATCATTCTCACATTTTGATTTTTCTGTTCTTCATGTTATGGCCTGGAGCAAGGAAATCATTACTGGTCAGTGCCTGTGTAGTAGTCGCACAAGAGGGAGAAGAGTCACACTTTCTGCAGTCTGTTTTGATGCACTACTTCTAAGATGGAGGATGTTTCTTGATCATTGTGTCTAAATATGATTCATCACAAAATTGGGTTTTATACACACACAGGCTGCTTGGTAATAAACTAGAAAAATAACATCATACTGGTTTCATTTTCTTTGGAAAGAAAGTCTATTTAATCACAACACTATTCAGCCACATACCTACATTTCTTTTTGTACAGTGATATTTGTAGGAGCAGCACTCTGACCACCTGGTATATTTCTACACTCAAGAAAGAAAAAGGAGTGCAAATCTGCTTAGAGGGAAATGGAGGTTAGAGGTCAAAACATATTCAGAGAAATTTTCTCTGCTTTCTCTTAGTAGCTCTAAAGCTTCAAATCAACAGCTGCAATTCCCAATCATATGCTCCCTAAGCAATTTCTTGCCCTCTGCTAGAATCCAAGGTCCTGGGAAGTGTCATAGTTTTATTTCTATGTCACTTATATAAGTTTTTATTCTTTTGGGCTACATATACATCTCCACACACTCTTTTTATCCATTGCTGTTCCTGAACTGGATGATCTTCAATCTAACAACCAAGACATACACTAGATTAAAATATTTACTAAAAATTTTATTATCTTACTAGGTTTTAGTCCCTCAAATGCCTAATGTCAGTTGTGTCTGTTTTCTTGTCTCTTCTTGTCTGTTGTGAATTTTGTTCCTAGAATTAATGAAGTGTTTTTGAACAGGAATATCGTTTCATCTTCCTATCTATGGTCACTATTTCTTCCCTCCTTGCAAGTGATCTCAAAAAGGAGGAATCAAATTTCTAATTTTCTATCCAGTATACCAAACACCAGTACTCATCCTGTGGTGCTATGATAACTGGTGTTTTATGTTTGGAATTTTTCAGTCTGCAGAATGACATACATGCAGGTAAGAGCTCATTTATGCCGTGTTTCCAACAATGTCTCTTTCCACACCACTCCTCCTCAGGCATTCCCTCCATTTCTGTGCCTCCCAGAGCCCAATGGCTTTCCTACATCCCATGTGCACAGATGCACCATGTGCTCCTCTAACAGCTGCAGTTTTAGGTCACATCACGCTTCTCACAGCAGTTTTGGAGCTGCCCATAAGTGGCTGTGACCAGCCCAGGGCTCTTCTTGGCTATCTCCTACAAAGGGCCTGCTGCAGCCTCCTTCTGCCAAAACCTTCCCAGCTATGCCCACCCACCGCCCTTTCAGACATTAATAATTTAATACAAAATCCACACTGCTTCAGCTATTGGCTAGGATAGAACTCCCATGGTCTTCAGCATCATAAGCAATGGGTGGTTTTGTGTTTCAAGTGGCACCATGGAAAGGGAAGATGTCTGCAGATCAGGAAAACAAAATCTGTGCTGTAAATAGGCACTGGCCTCCACTGTGCACAACATTTGTGTATTCCCATCCATGGTCTGACGGCCCAATACAGGAAGGTTTTTTTGATCCTAAGTCCTGTGTTAGTTTTTATAGGTATTTATAAATGTTGTGATTTATGACCATGGGCTTTTGCTATGTGTTTTCTGTGTTTGTGCCTTGGCTTAAAATATCTTGTGAAGAAGGTCAGGTTGGAGAGCACTGAAGATGTTTCCAGATACTCTACAGATAACCTTAGACACTCAAAGCTGCTAAAACCTATTCTCTTTTACTAGCTCACATTTTCAGTAAAACACTTGGAAAGTGCAAACCAGCTATTTGAAGACTCTTCTGAGAGGTGCTTTTGCATAGGCTTTAAAGGCTATACGAAATATTATGGTCTTGGATTTTTCTTTTTTGGGGGGTTCTATTTATATTTGGGGGTGCTTTATTTTTTTATGTATGTTGAGATAGAAGTGAGAGATGAATGAATGAAAGAGAAACATTTTGCACTATTATTGAATAAATATGATCAAAATAATATAAATTCTGTGTTATTGAAAAAGAGCTGTAGGGAGGATTGACACACAGGCAGTTTATATTCACCTATAATATTAGAAAATCAGTAAAGTGATAAAAATGCCACTGCTAGGCTTTACAACAGAAATTAAAAACAAGATAGATCAGCTGAATCTCCCAGAAGGAGGCCAAAAGAATAAGAAAACATTCCTTGAAGACAACAATTCATATTGTATTTATTGGAGAACAGATGAAGAGGAGAGTTAGTTACTTGGTTGGCTGATCCTGTAAAACCATTCACAGCTCTTCATAGCTCCTCTGTCATCAGCTCTTCTTTCTCCTCTTTTCTCTCTTGGTCCCAGTCCTTCATCCCATGCCCTCACTAACCTGCTCTGGCCATCCTGCCCTCCTTGCTGTGCCTTCCCTCTGCTCCATCATCTCTTCCTCCTTTCCTTTACTGAGGTACCAGGCAGAGGGGTGGAACAGCTGAGAGAGCTGCTGTAGGAGGAGTCTGAGGTTGAGGGCGTTTTGCTGCATCTTCAGGGAATGTGGGGCAGCTCTGGATCATATCCTGTGAATTGAACCATGTAAGAAAACCCTTAAGGTGTTGCTAGGTGAGTATGTTTTGTGATGTAACTGTGCTGAGGACTGAAAAAGCAATTTTTCAGAGACATCTGGGGAAATTGCTGCATCCTGAGCAATGGCCTCCTTGGAACACCTTTGCAGTGATGTATATTAATATAAGTATTTCCAAAAATATCTGGAAGGCAAAAAATATCTGTGGCCATTAAAAAAAAAAAGTTCCTTAATTATGAATCAGAGGAAATCAGGAGGTCAGAAATGGAAAAACTATTTGCTTAAAGAAGAAAAACTATATTAAATGCAAGAGAAAAAATAAGTGGATATTTTAAAGCACAGTAGGGAAAGTGCTTTGAGATCAATAGGTAATAACTGGGTACATAACCACTATCTTATATTCAGCTATAAAACACACCTTTTGGAACAAGCTGTGAGAGCTCCTGTCATGTTACCAATAATTGTTCTTGTATTACTTACTCCCGAGAGGATTAAAATAGTCAGAGCTTAGTTCCCCTTAATATTAATTGTCATAAACCATAAAATAAGAAGTCAGAATCTGTTTGTCACACCACTTGCTATTCAGAGTGAAGACTGAGGTTCAAGCAGTTACAAATGCAAAATGCTTTGGATATTGGAGGGGGAAATGAATGGTGATCAACACAGTCTGGCTTTAAAACAATCAGCCATAAGTAAAACAAAATTAACATATAAGTGGACAGAATAAAATCCAAGTACTAGAAGGAGCACTCAGCATTGAAGGCTCAGACTTAGGATCATATTTGCTTGTTCAGGGGAGTTGTCTTGTATGGACTTGACAAATTTCCAATTTCATTCTCCTGCAAGTGTTGGATTGGTTTTACAGGACTTTATGTTTTCACTTAAGCTGGAATTAGATACCTCAAGGGAGAGGACTTAAATAATCTATTTCAGGACATTTCCATAGACCTATAAACTTTTATAAACAAATATTGTTTCAACTTCTTTTCTGCAGTCACTCCTAGAGATTCAGAATTATTGTTGTCACTATTTCTTCTACAATTTTTTTTTTTTTTGGGGGACACTGATCCATAAGGTTGAAATCTCAGACATGGATAGCTAGATCTCTCTTAAATAGAGAATAATTTTATTGTATAATACAAGAATTGCTACCAAACTAATTTAAATTTTTTATCATTTTGTCTTATTCTCCAAAGCATTTCCACACCCACATCCTACCACCTACCTTTTGTTCTATGCCAACACATGAAGAATGGAATTTTAAAACTAATTTTCTTTATTTATATTATGCAATAAAACAGTAGCTACTAGGGAAAAAAAAAAGAAATCTTCATATCTATTGGTTCAACAATGCTCAGAAGTTAGTAAATCTTTGCATGTATTCATCTTAATATAACAAATGTAGTTCTCTTAGAGGATATTTTCTTTGTAGCTAATAGAATATTTCTGTCAATACTTCAGCCTGCTTCATTTTCTCCTTTGTTTTATCATTTATTGATAAGCAGAAGACCATGGCTTTTTCTGAGAGATCTGAAAGCTGAAAACCTTCCCACTGTTCAAAGATCCTGCCTCTTACAGCAGGAATGGGACGGATAGCCAGTATCTGGCTGCCAACAAGAGCAGGTGCTTTGACTCATTCATCTGTCCTGGCTCAAATCACAAACCACTACTCTGCACATGACACACTGGGAGATGAACCCAGCCCTAAGTGAATCACATCCCAAGTTCACTTAGATACCAATGAAAAATTGCTAATATGAGAGCCTGGAATGAGTCTCTACAAAGCCTGGAGTGAGGCTTTACAGCTAAGTGTTTACAACAGTGAGTCATAGCAGTGAAGGATGGTGTACCTCACCCTCCTCTTACCAGTTACCCAGATTTGCCTTAGCTTTCTGACAAGTATTGGTGCCTGTAGAAGCCTGTGGATTGTGTCTACTGACTGAATAAAGGTCACTCTAAGATGAGTTTTGTCACTTTCTGAGTTCTATTAACTATATGAATTCTGTATCTAGGAGTATGGGAGACCTTTTGCATCTCAAAGCTTGATGAAATACCTGATAACACCCCAAATGATGCCAGATACCTATGTTTAATTAATTAAATTCTGCCCAAATCTCCACTGATGGTAGTATGTGCTCACACACAGACACTATCCTTCCTCTGTAGGTATCCACATTTAGTTACCCCAATGCACCAGAAGAAGGTACTGAGGAAGGTGGTACGTGAAAAGCCAGTGTATCTGCAGTCAGAGGTCAGGGCTATATGAACATAGATCTTATTTTAAGGAAACTTCTGTCAATATTGGGTACATTCAAACCAAAATGACCAAAAATCAGAGATATTTTGAGAAAATGAAGACAGACATCAGTGATTTCAAGACTGTATTTGCGTCTAAATACTGTCCAGGAAGATGCCATTTGCAAGACTATGTAGCTGTGGGAAGAATCTGCATTATGAAATGCTATTATCTCTTTTCTTTATAATAAAGTAAGTAAAATTACTATTTATTCTCTAAAAGCACATTTCATGCATGAGTTTATGATTGAAATGTTCAATAAATTCCACCATTTTATTTTCTATGTAGGTGTGTAGGAAAATAACAGAAAGGTGTGCACTCATGGAATCTACAGCTGCTTTTTAGTGGTGCTTTTTCTCACCTTGAATGCCCTTACTAACTGACTAAATTATTTCCTGTGTGTTTTATTCCAATGGTAATTGGAATAAAAATATTTTGTCAGATATGAATGACTCATTTACAGTGTCTCATCACTGAGGGCAGGATTTCTCTTCCCTAACTTTAGCCATCGACAACACATAACATATGAATTATTTTTCCCAGATCACCTATGTCAATGGAGAAAAGATCAACACTTACGGCAGTGCATTTTCATTTTCCTTAATTATAGAAGGATTTTGTAGTGATTAGTTCAGACAGGGTCTTCTATGTGATAAAAATCTAAGATCTTTGTTGCCGGCAAGGTACCTTCCCACCAGGACTAGGATGAGATGTGTTTAAGGAAATCTCATCAAGTTGGAAGGAAATGTGGTCTGACAGCAATTCAGTCAGCATACACATGATTTCCTGATGTTGTGTCAGGACCAAGGTGCTTTTCTGTCAAGCCAAAAGGTCATTTCTTTTAGCTGTGATATATAGCACGTGCTCTTGAACTGCCATCAGTCTGTAGCTGTAACTTTCACACTGGCTAGTTCTGCGTCACTGGCTGGTGAAGGAGCTTTGGGAACATGTCAGGGAAGAGACTGAACTTTACTATATTTATTGACATGGAGGCAAATTAGATTTTCTTTTGCCTCAAGTACAGTTTTCCGTGGTGATGGCTAACCCCAACTAGCTATTTCAAAAGCAGTGTGTGTTTTTGTCTACCAATGACACATATTAAATAATAAGGTAACTGCTATTATGTACTCAGGCAAGTTGTATGCATTAATAATGTGCTTACCATTACCAGACAGCACATGCACTCTCTCAGGCCTGCATGAGTGATCTGACTACACTAATAGCTGTTTTGTTATGACAAAAAAAACCTCATGATTTTTAAATTATTGAATATTTTTCAGTAAAATGACTTTTGCATTTAATGTGTTTCTGATCTTGGCATCCATTATTTTCTGGCAGCACACAGTGAAACCATGGAGAAGGATCCCAGTTCTCCTTTTACTTTCATATGTGTCAGCATGAAATAGCTGAAACAGTGTAAAATGGGAACAACATAAAGAGGCCAGAAGTGTACAGCTCAATATGAACTTGCTTTCTATTTCTCTCTTATGTGTGCACTGCCATGAAGAAATTAGTAAATGCAACATAGGGATTCCTCACTTGAAAAAAATCAGCCTATTTGTTCTTTGTTCTTCTCTTTTAAGAAAAAAAAGATTTAGACAATCATTTCTGTTGGATTCAGATTTCTCTTTTTATAATTAGCAAAAATTCACACACTATGCCTAAGAAACAAAAGTGCTACCGGAAAACTTCAATATATATAATTCATAATCTTATTTTTCCTGGCTTATTGTTTGACTCAAACTGACTGTGTATTTAAAACAAAATCTTTCAGCAATGTTGAGGGACAAAGCTGAAGGATGCCCATTAACAATAGGATGAGAACTTCTTCAGGCACCACAAGTTTTGCAACGGCAGAAGAGATGTTCTGGGGGATTTTCATGGTAAGGATATGCTTTAGGTTGTATCATGAAAATTGCAGTTCACATGCGACCACGAGGAACTGATTTTAATATTTAAATCTCCAAGGTACCCATCATCTAGCCTCATCACTCCCAGCATTAACCAATTGATGTTACCATTTGTAGTTAATGTGATTAAGGCTTCCTGGTGTTACCCTTGACATGTGATATCACCCTTGACTTTTCCTCAATGTGCATGACAAACTCTGGGCAAATCTTTTCACCTAAACTTTTCATGAAAAATGAAAAACTCTGTGTTCCTCAGTTTCTCTGTATTCTAATGTGAAACACTAAGGTCTGCTTCTTAGATAGATTAAGCCAATCCCAATTGCAAATGAAGTCATGTCGCATGTATAATGTGTTGCACAAGCTCATGAGCTCTGAAAAATGAGCTTCTAACTATTTCCAAATTATCATTTGAAACTAGTGAAAACATTGCATCTCATCTTAGTTCCAGAGCCACAAAACTGAGGTTAATATCACCTCCTACTGCTCTGAAGTTTCAAAATGTATTGTATTAGGGCATGGTGCTATCTATACAACAATAAGAAGAAAATAAGCATAACTACTCATCAATTTGAAAATAGTAGCTATTCACTGTTGTTCAAGAAACAAAGGATGGTGACCTTTCAATTACATGAAGCCATATACTTACAGACAAAATTGCTAAAAAGACAGTTCTGGCTGTCTTCATTCTGCCACTTCCCTGCTTTTGAATACTCAGCTTTGTGATTCTAATCTTGTTCTTTTGAAGTGGAGGTTGAGGTTTTTTTTGTTCTGCAGTTTCAGCTGCTGAGACAATAGGCTCTACTTAGTATGAAGCTTCTGTTTTCCTATGATGACATGCTGGAATTTTGTGTCCTCTTAGGACACGATGTTAGTAAGGGACAAAGAGAGAAGAAGAGGTCCTTACTTTAGCACCCATGCAAACTGGATTACCTCCTCTTTCTTGCCCAAATAAGAGGGCAGCTCTTTGGGGGAAGATGGTTCTGGCCTCACAGGCCTCACCTCATGGAAGTTCAAGAACACTGCTGGCTGTATTGGTTTTGTTTGATTGGTTTCTGTTTTCTTTCTTCTCTTAGTTCAAGCACATGTACAAACTTGTGAGCATGGAACTTATCACTCATTCTCTGTTTTAATAATGTGGTTGTGCTATAATTTATAATGTCTAATGTGATTATTAAAACAAAATTCAGTGCTTTTCTCTCCCAGGTGGTTGCTCAAACCATTAAGATGCAGCTCAAGCTACGTTTCATTTATTTTGAAGTTCAAAAGGACAGTTTTGAATTTATTAACCAAATTATTGTTTCAGCTCATGTCTCCCAGTGCTTGGGTCAGGACTGTCATATAAATGATGAGGTTTATATCTTCCATCATTCTTAACAGAAATGAGGATCCATTGTCATTTTCTCTGCAGACCTTGATTCTGCCCATTCATGCAAAAAAGTCTCTGGAAAGCATCTGGTGGATAAGACATTACAAAACCAAAGATGATTTTCTTTGAAAATGAGCTAGGGCTGAGTTGGTAAGATAAGACATTTTCAGAACAAACTTGCAGCCTCACAAGCAGAGTGAAGCAGAGCACAGATGCCTCTAGCCTTCAGCTGTGACACATATTTAAGATATAGATAAGGTATTAGTTGGGCCTGAGTATTTAAATTAATCTCAAAGTGTTGTCTGTCCATCTTTATTTGTTTATTGTCCTCTAATCTGTGCCAGCAATTTGCAGTGTTGCAAGTGGGTAAAATTTCCCGGGCTTGCCAGCTGTAGATCAAGTTGGCTGGAGATAAACCATGAGATCTTCAAGCATCTCTGCTGATTCTCTTGGGTCCTCTAACATAGGCAAGTTGGAGAGTGCACTGTGAATCAGGAGTGTTTGGAGAGTGGACCATGAATCCAAGAGCCAGGGATGCTTATGGCAGCCTGCAAGCAAAGCATGCTATCTTTGTGTTAACCTAATTCTTGTTGGTTTGTCTCATCTAATCTAACTCACAAGAGTTTACAAAGGAAGGTACAGCTGTCTGAGTCCAGCAGTGTAGTAATTTAGGCTACTGACTCTTAAAAACATTTCTCTTCACTGCTCCACAGTGTTCTGTAGCAAACAGCACACATTAGCAAGATAGGTACAGCTTTAGTCTTACTGGGTCTGTTAGGGCTGCTCGCAGCTCTGAACACTTTATTTTGCATATGATAGTAATGGTTTTGGCTCATGCTTCATATATGTAATGTAGAATACTACACTGGCAGGCTTGATTTAGAAGAGTTCAGTGTAGCTACCTGGAATCAATGTGTATACTCACACAAATTATTATCTGAGTTTTGTTCAGGAGAGTGAGTACTTTCAATCAGAAATATGCAGGACGTACTGGTGTCCTAGATACAAAAGGGGCTTAATGATGCCAATCACAGCTCATATTGAACCCTTCCATGTAAAACCCACACAAATAGGAAATAAAAATCCTATATTTTCCAGGCCCATTTCTGACAGAAAATAGTGATATAATCACACTCTGATGACATGTTCCAGAGAAAACAGCCAAAGGCATAATTTCTTCAAATTAGTGGCATTCAACTTTGTTCCTTGTGGGGAGCTTTAGATTTTACTCTTAGATAAGTCATTGTACTAAAATTTCAGGACACTGAGAAACCATTGCTTTTATATGTGTTAGCTGCAATCCCACACATGAACCCCATCAGTCTTAGCTGTTTGTTAGGTATAATTAATTTTGAAAATGTACCGTGCTGAATAAATCGTATGACGCATTATGCACTTCTCAGTTATTTGTATCCATCTTCCATTTACTCCTTTTTTTTGAATAACAATATGTTAATCCATCCTGAGGAAAGAAGAAAAGGTCAAAAAAAACCCCATGAGTGACTGCAAAATAAAATTACTTTGTTAAAATATAAGTAAGCCACAAGCTTCTGGCAGAAATCTGAGATATTTAATAGTGGAGCCTGAAAGGCAGAGGTCCAGGCATTTGGGAATAGGCCAGGAAACAGAGAAGGAATGACAGAGGGAGTCTTGAAGCAAGTTACTACTGATTATATGCTGAGAGAGATTACCCCTAAGAAGTCAGTATCCTGCTTTTATTAAAGGTAGGATGAACTTGCTGAACAGTCCCTGTTTAATTTAAAAAACACTATTTTAAGTACTTTTAAGCTTACCACCTTAAAAGCCTTTGTCTCATAACCCAAATGGCATCAAATGCAGATCATCACAAAAATCGAAAAGCGCACACTGTTAACATTCCAACTCACATTCGGATCAAATTTGTCTTCAACCGATAAAAATACCTTTCGGACATTCCTCTCAAATGAACACCATATGAAAAGCTGCACTTCCATATGATTCTGGGTCAAGAAACCAATTATTTGCAATCACCCACATTGGTTTGCCAGGTCAGCAAGCTATGAAAAGCATGTGACAGATCTATAATGATCCATCTGCTCTGCCATTACATGATCAGACCCTGCAGCAAGTGGTATCAGCAGGGGTAAGGGAAATAAAAGCCCTGTATATCCCAAAGATAATTGAACCTGACTCTACAAGCATATTGGTAGCAACTCTTCTACCTGTCCTTTACAGCTCTCCACTCCACAAAACTATCCATTCTTCTGAAAAGAAGTTCAAAAAATTTGTGACTCTCAAAATCATCTGGTTTACAGTCTTCTCACAAAGCTGAAATTTAAACAAGCCTGAAAATGCAGATTTATGTGAATCTTTATACACCACTGTGCATTCCACTGAAACTCAGATTAAATGCTGTGCAAATAGTTAATCACATGTATAAAGCCTTTGTTATGTCAAAATCTTGTTTACTTTATCAGAATAGTCTCTTTTAAAAGTAAGAGGTGGAGATTTAAACAAGGGTTTTAAATGGGTTTGAAAGAGTCGTACATGATGCTGAGTTTTGCTTTGAAATTTTGAAGGTTGTAAGATTCCTGCATACATATCCATACAGTTGGAAGTATAAGGAAGTTATCTTCTAAATCTATTCTGTACATAGAAATTTCAGAGCTTTGCAGATCTTGAATGAGGTTTCTATTCCCTATTTTAAGTAGGATAAAGTTGATCCTTTCACTATTTGTGTATAAAAGGATTAAAGAAGTCATATCTATTAGTATCTATTTAGTTGGGGACAAGGACTGATAGACATTATAGGAGACACCTGTTAGAGAACCCTTCTAACCTCTAATAGTCATATATGGCTTACAAAATGTCCTTGAGACACAGACTGGATGAGGAAGAGAGGCATTTTGGAGAGAAAATCCCAGGCCATGCATAAAGAAAACTGCTATAATTTCTAAATTACATAAATATAAGTTGTCTGACCTTTCATCAGACTTCACATTCTTCCTTGAAATGTCATATCCTTACAGGCAAAGGTCTCTATCTGGCCTACAAATCAATTGCAATGTTTGATTTCCAGCCTCTAGGCAGCAATCACTGCAGCAGTGGAATTAGCTCCATGCAGTGCTGCTCATAGCCTGGCTTTTCACCAGTGGGCCAGTCAGGACTGGAGCTGGTTTTCCCAACTCCCTTTATCCCAGGTCTCTCAGTGCAGAGCTGCAGACATAGCCAAGCAGCCAGTGCCTAGCAGCTGCACTCCTCTGCCCAGGTCCTTCTGAGCTCCCTGCCATGCTGGTCTCCCTCTGCTTGCACTGGATGAGAACTCCTGCAAATAACACAGCTCCACCGTGGTGAATCACTGCTCTGTCAGAATATTACAGGCTCTTTAATGTCTGGGTTTTTTCCCTTCTGTGAATTTGTTTTCTTACAGTGTGTGATGTCTTTTGCACAAAGTTAGCCTTTCTTTGTTTCCTCACAATGTGCCATCTTTATTTGTTCATCTTTAAACCCTCTTCTACAGAGGAGATCTGCTGGCAGATAGAAGAGGGCAGAGAACTCTCAATACCAAAAAATCTTCCTGCACTTGGAAAGGGGCTCATTCACAGTAAAAAGGTCTGGATGCTGTAGAAAAATGTGAAACTTAATTGATTAATCTAAACTGGTGTGGATAAACCTATACAGGACACTACCACCAGCTAACCAGAATGAGGAGGAAGCAGGATTGAGGGTCAAAGACTGCCCTGGGACATTTAACAGCTGAAATTTAATAGGATTTGACTTAGAATCTACATTGACCCCCCCTCCACAGTGGCACTTTGCTACAAGTCAAAATATGGCTCATATTCCAAGGCCTCTACCCTGACATGTACTGATATCTGTGTGTTTTTCCATTTGTTTCCTTCTTTTAAAGCTCAAAGTTATTTGGTTTCACTTCTAGGGGACGAGGTGAATGGCTGAAAACAAGAGGCAAGAACATTGAACTGAAATTACTTTCCTTTATGATAATATTAAGAAACATCCAAAAAGATCTGCTCTAGAAAAGGAACAGCTTTCCTCACATAAATGTTGGCATTTAATACATTTTCAGGATCCAGGTGCACTTTGCTAATGTCCCCACTGAACACAAGAATATCTGCAAAGCTATACACAAGAATTGACTGCCAGGTGTCTCAAATGCATTGGAAAATAATAAAATTATTTAAGTTGCTGCTACTAGAGTTACAGCTACTAGTTTGGGCAGTGTTTTAGGGGGTGATTCTATTCTCAGGACAAGCAATTTAAATTATTTGAAGAAGGTTTTATGTTCCTACATAAGGATATGATACTAAAGGCAGAGAAAGAAGAATGGACAGCACCTTTGAAGCATATTGTGGATGCAGCAGTAACAGGGAGGAAAATAACTGGTTTGGAGAGATTTCTGTTATCAGTAAAACTCTGCACAGATAATAAAATTCAAAAATTTGACAGCCATGTTGAGGCAGTATCTCAGCTTGCATAGAAGTTTTCTCAAGGAAAAAAAAGCATCTGCTCATTTTATTAATCTGAATTAAATTCTAGTGTTTAGAGGGAAATATGCAGTCTCTTCAGCCACTGCTGATGTGAGTCAGTCACTGTCTCTAGAGATTTCTTCTGCCGCATAATCCCACTGCAGCCCTGCTCAGGAGCAGAGACCTTTTCATAAGAGATGCAGCACAGTTATTCTTTTACAGTTTTTGATGATTTCTGGAAAATAAATGAAATATGGCCTTTGTAGTTCCTATATGATCCATCCTGTTTCACCCCAACACAAAATCATATCTGATTTCCTTATATTTAAGGGGGACTTTTTCTCAGAAGTACGTATGGATACCTGACCTGAGATGGAATTCTGGACTGATCTGTTATTGTACTTCTGGTGTTCCTAACATGAAGCTGAATGCATGTATATGAGATAAGTGGACATATTTTTATAATAAATATTTATTTTCTCTTACCAGGGAAAAGTATGGCATTCTCTTCCTGAAATTGCATAGAAAAATCACGGATGTTAAGCAAATCTGAGCTTAAAGGTAGTTTGTTCCTTTGTATTATAAAGAGGCTTTTTTGCAATTGTTCCTCAAAATATGACTTTTCTGTAAGGAGCCCATGTTCCCTGATTTTTGTTTATTTATTTGGTTTTGTTATTCATATCAAAAGCTCTTACACATTTACACATACCCCCCTATTCAATATTCTGTATTCAGCTATGGCATGTGCCAGACAATTGACTGGTCTGTCCTTGTCATACCATCTACCCACCAGGAAATTAGGTTTGCTAAGTGTCACCAGCACTAATTCTTTGGACTCTACACAAAGTCCTCTATCAGCTCTCCCATCCTCATCCCCCAAAGTAAGATCCATCCAGCCAATTGCATCGTTTGTCCCTCAACTTTGAAGATGTTCATCTGTCTTTCTTCTTTTGTCACAAATGTTAGGGTCTCAGACTTATACTTCACCAGAGTCAGACCCAGGTGTCATCA
Organism: Entomyzon cyanotis; assembly: GCA_024500445.1. NCBI lineage: Eukaryota > Metazoa > Chordata > Aves > Passeriformes > Meliphagidae > Entomyzon > Entomyzon cyanotis. The sequence goes on along the minus strand of JAKEPQ010001016.1, from coordinate 64,505,879 downwards.
TTCAGACACTGAATTTTGAGGTGTGGTGGGCGTCATGCAGAACAAAAGGCAGTGCAGCCTTGCTGAGGGCATTCACAATCTCCAACCACTTTTATTGCTTTGTTGGTCTCAGTGAAAGCACACAGTAGCCAAGTGCAGTGCTGAATCAGAGCCACAGATAGTGAGCCAACTAAATGAAAACTTAAATGCTTTGTAACAACGTATTTAATTCACATGTTGCCCAAGGGATGTATGTCTTTGCCAGTCCACTCTTTCTTCTCACTATTTGCCAGCTGTCCTATTTAAAGTTCAATATTCTATCAGCTGGAGCTAGGGAAAGTATCAGGAAAACCTAACTCAAAGCAGTAGCCATAACCTGCCCTTTTTCTCAATAGCTGTTTCTAATATTCTATATGAAATTATAACCCTAAGTCTGGTATTGATTTCTGAGCTAATTCTAGTTTCTCTTTTCCTGTAAAGAAGAATGGTATGGAGAGAGACATGACTTTGAAAGATTAAAATTAAGAGTACTTCTGAGGTTTGAAGAAAGAAATTATTCTGAACATTTGAATTTTTTTCCCCTGGAAAATAAGTGTTTTGAAATTTTGATTTGTCAAAAATACTTTTCACCGAGAACAGAAAATTCACTGATCTAATCCATATTAATAAATCATAACAATTGCATCAGCTAAAGATTCAGAAAGACCAGGCATCTTCTCAGCTTTTCTCAGAACTTGCGTTTCTTTCAAACAAGCTCTACTCAGTTGTTCTGTGACTGTAATATTGTGCATGATGCTTCTTTCAGTTCACCTTTAGCTCTGACATGTCTGCTTTTCCCTCTGCATCTTTGGTTCCTTATGGAGTGTTGGAGTGGGCTAGGGGACCATGACAATGCCCAGGGCTGTAGTTCTCATGGCCCTTGGAAAGAGCAAACAGCAAAGTAACAGGTGATGGAGGTGTAAATGAGGGGCTCAATGAGAATTAACAACAGAAGCAGCACCTAATTTAAGACAAAGCAATTGGAGAACTGATTTGTGAAAAAGAGGTAAGAGCTGTAGGAATAAACTGGGAAGAGGATAAGACAGAAGGAAGCATAGGAAGTGGTTGAGCTGGCTGCTGAGCTGCTGCTTGGAGGTTGGAGTCACATAACATTATATTCAGCTTCAAATCCAAATATTGGTCCCAAGTCAAATGTCCATATCCACCATGTTTATCAATGTGTAAAGGCTTTAGACACTATATCAGCAGGCTTCCAAGAAATCCTTAATAAAGAATGACAGATAGCCTGGCTCAGTTCTGCTCTCACTTCTGCTCAAGACTGCTCAAGTATCCAGAGAGAAAATGTAATACGTACTTTGATATTATCTCTTTCCATACATAGCATAAGTTCATAACATACACTTCAGCACCAGGACAAAATACTCTAAAACATAAAAGCTATAGATACATGAAAAAAAGGCCTGGATTGCATTCTAGTTTAATTTTAAATGACCAGGTTTTTATTGGATATATATGGAGTACTCAAAAAGGAAGTATCCCAAACCAGTGATATATTACTTTATTTCTTAGCTGTTATCTTCTCCCCCACTAATTGAAAACATCATTTGAAAAGAGATTTTTGTCTTGAAATGTCAAATTTAAATGTTAAGGATGAATTTATGTCTACAATACATGAAATATATTTGGGAATTCAGCTGAAATGCTCTTACAGTGCCATCTGCTGAAAAGCAGCTGAGGCTACAAAGTATTTGGCAATTAATTCTTGCTAGGATAACTGCAAATTCTTGGTCCACCCTGAGTACTTTTCAGTTGTTTATGCCCTATAATATCCCAGCACAAAATCTGTAGGCCTGGTACAGGGAAAACTAAGAATGCTGCATTTGACCCTGGAAGGCAAGCAGATAACCAACTGTCTCAAACAGGAGGATGCAAGCATGCTTAGGGTTTAAAATGGTTTATGTATATGCACAGCTCAAGGGCTGGGTGTCAGCATCAATTTTTTTATCCTGTGTCAGGCTGCCTCTCATAAAGCAGCCTTAATGTTCAAGAAAAAAAAGCTGGTATGCATTTCTTAATAATTTTTTTTACTGACTTCAATTCTTATCTAGAAATGCTTGTCAAGTGACTAATTCTTTTCAAATGAAGAAGACAGACTGCATGGATTAAGGTAAGCTTTTGTCATAGCTCGAACTTGGGCCATGTGATAACAGCCCACTTGTCTGAACTCAAAGATGATTTTTTCTTATTAAATCAGCAAATGATCTGAGTTTCAAATTGGTTCTTAATTAGAGCTGAATATTTTTGTCCTGCTTGCTATATTAAGCATACTCATCCTTAATTCTTTTTATATCACCTTACAAATTCTTTGGACTTCTCAGTCCACAGTGAATCAAATTTTCAACAGGCCTCACTTCAGATCTGGTCAATAAGCTCAAAGCTGTGTATATGTATAGCCATGAAAAAAGCAGAGATATTTTGGTGTACATACATTTGTAAGGCATCTTGTCAGTGAAAATCAGATTATTTCTTCCCTCCAACTGAATAAAGTGAGGTTTGAAAACGCAGTCTGAAATGCAGGTTATTTGGCATCACCCTCCTGCTTGAAAAGTTTGCAATGGTCATTTCAAGAAGTAGCAAAATGTATTTCAGCAATTCATCACAAACTGCACCCTGTCAGAGTGGACATTCCATAAATAACCAAGAGGCTGGAGTTCTTTTTTATACGTTCTGTCATGAATAATTTAGACTTGTAAAAGCAAAGTCAATCAGTAACTCACTGAAAGAGAAAAAGACTGAATTTCAAATCACTCTGTCAACCAGCATGACTAATTCTACCCACAGTTCAATAGATGTAGGACAGGCACAAGTTTGCTCATTAGTACTGAGCACTGTATCAGTGTCTGTTAGGTGACAATGTTCAAAGGTGTTTGTATGATTTATTGTTGCTAAGTGATATTGGATATCACTGTGTGGATAACCCAAGCTAAGCAAATATGTGTTTAAGTTTGTGTCTTCAATCTTTGTGGTTTGGGGGTTTAAATTCATGTGTAACTGATTCAGAGACCTGAGCTAATATCCCTAAATTCCTCCTATGATTACTGTAGTAAGATGTTCTTACTCCAGAGGGTAAATCTTAACAACTGAATTTCAACTCCATTTCTGACCTGTGCTCTGGCAAGCCTCTTTCCCTCTTTTCTCTGTTTCTTCAGTTTTGAAGAAATGTAGGTAGATTAGTTTCTGGAGTCTCTATGAATGCACATTCAAACTTCTTTTTTCCCCCTTTGCCTTTCTGTGTTAAAAGCTCTGGTAAAGAGGATAATGATAAACCAGTGTTTAAAAAATTACAAAGAAGGTCTGGTGTAAATTATTCTGATTTACCTCACTATAGACTGCTTCTGTAGCTAAGAATTTCCATATTGAAAAAAAAAATCACAAAACCCCCTGAATCTTGGGGCAAGATATTCAAGATATGGGCATAAATATCTGAAAGCTTTTGTAAAATTTGACAAATACCTGTGTCTGTAGATGCCTTATTAGTCAGAAATTTTAATTCAATTTTCATAAAATTGTGTTTCAGTCAAGACAAAATACAGTGCAATTTGCTAAACGCAGCACTGTCTTGGGTGAAATTCATCTGTTTGCTGGAGATGGTGGGTATACCAAGAGTTCTAGTTGTTAATTTAAAGTTTTTTTAATCAGTCCACTCTGTTTATTAACCATACCCTAAAAGAAGACTGACTTCTACAAAAAGTCAATTGATAACTGCTGCATATTCTTGGCACATTGTAAGGACTGTGAATTGTCTTCATGGTTGCAGCCAGCCTGATCCTGGTATCTTTTTCTGCTTGCAAGAATGGATTATTTCCAATGGACCTTGTTCTGAAAAATGCCCTAATTTTTGTATTGTTACAATAATAGTAACAAGAGTAATCTTAGCTGCTTATTTTGGCTCACAGAAAAAACAGAATCATAAATGCAACTGATGGAGGAAATTGTGAAATCTCCCAGAACGCTGCAGTATTTAAAGAACAAAATAGATAACAAATGCAAACACTTCCCAAGTGTAACCATTGCTTAGCATGGTGGCAGAGCCTCACCATTTTTCTTCATTAAGATTCAGTGACTTTCACACAATTTTAGGGCAAAACCTAAAGACCAATAAAATTCATGGACTAGGTGATCAATACTCTACAATGATTAAAGAGATCAGTACTTGTTTGTGACCCACAATTACAAAACAACTGGAAATTTTTATTTTGGCCCCCAAAATACTGGAAGGCCACAATAAGGTCCACTTGGACCCTTCCTTTCTCCATGAGGAGTGACCCCAACTCTCTCAGCCTATCTTCACAGGCAAGGTGTTCCAGCCCTCTGATCACCCTTGTCTTCCTCCTCTGAACTTGCTTTATCAGATCTGTGTCTTTTTAATATTGGGGACCCCAGAGCTGGATGCAGAACTGTAGGTGGGGTGTCAAAGGGGAGCAAAGGGGCAGAATCCCCTCCCTCACCCTGCTGGCAACACTGCTTTGGATGCAGCCCAGGATACAATTAGCTTCCTGAGCTGTGAGCACACATTGCTGGGTCATGGTGAGCTCTTAATCCCTCAGCAACCTCAAGTCCTTCTTGGCAGGGCTGCTCTCGATCCTCTTATTCCCCACTCTGTACTCATACTGGGGCTTGTCCCAACCCAGGGGCAGGACCTTATACTTGAGAACATCTACATGGGTTCCCATATATGTGGGAAGCTCACGAGGATCCCATTGGGCCCACTTAGGGCATCATTTGGCATCACTGGGATCCCCAGGCATCACTGGCCTCAACTGTTCTTTTACAGATAACAGCTATACAACTGTACTTCTGCATATTGACACAACCTAATCTACAAGTAGGTAGCAAAAAAAGCCTTTCATTTTAACTCACGTTAGAATTCACTGCTTTATAAATAAATCATTATAGACGCATTCTTTTAAAACGTGCCACAGAAATACTCTCTGCATTTTACAGGCCCTGACATGCTTGCTTCTGTAGGGTATAGGTTTCCTGAATAAACAAGTGATTTCTTCATTATTTTTGGAAGTCTATGCAGTGCTAGTGTGTACTGCATCAGAACCAAAGCATTGTTGGTGTGCACTCTGCCAGCTATCTTCAAGATGCCTAATGTTCTTACACTCTTCTGCCAGCTCCTGTCCTAAATTACATATTTACAACATTAATGGCTTCAGGGAAATGAAAACTCAGGGTTGAAACCTCCCCTGCTGCTTTTCAAAGAGGCTGCTTTAATCCCCACGTTGGAATTTCAGATGCCTGCACTCCATCCAGCAGTTTTAGAAAAAACACTCAACACATGTACAACAAAACACCATCTTCCTCTCAGTGTTTTGGACTACAGGTTACTAGAAGTCAGGGAAACAAAGTGCTTGAAAAGACAAAATCACTTGATCATTCCCCAGATTACACTACTCATTATATACTAGAGAAATTAGAACTCCATTACTCTTCTAAATATCACAGCCACTGAGATTTCCTAGGGCTGTGTAGAAGAATTGCATTTAAAAGAAAGTGGGAGATAGTCCTGCATATCGGGGTTTGTGAGGACATTGCCTGCTGTGCCACAGGCCATGCAGCATTCCAGAGAGAAAAGAAAAAAAGAGGCAAAATGCACTTGTAATTTCTGCTTGAAGGTGTGGTGTATCCTCTTTTGGAAAAAAAAATCTTACTTTGAATAAGACATATTCATAAAAATACTGGCTAAAGCAAGGACATTGAGTACATGTGTAAGAAGTGAACATCTGTAAACTCTATAACCATCCTTGCAAAGTATTTTTATACCATCCTTTCCATTCCTTGCTCTTACATGTCTGGCTAGAGATCCTTTGCTGATATGTGCCCTGGGTAAGGTGTAGCTGCAACCTCTTTTTAAAGCTTAACCCAAAAGAAAGAAAAGACAAGCTCTCAGGCATACAAGCCCTTCCTTGACTATGTGCCCAAAAGGTCTGTGTTTCCTCCTGCTAACTGGAGGGGTTTGTTTAAAGATATGTTTCTTCACCTTGTTAGGGGAAAGATGTGAATGCAGAAGCAGATGAAATGGAGTTTTTTTCAATCTGGTTTAGGGTTCATTTGCATTCTTTTTTGTTAATATGGATTATATTTGTTAAAATTCTTAGTCAATAAGGATTTATGTCAAGCTGCTAAATAGGGGGCATCTTAGAACCTCAGCCTTCACTCTGGAATTTTTTCTGGGGATATCACTGGCCTGTAATTCAACTGAGCTTTGGGAGGTTCATGTCTTCTTATCACACAGTGTGACTATGCTACAGACCCATGATTGGAAAGGCTAAGAGGAGCACTAAGTCCATGGTTTTGGGGTGAATTTTTTTAAACCTAAATCACCCCCCTTACAGACATGCCCCACATCCTCTTGTTCCAGTACAATTTAATGGTATTCCATTGCTAACCAAACACTTAGGTTTTCTGCAAAAGCAAGATCTTGATTTCTGTTGCTGAATCTGCATTTAGTGACAACAAAGGCAGAATCCTTCCTAAGTTACAGGACATGTAGGATCAATTTAGCTATGCAGCTTTAACAGTAAAAATGAAAGGGGGTTGGGGAGTGGAGGGGAATGTGTTTGTTAAAATAGCACAGATATGATGTCGCTGTTGAGCGGCTAGCTGAGGACTGACCCAAGTTCTCAGACAAGCGAAGAGAGGAGAAAAGGGACTTTATTGTTTTGAATTCCATATATATAGAGTCTACAGAAGTGCCCCAGATTGGTCAGCCCGAGACCTCCCCCTAGGCACAATTGGCCAAGCCCGAACTGACTCAATCCGGAGAAACTGTTTGCAAAACATCCAAACTTTATCTTGTTTATGAAATATAGCAAAATGTTCCCACGGGAAGAACCTGTGCTAGCCACAATATGGTCTGCCTAATTCCAGTCCATAAACAGGGAATATGTGTTTGCATGAGGAATTTCAAGGTAAAATACATTTAGCAAAATCAGTGCTTCCCAGCCTTCATGGGCATTTCAGGCAAGTTCTGCATTTTCACTGTGCTTTCCTCTGTGTTGACCTGAAGAGACAGAAATTGACAGAAAGGAAAAGGTCATTTTTAGCCCATGAGATGTAACTGGCATGATGGGTCTCTATAGCAAGCTTTAATGACTTGTAGCCAAACATCTCTTTTAATGAAATTAATAGGAAAAAACTCTAATAATGTATGTTTCTAAAGCTTTTGAGAATGGTGACTTTTCCAGTTTGTTCTTCAGAATTCTATTTCAGTGTATTGTCCAGATCCTCAAACATTTTCAAAATAGCAATACTTAGCACTGCCATAACAGCTTATATGTTCCTGGCTGCATGCAAACAATTACTCATGTGCATCCATATTGGAACAAATTAAGCCCACTTGTAGCTTTGTCACGCACATACAATTTCTCCATCATTTAACCTCATTGTAAATGACAACTTTGGAATTCTCTGCCTCTCTAAATCTGCATTTCTCATTGAATCTAAATGGATTTCCAATATAAAAATAACTGCACCAGCTCTGAATATTGCTTTCAATTACTTTGAGTTTGCTGCAGTTCACATGGCATTTATGCTGGTCTTTCATGCTGTTTGCATTAGGAAACCTTTCTAAAACAACCTCCTCCTGCATTCACAATTAATAACTCAATCCGAGGCTGAATTTTTTAAGCTTTTTCTCTGACTTTTTAAAAATATACAACTGGCGGCTACAGCTCACCCACTGTTCTTTTAAACAAGACTTCATTTGGAGTCACAAAGGTTAGAACTGGTTTTGAACAAAAGTAGTGGGTCTGTTTCACAGAATGCAGACTGAAATTCAGTGCAGAATTAGAGTGACAATAATAACATCTTATTACAAACAGACCATGTCTTTCGTAGGTGCCCAGTGAGAAAGGGTCAGGCTGTGAAAGGATCATTTCAGACAGCTGCTGCTCCCCATGGGTAGCAAAACCAGATTCACTGATCTTGCCTACAATGCTGTTACAGAGTGGCCCTGTCCAGGGACCAGGGATGAATTTTCTTTTTTATTTCTGCCTGTAGCAGCAGCCTTAGGGTTGTCTCTGGGCAAACTGCAAGGAAATCAATGCTGATTGTGGCACAGTACACAAGGAAAGGGGCACCTCATCCCATGGGCTACATGTTACATCCTGCTGCTGGGCAAGGAGCCTCTGTCTACCCTCTCTGAGCTAACAAAATGCTCTGCACAGTTAACAGCCGTGGTTACAGGGACAGAGTGCTGCCTAACAGCTCCTCACTCTTAAATGATGCTGCTGCAGATGAGATTCAGACTTGCAATGAGTTCAGCCTGCTCACAGGGCAGCATAAATGTGCAGACCCTAGTCTTCCCTGTGGCCTGCATTTCAGGCCATTAAGGACAGCCTGAGCATCCTTCTTGAGCAAAAAATGAAGTGCACTTTAATACGAATATTAAATTCACAATTCAGATCTTAATAGGTAGTGGAGGAAGATAAAATCAGATTGGACAAACTCAGGAGCTAATATTAGCTCACATGAGAATAGGCAGCTCTACTAAGGAACATAGATATGCTGGAAAGCACTGTGAAGACCTGTCTAGATGTCTAGATATCTGTCTATTATCTGATAAATGTCTGCAAAATTCATTAAGAGCTGACCAACTCTACAAGATGAGAGCCTCTGTACAATCTGGGAATTAATAGTAAGTGGCCTGCCCAGACACACATATTGCAATGGCTACCTGCAAAGAAAATGGGTTTTTTACTCCAAAAGCAGGGAATGATTTCAAAATCGAATTGAAACTGGGGAGGAACAAGATCCTTGCACTCACTAGTAGGCATTATAGAAAGCAAAGGTGCAGCTAGAGTGAAACACAGAGTCTTCTAACAGTTCTCTAAGGCTTCTTTGCTTTATTCTTTTACTCACTCATGCCTCATTTGTGCAGATTTCCTTCTTGTTAGAGGTGTACATGGTGATCCACGGTGGTTAAGGTAAAAAAAGACATTTGTACTTTGGAGTTGAAAAATACTAAATTAAGACCCTATTGTTACTAAAGGACAGTGCAAAAGAAACCTTTGAGTTCTGTTCCCTTTTCAGTTCTGGCTTGTCTGGGTAAGGATTTCACAGTTGCTGCTAAAAGGCTTCCTTTGGCTTATCAATGGGGAGAGATAAGCACAGACTCATGTACTAACCATGTTCCACTTCACGTATTTTTCAACAGCATCAGTGGGTCCCAGACCTACCACTGACCCTCCTTTATTTCAGAGAAATTCTGTGTGAAGACGGGGAGGCATGACCCAACCTAAAAAATTTCCTTTTACTCTGAACTGAAAACAAAAACAAGTAAATGTGCTATGAGGAGAATGCTTCTCAAGGCGCCGTTTCCATAATAATTTATAAACAACTGTCCAATTTAAGCCAAGTGTGCTATGTGTCTACTAAAAATATTTAAAAGACACCCTTGCTGTTATGGTAATTAAACAAGCATGAGCTGGAAAGTAATAAACACACAAAAATAGCCATGGTTGCCCAAGATGACTTATAAGTACAATAATAGAAGAGTTAAATTTAATTAATAAAGCAGAACCGTTTGGTGACAGTGAGGCAAGAACATAAAACCCACAGAAAATAAGGTACTTCACTAAAGAGTAACAAAAAAACCTTGTCTTCAGGGCAGAAAATAATGATGAATTATATACTGAAGAAGAAAATAAAATATTGGTGAGCAAGAGACTTCAAATGCTCAAGGCTGCATGAACAGTGTGATTATTCACAGTGATTACTGAATGTCCCCATGAGTCTTTTCAATGCCAGCAGCATTTCATTTCTTCCTAAGACCAGCAGAGCATTGTGCAGGAAGTGAAATCAGCCAACTCTTTAGCAAGACTAAAGGGAAGCAAGGTTCTGTACCACTTTCAGACACTTTTCCTGGAGGAATTGCATCATACACATAATGAAGTTGAACAGGATTTGTCTCCAGTACTGTCTTTAAGAAATAATAAGAAATAATTCTAAGAGACTCTCAAAAATGTCTTTCTTACAATATCAGAATTTATCCTTTTTAAAAAGCATAGTTTTCTTTATTTATGGACTCTTTCATGAAGTGCAATATCTTTTCCTGCTAAATGTGACTTTTTTACTAGACAGAGCAAGACCACTCCTTATTACTGAGTACAATGTAATTCTTTCCTTCCTCTTAGCAAGCAGTACTAAAACATAAGGAATTTTTTAAAGCAGATTAGTTTGATGTCACCCATGGATGAGCACGCCAAACTTTTAATGACTAGTATACTCTTAGATACCGAGTAAAAACAAACTTAATAAGGTCTGACAGAGTTTTCAATTTACGCTATGTTGTTGCAAATATTATTATTACATATTCTTCTTATACTGATAGCAGAGTTCTGACTTGCTCAATCCAAATCTTTAAAATTACCTGGGCAAAAGACATTTACACTTCACAATGTTTTCCAGGTGCTTTGTTTTCTTTTCATAGCTCTCCCTTTAACAAGGGTATGTAAGAACTTTTAGTTCAGAGAATTAACATCAGAGGAGAGACAAACAGGTGATACTGTCTCACTTTTCCACCTTGAAATTTGTGAGTGTTGTTACTGACACAATATTTAATTACTATTGTTTTGGGGAAAGATATACTTAGATTAAATATGAGCTGTTGTAACATTCTGGATATCACCAGAAAATGTCCTTTTACGTAATCTAAGAATTTGTTTTCCCATATTTAAAGTCTTTAGTTCCTTAATTTTACCAGTTCTTGTCTGAATAGATGAATTAGGATCAAGATCTATTCAGCTTTCAAGTTGGAAGCATGAAAACATTTGAATTTTCTTGGCTTCCAGGGTCATAATAACCTTTTATTTTTTGCCTTTTTGAGTGTGTGATTAATAGTAGCACTGTGTTTTGGCTTAGCAAAAATGAATACCTGTCCACATACCCTTTTAAATATTACACAGAAGAAAGTTTATGAAAAAGCTTGTTGAAGATGTGGAGGCTTTGGTTCTGCAGAGATTGATGCCACTGATTGTCTGGAATTAGATGTGTCAGATCTGTATTTCACTGTCAGTTGAAACAAATCCAGAACTAAATGGAGCTCAGTCCTCTCATCTTCCTCTTGACATCACCTCAAAGAGCTTTGGAATTTGCTAGCACTTCAAACAGAGAGAAAAACTACTTTTGATGTGCTGCTGGTTACAGCACTGTTTTCTAACATGGGGCACACTCTGCTAAGGAGTCACACTAAGGCTGAGTTTGTAACCAGTGCTTCAAAGAGGGAAAACCAGCAATCAATGGGAAATTTCACTCTACTTTTCAAAATATGAAAGACAAGTACTGAGCTGGAAAAAGAAAATTAATCCCTTCATAAACCTGGGGGGCAAAGAAGCACTACATTAGAGGTCCCTGTATCTCAGCACTCACAAAATACATCTGGTCTGCAATACACAGGCTGTAGTGTGAACGCTCTTATCCTTGAAAAAGTAGTGATAGATCCAAGTATTACTTTTGAAAAGTCTTGCATTTTCTGTGATGTCAGCAAAGGGCTGATACAGGGAACTTTGCAGGCTCATTTTCAAAGGTGAGAGAAATCATATCACTTTGGCTCAAGACTTCTACATTGACATCTATTCTATTTATGCTGGGGTATTTTAGGTCCAATCCTATACCTGGTTTTCACCTACAGCTCAGGCTGTGAGCCCATCTGAGTAATTCAATTTTTCTGCCCATATGATTAGTGCTACCGATTTAAGCAAAACTACTAGATCATGAGAATAATTTCTACAATTTATATAATAGTTCCAATATCTACTTGTCTTGAGCTCTGTACTCCCTGTTAAGGTCTGATTCTGAAAAAAACGTCTTTTCTCATTTTTCCTTTTTTCTTTCTCTCTTCGCTTGGATTTTATAGATATAGGTATCTATTAGGTTAGGCATGGTAAGAATTGTAAAATATTTCAGAGTTCTCACTGAGAAAAAAACAGAAAACTATTAACTTCCATGAAGTATATTTTAATGTTTTTAAATTAAAAAACTCATCAGAGTAAACATTACAAAAAGAAGGAAAAGTTGTTCATTTATATCAAGTGCAGTACTTCTGACGAACTACAAATGTCAATCAATTGGAGTAAAAAAATTGTCTCTGACAGAGGAGTTCTTCAAAGCTGCTCTGGCAAGGATAAAGCAAGACTCAAATTTGCACATGAAGTATTTGGAGCATCACACAACAAGCTTCAATAAATTATTTTATTCTCCGTATTGTAATTTTCCCCTGATTATAAGCAGGTTACATTCTTATTCTTGTTTTATCACTCAGCTGGCTTGACATTTTACTGCCCTTCTCATCTTTTGTCTGCAACTTCTGCTTGACTGTAATTCTTTCCTTCTTCCTCCATCTTGCTTGCACCATCCTTTCCTATTTCCACTGTAGGGCATTTATTTTTGCCCTTTCTCTTTGGAGCAATCACTGCTGAACATATATTAGATGTTTTTTGATTCTCACGTTTTCTTTGTACTGAGAGATGGCTGTCTCTTCTGTCACTTGCCATTGTCAGACAGATCCTTAGCAACATAAATTGCAGAGCTCCACTGCCTTCGCTGGAATTACTCTGCTTTCTATCAGCAGAGGATCTGGCTTAGAATCCAAAGGTGCGGTGACACTTCAAGAGCAGCATCATTACTCTCTCTCTTCTCTTGTATTTAAAGAGAAGGATGTATTACCCTCTTGTAGTACTATAATATCTTTTAGTAAGGTTTATATGTTTTTAAAATGTAAAATAGGTTTTACAAATCCTTTTTGGTTGTGCTCATTTAGGCAGTCACATTTACTTTGGGGAAGATCTGTAGAGATTTTGATGGGAGATAATGTGATACTGTTACTGAAATAGTCCTGATGGCTCTGAAACCAACAGATTGAAAGATCTGTCAGATCACAGGAAGAGAGCTCAGGAGACAGACAGGTTTCTGCTGCTCCGTACCTTGTTACAGTTTAAATTACTGTAGGAATATAAAACTCAGCCCAGAACCAGCAGCAAAGGCCCATCACAAGTGAAGAGGAATGCACTTTTAAACCTTGTTGAAAGGGTGACATTTGAGACTACTCCTGTAATACAGACCAGGGCTTCAATTACTGCAACTAGCACTTCCTAACTTATCTCTGGGGTGGAAAAGCAATTATCAAACAGCATTCACTGGTGTTTCCACCACAAATTCCCCTTTAGTGAACATCATGACTCTCTCCAAAGCACAGAGAGATCTGTGTAGCTTTGTACCATGGCACTGCTGGACTAAGGCTCTCATTTGCCACTGTTCAGGGGACATAAGCATTAATTGGATTAAAAAAAAATCAGTGAAAACCTGTCTAACCTTTTCCAATTAAAAGAAGGAAGACAGAAAATGTTACAGCAGTTCTGAACTAGAATGCCAGAGAAAGGAGAAGGAAAAATCGCAGTTTTCTGCTGATTAAGTAGGAGGATAGTGCACTGTGACAGCAGTCTCTCCCACATGTCATCCCTGTTGAGGAAGACACCTGTGCCTGGCCTTCTCCAGGATGATGTGAAGCTTTGCCATCTCACATTTCAGTCCCCAAGAGGCAACCAGGGCTATGTTCCTTTTTGGACCTTGACCCAGTATTAGTCTCACTGATCAAAACAGCTGTAGCTAAGCCCTTAGCCAACTATTGTTGGAAGTGATTCCACCCCAGGGTGCTCCTCTGTAAACCACTGCTTGTGTTTCCAGAGGACTGGACAATGGAGTGCCAATTGCCCTGGCAAGTCTGCTAACAATCCTATGGAAACCTCACTCTTCATTATGCCATCAAGATTTAAATAATTCATATTTATAAATTTAATACTTTTTCTGCAAATCTGATTTTTTCCCCTTCTGTCCTGCAACCAAGAAAACACCATTAAATAATACAGGACCCCTGCTATTTCCCACAAATCTGAGCTAAGGGGTATTTTTGCTCCCCTTCTGTCTACTTGCAGTGTCTTGATCTGTCACCTGTGCAAAACTATGTTTGCCTGTGTTCTTTCATCAGCCCAGTGTAACTGCAAAGGACACCTCAAAAATTCTGTGGTACCATAATTCAGGTGTTAATTGAACACAAGGTCCTTGTTTTCAGCTTTTGCCTGTGCTGCTAAGAAGGCTACTCTTTGGCCCTTCAGGAGAGTAGTGTGACACACTTATGACCATAAGAAGAAACTTTATTTTCCCAAAAGTAGTCTAGTTGTTACATTTGTATGGAATAGCATTTTTATATTGTAACATCTAAGATCCTAGTAACAAATTTTAATACTCTTGTAAATTAGGTGAACTGTAATCAGACGTTTTCTGTTACTCTCACTAAATTCTGCTGCGAGTGATTTCCTGATAAAAGGTTGAAATTTTATTAATCTTGACCTCTTTTTTTTTTAACATTTATTAGTATTACTTCTTTTAATAATAGGTTGATACCTTGTACTGGTGGTAAACAGTGCTCTTGGAAAGTATGTGAGGCACACTTCTTATGCCACAGATCAGAAAATGGATGAGATAATCAGGTCAGCAGTATCACCTCAGATAACAGTAAAAAAAGTGGGTAAATGCTGCAAAATGGGTAGAATTGATCTGGAATGGGCTGTGGACAAAGACAGACTTTCAGTTCCATCTGTTTGGCATACTCTGTGGTTTCCATTAGGGTTTAAATCCCCTTTTATTACTTAAGTCAAACAACTATAGGCTTTTGCCCAAACTGAAATCCATCATGACAGGTCTGTGGATGTGTGTTTGGGCATATATTACGCATTACATAATCTTACACCAATAAAATTTCTTTCATGCTGAAGTGCTTTAATAACCACTAGCCATAATTGGTTTTGGCCTATCTGGGTGGTATGTGCTGTGAATGAGCTCTTCCCAGATTTTGCAGCTGTACTCCGCTGGTGCCAGATTGGAGACTGGCTGGGTAGCAATCACAGAAGTGCTTTGTCAGCTGAAGGACCCTGGCCAGATAAACTCGAGAAAGGCAAAGCCTTACCTGCCATCTCCTCGTGTTATGCAGGCATTGTCAGGTCTGATGCTTGCTTTTTCATCTTGGAAGTAAAAGTATTGCACTATTTTTCAGTCCTGTATAGGCAAATTTGTCTGTATCTTAGGCCTGCCTGCCTGCCTGCCTGCCTTCCTTCCTTCCTTCCTTCCTTCCTTCCTTCCTTCCTTCCTGCGTTCCTTCCTTCCTTCCTTCCATCCATCAGGATAAATCAAACAAAGGAATACGTAAGGATGTGCTTCACAGACTCCTGGTCTCCAGGAGCAACACAAATATTCCGAACACAAATATTCAGTGTGTTTTCTGCTGCTCTGTTTAGCTGGGAGGACCACAGCAAATTAGCCAACCCGAACCTTTTCCGTAGCTCTGAGGAAAACCAGCTAAATTTACTGTGCTATAGAGTCCATTAAAGAAGAAGCTAAAATGTGGGGCTTTATCCTTTTGGGGAGAAGATGAGAGCCCATACACTCCAGACAAATGCTGGGAAAACATGCCTATTCTTGGAAACTTCCCTAACATGCAAGAAAGGTATGAGATTACTGTCTATCCATCCTCTGTCATCCACACCTTGGGGATGGCACAGTATTTAACAGTGCTGAGGTTGTTGCATCCCAACTCAACCACTATGCCATCACCAGGTGGCTGCCTGACACCAAGACAGCTGACACAAAAGCAAAATACTCTGGAATTCAAGAAACAGTTTGGGCTTTACCAAACACAATGTTATGCCAGTACTGTCCATAAACAAAGCGATCTTTTTGCAGTTTTTCCTCATAATTAGTGGAGAACCACAACAACCTCTATGGAATATGGATCAATATGCATTTGATGAAGCCAATCGCTTTTAGTTGAAATCTCTTTTAAGATAATAATCTTCAATATTGGCCCATATAGGCTCAATCACCCAGATATACATCTGCTAATGTAGATGAAGCTTTTGAAATTAATGAAGCTTTTGAAAAAAAAAAAAAAGGTGTTATAAGCATGTTTACATGTAGAAGGACATTAAAATAAAACACGAGGTTTCAATCAGGAGAGTCAGTTTTCATAAACACAAAGAGATTTAGACATTTGTCTATAACATGTTAAAAGGTTTCAGAAGCAAGGTTTTTTCCTCACAGTTCTGCCCATGAGTTTTTTAAACCCTAGGAATATGGGGTGCATTTTTTTCCTCAATAGGTGTTCTTGACTTCAAAGGAGATGGAGCATCCCTCACAGATTTGGGAAGGACACAGAATCTCTAAAGTCAAAAAATGTGCCTTATAGCCCCAATATTTTCTCAAAAGTACACTTTCTAATATCATTATTTATCAGTTTATATTTAAAACCATGAGGTGAAAAGATAGCTGCTGGCTGTTTTCCATATCCTTCAAGATTTGACAGGTTATTTTCCCCACTGTTTTAACTGTATTTTCTGAATTTTTCTTTTTGCTTTTCATTTCAGCACTCTGTGAAGAAGATACTTCCTTTCCTTTTCATGACTGCACTTCAAATATTGATCCTGTAGTTACTGTTGATCCTAGCTACCTCTATCTGGTACTTTATTTTCCCCTTCACTGCCTGAAATCCCAGTACCTTGTCACTGCTAAGAATGAAAAATCTGTGCAGACATCAGCTGACATGAAATTAACCTTGATTGCAGGAAAACTGCTTTTTTTATGGTGGTGAATCATAAGGCTTCACTTTTCACCAATGATCAAAATTACATCCTAACAGGGATGTGATAAATTAGGGACAAAAATCTTGCACTTTTCATTTAAAATTGCATTGGGGAATAGGGAATTCTTCAAAGAGAAACCTTATACAGAAATTCAAAGTGTTAACTGACAAAATATTTGGAAATATCTATCAGTTGTGATTGTATTACAGGTACAGTCATGTCTGATCTCCTGGGCTTCCTGATCCTTTTTCTGATTAAAGATATTTACATCATGCTTTGTGTTTTTTTGTTTTAATAAAATTATATCTTGTTTAATTTAAAACAACAAGTACAGGAGAATTGTACTATTTTATTTACAAAATACTGCACATTTAGAAAATCAACTACCCAGTCTCTCTTGGCAAATATTTAGTATCTTCTGGTTGAAATTAGACATTACATATGATTCCAGTGAAAATCACCATGGGAACATTTCATTATTGAAGTCTGTGAGAGGCTGGAGGGGAAGGGGCTTAGCCATCAAACTTTAACGACATGTTACTAAATTTATGCACTGTAAAATTCTCTTTTATTATGTTAGAGTATAAAGGTCAAATCTGATTTTAAAATAAACGATAAATTTAATCTCTGTTATAACTCTATGGACCTGCATGAGAAAAAGAAGAAATGCAGTGTGGCAAAGACAAGAGAAAGAAAATTGAACCAAATTGAAGCAAAGCAAAGTACTTCTAATATATAATAACTACTGCAGCATATTTTATAGAAGTTCCACATGTGGATTAAATTTTTATTATCCTCCTTAACTTGCTAGACTCCTTTTCTGGCAACATGCTGAAAATCTCTAACATCTAAACATATGAAATACAATCTAATATTTATACATTCGGTATATATAGTCTGTTCAATTATTGTATACAATTGATAATATTGCAAGCTGTTATGATGATACCAAAAGTAAATACATTATTTCTGCCAGACACCTTCTGACAAATGTACCATCTATCACGCAATTTCTACTTAAAAAAGAAATTTAAAAAGCCCCATAGCTACAGTGAAGTTACAGGAATATAAAAGTCAATCTGACACATGAGATACTTTATTGATAAAACAGAATTTGAGCCTGTTTCTTTTTTTACTTTGCAGCTTGAATACTCATTTATGAGTTTGAAGTGGCTGTGAAATATTAAAATTGAGATCATTATTTCCAGTTCCTCACATTGGACTGAATGGTTTACATGTAGGTGAGAGACAGGCTGTGTTACTGGACAGTGATGAAGCTGGCAAACCTATGAACAGCTGCCTTCTAGCAGGTATTGTTTCCTAATTCTGTCAAGAATCTTTAAACAGACTGGTTCAGCATTACATTTCCTGGGTCTCTGAAAATACTTTTTCTTTACTTCATGTTTTATATAACCAGGGTTGGAAACATTTAGAAAAATGTCTTTACAGTATTCATGTTCTGAATGGATGGTAACAGATTATATCTGAAAACCAGTTGCTGACTACAGTTCAAACTTGCATCACTGAAAGCTGTCTATGTGTCCTCTTATCTTTCTGTCTAACTACTAAAAATTTGTTCGTGGCAAAGATATGTAACTTTCAGTTCATTATATAAAATATTTATATATTCTTGCTACAAAAATTACAGTGATAACTCTAAGGACTTCAAAACATGTCAGAAATTTCTTTCTGAGTCATTTGCCTCTCTGGTATCACCCCAGTGCAACCCATTCTGGCCCTCCATTGCAATTACTGTTAGTTAAACATAAATGCTGTTAGGGATTTTCATCTGCAGAGAATGCAGTCTAAGCAGGCTGCTGTGTAACCTCAGAATCCCTGAATCACAGAGGAGTTTGGGCTGCAAGGGTCATCTGCAACAACTACCCCTGCAAGAAACAGGGGAATCTTCAACCGGATCAGGTCACTCAGAGCCCCATCCAGCCTGACCTGGAATGTTTCCAGGAATGGGAAATCTGCTGCCTACCTCTCTGGGCAACCTGTGCCAGCGTTTTGCCACTCTCACTGTGAAAAATTCAATCTAGTCTAAATCAAACCTCTGTTAGTTTGTAACAGACACTACTAAAATTTTTTCTCTGTCTTTCCTAAAAGAAAGGCTGCAACAAAATCTCCCTGGACCCTTCTCCAGGCAGAGCAGCCTCAGCTCTCTCAGTTTTTAATCACAGGAGAGGTGTTCCATCCCTCTGATCATTTTCATGTCCCTCCTCTGGACCCACTTCAACAGATCCATGTTTTTCCTACGCTGAGGACTCCAGAGCAGTATTCCATGAGGTGCCACCAGACCGGAATCACCTCCCTTGACATGCTGGCCAAACTTTTGATGCAGCCCAGGACATGATTGGCTTCCTGGCCTGTGAGAAAACCCTGCTGGCTCCCACTGAGCTTTTCATCCATCAGTAACCCCAAGTCCATCTCAGCAGGACTGCTCTGTCCATTCATCCCTCAGTCTGTGTAGATGCTGGAGGTTGCCCCCACCCAGGTGCAGCACCTTGCACTTGGCCTTGTTAAACCTCATGATATTCCCCTGGGCCCACTGCTTGAGCTTATCCAGGTCCCTCTGGGTGACATCCTGTCCTTCAGGGTGTCAGCTGCACCACTCAGCTTGGTGTCACCTGCAAGTGTGCTGAGGGTGCACTTGATTCCACTGTGTCATTGTCTAAGACATTAAACAGTACTGGTCCCAGTATGAGCCCCTGAGGGACTGGTGTATTCTAATTCCTCAAAAAACACTGCATTTAAGACTCCCAAATTGTGCATCCTTCTGTAGGATAGCAAAGAGCCTGATTCTGAGTGGGAACTTTGGATGTCAGAATAACACAAAGGCAATGCTGCACAATGTGCAGGTTTACTCTTTTTTTAATGCCATTGGTTGGTTATTTGGTTAGTTCCTTATTGAATTTTTCATATAACTACATTTTCCCCTGTTACTCTGAAATAACTACTTTTAAATTAGACTTATATTACCCCATTCATTTTGATATTCATGACCAAAATGCTCACCTGTTATACCATACGTATAGGAATATGGTCCTCCCATAAGTTTCTCTGGTCTTCTGTTATGTTCTTCTAAATGCTTTATAACATAAACCAGCCTTGGTCTCGACCACCTATACTTCATCTGTCCCCTGTGTCAGTAATGATTCACAGTCTCAGGAAACAGGACTTTGTCTACATAAGGAAAAAAATGCTCTCTTTTCTCTCTCATGAAAGAATAGCATTGGTGTAAAATGTATATTCTGTGAAGAGATGAGGTTTGAGTGCAGGAAAGGCTGTTTCATGGTTTGAAAAAATCAGTGGGCTCTATTATCTAATAGTGTTAAATGACTGGAGTGCTTATCTGCTGCCTGTTAGACCCATCAGTTTTCCAGAGTGTCCAGCTGTGCATATAAATGATCTTTAATGTTGTTATTGATGAGACCGTGGGCAGAGCAGTGCTGCTAAACAAAAGGAGAACCTTGAATGCAGTGCTGGTGTTCAGAATTTCTCTGCAGAGAGCAGCAGGATTTAACATGATTAGAGAGTTGTGGCTGGCATTGAGCCTGAACAGAAAACCAGAGGCATTTGCTCTGCCCCAGCAAACATTGGTTCAGAGGTCAGAAACCATTAGCACCTGGGAGGGTAGAAAATAGATAAAAGACCTGGGCTGCAGAATCAGATAAAGGCAGAGCAAAGCAATGCAGCTGTTTTGGACTGCTGCTTATGCACTGCTCAGGCAGAGCTCATTAGTGATCAGCTGAAGAATTGTGCCTGTCTACCAAATGCAGAGCAGAGTTCCTAAGAAGTATTTAAATCTGAATTGTGTTATTTTTCCTTGTCTGACACAGAGCAGCTTGGGCCATGTATAGCCATCTCACATGTTCCCTTCTGCTGCTGGGAGGGAGGTTCTTGCAGGCCCTGGAGAGGAAGGAGCAGCTGCAATTTTTCTTCCTCTTGTCAAATACTTACAGTTGCCAGGGATGAGCATCTCAGGGTGTCTGACTGGCTTACCCACATGTGTTTGGGAGGCAAAGAGCTTCACTCACCTCTTACTCTGGACCAAACCAGCCCCATGGCCAATGGGACCATGCAATATTTATCACATGGGTGCAGTCAGGATCCCAGGGTCCTGCATGCTGTGTTATCTCACAGGACTCCTTGATTGTTCTCCTGTTCCTTCTAGTTCCTGGCTGGGATTTATTCAGTGTATTTTTATGAAATTCTGCTAAAATATGTTTATGCTGTTGAAATTGTTGCTGTGCTGTTGGCCAGGCTGGTTTTGCTCACAGTGCTCAGAGAGACCTACTGGCTGTACTGACAGGGAGCTGGGCTCATGGGTCTCTGTGGGGTTTTGTACTTGCTGTGAGCAGTCAGAGGCACTTGCCAGCCAAGAGGGGGAGACAAGGTCCGACCCAAGGTACAGCAGTGCCATATGACTGTGACTGGGAGGAAAGGATGGCATCTATCCAAGACCCTAATGTTGATTTTTTCCGAGGGCTGGCCATGAAGAAACCAACCATATCTGGTGTGGGCAATTTTTCAGTATGCCGTGAAACAAGTGTACATTTCTGTATTTATCCTCACAAATGCATACATGTCTCAGTAACCCTGCTGGATCTCCCAACTGACAGAAAGTTTGGTCCAGGATTCTGGCAAGACTAGTTAGTAGCTACCTCCTCAAATACTTAGCTCTGCAGACAGAGATATTAATGAGGACAGCAGCACTAGCTTGTGTTATTTATGAATTCTGAGCCCTAGATCATGAAACAGTGTGAAATAAGAAGCTATTTTCCCACTTCCTCTATTCTATTTATATGGACCCACATGTGCATAATTCAGTCACGGGGATGATATGAGCAACTACACTGGTAAAGACTATCATGCATCAGCCTCTTCTAAGGTGTTTACCCATTCTGAACATGTGGGATCTTCTGTACCTTAGGGAATTAGCCTCCCCCCAAGAACAGAAATAGCAAAGATTTAAAACCAGCTGGGAAAACAGCTGGCACAAAATTCTTTTCCACAGGAGATGGAAGAGCCTGGAACAAACTGCCCACCAACAACTGAGCAATAATGAGAAGAGCTTTTTGGCAACCAGCGTTTGCAAAAGCAAATTGAAATTGAAAAGCCTTTCAGTTTATGTCATTTTAAGTAGAAATTGTCTGTGCAACTTGTGATGATGAGTAGGTCTGCAGTGCTCACAGAATTGGATCTAATAATTTTTAGTATTAGGTAAAAGAAGATGCTGTACATTTTATGTTTTCTAAAGTCTTACTGATTAGTAAGACTGAGACTCTTAATCAATAACTACAACCAGTTCAGACTGTCCATCTCTCTCAGGGAGTCACTGTTGCCCTGTGAAATGTTTTTCATTATATTACAGGCACAAAGTTACTTCCTGAGTGTTTGCCAATCTTTCTGCAGACCTCATTTCTCTCAGTCCTGTTCAGTTTTGTTTGACCTTCAGTGAAAAAATAAGTCCATCTTGCATTTTGCTATATCCTGTGTATTTGAAAAACCCATCCCTTTTGGTTCCAATGTATTGTAATAATTTTTAGCTTCATGTTGTATATTTCTTCAAATTTGCCTTAAAATGAATTCTAAGCTTGTTTTTGGCAGTAATAATTTTGGAATGTTTTAGTGAAACTGAATTTTCTCACCATTTAAACTAAGAATATCAGAAATTCTGCCAGTATTGAATTAAATATTGAAGAACGAGCTGGTTTTAGACAAACAAGTGCTATTTTGAATCTCTTAATTTTGGAAACAATTGCCCCAGATGTCTAAATATGAGCTGTCATTTGTGAGAGCAATGAAAGCAAATTATCTCTCCTTTCCTCGCATCATTGTTATTTCTGGTGAGAAGCTGGAGAGTTTCATAAGTCATTGTGGGTCTAAAGGCCATAATCTACTTTTTTTTTCACACTATGGCCAGACTAATGTGTCTGACAGGATCTGCTCCTGAAGATAGCAGCCGCTTCATAAATCAGACAGGTTTGCAGCCTGCGTTGCAAATTGAACCTTAAGACATGACCTGTTGCAGCAGAAACTGTTCCAGCTATTTCTTGGTACCAATGAAAACAATGCTAATACACCAACTCACTTCCTGTCTGGTTATAGAAGTAAAGATTCTTCCATTACATCTCAGACTCTGTGAAAGTGACATTTGCTGAGTTTCTCTTTTAGGGAAGCCAAACAGTAATAGACAATTAATATCTGAATCCCAGAAATTTGTCTTTCATGGGATTTGCTTCTTTTTGTTTGATCCCTAAATGTGTGCATAGGTACAGGAGGCTGGTAATTCTGCTATCAAATCAGCTGCCAGACAGTTTTGAAACCTCAGTTCAAAATGTGAAAGATTTTCCTTATCACAGAGAATGAGACTCAAATGAAATTCAACAGTGAAAACATCACATCTTCAAACATTGTGTGCCTCTTGCAATGTATTTTCATTTTTTGAACTGTTTTTCCCAAGGGAGGCAATAGGCAATTTCTAAGTATTCTGCTTTTTGAAAACATCTTAAACTAGGCAAAATCCAAGACACATAAATTCACTGTTCATTTTAAGAATGTAAGCTGAATTGGAAGCTGTCCTGACAAAGACTTGAAGACTAATAAACTTAGGAATGCATCTTATCCACTACATTCTTTTAATCATACTAATGGGAATGATGGGGAATTTTCAAATAAAGCCTGATGAAATCTTTCCAGTGTTCACAGGCTTCAGGGTTGTTTCTTTTCAAATATGCTAGTACTGTACCAGACATGTCTTCTCTGATTTAGAGCAAGGAATACCTAAAGGTATATGATTATAATTGCTTCAGAGTGACAACATTTTTAGCAGGAATATGTTCTTAATGCACATGGATTCAAAAATTACCCGCATCAGGTAGAAAGATCTAACAAAGTTTTTAGTTCTTGCACTAGAAGACATTTTTAAACTCTCAAGTTTAGTGAAACTGAATTCAGTTGTTATAAGTTTTCTGTTTTACCAAATTGAAATGCAGCAAAGTGGCCTAAAGCCCAAAGCAAGGAAGAAAGGCTGTGACTGTGGAAGAGGAAGGCAAAGCAGGCTAATCCTCAGAGTTCGTCTTACACAGTATGTGGATGATAGAGGTTCCAGAATGCTGCAAGCATTTTTCCAAAGAGAAAAACCTCACCTGTAGGGAGGTATCACAGTATAATTACATTGCAAGGGAGCATCAGTGGGGGCTTGGAACACAGACTGCTTTTGAAAGAACACAGAGATTTAGGTCTTCGAGGATTCTTCAAGTGAAACAGAGTGTGTCTGTCTTGTTTTAGGTGGAACCATGCAGCTGCAGCTGTGGAGATTTTGGGATTACATTTTTAGATCAAGGTATCCACTTCCTCTCAAATGTGATTTTTATTAAAGAATAGTGCTGTGGCACTATGAAGGAGATAGCAATAATCTACATAACTAGGTATATTAATAATGGCAATGACATGACTGCTAATTTTAATCAGGAATGAGCTTTATCTATTGATAACCTTCAGAGCAACAGCAATATGCTTATTTGAGTTTGGTTTTGAGGCACAGAATAAATTACTTCCCTGAGGGAGTAACTGTGCAGAAGCCCTTCACAAAATCAGCTCTCTCAGCTGTTTCATGCACTTCAGATTTCTCTAAGCATCTTGAATTTCCTGTGGGCTAAGGCATCAGACTATGAAAATGTACATTAACTTGCCATCCAGTGGTAACCTGTTTGTTGGTCTGAGCTGTAATTTCACAGCTGAGAACTGACAATTGAGGTAGTGAATAAAGTCCAAATTTTGCGACTTTAATAGTACAGTGTCCCTCTTCCCTGCTGTGTAGTACTGACTTTCAAATGCCTTTGTCAAAATATTCAGCTCTTGTGGATCCAGACATGTGCTGGATTGCATCAAACATGCCCTATTCCTGCCCATATTGAGCAGATCTTTATTTTATTATTTTTATTCAGAGATTAGATTTCTGTATCAAGGGTTTGAAGTATTTCTATAAACAGAATGTAAAACTACTCCAACTTTGTCATAAGATGCATTGCCAGGAAGGCTTTGTATTTACATTTAGTTTTTTTGCTTTCTCCAATGCTGACTATTGACTGCAGTCTTTGGGGACCCATCCTACACAAATATCATTTTTATTGGCAAAAAATGATCTGTGTTACAAAAACCTCTACATATCTACATATCTAACATCACAACATTTATCCTGGCAGAACCTTTTGCAAGTGTGCCCCAGCAGAAGAATCCATTTCAGCTCTGTCATTCCCCAAGACTCCTCTCAGTCTCAGTTCCCCCAGTCTCATGGCAGATTGCTTCTCTGAAAGAGCAGTGCCATGCACAAGGTGGCTGTGGGGTTAATCACCAGGGCACAGCTCAGTACTTTCACTGACAGAAAAAGCTTGGTGGATCCCTGTGCTATTGCTGTTAAATACTGACTTTCTGTAGAAAGTTTTACTCCCACTGTTCTCATCTAGAATTCCCTCTCTTCCTCCATTTAATTATGTAAGATGATGCTTGTTTCTTCTGGAGATGTTATATGTCATTGAAAAATTTGACAGGGAATTAAGCTTTTACAGTTAATTATTTTTAAAGAGGAAGAACAAGAGATAGGAAAAACATTGAACTATAAGCAGCTTCAGCTCTCACAGTGCATGAGCACACTCTGTTGGAGTGTTCTGATAATGACTGTGCAGAGGAAATAATTTTCTTTGAAAGACTTGAAACTTCTGTTCACAAAAATAATAAAGCAGTGCTCTTCATACCAGTCTAATACTCAAATTAAATATATTCCAAGCTATAAGTTGTGGAATCCAAACCCTGAAAAAATTAAATTCAGAGATTCTATCTTGATTACTTGCAGCAAATGCATAAAAAAGGAACATTTTTGACTCTCGCCAAAAGTCATACTGTCATAAACTTAAAAAAACCAAAAAAAAGAGCAAGGAGCACGGATGAGTTATTTCATATTCTTTGTTAGTTTCTATAAAACGAGACAGGTTTTCACAATGGATACTCTAAACTGATTTAAAAGATGGTTTTCTGTAACAAACATTTCTCTGGATGGCCAAGACCTGTGGAAATACGTATGCTACAGAGAGAGATCACTGATCTAATTCATCCTATTACCTTCTGTACCTCCCCCTGCTAGAGGGATTGGGTTTATTAGATACAAAAAGCCGTATTATGAAATTGTCCTGCTAAATTTATAAGTGGGCCCACTGAGATCATGCCCAGCTATTTGGTTTTATATGGTTCATAGTATCATAAAAAGGTTTGGGTTGGAAAGGATCTTAAAGATCATCTGGTTCCAAGCCACATGCCATGGGCAGGGTTGTCTCTCACAAGACCAGATGGGTGCATTCCTTTGAATGCATTGGAAGACTACTTCTGGGGAACCATTCAGGCACCAGAGAATTGCCCCTCTTAGTCAGAGAACACTGCACATTCAAATGTTCTGCTGAATAATGATAAGGTTAATATTCTTCATGAGCTTACACTCTTACGGGGCCTTGAGACAGTGGAATGCCAGAATTGTACTCGATTAGACATTGTGATTACAAAACACAGTTTGAATATGCTTTGCACACTCTAATTGCAGTGTCTTCGATGATCACTGTGATTACTTGGATCAAGTGTAATCCAGTTTGGGAAAGATAACATGCATTTTTCCTAATCACTTTCACCTCAGTAATGAAGTTAGAAAAAAGTAATGAGTAGAGACCCATAGTTTTTCCTTTTTTTCTCATCAAATATTTAAATTAGGGCTACTTAATTAATTTAAAATCAAATCCAATTTATCTCCTCAAATTTGAATGCTGTATTGCATGTGATATGCTATTGTTAGAGCCAAGGCTGTAACCAACATAATCCAGCACAGCCTTGCTGCAGAACAACTGGGCTCATTTGGATGTCTGCTGTGATAATTCATAAATATTTTCTATATCAGTGGTTAGCTTATATATTTTTGTGGACCTGGATTGAG
Organism: Entomyzon cyanotis; assembly: GCA_024500445.1. Lineage (NCBI taxonomy): Eukaryota > Metazoa > Chordata > Aves > Passeriformes > Meliphagidae > Entomyzon > Entomyzon cyanotis. The sequence continues at coordinate 64,479,221 of JAKEPQ010001016.1, read as the reverse complement.
AGGATCACATCCTGTCTGTGTGAAACAGACAGGACCTGAGTATCACCCAGCTACTTTCTGGTCTTCTTACACCTGATAAGAATAAATGTTTACTGGCAGTTCATTTCAAATTTTGTTTATTCTCTCCTGTTCTGTTTGAACTCTTAAACAATATTTTATTTCACACACTTGGCTGGTCTACTCCCTATAAAAAGGGAAGGGTTTCACCAGCTTCAAGCTCCCTGACCTTGTGCAGCCTTCAGAGGACAAACAGTTAATGGAGTACACAGAGACAAAGCGCTGAGAGATTTGACCCGTGATGAGGGATGGCGTGAGACCCAACATCTCAGGCGAGTGCATACTTGTGCTCAGGTCAGGGTGCCAGGGAGGAGCCAGGCCCCCTTCAGGCATCCAAACCTCTTTGTTTTCCAGGAAAGGCAAAGACCTCAACTCAGACTCCTGAGGGGAAGTACAGAAACCAAACCCAAAAGGACATTTTTATCTTTTGATGCTATAGATACTGATGTCAACATGCTTCTCAGCAGAGATGGCACATAGCAGGGGAACTCTCCCTTTGCTCCCCAAGGTTTAGGCACAACTGCCTTGCAGAAGACAGCTTGCAGCTCCAAAACAGTTTAAAACAAGAGATATAAAAAGATGAGGCAGAGCACATTGCAAGATGTGATGGCAGTGCTCAGTAACATTTATTTTGGTTTAGTCTAGAGGTTCTTATTCCTTTTCTATCAGATGCTTAATGGGATCATTACTATGGTTGCCACTGCAGATTTAAGACCATAATGCTTCTTATATGTTTGACACCAGTACTATATGCAATTTAAAACTAGCTTATCCTCTGTCACATATGAAGCCCCAACTCTTTTACAATCCTCTCCCTCAGACAGACAGACTGAAGCTGTCTCTGTGAACTGTAACAGTGCCTTGACAGAGATTAACTAACCCATTTCTACAAACAGAGATTTTTACAAGTGGGAAATTAGTCTTGCATTCAGTTCTCCCTCTTTTTTCTAAGGTAGAGACTTGTTATACGGAGGGGCTGGTCAAGATTTCTTGTTGACTCTCTCCATTTTAAAATGTTTGCAGAGTCTGACTCCCTGTGGTTTTGAGTCAGAATCAGAAAGATGACATACAGTGTTCTCAATTCTATATCCCTTAATCAAGAAATTCTGTAGTCTTTCCCAAAAATAAACATTTTTAGGGAGACAACACAGCCTGCTGTGCAGACCTCTAGTGACTGATGTTCTCTAATCTCCACAGGAAGTTTGCATAGTACTTCACTGTGGTGTTCTTTTTGATAGCATAACCTGAACCTTTCTTACAGCACCTGAAGGTCATGTCTCTGTTTTATCCACCACAGGTGAAGGAAACCTTATTTTCATCTATTTCAAAGCATGTCTGATCACTAATTTCAAAACTGATAAATGTTCCCCTTCCTCCTCTCATTAGTCATGGAAGACAACAAGACTATCTCAAAAAACTATAGCCTGGTCCAAATCAGTCTCGTATCTGGGCATTCTGAAGCTAAGAGGTGAAATTTGCAGCTCATAACTACCTCTCATTTATAAGAATTTTTTGAGTTTTCTGTGTTAATCCATTCAATCTTTCAAGATAGAAAATTGTGTTTTTATTGAAACACAATAAGAAAAAGCCTACTAAACTTACATTTTTACAGAAATTATACAGCTTCATATATACACAGTGATTTCTTATTTGCACATTGGCTTATACTGTTACATATCTCCACGAAAACACACTAAATTGGTAAAACAATTAGAGACCCTTACAGAGTTTAAAAGGCTTTCATTTCTCTTCAATGGCAAGATTCTCAATGTAAAAGCCTTTAAGCTTAGTAAAAATTATTGAATGTTGAAGTAAAATAAAAATTATCTAAGACATCAGCTTGTTCTGGTGATCTGAAGTAAGATCATAAAAGACCATCAAACAAAGACGACATGATCCAGAAAATGATGGTTGAAAGCTGACATAACTTACAGCAGTGTGTTAAAAAAAGGTTTAATATTCAAATGCAGCACAATCCAGAGTTTCAGTATTTTGTGGATGAGCAATTTAAGCCGTAGGGATATATGCAGAGAGCAAACAGTAATATAGATCTTGAGTAATAGAATAAATGGGATAATGCCGGGAGGCATTTTAAAAGTCAGAGTAAAACTGGATTGCAGAAGAGGCTGGCTATGCCTGAGTATTAATAAAAGTGATAGAAATAAAAAGCACAGCTGGGATCCACAAAAGATAATGTGAGAAAATATGTGCAGCAGTCAATAATGCTGAAAATCCTGATTTCTCTGGGACTAGTGTTTAAAGGTATATTGTTTATCTGGAAAGTACACAGATTTGTTAATGGTCCCTCTTCATGCTGCTGCTTTTCAGGATTTCTCAGTTTAAATGCAATTTTTTTTTAATTATTACTATTTGTAGAAATTTGCTTTTAAAACGTGCTTACAGCAATATATATCTAAAAGTAAGCATATGATTCTATTAATATTTAGAGTAATTTTATGTGGTTCTGGTTTAAATTTACTATGCCAGGAGAAGCAGTTGTAAGGAAGAATGAAGGTATTGACCGTTGATAGACTTCTCTATGAAGTTTTAACATCTTCCCTTTCACTTCCCATATTTACAGGTCTGTCTTCAAAGAGTTCTGTCAAGAGGACTTAGTCTTCCTTATTCCCCTTGGAAAACTAAGGCCACTTGTATAAACCTTCTAAAAAGCATCTAAAAAGTAGACCATAAAATTATGCTTCATGCACAAAAATCTTGGCCCTTATAATTATCTCATTAATGGAACTGTTCCTATACCTTACTATGGCAAAATGCCATCACTCAGCCTATATACATAGATTAGAATCCTGCATCTGCAAATAACACAAAATGGAACCCAAGCACAAATTTTAATATAAGAAAAGATGCTACTGGAATGCAAACAAGGCTGCTATAATTGCCCAAAGCATTATTGCACATTTACAGGCCATGAGAACACATGTTCTCAATCATTAAAGCTGTGGAATTGCCACTGGATGGGGAACATCCATCCCCAGATACAATCAGCAGGATCTACACACAGAATAAAACCTCAGAAGATCAAACATTTCAGCTCTGAAAGACACTGCCTATAGATAATAAAGGTTTAGGGATTCATGCTTGCCTTTATTAAGGTTTGAAAAATTATGTTGATACTCAACATGAAGATATTTCCTGAAATCAAATGGTATTAAATCAGTGGAAGCTAGAGATTATCATCCAAATACTATTACCATTTAATACTAATTTTCTATGTGCTGATACACTGGAAGATGAATCCACAAATGTGCTTTTGACCCAGCTTTGCAACACCTACTTCTGGTAGAGCAGTTTTAGATGAAAGCAGAAACCTCTCCTCCAGCCTCTGATGCTGAACATCTTCTGCATGCATTGATTCCAAGTCACATACAATTCAGCCACCACAGGCCAATTTGCTGCTCTTATAGTCCATATTTTACTCTTTTCTCAGGAGAACTGATCATAGGAGTCACAAAAATGTTTTTATTCAAATAGATACCTTAACTAGCCAATTAAAATAGGGAAAGGCATCCCTAACCCCTAGAATGAGGAAGACACTGACTTTCTCTGGAGATTCTCAGCCCCTCTTAGCAAATACCCTCACCCAGATAGGTGCCAGGTTAGGCCAGATCAGTCTTTTCCAAAAAAACAAGATGGACATGCCCAGTCTCTTTAGGACTGCTTCTTCCTTACAGAGAAATAAAATTGTTTGAAAGCTGTCCTCATTCACCTACAAATATTACTTAGTAGTATTTTAGAAGTATTAAATTCCAAGTTAATAACAATATAGATACGCTTTAATAATTTGAATATTCAGTACCAATTTAGTTACTGTCAACATTTAAACCAGAAGAAAGACAAATAAAATTTGGTTTTCATTTGGACTAGTTTAAAGGCACTTTGACTTCCATGATATTATCATAGCTCAAATGTTTCTGTTACAAAAGAGAACCCATGTGGAAATGTGCAAATGCTAATCAGTTCTAACATGAAGAGTGATAATTAAATCTGATCTCCACTTTCTTTTTATATTCTTCCCAAGACATAAAAAGAACACAGGCAGAGTGTGGTCTTGATATGCTTTAGTGAAGTGTCATAGAGTGTGCTAATTACCTTGCAAATTCACTTTCCAGAGTTGTTCTTGTCATGTACAATCTTTATTTGAATACTGCCTTGACTTGTTCTGTGATGCCTTTTGTTTTCATTAACCTAAAAAGATCCTGAAACTTAAATTTTAGTGCATTTTTTTAAAATATGAGCACACAAATTTCCATATTGTATATTTTAAAGAAATACAAGTAAAGCTACATGCTAGCAATTTTAATACTTGGACCTTTATCCAAAAGATTACAAATGACATGTAAAGAATGAACTTAAGCCTCAACAGTAAAATTATATTCTGTATGTTAGGAATTGACATAACCTTTAATAACAGGTAGTGAATTACTTCCATATGCCTTCTGCTGACAAACACTTCTACTGAGATGGAATAAGTCTTCTCAGGTTGAATCAAGTGTAATTTTTAAAAATTAAACAAATTGTTATTCAGTGTGTAAAACAAAAGCAATCAATAGATATCTGTCTGCTGGAGTATTATATTTGTTTTCAGGCAAACAAAAAAATATATTTCTTTTCCCATATCAGAGTTGGAGGTTTCTTCAGCCCAGCAAAATATCTCAGAATGAGTGACTCAGTAGTAATAGGAAAGAATTGAGATAATTTAGCTACAGGCTTGCTGCATCTGACAACTACATTAGTAAATGTCCAAATCTCCACAGTTAGTACTGACAGAGTTGCATTAATTTCCATCATGACAAACCACAGGACTTCCTCTAGGTTTATGTTCTGGGTTTTCTACATCAGTCAATAAGGTGAGTCTGTATCACACAGACCCAGAAATCTCAGCCTTTTGAAAGAGCTCTAAAGTATTTTGAGACTTGAAAGTATCTCCAGAGTGCACCACAAAGCAGAGAGCTCAGTATTAAAGTCATGATGACACCTGATTATTCATCTTTAGTACCCCTTGCATGAGGAGGATTATATCTCTGTGTGGATGCGTTTGTGATTTGTAGGGGGTCTGAAGTCTCTCCCAAATCCTGCACACTGCCATCAGCAGTAAGAGGAAGCTGGACAGGAAGGTTTGGAAAATTCTCCAGCTGTCATGTTTGCAAAATGGTCTGATCTTGCCAAGGTGTGTGAGGCAGGTTTTGGCTGCATACAGCAGGTTAGGTCAGCTCCTTGGTGCTATTCTGAGCCCATGTAGACTGGGTCACCAATCTTCAAGTTCAGAGCTAGGGTTTTGTGTCAGGAAACAAAATTTTATTCAGTATAAAGGTGTTTAAACCAAAAACCTTTCCTGCTTTTTCCCATCCAGGACTTCATTACCTGGAAATCTCTCATGTATATCTATATTTATAAAAATAAGTTTCCTTTCCTTGAATAGTGACAGGTTTGTATAAATACTCTAGTGCTGTTGTTCATTAGACAGTAAACATTAGTCTGTCTGAGATGAGCTAACGTTGCTGAACAAGCAACAAATCTGAAAAAGCCTGTCTCTCTGCATTGTGACCATCCAATTTTAACTGTATACACATCTCACTTTAAAGATATTGCTTCAGGTACTGTTTCAGTGCCTTTCTGGCTATTTAATTTAGATGGAGTTTATGATGTGATTTTTTAAATAGTCTGTTCTCCTGTTTAACATGTTCACCACTGTGAAACTGGTTTGTACCTTTGGAGAGGACAAGAATGTGCATTGAATATTAACAAGAGACATAGAAGACAACACTGTGAAGGAACTGAAATCTGCTTAATGCAGCTCTCCACATTGCAAGGTAGGGTGCTGGCATCTGAATTCTAATCTAATCTGTGTAATTACAATACTCAAGGAATGCAACCAAAATATTGCCTTCCTAGGAAAGATCTGCCAGACTCAGAAGGAGTTAATCAGTGAAATAAAACATAGGAATTTTATCACACTACCAATAAATTAATTCGAAAAACTTCACAGATATAAACCTTCTACAAGTCTTTGCAGGTTTTGTACAGAGTTATAAAGCGTTGATTTAATTCATTATTTATGTAAAATGTTTTGAACTTCTCTTTTTTCTATTAAGGTCTTGATATGTCTTTTACACAGTGACATAGAATATACTTGAACTCTCAGGACTAAATCAGGTCATTTTTTCACTGCTTTGTATTTATTCCTGAGCACTTAAGTTGCACTTTACCTAAATAATTATGTTTTTGAATAGTTTAGATATTGAAGGTAAGCAGTTTAACTAATCTGATTTGCTGATCTTGTCAGAGCAAAAATAAATTATTGCTGTTTGGAAAGAGAGAGAATGCGCCTCTTTTGCAATGTATAATGCTAGGTACTTTCTGATCTGTATTTGCTGTAGTTCAGAACTACTGCTGAAATGAAAAGTACAATACTTTGGGGTACCTTTCAGCATTGTTTCACATTTTGTCTTTATCTCTTACATGCTGCTCAGTCTCAATACAGCACACAAAAAGATAACATCTTTCAGTTTATGATGAGATTCCATTAAATTCAAGGATATTGGGAAGAAGAGGAGCATTTAAAAGAGGATGCTTTCATGTGTTTTTTTCCAGGATGCTGAGAAGAGTCTGTTTGGAATTAAATGCCCCCACTGTGTCTCACTTGAAAACAGTGAGAGCTGAGGAGTGGAAGACTGCAACTGAGTGAAATTACCTTAAAAACACAAGGAAAACTGTTTATAATTAATGCAGAATCCAATGCTTCTTGCTAATAAAATCAAAGATGTGTTAGAATATTGAAAATAACAAGTGAAGCATTAGCAGGTGGATTTTATTTTATTCTGGTGTTCAGGTGCATATAGTGCTGTATTTTTACAGCCAGTAGCCTGTTACAAAGATGACAGGAATTAAATGCTTAGCTGGAGCAGTGGGGATTCCTAAGAGATTGGCTGCTTACAAAGTGAGAGAGAATTAATAACAACTTGTACTTACAATTCCTTATCTGCAGCAGTTTTTCTTCCAAAGCTAAAATTACCTCACAAGCTTCTTTCACTTGTAGAAGACATGTTCTCACAAATGAAGACATTTTGTGAGAACAAATCTCCTGTTCTACACAATCATGTGCCTTTTCCTCCAATAGTTAAGGTAATATATATACTAACTCTTCTGACACTCAGAGAGGTTATGTCAAGACCATACAAGAGCTACTGGGCAAGCCAACCTGACTGTGTACATTATTACTCTACTTAAGCAGTATTTCTAGCCATCTTGTTGCTATCTGACATTATCATATAACAAGTAGATGAGGAAATGAAAACTATTATTAGTCTATAAATTGAGATAAATTTATAAATTTGTCTCAATTTGACTGTGATTATAGAAAGTCAAATATGGGGAGCTCTGCCATTCTCAATAAACAGACACAAAAGGACCAGATCCAGGTATTAATGTCTAAGATAAAGAGGAAACCTGATTTTTAATGTATGTTTAATAATTGTAGTTCATGGACTGAAGAAATCTGTGGGGAAGGAAACCAATAATAATCCAGCAGAACTGCAGTTCAATATTTTTAGGAAGATGAGAACTTGTGGGTGATATTGAGATGACAAATAGCTTCCTAAAAACAGTGGGGATAATGTTTTTTCTGGGTATAGCATAATGAAACAAAGCCTGAACTGTAGGTGTGACACAATAAAAAAGAAAAACATTTTTCCTTGACAGATGATATTGCAATAAAGGCAAAATGAATAGATGTGATAAAAATCTATGCTATTTTAGGATAGTGCTTTAACTTGTGAAGCAATGATCATAAATTAATCAACCTGAATTGCAGAACATTGTTGGGACATAGGACTAGCTGAATAATCAACATAAACTGGAGAGTCTGATTCCTTTCTATTGCCTTCATATTTCTTCCATCTGTGGACCACAATATAAACTGCTGAAGCATACTCAACTTCTCTACTAAATGTTCAGCAATAAAAGTTCTTTAATACTCATAAAAAAGCAAATCCTTATACTATATCAAAATTCCCAGTCAGTCTGGAAAATATGGCCTTTATGAAATAAACTGCCAACATGCACAAAAAAAAAAAAAAATTCATTGATTATGGAGAAATACAGCGAATTGCAGCTGCTAAACTGCTATGTTATCTGAACTCTTCTTACATGAAGAGCAATGTAAATTATTGTACTGAAAAATATGCCAAAATTATACAGTGGTCTCAAAATCCTTTCAGTCTTTAACCAGTTGTTTGTTGACCAACACTTTTTGACTCCCTTAACTGTTTTTCTTCGGCACAAGAGAAACTGCCATTCAAGAAAATATCCACATCTAACATTTGACTAAAATGCTGAACTACCCCATGATACCTATGACTCAGTTGCTTACAAAGTAAACTGGAGGTCCAGAGAGAAGAGCTTGCTATATTTTTCAAGGAGTGATTTGCAAGTAGTCCAAAATCCAACCTTTTAACACTTCTTCCTCCTAGCCTGTGACATGTCCTACAAATCATGGCCCAGTTTCCCAGTATTCCCCTCAATATGATAATCTTGAGCACAGAGCTTTATGTTTCTGAGACAAATTCAGTATCCACCCTACATTTGCAAATAATCGTGTAAACCAGTAAAATTTTCCAGTGATATAGCTGATGATGCTGACCTCCAGCTAAAGTGTTTGGGAGCAAGAGAATGATGCTTGCACTACCTACAGGAGGCATCCAACTACAAGAGATAGATAATGTTAGTGAGCTTGATTCCTTATCCAGCCAATGAAGAAATACAGGTGCCTCAGGAGGCATGTGGGAACCTGGACCTTGCGGGGTCAAACAGAGATGGAGACCACTTGTTTATTTTTTAACATCTATTTTGCTGAAGAGAACACCAGTTTATAAACACGCCCAGCAGAGGGAAGTATCTCTCTGTGTTTTGAACTTCTGGCATCTGAACAAACAGGGGCAGCCTGAACTGACATCCCTGAGCTGACAACCAAAGCAGGGGTAGCCCTTGAGATGATGAAAGCAGTTATTGCACCACTGGAGTGAAATTATTTTAAGAAAACAAGCTGAAAGAGCTTCTGTAGTGTTTCCCCATGCTTTGCAGTGGGGCACTGTGGAAACAGGACATTCACTATATTATTTTAGATTCACATGTGCCATCTCCAAAATGTCATAAAATAGCGAAATGAAAATGCTTTCTAGAGTGAAAAAAAGAGATTATAAGTAGAACAATAGATCTGATGGTTACATCATGTAGCTAACCCAAAGAGCTGCGTAAGAGGATGAGAAACGAAACCTAAAATGCATCTGGCTTGTTGTCCAAGACAGCTTTCTGTCTTGAGTATGAGGGACACAGCTCCTTGATAGGCAGGTGGGGGTCTGCAAAACTGTGCTGATGACAGGAGGTGAGGGAGGCAATCCCTCAGCCTGCTCTCAACATGCCCAGGAGGATCAGAGAAATGACGAATTTCAGCAACTGAGACAAAGGAGGGAACTGAAGTAGTGCTGCAGATACAAGGAGCACATCACACTGCAAGTTCGTCTGCAAGTTTGTCGTGCCAGCCTTTGTAGGGCCTTAAGAATGAGGTATGTTTATTTCAATTGAATCTTTTCTCTACCTCTTTTCCTAGCTCACTCCCTCTCCTCCCCCTCCCCCAAAAAACCCCGCCAAAATTTAAAAAAACCCAACAACCCCAACACCAAACACACCAAAAAACCCACAAAAAAGCCCTCCTGGTTTAGATTTAAAAGGAACTCAGAAGGGAAGGTACTGCTTATTGGACAGTCAAGTTTTGCTCCTGCTGCAGCTTAGCAGGAAACCTGTTGTGAAGGTTAAACTATGTTTCTCTGGCTTAGTTCTAGTGTTGCATGTGATTTGAGACTAGTAAAAAGTTGAATGGCTGGAGTTTACAGAGGAATACTTGCTTCCAACATACAGTAATATCCTATGACTGGAAGTCAGCTGCTCAAAGCAGATCCTAATCACTGAGAGGGAATGGCAGAGATTTACAGGTTCTTCCTGTGATTTAACTGGTCATGAATTAATCCTTTGTCTGATCTTGGGGACAAAACAAAGGGCAGTGTTATAGTGCCACATTTGCTACCCATAGTCAACCTTTTCTTCAAGATCAAATTGTTTATTTCTCGTAAAAATCCCTACACATTTTATGGATTCTGCACTGGTGACCTTTTCTTATCACCAAATAATAGCAACATTATCTTTCTCTGTTAGTCACACACTTCCTTGCATCAAAGGAATGGAGACATTTTTTGCACTTAACTTGAAGGGGGGTGGTATTTTAAAATCCCATGCCTATAGGAACAATTAATTAACAGCTCTTAGGATATGGTCAAGTTATGAACTATATTTTTGGAGCCTCAGTTCTTCAAAAGAGGCCAGCAGCAAACTGAGGCTTAAATTGTCACTCATCAAATAGATAATGACACTTTTCCAAGACTCTGTCATTTGATCACTAGTCCCTGTATTAGTTCTGTTAAGTACTTCTTTGGCCAAGTGTCAGGTTCAGCAAACACTGTGTAATTTGAATCTTCCAAGTAGATTGTACAGGAATGCACAGTGACTTATCAGTGCTGGGGAGAAACAAGGAGGAAAAAACTTGACAGTGTTGGATTTCAGGCACATATTACTATCACTAACACTGTCTTTGTTCTGTGGATGAAGGGTTATTTACAGACTGTATCTGAAAACCTGGTTTTGATAGTTTATCACAGCTAGATCTCACTGTTCCATTTCTTTTGGTTGAATGTGTGCTTTCCCATCTGAAGAGCTGGACTCCAGAAATTTCCAATGTTTTGCTCCATCTCTGATTTATGGAGACTTTTACTAGGTCTCAAAGGGGGTCATGTCTCAGGGAAAAGGACCATCAGAGAAGATGAGATCCAGAGATAGTAGATTAATAGAAAAGAGCTTCTAAAGTGGTCCTGTGTTTCAGAGAGAAATCAGAGTATCTACCTTGGAGTAACTCACCTCTTCTGTTTGTGGTTTAAACAAAGCCTTTTCACAAAGCTACACTTAAGGTTGCATAAACAGACCAGACCTACAGGATCTGGAAAAATTAGTGTGTATCTGCACAAGAGGAATGCACTGAACAGCCATAATTCAGGACACTACAGGAAAACATAGACAATTTAGGCAGTTAGGAATAATTGGCAGCAAAGGTCACTGACACTTGTCTGCCTCATGTCCAAAATGAGGACATGTACAGTTATGGTCCAAAATTTTACTGCCAGTGCAAACCAGAGCACTACACAAAACTATCTCTCCCTGCTGTGTGAGACTGATTTTAATCATCTTACCAGAGACTTGGAACAGCCTGTAGGTGCTCTTGCCCTCAAGAGATTGCCCTCCTAGGAAGAGAGAGCCATCACCTCTGGGTGGTTTGATTATTTTTCCCTACCAAATTCATATAGTAATATTCATACAGCAGATTTCTCCAATGCGTATAACAAAAAATATTTTACAATTGAAAAAATTTATTTTTAAACTTGTCTAAAGCTATGACGGCAGATGTGAAAATTTCATTCATATTTGAGACTCTACACAACATATTCTCTCTTTTCATGAATGTTTTCAGCAAAGCAAAATACAGAGTGTAGACAATAGCTCTTGGTTTTTTTCAGTCCATGCCAAAGGCAAAGCTATAAGTCTGCAGCTGGCTGCTGCTGCTGAAGTGAAATGTCAGAAATTTTCTTCATGACAAGCCCTACGACGGAGTGCAGCTGGTGTGTGTGATCACCAGGAAGCCTAATTTCACACAAGTGGCCTTGTCAGAACATAAGAGAAAAAACTTTCACCTGAAGCAAATCTATACATTGGAAAAGATAACTGATTCTGAAGACGAAGTATCAAGCACAGTATTACTTTCTCTTGAATTCTTCTTTAAAAATTTCCTAGTTCACAGACTCTATGATTAAATATATCCCCAAAAGATTGTTCCCCTCTATCTTAAGTGCTATTACTGCTCCTGAGATTCATAGCTTGTCTTTCAGTGAGCCAGTTTGGAGAAGCATATTGTCCCAAAGTTGCATTTCAGTTTGAATTGGAAGCAGTGAAGCTGCTCTTCTGGGGGAGAAGTGTATCATTTGTGTGCAGGAAGAAAGAGGAGGTTTAGCTGGTCTGCAGCCCTAGGCACTGTGTTATCCAGGACTCAGAGATTTCCACAGCAAAGGCAGAGAGCAGCCTAATCAGGTCCTGGAAGCTGCATCTGACACCAATACCACCAGGGAAAACCACTGTGTCACATTCCCTACCGCAGTAGTTAGAGTGCTGCAAGGTGGGATAATTTGGTATTTTTTGCATCTTACACATTCCAGGCTGAAAAAGTTTAACAGGAGAGTACATGAAGCCATATTTCAGAGCTCTTCCAGAGCCTGGGAATCATTCCAGTTCATAAGCCATTCACATAATATAAAAAGGTGAGAGATCTTTTTTTTCCTCCTATTAGACTTCCATTCAGTAATCCACAAGTTTTCAACTATGTGTGTGGGTGCTATAAATAACTGTTCATCTATGAAACAAAAGGTAAACTCTGCTTTGCATTTGTTATAAGGTCTCTCCATGCAACTTCCTTTCATCTACACTTGTATCAGAAGGGAGCAAAGGGTTTCACAGACCTGTACTTATTCCTACCTTTGCAAACAGTGTCCTGGAGATGAGATCATAGGGTTTGGCTAGGCCTTTGGAGGAAGATACAGTATTTTTCTGTCTCAGTTACCCTGGAACACTTGTGTCAGTGACAGGTATTGACAACCAGCAGTGTGGAGGAAGTTCATCCTAAATTGGAGTTTATGCCATTTCTCTGGCATGTAACACTCCTCTCTTTTTTACATGCATATTCATTGCTGCACAATTCTCCAGTGTTTTTCTAATTCTAGACCTTAAGAACAAAGCCCCGGTAGCTTGGAAATGTCACACTGCATTAGTTCCTTTTTCTGTCTGAAGATGGAAACCACATTGTTGCTGCAAGAAGCTGTCCACACATCTATGTTGACTTCTTTCTGTTAAAATTAACGATGCTGCCATGCAGTGAACTGGACCAGATCACTGATTTGGTTCAAAAAGACCAAGAGAAGAAAGCAAATATTAAGACACCCAGTGACTTAGCCCAAATGTGGCATGGGGTTAGAAATGAGGTCACAATTTTGTCACCAACATTATGAAGTTATTGCTGAATATCTGGCTACAAAAATGCCTCCTAATCATGTGCCCATTTGCCATCAGGACTTGTGTGAAAGCATGGCCTTTATCAAAAGCACCTTGTTTAATTAAATATGGCAGTAACAGCTTCCTGAAAGTGTTGAGGGGAGACCCATTTGGATCACTGCAAGGCACAGTTAACCTTGAATCAGTTCAGCATAAAAACATGTATTGCTACTAAAAGCCACTTACAGAATTTAATGCTTTCCCTTTCATCTAAATTAACTTTTTTTTTAAGGTACAATTTTATAAATATAGGCATGGCAAAGATTTCATTGTAAATGAACTAAACTGTAAAAAAAATGCTTTACAGAACTTTGTGTGTCAAATTAATGTCTTGCCAAGGTGCCAAGTTTGTATTTTGGTTTCAGCCTACATTTATTTCAAGATACACTTTGTATGACATTAGATATGTGTCTTTGTTGTAATCATTCATGCTTTACATACACAGTAGTGTCCAAGCTATTTATTATTTTAGAGGTATTGTCAAAATCAGTTACTCTTTGATTATTGATGTTTCTAGTGGAATTATTCAGCCACCACATTAAATTGACAAGAATGTTTTTTATTTGACAGAAACTAGGTGAGATCCTATATCACTGCTGTAGCTGTCAAGCACTGCCATAACCTTTCATGTAACCCATTCTATATTTGGGCAACTCTTCATGTAATCCATTCTATTTTTGGGCAAAAACTGCTAGGAGAGAAGGACACTAGTTGCAAGCTTTACCAATTTTTTATAATCCATTTTCCATATGTTTAAATTGCTTTTTCTGTCAAAGCATATACCATTTTTTAAAAGTTATTGCTTCCTTCAAAAGAAGACTATAATTTCTGGGACATCATCCTACATTCCTCAGATTTATTGGATGCAGAGGAACAGGGAAAGGCTTATTTCCTTTATGACCATGGGATTTGTAGACTGAAACAGGCCTTGGCATGACTCATAGTTACTCTCCTAATGCCATATTCAAGTGCAGTGTAAAGCCTCTTTGATCCCTGGTTAAACCCAGTTTTGAAAGGTTTGTTCCTCTGTAATCAAGACTTGTTTCATTTGTTGTTACTTTCCACTTGATGCTTTATGTTTTGGAAATGTGAGAGCACTTTAGAGTGGGATCTGAGGCTGGGTTTGGGCATTTGTGATGGAAGTTACCTGTTCCATCTGACTTGTATAACTAACAATTGCTCTTGAGATGCTGCCCTACCCTATGCTACCAATATCCACCCTGAGGGTGTTATTTCCTCACTAGTCTCTATAAGTATAACCAATATTTTTTCATGGGTTTCAATGCATGTTCTCACCCATTTGCCAAGCTGTAATGTCTAGAGATGTGCCAAATCAGTCTGTAAACCTTGGATTATAGCAAAATAGGACATTTAAAACATAAGATCAGATGCAGAGACATTTAAGTACCTACATTTACATTGACCTCATGGGAATTCAGTTGTCTAAAGCCTAAATATATTAGATAATTAAGTTAAAAAATTCTAAATTGAGCATGGTACTGATCAATTTGCATATCAAAACTCATCCATCCAGTATGGAGGACAGGTAGTGCAGTTCATGTCTGCCAAACCCCAGCATTCAAACTCAACAGCTAAATTTGAGAGCAGTCAGAGCTGAAAGCAACAGAATAAGTAAAGTGTTGGAGTTTAATCTTACAAAGATACTTTAAAAATGCAAGGCAAACTGCAGTTTATGTGCTACAGTGACAGGAGAGCAATTAGACAATGCTCGAGCTGGGTTTTGCCACAATCTGGTACAAATCCTGTG
The DNA here is from genome assembly GCA_024500445.1 of Entomyzon cyanotis. Lineage (NCBI taxonomy): Eukaryota > Metazoa > Chordata > Aves > Passeriformes > Meliphagidae > Entomyzon > Entomyzon cyanotis. The sequence continues at coordinate 64,464,178 of JAKEPQ010001016.1, read as the reverse complement.
CTGAGACACGATTCTGCAGCAGAGCAGCTGTAGCTACAGCAGACAATTAAATCAATGCTGGCAGCATCATCTTCCCTCTTTTGGCATTGCTGCTCCTTTAACAAACCTAACATATCACCCTACCTGACTAGAGGAAAGATTCCCAGTTATTGCTGGTGTAAGCTGGCCCAGCTATGTTGGTTCCAGGGTTATTTCTGACCCCTCAGTAACTCAGAAATTAAGTCATGAAAGTAATGTTCAAATTTTGGCTCATAGATTTTTGTCACAGTACTGTTGCTCTCGCTAAATCCTAAAGGAAATTGGTAAATTTAGTGCAGATGCTTTTAAAGTAAAGAGATACTAAATAAATAATTTTAAAGATAGACATCTTTTGCAGAAGTTTCACTGAAGGAAGGTATACATTTCATGATTCAAAAAATCAGAAAAAAAATTAAACAATAAATTCTATCTAATGACATCGCTGTGAGATAAAATATAACTTTTTTATGTGAGTTAGTGTTTTTTTTACCTAATATGTTAACTCCCTCTGTTAACTGTCAGATTTTTTGATCTCCATTTCATTTGGCTAAACAAAAGTATATTATCTTTTATCTCTAGATTTTAAAGCCCCAAAACTTTGTTGGTGAAAAGCAATGAGAAACTCATACTAACAAATTACATTTCTGTTATCCCAGTCTGATCTCTCTTCAGCCACATTCAGCCAAGAATTCAGCCTCCTGGAAGTACTCCCACAGCATGCCTGGGGAAATCAAAGGGACTTAGAGCCAGCAAGTGAAACATTTGGCAATTTGATCTGTAACTGGTGACTCCCATAACATCAGAGTTTCTTTCATATTTTGTTATTAAGCAGGTGTTTCTGGAGAAGGACTTCAGAGCAACAATTTATTTATTTTACGGTTCATCCTGCTTCTGTGTAAGATGCTCAGGAATGCCAGAAAACATATTCTTAGGCATGCACCTTTGTGTAATGTCACAGGATTCAAAAGCAGAAAAAGACTCACAGGAAAAAAAATCATATTAGTCTGCACACTTCTGTATGATGTATAACACTAAACGCTTTACACATTCCATTATGCAGATATCAGCAGTACACCTCTGCATGTCTGCTTTTTAGGAAAACCTTTCCAGAAGCCACTTCTTTAGTCACCTGGGTCTTCTATTTGTTTTCTAAAAGAATATTTGCATTTGTGTAGCCTTTTATACTCACTCTGCAGGGATGGCTTCGCAATGAGAAAAGCCCACTAGAATTATAGTCTTAAGGATACATATTTTCCAAAAAGCATGTAGTATTGCTTTGTTCCTTTTGACCAAATTAGAAATTGATGCAGTTAAGGATACCATGGAGGGAGGGATAAGCAATTAGTTTAAATTGGGGTAATTATTTAATTATAAAGTAGGAGCCAAAATTATGGTTAAAAGCTTTCTTTTCAAATAGAGGAATGTTTTTACAGCTTTCAATTCTACTTTATAATCCTCAAATAATGGATCCATATTCATGACTTACAAAGAAAAATATTAATATTATCAAATAATTTCAGTGTTTTTAAACCACATTCCTGGTGTAGCAAGATTGCAAAATCCCTATGCACCCCTCCTTCCCTTCAGCCATAAGCATGTTCATTTACCTCCTTCCACCCAAAAGACTGACATGGAGGCTTCTCTGGCCCCCAAAGAAAAAGTTTAAAAGCCTGTAGTAGAGACAATACTGCAGACAAAGTAGTAGAGACACTGTTCTGCAACCAAACCAGATTTTCAGCCTCTGTCTCTATTTATGAAACTGCTACAGCTGTGCAAATTCTCCAGCTGGAACCTACTTTTGGTGGGTTTCACTTCTGTCCCAAGAACTCGATGGAATGGTGGTTATGGCTACTGAAATAATGAGCCATCTATCTCCTACCTACCAAGCCTATTTCTGAGCTGCTTTTCTTTCCTTATTCGTGTCTTGACCCCAGAACTAGTAAGTTTTTTATGCACTCTCCCTGTAGGTAGAGAGGCTCATATGGGCATTCATGGCCACTCACAACTAATTCCTTCCAGCTCAGTGTGTTCAGACATTAAGTTCCCAGACAAGAATTTCCTGAGACGCTGCTGTCTGGATTTTCACCTCTTGTTTCTCATGAGGATATCAGCATCATCATTTGCAACCTCAGTCATCTAACAATAGAACACATATAATGTATTATCCTGCAAGATGGCTCTGTGGGGTTGTTTTTTGACCCATGTTTTTAGGAAAAAATGCAGGCTGTAATAGGGAAAGGTCAGCCTAAGCCCTAGACAGCTCTCAAAGCTCTCTCCTCTCAAGGGTTAGGCTGTGGTGTACAAAAAAAGGGAAACTCATTTTGACAGTTCTGGTAGTACGCAGAAACAAACACAAGGAGGACTATGTCACTCAAAGCTTCTCTGTAACCTAAGAGGTGTTTTTAATGTGACATGACTCTACATAAGGATGGGCAATTGAAACACATTTGTTTTACATATTTCTCTGAAAGTTTTGGAAAGTTACAAAGTGCTATTTTTTTCTGAAACAGAAATATCTCTTTAGCTGCAGAGAGTGAACCAAATTAACTACAGTTTAGCAATGTTTGAGTTTTGGAAAGCTATGGTATAAAAGGAATTTCAACATCATTTGCAGACGTAGTATTTTATAACTGTTTCATTCCTCTATCTAGTCTGCATTCTAATGAATACTACAAACCAGGTGATATTTTTAAGAGTCAGCACATGGCCTTTCCCAGTAACACCTATATATTTCAGGAAATTTTCTTATCCTTCCTGTCATTTCAGGTCAGACTGCTCAGTCAGACAGCTTGAGATTCTGGTTACATGCACCATTCAAACTCATGTTAGCTCCACAGGTCTTGTGCAGTGGGAGCTAAACTTTCTGGAAGCAGCACAGGGATGCTCTGCCCACAGTGAGAATCAGCTGAGATAAACCCAAGGGTGTTATGAAGATCCTTCAACCAATAGCCTGGTAAGTGTGACATAACACATCTCAACAACATCAACATCGCAGGTGTTGCTTGTACACGACACAGGAGAGCTCAGCAACATTTTGGAGATGGGGGATGTTGGATAGAAATATGGGAATATCAGTAATGAAGGAAGGGGAAAAAAACTCCTATAGGCCTGGAGTAAAAGAGGCCCTCATACTACCTTACAGTAATACTTCTTGGCAGTGAAGCTGTGGACATGTTCTTACCTTTTCTGTGACTGCCTGTCTCCATGCTCGTGCCTGATGCTCTGTATCTGAGCACAGCTTCTAAAATGAAACTAAGAGAGGAAATGAATATCATTAATTTTCGTTTCTCAGTTATGAAGGCAAAGCTCTATATGGGAACAGAACAGTATAAAATATCTGATCTAATCATCATGGTATTAGGAAGGAAGCTCTCTACGTTTGCATGGAAGTCTCCATACAAGCAGACTAAGACACAGCTCTGTGAAAGCACCAAGGCCAAAGCAGAGGAAGACAAACATCTGATGGGTCTAGGACTATGGCTTTATTCAGAATCTGCACAAACACATTCTCTTTCCACATGCAAGGAAACTTAAAGTGCAGAAAAGTATATCAACTTGTAGCAACAATATTATGTGTAATCCTGATATAGAGTGTGACACGTATTCCCCATTAAAAAAATGAACTTTGTATAGTTTAAGGGCCCAAAGTAAAGCAAACTTCATTTATAAAGTAACATTAGTCCTTAAATGAAATGTGCAATGATTTTCAGCATAAGTCCTGTATCCTGTTCCTCTGTCCATATGAAATACATGTGCCTACTAAAGGTTTTCTATACAGGCTTTTGCACTATATTGTTGACATAAACATGTGGGATACCTTGTTCTCTGAACATATATTTTAGGATGAAGTAAACTGCCCTCTGGAGATCTTTAGTTCAGTCCAATGAACCAAGGAAGAGGTATTCAACTTTGACCAGACACCTAACTTTAAGATGTTTGGGGTTAGATGAGATAAACTCCACTCCAAGTGTACACAAATTCTAACAAAATACAAGAACTTTAAAACCCGTATCTACCTTGGTTTATAGTTCTGCACTATGAATCCCACACTCTTATCTCTAAGAAATCATTATTTTCATTCTTACTTACTGAGACATGAAGAATTTGTTTGCTGTGCATAAGAGGTAATCCTCTAAAACCAGAAAAAAATTAAACCATTTTTAACATACTGCAGTGTTATAGCACTGAAGACTCCACATCATTTCTATGAATTGAAAAGTATTAGTTGTATTATTTGGAGAAGGTCCAGATGGACAAGAGGAGCAACTTTATTGCCTGTCTGGTGAATTTTATAGTAACTCTTCCCTGGACTGTGTAAGCACTCTTGTGAGTAGCTGGCAGAACAGGAATAATCAACAGTAATGCACCATTTGTTCAGTGAGTCAGTTCTGGGGAGCTCAATCACAACTGTACTAAGTTTTCTCTTCAGTAGTAAAACAGGTTAACAATTGATAGATTTAGCATAACTCCACATGCACAAAGATCAGGGAAGAAAATAGAATTCTGCTTCCAGTCCTCCAGATGCACAACATAAGGTAGTCCAGGCTCCAAGTGCTTTGGGTATGTACTGCTGCTCAGATCAGAGCCTTCATACAACAGGTAGAGGTGATTGCCTCTGGCAGTTACATTTGATTAAATACAACATTTTTAGCTTATCTGCTGAAATATTATCCTCAAAATAAACTCCATATTAAGAAAAACTTGCTTACCTACAGATACGCAAAAACAGCATAATTATTTGCTTCTAATACATGTAAATGCTTGTCTGCAAGAACAACCACAGATTTTTGTCATGCAGATGCACTTCAGAGCTTAGTAAAGTTTAAACTCCTCATATATTTTGTTTTGAGTTGACTGCTAAGATTGTAAGTCACAGATTTTTTCTCTCTGGTTGTCTGTGTTTGCTATGTGAAAAAGACACTTTCTATCCTGGGGACAAGTGATGACTAAAACAAAATCTACTGCTGCATTGCATGCACAACAAACAAGGAGATTTGGTAAGATTTGTATATATTTCATCTTGACAGCACAGTATGTGGCTCAGCTTTTTGGAGCTACATATATTTACTAAAACCAGAAGGTGGCATCAAAGACTGTCTGACATTTCCAATAGAAAGGCCTGCAAACACAGTTGAAAACCTATATTTTTACTAACAGATATTAAAGTAATGTAAGTATGGGAAGTTATTTCCCCTTTATTAGTCTTAGGAATTTGGGGTAGGCAGATTTCTGGCAATGTCTAGAGATTGGATCTAAAGTGTTATGACTCTCTCAACCCAGATAAATTATTTTTTATGAATCATTATGAAGAAATCAATTTGTCTGAGATTAGTGAATATACAATTCTGTCCTAACACCAGTAAATGTATTTGTAATCCATAAAAACGTACTTAGTCATCTTGACAAATATAACAACATATACATTATCCAAGCAAATGGTTTAACTGCTGCTGTCCATGTTGGCTATCAGTCACCTAATCTAGGTTTTATCCCTCCTCACATGGATTTTTTTATCTGTCTGACTCCTGGACAAAACAGAAGGGCAAAGTGCCTTCTCTGTAGTAGCACCTACTCAAAATAATATTGATTATGACAGGCTGCACTAGAAGTAAACAGAATGGGTTGATAACATAATTCATCTCTGATCATCCTGAAGCATCATCTATGATATTATACCTTCTCTGAAATTCAAATCTTTGAATCTGCCCTCAGTTCTATGGTGTACCTTGAGCTGTGTTCATTTGCTGCCTCATTTGCTAGCTCTAGTTTTTGAAATTTTTCTTACATCACTTCATAAACTTGAATAGAAAGCTATGTGGGGTATAAGGTGTATGATACATATTTTTTTTACAATTTCCAATTATTTTTCTGTTTAGCAAATTTTATTAACCAAAGAATTTATAAACTAAATACAATTTATAGACTGTGTTTTTCGCTCTATTTCTGTGGTTTTTGAAGGCTGAGGAAAACCTGAGCAAAACTTATTGACAAGAATTCTGAAGCTGGCTAACCACATGCTTCTTCATCTAAATTCATCCTTTTACTTTCAATTGCTCTATACCACTATATTATTCCTTCTACCTATAATATTAACAACCTTTAGATATTTTGAGTCACTTATCATGTCTTACTCTAAGTCATTCCTTAGCCAAACTATTCAAATTTCTCCTGGTATCCCACCATACACTGATTCTCTCTTTTCATCTTTTTTATATTACTCTTCTGACCAATCTTCAGCTGCTCAATATCTTTCTAGCAATGTGGTGTTTAGAAACTGAGCCTCCCAGTTCTAGGATTTTGTGGTATTAGCTGCATAGTTACTTAGGGCAGTGTACTTTGCCTGCTCTGTCTTGTGTGCATCCATGTAAAGAGCTGAAATGTAAGGATTAGAGAGCTACAGCCTGTCGAGGAGGAAGCACAGAGCCTCCTGCATTCCATTCTTCAGCAAGCACATGGAGAAATCTCGTTCGGGCAAGTACCTGCTCACCGAGCATCAGGCACCACACTTGCATGTCAGTTATTAAGTATATCATCAGATAATATATATGGTAAAGTGTGCTTTTTGCAATTATTTCAGAACAAGCATGAAATTATGAGGTAGTGAAACATAATATTGGCTATGAAGTAATTATTTGGAAACTTTCCAAGAAAAAAATGAAGGAGGGGTATTGTCAATTTCACTGATAAAAGTCTGAGTCTGATGACATGATCTGAAAAAAAGTATTCAGTTCAGCTCTTTTATAACAGATCTCCTTTGGATTAACAGCTTTCTCCAACTGTATTGTAGTTTTCTGAAATCACTTGTCATCAAAAATGCAGCCCACTGACCTTACTGGATACTTTTCAAATTCTCCTCAGATTTCACTAAGAAATGACTCACTAAAAGCATAGGAGTAGCATCAGCAAAGGAAAAATACTTTCCTCATCTGCAGAACTCAACTAGAATATCTGAAAGAACATTTATTCTCTGCATACATCTGTGAGAGCAGATACCAGTGTGTGACTACCAAAGATTAATGCTGGCTGAAATGCTGGTTTGCTTACAATGGCCACTATCAGAGGAAAAATATCAACAGAGTTAATGTGGAGTGTTGACCTTGGCTGGCTGCCAGGTGCCCACCAAGCTGCTCTATCAGTTCCTCTCCATCAATAGACTGGGTTAGAAAATAAGATTAAAAAGTAATAGGTTGAGATAAGGACAGGAAGATTAGAGAGCAATTACTGTCACAGGCAAAACAGACTTGATTCAGGGAAAATAATGCAATTTAATGACGATTAATGACAAGTTGGGTAGTGAGAAATATGAACAAACCTAAAAAACACCTTCCCCCACTCCTCCCTTCTTCCAGGCTCAGCTTCACTCCCAACTGGTCTACCTCTCCACCTCAGCAGCACAGACAGACAAGGAAAGAAGGCTGCAGTCAGTACATCACATGCTGTCTCTGATGCTCCTTCCTCCTCACATTCTTTCCTGCTCCAGCAGGAGGTCCCACACACTGGAAATAACCCTTCATGACGTCCAGTGCGGGTCTCTCCCATGGGCTACAGTTCTTCCCAGACTGCTCCAGCAGAGGTCCTTTCCACAGAGTGGAAGAGTTCTTCAGGAACAGGCTGCTCCAGCATGGGTTCTCTGTGGGGTCACAAGTCCTGCCATCAAACCTGCTCCAGCATAGCTTCTCTGTCCACAGGGCCACAGGTCCTACCAGGAGCCTGCTGGTAGGCTTGTCAGTGGGTCATAGCCTCCTTTGGGCATCCACCTGCTCCAATGAAGGGTTCTCCATGGGCTGCAGGTGGATCTCTGCTCTACCATGGATCCATGGGCTGCAGGGACACAGCTGCCTCCCCACGGTCAGCCCCATGGGCTGCTCCTCTTCCTTCTCCTTCTGCACTGACCTTGGTGTCTGCAGGGCTGTTTCTCTCCCATTTTCTCACTCCTCTCTACAGCTGCTGTTTTGCTGCAGTTCTTTCCCCCTTAAATATATCCTCACAGAAGCACTACCCCTGTTGCTGCTGGGCTGGGCCTTGGTGGGTGGTGGGTCTGTCCTGGAGCTGGTCAGAGCTCACTCTGTCTGACATGGGGGAGTGCTGGTGTCTCCTCACTGCAGCCACATCTGCAGCCCCCTTCCCACTGCCAAAACGTTGCCAAGGAAACCCAACACATTTTCTGGAATCTTTTTTTCTCTGAAAATGCCATGATGGATTTTAGTAATGCAGTCAAATTATTAGAGGCAGGAGACAAAGAGACACACAGGGAAATATTCTGTTATTTCTCTGAACTTCATCAACTGAAGTAGGTATCTAATCTAAACTACTTGGCAAGTTAACCTCTACAGTCAGCAGAGACTTATATACCTGTAGAGCCATTTATCCTCTCTTGAGGCAAATGTCTTAGATCAGTAGGACAACTCTTTGCAGCTGGTCTATCTCTCTGTTGACTTTTGGACAATTGGTTTAGACTAAGGACTTGACCTCTAGACAAACAAACCTAAGTTACTGGAATATCACCTGTACATATTTGAGTATTTTTAATTTTATTTTTAATGGAATACAAGTAGAAAATGTCCTTATTTCTAGCATAAAGAACAGAAATAAACCAAAGTTGGAGGCCCTTAAATTGTTGACTAGGACATAATACCACCACTTATATAATTTTTCAGAAAGGTTGAATTACCTTTTTGGGGTTGATTAACCTGTTTAAGTAGATTAACTTTACTAGCGTTATTGAAACAAGTAGGAACTACAGTTGTGTGCTAAAAATTTGTACTGCTGGGACCTGTGCAACAAAAATCTGAGATCAGTGCAAACAAACAGAGCTACAGGAAACAAGGAAAGGGAGGAACAAATCAGTAGGGAAAGAAAGAAAGAAAGACAAGAAGATGACTAAGAAGTGAATGTTGCCTTCTGGGAATGACATTATAAACTGCTGTATATCAGGTGCAGAAACCTGCCCACCTTCTGTTTTCAGTGGTTATGCTTTGAAACAACCACTTCAGACAATACAGGAACCTTTTGTTAGATGGTTCATTTCTGCCTGTTGCTTCTTGATGGGATCATTACCTCTACAGAGTAAAGTGATGACACCCTATTACAAAAAGAACTGAGGCAAGAGCCATGGAGAGATGAGGAAGTTTGAAACATGGGTCATACAGCATGTTAATTGCTAGGGGTGAAAGAATCTATAGAGCCTGATGTGCAAATAATTTATTTTAACAAAGCTGCTGTTAACATACATACACTTGCTTTTTTTTTCCCCAGGCCTTGAAATTCCTCCCCCTCAAATTTGAGCACTCAGAGGGAAAAGAACATTCTTATGTTTTCAGCGATTTCAGAGATGCTGAGATGAACTGTCATTGACTCTGCAAAGCATGTTGGTATTTCCCTGTATATAAATATTGGGGTCTAATTCTGTCTGACTGAGCAATGATGAAAGGCTGATACCATCTGGCAGTTTTAGGGCTGTTACATCAGAAACTTTGCCTGCTGAGATGTACAAAATAATCCCTTATTTTTGGAAAGTCTTTTAAATAAAGTCCTAAAATCTATAGCAACATCCAATTAACCTTTGCACTGGGTTGAAAAATTCACTGGAATTTGGTGTGATTATGCCCATTGATCATTATCCTGAACACTTTAATCCTGCAACAAATATTACAATTCTGCCTTCATCTGCCTTTCGTGAAAGCAGGTTTTAGCAGAGTCATCCATGTGCCACTCACCTGGCAAACATGCAGGACATTACACTGAAGTATGAAGTGCATACAAATTATAGCAAAGGTATTTTTCTAACTGACAATTTTGGGAAAGATGCTTTTAAACAGGACTTTATAGATGTTAGAAAGATTTAAGTTGGTATCATTTCTTCCCCTCTGGCAATTTACCATGACAAGCATTCTTTTGGTTGAATAATGTCATTCATGTATCACCTTAGTGACTGCATATTTTGGCTAGCAAACATTCAGTAATTCCTTTAAGTTCACATAACAGGAAACTGCACATACTTGCACATTCTGAGATTGCTTATCTGGAGTTCAGGTAAGGTCAAAATGAACACAGGTTCCATGGGATATTTTCCCCTGACCAAAAGAAGTGAGGTTTCTCATTTGACATAGGCTCCAGAGATTAATTTTGTGATTGAAACACCATCATGTTTTTGAGCTAAGTAAGTAAAAAACCAACACATATTTCTAAGTGTTTATGAAAGATTTTACAGCCATATCAGAGGCTACATAACTCTCCTACTTTTTCATATACAAGGTTGAAGAAAATGCTTCATTGAAGCCAGGGCATCCTTTTGCCTGATCACACACCAGGGGTATTTAGGGATTTGAAAGAAGGACAGCAAACCCTGGTGGAGTCTTCATTTGTATGTGAGCTGAAGAGAGTCCAGTCATGCATTATCACAGTCCTGGTCCAGATCAGAGACCTGGACTACACATGTTGTCATCTTCCCGGTTTTGTTAGGATTTCTTCTGGGTTTTGTGTTTGTGCATAGATTTACTCATATCCGGATGCTATTCAGATGCAACTGAGTTCCATGGTCAAATAAATAAATAAAACCAAAAGCCTTAAAGAACTTATATGGTCACCTCTAGTATTTAAAAATAATTTATTCTGCAGTGTTTACAAAATGGAGAAAAGTTTTAAACAATCTGGAAAAATCCTAAACTACCCTGAATTAAGGCTTGTATATCAATTAGGAATATTACACACACATTTATACAGAGTGGTTGCTCCTTCTCTGAATTTCTCTAACTATATAACACACACCAATGATTTTATTGTTTCAGAAATTTCATTTTACAATTCAACAGCCAAGTTAAAAAAAAAAAGTAATAAATTTCAACAGTGTGAGATAGAATACCCTAAAGGCCTCATAAACAGTGAAAAGATAATACAAATTTTGAATGTTTTAATAAAAAGCTGTTGAGTACTAACTGTGTTTTTCGTTTGAGGGCCTCCTTGAAGTTTTTTTTACTGCTTAGAGTTGCCAGTACTGGGTACAGTTGCTTCAGCCTGCTAATTAATTGCACAGCCACTGCAAAATGGTTGAGGTCAGAATCTAATTTAACGTTGCAAAAGTGTCTGGATTGGCACAAGTTCCACTACCATCAACCTTATGAATTTGTCTCTCTGTGTCTGATTCACAGGTAATGTAGGCAACCAAAGGCATTGTTTTGCTTTGATTTCTAGAAGTTCCACGTAGGTAGGAGGCTGAGCCCTGAGTTTTATGCAGTGCTGAAAACCATGGCATTAGGGAACAGACCTTGGGGAGTATCAGTAAGTGGAAACGGTTAAGATTTTTAACCTTAAAGCATGGATACTCTTGGCCAAGTCTAGAATGAAAAGGTGAAAAGAAAGAAAAGGGAAGGGAGAGCAAAGGTTGAATAGCTAAAGAGTACAGCCATGCTGGCCTAATAGCCAGATTTGAGAGAAAGCAGTGTGTTTGTCCTGCCCTGAAACCCTGCCTGTGGAAGTTTGGCATACAAATGGAACATTCTCTCTCTTTACACCACATCACCAATGAGGCCTTAAGCCAAGGTCCATAAACCTAAAATTGCCTTAAACCAACAGGTTTTCCGTGAATTCCCAGCAATCTGTATTTTGCTCTCTGTCTCAATTTCTGTTTTCTACTGTGTCTGCTTGAAGGAGGTGGAAGAGGATGAGGGCAGGACCTGTGTGAAAATATAGTGGGTTTTGTGGTTCTCTGAGAGTTTTTACCTTTTATGTAAGACTATTAAATTTATTTTGCTCAAGTCCCAATAGTAATGACCAGCTGGTACGTAAGACACATAGTTGAACCTTATTTATACAGATCTTGACTGCTGTCCCTACAAGCTTGGTCCCATATGCCATCCCACATCCCATAGCTCAGTGCACAGCCTATGTAGTTAGGAGCTGCTGCTTTTTTTTAATTTGCTTTTTTTTTTTGTTTGTTTGTTTTTTCCCCAAATAGTAAATATTTAACACAGTTCAGAGAGCTCTGTTCAAAACATATCCTGAAAAATGGCAGTTTGGGGAGCAGAAATACCCCTTTTCTAAAATTTAATCTTCACATGAAGTATCTGAAATAGACCTAATCAAGAGTGCTTGCCACATTCCTCACCTCTCTTTCTATGTGAAGTCATAAACAAATATAAAATTATACCCAAATTGGATGGACAAAGGAAAAATTGTGCAAATTGATTTCTGGAGCCTAGGAAATTTTTCTTGCTTTCTCTGTGGGTGCTGGAAAAGTAATATTTCTTAACTGTTCTTTTTTCCCTGAAACACTTCATTTTATGAAACACTTTCTGAAACATTTTATTTGAGGAAAAATCTTGCAAAATTATGGCAATAAAGAAATTAATGAGAGAGCCTGCTTTAACACGTCTTCTCATTTATTGTCTCCACTTTAAACTTGCTCTTTTCTTGCATAAGGATTTTTTCAGGAGACTTATCTGTAAAGCCCAGATACATGAATTATGTGATTAAAACTACTGATAGGTTTTGTTTGTGACTTGTCTGTGATTCTGTGGAATGTAGACATTTTACTGAATAAAGCTAATTATTACGTTTAGGTGCCAGCTTTCTGTAATGAAAGCAATGCAAAGCTTTTCAATGGCAAACTGTAACTGAGTTGTCAGACGACAATAAAAACTGAAAATTGGCGAGGAAAAGTCTTCTTTTTCTCCCTTGACAAGTTCTGAAGTGAAGTTGTGGAAGTCATTCAGGTCTGAGCATTCATGCATGCACACTGAGCTCAAGATTCTCAATTAATTCCCATTTCCACCTCCCCCACAGCCTGGCCATCCCTTCTGTTTGTGCCTTGGCTGGAAGCACAAGGCTGCTGCGCCCTGCCTGGTGCCCCAGGCTGCAGTGGCAGCTCCATGGCAGTCACCTGGCTCACCCACAGCCTGTCTGACAGGCTGAGCATGGAGAAGGGGAATGGCTGTTCCGTGCTGTCCTGAAGCCAGCAGCTCTGAGGCATGGCTTAGCCCCATGTCCAAAGGATCCCATCAGTTAAGGACCTCCTGCCCTTCCAAAACAGCGCCCAGCACTGTCCCCAGGGGTGACCATGTGTGCAGAATGAATCTGACTGGAAGGCCTTGGTGAGAGATTTGTGCCTTCCTCTGATCACATCTTGTTTCACAGCAACTCTAACTGACCTATTTTATCTTTATTTGTTGCTATGTCTGCTCAAATAAATGTGCCAGAAATGCCCTGTGTTTTCTGACCCACAACGGTGCTCTTCTACTCACCATGAAGAAGGATCTCTGTGTCTCATTCACATGCTCTGACTGCCCACATCTTTGGGAACCCATAAATGTATGGAAACACATTAATACAATCCAGTCAATACTAAAGACGATGCAATTTTGGCAAACATCCCAAATCAGTTTAGAGACATCAAATACACTTCTGTTTTAGCTCTTAGCAATTTTAGGGAGTTTACATTGACTTCAAGTGATAACTTTTTTCAGTAAGACCGTATCTTCTCCTATGGTAGTAGAGCTTTCCTTAGGAAAAATCATGCAGTAAAGGAGTGTGTGATTTGTAAAGACGACATAAAGCAATTTTATTTCCACTCTGAGACAAGGAAAGTGTTGGGAATTATGCTATAAAGGCTGAGAGTAAAATTCCCAAAGAAAGAGCTGAAAATAATGTAGTCACACTCATACCCTAGGCTGCTAACTTTTTCCTTCAATCTATTCACAGAAATATAAGTAAAAATGCCCCCACAGATAAATCCTGAGCTTTGTGGAAGATTGGAAACTGGCTAATCATGATAATTACAGACCACACAGCTTGTCTTAGCTCCCATTCAAAGGAGAGATTTATTAACGAAGCCATCACGTTTCAATAAAGACAGAAAGAAATCCACTTCATGTTTAATGTCCTTCTTGTTGTTTTATGACCAAAGGTCCTGTGGGGCAGGAATTTTTCATCCGGAAAAGTAAAGCTGATGCAAGATAATTTGTCCTTCAGACAGGCACACTCCTTCAGTCCTCTCTTAGAAATTTATCTGAGTCGCTGAGGCAACAAACACTTTGGTTTGCCATAGGTCACACACACAAACTGGGAATCTCATCCACAGTTGTTTGAAGTTAATAGGATTTCTCCTCTGCTGGATGTTTACTCAGGCCATGTTATGGAAGACATTGAGTCTCCATGAGGGAAATTTATTAGAGACTGGGGGAACTTGACTGGCCTTACCATTTCTCATTCTGAGAAGTAAGGACACCATCTGGTGACCAGAGAAACGTCCCTCACTCCCAAACATGTAGTGACAGCACAAAATAATTCATGGGTTCCACTCAAGTGAATCAGAGTAGCCTCACTGAGGTCAATGAACTCGCACAAGGAGATAGAAAACTCAGTATTTTTCTTCATATGTTTTTATTAGTGCAATACAAGTGTCTGAGATGGGTTTCGTGCAACCTGACTTTGGCTGTCTGAAAGTTATAGCCTCTGTGGTGGTAATGAGCTCATGGAATAGGATATGCTAAGTGTCTGCAGAGGTTAATGTTTCCACACTCCCCTTGCAGGTACAGGAGACACGGTTGTTATCATCAATGCAGCATGGACGGTGATTCAGCTGAGCAGTCACTGCTCCAGGGTGAATTTATGCATTCTCCTTGGCTTTTCATTTAGTAAATAGAGATGTTCCTCTTCAGAATAATTAATTTTTTTCTTAAAAGCAGGTGATTTAAAAACCAAACTAAACCAAGCCAAACTAAATCAGATGTACTCTCTACACTACACTTTATAATCAGTATAACTAGTGGTTTAAAAGGAAGCATAACCATGGTTTAGCTTAGACAATTGATTCCTTAAAAGCTACAGTTGGTTGAAGTGACTCCTAACCCCAAATATTTATGGAAATTCTGAAAATTGGATGCTTGGAAACAGGTAGAACTACAAAAATTATGTCCTAATTACAACAGCCCAGCAACTCTATGGGGCTGCTCTGTTCCCGGCTTAATTTCCACTGTCAGTTGTCAACTTGTCTGCTCACATGAAGTCAAGTTTAGTGTGGCTCTGTCCCCTACAGTCAGCGAAGGCACAGGGCCATACAAAATGCTCTGGCATGAGTCCAGTTGTTCTGCAGGACAGCTGCTGAATTGCCCCACCTCAGAGCCCAGCATGGCACTTCCAGTATTTTCTCACTTTGAAAGAGCCTGGTCTACATCGCCTCTAGTACCTCTTGTGCCCTGCCAGGCTTTTTCTTCCACACAGCTTTCAGCAGCAGCTGAGATTAGTTCTGTCAGCCAAGTACAGCACTCATGAGCAGGGATCACCCAGGAAAAGCTGGCAGCCCTTGGGAATCCAGAAGCCCAGTTACTGGCACACATTTTATGTCAGTGATTTATCTGTGGTATTTATCTGGACCCTTTATCATGTAAAACAGAAAAAAAAAAATCTGTGTCCTATAACAGTGAAGCTTTTTTCTGTGCTGCATACTGTAAAATAATATAGCTGATTCACTACATTGTTATGCTGTGATATTTCTGCCATTTAGACTAATTTTGGAGATGTGATCTACAAGCAATAAGGGCAAGAAATATCTTTTAGGTTATATTTTACTTCATCAATAAATAATGAAGCAAAGAGTTTATGGGATATATAAAAAACCTGGTAATATTTCTGATAGCAATGAATTGCCTGGGATGTAACTCACTGCCAGCAGTACAGAAATATCCAGCAGATGAATGTTAGGCATCAGTGTTATGCTCTCTCTCAAGGTCTTTCTGAGGATTTTTAAAAACAGTTAGTGACTTTTAAAGCAAGTACAAAAACCTCTCCTTTTATTCGTCTGCTCGATATCCTTGTCATGACAATGCTGTTTAAAAACAATGATGCTCAAACTTTCTCTGTCAGTGTGGGGATACCACTGTTGGAGAAGAAAACAGGACTCTGGCTTGCTAAATTTTACACATATTGGAGAGGTTCTCAGTCTCTCTAATGCTAATAAAAAAACTACTGATTTCCTTTTATGACTAATATCAAAGGATGTCTGACAAAAAACATCACAGAAAGATATTTTCATAGCATAAAGAGACCTTACTAAACTTCCTGTTCACAAATGCCAGTAAAAGGCTGACATTACACCAGGGACAACGAAAAATAAGGGCAAAGGAGTTAAGACATTCAAATGCCTTAAAATTGCTTGAGGAAGGGTTCATCTGTATGTCAGTCTTTTTCATGAAATGTACAAATAGTTCTTTTTGTCTTCTGAGTCATCCATAAGTTTTTTCAGTTATTCATAGTTCTTTTGTATGGATCTTGTTAGAGACAGCTTCACTAAAAGTCAATAATGGGACAACTTAGATGAAGAAGTCAAAATCATCACATTCCTACTGTATACAGCCAGGTTTCACTTGGATGCCTCTGTCTGTTTTGCACTTTTGCTTTTATGCCTTTTCCTCTGTAGCTGATAGTAATAGCAGGAGAACAACCACAGGCTGAGCTCCCTCAAAGAAGTGCTCTGAGACAGACCTTGGCATAAGGGGCTCCAAATGCTTTGTCTGTGGACATTGTTTTACAGTTGCTGCCATCTATGGAGCATGCAATGTCCTCTTGGGCCATCAGTCCTTATACCAAAACACAGAGTTAGCTGAATATGGACCACTGGGTGGCTATTGCAATGAATGTTACCCTCTAACACACCAATACATACCATGGCACACAGAAGTACAGACAAATTATACACTGAACTGCTGTTGAAATGGTGGTTTGCAGGAGTCCAGCTTGTCCCTTTCCCCAGACCAGGTTTAGCGCTACACTTCTGCACTCTGCCTCTCTGGGCAGAGGATAGGTGTACAGATTTACCAGTGTTTCTTCTGCCCTTCCCATGATTTGCCATTTCTGCTTCTGTCTCTGTAATAGGAATAAAAAGTCCCACTGAAGTGCCTTTTGTGATGTATGGCCAGGTCATGCTCTGTGGGTGAGCCAAGGCCCCCCATCCTCCCTAGCCTGAATACACCCTTCCTCTCCTGGTGCTTCCAAGAACACAAGTATGATCTAGCCCATTCTACCCTGAGTACAGAAAAGCCTGTGAAACACTACTTGGTGTTGTATTCCGGTCGGATACACTTCAGATGTGAATGAATGCAATGAATGTGAACATCTCTCCGTGGTGTGAAAAGTATTCTTCACGGGCTTGCCAGGAATTGGCCTTTTACTGCCAAGTTTTCATTTACACTTTTCAGGGGTAACGTGCATAAATGCTACTACCCTTCACTAGGCAACTTGCAGCTGTTAGAGGGAAGAAAACTTCAGCAAAAGCCTGTCTTTTTCTTCAGCTTTTTTAAGGGGAATGAAGGACTGGAGGACAGGGAAAAGCAGTTTCCTATTGCTGATGGTAATGATAAGCCATTACTGCTGATGAGCTCAGTATGGAGCTGGAGCAAAAGGGTCTGGCTGCTCATCAGACTGAAGGTGCAAGGCATTAAAGGGGATTAAACCAGCACAGCCTCTGCCAGCCTAATCCACTTGGCACCAATGAACTGTAGGGAGGCCTGGATGCTTTGTGCTTATGGCATGTACAAGGAGGCTTAAAAAAGAAAAGAAGTAGTAATTTTAGTTGCCATGGAGGCTTTTGCTGGTAATTGACTTTTGTGATCCTTTCTTTTCTCCCTTCTCTTTTTTGTAATTGTTGATTAGAAACTGTGCACCACTCCATTTTAATGCTCATGAAACATAGAAAGCTTTTATTTCACAGTGAAAAATCAGAACTTTAGGGCAGTACAAGGGCTTATGAATATGCCACTTATGGTCAGAGCACTGCTGCAGCACTACCTTTGCTCTGACTCTGTTAAGGCAGGTCCAGCTTCATTTGAGGCAATGAAAACACTCCACAAACTAATCTGAGACTGAGACTGAATCTTTACACCCTTTTAAATGTCCAGAACATAGCACACTATAAACCCAGGAAGGCAGCTTTCAGTGGTAGTACATGTCCTATAAGGAGGTGGGAGCAGCAAGAGAAAATCAGATCTTCTACAGTGAATTTGATACTGATGGAGGCAATCTCTGTATGTGGCTGATCCATTTCAGAAGGCTCCTGATCTCAGGCACACACTGGAGACAATAATGAAAGGCTGTTTATCTCTGAAAAGAAAAAGAAAACATTGATCTTTATGATCTAGGAACAGAGATAGTCTCATCTCAGAAAAGGTCAGAGGAGGAGCATTATGCTGGGTATTTGTACTTATCCAGGGAAGAGCTATCTCTGTCCTTTGACTCTGAAATGAGTGGGGAGAGTTTATGTTCCAGCCACTAGTAAAGATTAACCTAGCAGCATCTCCAGAGAGAGACCTGAAAGCAGATTTTTACATCTGCAATCAGCAGTGAGGAATACATAATTTTGTAGCTACCTGCAAAGAAAAGGATTTTTTTCTTTTTGAGCACTGGATGTTTGGTTGCCATTTTGCTCTCTCTTTATTACTTCAGTGCATAAATTCAAAGGGTAATATAGTTCAGACTGACTCCAGCAGGTACAACGTGTGTTATTCCCTTAATTAAGCTGTTGGAAAGAGCTGAAAACACAGTGTCAGTAGGGACAAGCCTGGAGTAGTGCAGTATTTGCTAAAAGGTAATTTTAGGGATTAATGTAACAATAGTTCTGAAGACCTTTCCTCTTTTCACTTTTACTTCTGACCTTTTCTGTCTAACAGAGTTTTCTGATTAAGTTTTTGAAGGGTGTAATATAAAACCAGTAAATTACTCCTTTGGAACAAGAAACCTCTTAAAGCACTGGGTATATTTATTTGTAAACTGAAGAGAAAGACAACATAAAAAAAAGATCCACTAAACACACAAAAACCTAGAGGCAGGAATTTTTTAGAGGAAAAGCTATTTGAAAGGCTTTCATTTTCTTTGCTTTTCGAGTAACCACTATGGATGTGAAGATAAGAAGACCTACATCAGTATGTGGCATAAGGGCTTCTCTTCTGTAGCCCATCAAGCATGCAATAACCCAACAGAAATTCCCACAGAGGTTAAACAATAGCCTCCTGTTTGTAGCTGCCTCAGGTTCATTTAGTAGAAAATGTATAACCCAAGTTTTATCAGATTCAGCTATAAAGACGAGGTGCTCAATATTTCCTGTTCTAAGTGGAGTTCTTTGATCCATTGTCCTGCTAATTACCAACGGGGTTGACCTCTTCCTGGATTTAACTGCTCTTGCCCATTTTTTTCTGGCTCCCTGTATTTGCTTAATTAGACAGAGCCATGAATGCTCCCACAGTTCAAGCCATCCTGAAGCACTTTGACTTGTCTTTGTGGATCCGGCACCTTGTGAATTAAGAGTCAGACATGCTCAAGGACTTGGTGCAAAGGCATGGGGAGTCAAGGGGAGACTCTAAGTCAAATGCCTAGATGCTGGTATGGTAAATAAAACACAGCATGAGTCCATGAGTGTAACTGGAGCCAGGCCAATTTGTACAAGCAGATAATTTGGTCCAAAAGTTTACTTCCTAATCTTAAATTCAGAGTAACACTGTTTACACAATGGACATAAGAAAGACTAAATTAGGTGCTGTGGGAGCACTCTATGCTCAACTTCAGGAACAAAATGTTTCACTGTCTTTAAAAATGTTCCATTGTCTTTTCATGATTCGGGTGTGAAATGTGGTAAGAGAGCTTATTTTCCAGACTATTTATTGCTGATTCTTAGTTATTTGTGGACTTGTAGACAGCTGATCTGCAGACATGCTGAAAGGCGTTGCAGTTCCAGCCCCAAGGAACATGTCTGTGTCATTTCTGACATATATTTATCTACTGTACTTTTAAAATCATGATAGGAACTCATTTCTCCTTTAGTAATCTATTTTTGTGCTTCCCTGTGCTAGCAATTAGATTTTTTCCCCTTTATTTCTGTATCCCCACAGTTGCAATATAGGTCTCTTAGCTGTTACCTTCCCATTGGACAGAGAAAACAATTCTCCAGACAGAGCTAGGATCAGGGTCTTTCTCCCCTGAGGGATGAACCCCTGCAGGTCACTCCTGTGAACAGGAATTGGACGGATTGTGTAATGTTTCACTTTCAAGAGAAATCATGAGAAATTCTTCTCAAATTACATTCTTGAAACAAAGATCTGAGATAGAACTGTTTTAGCCAAATCTATTTTAGCTAAATTTATTTGGCTAAATTTTACATATAGATAGGAGAGAAGCAGAAGGTAGGGAATGCAAAAGGAGGGCAGAAAAAGAAGATGGCCTCCTGCAAAATTTTATTTTCTTTGTGGTTGTGTGCTAGAGATGTTTAAATAAAGCTGAAAATTTTCCTCTGAGAAAAGAATCTTTGAGACACAGATTACATAACATAGAACATATGGTCTTCCTTTCATTAAAGATATTATTTTTTTCACTATCAGACTTTTTAGTGCCTGCAAAATTAGGTGTGAGCATTAAGTTCACCCATAATTTTGTGCATGAATTTATGCTAGAGAAGAACTTTTCTCAAAACTTAGGATATATCAAAGGCATTGCTTGAGATAGCCATATTGATGAAGGTTAAAAATGAAGTGTTTTAACAGCTTCAAAGTACTCCACTGGTTAATTCTGTCTCAGCAATATCTCAGGCAGGAAGCACAGAAAGTTAATTGTCAGTCTCAGTCAGGATTTGGAGGTTTTTCTCTGACTACAGTGCACAGATTATTTAAAATGTATTATTCAGTTTATTTATGTTTTAGGGAATCCATGCAGTTTCTCATATCATGTGTAGCTATTTCTTTAGAAAACTACACCTCCTTTTGTAAGCTTTCCAAAAACTGTGAAGAATTTCTGGAAAAAAAAAGCATATGTATGATTTCTTGGCGTGACAATCAAATGCCCCAAGATACTGGCTAAGCTGGGGGTTCAGAAGATGAGTAATTTTGACAAGCAATTCCTACACACACATCTCTTTTCATTCCTAGATCCCAGTGCTTATAAATACAAGATATTCCTTATACTTATTCCTGTTAATTTTTTTTCTTAATTTCCCCTTCAGAAATGTAATGTGTATCATCATCCATGTGTTACCAACAGACAGGCAAATGCTGGGCAAATTCCAAAGCTCAACAGCATAAATGCAGGTATGACCTCTGAGTTCTCCTGTCTCCAGAAATATTCCTATTCTAGAGAATTTTGAATCTTAGACACTGACAACCTTCAGAAGATTTCAGAGAGTGTAGCATATGCTTATCATCAAACTCCTAATTAGAGTGTGCTATGGCTCATGGAACAGCTACAGACATCCTCTGTCAGTCACAGGCACCCCAAGAAAACACTGAGCCAGATGACATTTTCCTCTCCTACTCATGAGTTGATGAAAGCTTGTTGCCTTTACTTCTTTTTTTTTCCTTTTTCCCCCTAGAAAAAAAAGCTATTTTGCACTTTCAAAGCACAGTTCAGCTGAGTGTGTCATTAATGCTCCAGCCAGCTTAGGGAAGAGGAGAATTTCTTACATATTCATGGTTAAGAAAACCAATATGGAGAATTGAAAGGGATGATAACAGGATTGTTTACTGTTACTGTGGACAATTTATACATAAAACATGCTGCAATTAAGTTCTGCTTCTCCTAGGAGCATTATGAAGGTGTTAAAGCACACCAAACTCTAGATCAACAGTTTCCAGAGAGAGAAAAAGATATTATCTGACTGAAAAATTTATTTTCCATGTCTTCTGTCCAGCACACTTGTTTAAATTATGTCTAAATGTTTAAATGTTTATCTGCTGAGCCTTTCTTTGGCAGAACACCTCTACAGTTTGCACATTAAGTGCTCACACTCTCAGCATCAGAATGGCAGGAGGAACATGCAGCATATCTCGCCCTTCCCTTCCCTTCCCTTCCCTTCCCTTCCCTTCCCTTCCCTTCCCTTCCCTTCCCTTCCCTTCCCTTCCCTTCCCTGCCCTGCCCTGCCCTGCCCTGCCCTGCCCTGCCCTGCCCTGCCCTGCCCTGCCCTGCCCTGCCCTGCCCATTCATCCCATCCCATCCCATCCCATCCCATCCCATCCCATCCCATCCCATCCCATCCCATCCCATCCCATCCCATCCCATCCCATCCCATCCCTTTCCCATTCCCTTCCCATGCTGATGAGATCCTGTGCACTTTGCAGACAGCCATACTATTCCTAATCAGGGAAGATAAAAAATTTCAACTGGTGTTCTTGAAGTGCTTATCCTCACAGATTAAGCTATTCATCAGTTTAGGCTGAAGGATTCTAACATCTCTATCACTAAAACAAAAGTAATATTAGTGACTGCCAAATAGGTGAATGAGTTTTTTTCCCAGTTGATAGAAATTTCTTTTGACAGTGGCAAATTATAGTTTTACTGCTGCTGAATTTCACAGAGATTGATAACAACAATGACAGACCTTAGGGACACATCTTGTTGGGACTGACATTCCTGGCAGCACTGTCACACTCCTTGTATTTATCTTTTCGTTTACTCGAAATTGTAGTTCTCAAAATAGCATAGGACAGAAAACACTCTTCAGCTTCTCCATTTAGCTGAGAGCATTTGGGCAGCTGGCTCACTATGCCCTTCCCAGACAGCATCTTCACCCGTCTGCAGAGTTCATCAGGGGTGTGGCATGAAAACGTATCCATGGTATGAGTTGACATTCAGAGAGAGAATTTAAATTTAGGCCTAACTATTCTTGCCCCAAGCAAGCACATGCCTAGAAACAAGCTATATTCAGATGCTACAAAGGGCTGTACTTGCACAGAGAATCCCACTGCTTCACTAAAAGTATACAAGCAAAAATGTGATTAAGTGTTCTGACAGGTCTGACTGGGGAAGGGATGTCACAGGCAGCTGTCCTCGTGCTGTTGTGACAGCAGGGACCACAGAATTTGCCAAGATTCAGAAGGCAGCTATTTTTTTTTTTTTCCTCAGAAGATATAATGATAGTTTCTAATACTGGAAGAATTATAAGGATAAAACAAAAATAAATAGAAATAGTAATAATTAAAAAATAAAAGATTCCCTTTTCCTGCTTGCTGGGGAATCTAGTGATGAAAAAGAAGAACTGAAGCAGCCAAGTTTTGAAAAAAAATTAATCTTGTTAGTAATACTAGAACATGATGAGCCTTTCTATTTAATAAGAGGTTACAGTCAGTTTCCAGAATCTTTTTAGGAAAAGACCTAGCGATTAAAATGGTGGAACACAGGTAGCACTTAATGGAAAAAGTAGAATCAACCTTTCTGAGGTAAAGATACACCACATCTTTACAGCCCAAATTTGTTACAAATGCACAAACATCTATTCCTATCATATGCAAGCAAGCCATACAGAACAATTCAACTATTTTTTTTTGTTTGCTTATTTTGTTGGGGGTTTTTAGCATCTATCTATCATGGCATTGTGAGGGACTTCAGACTGAAAGGAAATGTTTGGAGGTCCTTATGCTGCTAATATTGAGTCAGCCTTGGAATTCTCAAACTGTAAAGAGTCTCCTAATTCCAAAATCCTATACCTGAGAAGGGCAAACACTGAATGAGAGCTCTTCACAAATGATAAGAGGTCACTGAGTTAACAGTCAGACAGTGAGAGTGAGCATTGTTGGGTTATTTTCAGCCCTGAAAACAAAAAAGTCACAATGATTAATACCACTCACAAGGCCAAGAATGATTGTGAAGTGAATGAATGAGGGGTGCAGGCACAGGAAAAAGTTCTACTTGGAAAAAAAGGGCTTAATTTTTATTATTTATTTTATATTCTTAAAATAAGATTTTGGAAAACAAGAAAAACACAATCCTATTCTTAAAAATAAGATAAAAAACCCTCCACACAACAACTTCCCCACGCACACAAGTGCCATTCTCAGGGAGAAAATGAAGAAATTACACAACTAAGAAAACAAAATGTAAAATGTAAAATGAGAGGGAAAGAAAGTTGATAGGCATGAACGTAAATTAGAATCTAGTCATTGTGTGACTGTGCCAATAGAAGCATAAACAGGTGAGTATCGAGAGTTAGCCAGTGTACTTATAAACAAGAAGGCTTTGAATTATTTCTAATTTCTTCTAGAATAAAAGGAACCCCTCTAGTAGGGAGGTGAATTTTCTGCATTGAAAAGTGTGATTTTATCAGTAAGAGAGAAACAGCAGTTGTGCTCAGAATGCATATGTTTATGTCAGCTAAATAGATGCATTCCTGGACAGAATTCCCTAGATCTTTCCTTGGCCCTGAGAAGAAAGAGTATTAATACTGAGTGACTCTAAGTCATCTGGCTAGTATGAATTGCATTAGTGTATGAATTTTAATATCTGAAAAGTGGTGTTTCAGACAGCTAAATTATTCTGCAAGATAAACCAGACTATCTACATTTGCATGGTCAAACTATTTAAGGATGTCAACATTATTCCAAATAAAATAGAGGTCTACACTTAACACAGAAATAGTTTAAACAAAGGAAGGGCTGCAAATGAGGTAAGGTTTCTTTTATTTCTTTACCAAAACTAAAATTTTCCATTTCATTCTAAGACTTGCATAAAGCAGTGTCATTTTTCTTGATATGTAGAGTCAATTGAAAATACCTTTCTAGCTTTGAAGACTAATAACTGAGGATTTAGGAGAGAGGAAATAAAAACAGTAATGTAATGCTACAAGTCCACACCACAAAAATGGAAAGAAAATCCTTGTTCTCTACATTCTTTCTGCAGGACTGCAGAACTACTTTATTAATTCTATTATGCAAAAATAAGAAGAGAAACCCCTGTTATCCCACTGCTTTTGTAGGACCACAATTTAAAGGCAGCATGACTGGGACTCATTGAACTGATTATTGCATCTGTATCTGATGCATTTGAGTTCCTAACACAATCAGTGGAGGTCTGAGCAATGAAATGAGGTTCATTTCACCAAATGTAGGCTTCTCCTCTAAGATGAGATGAATCTCATGGCCAGCTTCACAAACTGGCTTAGTGTTTGGCCATCAAAGGAACTTGCATAACTGGTTTGGATGTGGCTATTTGCATTGCGGAAATCCACATCTGCACAGGACAAATCAAACACTTCATGTGTTAATGCATTCTCTTTTGCTACTTTTGAGAATGTCTACAATTGAGAACAGTATTTGCCATATCATAAAAACGTTTTTAAGTACTGATTACCCTTTTTCAGATTTCCAGGTAATTTAATAATTTGTTAGTGAGAACAGGGAAAAAACATCTGGGAGCAGATAGTTTCATTTTGGGATTAAAATAAGGAAATCCACAAAAGTAGTCAGTAAAAAAAATTTGTACCTTTATTTAATAATAAAGATACAATCCCTCAAGGTGTTAATTCCCTCTTCTGAGGGGCTCAACACTTTCCACTCTCTTCAGCATGTGCAATGTGAGGATTGCACATGCTGAATCTTTCCCAGAAGATATTTCACTTAAATGCTTGTAGTCTAGATTGAGCACACCAAGCTGCCCACAGAGCAGTTATACTAAACTGTTAAATCAAATTTGCTTCAATGATTTGGAAACTTCAGATAGGAATAATGTCCTTCTGCCCAGGAAATAGGGCCTCACAATTTATGTCTTTGTTAAATATTTAGTCATGAATTAACAACACATAGTGCCACACTAAAACATTCCATTTGAGATCAGAGACCAGAAAGTTTATTTGAGCCTGCGGTCCTGCTTGACAAGATTTGTAGCATACACTTATAAATCCAGTTGGTATATTCACAAAGGTACAAAAATGTTCCCCCTCACACATAGTTATGGATGCCGTCCATCTTATGATGCATTTTAACTCTGCTCTTTTCAGAAATGCATAACCTGATGCCAAAACATGCTTAACATAATCTACTAGAAATCAGACATGAAGAAATCAAAAGATAAGAGGTTTTGTTTGCCATCCCATCCAGAAAGCAACTTTGGAGAGTTTCACCAGTATATTTTAAGGATTGAAAAACATCTATCAGAAAGTACGGCAGCAACCTTTGGAGTTACTGGATTCATCCAAGGATAATTCTGAGGTAAATGGAAGGAAAAAAGAAAAAGAGCTGAAGCTGAGAGATCAATTGAGCTGTAAATATTTTATTTATTTCCCCTTGTTTTCTTGAATGAATTCATGATTCACCTGTACACAAGGATTTTGTGGCAGTACAGGCAGATCTTCCATAAGGATCACACAGGCCTGACCACAGCTCTCCTCCAACGGTTAGGGGAAGAAATAAGCTCTCTGCCTTTGAGTACATGGGCAGGTGGCAACACCAGCAGAGGTTTCCTCTTCTCCTGCAAAAGTAACATTCATCTTGGCATTTACATATTTGTGAATGTTTGACTTTGCAGATTTATTCATCTATTAATCTAGCAGGAGAAGGAGTAGTGGGAGGAGAGGGGGAATGTTAATGGAAAATCTTGGGGTTTTAAAAAAACAAACTGACCCCCTCAGAAAATCCATTATGTAGCATTATAGTGACCCATAAGGTTCATCATCAGAGTTTTGCTCTCTGGATCCTTTTTAGTTAATAGTAGCACATTTGTCAACATCTGCATAAATCAAGGAGAAGAGACACATTTTTCCATCAGTGTTTAAAGCTGACAATAGAGGAGGCTCAGGAATCCTGAATCACTTCCAGGCTGCATTTGCTAGAGACTATTCTGACCACAGCCCAGTTTTGCTCCACCACGTTACCATTTTATTCTATCACCTTCAGGCAATACTGGCTCACCTCTCATCCTTGCTGCTTTCTACTTCAGTCACTTTGATGCTTCTTTTGCAGCTAAGAACAAAACAGAGACAATCTCTTCATGTATCTGGTGCAACAAGGGCCCTTAGCAGCCACAGGACGATTTGTAGAGCAAGCCTGGCTCAGCTGGTGACCTTCCAGACAAATTCCTCCACCTCTTACCATCATCCCTCATATTGGACAGTGCAAGTTCAATGCTTCTTCAGGCAAACTCCAGAAAAGTTCTCTCTCAGCTTCTGTCAGTGGCTTGAAGGCACCAAAAGGTCTGATTTTCTCTGTCCAGGCTCATGTGGGACCTGTCTCCCTGAACCTGCTGCTGCAGAAGCTCCACAGCAGTATTGTTGGTGTGCCTGTCTCCTGCCTTCTCTCATGGGTGTACCTTGTGCTTGTCTCCTGACTGGACCCATCGTAAATATGTCTCATGTTAAATGAAATGTGTGCAAATCACATTGTTCCAGGGTTAATACTTCTGAGTCTTATAACTAACATTCAAAGAAGACACAAACACATTACCAACATGAAAAGACTTGAAAGTTACAAAAGATTAATATATTTATCTAAAATAACAAGCTTCTCAAGCTCCGAAGCTATATTTCTTGAGACTAATAACTGAAGTATTTTTTGAGTTTATAAAAAGACTTGTAATGCCTACCATGATCACAATTAGATGGCTTTCTGAAGGTCATCCCCTCTCCAAATGGAAAAACTGTGAAAGTCTATCTTGGCTCTCTGCTGTTACTGTCACTGGATACTTATGTGCAAGCACATGAAAACATCAATATATTTAGGGCTGGCTGCTGGGTGTGTGCACATGAGAAAGAACAGAGCTTCACTCTACTGTAAAGGCACTGCTAAGGTTATCAGTCCTTCCACTTGTTCTTGTACCTATAAATAGACCATAAATTTTAGTTACTGTACATTCCCGACAATTAAAGAATTTCTGAGAAGAAAAGCCAGGAATAGCTGTGGGCAGGAACAGCCAAACCATTTTGCTGAATTGGTGTAAAGCACTAAACCATGCTACTAATGCTCATTCTGTCAAATTACCTGTCAGAGTTAAGCTCTGTTATCTTTGCTTGGCCTGCACATAATAAAAGCAAGCACAAGCTTTCAGCTTTAATGGCAAACTAGAATAGCTGTAGTCGCCCTTGCATTTAAAACCACAAATAAAAAATCCCACTCAAAAGAGGCACAATGTAATTTTTTTATTGCAACTGCTATTTTTGACACCTCTGCTAGAAAAATAGACATTTTTAACTCAACACAAAAATTTGGTAGAAACAACAAAAGTACTAATGGTTCAAATTTTTATCTCATATAGCCTAATCTTCTATAGGTTTCCTAGACCATTCTTAGCTACTTTTGGGGTTTTTTTTCCCCAATCTCACTCTCCTTTTCTGCCCAATTTAAAGAACTTTCAGTTTTTCACAAACAAGAATAAGAGGACTGTGAGATGTTAACGTCTGGGGTGCCCAACCCTGACTTTCCTTCATCCAGCTGTCCTGCTGTTTATCCCTCCCCCTCCTCCTGTCGGCTCTGCTCACACACACCTGGGGCACTTGCTCCTTGAGAGCAGGAGGTAGGATGTGCTCATCCCTACTGCATGGCCTCTCTTCACCTCATGCTTGCCTTCTTGCAGCTCCGAAGAGATTACTTTGTTCAGGCAATGCTCAGTGTTTTACAGTCCTTGTTTGGCAGCCTACATAAGCCCCATACATCTCCCCTGATCATGCATCTGTGTGATTTATCAAGAGATCATGATCCAGTCAAATCTAAATGAGTTAACTTTCTCCAGCTGCTTCTAATGAAGTGTCAGGCATATTTAGTCATTCCTGGTATTACCAAATCATAGATTCTACTGAAATTACTGACAATAATTCTCTACTATTTCTCTGACTTTCATCAGGCACAAACAGTCTTGTCCTAAAGATGAAGAACAAATTCCACCTCATGTTCTTAGGACTGCTTCCCATGTGAGAAGGGAAGCAGTCCTCTGTGTCCTCATCCCAAGAAACAGACTCGAGGGTGGGACCAAGGGTGGGAATACCTGTGCTGCTCCCTTCTTTGCTTCTCTCAGTTGGCAATGCCTGCAGCTCTAATTTCTCTGTTCTAGAGGCACAGCAGAGTAACTGCAGCCCTTCATGGAATTAGAGTGAAGCACAGACAGAAGGTTAAGACCATGAGAGCAGCACGTATTTGTTGTGAGTCAGACACCAGGGAAAGGAGAAGGAACTCCAAGGCAAGGTGGAAACTAAGCTGCTTTTTTGCTTTAACAGCAAAGAGGGGGGTCCACAGAGTGTTTCCCAGCATTATTGCTTTATTATTACTTTTTTTTTTTAAAGCAAACTAGACTTTATAACAACACTTACTGAGAGCTCATATACTATCAGCATGTGATGCTACACAAATACTGTGAACATCAAACAGATAGACCACTCTCTGACAGATACCTGAGGGAGGTCTGAGCAGCCCTGGGTATCACCAATTCTCTCTGTCTGATTGCTTGTTAGGGCAGAATTAACTGCTTTAAATAAAAGTAGATCAAATGGGTGGAGTGGAGGATGTTTCTATGTATGTACCTTTGGGTGAAAGGGAGTTTAATAAGTTCTCTCCTGAGCCCTGTTTTCTACTGATCATGCTGGCTGTAGCTGACAAGAATCTTCTAGGAACATATATGGCCTTTTGGACACATATTGGGCACATTTCAGGTGCTTTAAAGGAAATTCAGGCAGTTCAGTCCTAGAAGGACTACAGGACAAGTCCATGACCCCTCCAACAAAAAACAGGATGTCATGCAATGTAATGCAAGAGTTTAGCATGAATGCTAAGATATGCATCTAAGAGCCTTAGACAGCACTTTTGGAAGACAGCTTGAACCACATATTTGCACTGAATCTTAGCAAGATTAGGAAACCTTTGTTTACTCTTCCATCTCTAATGTTGTGTTTTCAGCAGGAGACACTGATGCAGATAAATGTATTTAGAATTTGAAGGAAAAAATACAAAAACTCTGCTTGCTAATGAATCTGACTCCATGCGTGTCGTGGGTTCTGTATGTCTACTGCTTATAAAAGTAATATTTCATATAAAACAGGCTTCATTTCTTGTGCATTCTATTTCTTTTCCATTTTAGATCCTGTATTTTACCACTGGTTTGGGTTTTTTTGCCTGTGCAAGACCCCTTTTTTTAATACAAGAGACCTGCTTAGAACCACAGAATGAGTGCACTTCTGAACAGAAACACAGATTCCTGTTAGTCCTTTTGGAAAGCAATGGGAGTGGGCATGAAATGCAGCAACTGGGAAAATGTAGAAAAAACTAAAATCAGCAATTAAATAAAGACAGCAAAAAAAGTTCAGGTAGTGGTAACACAAAGATATTCTCATTACTCCAATTAGAGCTCCTTGAGCACTAATACTTAAATATTTAAAACAGCAGCAAACTAAGACACCTTTGAACAGATTGTTGTCATTTCAGCAAAATACAATTAAAAATTGCCTTCTCTTTAAACAAGTCATAATGGAGCTACTAACACAAACTGTTAGAGAGCAACACTGATCCTTCATGGACACATGCAAAGCCAGAATATTATAGAAGAAGCCACTCCCAAAGCAGCATATGTTCTATTAACATCCTTCAGGTGGACTGACTATTTTAAAAGTGAGTGACGGAAAATAACATAATTTTGCTTTTGTTTCTTTTATGTAAAGAAATGTTTTTCAAGACTCTATGGTAGAAATACTCTTTTTGGCACAGGCAGCCTTCTGAATTGCTGCAGTCTGTCCTGTGCTATGTCGGGTGGATCTGCTGCCATCAAAGAGTTTAACTGACATCTCAGCCTTTAGACTGTATCATTAGAGATCCTCTGGGATTTAGCTTGTCCTTCCTTGAGTGCACCATGTGTGCGTGGTTGCTCCAAGGCAGAGTAAGAGGTTTTGATCTGCACTGTCTCTATTTATGATTGACTAGCAGAGATTGCATGGCCTCCCAGGCAATCTGCTTTGTTGGATTAGACAAATAGGTATTTGGTCTAGGTTGAGTTAATCCCACCCTAGGGCAGGAAAGTGGACTACTTGACCACCTGACATTCTTTTTAGTCCTATTTTTTCCTACAGTTTTCTGATTCTTTCCTGATAAGTAGTCTGCTGGCCTCTTCACAAGGTTAGGCTTTGGAAAAATATGAGGACCAAAGGCTGAACCCATGAATGTGTATACAAGCTTAAACTACATTTATTTCTGTGGAAACCGAGATTCTAAATACTTCTGTAGATTGCAAACCAAGCCCAAAACTATCACTGCATCCTGAATAAAATAATAATTAAAAAAAAGAGATGCTATAACTTGCAAAAGGTGCAGAAAACTCAATTATCTGAGATAAGGCTGAATCATAAATTGTACCCAGGTAGACAATCTTTCCTGAATAGCACTTGCTGGCTTTGACCTCTGAATATTACAGCTTCAGTTTCAGGTGTACATTATAATCTACCCAGCAGAGTTATGTCTGGCAGCAAGCTGCCAGACATGATGACATTTCTACAGAATACTATCAAAGGAGTTACAATTCGCTGGGTTTCCTTGGCTGTTGATTCAGAAATAGGGAAAGTTTTCTGAAGGACTGGTGTCAGATTTAACACCATTATAACGATGAATTAAGCATACTTTGCACTGCTGCCAGACCTTGAGCTGGGTGCTCCCAAAGTCCTCACATCCACAGTCACCTGGTAT
Source organism: Entomyzon cyanotis (assembly GCA_024500445.1). Taxonomy (NCBI): domain Eukaryota; kingdom Metazoa; phylum Chordata; class Aves; order Passeriformes; family Meliphagidae; genus Entomyzon; species Entomyzon cyanotis. The sequence goes on along the minus strand of JAKEPQ010001016.1, from coordinate 64,432,772 downwards.
GGGAAGAGACCTACATCATAGATTCTAAGCTTCAAAGCTTTATAAATAAAATCCTTACCAAAGAAACTATAATATTAAAGAAAAAAAAGAAAAAGAAAAAGAAAAAGAAAAAGAAAAAAGAAAAAGAAAAAGAGAAAAAGAAAAAGAAATTTTTTTACTACAACGATCCGATCCTTTAGAGGGATTCACATAAATGTTCTATGTAATATTTATACTATTGAAATTCACTAAGTTGGAAACTATATTTCAACTATCCAGAAATGGTACAGTGCAATTTTATTGCATATTTACAAAAAAATCAAACACTTTAAGTGTCCATGGCTGTGCAATGTTAATGATTTTGAGCACTTTATCTGGTGAAATATTAATGCAAAATACAACAAAATATCAAAATATACATACACATAATATCCACAGGTATAATGTCTTGGAAAAGTATTTATTACAAGGTCTGTGTTGGTACAGTAGACTATACCATTCCATATCAAATATAGTTTATAGGTGGTTGTGCTGTTGTGGTGAGTAATGAGCAAAGATTCAGATATGGTGTAGCACTTAACCATGAGGGCTGCAAAACCCCTCAAAATTAGGAACAACGTGAAATACACTGTTTTCACTGTATTTCATCATTTACTCTCAAAAAACATTTTTGTTTCTCTTTAGAAATATGCACTCTGACTACTGTAACTTCAGGGCACTTCAGACTTTCTAACATATTGTCCTCTTCAAAGATTAAGTGCTATTATTGCCCCCTTATAGCATATAGGAGAAAATACTAATAACCACAGACATGTACACATTAAACCTTTCATGTAAGTGATGTTTTCAGGTTCCCTGTTGTATATTGCTCAGCACTGGTAAAAAGGCAATTCAGTCTCATGTCTCCAATGATCCCATTTTCAGGATGAAAAGGATGCTCTTTTAGAAGTGTCTGTCTATTTTCATCCCTGGGCTGCATCTGACCTACTCACCCAGGCTTTTCTTGTACTAAATGGAAACAGAGATGCTTTCAGAGCATTATTCATCTTGTTCTAGAGTAGATACCCAAGGTAGGTCAGATGAATTGCAAATTAAAGCAGCTTTTCTTTCCACTGATAACAAAAGGAGCCTGGAGTGATGAGCACAGAAGTACCTTCACTGTAGGCATCGGCAGTCAGGTATAATGAGATGTTTCCATTCATCTGAATTCCAGGGTATCCTGTGGGAGTGCACTCACTTGAAGGGGATTGATGGCTTTTGTGAAGTACACAGCAAGAAAAGCTCCAAAGAATATTTCTTCTTTCTTTCCTGTGTCTTGTCTAATTTTCAGGGCTGAGGTGAAGGGAGTGCAGTCGTCAGTCATTAGATTGGACAGTAACTGGCCCATCCCTTCTCTTCTCTGCTAGTCTAGCTTTACTGGGAAGCACAGAAGGCATCTCAAACCTGTTCTGTAGCTCGCAGCTCAGGTAAGTAAGTGGGAGCAACATTTTAAGTCCTTGTTGATTGTCAAAAGTCTAAAATCCACCTCCAGTACTTCCTGAGAAGGTGCTCTAATCACTAGTTTATTTGTACATATCAACAGGTTTATCTCTTCCTTAAAACAGATCATAAACCCTAAAAATCTTCACGGCAAATCACTCACTATCTTATTAAGACATTTTATATAAACCCAGTAACAACAATGAAATCACAGTGGATGATCTATGATCACTGACAATTTACTTTGCAGAGAGTTCTGTAGGGACTCAGTTGTTTGTGTATGTGTTTTGGGATTTTTTTTCAGCAGATATCATACACATATGCTTTTTCTTTATTTGCTTTCAGGCCATTTATTTTAGTTATCACTTCTGTTGCTTTACAATATTCTGGACTACCTGATTTCAGATGTCAGAAAGAAACATTTGCTTCTCAGCTGAAAACTTCATCACTGGGAAGTCCTGGTGTAATCACAGAAAAACAGATGAATAAGAATATTCTCAGAGTTGCAGACTTGAAAAATTTAAGTGAAAGTGACAGAAGAAATTTAACTTCCACAAGTCCAAAATATTTTATTAGACAAAACAATGTAAACTTTCTGGGGCATTTAAATGAGTTCTGAACCAGGAATGACTGCTCAGGGCAATATTGTGTTGTATTCATCTCTGACCTCATACCAGTCTACAGTAAGGGGCAGAAAAGAAAATCTAAACCTAGACATATTCTGAAGGGACATATTATGAAAATATTACAGTGATTAAGTTTTCATATAAACAGATGGCCTGGAATACTGCAGAGAGAAATAGGGACTTGCTTTGTGAGAATTTTGGTTAATTCAAATTTTTTCATAGATGAGAAATCCCTGGGAGGGAGAATTCTCCTATGGATATATGTGATGTGGTTAATGCTGATTTGGAGCTTCAGTGTGGGCTTTAATCCATAATGGGCACAGAACAGATGGTTTAAAAAGGAAAAAAAATGTACTTTTTTAAAGCCTATGTGCACAACACTGAAGACCAAGGGCTTAAACAGTAATGGAGAAAACTGCCATGTCTGGAAATGGTGCAAAGATCCAAAGGTGCTTGTTTGGGTAATCACAGGCTGTATGTCAAGCACACATCTCCCATAAAGTCCCAGAACTCTTTACAGAGACACAGTGAGCACAGAAGATCTGATATGATACAGCTCAAAAAATTCTGTGAACAGTGGATCTAGCATGTGTACCAACCACATACACCTCACCTTCTGGCTGAGAGTCTTTCAAATAAAGCTGCCAATTTTACTTCCCTGAATACAGTTGGAAATAGCTGAAACACTGCAAATACTAAGGTTATCAGACTGCAAATACTTATTTAGCTATCTAAGGCAATTGGCAATGCTGTTGCGTAGCCCCGGTGGAAATCTTGGTTTACCTGCTTAGCTGCAGATTTACATGCTACAGCAAGAGAAAAGTTTATGGTGGGTCAGATACTGGTGGCCTCTGACCCTCATTATTTAGTGAGTGTATGTTTGCTAATTGCGCTTTTTTTTTAAAGAAAAGATGTTTATAGCTAACTGCTTTTAAAACTGGTGAAGGTAGCAGCACATATTGTGTGTTCAGTCATTAAGCAGGAACAGAAACTCTTACTGCAAAATACCACTTGCTCTCTCTATTTTGTGCCATTTGGCTAAATAAGTTCCTATTGGACTTGTCAGGAATTAATTTGGTTTAGCAAGTCGTGTTATACAGAGACATCAGAATGGTGGGCAATGTTTTGAAACAGATAGTTAACTATTGTTGCTTTCTTGCAAACAAACCACTCTGAAATCTCAAAGGTCACAGCACCTTTGAACATGCTGAGACACATGAGCTTTGGATTCCGTTCCATATCAGAGCACTAAAGAGAGCTGCATCACAAACAAGCCTGAGGATATGTAAGATTTGGCTTCTCCAGGAATAAGTGTACATATGAAGTGGCAGAACTTCTGGAAGTGCATCCAAAAACATTTTTTTTAATAATTTAAAAACAGAAGTCCTGGATGCAACAGGCTTAGAGCTTTTGAATCTGTCATAATGTGGAGCGGCATTCATCATAATTAATTTTGCAAGTTTAGGATTTAAGCACCCAGACTAAGCCAGGAATATAAGCTTTCCCATAGCAGGGATGAAAAGATAGGAGCACTTTTCAAACATCTTTCACAGGATGAGATGTCTCTAACTCTCACCTCCCTTCACTTTACATTGGAGGAGTGATCTCTCTCTGACAGCTGTCGAAATTTCTTTATTTCTTATATCAAGGCAGCAACAAGTGACTCAAATCTCTTCCTTTTGGGGCTGATAAATCCTGATTTAATAAATTATCAATGGAGGAAGTAAGATGCAAGGGCTAAGTCAGACACCAAAAGTGGTCTGAATGAAGTCTTTTTATGTCCAAAGGGGTGAGGAATGACACATCTTATACACAGTTATTGAATGTATATTTGAAAGATTACCTCCTAACTAAAATGCTATAAACTCATTTAACTACAAAATTTAAGTTTAAAAAGGGGAATGTACCAAAGGATCACTCAGCTCAGGCAGCCATATTCTGCCTCTCACACTCAACACATACACAATTGAGATGGGAAATCTGAAACTGCCTTGCCCAAGTTTTTTTGTGTTTTGGGGTTCTGTTTAAGGGCAGCCAGTTGCATGTTCCCAACTCTGTGGTGAGCACATGGTGCCCCCTTTCTCTGAGAGACTTGTAGTTTGGTGGTGCTGCAGATATCTTTCTCCAAACACAAATCCCAGCTGTTCTTTGGCTTCCAGTTAATGTCTATGTCAATTGAAAGATGAAGTTATGCACTAAGTACTTATCCATGCCTTCAAAAACCTTTCCTCTAAAATGCAATGTAACCTGAAATTGGGATTCTTACTTGCTGACCACCATGTTCTGTCTGTGATGAACACCTGCAATCCTAGCAAGGCAAAAGCAGTTTGATCTAGTGGTATAATAGTTGCTGCTCCAGAATAGTTCCTATTTCATAGTATATGTTGACACAAATTGATGGTTCATTTGAAAGTTCTGGGGAACTGGTTTGAAACAATCTTAGAGAAAAGTCTGGAAATCAACTTGCAACATTACAAAAATGCTTGATTTTAATTGGTATCCAGGTGAACAGACACCTATATCCATATGACTTACATATTAATAAAACCCTCATCTATCATATAATAAATTGACTGTGATTCTTACCTCAGCAAAGCTCACTGAAGACAACACAAGGTTTATTTGAATGGAAGTCACAGTATCAGACCCAAAAGGTTAATATGTCTGTGTATTTATTCCAGCTGTGCGTAAAATGAAAGTGAAGTTAACATTGACTAACTTAGGGAAATCTCTGTGGAGAAAGGAAACATAGTAAGTGGTTGAGATCACTACCTGGATACGAAGAGGGAGGGTGGATGCTGATTCTTGTCCTCTTCACAATATTAAGGCTCAGTTCTCATTTACTTTCCAGCCTGTGGCTGTCTAACATGAAGGCCAGTAGTTTTGTAGTCTCAGGAAAATGTATATTTGGCAGTGATACCGTTTGAATTTTAATATTATGAAACTGCCTGTGTGGGGTGGTTTTGTTATGACAACCAAAGCTACAAAGATTAGGTAAAATTTCTTTTATAAAGCAGGACAGGAAAACTTACAGTGAAGGAAATCTTAAGTGATTAAACTGCAATTTCTTCAGCCTTTGATATGCAATTTTAATAGTTATCCAAGGTCAATACAGAGATGGCAGGATCATTCTTCAAAAGAGTTTTGTTTCACTCTATAACACATACCATAGCACCCTGAATTATTAAAAGCATTCAGTTTGGGGATACCTGACAGCTTGTTTGACTGAAGTTCTGTACCTACATTTAACAGTCTTTGTCATGAAACATAACTGTATACTATATAAAGTGTGCAGTATGTCATGTTTATAGTTTAGGGGTGTATAAAAAAAATATTATTTACCAAAAAGGAAAGAGTTCTTTTAATAGGCAAAAATCAACATTTTGGCTCAGATAAATTAAAATAATTGTAAGTATTTCTACTAAATATAATCCTCTGTCAGCTGCAGAATTACTGCACTATTTTAATCAATTACCTCACAGACAAATATACCTCCTTCCATAAAAAACAGCAGACATCCAAAACATACGTAAAAGATAGTAACATTCATCTAACTACTGCTGCAATGGTTTTGATAACATAGCATGCTTATGTTAGAAAAGGCTCACAACCACTGAGATCACTCCTCTAGAGAAAAATGGATTGACTCTTCAAATGAACCATGATGTGAGTTCTTGGTACAATACAACCTCTCTTCACCACTGATCTTTCAGCTAAACACGAAACATACCAAAGATTGTTAACCATTGTAACCCATGACGGAGGAAGATCAGCTTCCGAATTAAATTTCATCATGCATAGCTTCATTCTACAGGAACTGCCAAAATTCTCTCTCAGGCTACTCATAGACTTACCATACAAAAGTTAATTTGGGCAAATATTCTTAAGGCTCTGTTTCTAAGGCAGGCCAGAAGCTAAAACAGGATTATGTGGTCAAAGGCTTTTCTATTTTTTGCATAGCAACTTCTGTTAAATCTATTAAAATGTATAATTTTTATGTACAAGTCTTCCTTTGCTTATTATAAAGGGGTAACCCTGAAATCATAAACCGAACACTGAACAGAATATTGCCACTAACAGTCAAAGATGTCAAATTTGCACTTCAAATAGTCAGTTTGTACTTCAAAAAGTTTCACCTCAACCTTCTTTAATATCTGTGCCAAAATGAAATGTCTTATAAATAATTCCTTGTTGATACACAATTTCAGTTATAATTATAATTTACATAAATATATCTTACTCTGTACATAACCACAAAAAAGTACCTATTGTGGATTGTACATTGAAATCAAATTGTCACAGTCAGTGGTGACAGTATTTGGTCATTTCCTATCAACATTCCCAATCCCTCACCATTTTTATCCAAGAGCTATATGAGAGAGACTCTAGGTCTTAAGGTCTTTAAATATTTTTCAAACACAGTTATGTTGCTTACAGTGTTGTCTTCATTACACATCAAAGAACATGCCTGTGTGTGTCAGTGTACATTTAAAAATAATGTTATACATTCCATAATCACAGTAAAAAAACTTCAGAGTCCAAACAGAAGACATAAACCATAGGTAAAGAAGCTTGATGGAACAACTTATTCAGTCTAGTAGATTACCAAGTATTTTCCCTTTGTTAATAGATCAAGAAGCTGTATTTTGGCTTTGAAACAAAGAGTGAGAGTGATCAAAAGGCAGAGGAAAAAGAATGTAAAGGAAAACACATTGCTTCTGGCGAGATCTAAACTGGGAAGGAGCATGAAGAAGGTTGACTTGAAACGTAGGTTTTCAAAGAGCCAAGGTTGAAATAAAAATAGGACTAGAGATATGGAGGGTGGGCAGAGCACCAGTGCCAGACAGGTCAAAACAACTACTGGGACAGCAGCAGAAGAAACATCATAAGGTATTATGACAAAAATATAAGAGGAACTTCAGAAAGATGGAGGGTGATTTAGTACTGGGTTTTGGAGTGAATGTTGGTTAGGTCATGTGGTCACATTTACTGTAGGTACAAGAAATGTACAAACCAGCACTATACTCATCCCAGCATCAACCCAAAACAATTTTGAGAACAGACTGTGTGAGTTTCACCAGTCAAGGAATGCAACCTTATTCTGACAGAAACCAGTTACATTTCTTCATACTACAAGGCAGGGGGAAATAAACTATGGATGCCAGGTTTAGTGGTGTTGGACTTTTCAGAAATACCTCTGCCTGCAGGGCAACAGATATTTGGACTGAGACAGAAGTCATGAAAGAAATGGAAAAAAGGTTCAAAACAATGACCCTTTTACAGAGTGTGATGGTAAAGAAGACATTTCAGGGATGACTCTTGAGGCACCTGTATGCCTCTAGAGATACCTATCATGAAAAGGATAACTGAAAATTACAGCTTAGCAACACTCTTGCATATACCCAGGCAAAAACCTATGCCCAAAAATTTATAAATAACCACTTGTGTAATAATTCATTAATGAAATAAGAGAACTAAAAAAGTAAGGAAGCAACAGAAAGGTTGTTGGTTTAAGTACAGCAACACAGAGGCAACTGAAACACTCTCAGCTGGCTGATTTAAAAATTTCAATTTCTTACTTTGTTTCAGCAGACTATTTATATAGGGTGGTTCTTTGGTCTTTGAACACCAAATTACTTGATACACCATGAATGATGGACATTTTCTCTGAGGCACAGTAGATACTGTACACCTGCTTCTACATAGCCCTCAGAGTTGAATTGTAACAGCAAAATTACTGACACAACCAATTAAGTATCCAAATACTCCCAGGAACCCCACTTGCTGTTTCCATCCTCTTCGCCTGCTCTCCTAATTTCCTTGGCAAGATAGTAAATACACATTGGCAAGAGATGGCAAATCTTTTTGTATTTCTAAGTTATGAAATACTCGCATTGTTGGAAAATGTTAAAAATCCCTGACATTTATATGTCATATTTAGCTTCCTTTGTCAGTATTTAACAACCAGAATGATTTCATTTTTTCTATTTTTTTTAAATTTGAAGAGTGTATCTGGAATTATTTACATCATTTAGTACAAAACAGCTATGAAAAGTAATGTAATAACAAAAATCAGGCATCACTACTCTTAAAAAAGTTAAGATTATGCCATATCAACAGAGGGCAGTCTTTGATAACTGTACATTGAAATGAAGACTTGGAGAACAGTATACTTCTGTTTATTTTACACAGGACTGTGAGCTGTGTAACTTTCAATAAGGAATATACATCTGTGATCCATCATCAAAAGCAGAAGCCAGATGCCTGCAGGAAGGGTTGCATTTAAAGTAAGAATATATTTTTCACTCTTTTTAAATTAAAAAAAAAAATCTTAAAATATAGATTTATCCTGCTGAACCTCACAGGTAATTTATTTCATAGGAAATATTTCTCACTAGATTTCCAGAGCATACATTTATTTATTAATGCTCTGTTAAATGAGGAGATCTTCTTTGTCTTAAAGCTGTTTCCATTTAGACTTGGCAATATAGTTTAGTAGTACAGCAAGACTGCAAGCTTTCTTGCAAAGATATGTATGTTGGTCTTTTTCCTGGTCAAATACCAGTTCCTCTATTCACTAAAAATTTATTTTAAAAGATGAATGGACTTGTTATTTGGCCCAATTCCGATTTGCCACACTAACTTCAGGGACAATTGGTTGGAAAACACTTTGGATTTGCATTTATATCATTAGATCAGAACTTAGCAAAGATGAATTTTCTTCAAGTACAACATGAAAACAAGTGTTGGCAGAAGACAAGGAAAATACTTTCAAAATTCTCATCAGTCCTGTAATCTGGAGCATTTTTATGTTGTGCTGTGAAAAGAAGAAATAAAGCAAGTCTTGCACATTTTACTTGGACTGTGGACAAGAGCTCACTGACTTGTTTGACAAGACAGCAACCCTTAAAAATAAAGAGGACTTCTGCTGTTTGTACATGGAGATTTACTACTGGGTGATGGAGATAACAGAGGTCAAAGAACCAGACTCTGTATCCATTGAAAATAAATTCCTGTATTAGACATGGGGCAACTCCACCCCTTTACTACTTTTTGGGGTTTTTTCCAGAACCAGCTAAATATATCAAAAAAATTAATAGTTGGAATGCCTTGGTCCAGGGACTCAATTGAAATATCTTCCTTTGAATTTCACAAATAAGATATTAATTTGCTGAAATCTGGGGTGAATGTCTCATAAGGGTAGAGAAAAGGTATCAGTGTTCCTTAACTTGCTACATATCTAACTGCTAGAATTACCAACCCCTGCAGCCAGATTCAAGTTCTTAAGGACAGACTTATTTAATAAAAGAACTTTCAGCAATATTCCACAGGAATGTGAGTAACACAATATAAAAATCTCATAAATTACAACAATCTAGTGTTGTAGAACTGGATTTAGATGTCTACTGATGTCCCCCTATCCCAAAGCAAACTATTTATTATTTATTAGAAATAATACTTCAGTGTGAATGCAGCTGTGCCCACCCCTGCAAAATTCAAACTCAAGTTTTTCCATACAAAAAACAAGATCATGTGCTATAACATTGCTCCACCACTGAAGGGTAGTGTAAAAGATCATTTTAAAATAAGGAATCAACATATTACACAAATTTCAAAACAGCTATGTGCTGTCCTTGAATCTGTCCCTTTGTCGTATTTTTCGGTTTGTCAGAAACCTTTCTTAAACAAGAATGCGGATCACATTTCGTAAAAATAATGTTAGCAACTGTGAGAGACGATGAATCAAAACTCAGAGCCTGCTACCAGGCATTTTAGAAGGCAAGGAACTCCAAGTTCGGCCTGCCACTGATGTGCTTACAACTGCAGGCACAAGGTGGCACAAACACCGTCAAGCCTTCATTCACTTTCTGCTGTGACTCGTCGCCTCCGAAGAGTGACACTGGCCGCTAACTCGTACCAAGCGAAGTGTTTTGCGCCGGAGATACTGATCCATTCTTTGCGGCGAGCAGAACCGCGGTACGGGCAGGCAGCCCCGCCGCACCCCGGGGCGCATCCCCCCGTGTGACCGTCCCGTTTTCCTTTGGGCACTTCTGCCGTCCCCCCGTTCCCCACCATCGGGACTCGGCTCTCGGGCAGCCCCGCTCCTGCCGCCGCTGGGACCCGGGCGGCACCGCCGCCGCACCGCCAGGGGAAGGGAAACCCCGAGCAGCGCCCGGCGGCGAGCCGGGAACCGCACAGCTTTAGTTCTGCCCCCGGGAGCCAGGCGGGAGCGGGGAAGCTCAGTGCTCCCGCTGCTCCCGGGGCTGGCAGAGGTGCGCTCCTCCGCTGCGGGAAAGCAGCGCCGCCCTCCCCCCGACACGAAGGCTCCCCTCCCGCGGCGGCTGCCGCCAGCAGAATGATCCGTGCCCACCACCTCCGCGCTCCCACGACGCCAAGGCACATCCCGCCGCTCTCCCAGCGCTTTCTCCTCCGCAACCTGTTGGGCGGCCGCGGGAAGGAGGCACGGACAGGGGCCCCGCCCCTCTCGTAACTTTAATGATTGGCACACCGCTCTGTCCAATCAGCGTGGCAACTTTTCCCATCGCGGTTGCCCATTGGTCGCTGGGAGGCGCGGGGCGGGGCTTGCCGGGCCGCGAGGCTCCCCTCCGGAGCGGAGCGCGCCACGCTCAGAGCTCAGCGTGTGCGCGGGGTGAGCGGCGCCGCGCCGGCGGCAGGAGTGGGGCCGCGATTCGGCCGCTGCCGGAGGCTCCCGACGCTTCGCTCCGCCGGCAAGGACCATGCAGGCTCTCCCCGCCGGGCCGCTGCGGCTGCCGGCCGGCTTGCTGCTGCTGCTGGCCGGCTTGCTGCTGCTGCTGGCCGGCTGCGTCTGGGCTGGGGCGGCGGAGCCGCCACCAAGCAGCAGCGCCGCGGTCTCCTCGCCGTGGTCGCCGGAGGCGGCCCCCGTGGTGGTGGCCAACCGCGGGCTGCGGGTGCCCCTGGGCCGCTCCGCCTGGCTGGACCCCGCGCGGGATCTGGTGCTGCAGGTGCAGCCGGGTGACCGGTGCCACCTCACCGTGCTGGACGAGGACCCGCTGTGGCAGCGCCCGGGCCGCCTGAGCCCCCGGCGCTTCCCCTGCGACTTCGGAGCCCGCGAGGTGCAGTACTCGCACCTGGGCGGCCGCAGCCCCGCCCGGGACCGCGTCCGCCTGCAGCTGCGCTACGACTCGCCGAGCCGCGCCCTGGTGCTGCCCCTGGTGCTGGAGGTGGAGGTGCTCTTCACGCAGCTGGAGATCGTCACCCGCAACCTGCCCCTCACCGTGGAGCGCCTGCGGGGCACCAGCAACCCGCTGGACGCCCGCAGCCTGGAGTTCGCCTTCGAGCCGAGCCGGCAGCGCTGCCGGGTGGGGCTGCTGCCGCTGCTGGCTGGGCTGCCCCGCTACGGAGAGATCCTCAACTACCCGGCGGCGGCGGGTGGCGGTGCGGAAACGGAGAGGGGCGGCCCGGTGCCTTCCTCGATGTGGGACTGCGATGAGTTCCTGCGCCTGGGGCTGCGCTACCGGCACACGGCCGCCGGTGGCTCCCCGAACCGCGACCTGGTGCCGCTGGTGGCCGAGCTGCGGGAGGCGGCGGGCGGCGGGGCGCTGCTGAAGCGCGAGTACTTCCAGGTGCTGGTGCGGATCCGCGCCGGCACCGAGAACGTGGCCCCCAAACCCAGCTTCTTGGCCATGCTGATGATGGAGGTGGACCAGTTTGTGCTCACCGCCCTGACGCCTGACATGCTGTCAGCTGAGGATGCCGAGTCACCGCCCGATTTGCTGCTCTTCAACATCACCTCTCCCTTTGGCCCTGGCCAAGGCCACATGGTCAGCACAGACGACCGGAGCTTGCCTGTCACCTCTTTCAGCCAGCGGGATGTGCGGGAGCTGCGCATTGCCTATCAGCCCCCCGTGGAGGACTCTGATCGGGAGCGGCTCTTTGAGCTCGAACTGGAGGTGTTGGACCCAGAGGGTGCTGCCTCAGAGCCCTTTGCCTTCGTGATTGTGGTGAAGCCCATGAACACCCTGGCACCTGTAGTGACCCGCAACACTGGCCTCGTGCTCTATGAGGGGCAGTCACGGCCTCTCTCAGGCCCAGGGCCTAGCCCCAACCTGGTGGTCAGTGATGAGGATGACCTTGAGCAGGTGCGGGTGAGTGTGGTGGCAGGGCTGAGGCACGGCCACCTCACTCTCCTGGAGGACACCCCGGGACCTGCTGCCCCTCGTAAACACTTCACAGTGGCTGAGCTGGCAGCAGGTCGGGTCATTTACCAGCATGATGGCAGCGAGTCTCCACTCAGTGACAACCTGGTGCTGCGGCTGGAAGATGGTGGCTCTCGCCACCGCGTTGAGTTCCTTTTCCCCATTACCCTGGTGCCCACTGATGACCAGCCACCCCTACTTAATGCTAACACAGGGCTTGCCATGGCTGAAGGTGAAACAGTGCCCATCACCACCCGTGCTCTTAGTGCCACTGACATTGACTCGCAGGATGCCATCCTGCTTTTCACAGTGGAGTCTGGCCCCACAGCTGGGCAGCTCCTGCTCCGTCAAGCACAACCACCTCCTGGCTGGGAAGAGGAGGAAGAAGAGGAGGGCTTTTCGTGGAGGAGGGTACCAGGTGTAGCAGGGAGCTCCATCTATGAAAAGCCAGTGAGACAGTGGTTGCAACAGGATATTGTGGAAGGGCGTCTCTATTACCACCACTTTGGGGCTCACAGCCCTGGCCCTGGGGTTGTGCTGGACCAGTTCATCTTTAGGGTTCAGGATGACAATGACCCCCCCAACCGCTCTGGACCACAGACTTTTGTGATCAGGGTACATCCTGTAGACAGATTAGCCCCAGAGCTGCATAGTAGCAGCAGCCTGCACTTGATAGTTGCAGAGCAGCAGGTGACACCCCTGCGCAGGAAGCACTTGTGTTACACAGATCAAGACTCAGGGGACCGTGAACTTTACTACACAGTAATCCAGCCCCCCACTGACACGGACTCCAACCACCCTCCCGATGTTTATGGAGCACGCCTTGGATCCCTCGTGCTGACTGAGGATCACTCTGTGGAAGTTACGCACTTCACCCAAGCCCAGATCAACCATCACAAGATTTCATATCGCCCCCCACAGCAAGAGCTGGGGGTGGCCCCTCATTTGATTCAGTTTCAATATCAAGTGCAAGATGCAGCTGGCAATGCAGCCAAAGGGACTTTCACCATCTACCTGCAGCCTGTGGATAACCAGCCACCTGAAATCACTAACACTGGCTTCACTTTGCCTGAGGGAGGCAGCCATGTCCTTAGTCCAGCTGAGCTGGATGCCAGTGACACGGACACTGAACTTGCCCGTCTTAGATTTATCCTGACCCAGGCTCCTCGGTATGGCCAGTTGCAGCTCTCTGGGTACAGTCTGGTTCCAGGAGGTATCTTCAGCCTGGAGGATATCAGACAAGGGAGGGTGGTGTATGTGCACAGTGGAGCTGAGACCAGCAGTGATACCTGCAGGCTGGACGTGAGTGATGGGGTTCATTTTGTGCCCATCACACTGAAAATGAGTGTGCACCCAGTTGATGATGAGGTTCCCACACTACGATTGCCCCCAGGCACTCTTGGTTCCTACCTAGACGTGCTGGAGAATGGTGCTGCTGAAATCACTGCTAATGTCATTCAGGGCACGGATGAGGATACAGATGACTTAATGTTGACTTTCATTGTGGAGGATCCTCCTCAGCATGGGAGCATCCTGGTTCAAGGGGTGCCTGCGGAGAGATTTTCCCAGAGAGATCTGCTGGATGGTGCTGTGGTGTATGCTCACACTGGTGGCGAAATAGGCCTTCTGCCCAAGGAGGATGCCTTCAACCTTACCTTGTCTGACCTCTCTGAGAAGTGGCGTGTCAGGGGCAATGTTGTTCAAGGAGTTTCAGTCTTGGTGACCATTCTTCCTGTTGACAGTCAAGCTCCAGAGATTTTTGTGGGGGAGCAGTTCATGGTGACGGAAGGTGACAAACGGGCCATTAGTCTTGCTCACCTCGGGGCTGAAGATGTAGATACTCCTAGCGATGACATACTATGCACAATTGTTGCTCAGCCCTCATCTGGGTATGTAGAGAACATCTCTCCTGCCCCAGGATCTGAAAAATCCAGGGCAGGTGTAGCTATAAGTGCTTTTACCTTGAAGGACCTTCGTCAAGGGCATATTTTTTATGTCCAAAGTATACATAAGGGTGTAGAACCTGTTGAGGACAGATTTGCTTTGCGCTGTTCTGATGGCATTAACTTTTCCCAGAGGCACTTCTTCCCCATTGTTATTGTGCCGATCAATGACGAAGAGCCTGAAATCTTTATGCGAGAGTTTGTGGTGATGGAAGGCATGAGCCTGGTTGTTGATACGCCTATCCTCAACGCAGTTGATGCAGATGTCCCTGCTGATGAGTTAACATTCACAATCACCAGGCTGCCCAGGCACGGCCACATTGTGAACCAGCTGGTCAATGGAACTGTCCTAGTGGAGAGCTTCACCTTGGATCAGATAACAGAGAGCTCCAACATTCTCTATGAACATGATGACTCTGAGACAAGGGCGGACAGTTTTGAGGTGCAACTCACAGATAGTAAACACACTGTTAGGAAAATGGTACCCATCATGGTCATTCCTGTAGATGATGAGACACCCAGAATGGCCATCAATGATGGCTTGGAAATTGAAATGGGGGAAACTAGAACTATTAATAACAGAATACTGAAGGCTACTGATCTTGACTCTGAAGACAAAACCTTGACATACATTATAACTTACGGGCCAGGACAAGGCCTCGTGCAGAGAATAAAGCCTTCAGGTGGAGCTGAAAATATCACCCTGGGAATGAACTTCACCCAAGACGAAGTGGATAGAAATTTGATTCGATATGTGCATTTTGGCCAACAAGGAGTTCGTGATCTTATCAAGTTTGATGTGACAGATGGAATAAATCCTCTCATTGACCGCTACTTTTATGTGACAATAGGCAGCATTGATATTGTCTTCCCAGATGTCATCAGCAAAGGAGTTTCTCTCAAGGAAGGGGGGAAGGTAACCCTTACTACTGATTTACTTAGTACCAGTGACCTGAATAGTCCAGATGAGAACTTAGTTTTCACTATTACCAGACCACCTGTTCGTGGTCATCTTGAATGCACAGATCAGCCTGGGGTACCCATCTCCACTTTCACTCAACTCCTGTTAGCAGGCAATAAAGTCTATTACATTCATACTTCAGAAGATGAGGTGAAAATGGACAGCTTTGAGTTTGAGGTGACTGATGGCTATAACCCTGTGTTTCGTACTTTCAGAATTTCTATCAGTGATGTGGACAACAAGAAACCTGTTGTCACAATCCATAACCTGGTGGTGAGTGAAAATGAATACAAACTGATAACCCCATTTGAATTGACTGCAGAAGACAGAGATACACCTGACGCACTGCTAAAATTTATCATCACTCAAATACCAGTTCATGGTCAGATCGTGTTCAATAACTCCAAACCAGTCACCACCTTCACTAAACAAGATCTGAATGAAAATCTAATCAGCTACAAACATGATGGCACAGAATCAGTGGAGGATAGTTTCTCTTTCACTGTTACAGATGGCACTCATACTGATTTCTATGTCTTCCCCAACACTGTGTTTGAAACAAGGAAACCTCAGACTATGAAGATTCGAATAATGGCTGTGGACAACAGTGTACCTCAAGTTGTAATTAATAAGGGTGCTCAGACTCTCCGTGTTCTGGCCACAGGTCACATCGGGTTTCTGATTACCAACAAAGTGCTCAAAGTGGAAGACAGGGACAGTTTACATGTTACTCTTAAGATCAGAATCACAGAGGGTCCACGCCATGGCTTCCTGATCCACCTGGGGAAAGGCAACCATAGCATCAGCCAGTTCACCCAAGGTACTACAGTACTTCATATGCTTTCTTTAGATCACTGGAAACATTCTTTTTCATGCTAAACTCTCTAATAATTGATGGGAGAAACTTTCCAACTATGAACTTGTTTATAATGGCTTCATAATTTTTTACATCTCTTAATTTTTTATTACATTAATGACAGCTTTAAACAGGAAATGTGGTCTGCTGGATAAATACTGAATAAAGGGACTTTTTTCTTTGGAGAGCTTAGTCCAAATAGCTGCGATTTGCACTTTCTATCAGGGTAATGATAAAAGTTTGAATAACAGAATTCAGCTGTACATCTTTAGAGACAGTTCTTTATTTAACCAGTTTTATTTGGAAAATGCTATGGGAGTGGCCAAGCTATTATTAACTTGGCTAGGGTATCAGTTGCTGTACAGTCTGAGCACACCTAACTGTAAAAGCAAAATAATTTCCCAACCAGTGGAAAATAATATATTATGAGTGCATTTGTTTCCTTAATTACACAAGTCTTTACCACAAAGTGTTTGTGGTAAATTAAAAGGTAATGTAAACATTTTAAAATTATGTCAGTGGTACTTACTTTTTACATGGAACTAAAATATTAGGTGGTATAAATAGGGCAAAAACCACATGTGTCATATATTCTGAAATAAAACTCCAACTCAAGGCTGTGAAGTATAATTGAAATGGGAGTATTAGCTATTCTCTGCACAATTTTTCATGTTACTTTACAATGACTTAATGGCTAGTCAATTAATAATGAAATTAGGTTTTTTTGCAGCCTTCTGCAGCTATGGAATGAGCAGGCAGCACCAACAGCATGGAGATTCAAAGTTAAAGGGGCCCAGGTGGGCTGGGCTGTGTAGGTGGAAAGGTTTGAGGTGAACACTTGCAGTTTGTTACATTTTATTTCACAGAGTCCAAACTGGTATACATCCATGTTATAGACTTGTCTGTAGCAATGTTCTTGTCAGATGTACCAAATCTTTCAAACAAGCCTGATGAACTTTCCAATGGCTGGAGTATCTTAAGTTTTGTAATGCTAGTGCAAAAAAGAGTATGAGGAAAGACCAAACTGTGTCCAAGCTTTGGGAACAACCACAGCTTCTTAAATGTAAGGCTTCAGTAGTGAGCTGCAAGTAATACTGAGAGTGTTGTCAGAGTAAGTGAGAAACAAAAGAGAAAGGGAGTGAGCAAATAAACATGTTATCACTTATTTTAGTGGGTTTTCTCTTACACTGAAGAATGTAGAACTATTGAACAAGTTCCTTGAAAGCAGACTGTCACACAGCACAGTGATATCCCTTTTTTTTGAGAATGGTGAGCACTTGGGAGACATGCATATTCCATTCTCTCTTGTGCCATGTGGCCAGGTGTACATTTGCCTGATGACCACAGTGAAGTTGTTACTTGGCTTTGAATTGGCAGTCCAACTATGTGGCATGCTTACTGGTCTGCATTCAGACTGTGTTAATATCCTGGGGTTGCCCAAGCTGGGTCCCATGCAGCCCTTGAGAAAAATTGATTTTAAAGCTGGTGAGGATCCCCAGAAAGTGGTGTTACTTCACAGGTTCCCTGACAGTAGTAGCACAAGCACTCTTAATTTGTGTTGCATTGAAGAGTGTTTTTAAGAAATACACATTTCTTCAATAATGTTGGCCTTTGAGAAGGTCATGTTTATGCTGCACTGAGACAAATAATTGTCTGATGTTCAGGGTGGAAATAAAGAAGACCCTCTTTTGTCATATTCATTATTATCCCAGTGTAAATGCAAAATTTGCAACAGACTTTGGGAAGCCTCTGTATTTACTATTGGACCTGCTGTTAACACACTTTCTTACTATGTTTTGATCTTCCCCTCTTTTTAGGTGTCTTATCTTGCCATGTGCCACCTCTTTCAAAATGCTGAATAGTTCCAGTTTCATCAACATGTGTGGGTTCTTATGAGACTTGTAAAATTCAGCATCTTCCAGTTTATGTGGGAAGGGACCTCTAGAGGTCATTTGGTCCTATCTCTGCTTAGAACTGGGACAACTCTGAAGTCAAATGAAACTCTTCAGGGTCTCATGCAAAAAAAATGTTGAGGGCTGCTTGCTAATTTGTGAAGTCCATCCTCAAACTCCCATTTCTTGGATTTGTGCCTGTGGTTGTGTGAGCAGGCAGCCTGACCACTTTGAGTAACATAACAAGACTTGTTGTGGGCAAGCAGCAAGAGCAGTCTGGTTTTTCACATTGCCTGTAACTGAAAGAGAGGGCAGAGCAATTGTTTAGAGCACAGCTTCCTGTCTTATGCTAGTGGAAATAATGATTTTTTTAAAATAGAAAATCATGTTGGATATATTTCAAACTTATGTTGAAGAATTCCACTATAAAATTAATTTTAGCAGGCACTGTAGTTACATGGTAATGAATTGTGCTTGCAACTAGGTAAGTTTTGATATAACTAGCACAACCTAATCAGCTGTGGAAGGAAAGCATAGACTTGCTCAAGTGACTCTGAACGTGTTCTTAAGGAGCAGAAAACAGGTCATTCTTTGCAATTATTTTGAAAAAGTTAAGGTGTTTGTATGACAATCAGCCTTTTTTCTTATGAGGTGGTCCTGGTCCTGCAAACACTGATTCAAGTGCTTGTCTTTATGTATGCTGGAACCATGGATTTTGATAAGGCTATCCACATGAGCAGAGCTGAGTACTTGTGTGTTTGCAGGGTGAATGATTTATTTGCTCCAATGGCATGAAGTAGTATTCGTTTGCATCCTCTTTACAGTCCCATGAATTTTTGATCTTTCACTTTGAAACATTTATGGAAGAGATTCTTCAGTTACATACATTTGCTGATAATGTTCTTAACTTGTTTGCCCTTGAAGATATCAGGTTACTTTTGGAACTGAGGATTTTGTGAAGCTCTGACAAAAGTGCTTTTGACTTCTTTTTACTCATGCATCCACCCTAACATCAGAGGAGAACTTGGGTGGTGCTTAAACTCCCCTTTAATTAGTTTCTAACACTTTTTCTTGAAAGAGGTATTAGACCTGAGTTTTTACCAACAGCTGTCCTTCAAAGAAAGTGACAAAAATTAGTTTCTTTGTATTACACATTTCTCATCACTACTCAAGGAAAACAGAAAAAAAAATTAACAAATACATATTTACCTTTTACATACTTTATTGCAATTGATGTTTCAGAATTGTACATCAGTTGTTTGGGGTTTTTTTCATACTGAAGTCTTGTCTGTTTACTTTAATTGCATCTATTTGGGTTCTTAAAAGAGTCAATCACTGTAAATATCCTCAACAGTACTTTGCAGGTTGAAGAATGACAGAATGAATATCGATATTCTTGTGGAGATACACCTCTGTTTAAGAAAATGGACCACTAAAAATGTGCAGTAGTTCTGACTGTCAAGCTGTGGCTAGCACAGGTTCTTCCCGTGGGAACATTTTGCTATATTTCATAAACAAGATAAAGTTTGGATGTTTTGCAAACAGTTTCTCCGGATTGGGTCAGTTCGGGCTTGGCCAGTTGGGCCTAGCGGGAGGTCTCGGGCTGACCAATCTGGGGCACTTCTGTAGACTCTATATATATGGAATTCAAAACAATAAAGTTCCTTTTCTCCTCTCTTTCCTTGTCTGAGAACTTGGGTCAGTCCTCAGCTAGCCGCTCAACAGCGACAGTCAAGCCCCTGTTTTTAAATTTTGGTTCAGTTCTTTTTGTAAATACAGCTTGAAAGAAAGAGAGCACTGGAGAGGGGGAAGTAAAGGGAGGGAGAATGAATGATATCTGTAAAAGTTCAACACTGTTAATACTGAAATTCCTCAGTTCTGCTGTAGAACCTTAACCTCTCTCTTGTTAAAGCTAAACTATTTAATACATGTTAAGTTTTTCTATAAAAACAGTTTCATACCTTCATCATTTAAAATCAAATCTATTTCCCCTGACTCTTTCCAGCTGATATTGATGATATGAAGATATGCTATGTTTTGCGAGGGGGTGACAATGCCACCAGTGACATTTTTCATTTCTTGGTTGAAGATGGTGGTGAGTACTCCCAAAATCTCAATTTTTCTTGTTATTTAAAAGCAAAGAATGTAAGTGTGCTTTAGGAGTTGAAGAACATTGAATTTAATTGAGGGGAGTCTGTGTTATCCCCTGGAATGTGATTTTTTTGTATGGTTTTCCTATATTCTGAACTATTTCTGATGATTGCAAAGAGAGTTGTTGATGAAATGGTAATTGTACCTAATGAAAAAACCTCAACTTACTCTAGCAAGAAAATGAAATTCTGCAAATCTACTCAGATAATTGGACTTTCTGTAGTTTTAACTTTGTATTCCCTGTCCAGGCTCTTTACGCATAAATTCTCCTAAGTCTTTATCTTGAGAAACTTTTGATTTATGGTTTTTGTTGTCTGCCTTTTTAAATGTTTGAGTTCTAAGACTATTCATATCAAAACATTATCTCTGATGTACTTGTTGTGTAGAGTGCAGGTTTTGATTCTACCTACTTAACAGAATCCTCAATGGCTTGTCAAAGATCTTTGTCAGGTGACTGATGTGAATTCTCCTGGATAATATTATTTTGTGGTACTGTAGTGGATGCAAAAGGAAATTGTAAGAAGAAATTGAGAATACTGGCATATACTCATTTGAGGAAGAAATATGCAGGGTTTGTTTGTTTGTTTTAAAAGCACAAAGAGAGAACAGTTTAAAGGGTAAACAAAATACATCCACAGGCTTTTTTTTCCCATCAAAAGTCTGACTTCATGTAGATATTCCTAAATGTAGATATTCCTCTGTGTGGTAACAGGTGGCTAGATTATATTACTTTAATACCTTTTTAAATATGTAATACATAGTTCTATGATTAATTGGCAATGAATTTTATTAGTTGATTTAATTATATACTTCTTAGATAAAATGCTTCAAGTTAGCTGATTGCCAGCTGTTGTGCTCAGCTTGTGTTACTGTTTTACAAGAAACACAGCCAATTAAGGGTATTAAGATCAGTGAACAGGGATTTGTCCTGTCTGTCACAGATGGGGTAGTTTTGTCACCATCTACCATTGCTGGAGTGGGATGTTAAAGCATGTTCTCCTGTTTATTGTGCTGGACAAGCACAGAGTAGATTCTACAGCTTGACACTTTTGGAAACATCTTTGCAAATCTTTGTGACATTAGAGGACAGGAAGTGAGATAATAGTTTGCAACTCTTGCCTTATTTTCCATCCACCTTTTCTTTTCACTGAGATGTAGGTTAGAGAAGTGTAAAGCGAAGTAAAATGGAACATGGGATGCTGTATTTTTGTAGTAATACTATCCCTTTCTTATGACAGATACCAACACACAGTGATGTTGTTTGGGATTTTCAACTTGTTCTTTCAGTAGGTGAACAAATATTCAGTCTTGAGATTGTTTCAAGGTTTTGTGTGATTGGAGTCATTAAAGCTGATGAAAGTTTGCTCTCAGTGAGCTGTTCAACATCAGTTCTGAAAATTGAGTTGCCCCTAGAGAGCCAGATTTGTGGAACTTGTCTCCATGCTATTCAACACTTCAGAGTGGCAAATATGTTGTTAAAGCAAATTGCACCTAATGTATTCGGACTCTATACCATGAATTTTTCTTTCATTGGAAAGCTTACCTGTCACATCTGCTTTTATTTGGCAGAGTTGTAATAGCCTGACAATTGTAATAGTATGCTATTTTTCCTAATACAAAGAATCATTATGATAACAAGGTGCTTGCTGATTTTTTGGACCCATTGGAACTTTTGAAATTATTTTCTTAGAGACTGCTTAGCTAGGTGGTCTTTGCTTTGCTGAGGCTATTTGTTGACAGAAATACAGAGCTGTGTTGTGTTTCAGGGTATTTCTGATTTTCTGTTTGACTGAAGATGGTAAAAATGCATTTAAAATTGATGAAGTTGTGATCAAAACATTAGTAGTTGTCTGTCTGAAGTATCTCAAATTTATTAGCAAAGTCTTTAGAATCAGTAATGGATGAAAACTGCAGCAATTTAATCTATTTCTATTTCCGCCCTCCTCAGAAAAACTTCAAAGCCAGTGTTTTGCAACTCAGATACATTTTGGCAGACTTTCAGTGGTACCAAGACTATTGTTTAGGTTTTTTTGATTTTAAGCCAAATCATATTAAGAGACTACACACAAGAGCTGAGTGAAAGACGGAGCACAGGTGATCAACATCTATTATAGAAAGGCACACTTCAGGCTTCCAACTCCTGTATCTGGATTTTTGCAATACTAACAGGTTTGTGCTACCCTACAGTGTCTAACACTATAAATAAAATAAGTGGGACTTCACTTAAATTGAGTTGTGTGATAGTCCGTAAGTGATCTGGTTCAAATCAAGAAGCATTTAAAAATGTGATAATTCAGCTATTGTTTTTTCAAGTAACTTAAAAACGCTAAAATGAGTCACATTTTGCAACCCAAGTATTTTATATCTTCTAGTGCTTTCATGCCTCAGCAAGGGGAACATACAATGCAAGTTCCTCCTCTTTTCACATTAATTAGAAAGTAATTTTTGCCCCAGACGTGTAGTGTTGCCTGTAAAATGGTTTTCTGCATGCCTTGTGATATTTATTCATGGTCTCTGAACTGCAAATAGGAGAAGAGCATGACTTCCTCTAGGTCTGTCTTTTGGTGGCTGATCTGCCCTACTCATTATACCATGACTTACAAGAACAAATGCAGAAGCTCTTTTATCAGCCTCTTAAATGATGATAATGTGACTGGGGCCCGAGGCTGTTATTTCATGCAATTGCCTGGAGACCAAGTACAAGGAATCATCAAACTGCTCTGGTGTGAACTGTGTTGTGGATCTGGAATTTTGTTTATCTTCTTGCATGCAGTAGTATTTATGGTAAGCAAGTTAGGGCAACAGCAGACTAGGTGAGGGGGAAAGAGCCAAGTCAGCCCTCTGCCAGCTCTTGGCTCCTTGCCTGCTCCATTTCTCGCAGTGGGAGTGAGGTGAGTGCCATGCTGCATACCAAATCATGACCTGGGATCTGAAAGCGTGAAATGTGGTACTGGAACAAGGTTGTTTGCTTAGAGGCCAGGGGAGAAAGCTGCAGTACAGACAAGTGAAGAGTAGCTTGGGGATTATAGCTATCTCTTAATAAACTTTGTGATTGTAGCTAAAGAGAACAGAAATGGGCTCAATATGAAGAGAAAGGAAGGCCATTTAAAAGGGAAGAAAGCCCCTAGGATTATAATTAGCAAGCAAGAGCATAGGCCTGCTGTATTCAAACCAAAATTAGAGGTTTCACCAGGAAGAACTGGTTCAGGTTTAAAGCTCTGAAAGAGTCTTATTGTCAGCACTGTAGAGATATTCTGGCCTTAAATGGCATTTTTAAGAAGAGTAATTAAAATGTAAGATATATTGAACACAATTCACCTATTTATCAACACTAAGTGTTTATGAAGGTAGAAAGTGGGTTTTTTCTTCCTATATAGGGGTTTAGCCTCAAGATTATGTGCTATTAGTGGGTGAGCCCATGAATTTCTGTTGTACTTAGAATAAGACTGTGTAGTATATCAGGTGCTGCTGAGTTATCTGTGTGACATTTTGAAAGAAACTACTGTGGTTCATATTAAGAATTTACTTTCCATTTTGTTTTGAATTCCAGTCCTAAAATAATCCTGTGGAGATTTGTTGATACTGGAAAAGTGTTATGAGCCCATTTTTGCAAAACCCTGAAGAAAGTGTGGAATTTTCTTTTTCACAAAGGTTGCAAAATAGTCTCAGTTGAATCACATTCCTTAAGAGTGGCCTCTACATTCCATTAAGAAGGTGGAGAAAAAACTCTTCTTAGCAAGTGCAAGCATGTGACAGTGGTGAATCCTGATGTTTACATTATTAAATTCTTAATGCAATGATTAATAAAGGAATGAATGCTACCAGAAGGCAAGGAGAGTAGGATTTTTTTTCTCATGGGGAGGTAAAATGCAAATCTAGACTGATAGTTGAACTCCTGCATGTATTTCTGGTATGTAAGTTTGCACACTATTGAAAGACTCACTCGATTGAAAAAGAAAGATCGAGTTGAAAATGCTTGAGCCTTTTAATTAGTGATAAACACACTCAGAGTAACTTATATCTGACAATTTTAATGAGAAGCTGCAGTTTCTGCAACAAGTTCATATTACTGGAAGCTTGAGAAAACTATGTATGTATGGCACTGCACAGAGTTGGTGCTTCAGCTTTTCAAAATGGCACTAATCTGCATGGAATGAAAGTTGACACAGAAATTAGCTCCAGTGTGTTGAGCTCTTGTGCTTGTTTCAGAAAACTGCACACTACAATTTTACACTACATCGCTTATGAGTTGTCTGAGGCATTTTACTCCTTATGTGAACTGGGCAGGGAAAATGCAGTTAAAACTGAAGTTTGTTGTTAACTTTCTTTTATTCTTTGCTTGTCTGAGATTCCTTAATGTCACTGCAGTAAGTCATAATAATTTGGATTTAAGACTAAGAATATGGATTTAATGCCCACCTATCCATTCTGTAGGAGATATTTTCTCATGAAATGTGCTGCTTCAAATAATCTGAAACTGGTTGAACTGGTTTAAGGCAATTTTTTTGCCAGATTCTGCTGATTGTGTAGAGTAAAACAAACATACCCCAAAGCTGGCACTAAACTCAAACCCCAGCACAAATTCCATGTCTCCAGAGGCAGTATCAAAGTGAAATACATTCCCTTGCCCAGCAATGAGTGTCTGGGGTAGCAGTTATTCTGCAGCAGCATGTGGAATGCCAGTTGGAGAGCAGAGCTTCCCTGGAAGGGACTGTTGTATTCTTTTTTCATTCACATAAGAAAAATTCTTTATTCTATTTAGGTTTTGTAGAAAACTCAGAAATGTTCAAGATCAGTTCATGTAAAGTCAGTGAAGGAATGTTCCTCTCTTTTAAATAGTGGTCTGCTCCCAGGTGTTTTTAAAAGAAGACTTTGTTCTTGGCCTGCTTGTTACTTGACTAGTGCTCTCATTGCGGAAGTTTGCCTTGTTTGTTCTCCCTCCTCCCCTGTCTGTCTTCTGAAGCTTGGGAAACTGTCAACCAGGATTGCAGCACCCATGGAAGAAATTCCTATGTTGAGCCTTAGTGTTTTTTGTTACAAGAGGCTAGGGTCCACACTGATAATTCTTTGCATTACAGTCAGTTCCATTTAATTTTCCTGTTTTGAGTGAAAAAATGAGATAACCCTGTTGTGGGCCTTTTGGGTCTGGAGCATTCTGAAAAAAACCCCAGATTTTGGGGGGGGAAACCCATTTCATGTTCAGCTTTCATTTAAACCATAATCTTCCCCTCCTTTACTCTAACTTCTTTCTCTGCTCAGTGTTTAAGTGGAGTTGTCCAAACTGCTTCTTTAGCACTGCTATGCTATCTTGAAACACCTTGCCTCAAGGGTAGAATGGTTCCAAAGGGGAAGTAATGACAGATTCTCATGGCTGCTTTAGGAATGTGAGGATCACTGGGGAAACAAGAATTGTTTTATTTCAGGCTCTTCGGGCAGCTTTTCTGACTTAAAGCCAAAGCATTGCAAAGCCAAGGCTCACTAAAACTGGTGATTTACATCATTAGCTAAATCTTACTTAAAGTTTTCATTACAGATCCCTAAATGCCTTAACACAGCATTGCATTTTGCTGTACTAACGTTTGGCTAAATCCCCACTGAAGCGAGAATCTTTCAAAAACAATTCCCATTAAGCCCAATTTATGGGAAAAGCTCATAGACTTTTCCCAGATAGATTTATGCAAGAAATTCTGTTAAAGAATCACTGTTCCACTGCCCAGAGCAAACTCTCCATTAAGTTTGTGAAATACAATTATTTCATCTGTCATCCTTCATTTTGCTAAACAAGCTATTTTTTTTAGGAACTTTACCATTCTGGTATGCTTGAATTAATTGTGAGAGAATAATATTCCACCCTGATTTAAATTATGAAACTGTAACAAGTTGTCAGTGCTGTTTTTCAAAGCTAAAACACTGATGTGTTTTCCTGGGTGAGCTATAATAACAATGTCAGATCAGACCTTTTGGGCTAAATATCTGGTTGTCTTAAAGTAGCAAACTGGGAAAATATGACTGGAAATTATTTGCAGGATCCTTGCTTGACCTCACTTACGGCATTTGGGCACACCAGTCTTGGCGAGACACATCATTTATCTTTGGCTTAAAAATGGGGGCATCACATGTTGGCAGTTTGTTTGCCATCATTTGCAAAGTACTGTATTGGATTCTGGTCCATTGCCAGGCTTGTTGCTGCTGTTTTAATATACTCTAGGATGGTGCCCAAACAATTTTCCACATGTCACACTTCTTACTGTAAGAATTGCCAGGGGATTTAAATAGTTGGTTTGACACTACAGTTTATTAAAAAAAAAACCAAACCCGAAATGAACTTTACCGTAAATAAAAAATTAGTTCATGGGCATGTTGTGAATGTGGCTGCAAGGTCTCAGCAAAGTTGTTATCTGTGAAAGCATACAGGAGAAAAAGAGCTTATATGGGGCATATAGAAAGTCTAGTACAAACCTTTCTAATCTCAGTGGAAAGATTTTCATTGTCTTCTGTACTAGTTATTATATTGGTCTCCTTGTCCTGGCATTTTAGTCTGAATCATGGAGGTCACCGAATTTCCCATTTCTAACCTGAACATCACCTTATCCTCCAAACACATACACAGAAAATGTCTGCTTTATCTAGTTGAAATAAGATGTTTTGTTGAGAGGAATAAGGGTAACTCTGTGATTTGGGAAAAGAATTTTTGTTTGTTTTTAATTATTTTGGTTCAAATGGTGATTTTGTCCTAAAACAAAGCTTTTCTTCTGCTCCCCATCCTGGATTTGTAATAATTTTTTTTTTTAAAGCAAATCAGTGTAAGTGAAGGGGTGGATTTAGATACTGCTTTGGATTTTAAAAGGAGAATCAATTGTGATTTTAATTGCCTTTTCACAGAACTTAAGGCACTTTGTCCAAACATGGAAGTCTGAGATTCAATTCCTTCCTTCATTTGAGAGGCTTTATAACCCATACTCCCACTAATATGCCTTCACTTACGTTCTGGCCTGTTTTGTATTAATTTTCTATTTGCTGCCCAAGTATATGTGTTCTTAATTACTCTTTGGAACAGTGCCTGCACTTGGATGCTCCACTTTCAAATAAGTACTATTACTATGGGACCAACAAATTCTGTCTCTCTTCTCTTTTTCCTGCTATATTTCTCCTTTGCTGGTAATACCTGCTACGTTCCACAGAACAAAATATCTTAAACAGGCCAATTAGGAGCAGTGCCTTCCAGAATAACGTTTAGGCTGATGGTTTAGATCAGGATTTAGAGCAGGCAAGTATTGACTCCATTCCAGTTCTCCTTGAGTCAAGGACAATGGTCTTGTCCTCCATACAGAATGAGCAGCTGGACTGCTGGGCTCCTTGAATAGAAAGGAAATGTCTTAAACACTAATACCTGTTAATAGTATTTTGCTAGTTTCCAGCTGAGATCACTTGCTGAGTATTCACATTTTTAAAGAACAGATACAGTTGCAACAAAGTTTACCAGTTTAGCACTTGGAGCTCAATCACACTTGTTTTCCTGAGCTGAATAGTACCATTGATTTACTTTGACCTGGTTAGATGAGAGACAAGGAAGGTATAAGGTAGCCCTGTAAGTACTTAACAGGCTTTTTACTTAAAAATAATCCACAATTTAGCTTTTATATTCTTGTGATATAGAATAAGACCCAGATATCAGCAAAAGAAGCATGACAATGAGCAGTAAAATTAGGTCAAAATGCAAGAATTAAAGGGATTAAGGAGACACACTAGGCTTAAGCAGAAGAATTGAGAACTTTCAGCAGTAACACTGATTACCAGTGACATGAGAACCTGCAGAAAGATGCTAATTCCTAAAGTGAACTATAATAAGCTTGTGAAATTATCTTGGTAGTCTGTTGGAAATATTTTTGATTTGAATGTTCTGAAGAGCTCTAGAGAAGGGGCACTGGCTGCTGTCAAGAAACCCTGCTCACAGCAGCACAGCTTGTTTAATTTCCCAACTTGTTTTGATCAAGGGATTCTAAATAGTCCTCAGGATAAGTTTAGCTTTTATCACTTCACTCGCCAGTAAACTGTGTAGAGTACCCTAAATTTCCTGTAAAGATTCATTTGAGCAGTAAAAATATGTATGCAGGAAGTTTCTGGATTTCTTTTAAAATTAGGTTGATATTTTTGCAAAGAGGGATAAATATCTCTGAAACAAACATTGTAAGTTTCTGTTTGCCTTTCTAGATATTATAAGGACAATTATTTCCTCTTCAACCTCTGTGTTTTTTCTGGAAAAATGAAGACATTATTTTTGTTTCATAAGCCCAAATTTTGCTTGGCTACTGTTCAAATTTTCCCTGAAATTATATTACCTGTTCTTTATAATTGGCATTGAGGTATGTTAAGGAGTGTTTTGGTTGACTAGAGAGTAGCAATGGTGACAGTGAGGTAGAATGTTAATGGGTAGGAATTGGGGAAAGGCCAACAAAGTCAATATCGTGGTGAGAGTCTGTTACAGAGCACCTAACCAGGATGAAGAGGCAGGTGAAATATTCTATAAATAGCTGGGAGAAGTCTCACATTCACTAGCCCTTGTTTTCCCGGGGGACTTCAGCTTGCAACATGTCTGCTGTAGATCCGGTGCAGCAGAGAGGAGGCATTCTAGGAGTTTCCTGGAACATGTGGAAGAAAAATTCCTGACACAGCTGGTCAGTGAGTCAACCAGGGGAAGTGCCTAGATGGACCTGCTGTTTGTGAACAGGGAAGAACTGCTGGGAGATGTGGTGGTTGGAGGCTGTTTTGGGCACAACAATCACAAAATGAATGAGTTTTAGATTCTCAGAGCAAGAAGGAACAGGATCAGCAGAACTGCTACCTTGGACTTCTGAAGGGCCCATATCAGCAGTAGTGTGGCCAGCAGGATCAGGGCAGTGACTGTCCCCCTGTACTCAGCACTGGCGAGGCCACACAGCGAATCCTGTGTCAGCTCTCACTACAGGAAAGACATTGAGGTGCTGGAGAGTGTCCAGAGAAGGGCAGTGGAGCTGGGGAAGGGTCTGGAGTACAAGTCCTGTGAGGAGTGGCTGAGGGAGCTGTGCTTTTTTACACTGGAGAAAAGGAGGCTCAGGGGAGACCCCACTGCTCTCTACAACTGCCTGAAAGGTCAGCCTCTTCTCCCACGTGACAAGGACAAGGGGAAATGGACTCAAGTTGCACTGGGGAAGGTTTAGATTGGATATTAGAAAAAAACTTCTTTGTGGAAAATCTCATCAGGCATTGGAACAGGCTGCCTAGGATAATGGTTGAGTCACCAATCCTGGAGGTATTTAAAAGACATGTAGATGTCATGACTTAGTGGTGGACTTGGTGGTGCTGGGTTAATGGTTGGACACAATGATCTTAAAGGTCTTTGCCAAACTAAATGAGTCCATGATTATATGAAATTAAGAGCCAGGAATGATACCAGCAGAGGAAAAATCCCATAAGAATAAATTAAATAATTAGACTTTTGTTGATTATTGTTTGGATTTGGTCTAGATCAGAATATCTTAGATTGGCATAGTGCAGCTTGTTTTCTCTAGAGTTTCCTTCAGTTAATCTTTTTTTTACAGATCTAACTAATTAGTTTTTGATTTTATTGCTAGAAAGGGTTTCATTTAGCAGTAGGCCTTTAGGAAGCTCTTTGAAAAGACAAAGATTTTTTCCCTTCCTGAAGAAGGATTTTAGCTTGTTTAAATTCAAGTAATTAGTAAAACATTAATTCATTCAGCTTGATACACCATTGCCCTGAATGTTTGCCAGGATTCCAGTCTCAGTAACTCTTAAAAGTACCAGCATAGCACTTCTGTCACAGCTGTATAAGGCACATTTTCTTCAAGACTGTAGGAATGCTGTTACCACACACCTTGCTGCCTCTCTAAAGCTTTGTAGTTAGGGAGTAACATAATAATTAGAGAGGGAGTTGTAAGGATACCTTTAAAGGAACATTTGAAGCCTGATTCAAAGCCCAGTGCCTCCAGTGAGGCTTTTTGTGCCTCGAGGTTTGTGGTTTGATCCTCCATTACAGAAATCGGTGAGAATATTTTTTTCACTCACTACTTCAGTGTTCAAGAGCAGGTTGTGCAAGATAAGATTCTCATAACTGAAAGCATTCAGTGTCCCTAAAACTATTTTGCTCTTGAAGATTTTATTTTAGGACCTTCGAGGTATTTGATTTCTTACTGTGATGTCTGCTTTTCAGGCAGAACCTGTGAGCTCAAGAGCCTGAGGCATTGTAGCCAGTTGAAAAAAACTCACTGAAGTACTCTGTGTGCTGTTTCAAGACTTTCCTGGGCTCTGTGCTGAATGCAGTCAATATCTACGCTGTTTAATCTCAGCAATGCCCTTCCAACTGGCTCATCCTGACCATAGAGGATTTGTAGTATTGTGTGCTCAAATACATCCCTCCTGAGAGAATTGCACTGAGAGTGTTGTAGATAGAGGTGGAAGATCCTAGTGAAAAGGAAACCAGTCAATACCTTTTTTCTTTTTTTCCTGACAGATGCAGAAGTGCATCACACTCTGCTTCTTCTTTAGGGATAGATAATGCAGTATTGCACATTTAAGATCCAAATGACAGAACTTCTCTAGGGCATTTTGGGTGTGATTTTGTCCTGGATTCATCCTAAACAAATGGAGGTCCTTAATGTGCTCAGTTAATAGCCATAGTAAATTTATGTTCTGTTCATAACCTTGAGAATGAGTAGATTTAGATGTGGTGTAGTAACAATTGCTCTGAATTCTAATCCAATTTTGCTCACAGTTTCCTTTTCATGTATACTTTGAATTGCATAAATCATATAAGTGTTTAAAAGAGCAGCCTTCTGCACTTGCAAAGTTTACATGTTCATTGGTGAAGTGGACGTTTTGAAGCTTGTTAGCTGATTTGGGCGTTACACTAAATGTAGGGAAGGACATGAGATTGCCAGTGTCTCACTTTTACTTAATAAGTCATTGCATATTGTATTTGTAGCAGATATTTGAGACCTGTGCTCCATTTTCTGTGCTGCCTGAGGAATCTTAAATAGATATTTCCTACAAAACTGCTGTTACCTTTAGGCCATAGGAAATGTGAGTTAGCCTGTGCTCCTGCAGAATCCTGCTGTTTGTACACCAGTGGCGAGTTGAAGTGAGACAAAGCAAAGCATTGCTTTTGCAACTGTTTTGCCACAAATTAAAAAACACAGGCAAGAAGAGGAAAGAGTAGCTGGAATGGAAAGACTTTATGCAACTTAAATTGAAGTTTTATGACTGCAGTGGTTAAAGGGGCCTAAAAATGAGGGATTGTAATCTTGGCATTGGGATCTCTCAGCCAGTCCATGAGCTCAAGTATTTTTATATAGCTTCCATTTTTTCCCTTCACTTAAAGACAGGCATAAAGTAGTATGTCCTGCAGGTAGCAATAGCATAGCAGAGTTCTGTGTGTCATTTTAAGCTGCACAGTTACTAAATGCTTGGTGTTTATTTTAAAATGTACTACTTCAGACCTGTGGAAGGATCACAACTGAGCATTCAGTTCAATTCAAATAAGCAGGACAATTTTCACCAGCAGTTGTTCTGCCCTGAATCATACAATGCATAATTCTTGGGTTTCAGATTATGAAGAATGGAGGAACAGATCACAATCACAACAGAAAAATATTTTACTCACTCATTTATTTATTTAATTAATAAATAACTCTTAAATAACTCCTAAAAATGACTCTTAAAAAAAGAAGGTACTAATGCACTTCCAACATGTTAAGTATCTTATTTTATGTGTACCTGTTCTCCATTCAGCACACACTCACCAACCCACATCTCTGCATCAATCATAATATACAAGTAGATTGAAGATGATATGATTTATTTTGATCAGCTCATGAAAATATGTTTGCACCATATTCCAGTTAATTACCTGCAAATGTTTACTAAAACTTTAGGAAAGACGATGAGAAAGGGAGAGAAATATTTTTAAGAGGTCAGTCTTTTTTCCTCTTTATTGAGTCTCCTCACTATATCCCCCCAAATAGCCTTGATTTAATTAATCCCCTTTTTCTTTCAGCTGAGAGAGCTGTTTCTGAGAAAATGCTCTTTGCTACTCTTAGTGTGGTTCAAAATTGAAAGAAGCCTCAAAAGAATCTACAGTTGAAATACAGCCCCATTTAATGAAATGTTAGTCTTTAAGTTGTAATAATTTCAACATATTGTGTAATAAGTAAATATAGTTTTAGACTATTAGTCTCTATGTAGTTACTGCTATTATTTAAAATAGTTTGATAATCATCAGTCATAGGAACTCTGCTTGAAATCATATGATAAAATTATTTCCTTCTCTTGATTGCTACTGTTTCCACCTATTAAAAACTCAAATTATGCAACTTCTGGTTTTTCACAGTTCTTTACACTTCCCTTAATAACACATGTAAACCAGATTTTATTCGTTGTTTTGAGGTCCCAGATTCATCTAAACCTCCGAGGAGAAGCCACCCACAGATATTCAGTCGATATCTGGTTACTGAATTATTGAGATCCCAAGTGACTGCCTCACCTTCTGAAGCTGTCTGCTTGTAGGGAAACTTTACTCAACTGGGGCCCCTCAGAGGTTCCTCTTGTGTGTGATGAATCTGTTTGTTGTTGCACAGCCTTCCCTTGGTTTCCACAGCTGAAAAAGAATAAATCTAGATGTTCTGTGGACTTGACTTACATTTTTAGTAAGACTGTCTACAAAGTCTTTAGGATGGAGCTGTTTTTCTTAGCTGGGACATACTTTACAAATGTATCCTGATTTGACCATGCATGGCTTTGCTTGATTAGCCCCTCATCAATAGGCAATGTATTATTTAGGTTAAAAAAAACCAAAAAGCTTCTGTACTGTTTTTTCCTGCAGTTCCCTAATTTTGTTCTTTGTGTGGAATATATGCACATTGGTGCAAAAATATGTTGTAAAACATCTATATATTCTTTGTTTAAATCTCATGTTTTCATACCTTTTGGGTGCTTTTGAAACATAATAATTTTAGAGTAGTTTTTCTTCAAAGTATTAATTTTGACTTGTGAGGTTTTTACTTGATGCTGTCCATGTAGCTTAGTTCTTCAGGAACTAAGGTGCAAATACTTCCAGTTTAATTCCACTTCTCTTTTTTTTTTTTTTTTTTTGCTCATGTTTGATGATTCCAGAAAGCATATAGATATGGTAGGATTGAGTGTTAGGTATGAAGATAACTATAAAGAGTTAAATAGCCTAAAAATAGGGTTTTTTCCCCACAGCATTTGATATATCAATGCATTACAAAATTATCTTAAACATTTAGCACATGCTGAGTTTCATAAAATTGACACTTTGGACACTTTATAATTTTTTGTTTGAAGGATTGTGGAACTTGTGAAGTTTCACAAAAGCTGGGCAGTATAATTTCCTGGGAGGCTTTGTTTCATGAAACTTAACAGTAATGGTGATTTTGCTAAACAAAGCACTTCAAGTCTAAGCTGCTTCAAGTCTGCTGGCAATTTTTGTGTGCTTGATTTCTATGTTGATTTCTGTGTTAGGAAGTGGCATCACAAGGATCAGTGGTTGGAATTTGAATGAAGAACAATTTGGCTTAGAGTTGGCAATGTAGTTTTAAAGCGTGAATGGTGTTAACTGGGAACAGATTTTTGAGAAAAGTGGTGAATTGTGATGTCTTCAAGAACAGATACCTTACAGAAAAAAAACTCCACCTGTGAAACTACATCTAACATAAAGTTACTGAATGGAATCTTGTGTTCTCTTAATACAGAAGAACAAGCTAAATCATTACAAATGCCTCTTTTGGCCTTGAAATCTATGGAGCAGGAATATGTAGGAACTCTCAACTATTACTGACTTTGCATGCAACTAGAGTCAGCAGCAAAGCTTTCCTGGAACCTTAGTGAGAAAACGCTGAAAAGAGAATATATCATTTGCAGAAAATGCTTATCAGTTCTATTCTTCCAAATGGTGTATTTAAGAAACAATTCTTACTCCTCCTGACCCTCCTCCAAGATCCTTAAGGAAATTAAGAAGTACTATTATGAAAGTCTTAGAAGGACCTTTAAGTCACATAGCTGAGAAGCCAAGAATTCAAAGAAGATAAAATGAAAGCTGAATGGTACAGAACGCAAAATCTGTGGATTGTTACAGCTTTTCATATAGTCACTAGTTATTATTTGTTTAGTATTTCAACATACAATCTTAGGCCTCTCCCACCTACACACATTCTTGTAAAGTATATCTTTCTAATCTTAATGTTATCTTAACATTTTTCACCTCAGGGAAGTTTTTACAAAGAATTCTATAAGTAAGCAGCACTTGAAAAAAAACAGCCAAAAAGAGCACTGAAACCTAACAAATTTGAGAAAATTGAATTTTAAATATTTTTGCATGTAAAAATCTTAAATTTTCCAAATGTTATTTATTTTTTTATGTTAAAAACCTCATAATGTACCAGATACTCTTAAAATAATACTTTATATAAATGCAGGTGACAATACTTTTTCTAGAATTCCATTGTTTATTCTGTTCTTGGCTAGATCAGGGTAATTCTGACATAATCAAGTGAAAAAAACTCCATCCTTATGTAAATGAAAATAGAACCAGACTAGCCAGGTTTCTACCCCTTTCTCAGCAAAATGATTCCCAGAGAGGTTATCCAACATATGCCCTGCCTGATTAGTGTGTTCCTTGGAAGAGTTCAGCAGATCAGAGAGATATGTTCATCACACTGCTGCCTTCTCTGTGGATGTGCTGTCACATGATACCAAATGTGGGGATATGGATGGCTTTCTGCTGTGATTGTGGGATATCTTTCTTTCCTGCTTCACTCCCATTTTTTTCCCCCATGTAACACTGAGGCTGCTTTGGTGAGTAGCATGGCTCATGGTTAAGTCATTGACTTTTGGATTCTTGACATGCCTGAACTGGCTTTCCACCTGAAGAAAAGCAGGTATTCCTCCTTCAGTGCTGAGCTTTGCATAAACAGTTCTTTACCCTGACCATTACTTATATACACTGTTATTCAGTCAGCTACACCGACGGGAGATAGATCATACTGTTTCAAGCAGCAGTCAGTTTTAAAATATATAAAAAAGACGCATTTCTTCTGCATCAGAAAGACACAGATTTTTGATTAAAAATAATTATTTGGAGGGGAAAGATGGTCAAGAGATATTTTCACACTTCTACAGAATGCTTTATAGGTCAACTTTTAGTTCTCTCTGATCACAGTATCTGAAACTAAAGCTCGAGTCCAGCCCACCTTTGCACTGTAGAACTGATAAGAGATTGTCAAGAAGCTGATAAACACAAGTTTAAGGATTAAGAGTAAAATTAAGTACGTGGGGTGGGCTTTCAGTGCAAAGTGGTGTCCCTGTGTAAATGCAGATTTTTTTTTCTTTTTCTTTCTTTTTTTTTTTAAGTGTCCCTTTATCTAGGCTTCTTTTAAAATCCTTCACTTACTTATGCAGTTTAGTAGTCCTTGCCTTATTTCTTGCTAAGATTTAAAAAAAAAAAATTTCTCTTCCCCTCCATAAATACATTACCTCTGAGAATTCCCCTTTGGGCAGTGTTGTTCAGCTTCAAAATACAAGGCTGTGTGCTAAATGGCATGGAATAGGATACACAGGAGGAACAAAGGCATGATTAATTGCATGTGCTAGCAATATTTGTTTTACTTCAAGCTAGCTGCATGTCTTAGAGTAGCAGAAGCCACAGCATGAATTCTAACATATGTTCATCCAGACACAAACTTTCTGTGCATTCTTATTATACACACTAAGTTAATAACAAGCATTGCTAAAACCCACATTTCAATCCCTTAATTGCTGATGTTTGGGTGCTAGCTAGATCAAGCTAGCACAGGCACACTGTCCTGTACTCTTACTAGTTTCTTAATTTTTCTCAAGATTTAACCAAGTTTGGAGGGAGCTTGTGCCATACTTCCCAGGGCAGTTTTAGTTTTGGGGTTTTTCAATGCTAGGTCTAAAGAGCAGAATGTTTTTGTAGTCTGTTCACTTATTCATTTAAACAAAAAAAAATTCTCAATGTACAGACAAATGTTGCTCTTTCAAATTGAGAAGGAAAATAAAAAAGGTAGGAGTAATTTGTTTTAACGAAGATGTCCAAATGTACAGTTGCAAATCTAATGGTAATTTTTGGATCCCTTTATAGTTAATGGAGTTGTTAAGCTGGTTGAATAAGGGTGATTAATCTCAGTCTAAGAAACAAGCGAACAGATTAGTTAAATTGCTCTCCTGAGGTGCTCATTTCTCCTTTTATGTCATGGTACATTTTGGCTATGAGTAGAAATTAGAAAAAAATGTTGCATCTACATGCATAGTTCTGTAACTCCCACACATAGTTTTATTTACTGAAATTAATGTTATGGAAAAATGTAGTTGTGAATCATATTAAAAAATGTTTTGCAGTAATTTCACTGCATTTGTTTAATGTTTACGTATGTATTGCTCAGAAAACCAAAATTCAAGTTCTGTATTTTCCCTTTCCTGGAGCTTGGAGATGGTTCATGGCTTTACTTTATTTCTTTATAAACCTAATTACTACAATATATGCAGTAGATACCGAGAACAGTTTAAATGAGTTGAGGAAATTAATATAAGTAAGATTATGTTATCTTTTACTTCACTGTAAATTTGGCAAGCCCCTTTCATTTGCAGTGGCCATTCCTTTTATCTAAATAGTTGGGAAAGAATACAGAGATAATTTTTGATGAAATGAAATACCAAGAAGTTATGATTCAGATAAAAAAAATGCTTAGAAGTACAAGGAACGTTTTTATGTAAAATATATAATCCTTTAATATACCAAATGATTAGAGAAAACAAGGAGTTGAGCACTGGACTACAAACTGAAAGCAAAATACTGCAAATACTTCTTTATAAATGTTTATCTACATTTTTGTAAATAGTTATGTGAGTATAGAGTGTCCTGATCATGTATGTTTAGATGGCATGTGCATACAAAAAATGCAATGAAAATATTGGCTGTGAAGTTGAAGAAAGACATATTGAATATTCTGAATATTCTCAGCTTTTAGGAGCATAATCAATAATATGAATAGAAAAAAATCTGGTATCTTCCAATTCTGTTTGTGTCTCTAAGTGGAGAAAGGATGGCTTTGAAATGAAATTGTTAAAATACATTTTATTCCTAAATTTTCACACTTGGTACATGGCTTCATGCAAGTCATAGAATCACGGAATAACAAAATTTTGGACCCATCTCTGGAGATCCCATAGTCTGATACCCCTGTGCAGAGTAGCATCAATTAAAGCAGATTGTCCAGGAATAAGTCCAGTCAGGTTGTGAGAGAGACTTCCACAGAGAGACTTCCAGGAGACTTCCACACCCTCTGTTAACAATCTGATACAAAGGTTGGACACCCACACAAGAAAGAAGTGTTTTTGTTGTGTTTGAATGCAGCTTGTAATTCAATTTGTCCACACTGTTTCTTGTCCTGTCTCTGGGCACCTCTGAGGAGAGCCTGACTCGCTCTCATTACACCTTCCCATCAGGTACTTAGATGCATTGTTAAGTTTCCCACCTTAGCCTTTTCTTCCCCAGGCTGTACAACAAAAATTCTCTCAATCTCTCCTCAAAAGTTAGGCACTCCAGCTCCTTAACCACCTTTGTGGCCTTTTGCTGGACTTGCTGCAGCATGTCTGTGCCCCTCGTGTATTGATCTCAGACCTGAGACCAGCACTCCATGTGTGTCTCTTCATGAGTAGGAAGGAAGGATCACATCCTCCAGCCTGCTGTTAAGTCACCCTAATGCAGCCCAGAATGCTGTTTATGTTCATACTATTGTGTATCAATCTGGATAAATCCAGGGCTTCTATTGTAGCAGTAAGAAAAAGAAACAATTCCTTGTTACTTCATTCATCTGTGGAGAACCAAAACTCTGCTATTCAAGTGTATAAACTACCACGACTGTGAGTGGCTTACAAATTGTATATGCAAGGAGCATTTCCAAATTACTGTGAATCACTGATAGCTGAGATAGGGCTAGAAACTGTTTTCCATGTTCCACATAAAAATAGGGCATGGTTAGAAATCACCAACTGTAAGTAGAAAGCCCATCCATAGGAGTCTGGGGAAATCACATAAAAGGTTGTGTCAGTAGCTCACAAGATTCATTGCCATTTATTACTTTAGCTTATAGCAAAACAGCTGCAAGCTGTTGTTTTCTCTTTTCCTTCTCTGTATGAGTATCACAGGCTGGAACATAGACATTCATATCCACAATGGCTGGTAAAATTAGAGGACTCAGAGTTGGGAGGCAAACTCAAAAGTGTTAATTTTTCTTTCAATTTAATTATCTAAAATTGGAGGACTTAAAAGAATCATGTAAGAAGGACGTACAAAAGGATATTCTGAATGTGCCTGAACTATGATAAAAGTGTACTGCTTTATAGGTGGAATTAATTCCATCCCTAATTTTTAATTTAGATTAATGAATGAGATGCTGTTTGACTGAGAGGAGTAGGAGGGCAAGAGGGAATCCATAATCCATGCCACCTGGTTCTTAACACTAAGATGCCTCCAGAGCTTTATTTAGGAAATGTAAATGCCTCTAGAGGACATTTTAGGTCTTATGCAGGCCAAGTAGCCCTCTGGAGTTACTTAATTCTCTCCATCATCTATTTACAGAGTTTACAGTGGTTGGGTTCCTCCCTTAAAATGTGGTTCAATGATACAGTCAAATTTGACTTGATGACTTGCTGCTGCCAAGCAAGCGAGATCCCCCTGTCCTTCCCTCATCCTTTCCTATCTCATCTGACACCAGTTTATAGCATGCTAGGCTGAGTCAACTAACTGTTCTGGGTAGAAGGCCTCACTTTAGGCTAAGTGAGGGGCAGGGTGCTGAACTGGTTTACCAGGCAGGCAGGGATGAGCAGCAGGGAGACCACACGTCTGGGAATGCTGGGACTAGAAGAGGAGAGAGAGAAGCAGAGTCTCCCCAGTTGAGGGCTCGAGGTGTGCTATTGATTCAGCTCAGTTGTCCAGCTATGCTGCTTCCCAGCCAGTTCCCATGGGAATTAATTGTTCTCGGGCTGCTTGAGGCAGCATGAAGCTGTGCTTCCTACCCCAGGGGAAGTCCCACCCCCTCATTTTATCTCTACCTGTTCTCTCTGTGCAAGCAGAAGTGACAGCACAGCCACATGCAAAAGCATGGATCTCCCCAGCTGCAGCATCCCATGCTTAATCACCCTAAAACCATCTTAGGGCACCCTACAACGTTCTCAGGCTCCTCAGGCTAAGAAGATTTAATCATTACATGAACAAACAGCTCTCTAGCTACTATTTTAAAAATTATAATGCATGTTTTGCTGTCTAGTGGCTTAGCAACAGAGAAAAAACAGTTTGTAAAATGAGTCCATTTAATTTGTACAATGACATTCCAGGGTGACATCTGCATTAGCATTTATACAAACCTGTCTTGGAGGTTTGAATATGCTGAGAGAGACTGTATCTTTTGTAATAATCACCTAAATGTTAAAAAAAAAGAAAATAATGAATAAAAAGGTGGGAAATTATACACATATCTGTTCTATTTAGGAGAAAAAATTTAAATCATTACATAGGGAAAAAACACAGGTGTGGCATTACACACATTATAAAATAGAGAAAGTTTTATGTCTTCTAATTCCTAATATTCTAATAATTTTTATGAAATGTTTACATAATTTTACTTTTTCAATAAAGGAAACTCTCCAATTTTATTTGGTATGTTGCACCAATGTTGGTGATGGATTTAGCTTGGAATTGAGGTAAGTGATGAAAATGTACCTTAATGTATCTTTTAGAAGGAACATTGTGCTGCAAGTTGATTATCACTAGATCAAAAGTGGGTTAAACATTTTAACTACATTACACAAGATGGTTGTTTGTGTGTTGCAGGAGACATGCAGTTAGATCATTGAAATCATGAGTTGTGCACCTACATGTATTGGGATTATAATCCTGTAAGACTTGTGCAGTAGAGAGACCCAGCTGTGCAGTAGAGAGACCCAGCTGGCTCCATCTTGTGTTCTACCATAATAAATGGCATTTTTTACATCAAGTATTTGCTTAACAAGTAGACTGTGGCACTCATGCAATGAATATATCTTCAAAACAATCTTCTTTTGAGATGGCAAAGCATGCAAGGATTGGTGAACCAAGTCATTAGGCAAATGATTTAGTGTTTCATAGAACCATCGATGTAGGAAGAGACTTTTAAGATCATTAAGTCCACCCATCAACCCAGCAGTACCACTGAAACCCCTAAACCACTAAACCCTATCACCCAGAGTTTTGTAAAGGCTAATGGAAACCATGGCATCACAGGATTTTTCAAAAGTTCATTGGTTTTGTTTCTTTTAAAAAATAAACAAACAAACAAAAGCCCCACAAAGTGCATCCTCTTCATTTTAAGGGAAAAGGCCATGTGATTTCCAGAATTCATACATGTTCTGTTTTGCTTTATGTAAGTAGTTATTGGTGGTGTGCATGTCAAGACAAGATAATCCTCCCCCTGTACTGAGTCAGTGGCTTTGTGGTGCTGGGGATGAAGGCAGGAGCCCATGCATGTAGACCTATGCCCAGGAGAGAAGGGCTTCCTCAGAAATCAGCTGCAAGTACTCAGCTTCTGCATTGCATTTGCACTGAAGAGGCCTTTCAGTCCTTGCAGGGACTTCAGGGGGAGTTAGGGAGGCAGGTCCAGACAATAGCCACAGATACTGCTATAATAAAACTAGAAATTGTAGCGTGTTTGTTCAGACATGCAGTGTCTGTAGAGATGCCAGCTATCCCCTTTGCGTAACAAAGGAAATGTTGCCTCCAGAGATTTCTTTCTGGAGATGTCTCTGTTTAGAGACAGTGCATGCACGTGCATGCCAAATTTCCTTTTTGTGTTTGCGCTCGGTGTTGCATTTTTTTTAATCCAACATAATCTTATGCTGTACAGCAAAGCACTGTACTTC
Organism: Entomyzon cyanotis; assembly: GCA_024500445.1. Lineage (NCBI taxonomy): Eukaryota > Metazoa > Chordata > Aves > Passeriformes > Meliphagidae > Entomyzon > Entomyzon cyanotis. The sequence continues at coordinate 64,391,722 of JAKEPQ010001016.1, read as the reverse complement.
ATATTTTCATAGACAGCCATGATGAGGTATTTCAGATTTTCCGTACCATGTAATAATAAGCTATCTTACAGCTTAATAGAGATTATTTTGTTGAACAGAATATCTGCAACTATTACCTTAGTGTTGCAGTTAGCCAGGTTGGTTTTGTATGACAATAAAATGCAATCTTTTTGTACTTCTAGAGAAAGTGATATGGTAAGCTGCCTTCTAAAACTATTTTGAATATTCATAATTATTCTGGTCTGCATCAAAACATGACAAAACGCTCTATTCTTGGTGGATGCTTTGTGTAAATCACAGCAGATTAATTCTAACATTGCATAATGACTATAGAGAGGTACCTGAGCTAACTTTACCATCTGGACCAGGTACCAATAACACTGTAGCTGCAACAGCTTGGGATTCAGCTTGATCTGCAAGAGCACTCGGCGCTCCTAGGAACAGCTGTTCATGCTGAGTTCTGCATTGCCACAGCCAGATAAGTTTTTTAACTAACTAGTTTCAGGCTAGGTGCCTTATATCTGTATGCGGTGCAACTGATTATTTGGATGCACAGTGCCAATGTGTGGCACCAAAAACTGGGAGCTGCTGATGAGCTACCCTCACTTTCTCTGTGCTGAGAGTAGGAGATGATGCAGAAGCTGCTGTTCCTCAGCTGCATGAGAGCATTCTGCTCCAGTGTACTGACTGGGATGTTAGCAAGGCAAAGAAGCCTGTGTGAGGGCAAAGGTCTGAATATACCCTCTTTTCAGGGGAAAAAGCATGACGTTTTTTCCTTTAAACAAACGAGTCTAAGCTTATTGACTCTGTTTGTCACAAGCTTTGTCCTAAGCACTTCTTGAAGATAGTAGTAATGTAGTAATGACCACATATGAAAAAAAAGTTCTGTCATCTACTGAGGGAACAGGTGTGGTGGTTTAATATGTTACTAAATCCCCTTTTGCCAGAGGTAGCTCCTTTTTTACAGAGTCAGCAGAATAGTATGCATGCTAGTAACTCCTGAGTTAGTCCAGTTCCGTAGCAGTGCAAGATTAAGATGCTGAACTATGGGTGTTTTAGGGCAGGGACACACAAACTGCTTCACTGACACTGCTAGAGGTCTGCCAGTGATACAGGAGGAGGTGAATAACTGTGGAGGGTAATGTCTTAGAGATACTATGGCTAAATTGGCCAGGGCTTTCCTGTCAGATATGGTCATGAGATCAAGATTTGCATCAGAATGTAAAGTATCATGCAATTCATTAATAGCTTTTATTCATCACTCATTTGAAGTACATGTTGGTTTGTCTGCCCTGTCCAAGTTAGTAAAAGCTGCCTAGAAACCTATCCTGACTGCACACAGATTTAAAACACCACAGTCTCCAGTTATTACTGAATCCACCACCCTCTTAATTATGCTGTTTCTGTATTTTTCATTGCAGTTATGGACATTTGCATGTTGGTACAATACAGGACATAAATAACATGTTATGACAGCAATCCTGTCTTTCAATGATCATAGACAAACAAATTCAATTTTTAAATTTGACTTAAAAATATGTAGTTTTAGCAATGTAAAATAACTTCACGTTCACCTATGAAGGGATTGTTTTTAAGTCATCCTTTTTGTTCTCTGGGCTTGATATAGATGCAGTCAGACTTTCACACATTAAAGAAATAGTGCTTTAAAGGATAATAACACAAGCATTACAGTGCCAGCAATTCTTTTTACTATAGAAATATTTGTATTACCTGTATCTGTCATATCAAATGAAGGATATATTAAAATGTATTTACATCTCATATGCTAACATGTCCTTAATGATGGAATGCTTTGTTGAGAGGGAATTGAAGTTTGGACATAGTGATTGCCAAGTAGAATTGTGAATATGAAGGGCAAGTACAATAGGGAGTAACATGCAGCATAAAATAAGAAAAATAAGAATAAAAGTAAGAAAAGTGCAATTTGGAGGAAACAAGCAGATGTGTTGGTGTAGATGTAGCTATAGGAGAAAAACCTTGACTTCAAGATTTGAACAGTTGTAGGGAAAAACAAAGACAGAGAAGGATATTAGCAGAGAAATAAAGAGAGTCTGAAAATAGGTGCTGTACATGCAGAAACAACTCAGAAAAAAATAGGTGTTTAATTTGTTACAACATTAATTTAAGTAATAGAAGCAATTTTCCCTTGAGTAATAAGAAATTGCAGAGAGTTCTGTGGTACTGCAGGAGAAAAAGGTAGTGATTTATGAAGCCTACAGAATTACAGTAATCAAAGTGTGATTTCCATGTAATTTTGCTTTTTGTGCTGCCCTTTCTTTGCCAGTTGGAGTTTTAAGCTATACATACACATATCTCTTCCATAATTTATCATGTAAGCTAAACTGGGCGTTCTCTTTTTTTTTTTTAAATAGGAGCTTAATTTGGAGTAACAAGGTTAAATGTCACTCTTTACAATTCAGTTACTTTTTATATGTCTTTTGTTTCTCCTTATGTGTTTTAATGGGAGACCTATAATCCCAGGCAGAAATGTGTTCTTGACAGTTTTACTTTAAAAGGAAAAAGGTCTGTCTGTGGGGTCTTTGAAGCAAATCTCTCTAATGTGTGACTGAGAATATTCTTTGCCTTCTACTTTCATCATCAGAAATACATCACACTTTGTAAGACATATTACAAGGCTCTAGGATTATGTGTCATCAAGTCCTTTATTAGATGAAACTAGCACGTTTCCATGAAGTCAGTTGAAGGATTTACCTGAGTGCAGTGGTACAGGAGCCTCAGCAGTTGGGATAAATTTCAGCAAGATGATCACAAAGTTTGGGGGCAGATGCAGCAAAGTGGAAACAGACGCTGGATGAAGCAATGGCTGCAGGTTCTCTATATGGGGAGCTGAGCTAATAGTGCAAAATGCATTATTAGTATTCTGGCCAGCCCCATTCTGACCAATCTTACACTGCCTCTGTTCATGACCATTCTTGTTCAGTCACATACCTCTTTTTGAAGAGATTTAAACTTTATAAGTAATCAGATGGATGACTACTTAACCAGAGCTGTTCCCCTGGACTGTACTTTTGTTTGTGTTCTACCAAGTGATTACAGTTTTCGGCATCCCTGGAACAAGTGAAGCATGATAATTAGAAATTGTACATATGGATGTAGAGCTCACTGAAGCTTTTTGAGAATCTGCCATGAACGGTAGTTTGCATTTGGCTGCCAAGAGCTGTGTCTGAGGCTGATCAGATTGTTATCATCAAGTCAAACAGAGATACTCTGTATGGAGCTGGGGCCTTGGGAGGTGTTTTCTCTTTTGGCTGCCATACTCTTTGGCATGTGCTGCCAGCACTGAGCATGAGCTCTAGAGCTTTCATTGGGCAATTGCAAGGCAATTTCATACTGTTTTCTATGGCCATTACCAAGGCTATGGAAAGTACAGTTGTCATCCCATAGGCTGCTTCCCAGCAAGCAACCAAAATAAGGAATGCTTTGTGCTTTCATATCCCTGCATGGCAGGAGGAAGAGAAGCTGTTGCAGTGGAGATATGTGATGCTATTAAATGCTTGGCCATTTATGTGCTTTTGGTTTTATGAGAAAAATAATGATAATTCATGAAAATTTAGAATGAAATCTTCTTCTTTCGTTTCCCATGTTCGTGGGGAGAACAATTCAAGGAATAAAAGTCACTCAACAAATTTTGCTAGCAAATAAAGTATTAAAATTAGAAATTATTAAATCAAGCAGGGGGAGAGTTAAATGTAAAGAAAAAAGTGAAGGTCAACCTAAAGGCTGGGAATAGTGCAACCCCTTGCAAGATAGATAGAGTTCTTCAATATCCTAGAAAGAGAAATTTTTTTATTGTCTTCATGCCACTTGAATTCTGCAACTGAAGCAGTCAAATCTGCTGGGCTTGTTACTTCTGAGCCTCGTGAAGTGGAATTGACACCTTGCTGTATAACTGGAGATCTTGGTGCTGTTTCGCTAGTCCCTGTGTACTGGAGATGAATGCGAAGTTTCACCAAAAGCTAGTGGTTCCTGAATCACTCAGATATTCTTGAAAATTTTATCTGGTAAAGAAAAATTTTAGAGAGGAATTCAGGATTAATTATATGAGCAAACTCACAGTTATTTGTGAGCTCAGTTAATTGCTTCCATCCTGGTCTAAACTTGACCTGATGCCCTACAGAGTTGCTTGTCTATCTGTACATCATCCTCCCCAGCATGTCTCATAATTCCCTTGTTATTATTTTTTCCATTTTCTGGGTTTTCCCAGGCCCCTTAACCTTAACCTTGAACAATACAGAGTTAAGTGTAATTCTGTATTACTGGAACAGCACTTCAAAATTTACAAAAAAGAACAGAATGGTTATACCCAGCCCTAAGTCTTAAAACTTTACGCCATCTGATTTTTCTTGTGGTGAGAGAAATGTCAGCAGACTGGTCTTTTGTCACAAGATTGTATACAGTTACATGTGTCCATTGTGTGATAGGATTTTTTCTGTGACCTGATTAAGGAGGCTTTTAAAAATGCATTTTTCATTTTAATAGAAAACTGATCCTACTTTAAATAACTGAAATAAAAATAACTCATACTGAGTCCCTTCAGTGTGATCACAGAGACATGTACAAATATTTTTTTCTAAACCTATCTTCCCATCTCCCTCTGTCTTCACTTCAGATCTTTATCTATAGTGCTTGAGGAGAAAATAGGAGGCTGGAGAAAGGCCCCAAGACCAGGCTGAGATTGAAATCTCTATTCAGTTTTTCAGTCATGTTTCACCTGGCTGGTAATCTTGGTAAAAACCTTAGTCCCTCTGTTGCCTTTCCCATTGGTAGGAAATCTCCTTTTCACTGTCCTTATTTAGCCTACAACATCTTTAAACTGTCTTTCAAGAAGAGGATTTATTTCATCCAACTTAGATTTCCTTTAGATAAATGTTTTGAGATGAGATGAGATGCGATGCGATGAGATGAGATAACCCCACCTTTTTTCTCTGTTGACAAAAGACGCACCTTGAAGGAACTGAAATGTGATGTTTATACTGACTGGACTGCTGTACTAGGTCTTCAGTGTCATGGAATTTTATTAAAAATTTGTATACATAAAAAATATGGAGTTGCAAGTATGGATATGGGCTATAGAAATAAAACCAGGTGAGATCTATTATGATGGGCTGCAGGCTGCACAGCTTTGATTTGTTATCCAGCAGGAGAAAACAGCAGTGGCCACTACAAAGAGATGAACTACACAGAGGGGCTCAGAGAAGACGGCTGAGATGGGGTGAGCAGTGTGTAGGAGGTCTGCAGAACAGTGGATTTACTGGAGCACAGGTGGTAGAGAGCCAGGGAAACCTCGCCTTTGTACTCCTGCACAGGACTGCCCCAAGGAGATGTGTCGGAAATACGCGTTTGATGTGTTCAGTGGAGCTCTTAAGGGCTGTGATGAACACGTTTGTGCTGTTTGTTATTGGCAGGCCTTGCAAAGGAATTTTCATTTTATTTGGAATCCAGGAGTGGTTTGGGGAGCTAGCAGTGGGTTAGTATCTGCAAAGTTCCAAGGTATGTGAAGTGCTCAAGGTGCCTGCTCCCAGCCTGATACCCTGTTTGCTAATGGCTGTGTCATGTCACTGGATGGGACATGCCAAGCCCTACAATAAAAGCTGGGCTGTGACACTAAGCTGTTGCTGGAGAACATACATTTTAGCAGATCTCTGTTGATCGTGGATCACGTACACATTATGTGCTTGTGGCTACGTAACATAACAACCTTTCTCTTTCCCCAACAAAATTAGCCAAATTCTGAGACATGGTTGTTGTGAAGCAGCAGAAGAGCCGGTGTATGGTTCTGCAGGTGTTCAAGGTACAGGCTCAGCCATGGGCATTGTGGAATGGGATGTAACTGTATTTTAATTCCTGCTCACTTGATGTGTTCTGTGCTCACAATTAACAGGCCCCTCTCTAAATAGCTAGGAAGCTCCTAAGAGCCTCCTCAGGTGAGGCATTATAAGACATTGTGTTGGTTTTGCCCCAGATCTGGCACATTAGCAATACACTTTTTTACTGTCTCTCCCTCTCCCCATAATTTATTTTGTTTGATGTGTTTATCTGTGGCCACTAGAAAAGGGAACTTTAGCTTACAGCACTGTACTGTGTTCAGAATCAAGTATTGGTTGTTTACTATATTTGGGGTAGATTTTTAGGTAACTGTATAAAATGAAGGAGATAATAACAACCTGATTAAAAAAAAAAAAAAGACTGAGCATTTCCACCATTTTTATTTCTCAGAGTTTGAAATGGGGAATAAATCTTGTAAAGTATTAAAACAGAAATTACATGAAAGCTTTTGCCTTTTTAGAAAAAATTATGCTTAAATCCTCTTAGGAGCCACATTATCATTAATAATCTTTTTTTTCCCCAAGTGATGACATTTGCATGCACATCAAAAATATTTGTTAGCAAACTGACAGATATTTTGTGATTACTGCCATTTCATTTCACACACATAGGTTAAACATACAACAAGCAGGGGGTTGAATTCACTCTTCTGGTTTTTTTTCCCTGCCCTTTCTAGCATAAAGTACATAAACCTTGAAAGATAATTTTTAACCTGGGAGTTACCCATTCATTAGCAAAGTTGAAAGCAGGATACATTAAGTAGTTGTTTCCTGACCTTGGAGAGAGCTGCCTGTGTGCTCTCAGATCTGTGTCCAATAATTGGTCCTACCTAGGGGGAAGGAAAGAAAAAAGAAACTACACAAACCAAGTGAATGACCACTGAAGGGTGCTTCCAGAGTAATAGCTGGCTTCTGGCAATGCTCCTGTTCATGTGACATAGTTTGAAATACCTTTCATGTTACCCAGGGATATCTTCTACCTTAAGCTTTTAAAAGGTCATTGTTGGAAAGCAGGAATATCAATTAGTTAGTGGGCTGAATTTTTAATCTTTTTAAGTGTTTATTTTTAATCTTTTTAAGTGTTGTGATCAAAAATTGTTAAAGGACTTTCAATAAATGAAAACATGTGTGCTTGAGATTTAATTTCCTAAACTTTATTATCTACAGGTATACACGACTGCTAATAGCGAACTTTGCTCTTTAGTTAAATTACTTAAATACTTTTTCTGCAAGTCAGTATTTTAGAATTATCTTTAGATGGAGTTGTGCCTGTGTACAAAATCTGCTAAATCTGTCAGGTTAATGCTTTTTCCTTGAACTGGCTGCCATGGCCAGGGAGTCCATTCTAACTCCTTTTACTGTAGTGTAGCTCCTCAGCTACTTGCACAATGCCTTTGTCCCAGAGAATCAGTCTGGAGTGCCTTCACTTTTGTCCATTTTCCCTTAGCCTAAACTGACTTGAATGGAGTTAATGCAGTTATAATGTGAATTCTATGTCAAAGGAGAAAATAATCTTACAACTGTAAGGAATGATGCTTTTTTGGAAGCTTTAGTAAGTGTATTTCAAAAAGGAAGTTTGATTCTTTGACACTTTTCTTCTGCTCTTCTGAAGTTAATAAACTCCAGGATAAGTAGAAATGAGAGCATTTGAAAAATCTAGCTTTTTTCTTTTATGTAATTAGCTTGCATTTTGCACTTTGCATTCTTTGATTGGTGTCCTGGTTTTGGCTGGGGTGGAGTTAGTTTTCTTCACAGCAGCTGGTGTGGGACCATGTTTTGTATTGGTGCTGAAGGGTTCATAATGGAGAGTTGGTTTTGTTATTGCTGAGTAAGGCTTACACAGAACCAAGTCCTTTTGTGCTTTTTGGGCTGCCATGCTGGCAGGGAAGTTGGGGGTTGGGAGGAGACACAGCCAGGACAGGTGACCCGAACTAACCAAAGAGATATTCCAGACGATATGACATCATGTATATGAAGTGGGGGGAAGAAGGAGGAAGGGGGAGGACATTTGGAATTATGGTTTTTGTCTGCCCAAGCCACTGTTATGCATGATGGGGCCCTGCTCTCCTGGAGGTGGCTGAACACCTGCCTGCCTATGGGAAGCAGTCAATTAATTCCTTGTTTTGCTTTGCTTGTGTGCATCACTTTTGCTTTCCCTGTTAAACTGTCTGTATCTCAACCACGAGTTCTCCAGATTTTCCCTTTCTGATTTTCTCTCTTATCCCACTGGTGGGGGAGTGAGGGAGCAGCTGTGTGGGGCTTGGCTGCTGGCTGGGGTTATACCACAACAGTCCTTTTTGGCCCTAAAACAGAGGAAAACTGCAGACACTTCAGAAAGCTCATTATTGCGGAAGTGAAAAAGGTAGGACTGAAAAAAGAAAAGCTGAAAACTGCTACAGTAAGGGAAAATTTGTACCTACAAAACTTTCCAAATATGTATCATCATGTCTATTTTGCGTTTTCTTCTATGGGAGAAGGCAAGATGCATAGTCAGGATAGGCGTCAACTGCAGAGCTCTTGATGGGCTCTTATTTTCCTCTTGGTTTTAATCTGCCCTTTCTGAGGTTAGATCATATACCTAAAATGTTCAGGAACACAAGATGTTGGAGTGAGCTTCCCTACGGGTGGGTTAGCCAGTAGATGTCATCACAAGACTGAGCCTCTTTGTCCAGGAGCTGTGCACCACCCTTCCCTAACTCTGCACACACTTGCCAGCTCAAGACTGGCGGAAAGCTCACTGCAGTACTTGGGTGTGTATATTCTGGCTGGCAGCACGTGTTGGGTAACAAAGTCGTTCAAAGTGTAAGTCATCTACAGAGGAAGTGCCACCTCCTGAGACACCTTTCCAACAAACTGGTTCTCTTTGAGCTCTCCTCATAGTGTGTAAGAATTTTAAAAGACTTTTGCTCAGCAGAGGAAGGTAGCAGTGATCCCTGTGGGAATAAGGAAATGGTAATGACAATAAACTCAGTAACAGAAGGGCTCACTAGTGTCTAATAGATAAGACCACAGATATATTCATACCTGCAGCTGCAGAATCTCGCCTGTATGCTGTGTACCACAGTGGAAGGGTATGATCTGAAAAAGTGTCCAGTGTTAGTCTTATTCTGTCCTTGCTGAATAATAATAGGAAATTTACCATTGATTTTATGAGAGAAAAAGAAGGATTTAAAAAAAAATCCTGTCCTGAATTTTAATTTTAAAAATGAACTCCAAGTCCTTATAATCAAGCAAATTGTTTTAAGAATTAATTGCCTAAATATACATGTCTTGCAATCAACCAAGTCATGTAGAACCAAGAGGTAGCCTTCTGGTCTCTAGCTGGCCCTTCACAACAATCCAGGTTTTCCATAGGTCCCAAAGACAGCCTGCATTGATGTCTGGCTTCCATAACCATCTTAAATTGCGCTAGTTGTCAGCGCTTTGGCATCTAAATCACATCAATACAGTATTCTTTTTCTTCTGAAATCTGTAAGCACGTTGTAGCAGTTAGCATATGGATTACCTGCCCTGTGTATGCCTCTCAGTAAGTTAACACTGAGGCTCTCAGGCAATCATCACAGAAGCAGCTGTGGTGGTTTAAGATGTCCTTGTCCTTCAGCTGTTCAGTACTAAACCTCTGCTAAAGGCTGCATCGTTAAAGAGAAGACAACAGAACTCTGTCTTTCTCTGGTTCAGCATAATGCTCACCTGAGTTACCTTAACTTGTTGATAAAGAGGCTCTAAATTAAGCTGGCTCATTTGTGCTGGGGTAGATGAGAGAGGCTCACAAGATCTGTTCATTTACATTGCTGTAGGAATGGCAGCTTCCAGCAAAGGAGCAGAAACAAGTAGCCAAGGTATATCAGCTTCTAATACCATCTCATTCATTTCTTTAATGGATGTCTGGCTGCAGCCTAAAACTAAATATAACAGTTTAAACAGCTGCAGTGATATAGCTAATCTTTATCATGTGCTCACTCACTCTAGTGTTTTACAGTATTGCCCCTATCCAAGACTAACTGGACACCAAAATCTCTGGCTTGCCATTTGCTCATCTCTCAGGATTCCCAGCTGCCCCTGTCCAATAAATGCATGTATACAGGAGTGTGACTTTAGTGCCCTGGAACCAGAAATGAAGATGCTATGTTAAATGCTTTGCATTTTGCATTGTAGCTTTATAAAACAGGAATTGTATTGATTCTCATGAGAGTTTACTTGAACACAAGAATCCCTTTAGACTTTAGACACGTAGCTGCATCTGCTGTGGAATTTCCACCTGTCTGTAGTAATTCATGATCTGCCTATAACATCTAAGTTCAGTTTTCCTTGGAGTGTGCAGCATTTTGTTTACTGCAATTTATCCATATTGAGTCCCATAGAAAGCATCAGGGCCCATGGAGAGCTGCCAGGGAGATTCTGGCTTAGAGAAAGAGAGAAGCCCCTTTGAGAGTTTTCTGGCATGAATGCTTGTCTGGCCAGCTTTGCCAGAGCTGGGGAGGGCAGGTGGGAAGCACCTTCTCTCCATCTTCATTTTGTATTCTATTCTGTAGTGACAGTCCTTCTCTTCACAAGAGGACAAGGTCTTTAAGGGTATCCAGTCCACCGTATGAGATGGTTGCTTGTGCACTACTGCTTGCTGCAATAAAACAAACTTACTGGTTATTATTTGTCATAAATTGCTTTCATGGTGCTCTTTTTTCCAAATCATTTAGGCTGCCTTATAATAACCTACTTGTGATAATTCTTGTATAAAATGAAATGTCTCATGTCATAGTCTCTCCACTATTTTTTGCAGGAACTTAATTTTTATTACTAGAGACCAATTTTGACATTTTGAAGTTTTGCAAATTTCACATTTATTTCAGTGCCTGAATTGACTGTTTGGTAAAGACTTTAGTCCTAAATGTACAAGTAACACAAACAAATCTCTTTAAAATGCAGGTTATTGCTGTTGAAACAGTCACTTTGAGAAATATGATAAGAGTACAAGGTCAATCATGACAGAAATTTTGTTAAATGAAAACATATGTGACACAATAAAGCATCCAGCATAAAGTTTTATTGTCAATTTGTTCAATTTGTAAAACTGCTTCATGACCGTTTTTCAAGATAAGCAGTATTTGCATGCTGTCTTTAGTTTCACTTATCAATCAAATAAAGTCAACTGGCCTCTCTGTCCCCTATATAATGCCTGCAGTTGGATAAGGAGTACACAGATGTTGCTTGGGGTAAAATCATACAACTGTCAGCACAAGGGAAGTTAGAGTAAAGAATGGAGACTGCATTTTAGGAGCAGTTTTCTGGCAGAGAATTAATAATCTACTATTAAATAGAAATGTGTATCTGAAAGTTTTACAAATTACATGGTTTTGAAAACCCATCAACAGCATTAAAAGGATTTACCGAACAGATGTCCAATGTGGTATTCAGCTGTCTTGAAATAAGAATGGATAGACTAAAAAACTTCAGAAATGTTTTGGGGACTGGGAAACAGAGCTTGGAAACCATATTTGCTTAATAGCATATGCAGAAATTTGTGGAACTTCATGTGAGTGACTGAGTTTATTGATAGCTCTCTGTACTGTCAGTATTACTCTGCATTCCAATTTTTTGTTTGTTGATAATCATAGTTAAAATTTGCAGGGTTTATTGTAATGCTTTTAGGTTCAGGAATCTGGCTTGATGGATAAACTGTCAGCTCCATTTAAGATGTGAGTTGTGGAGATGGCTAAGAGAATGTGTTCCTGATAAAGCCCAGAGCATTGCACTGGGACAGGGAAGCAGCCCTACAGGACATGCTGGGGCATGACTGATGGTGTGGCTATTCTCTCTTGTGTTGGTTCTTACTGCACTCCCCCTGCCCCCTTCCTATAGTATCCAAACACCTTTCAGTAGTACATGAGCAAACATGATTAGCATCTGTCACAAAATGTTCTTTCTTTCATCCTTTCCTTGGGGCAGAATTGTGTGTGCAGTGTAACCTAGCACTTGTTTTGGTTTTTTTTTAATGTATTTGTTACATTATTATATGTTTGTTAAAGAGAAATCAAAGGTGTATACTCTGATTCAAATTAGAAGATTTGTGGTGGTTCTTTATTCCTAGGGGAATTCATTTCAGAAACTCAGACCAGCTCCCAAGCAAGCTCTGTTTCCTGCACAGACAGGCTTTACCTTCAGGAGAAAAAAAAAATCTATTATGCCTGAGGAATATTGACTAGCCAGTTGAACTGGAGATTTAGGCAGTGTTTTAAATATGCTCAGCCCAGAATAATGAGCCCCATGAAAGGATGTTTTTTTGGTTTAAACATAAGTCAAAGTTCACTGTGAAGTCATCAAAAACTGTTTTAACAAAAAGACTGGACGCACCCTTTAAAGTCTCTGTTGGTCAGATGAATGGGAGTGTTTGGTTATCATTTAGCATTCTCTGTTGACTGAAGGACACATGTTAAAGATATATCACATCACTGTGACCGTGAGGAGAGTGATAAAAACAAGTACAGCCTTTTTTTTCTGTAATTAACAATAAAAGCAAAGCCTTGCCCAGTGACATAACCCTTCTTTTTGCCTTCAAATGTAAAACAATCCATGTTGTTTCTGAAGAAACCTATTCTTGACACTTTCTTATAATCAAAATTAAACCTAAGTTACTATCATCAAAATACATATTCATTTTCAAAGCTAATATTTTGGATGTGATGAAATTTAGTTTCAGTCCTGGCGTACTACAAAACCTCATTTAAGGCTTACAGGCACAATACAGCTCTATGGTTAAAACACTTGCTCTTAAATATTCAATCCAATATGTGCTTCCTTAAACTTTCTTTAGAAAAAGGAAAGTATACAGCTCTCATACTACGTATCTATCAACATAGATGCAAACAGTGCTTCCTGACATCTGTTGGCTCATAAGTTTTCCTTCTTCCATTCCTTCAGCGTGATAAACTATCACCCAGTTAAGAGGAAGGTTTAAGACTGTTTTAAGTATGTTTAAGTATGTTGTATCACATACTAGATATACCTGTCTCCAAAGGCAAGTTCTTTAGTGTAGAGGTTTTCTACCTCTGAATGAGGTGAGGAGATTCTTGTTTATGGTTTCACAGTTATAAGATCAACTTTCATTTATCATTGCAGAGGACCAAATTTTCAGGTTTGACTGATATTGAAAAAGGAGACATGACATTTCCTTCTACTCATTGATCATGCAAGGATAGCTCTTTTGCACATATAATCTGTTCTTAAAAAGCATACATACAGGAACATAAACCAGATTTCAGAGATTCACAGAATATTCTGAGTTGGAAGGGACCACAAGGATCATCAAGTCCAATTCGTAAGTAAATGGCTGCTACAGTGATTGAATCCACAATTTTGGTGTTGTTAGTAGCATGCTCTGACCAACTGAGCTCATCTCAGTTTTATTTGGAAGTATACTGAAGATCATTTCAGCTACAAAGCTCTTCACTTCTAATAGCTGATTACAGTTTTGAGAGAAGGCTATTGAATTGTGCAGAGGCAGTGTCTGCTTTAGTGGTGACAATCTCTGGAAAAAAAAATTTGCTTTTGTTCTCTGTTGGCATCTAGTGGCTGTGGAGATGTTACTGGAGAAAAATGCTGTATCTCCAAAGTCTGAAAGCACAAAAGTCTGGGCTAGCTGCCCATTTATCCCAGAACTGACACGTCACCTACAATGCCTTTACATCTTTAATCAGTTAATGGCTAAAAAGAAATAAATATTAGAACTGTTTTGTAGTTACTTGACTGAATTATTAGAGCCACAGTTAACCTTTCTCCCATTTTTCAAAAGAACCCATGCTACCACTATTTGACAGTATAAAATTGTTGTTAATACTTTGCTCCCCATAGATTCTGAAAATGTTTTTCATCCTCTAAGTATTTAGAACAGTAGCTGGAAAGACTGAAATAAAGACAGGACATTAATTTTCTTTAAGAAAACAAAAAACTCCTTATATGTGTTTCCAAACACTACTATAGGAATAACCTGCAATCAGTTTCTTTCTGATGGATTTATTCTTAGTACAAATATGTATTGGTCAGAAAATTAGTGACTGGTTGATCTTATACTTAAAATTCTACTTACTGGAAAGCAAAACAATTTGTTTTGCTTTTTAATGGTATTATGCTTCCATGGAAAAAAAAGGAAAAAAAGAGTTGGTGGGAAATTGTGAAGTTTGCATGTCTGGCTTTATACTCTAGTGAGTGGCATCCCTGCCCATAGCAGCAGGGTTAAAAGCAGATGATTTTTATGTTCCTTTCCAATCCAACCCAAACCACTCTGTGAAAAAGCTCTCACAACTTCTTTGTACCATTAGGTTAACACTCATGTTATTGCAGGGTAATTTGAAAGCTGTATTTTGTGTACAGTTTTATATTGAAATCCTACCCACTTGATAGATATGAAGTTAATTACATGGGACTTCAGCACTTAGGCTTCTGGAAGTAAGGGTTTTTCCTTCTTCTCTCCATCTATGTTTGGGGGACATCTGAGATTCCTACAGTTGTACTCCCACCACAGTGCTGTTATCTAAGACAAGGTCTTATGTGTTCCAATGTTTGCCAAAGCTCGAAAATTCCTCATTTTAAGTAGAAAGGCAACAAGACAAAGCCTTTTTTTTGTGTGTGTTTGGCCTTGTTAGGTAGTTGTATTTTGTGTTTAATATTTGGATTTTTCAGTATAAACCAGAAAACATTTCACAGGGTTTCTTGTATTTAAAGTTACAAAATAGTTATGTATGAAAGAATGCAAAAGCAAAAAACAGTACTGGAAGCTACTCTGCAGGTTTATAAAATTTATCTGTAATTAGCAAATAGAGAAACTGATTAATACCCAATAAAGTTCTGGCACCTAAACAGCCAGTGAGATAATAATATAATAAAGCCAGTTGGTCTTAGTGTTGATCATTATGTTTCTTACAATGAGGTACTGAAATGCCATGCTGGTGCCCCTTATCCTTCAGATTTTATTGCTAGTTTTTTCATTCATGGACCTATTTTCTACGTGTTTGGAATGATTGCCATTACCTTTTGTGTGTGGACTGAACATGTTTTAAAGATGGATTCTTACTTGCTCCTTATGTTACTGTGTAAGCAGGAAGCAAGCCTTGCTTTGTTGTAGGCTCAGATTAATCTAAAAAACCAGTGAAATTGAATCAGGAATGAGATTCTTTCCATACTCTCCATGATCTTTGTATTAAAGAATATGGTGATTCTCTAGCATACACTGTTGGGTACTGTTTAAATATCTCTGCATTTAAACCTAACTTGAACAAACATGAAATTATGAGAGAATTTAATTGGTGCCAGAGGTTAATGGGACATTTATTTTGCATGTGTGTGTCTTAGTTACATTTACTGTAACATGAACAAGAGGAACAAAGAAAACTAAAGAACACATTGCTCAGATTCGTCCTACTCTCAGTGGATTTTCTTCCCTGTGTTTGCCCTGGTGTCTGTCACAGTCAGGCAGATCTGTTTATTCTCTAATATAAATGTAAATAATGAAAAAAGGATTTTCCTGCAAATATCTGTTTCTGGGTCAATCATTCACATGACTTATCTATATGAATATTTTAATATGTGTAAGAGTACTATACTGAAAAAAGTCACTTGTGTGTTTGCGGGGCTAGTATCATAGAATCACAGAATTGTAGAATGGTTTGGGTTGAAAAGGATTTTAAAGATCACCTAGTTACAACCCCCCTGCCATGGGCAGGAACACCTTCCACTAGACCACATCGTTAAGAGTTCCTTGCAACCTGGCCTTGAACACTTCCAGGAATGGAGCATCCATAGCTTCTCTGGGCAACCTGTGCCAGTCTCAACACCCTCACAGAAAAAAGAATTTCTTCCTGATGTCAAATCTAAACCCACTGTTTTACAGTTAAAAGCCATTCCCCCTGGTCTATCACTACATTCTCTTGTAAAAACTCCCTCTCCAGTTTTCATGTATGTATATTCCATAGTATGTATGGAAGGGGCACTCAAATGAAGCATTGCAGAGAGGAAAAACTAATACACAGATCTTGATTTTCAGATGAAACCCTTATTCCTCTCATCCATAATTCTTTTGTGAGCTCAAGATATTGAATGGTTTAGTAAATAGGATACAACTACGAATATATTCAGAAGTGACTCCCTTAAAACATTTCCCAAGATAAGCAAGTCTGTGAAAACAAAGTCTATTTTTAATTTCCTAGTACTTATCCAGGTTTTTCATATTTAATGTTGGTACGAGTAAAATCAAGCAAACCAGGCTTCTGTCCAATTAGTTCCTTTTTAAATTATACATTCACTTTAGAATTAATTCTTGTGGGTGCTTTATAAGGTACATATTTGTGTATTTTTAGGTAGTTACCTGTCAGGGTGTATATAAAACACGAGTCTAAGGGAATTAATTTTTATAAAGGGATAGATTTTTAAGTGTGCTTTTCCTGCGAGGACATCAAATCTTTCTGTGGAGTGACTGGTTACCTTTAAAGGGGGTGTTTGGTTAGATGCAAGGTAGTGCCTCAAAAATTGTCAAAAGGAGTAAGTTGCAATATTTCAGAAAGCTCTGTCCTTCAGTCACATTAATGTCACATTAATGTCCTGACCTGTGAGTCTGATGGAAATGGGCCTTAACAGAAAGCCTGGTTATCTGTAGGCTTTTGCTTTTCTTGTGAAGCGCTGTAAGGCAGAAACCTTTATGACCTCTTTAAATGGTTGCCACAACAACTCCTCTTTTCTATCAGGAATCATTTCCGTGTTGTTAAAAGTGATGTGATTTGTGTCACCATCAAAGCGTGTGTTCCCTGGTTTCAGTCTACATTAGGTATCAGACATAGTGACAAAGTTGTTTCTTAGTGGGAATAACATGGAAAACTCACTTTTCAGGGTAAGGGCCAGATTTACATTCTAACACACTGATTTATACCAGCAAGGAATGTCAGCATGAGGGCTTGCTTTCAGCATCAAGAGACAGCATTGCTGCCAAGCACAGCAGTCCCACTTTCTCTCCTCCCCTGGTATTTATCACTGTGCTGATGCCTCCCGTATGCTGGCACAAGCACTGTAACTGCTGTGCCATGAACTCGGGGTCAGGGAAAACACCCAGATTAAAATTAAACTGTTTCTTTCCGCATTTAGTTCTACTAGAGATCAGTTCCCTAGAGCGGTTCCTTAAATGGCTATGCAGCCACTTGTGCCAGCTCCAGGGAGGAGGCAGAGCAGAAGCTGGGACTGAGAGCCTGGGGGGAACAGGGAGTCCTTGATTCCTTAAGCAGTGCTTAGTCTGTGTTTGCTGGATGCATACAGGAAGCTGTGGCTCAGGGATGCATTTTCAGTCATTTTAATCCAGTCTGAGACTAACACTTAAATTGACACTGCCTCCTTCAGAACACATGCTGCTCTGAGACACGTTCCTGTCCCACCCTGTTTGCTATTGCTTCAGGCTGCCTGTTTGATGCAGGCAAACATCCACACATTCATCTCAAAGATATGGTGCCAAGAGGTAGGGCTTGCAAATTTCCCTTCTAGCAGCAGAGTCAGATGCCATGTAACATGGCTCTTCTTCAATCTGCATACACCCCTCCCTGAGGAAAGTTTTCCATGTAGTTTGTGCTAGATTTAAGACAGATCAAATTAGATGACTAAAGGCAGGTTTCTGAATGTGTCTAGTTGTCAGAGGTGTAAATGGTACACTTTGGAATTACAAAACTGGTCAGCCAATGCAAGCATCTTCTTTATGATGAGCCCAAGAGATCTCCAGACCCAGCTGGGCATGTTTCAGTTCCCTCAGCACAGAGCCAAGTGTACTGTGAGGGGCTCCAGCCAACCTGCCTGACCTCTGTCCAACCCCGCCGAAGGGCATGGGTTTCCTGTTAATCATGCGTTAGATTTGCCAGCCATCTGCAGATGTCTCAGATACCTTAATGCATCTCAAATAACCCTAAATAACTATCTTTAGACAGTAGGATCCAAATCCACTGACTGGTCTTCCCTGGATGTAATGGATGCTTAGGATAACTTTCTTAAGATGCAGACGTCTACCTCATCCAAAGTTAGGTGAAACAAATCTCAATAAATGCTTTTCAAAAAAACTTGTTTAACATAGCATGAGTGTAATTCAGTTCAGTAATGTCTCCCTACATAGAAAGTTCTGGAGGGAAAGTGGAAGAAGGCTCCCAGCTGCTGTTGACAAGAACAGTAAAGGAACTGAAGTTACTAGAACCAGCAGATCTGCAGCCTAGATCCCTCCTAAAAGGGCAAAGATTTGGGTTACACACACACACCCCCCCTCACTTAGATGGTGAGGCATAAGTGATGTTATTCCAGTAAAGGGTTGCATGAGTATAGAAGTTCAGGGGAGAGAATAGATAAAAGAATTCCATAGACATCAAAAAGAGTTTTCTACTTGGAATAGCCATCACTTTTTTTTTTGCCAGAACTTTGCTATCCACAGTCTCTTTACTTACTGGGATGTTTCTAGTGAGTCAGGCTGTGTGGCACCAGCAGTGTCCACAGCCAGTGTGGTGTCCAGGCCAAAGGCTCAATGGACTGCATGTAATTGGTCATGTCTGACCAATGGGAGAAGAATGGCCAGTGTGTTATACCAATTTAAACTGCAGTATTGAAGGTAGGAAAGAATGCCTGAACTTACTGTGTTGTTTTCACAAAATGTATTTTTCACTCCAGAACAAGGTTGCTTGGTCTTGGTTTACTGACTGAATGTGAAGTTTTGATTATTTATCTTGGGAAAATGTATGAGCTGATTTCTCTTGTATGTGCAGTGGGAGCCTGCTGTAGTCCTGGATAAGGTTCATGGAGCATTGCTCTTGGAATTGCTTCTTACAGGGATTGGAGTGTGAGTCAGATAGAATGGGACCATTAATATATAAAAAAATTACTCTGGAGATCCGCAATTTATTTCACTTTGCTTCATCCAACAAAATACTATTATTATCCATAATTGTAACATTATTATTATCCATGTTACTGATTTATTTTAAACAGCTAAAGAGAATTAATCCTCAGGCCATTACATAGGTTCTTCCTGCCCTGAATGAAGACTTGAATTCTCTGTAAGATGAAAAATACATATATAATTCTTTTAAGATACATACAGAGAGAAGGAGAGAGACTTGCAGTGTAGGAACATATTAAAGAGTATTCCATGAAAGTAGCAGATCTCAATTTTCTTTATTAATCTAACAATGTACAAGGAAAGCTGTCTTAAGTTCATCAGGTGAAATGCACATGGCTTCTTAAAAATACAGGATACATAGCTGTTGGGAAGAAATTTGGATTCTTCCCAAAACTTACACAAAAAGTATAAATCTCCATGATCAAAAAATGTGTTGACAATCATTTGACCATCTTAGGTATAAAATTCTTTAGCATTAATTATATTCTCTGTGTTCCCCACAAATTATCCTTAATTACATTGGTGTTAACTCATACTGTTAACTCATTTTAACTCATAAATTAATGTTCATACTGCATTGTTTGCTGATGATTGCACTTTCCACTGGCTATGGGGCAAATTCAAACCACAGACATGAATGCTGGCCTTGAGTTCACTGTTGGTGTTTGCAATATAGTGCTGAAATGCTAGGAATGGAGGGAATTGTGGAAATAATATTCTCTAAAACTGTATGTTTAAAATTTTTATTCTCCTGTATTAATAATAATATTCTGGCATGGGATAGAACATGTAAATATTATACTTACTACAGTCAAGAGACTTATACTTTGTTGAGTATGTCTCTGGAAGAACTCTAAGCACTGTAAGCTGTTTGCGTCACACACCATTTAGTTTTCATAGGAAAGTAATTGCAGTTTTCATTGTTCTTTTACTGACCCAAATAATGCAGATTTCTTGACTATTAAGTGTCAGGACATTTTGTGTATTGACTCAAATATAGAATTGTAGAATCATAGAATCATTAAGGTTGGAAAAGATCTCCAAGATTATAGAATCCAACTTTTGACTCAACATCACCATGTCGACTAAGTGCCACATCCAGTCATTTGTTGAAGACTTCCAGAGATGGTGACTCTACCAGCACCTCAGACAACCTATACCTGATCACCCTTTCATTGAAAAAACCTTTTCCTGATGTCATTCCTGAACCTCTCCTGATACAGTTTGAGGCCATTTCCTCTTGTCCTGTCACTAGTGCTTGAAAGAAGAGGCTGACCCCCACCTTGCTACAAATTCCTTTCAAGCAGTTGTAGAGAGTGATAACATCACCCCTGAGCCTCCTCTTTTTCAGGGTAATCACCCCCAACTCCCTCAGCCACTCCTGATATGATTTACTCTCCAGGCCCTTCCCCAGCTCTGTAGCCCTTCTCTGGACACTCTCGAGCACCTCAATGTCTTTCCTGTAGTGAGGGGTCCATAACTGAACCCAGGATTTGAGGTGTGGCCTCACCAGTGCTGAGCATAAAGGGACAATCACTGCCCTGGTCCTGCTGGCAACACTATTGCTGATCCAGGCCAGGATGACATTGGCCTTCTTGGCCACCTGGGCACAGCTGGCTCATGTTCAGCTGCTGTTGACCAGCACTCCCAGATTCCTTTCCACTGGGCCACTATCCAGCCACTATGTCCCCAGCCTGTAGCAGTGCAAGGGGTTGTTGTGACCCAAGTGCAAGGCCTGGAACTTGGCCTTGTTGAACCTCACACAGTTGGCCTCAGCCCAGGGATGAAGTCTGTCCAAATAAATCCTTCTGCAGAGCCTTCCTGCTTCAAGCAGATATGAAGCAATCTGCTGCATCGTATCAGTCTTAGTTCTTTTTACATCATGTGACATGATGATTCTTTGAAACATTTTACAAAAGTCCACAGAATACTTGGTTACTGCTGACTTTATATATATTTATAGGGGTTCACTTTTGTGTCAACTGTAGACAAAAAAAATTGTACAAAATATTAAATAGTAGATTGCAGGGAGCATTCAGGAATTCACAGGAATAATTCACAGTAACTTTTGGACTATTTGTATTAATATGGATTTGTGGGTTTGTTTGTTTTGTTTTTTTTTTATTTTGCAACCAGTGGTGCAAGAACACTAAGTGACAGGGCATATTTTTTCATTAAATTTAGTTGGTGGAAGCAGAAATTTAGATGTTATAAATCCAGCTTCACTCAGCACTACAGGGTATAAGAAGAGACCACACGTTTACTTTAAAGTTGATATGTATTATAGTAGTAATGGGATATGCTCAAATTTCAACTATTACTCTGAAATATTTTTGTCATTTTATATATATTTTTATATATATATATGTGTGTGTGTGTGTGAGTAATTATACTTACTGTAGTACAAGTCAATATGCTTTTATGTCAAACTTCCATGTGCTTCTGCATAACATTTCTTTTATTCAGATCTTGTTGCATACTTGGTTAGGTAGCAAAGAGATAACCTAAAAGGTTATAGCTTTCCCATAGAGTGTACTGTCCAAAATTCATTGTCCTGCAATTTTTGTATGACTCTGCCCCAAGATCTCTTAGGAATAAAAAGTTTAACCGCAATCTGAATGAAAGTCCACGCCCACTTTGATGCCATGACGTTTGCCAGCCTGTACTCTGGTAGATTTAATTAACTGTTTTTCTTCTGCCAATCAAAATATGACTCAGAGAAAGCATTGCCCTTTGAGGACATTGGTGTGAAAACTGGCTGTGAAATTTGTCTGATACCTATGGGTGTTATGTTTCTAGTTGTTAAATAATGTTAAAGGAAACCTGAAAAAAAAAAGGATTTCAAGACATGGCCTGTATTACATGCCTGTGTAAGCAGCTACTGTATTTACCCTGAGAAGGACATGTGACGACAGACTGGGGAGAAAATGGTTTCTGTGGCCACACATGAATAGAAAAGAGAGTGACAAGTGTGTCCAACAACCTGTAGAGTGCACTGTCAAAAATCACTGAGAGAACCTGAGATTAAATCTACCCTCCTTTATTTCTCTCTAGCCAAAACTAAACCTTTTCTGTCTGTGAAGCAACATAGTCCCTTACTGAGCTGCTCAAGAAAGAACTTAATGAACTATCTCAGGAATCAGCAGGGTTGAGGAGACTCAGCAGAGCATCAAACTGGTAAAGCTTTGCCTCTGACAGGGCTGAGTCATGTGGCATTATCCTTTGTGCCATGAAGAGGTACCTCTCAACTGGAGCTTGTTTGTGAGGCTCTGAGAGGATGCACATACTGTGTATTGCCCCCATGTTCATGTGCAAAAGCACGTTAAGGTATCTTGGTGACTGTAGATTGAAGTACCTGTTCAATGAAAGAGCTACAACCTAGGCCTCTTAAAAGCAAGCACATATCAGAGCAAATGTGTCTGCACTGAACAAGTAGTTTTTGAGACAGTACACACACATTTCATTTCACTTTTCCCTCCAGTGTTCTTTAACATAAGGACCTTTATCAAACTTATCCTGAAAGTTGCTCATTAACTGCAAAGTGAAAAGAAAGTGCTTTCCCATGGTTATATTAGACTGTATGAGCCTTGTTATCCTCCCAAGAACTTAGTGAGTATGTGAAGAGCTGAAGAACAGAGGTATTGCTTATATCTCAGCAGCTAAGAAATCTGAAAGATATATTAATTTATTAACATGAGGTAAGAATCATGTCAAAAGGAGTAGAAATATGTTTGGACAAAGATGTTTCAAGGTCACAAAGTGTTCTCTTGAGATATTTGTGCTAAAGTGTGTAAAAAAACTAACTCACTGTGAGACTTTCTTTGTACTACAGCAACCAATTTTGGAATCATAGAATGGTTTTGGATAGAAAATAACCTTAAATTTCATCTAGTTTCAAGAATTTTGTTCCATTAGCCAAAACCCATCTAGTTTTGTCTGTTCAACAATTTTGGAAGTGCTCCACCACAGGAGGTAGAGACAAGGGCAAGAAGTTCCTGGTTTTATAGGTGGAGGTTAGTGAGAGAGTCCCTTTGGTCAGTTTGGATTAGCTGTCCTATTTGTGTCCCTTCCCAACATCTTGCCCACCCCCAGCCTACTGAAGGACAGCAGAACATTGCAGAGACAGTGCTGATGCTGTGCCAGTGCTGCTCAGCAGGTGCCAAAACACTGCTTATCAACACCACTGCAAAGCACAGCACTGTGAGGGCTGCTGTGGGGAAAAGGAATTACAACTTAGCCAAACCCAATGCAGCCTTACAAATAACATTAGTAGCATTTTCCCTCTTTGAAAAGGCAGGAGACAGTGACCTAGATAAAAAAGTGGTTTTCTTAAATAGGCAATGTAGTAGGCACTTCTTTGGAAAGCTTAAGGCTATCTTAAGGCTTCCAAGTGACAAGATAGGGACTGACCAATAAAGTTAAAGCAGGAAAGTTTCTCTAGTACAGAGGAACCTATAGCAGGTAGGAAGTCAAGGATCTGATTTAGCAAGCATGTGGGCATTTGTATTACTAAAGTTACATATGCAAATGTTAGAATGATTGAAACTTTATTATGGATCACATAACTTTTTGGATCTATCTCTAAACAGATAAGGACTCACTGCCATATTTTTCTTTAGAATGTGTGGCAAAGATTGTTTTGCACAGGAGGATCAGCGGTGTATTGCTTTCAAATTGCGGTCACTCAGCTTTCATAGACGGGCTGAAATGTATGTCGTCCCAGAGGTGTCAAACAGAGGCCTAGCAATCAGTGACATTTTATATATTGCACAGTTATGTGTATGAAGATTAATACATTTGCCATTCTGCTGCTTTGACCCCCGAAAAACTGCCAGCTGCCCCAAAAGCAGCAATGGAAAGGCGGCTGGCAGCGCTGAACACGGCCCGGG
This sequence comes from Entomyzon cyanotis, assembly GCA_024500445.1. Taxonomy (NCBI): domain Eukaryota; kingdom Metazoa; phylum Chordata; class Aves; order Passeriformes; family Meliphagidae; genus Entomyzon; species Entomyzon cyanotis. The sequence continues at coordinate 64,368,065 of JAKEPQ010001016.1, read as the reverse complement.
TGCGTAGCCGCGGTGAAGCAATCAGGCAAGTGCGGCTTCCAGGAGAACGGTAGCGCTTTAGGAAAGCGGTAAATACGAAAGAGGCGTAGACTCCTGCGTTTGGGATTCTAGAGGGCTTATTATAGGAACGGGGGCGGAGGACAAGGTAAAGGACAAGGTAGCCTAGAATCCAGAAACCCAGAAGCCCTGAGCCCGGTTCTGCACGGTGTTAAAAGGGTGGCGAGCACAGGGCGTGTCCAGACCCAGAGGACCTATCAGGAAGGGTCTTAGGGTGAAGAGCAGGCTTACAAACTGGTAACAGTATTGCAGGGGACGGTACATGACTTTTAACCAATGGGATGTTTTAGTTGGGGGAAAATTCTGGAACAGAAATTATAAATTCAAACCTAATTCACTGCAACACCATTCCATCTTCTGATGCTAACTTAATTCATATCCACACCTCTTTGATCCTATAGAACAGAGAAAGAAATCCTGTGAGTGTAATTTACGAATCTCTTATGCCCCTCTCATTAACCAATCATGCCAATTAAAACATTAATTTTCTTTTAGAATTTAGGTAAGAAGAGAAAGAAGTATTTTGAAAAGCTCTATGGCAATCAGTAATTAGAAGGGTTTCTATAACCATCTATACTTACATAGCCAGAGGGCTGCCCAGGCTGATTCCATCTGAGATGTGCTATTAATCTCACTGAGCAACCAGCGAGCTTTGTCATATTCTCACCTCTGCCCTGTCTTCCAGACTCTGCTGTATGCTCCATCCTTCATGGCCCTACAGTCCATGGGACTTCTGTGGCATTCCTGGAATGGGCTTTCTGACCTCATGGGCTCGGTCTGCAGCATGTTGTTGTATCCTGTGAGAAGCAGAAATCCTAACAGGTAGCAAGGGCACTGTCAGATTTAGTGGGGGAAAGAAAATAAGTATTTTAAACAGCCATGAAATCAGTTTAAACTAACAAGTTTAACACCCCCAGCCAAAAGGAGGAGGTGGGTGATGACAGCTCGGCACTGTGTCATCAACGTTGTTCAGATTGCTGCAGGCAGGAGTTTTCCCAGCGACTTCCCAAGTGCCCCCCATGGTGCCACAGCCTGGGATCTGCCCTGGTTTGTGACTCAGAAACCTCAGCAGCTACAGTGGGCGACATGGGGGAGGCTGAGGTCATGTCCCGACAGCTGAGTGCTATGCAGCTCCCTTTCAAGAAAGGGTGGGAGGCAGCTTTCTTTAAAACTGATAAACATTTGTGCTGGCTGGCAAGTTCAAACTGCTGTGGTCACACCTCTGCACGTTTCTGTACAAATTCTAAGGCAAAAAAATATAAACTTGAGACCAGACATACCCAGGCCTCCACCTGCCTGTGTATGATAGCCAGCAGATTTTGTGGGAGGTGGACTTGACTTGAGAAAAACATTGCCTCCCTGGCCCTTGGAAAAAAGCTTAAGGATTTTAATTTCTCAACACATGGGGGAGAGCAGTGGTGGAAATCTTTATCAAGGATTTTTCAGAAGTTTGAGTGATGCCAAATCAACTTGAATAGCTGAAACAGTAATCACTTTTCAAGCTGAGTAAAATGTGAACCATACATAAATAAGTTGTAAAGATCTGTTGCATAATAAAAACAAATTTCATTTTAAAGATGCAATTTTTCTGCTGCTGATTTTAATTTAATTGCTACTTATCTGAAAATATAAGTGAAGATTTCATGCAGATGCAGGGAGGAAGTGGGAGAAAGAAATTATGTGTTAGAAGCAACATACTATCAAGACTGAGTTGTCATAATTTCAGCCTCTTCTGTCCCCTGTCCCTCTGCTTTCTGTCTGTTGAGCTTCTGTCTTGGAAAACTCACAGTGGTCATATTATTCTGGACTCTCAACTCTGCTCTTTATTTCTGAAGTACTCTTGTGCACTTAATATTTAAACAGATTTCTGACATCTTAGCTTGAATCTTTTAAGGAATCTTTGCTTTCTTCCAGTTCTTTTTTTTTTCCCCCTCTTAAAATACACATTGTGACTGCAACATAAGAATTTCAGATAAAAAAATACAGGAATATATTATAATTACTGCCTTAGGAATATACAGTTCTGTCCCTTAGGATAGACCTCAAGTAATACTAAAAAATTTGTCATGATAGAAAAAAAGCACATTATTGCAAAAATATTTCTTTCCTCCAGAACTAATATCTTTGACTACTTTGCAAGGCTTGTCTTAAGTCAGTGACTTCAAAAGGAATCCTTTTTTGTTCTTGTTTATATCAACAATTTTGTATGTTTTCAGTTTTTTATTCTGCTCTTGCTGAGCAGGACTAAATCACTTGCAAAAAAAGTGATAGGTTTGACGTAGCTTACAAAGGATGAAAGCACCACAAAGGAGTTTCTCTGGTCAAATAATATTAGAAGTTAAGTATTTGAGATTACTTGGTACAATTACTTTGAAGTGAATTAAAAATAAATGTTAAATGAACCTGCCTGACATTTGTTCTCCTTCAGTCAGTAGGGCATTTTATTTGTTGTGTTGCCAGAACAGAAAAGGAACTGAAATGCAAGTCTGTGGAAGTAAATTCTTAACAACAAAAAACAGTTCAATCACTTTGACACAGAGTTAAAGGAATACTTTTTGTATCAGTGCTCAGTGAGTTATAGCAAGTCCAGTTGATAAAGTGGAAACAATATTCCAACTTGTTTGGAGTAGGTTTTGCAAATAACAACAACCTATTTATTCCCTCTTGCATATATTTTCCTCTTAAGTCTGTAAAATTTATGAGTTTGGATTGTGATTTGAAATGGAGGGGAATTTTCTGCAAAGACAGTGTTCAACAGCTAGAGTTGAAAAGTTCAATTACTTCTTTGTCAAGGGATATTTGCCAATTCAACACAAAAAACCAATTTAAAATTCATTGTAAAAAATTAGAGGCCTCAGTTTCAGATGATACCCACTCATGCACCCTGGTTTTAAGCATGAGCATTGAAATATTAGGCACGTATGTAGGAGTTTGCAGTAGCGGGTTCTAAAGGAAAATGTAATTTAATGAAAGGGAGCTTGGTCTTTTCCCAGAATAGAGGAATTTCTTAAAACAGTACAATATGAAGTGAGATATTATTTTGATTATAATTATATTTCTCCTGGCTGCTGTTCTATTATAATGTCTTTCATCTGTGAGGTTGCAGCAAGCCTTTCTGTTATTACTCATAAGTTGACCATGGCTCAGGATGTTCCAAGATCCTCAAATTTAACACTTTGTCTGAGTAGGCATTAAATGAGAGTATTTTCCTATGGGATAATACGTGTATAGCACCCCTTTAAAGGTATAAACCAGAAAAAAAGTCCCCTATGTGACAGTAACAAAGCTGGTTGAGCTAAACCCGTTATTCTGTGAGCCAAGGAAATGAGCCTTGCTTCAATTCAGCTGGAGCCTCTTGGGAGAAGTTGTCTGGCGCCACAAAACAAATTAGTAAGCAGAGACCTGAAAACTATTAAGTTTATTTTAAGAATGTGTTGTCAGAGATCTAATAAATTTACTTGTTGCTGCAGGCCATACATGTATGAAGCCTTAACTAATCCAGGTGGTGGTTTTTTCCTTCAGAGGGAGGTACAGGGTGTGGATCTTTAGGAAAAAGGTATTGTACTTTAGGTAATATGGGCATTGTTTAATGATAGATGTGACAGCTTGAGCGGTATGTTTGGGTTTTCTCTGTTAATACTCACAAGGCAATTTAAATTAATTTTCTCCTGCAAAGTTAGTAAGTGATTACAAGAAATGCTAATTAGTTTAATGACAGCATGGAAATAACTTTATAGTAACAGAACAGTTCTTCGAAACAGAATAGACTTCTTTTGTTGCTATGTTTAAATGTTCCAAAGATTACTTTTAAAGCGTTTAAATTTACAAGTTTACCATGTTACAGTTCAGGAGCAGTTGTGTCTTTGAGTTTTCTCAGGACCCTCCTTTGTCAAGATGACTTGGCTGGGTTTTAGTTAGCCCCCCAGACTGGCGGGTTGGACACACTCCCATTACACTCAATGGAGTGGGTCAAATCTTTCCAGAGGGTGATCCACCTGTTCATATCAGATGTACCTGCAGTTCCTGAAGATGTAGTTATTTCCTTTCATTGTGCCTAGACAGCTAGCTTAAATTAAATGTATGTCTTCTATATGATAACATTAGATTATATGAGTCCTACCTTTAAAGGAGGGTCTCTTGCAAGAAGATCACTAAGGCAGAACTATTGTCTTCACCTTTTGTGAAAAAGGAGCCAGTTAATTATGTTCCTGTGCTCTGGGACCTGAGCAAAAACATACTGTGTTTTGCCAGGAGTGGTTATTCCCTAGAACTATTGACTTTGTCTGTCCTGAGCTCTTTTCTGCTCAGAAGCAGTGGTCATCCTGCAGAGCTAGTCCTTTGCTTACAGCACAGAATCCAAAACCAGCAAGTGGGTCTTTCAGATTCCCTAGAAATCAGTTATAAAGTAAGTACTTAATATCCATAAAGGCTTTCAAACACACACAGTGTTCCACCATAATTTTTGATTATTCAAACTAGGTTCCTCTTTATCCACTTTGCTCTTTCCTTTGAAAGCTCATAGTCTCTTGGTGCAGCCAATAAAGTGACAGTATCCTGCCTCTTGGTGAACCAATTTGTACTGAGCTGATTAAAACTGAAATTAATTTAAAGCTATGAAATCAAGTGGCTGAAGAGCCAGTGCATATTTGCTTCCACAGCTTTTGATAATGAAAATCAGGTTAATCACTTAATCAGAATCCAGTTAATCTCTTGCAGAAGAGCTGGACATAGACTTGAATTGGGAATTCCTTAAGTTAACCCAGCGTGAATCTCCTGACTGCATTTGGAGACATCCTTAGTGACGCTTAGTTGAATTTCACGAGGATCCAAATTTAATACACACTAGCTAACCTTGACATTCATGTCTTGTCTCTGACTTCCCCTTCCTTTTTGTAACAAAGAAGCTCCATGGTATTCTTCAGATACTTCTTCTACTACGTGACTTCAGGCATTTGCTTATTCTGAGCCCTGGCAAATGTGGCTCTTCCAACTTGTTTCTGGGGGTAGACATTAAAAAAAAAAGAAAAAAAAATTACAGAAACTACTGAAAGATGGAAACTGTCTGCAGTTCATTGGATACCAGCAATTATACTCCAGGCAAGCTAAGTCCATAATGCTGGGAAGTGTGCATTTTCTCATGAAAAGTCAGAGAAAGCATTGTTTTAGTCCCTAATCACTAGAGGCTAGTTTAGGGGCTTGGTTTTGGCTGTTCTGCAAAAATATTGAGTTACAGTGGCAGATAGAGTGCAGGAGGGTGCAGAGTTCAGCAAGTTGTTTTTGTCATTGGGGTCTATTTTAGTATACATGAAAGATGCTTATAAAGGTGAAGCATTTTAAAGATTTTCTGATTGGGTAAAATCATTAGATTGTCTTATGCACTGTTACAGTCAAATCAAAACCTTCTAGTGGCATATGCTATGTGCTGGGCTTACTCAGGCATTTCACTTCTGCAATTTCCATATGAAATTAAGGCAGTTTTACAGGATATTCCTCTTATGATAGTCCTTCAGACTTTCTTTATGCAAGAGCCATTCCTAATGGTCCCTCAGGCTGACAGAATTCAAGTTACATGATTTAATGGTAGAATTATTTTATATACATACTGTCTTTACATAGCTCTGTTATCTATGGAACTGATTCTCTGAGCTCTTTCCATCATGATAGAAAATTCTGACAATCTAATCTGTATTTTTTCATAGACGATTTATAACTTTAAGATATCTGAACAGCATGGCTGGAAAGATGAATGCTTACATGGGAATATTAATTTAAATATTTTTCCCTTCAAGCAGTTGACTGACCAAGTCCTCCTCCCCCTTCTCTTTTATTCATGGTGTGTAAGTGAAACTGGTTTTTCCAGATTACTTGATCTTTTTAGGAATTTCTTGTTTGATGACCTATGCAAAAATAATATATCACTGTTTTCTGACAGGCAAACAATTTGCTGACAGAACTTCTATAAATACCAATTCCAGGTTGTATCTATCTTTGACTTATCATATGCAGGCAAACCTTTTCAGAGGGTTTTGTCCTCAAAAGCCTCAGTCAGTTATGAAGTTACTTTGTGACTCACCTTACTCTACATCCTTACCTTCATCTCCTTACAAAGTTTTTAAATGTGTCTCACAGCTCTTGCCAGCTCATTTCTTGTGAATATCTCACTGCACCATATACTATCTAGCATCTTCTGATTTAGCACTGCTGCATTCTGATCTCTGGCAAAATTCAGTAAACAAGTTTTCACACCTCACTATAGCAGCATCTTTCCAACCACGTCTCATTGATGCAAAGTTACTTCGGATTTACCTTGTTCTAGCACTGCCCTCCTTCCTTTTGGGCAGTTTTAAAAGTAATGCCTTCCCTCTCTGGACTTCTGATGTGTTTGTGTTGCCAGCACTTGTCTGGGAGAGGAACAAAAGCAAAACTGTCACTGGGGTATAGTAGCTTAATGGTTTGCCCAGCAGATACCTGTCTGACTGTGCCCAAGGGAAGTGCTTTGGAACAGTGCACAATTCATCTGCTGATAGAAATATTATTGTAGGGCAGATACTTAAATTTAATAGTGAACCAAATAAAAGTGGCATGTACAATTTCATTTGTGACATTTTATAATTTCTGAAAGCTATACCTTAATATTCTTTACAGACATTTTATTTGTGTGGTGCTTGGCTCTACTATGTTGTAGCAGTTCCATCCAGATCAAGCAGGGGGAAATTCATCTTACCTAGCATTGGATGGCTGTAATAAACGTGTCTACAATGTAAAGGGTCACAACAGGGGTTTATAACAGCTGCTGAGGAAAAATGCATATATTTTTGCATATTTCAATGCAAAGCTAATCTCATTCCTAAACAGATGCCTAAATTAAGTTCTAGCCTTACAAAATGCCTTTTCCTGGGTTTGGCTATAGAGATAGTTTAGGATTTCTAGCCCAAAAATAAATACCTGAAATTAGGTACAGTGTGTCATATGCTTCTTGATCTGTTTTGTCAGAGGTCTGTAATACTACTACTACTGTTACTACTATTAATAATAGCAACAATGATAGCAGCTAATAATAAGAACAGTGGTTTTATTCTTTGGAACAGTGGACTGTGAAATGTCATAATCAGAAAACATCTTCTAAACATGAAAAAAAAAGCACAAAGTGAAGATAGAAAGGTCTAAAATATCTATATTATTTTCTTACAGTTTCAAATCTGATAGGTTTGGTATTGCACTTTCTAAAAGGTGAACATTATATATTTCAGGGACAGAATAGGTCTGTAAAAATGGAGACTTGCTATAACTTGTTTAGAAGTACAGTTTTTTGTTAATTCTTTTTCATTCTGAAAAAAAAAAAAACACCAAGAAATAGGTGGAATGAAGACAATCCTAAATATTTTTTATTGGCTTTCTTGTGCTTTTTTTCTTCCTAAATTTCATTCATAAGCGACCTGTATGTAAGATGTAGATTGTGTGCCTTTGTCTGCAGCACATTTAACCTTGAGTTCTTCATATATAAAATTATGCTGGATTTTCTTTTGCTTTCTATCCTCTGGTTAGAATATCTTTTGTCTAAAAGGATGCAAAATCTGCTGGAAATTTTTTCTTCACCTGGGAAATTTCCAGTTTCTGACATTCTCACTTGTAGTAAGCTCATGCAGCAGTATTTTGTCATTAGTGGTTCTCTCTTCTCTAATTGACAGTAAATTTCTGTTCTTTTTATATCTCAAAAACTTTTATCCTTCTGTTAAATTATGGTCAAATTGGGCTGTGTGTTCAAGGGTGGCACACAAATGGCTTTTCTCACTGGATTAGAGAACAAGACATATTCTGTTAGATTTGTCCCCAGAAACTATTGGGAAGAAATAACATATGGCTAAGCTAATGTAAGTGCTGTTGTAGTTACTGCTGTAACATTATAGCTGCTGCTTCTCTGTGGTGCTTGTTAGTTTTTGGTATGTGTTTGTAGTCTTCCCCTTTGTCAGTAGCAACAGAGATCAAAAGAGCAGAAAGAAGGTGAGGAGTGCAGGGAGATACTCCAGTAACTATTTCCCTCCTTTCGTTTGCACAGTACCTTTGCCTCAGTGTGAGATTGCACAACTATAGTTCCTGGGTTTTTATAGTAGCCAGGTCAATAGAGAAACACAGAGGCTTATCTTTGAGCCAGAGTGAAAGCACATGGAGTGACTGCCTAATTTTTCAAGAATGGAAGACACTGGAGGGGGTAAACCAACCTTCATGTGTCTCTTCCTCCAGTAGTTAAGCCATGAATTAATTTAAATACTTAGATATGTCTCTCTGCTGTTCAGAGGAATTACTTTTTTCTCTGGCTTGGGTACAGAAGTGTTAATTTCTAAAGGAAATTTCTTGCCCATGTAAGACAGTTGTTACCCGAGCAAACGTTGCTCTGTAGCAGCACCTTGTGGGAAGGAATTCAGACTACAGTCTCCCACACAGGCCAGCATTACCAGAAGATAGCTGCTGAGTGAGCATCTGCCATCAATGAGCTGAGCAGCTTATTTTATTATTGCTATAGTACTTATAGGATTCTAGAGTAATTAAAAAACGTATCCATTAGGATGATAGACAGAAGGCATCCCAAATATGTTTTTATTAGTTCTTGATCTTTTTCTCTTGAGAAATAAGAAAATTAGGGTACTATGTTGGTATGCATCTAAGATAAAATTTACTCCTATGTGTAGCAAATGTATTATGGTTGAGTTCTTTACTTGTTATTTCTTAGTTTTAAGTCTTTAAAACCTTTGGATTGTGATGTCCAGATACATACATATCTTACCCAGGATACAAGGTTGCATTAATCTCAAAAGAAAAAACAGTCTTTAACAAAAAAGAAAAATTGTAATTGTATCTGTATAATTTTGTTTTGCAGGAGGCAATAAGCTGAAGAATCAACATTTTCGCCTAAACTGGGCATGGATCTCCTTAGAAAAGGAGTATTACTTAGTCAATGAAGACTCCAAGTATCTTGATGTTGTTCTTAAACGGAGAGGTTACCTGGGAGAAACCTCTTTTATAAGTAAGTTCAGTTCTAACCTTATTAGTTGCTTCTACAAATGACTGGCCAGCAGGTTGATGAAATGCATCACCACAACTATGTCATATTAGTGCTGTTTCCTGCTAAGCAAACTATATTCAAACGTATCTGCTTATTTATTTGAGTGTATCTTTTATTATACTATGTATAGCATTTCTTCAGTTATATAATGAAATTTTCCCTTTTGTAATTTTTTTTTGTCTTCCGCAATTAATTTTTGGCTAAACAACCCAAGACACAGTTCTTCTTTCTTTGATTTGATTTATACCATTGTTTATTTGTTTCACAGAATTTACTTCCTATCCAGATTTTCTTTTCCCTGTATTGAAAAAATACGGTTGTAGCAATTGGAAAGACAACAATAAGCATATATCATTTTCCAAGAAGGCTATTGTGAGCTGGTCTGACCAGCAGCTACGAGCATTAGGCTCATTTTCTTCACTCAGTGTTGGCAATCAACTGAGGCTGATACAGGAGGTGTTGAAAACTGTTTGCAGTGTCTGGGGAGCGAAAAGGTGAAAAAAAGGTTGTGTTATCACATTCTGTAACCTCACACCTGTTTCTAGCTTCTGGATCTGTTCCCATCCTCTGATGCATTTGTACCAGGGAACATTATCCTTGTACAATTTCACATTGAAACCTGTGGTGAGCTTATACTGCTTAGAAAAAATACTCAATTGAAAGCTATTTTTGCAGAGATATGAAAGCATTTGCCTGGCAAGTTTCTATTTAGGACTTTTTCTGATTAAAAACTTGAGTTTCAGGGAGTGATGTGCAGTTGAGACACCTATTTTGACATTACATTTAAGGGGTATAGACCTTAACAAACAGGTTCTACCTTAAAGACTGTTTTGAACAGTGAACTTTGATAATATAATTCTTTTAAAGAAAGAAAAAGAATGGAAAAGAGAAATTAAATGCATAGTTAAGGATGTGTGGTTTAAATTAATTACTGATGCTGAATAACAGATACTGATGTGATTTCTGATCCTTCAGACAGAGTGTTTACAAAATTTTTTACCTATGGATTCAAGGTCAGTTTCAGAATTGAATAACTTGCCTCTGACTACCTTAATCCTGCAAATGGAATGACAGAATTGGAAAGAAAATATACCGGTCAAGATGCTTACTGGCCTTTCTGGTCCATGTGCAGTGCCAGCGTGGCTAAAAGTTTATAGGTTGTATAAAATTGGCTATGATTTAGGACAAGGCACAAACCTGAAGACAGAAAGGCAAGGTTTGTAGGGAAAGGTCATGTGTTTCAATACATTAAATAATGCAATTGGAAGAAACAATCAGAGAAGCTTCAAGGTTTTTTTTCTGAAAACCCGAGGTAAGCCTTTAAGATTTCAGTGGTACTGTGAGATTTAAACAAGGCCATGAGTTGGAGACAGTTCTGAAATATTGTCTAATTTCCATGAGGGTCTGTCAGACAGCCTTGAACTGGGAATGAAATGTCTGTGAAAACTTATTTTACAGCAGTCTGAACGTGAGGCTGGAACCCCTGTGCCATCTCTGTGGATTGAGTTGTTTGGATTTTATCCTGGGGACTTGCAGCTTCAACTTCTCTTAAACTTAATGATTGTTGTTATGCAAACACTGAAATAAGGGTATAATAATTTTTAATAATGTTTATTGCAATGGCAGTGAGAACAATGGTTCAGATTTTGCATTTTGTTTCATTCTTATTCTCTATATACTCCTTTGTTTTCCTTAGCTTTCACTTTAAAGACTGAACTTTCCAGGGGTATTTTTATTTTTTCTAAGAGAAATAAATATTTTCTAGGGTTTCAGATGGGATGTTATTTAGACATTCTGGAAAAGAAGAGAACCCAGCAGTCTAAAAGGGGAGAAAAAAGTCTCTTGTTGTCCCTTTTGGACATCCATAGTTGAATTGTGGGGAAATGGAAACTTGACTGTAACCTCAAAGAATGTAGAGTTTTTCTACCTCTATGTCTGACACCCAATATAAAATTAATCAAGAGTAATGGATTTAGCTCAAATGTTCTCAGGTTGTGAAAAGTATATTTTTCTATATGTTTTTAATGGGAGAAAAATTACCAGTGATGTTTTAAATAACCTGAATTACTTATTTTAACAGGTATTAGCACCAAAGATGGTACTGCCAAGAAAGACAAAGACTTCAGAGGAAAAGCCCAGAAGCAAGTGCAGTTTAATCCTGGTCAAACCTTAGCCACCTGGCGAGTACGGATTTTGAGCGATGGTGAACATGAACATTCTGAGTCCTTTCAAATTGTTCTCTCTGAGCCTGTCATGGCAATTCTGGAATTTCCTGCTGCATCCACAGTGGAAATTATTGACCCAGGAGATGGTAAGAACCTTTCCAGAATTGTACTGCCAATATGTGCATGTACCAAAAGATAGACTGGAGTGCAAATGCTATAATGGGGATTTAGTGGATACTAAAGGATACCTTTCCTCAGAATATTTCTGAAGATAGATTTTGGCATCAGGTAGCCACTTTTCCTCTACCACTTTACGTGCTTGATGAATAGCTAACTCAGTTAGCATGTTTTTATGGAATACCTGCATTTTTTGATGATACGTTATTTCTAGGGGGTTTGTCTGTTTTCATTTTAGATATAATAGGCTTTCCTTGAAATGTGTTAGCAAACAGAATGTGTCTGCAGAGTTTTCTGGAGGCTGACTTGATTTACTCTTCGAAGATAATTCATGTGGGAGAGGATGGTACAGGAAAGTCTAGGCTTGTTGGTCCCAAGTTTGGGTCTTGGAGAAACTATTTGCATCAGTTAGGCATCAGAAGCTCAGTAAATGTAATGTTCATTAGACCAAGTGCAGCAAATGCTGTGTCAAGAACAAATAAAATTATGGTTAAATATGAATGAAGAAATAAGCTGAGTTAAATAAAAATAAAAAAGATAGAGCATGCTCTGGTTGCTTTGCATCTTTTCAGCTGCATCGAGACACTTGAAATCGTGGGCTGTAGTTACATAGAACTGTCCTTAAGAAATCTTTTAATCTTTTTTTAATGTTTATGGATGTCCATAACAGCTTGAATGATATAGTCTTCCCTAGTTAACATTTTAAGAGCGTTGGACATGGAGATTGTCAGAGGTGTGTTAGTTCTTAGTTAAAAATGCAAGTTGAACCAGAGCGCATCTCACATCTATATTTAGTCACTGAGAAAAATAGTGCTTAACTTGAAAAGCAGCCTGTATGAAACACAAAAATAACTTAAAAATGTGTTAAATCTCTTTATCTTTTCTATGGCCAGTGAGATAGCACAACTCAAGGTAATCATCTGAGTCTTCTTAATGCCAGCAACAGTTTTTTCTATTTCTTACATTAATATAAAACTTTTATGCAGTCCCAGAGAATTTGTATTAATTATACATAAAGTGAAGTTGTATAGGAGAAAATCAAATGCACCGCTGAAAAGGAATATCTATAGGAAAACTAAAGAGAGAACTTTGAGGAGAAAGGCTGTGTTTCCTAACAGTCTTTTGAAGCTTAGGGTTTACCAAGCTCACTGAATAGGAACCATCTAAACTTTTATTCTGCTTCCAGTGAAAAAATCATTGATTTGAATGGTGTAGATTTAAGATCAAAATTGTGAGCTTGCTCAGAAAGCTGTACCAGCCTCTTGGTATATGGGACATTAGTTAATGTTTTATTCCAAATATAGATTACATGTGGATGTGTTTTCTTATACTAGCTCATTTTCATCCAAGCTTTTATGTTGTTCATAAGGTCTGTTAAGCTTTTATAGTGCCATTTTACTCCTAGTTGAGTAATTATGAAAGGGAGAGAGAGGAAACTGAATAAATCAGATTCCTGCATGTTTTGGAGGTTTAGAGTTTTTCGTTTTGCCAACTAAATTCTAAAGGGAGAAATAAAAGGAATGAAATGGGGTTTTTGTAGTGTTGCCTTTTGATTTACTTTAAAACAAAAAAGTGGTTTTTACATTGAATTTTTGACTTGCTGGAATAGTGAATAGTCTAGATCTTATCAAACCGGAATTACAGCATTTTTAAGGCAGGCTTTTGACCTTAAGTCATGCTAGTAGTAGTTGGAGAAATAAAACCTGGAACACGTTTTCAAAGAAGTCACCTGACAATTTTAAGAACACTGTTTTCCGAAGTACTCTGAAATAATGAAAAATTTGCTTTGTACAGTCAGCTGATACCATTTATTTCATATTATAGAGAATTATATTCTGTTTGGGTTGCCGTCACACTAATGAAACTGTAAAGGTGCTTTATAATTATATGCATAGCCACCTTTTGTTCTTGAGTTTTTGAGAGAACAAGAGCAAAATTGATCCTGGAATCCAGTAACAGCATAAAACCCAGAAATCTGATTATATGGGTATAAAATAATGAAGGAGTACAGAATGCCTCTTGGTGGGTTTTTCCTCTGAAAAACAATCTGATATTTTTGGTATGATACATTTTAGGGTGAGATTGCTCCTCAGACTTAACTGGCTGTATTGGCTGGGTCTCCTCTGAGTAAAACAGGATTGTAGACATGTAATCAGCTTAAATCAAATGTCCAAGTCAGAGTAAGATGTCAAGAGCTCAGCCTTGCTCCTCAGTGCCAAATGATTTTCATAGTTATGTTGATGCAGTAAGTTAAAGAATGGCCTTGGTGAACCACAGCCTGTGTGTGAGTTCTGCTATTTTTTACTTCTGTAGTTAATAGTTAATAATGAAATGCCATGGAAATAATAAAAAAATAGATTTGTGGATGAATTCTCCAAATGCTGTCTTGCCACATTAACCCTAGATAAACAAATCAGTCTCATTGGAGACCACTTAATAAGGACTTGTGAATTCAGACCTAATGATCTTATTTTCTTTCCCATTTCTCAAACACTAAGAAACTCTACCCTTCTCACCCTCCAAGTTTTACTTACTATTTAGTGGCATTGCCAATAAATGCAAGCTATATTTTTGCACTTTAGAATATTCAAAAATGCTCTTAGCTAATGTACAGTTTATGTACAGACTTTATGAGGGTATTTTATTTGCAGAATCAACAGTCTTTATTCCTCAGTCCACCTATACCATTGAAGAAGATGTTGGTGAGTTATTTATTCCGGTTAGAAGAAGTGGAGATGTGAGTCAGGAATTGATGGTCATCTGCTACACACAACAAGGTAATAGAATCTACTATAGAATTTGAAAAATGGCAAAAGTGGAAAAGAGACAAATATTTTAAAAATATTTATTCTATCTATTTTATAATAAAATTGTTTATAACTCCACTAATTACTTTTTCATCTAAATATCTTCAGTCTCAACTGGAAATATATTAATCTTTGCAATCTGTGTAACAGTATTACTGAACACAATTTAAAAATCAGCATGGAGAGGTGAAGAGGATCTGTGTTTTTTGTATTTTTTCAAGATTTCTATATGCAGCTCCATATATCTAAAAGTGATGAGAGCTGAAATCACTGCAGTGATTGCCCAGGCTATCCTTCACTTGTTTGTATCTTGAAAAAAAAAAATATAAAATAATACTGCTCAATTGCCATACTTCTCCTTCCTCTGACTTTCAATCTCTTGCTAATTGTATGTTTGCAGGGCATGGGGTTTCTGCACCTGTGGTTTTATTATTATTTTTCATCTGCAGAGCTGAAGCAATATTTTGTGTAAAGTGATCTGGAATCCAAATAATTTATTTTCATCAAATTCTATCTGTTCTAGTCCACCAGTATCTTCAATATTGATAAAACACACTCAAGGAGTTAACTGGTAATCCTCACAGGGGGTACTTTGTCAATCTTTGTCTCTTGTGATAGACAATATTCCTTCTGACTGAAAATGTACAAATGATTTGAAGAACCACACTCTTCCATTGTGTCATATACAGAAGAAGTTTGTCCATGGACCTCAGAAGCATAGCCTTGTCAGAAGTTTCAGCCTGTTTTATCACTAAAAAGTAAACAGAAATTAAACATAATGGAAATAAAATTCCACCTCTGTGAGGAGATCATTATAACCATGGTAGTTATAGTGACTGTTTCCCTTTCATGCCACAGGAACAGCATCTGGCACAGCCCCAACCTCTGTACTTTCCTACTCTGACTACATTTCCAGACCTGAGGATCACAACAGCATTCTACGTTTTGACAAAGACGAACGAGAAAAAAATGTGTCGGGTCGTCATCATAGATGATTCCTTGTATGAAGAGGCTGAGACCTTTGATGTTTTGCTGAGCATGCCCATGGGTGGAAGAATTGGTGCAGAATTCCCAAGCACTCGTATTACCATTGTGCCTGACAAGGATGATGGTAAGATACCACATAATTGAAGTGATATTCCCAATTCAGGACAGAAACTACAGATAACATCACATTCAAATCAGCATGTAGAAAATGAGGTTTGTTTTTCTTCCTGCTGGTTAAAACACATGCTGCTTCCATCTTGAGATTAAAAAATACTACTGGAAAGCTGTGCGGGTTTTTGAAAGTATTTATTATTGCTATTTTATTGTTTGAGAAAATCAAATGAGTAATGCTTCAGAGCAAGGAGATGCACCTATCCATTCTGTCACGTTAACAGATGTAATCCAAGATGTCACTTTGCATGGGCAGCCTTGTTCCTGTGATTCTGAGGCTGTGTCCATAAAGCCTTTGGGCCCATTCAGTTATGCTGCAGAGGGACTTACTGGAGGCTCTAAAGGGGCAGAAGCCATTTAGCAGTTCCTAAGAGGCAAGCTATATTTCTTCTGATTTGATGCTGCATTTAAATTTCTGCCTAGAAGTGTCCATGTATGCTTCCTCTGACTTTTTAATACAGCAAGTGTTCAAATAACAGTAATGTTGCTTTAGACATAGCCTCAGTCAGGAAATGCTGACAGAATTATGCCATTTGTTCAACTGGTTAATAGCTTTGAGATGTTGCTTTGACAAAGACACTTCTTCTGGTGATTAGAAAAATGTATGTGACTAAGGCAGAGTAGAATCAGCATACTGTATCACCAACTGCTTTCAGAAATACGTGTAAGTATTATCTGCCTCAAGCCTCTCCTTTAATACCTCAGCATCGGTGTAGCAGCTCTCTTTCAAGGAGAAGTACCATAAAAGCTTCCTGGTACAACAACCCTCATTTATGCATGGAGTGAGGAGAGTGACATCTCAACTGTAAATTCTGTGATAGGACTACTGATAAGCTATTTTAGTCCTCTCTGTGAGTCCATAAAGCGTCTCTTGTGACACGATCGTATTTCCTAAAGACTAATTGGAGGAATTACATAGTACAGTACTCTTTGAAATTGTGATGCCAAACCAGACCATTATTGTCAGCAGCGATCTCTCTCTAGGTAAGGATACAAAAGGCAGCTCTTAAAGGCAGGAAGTCCACGCCCATCTAATTGCCTCATAAATACTCAGTCTGCCTGAGATTTCTCACCTGTAATCCTGTGACAGAGGTGACTTTGTTTTCTCCGTGGAGGATCTGAGTTTTCATGTAGTATTAATGACTACAACAGTTTGAAAAAACATGTCTTGTAAAATAAAAGGTCATACATGGAATGCAAGCCGAAATAAAAGTCTTTATCTGGCTTTGCTATTATAACAAATACAAATGTATTCATTTAGGGGTTTCTACAACAGTTTGATTTGTGTGAATAATTTTGATGAATTCAAGAACTTCACAGTTTGTAAATAACAGAGTACAGAATATCTGGAGAGTAATAATTAAAAATATATATTCATGAAGAAGCTGATTACCTGAGTTTTAAGGGTGCTCTTACTGCTTAAAATATATATGGAGAGTTTGGGATGGGGAGAATGATTCTCCATGACGTTAGTTAATATCAGCAATGAGCTGAAATTAGACCATCTAATTCAGTGGGAATCTCCCAGACACAATATAGTATAAAACTTAATATTTTATGAAACTTTCACAAAATATTAGGGAAGTTAATGAGAAATCTCCTTTGACACTGCCATTAGAAAACAGGAGAAGTAATTTAGTAATTTAGTTGCAAGCACTACTGGGCATGAAGGAAGTATTTTTTTTCAATTTTGTTTTGAAACCATATCTGCTATGAAATGCCATCAAACAACATGGATATATAACTCTCCTGTTCATAAAATAATTGTGGTGTCTGCAAAAAAATCTAACAGAATCTGTTTGAAATCTAAAAAACAAATGCTGAAGAGTGTTTCAATAGGTATTTAGAAACTCAAGCATTTTCCATACTGACGTGAGCATAAATTACAAAATCTATCCAGAGCTTATGGGCTGAACTACTTGTCTTCATGCATCTCCAGGATTTGGGCGATGAAGAGAAATCCCTGAAGCATCTGAGGTCAGTTGGTTGGTTCAGGACATACCTATCCTGCATGGAGAGCAGAGAGTTTGAAGGAGGCACTTTACATAATAAATAAATATTATGCATCTAGGAAAAGGAAGATGAGGTTAATGTGCACTTTTCATTCCCCTTGGAGAGAGGAATCCTGGAATTTAGTCTCTGACTCATGAAAACACTCAGACCCTAGTCTTCCATGGAGATGCCTTTAATCCTCAGGCACTTAGCAACTAAGCTAGATCAGCCTGGAAGTACTCTCTGTTTTTCCAACTGAAGTGGTGACTCTGAAATCATTTCATAGAGAGAGAAAAAATTGAGATTGAGTCTTTTGTTACTTTTTATCTGGAAATCAAGAGCCTGTAATTTTGTTCCAGCACTAACAATATTGTTGTGTTGTATGCAACAAGTCTGATACAAAATGCCTTAACAAGGTTTGAGTCAAAGATCTGCTCTTTCACACTCCCAATATTTTGACTGCTATGCTAATTTAGACTCTTTTTTACTTATTTTGTTTTGTGTTGTGGGCAAATTTAAAATTCTTTGTTTGTAATGATATTTGGAAACCAGAATGCAGAGCTGGAAGTGTGCACATAAAGGGAGAATACTTACAATTATTTTGGTTGCTGTAAGTTTTTTGTCAGTGTCTGTCTCCCCATGTGATTTTAATTCCATGCTACTGTATTTAGTGTTGCCATGAGAGCACACAGCCTTACAGCCAGGCTGACAAGCAGTCATCCTGCCTCGGTGGAATTGTTGAAGCCTCACGCTGTTCACAGCAGGAAGTACATTAAATACATTTGTTCCACTTCGTTCACATTAGATGGGCAAGAAGCTTCTCAAACTTCTTGACATTACTACATCAAGGCTGGGAAAGCAAAAGACCCAGATTTATGTCAGAGGTTTGCTGACCATTACTGTTATACCTGCTCAACAGAATCAATCACTCATATCATCCACGTGAGAGAGGATAGCACTATCTGGGAATATTTTAGAGATGAGTAAACTGAATGATGGTATTCTAATGCAGAAAGGCAATGTTAGGGGTCAAATAGAACAAATTAATTTTTGAGTCTTCTGAAGATTTCTTTAAAACACTCTTTGCTGCCAATCTCCTTACACTTAATTAAAATTTGAAAATCCTTAGAACATATTCTGGAAATTGGTAGCCACTAACACTTGTCTGACTTCCTTGGAGTAGTACATATTAGTGTTTACTATCAGTAGCCTGAAAAGTCAGCACTGCAATGCTATATTACAAATATATGTTTTTCATAGTCTCCTATCTCACAGACAGTGTGAACTAACTCTCATTGTGTTTACTGAGCCAAATTCACAACCTATGATAAATTTATATTTTATTAGTCACACAATTTATCAGAGGAACATCATTATCTCACAAGGCTAGTTGGAATCTCCTTGTTTCCTCTCTTCTCCAAGGCAGGCAGTCAAATGTGTCTTTTTCTCTTTGCCAGTAGGTATGCCAGACCCTAAACTGAACGGGTGTTTGATTGATCTTGGTAGTTAACCAAGATCTGCTAGTCTATTTGTCCAGTTTTAATTACGACCTGAACACTACAGGCGGAGCATGCCCACTGTTATATTATGGACTGGAGTCCTGATTTGGCCAACTATCCATCACCACTCTTGGGAAATAAATAAAATAGTGAACTAATTATTTTTTCCTCTGTACATCTATCTCTGACTACTTTCTCACTTTTATGTTTTTACAGTGCTTGTGAGTCTGATGCCTCTGGCACTTTTGTGTAGCTTTTAACTTCTTTTGTCCTCTCATTAAGTAAAATCTGTATATGACCCCTCCTCTTTCCCCACTCTGTGGCGGGTGGCCAGATTGGGAACTACTCAAGGGAAAAAGTGGATGACAGCCAACTTATGACACATATTATACTCCCAGTTTTCTTTACTAATAGCTTCTTATTATCACCAGTTCAACTGAGTGAAAAATGTTCAATTTATGTTGATAGTCTTAAAGATTTTGGAAAGTCCCTATTTGCTGCATATCACAGAAATAAATTAATGTCATACCTTGCAGTAGGACATTCTACAAAGTATTCAGGCACATTTATGATTTGCTTTATTAGCATTATTTGTTGCTTACAGTTCATTATGTATGTGTGTCCCATTTTATAAGTGTGTGTGTATATAGATATGTGTGTGTGAACTACAGATGTTGGATTAATCTCATCTTTATTTATCTGCTTAATAACTAGATGTCCAACCTTATGATCTAGGCTCCATTGATAGGTGAGGAGGACAGAACATGACCTCTAGACTGTACTTTGGCACATCTGTTTCAGATGGCTCTTTTACAGTTGAGGATGCAGCTGTTGGAGCACAGAGCTCTTCAGCCTTCACTGCTGCATGTTTGTAAATAGGTCACTTAGATATGCATTATTACGCTTCTATGTGAATTACAGTCATATTCAAGGAGAGTGTTGAAATACAGAAATCATTTGGCTTTGTACTCAAAACACACAGAATAACCAATAAGTAGAAGACACAAGATTACATGAACTGTAGAAAAAATTATGCCTTCTGTTAAATCTAGAACTAATTTAATGAAGTGCTGTTCTTATAATTGTAAGGAGTGAATTTAGTGACCTAGTAAGTCCTTTGGGTGTTTAAGCTTTGAATAATCAAGTTGAATAGGACATCTTGGTGCATTTAGTTTTCCTAAGGCTTCTTCAACCATTTTCCTTCCTCTGAATCTCCTCATACTGAGACTTTTCCATTTTGCTCATAACCTTTGAAGACCCAAAAGGTACTGAACACTGTAACCACTGTAACCCATTGGGCTTTAATGCCATTTATTCTCCTTTTGAACTTGTATATCCTCAAAAGATTAACTCAGTTACTATCTCACTTCACTGTCATGACACTCTTTTCTCTCTCACGCAAGTGGAATCAAAAGTCCAAGAGACAGAATTCAAGAAGTTTTGCCATACAGCAGAGCATGTTTTCTTTTGTTAGAGCTCTGCTTTTGTGGTCTGAGAAGTCTGGCTATTACTCTATTTTCACTTCTGCTCTGTCTTCTCTGCCAAGTCCCATCCTCAACAGTAGCTCTGGTAAAGGGATAGTGAAAGATCTCTTTCATACTTTTCTTCTACAGCTTCAGTGAGCTAAATATGTTCTGATTGTATGTGGGCAGAAAAGCCTATAAGAAATTGTTTCTATTGGTTAAGCAAACTCAACTAACATCGTGACTGAATAGTAAAAGTGCAAAAATCTAAAGTCAGATCAGTTTGGCTACACACTATATGGCTATATACAATATCTTTACATAGCCTGATTTCTGAAATGCTGCTGAACTTCTCATACCATTTCTGTTTGTTGTCCTCATTTTTTACCTGATGTATGAATCACTGACTGTAAGCTCCTTCAAGCTTGCCCTCCTTGTGAAATACCTTGTGTGTGGTATCTTTAAATGCTACTGCCAAGCCTTCCCATTTATCTGCAGTTATCCCATTTATCTGCATTTATCAACAGTTTGTTAAAAATTTTGTTACCGATCCCATTTCCCAGGCCTATTACATAAAAATAATCTATTTCATTTTAAAAATAGAGCATGTAGAAGATCCTGAGTTGGTTTCATGCTCTGTGGGAGGTATAGCCAGTAGGAAAAAGGTATGGGAAATTCAGATGGTTGCTGCAGGCAATATGATCACGTCTGGATGTGTCCCCAGATTCCAGTGTTTGTTTCTTCGTCTGTTAGTCTTTATATTTTTATTCCATTGGTAAATGTGGCAATTAAATGCATTGTGGAATAGTTTAGGCAAGTGATTGGAGCTCGGTGTACTTATATCAGGAAAAATCTTCTGGCCCTGTCAGTCTGAACATAGGAAAAACTCCTCCAATGCCTGTAATAGTTCCAGTGATATCAAAGTCTGTAGGTTATACCCCAAGGGTGTGTGGAAAAATCACAACAAAACTACTCTAAGTATTTTCAAGTATATGTTAGTTCACCAATAAATGAATTTGGTGTTTTGGAAAGGTAGCAATGTTTCTTAGCAAACCAACAAAGATAAATTGATTGTTTCAAGGGAAGGTCACTTATTAGAGTCAACCTCACACATTAGCCTTTCTGTTAACGTGCCATTTGTAGCTGGGAAACAATTTAAGACTGCTCATTGCTATCTAGAGCATAATAGTTAACTAATTGCTGAAACATTCATTTTCACTTTAAAGGCACACATCTTCAACAAGCTGAGCTACAGCTTGGCCTCATACACTCAGGTGTCTTTATTCTCTGTTGTTCAGGAATACTCTGTAGCTCATCGAGCTGTTACTGAACCGTTTAAGATCGGCAGCCTGACATTAAGCAAAATCAAAATAAGCTCTGTTCTCCAGGCTACAAAGAATGCTGCAGGCTGTCAAGAGGTATAGGGCAGGTGACCAGAGATGAGATGTCACTGTGGCCATCTCACTGCCATCCTCAGCCTTGCAGCTAGAGCTGTAGTCTGCTTCCTTTAGTTTGCTACTTTGCTCACATTTGAGTTTTGCCTACTGGCATAGCAGAGTTAGATGTGGACTCCAGGCCTGCCAGGCAGGTGCTGGCTGTGATGGTACTGTGTCTAGAGAAACTGAAGCATGGATGCACTTTAACATCAAAAGTGAGTGAAAATGTAAAGTGTTATGCTAAATTAGTGTGTATCAGAAATTAATTAAACGTGAATCATACATAATGTTGTTCATAGCAGTTGCTGCTTCACACCATTTTACTCTACTGAAATTATGGGGTTAAGTAGCATAAAATAAGAGTAATTAAGTGATGTGCCAGTCTAATCAGTGTATGGCACTGCCATTGTAGATTAAAAAGAAACTGCAATTTTCTTACAAAAGCGAACTGGGTTTGGTAAAGATTGCATTAATTTGAATTTGTCCTATTACCTGTTACAGTGTTTGCAGTATTGTTTAAAAAAATCTTTTTTAAGTCAATAGAGAGCAATGGGTTGTTGAGACAAATGGAAAAGCAGAATTATTTGCTTAAGATAATGTCTGTGGCAATTTGGCTGAAACTAGCAATTTTGATTCTGAGGGGAATTTACTTTTTGATTGCAAAAGTTAAGACAACAGTGCTAAGAAGATGAAAGCTGTTAAGATTGCAACATATGAATTTGAAAAGTAATCTGTTTTGACCACATCAAATAAAAAGCTATTGACATTTGCACAATAGGTACCTGCTCCAGAACTGAGCTCTGACTGTAATCTTGACCCCTGCTTCTACAGCATTCAGTAAAAATAAATGACTTGGCAAATTAAATTCATTGTGCTAAATGCAAGCTCAGTTGCTTGCATAGTTTCAAGTATGTGTGAATAGCTGCAGAATAGTGCTACCTAGTTTCAGATTTTGAAGTCGTCTTTGATATTGTCTAAATATAAAGTTTTTGTAGTGGATGGTTTCTCTGAGCTTTTCTTTTGCTGCTACTAACATGCATATATGAGAGATATTTCAGAAGTTCACCTTTACTGCTATTAAACAGTAAATGCCCATGCCTTCTTAATTTAATGCAACTCTCACTCTTAAGTGGTCTATCTATGACTCACACACTTCATTTTCATTAAGTTGGGGTCCATTATATTACAGACTCAGTATATCAGTCCTTTAATGCCAGCTGTGATACTGAAATGCAAGTAGGCATTGTGCAAGTAGGGATGTATATGTTGCCTGAATATGAGCCAGATCAGGTCCAGCCAAATCTGGCCATGTTTGTCTGGTTTTATGCCCAAGTTAGTTAGCTGGGCCAGCTATCAGGGCTCATTTCTTCAGACTCAGCATGGCCATAGCATGTCCAGACTGTACCAGAACAGGCTTATAGGCTTGCAGTGCACTGGTTTGCACCTTCTGCATTACCACAAGACTTCTGCTAGCTCTGGCAACTAATAACGTTCACATCATAGCCTTGTTTGGACTGTTCATGGAAAGAAGTGAGGCAAAAGCTTTTAGGAATAAACAGTTTAACACTAGAAAAGATGAGCCATAAGTTCATCTTGTAAAGACTGCTTCTCCTGGTTCCAGTATCTGAATATGTCAGAGTGGCATGTCTGTTTTCTTCTATTATTTCTTTCCCCCTGAGAATATGTGTGTGTGTGACAGCATTTATCACCGAAATTCACCTTAGTTTTAAGTCTTGTCAAGGTGTCCGCACAAACAAGTCTGTTCTTTTGTGTTTGTGCTAAATATCCTGCCAACAGGATTTTCTATAAACAACCTACTCTTTTGCCATTTCTGCCAAAGCAGTTTATGAGGATATAATTTTGAAAGGAAAAGCTTCTTTGGAAATAAATACTTTTGTGCTATCACATTGATTTTACCATGTACCTTCAAAGTTATACGTGTTCCTAACAACATGAGAAGTGTGTTTGTTTTCCTGCTTGGTGACTGACTAGTGCTGTAGTTGAGATACGCCTCTGATTCTTTAAGCACAAAGACAAGGCAAAGTTTTCATTTCTGTGCCAAGAAACCTGGGACTAAAGCTCCTAACCTTTCTCCTCTGATTATCGTAACTTCATGCCAGTGAAATCTGTGGGTCTGAACAAAAAAACCCTTAGAAAACTTCCTCTTATGTCTCTAAGAGGAACCATTAAATTTGCAGTAGTCTCTCTTCAGAGTGATTACTAGATTAAAGGTCTGCTGTAAGTGAGCCTGCAGTCACTGAGCAGAGTGTTTTCCAGACGTGACCTGAGATAGACAATGCTTTCCCTGTTAGTAGCTTGGCTTTGCTACTTCCCCTGGGGAGCTACTAGCACAGCTTACAGGAAATGAATTTAGAAAACATTTGTAAGGATTTGTTTCCTAGGATGGGTAACCATGCAGAATGTGTCTTTCATGGAACATACATACCTCAAAAAGTGTGAAAAAAAGTGTACTTCACTCTGAAGTACACGGCAAGCTAGGTTTAGACATTTTTATGTTTGTCTGTGACTACAGAAATGAACAGTGTGTGAGGATTCTTCTTCAGCAGCAGTAAAGCAAGCACTGCTACAAGAAACAAACAATATTTTATTTTAAGCCTTCCATCTAGTTTAAGGCAGATGATCTAAGCTCCCTGTGTAGCCAGTAAGTAGAAGGGAATGCTTCCACACCTCCTCAGATTTTTCTGATTGCATTGAGTCAGCCTTTCCCACCTGTCCTCCTGTATGCCCATTGTGCTGGGAAATTTCCTGGAATGGCCTATCTTTGTCCTTGCAAACTGAGAGCAAGCAGGCTCCATGTAAGTACCTCTCACTTAGTGCTTAAAATGAGGTGCAGCCAAGTCCACATCAAGTTCTGAAACCACTGGGACATAAGAACGAGATTAGAATTGGGAAAGTGTGCTGAACTCTAAGCATACTTGGTTAAGAAATTACATTATTTCATATATAGTATTAGAATTTATAATATTTTTAACTGCCTTTATCTAGCTATTGGCACATTAATAACCCTTTGGTCTGAGTAGGCATTCTGTATTTTTAGTGTCTAGAGGCTGGGAAAGCCCTTGTCCATTTTAAGAATTTTAGGAGATCACTGTATGTTGGAAATGACACATTTCTTTGCAGGTCTAATATCCAGTGCTTCAGTATCCCTGTAAGTAGAACTCTCATCAAATAGTAGTTACACAAAAGGTAGAGAGGGTGTATCCTGTTCACCTATTAAAAATGTTTCCGATAACAGCTTTGCAGTCCCTGGTATAAAAACAACTAGGGACAACCCAGTCTCTGTGGGCAAATAAAGTAAAATCGATGTGTATCTGTGCACACAAATACAGACATGTTTAAATACACATAGTGTTGAATTTTAAAAAAAATTAAGTTGGAACTGACAACATTTTCACCTGCCAAAGTTAGACTTCTTCCTAGTTTGTCTCTCATCCTGCAAAGTTTGATGACCTTGATAACTTTCAAGCAGATCTATGAATCTGTACTATTTTTCAGTAAATCTGTACTATTATTCAGTAAATACACTCAGTGCTGTCAGTTTCTTGCAGCCCTTGATTTTAGTTTTAGCATATAAGTAGAGAAGCAGCTGTGATTGTTTTATTGGTGATGAATATTAAAGAAGTTCATTTGTTTGGGTTTTTTTTTTCTTTAAATTTTATTTTATTAGTTGTGAAACACAGGAAAATGTTGAACACAGAAGAGAGAATTCTTTTCTCCAAAACTTGCAATTTCACTTTGATTACAGTTCCAAAATGCTTATTAACTGTGGCTTTTTCAGATAAAGTTTTGGCTTAGTAATAACTGAGTAATAATTTGATATTCTTTCTGGTTAGTTTTAATTAAGTTGCTATTTTACATTGTTCAGCAATCTACCACAGAAGAGATTTTTGCCATACACTGTGGTGGTTCTTCAATTCCAAAACATTTGTTCCATTGTAATAGAAATCATAGCTTTTACATCACACATACAATCTTATAAAAATTTGACTTATGGAAATGATGGGCTCAAATTCCAGTCACCATTAAAAAGGATTTATGTCTCCTTGTTTGGTTGAGTTGTATCTTTTCTGTATGCAAAGCCTAGCTCTGTAGAGCCATTGACTTTTCCAGTCATTTCCTTTGAATTTTTTGCTTTTTTTCTGTGCTTGATGAAGGGGAAGTATCCACAGTGCTACTCACAGAGCACTGAGCAATTACCATGATCCTTGTGGACTGAATTCAAGTTGGCCATAAGCTGCATGGTATTTCCAACACGTTTGTGATACTGTAGCCTCATGAGCATAATAAATTCTCACAAGACAGCATAAGAAAATTGTGATGAAGTACAAGGAGAACTTGTCTGGGTCTTTCTACATTTGGGGGAGGTAGCTGTGATTTCTGCTGTTTAGAGGGAAAACTGAGGCACTGGCCTTACTTACTTGCTTGTTTGAAACAGGAATAGAAAGAAAAGAGGAGATGATATACATCCGGGATGAAGCTGGGATATATTTTTAAGGCTGTTTACATTGTGAAATTACTGTGGGTAGAAGAACTGGAAAAGAAAGTAAAAAATGAAGCTCGGCAACGTGTCTGTTAAGTGGGATAGCTCTTAACCTCCTTTGCTTTTTGCTTTTCTTTCTTATAAATTGTGACGCTTTAGTATTAAGATAAAGATGTTAACATTTCAGTTTACATGAAATAAGATTAATTTTGGTTTAAATGCTAGATGTGAGGGAACTAAAATTAAGTACTTGCCCCTTTAGTTAGCTGGAAAATGTTATCAAGAGTAGCTTCAGTTATATGTCATGTTCCAGTCTGGTTTTAGCAACAGGAGTCTGTGAGAACATTCAAGTTAAGGTTTCATTATCTGTATTCACCTTTGTATGTTTGCACCAAAGTGAAAAATGTGAGGAATTTTCTGGCTTGTGCACAGGATTCAACTAAAACAAGTTTAATGAGATACCACATTTGGTTTTGCACACAGATTCATACATGCTGACACAAAAAGTTGAAAATGTAGGAGGCAAGAAAAAGAGCACAGTGCTGATATAACAATTGCTATCTAAAACCACACAAACCAATACTTGAAAAGAAGCCAGGAAATAGCTAGAAGAATTTTAAACCTTAAAAAAAAAAGCTTTATTTCATTTACTGAGTTGAACTAAGTGCTCCCCATTGTTCAATGTGGATTTTATGGTCTCTTGTTAACTTCAATGTAAGGTAAAGAAACATTTACAGAAATTACTCCTCTTTCACCAGAACCAGCATTCTACTTTGGAAATGATGAATACTACGTTGATGAGAGTGCTGGCTACATTGAGGTCCGTGTCTGGAGGACTGGGACTGACCTGTCCAAAGCTGCCTCTGTTACTGTGAGGTCTCGCAAATCTGAGCCAGTGACTGCAGAGGGTGAGTTATTGTCTGGTTTCATTGTGCTGCTACACTGCACATGCTGGGACACATTGCTGGTACATGCTGCTGCCTTTCAGTGGGTGTTGGTACAGTTTCAACCTCATAAGATGAAAATTATATGCCCCTTGCTCTTAGCAGATCTTTTCTTCTTAGAACAAATTAAGTAGTTATAGAATTTCAAAGAAACAGGAATAGGAGCTTCTAGGAAGTACAGCACTAAGAGAAATGCCTTTAAATCCTCGTATAACAGACTGTGCTACAAAGGCAGTTGATTGCTGCCTCAAGAACATGCTTTGAGCACAGTTATAATCACTGGCAGCATGCTGAGTTTGCTTCTCTCATTTTCACCGTAGTCAATGAGAAATTATTACCTAGTATCCTATTGAGGAACAGGATTGCTTCAGCTGTATGGTTCTTGGATGCTTGGACAGAACCTTTGTCTGCAGAATCAAGTGTTAGCATACTCTATTTTTTTCACAAAATGTGTCATAGTGTTTAAACTAAGATAGTCATATTGAGGCAGCATAAAAATTATCTTCCTTAGGTGCTTATCCTGAGTGTAACTTTATTGCTTTTTCAGGAACATCTAAACATAATATATATGTATGTGACATAACATATATGTATTTTTCTCATGAAAATTATTAAGTCTGAAAAAATACATGGTTACTTCATTTCTGAACTTTGCTTTTATGATCTGATGTCTTTATCTAATCTTGAATATTTAAGTTATTTTATTTCTGGTAAAAAATATTAAAATTCAGTAAGAATCTTCATTCATTGTGCCAGGACCTCTAGGATTAAAAACTGGGATGGCTCAGTTCTTGAGCTCTCTAGTCTGTTGGTCACAGCATGAAAGCTCTGGCATGGCTGGCTGCCTGTAAGACCATGAACCTGTCCTTGGCCTTCCCCAGTGCAGCAATGGATCTGCTCCTCTGAGCTGTCAGTCCTGGAATCCTGCCTTAGAGGCTTAGCTCTGGAGAAGAGCAGCAGAGCCTTTAGGCAAGTGCCCATATGATGATCACCTTAATCTGCCCCAATTTTGTCAAATTCTCAGAATTCCAAACCTTGTGTCAATTTCAATTGAAGTGTTTTCCCAAGGCTTTGTTTCAACAGCTCTGCTGTTTATTCTCCCCAAAAATTAATGTTAAAACTGAGTCCCCCCCTAAAGTCCTAGATACTTTTAATGCCTTGGTTCCAAAACTATGTCATGTTTTATTCAGTATCTTGTTTTGTTTGCCTTCCTTTCATTGACATGTTATGGATTGGTTTGCTTTGCTTAAAACAAAACAAACCTAATCTATCTTCCCTTAAGGGTAAGGTGCCAGACCTCATCTGATATGGTCTGAGCAGAATTTGATTTGTTTGTTTTCCATTCATTCTGTCTGTCAACTCCTCTGAACAGCCATTTTTCCTTACAATCAGCTCACTGGCCTTGTCTCCTTTCCTTTTTACATTCATCTCAAAACTTCCATCTTTGTTACAGAATAATATGAAATTTCTTTCCAAAACACTTTGCTTCATCTCCAGAGTCCCTCTCAAAGCTTTTTTGCTTACTTTCATTTCTCACTTCAAGCAAATTTCATTAGTTTTTCTGTAATAACTGTTGGTTTACAACAGAACAGAATCAGCCTCATTTCGTGACTCAAATCATCGTTAAACAAAAAATTATTTAATATTGACTTATTTTATTGTATAGTCCAACCTAAATGACCAAAATATAGTTTTGCTTTACATGAATGCCAGAATTTGGTAAACACTGAAGTTATAAAGGAAAAATTTTACCTACAATTAACTGCCTAATGATAGATATTTTTAATTCTAGTTACATGTAATGCTTAATGCTATTTTCATCTCTTTTCCATTGGCAGCTGGAGTAGATTATGTAGGCATCAGTCGTAATTTAGATTTTTCCCCTGGAGTCAATATGCAGACATTTCGTGTGATAATTCTGGATGATCTTGGACAGCCAGTGTTAGAGGGAACTGAGAAGTTTGAGCTTGTGCTAAGGATGCCCATGAATGCTGCCCTTGGAGAACCCAGCAAGACCACCATCTTCATCAATGACTCAGTGTCTGATTGTGAGTAATTTTATTTTCTGTTTCACATTTATGCAGGAGACAGATCTCTGCACCACACAAATAGCAGTTGTCCTTTTGGTGCTAGTGAGTGTACCTGTTTCAGCTGGAGGTGATGTGTTAAATAGTGTGCTGGCTGGCTGCTTGTGTTCTATATCTGGTGCAATGTAGCATAAATAAATGTGAAATAGTAGAGGGAAGGTATGATAACTTCTGCAGTTATACTTTACATGTGCTTTCTGTGTTTTTCTGCCCAGTGCCAAAGATGCAGTTCAAAGAATCTGTGTATGTAGCCAATGAAAATGATGGGCAGATTTCTGCCATGATATATAGGAGTGGGGATATCCGATACACATCCACTGTGAGATGCTATACAAGGCAAGGTTCAGCTCAGGTAATGATGGACTTTGAAGAACGTCCTAATACTGACAGCTCCATCATCACATTCCTTCCTGGTAAGTTCTTGATCTTATTTAAAAGCCTTTAGTCTACCATGTTTTGTTTTGTTTAGCTTTGCTTTCTTTTGCTTTGTTTGTTTTGTTTTGTTTTGTTTTAATTGTGTCTTCTCATAAAGTAGTGCCAAAAAAGCACTCTGGAAAACAAAGTGCTTTTTTTTTTTCCCCATACACAATGGGATGATGTTTCCTCTGTTTGCTTCACTTCTGACTTAGAGGGATAATCAATAAGAACCAAAGGGGTATATCTTTGTATAGGTTTAGCCTGAGTGCCAGAATCTTTTTGGTAGCAAAAGCAGGTTCAGCATAACACAGTAGAAGCACAGATCTGCTGTCAGAGAGTAAACTTCAGAAGTTCTGCTCTTTGTTAAGCAGATTTCTGGTAAATACATTTGAGTTGCACTGAAATGAGTAATAGATCTTTTAATAGGTATGTGCTCTCTAATTTGAATTTTTTTTTCCCACCAAGGTTTTCCTAATATCCCAGATATAGCTAGATATAGGCCCACCAATATCAGGTACTTCATATCTCACATCAGAGATGAAATGTAAATAAATCAAATGTTACTATGTTGAAAGAATATTGCTTATTCCTTCTACGTGTGCAGAAGGCAGTTTGGTCTTCTAGTCTTTGAAGTTTGCACAGATGTGATATTTTTTACAAGCCTTAAACAAGTTCTGTCACCAGCATGAAATCCTTGGTATGCTCTTATCACAGAAATTGCAACCTTCATGTTTCTGTAGACAAGTATCATAGTTCTCTTGAAAAAGTGTGGCTTTCAGTTGCTCTTTATTTAGAGCTGGCCTCAGCTTTTAGTGCTGTCATGTACTCTACACCTTTGTCATTGCTTCTGTGCAACCAGGACAGAGTCCAACTTGTAAGAATTAATGGATCTGGACCACTTAGGAAGTGACTTTTGTCTTTTTTTGAGTGTTGCCATACCATTTCTCTATGAAAACAAGTAGCAAAGAGGTCTGCTAGAATTATATTTTGCTTCCATAAGGTTTTTAGGTATGTTTAATATTTATCTTTAGGCAGCAGTTTCATTTCAGTTTTCACATTTCCCATGTAACAATGAGCAGGATGAATATTTTGCATTTTTTTCTTCTCCTAATGGATAATTTGTTTTCTATGGCAGGGAGGGTGGGAAGGCAACCTCAGAAAATGAACACAGTCACTATCCTCATCTGGTTCTTTATCTTGAAGAGCTTTGATCATATTTGCATGTGTAGTGATGAAAAAATACAGAAAATTTACCTCATCTCTCTCCTTCTATGTTGTTCTATTTGTCTGGGGTGCAGGAGCATTTTTAAGGCAATATTCATCGTCACTTGGAATCAGTGGGAGTTCAAAGGACTTTAAAATCAAATGGAATACTATAACTGAAGGTCCACACAGTTGGAGAGTGTCCAATCAAAAGAGATGAGATATAAAACTTCAGGACAAAATTACCATTAGTATTAGTGGACGTTTTTATTGCTCTGCTTGTGCAAGTATTTATTTTTTAAGTGTACTCTATAGAAGAGGTCACTGAGAAGGAGCATTTTCTTCCCAGGTAAAACAAAAGCAGTAACACATGTAAAGTGAATATACCAAATAGAAGCTTGTCTTACAGAAGTCCCCAAATGGGGGATTCCATTTAATGAGTTTCCATGGAAAGGTAATGATTACTAATCCTGCTTTCACTATTGTCATTGTTCATTAACTTGTATGGTGTCAAGGCAGATGCCTTGGCCAGCAGGAGCAGCCTGTGGTGCCTTGGGCTTGGAGAGAAGTGATGTATCAGAGCAAAGAACACCTGAGTTCTGCCTGATACTACCTTGAGAATGATTGCAGGTGAAACTGAGAAGCCCTGCACACTGGTGCTTATGGATGATACTTTCCATGAGGAGGAGGAAGAACTACGCCTGGTTCTTGGCACTCCAAGAAGTGATTCTTCCTTTGGTGCCTCTATTGGCGAGCAAAACGAGACGCTGATAAGGATTCGGGATGATGCTGACAGTAAGAGAATATTTTGTTGTTACTGGCTTTTGGAAGCCCATTTGCGTGCTCTAAAAACTTTTTTTTTCTTATGATTACAGAGGCTATTATTAAGTTTGGTGAGACCAAATTTAGTGTGAGTGAACCAAAGGACACAAGGCAAGTAGCAGTTGTGAAAATCCCAGTGCTTCGTCTGGGAGACACTTCCAAAGTTTCTGTTGTGAGAGTTCATACAAAGGATGGATCTGCTACTTCTGGAGAAGACTATCACCCTATATCAGAAGGTAGGATCTTACTGCTCACATCTAAATATTTGTTTTCATTCATGATTATAACATCATATTTGAAAAAAGAAATAACTTCATGATTAGAATACTAAACAACTATATCCCAACATGCATTTTGCTATTCAAATTCAGTGTGGGAGATCCCCTGTTGTATACAGCAACCAATTGCTCTTGGAATACTGGTTATTAATGAAGATATTTACAAAAGAATTGTAACTCCTTTGAAAACATCTGTAGCTCAAGTAATTGTGAAAGACACGTGTGAGTTAAACTTAGTAATATTTGCAGAGTGTAATAACCTTATTCTGTAGAAACATCTACCCATAGGATATGGTTGTGTGTTTTTTTCTTGAGCAATGTAGGAATTAATGTGTATTTATTTTCATTTTTCTACATACACAATAGTAAAGTTTTCCTTCTGAAATTCTGAATTCACTGCCTGCTGCTCCATGCTAGTGATGAATGAGGACAGAAGTGCAACCGAATGAGAAATTTCTTAGCTGATAAACTTATTTTCATTAATAGCCCACCTACCTGGTTTAGGGAATGACTAATGGAGTTTGTAGCATTAAGATTTTTTTTTTTCTTCTAAAGTTCATGATAAAATATGATACTACTCTGTGTTTTAAGATTAATCATTCATTGCTGGAGTGTTTTCACAGTTTTGGGTAAACTATTTTGGAGTCCAGTACAGTGGAAAGATATGACTTACATTTGAACATCCAGCAACAACATTGGGCTGTCTTCAAATTCCATAGGAGAGGCATTTGCCGCTAGTGATATCTGAAAAGACAATTTGTAAGCCATAAGAAAATCATCAACCCAGAGCTTGCTAATTCCAGTCACTTTGCTTTCTGCATTTTAGAGTTTTGCTCTTTCCCCCTGAAAACCACCAGAACTTTTAGTGTCATTCAATTTTTATCCTATATGCATTACCTGTAGGTGTTGTCTTGCTTACATTCTCCCTGCTGTGCACTGACAGCACATGGGAGCAAAGTTTTCAAGGGAGAAATGATACTGCAGAACAAGAGGCTCTCAGCCTCTGCCAGAGGCCTTTGAGAAAGGTCTGTGATGTGCAGGATTCCCCCACAGGTTTGAGAATACCTGTGAGTTTAGGGAACCTCCTTATTCAGCTGTGGGTACAAAACCTGCATCCTTAATTGGGTTTTCTGAAGGAAGTGTGACTAATTGAAAATCAGTAAAATTCTTAGCTATCACACAGCTATGAGTTTATATGGTTATTACCACAAAGATTATTTCCCTGGCTTAATAACACTTAGGATTGGAAGGATCATTAGATCACCTTATCAAACTCATTGTGGATTGCAAAATTGTCCCAGTTTTCCCAAGTTACTTCTGTATTGATCCAAATAACTTTGTGTAGAGAAAATATATCCTTTAGAAAGGGCATCCAGTCCTGGTTTGAAGGCATTGGAGAGGAAGAGTGTTTCTTAGCATTTTGCTTTACTGATCAGTCTCTAGCCCCTAACTGTGCCTTATTTCCCATATACACTTCAGCTTTAATGCTTTTTGTGCCTGTCCCTTTGGAGTGCAGAGAGCTTTATCACCAGGTATATTTTGATTATGGTGGTGTTTCTATATAACGAGAACATCACTCCCTGCGAGTTCTTCTGGTCCTAAGTTTCTGTTGGTTATTTCTGTACCAACTTCAAAGTGAATTCGACATCCTTTAAAAATAAAAATATTAGAAATGCACCTATTAATTTAGTTATTATCATGCTCACCCTTTCTAGACACGAATGTTAAATTGTTTCTCTACTTTTTATTTCTTTAGTAGTTAATACAATCAAGAATCATAGTACTCTCTAACTTGGTCTGTGTCATGGGTTGATCTTGGCAGGACAGCAAGTGCCCACCAAAGCTGCTCTATGACTCCTCCTCCTCAGCTAGAGAGGGGAGAGAAAATATGATAGAAGGCTCATAGGTTGAGATAAGAACAGGGAGAGATCACTTACCAATTATCAGCACAGGGAAAACAGACTCAGCCTGGGAAAATTAACTTCATTTATTACCAATCAAATCAGAGTACAGTGATGGCAAATAAGGTTAGATCTCAGAACACCTTCCTCCCATCCCTCCCTTCTTCCTGGGGTTAACTTCACTCCCAAATTCCTTACCTCTGAGTGGCTCAGGGGAATGGGGGTTGTGATCAGTTTATCACATGTTATTTCTAATGCTTCTTCTTCCTCACACTCTTCCCTGCTCCAGCATGAGGTCCCACCCACAGGAATCAGTCCTTCACAAACTGCAGTGTGGGTCCTTCCCATGCTCTGCAGTTCTTCAGAACTGCTCCAGTATGGGACCCTGAACATTAAGTTCTGTTAGACTAAATCTAGATCTTTGCAAATCTATTGATGATGTGAATGCCTTATTTTCAGGGATTTCCATGTGTCCACTGCTATTTATTATTAGTTGTAGCATCAAGCAGGTTAAACTAAGTATACAACCATCTGTAATTTGAAAAGTGAATATTAACTGCAGTCCCTCAGGGCTGGACCTAGAATCAAAGCTTGTTATGAAAAACAGATTTATTTTTAAGTGTCTCATTATGTTTTCAGAAATTGAGTTTAAGGAGGGTGAAACACAGCACTTTGTGGAGATTGAAGTTCTCTTTGATGGAGTAAGGGAGATGAGAGAGGCCTTCACTGTTCACCTGAAGCCTGATGAGAACATGGTTGCAGAAATACAGGTAACAAGCCCATGCAAAGTCCTGAACAGGAAAATGTGGTAAACAGACTTCTTGCTTTCTGGCTCATAGTTTTACTCTTCTTTTAATGTTTATT
Organism: Entomyzon cyanotis; assembly: GCA_024500445.1. Classification (NCBI taxonomy): domain Eukaryota; kingdom Metazoa; phylum Chordata; class Aves; order Passeriformes; family Meliphagidae; genus Entomyzon; species Entomyzon cyanotis. The sequence goes on along the minus strand of JAKEPQ010001016.1, from coordinate 64,333,233 downwards.
CACACCATCTTGGCTTGTATTTTAAAGGACAAAAAGGGTCATTCCCCCTGTCACAGTAACACCTACACAAAAAAGGCAGTAACGTTGATGGGGCCACAGAGTCAATGGAAGACTGAATTCTTCAAGATAGTCATTCTCGACACATTCTCCTCATACAATCAGTCTTTAAAACTCATGTCCTTTTGGAAGCACTCTCTGGCAATACAATATAACCTCTATGCTGTAAAAAGAGTGATTTCAGGTGAAATATGACTTCTGCTGTCAAAACCATGTTAATATTATTCTTACTGTGTAAGATTAAATAGCCACGCATTAATATTATTTATCATTATACCTTGCATACTTTTAATTTAAACAGTATATTCCTCTGATTTGGCATAAAATGTTCTTGAAATTCCCTGTCTGCTTTATCAGTGTCACACCATATACAGTCTGACTCCAGACAGACAGACAGAAGAGACACAGCCTTTGCTGATGGCAAGCACCCTGTTTCCACCAGGCATTAAAGCATATAGTGCACATGGAGGCTTCTACCAGAATACTGAAGTGATAACAAAAAAGCTGGGAGACTAGGATAAAGGTCTGGGATCTTCACTGTTCTGAAAAGAAAACCTTCATTTTAGCTCTTCCTTTTGTACTCTGCAATGTACTTCAGTGCCTCAACTCTTTCTCAATAGCTCATCCAGCTGAGGTTTCAAAACTTCTTTTTGAACAATGTTTTGAAGGCTAGACATATTTTGATCAAGGTCCAGCTTGAATCCCCTTGTTTATTTAAAATTTCACAGAGAACTGTTTCTGTCCTTTTCATTGTCAGACAGCCAAGGCCATTGTTTACATAGAAGAAATGAACAGCATGGCAGATGTCACCTTTCCCTCTGTCCCTCAAGTTGCATCTCTTTTGATATATGATGATACTTCTAAAGCCAAAGACAGAACCAGTCCCATAGCTGGCTATCCTGTCATCTGTATCACAGTGAGTATCTCTGTGGAAAAATGGAAAAAAATCAGTATATGGATTTTTTCAGTGGAGTTTAGGCACACAGTATCAATCCATATGGTTGTGAGTCACACATAATATTCACACATATTAGTCACACATATTAGTTCAAGCTAGAATTATCCTTAGAGCTAATCTAATTTGTCTGGATAATGAATCCGTTTTTAGGAGGACAAAAAGCATAAAAAGATGCTTCACTTGTTCCTCTCTAAGAGCAGTCTGATATTGATACTCATGCTATGTCTGTGCATGACCTTACTATTTTCTGCATTATCCTGCCTTAATTTTCAGAGTTAAAATCACTGGAAATAACAGATGAGCCATTGTTTTCAATGAGTGCCACAGACTGCAAAATGAGTGCTGAAGGACTACAGGCTTCTTTCATTGCAGTTTTGCAGCTTAAAAAATTTACATAAATATTCATATACCTTGATGAATGTTTTTGTCTGTCTTCTATTTGTATTTCACACATTCCTTTTGCACAGGAATTTCACAAGTCGGATGGTTCTTATAAATAAATAAAAAAATCGAAAAAATAAATCTTGAAATGCGAAGTATATTTGCAGAATTAGATCAAAGGGAGAAGTTCAAACTGAAGTAGTATATAGGAGTGTAGTTTGTCCCTTTGTACCTATGCCACATTTTCACCTATAAATCATAATTTTAAAAAAATTCTTTATTTCAATAGGCATAATTAGATATGCCTTTTAATCTGCCCTAACTGCTAAACACATCACTGTCAAAATAAGGTGATCTCTTAAGAGATTTACTGCGATTGACAGTTCCATGTTGTTGAGTTTTGTGACTCTTGATAACTTAAAATTCCTTTGGCACGAAGCAATTAAATTGTTCATATCTTCCTTGTTCTCTAGGCTTGCAATCCTAAGTATGAAGACTTTGACAAGACTGGTTCCATATGTGCCAGTGAGAACATCAACAATACTCTGACACGGTACCGGTGGCTTGTGAGTGCCCCCACTGGCCCTGATGGTGTGACCAGCCCCATGAAGGAGGTTGACTTTGACACCTTCTTCACTTCCTCTAAGATGATCACACTCGACTCCATTTACTTCCAAGCTGGTTCTCGTGTCCAGTGTGCAGCTCGTGCTGTGAATTCAGATGGGAATGAGGGTCTTGAGCTTATGAGCCCTATTGTCACTATAAGCACATCAGAAGGTAGGACATCATCACCTATTGCAAAATTCACAGGTCTCTTTTGGATCCCAAATTCAGTCCTAACAAAAGCTGGTTACATGGTCAGGCATTTTAACATTACAGTCTCAGCTTTTCTTCTGTTGTTCATAGAGGTGGTGCAAAAACTCTCTTAACACAGCAAAGCATTGCATAAAGAAAATGTTTTTCATCTCTCCTAGTTCTCTACATCTTTAAATAATAATCCACATAACAAACCTTTATGTTCACAAGAATATATAATGTGCAATGTAATTAGTGAAGCCTGGTTTCTGTTGGCTTTTGAATTCAGCTGCAGTAATTATGCAGCACAGTCTCAGCTCCGATTAGACATTGGAGAATCCAGAGGGGAGTGACATATGAATGCCTAGCCAGAAGAAAAACCTTGTTTGGCATTCAGCCCTCACTGGACCCCTGAGAATCAGTGTCTTCCTTGACTAAGGACTAAAGCAACTGGTGTCTAATAACAGGGCATGGACAGAATTTTTCCATGGTCAAGGAAATTTTTCCTCCTCCTATTATTTCCCAACGAAATTATTCATCATTATTCATAATTATTCATCCTCCTTCTTTCTCTGATACTCTCTTTGTCTCTCTCTGATTCTCTGGCACCTAACCAATACTGAGCTGATGCTGCATTCTCTCAGCCAGCAGAGTTAGTGTAGTCTACCTCCTTTTCCCAGACAACTCATGAAACTCATACTGAATATCATTATAAAGCAAAGGTGGAGCACTGCCATGCACACAGGTACAGTCTGATAGCACAGGCTATTTTGTTACAGAAATCACAGATACTTTTGTCTGTTGTATAATATGAAGAATGAGCAATTATCAGCAAGGTTTCATTATTTCAACTTAACGCGGTAAAGTGCAAAACATTATTTTATTACCCTTCTGCAGCCATTTGGCTCTTCGTGTCATCTTTGCTGCTTTGGTAGCTACATTAACTCATGAAGTTTATGTGAGATAAATGACATGATCATTCATTTGCAATATTGTTTTCATTTTCTAGGCATTATCAAGTAAATATTTTAGTTAGAACTTTATATTTTCTATGAAGGGCTTTAAGAACTTTAGTGAACAGAATTTCTCTTTACCCCTGTGCTTTATTCCATATTTTGACTGTAGACTCAAGTCATCTTTGCACTAATCAGGAATCCTACACCTTAAAGAGGATTCTGCCTAAGGGTATTGTCTACAAGGTGCTCTGTAGTACTTGTTAAAGACAGACAAACTTGTACTGTGTGAGCTGGTTTTGTTATATGAAACAGACTGGCTTTGTTAGAGTTATAATGCGTTATTTGGATTACACTCGACAAATTAGCAGAGCTAATTAGCTAAGGCTCAGGGCTTAGTTGTCATGCATAAATTACTTCCAGTACCTGAGCTAACTTGTGATGTGAAAGGAACGAAATTCAATGATCAAAGCAACCTGCCAAAATCCTGAATATTTTCCATTTTGAGGATGCCTGACCTCTGGTGCATAGACCAAACTCCCAAAAGGAATTCAGATTGTCCAAAAAATTGTATTTAGTCTCTTTAGCAATGTTGCTTGCATTTGAGGGGAAAAAAAATGAAACCAACAACCAACCAACTATCTAAACAAACCAAAAGCTATTATGTGCAGAAAAGAAATTCTGTTACCTCCAGACATAGGTTTCCAACTTGGAGATGTTGAGCAAGATGAGCTCCACCAGAACCAGTAAGTTCTCCAAGAGGAGGGCCCTGCCTCCTCTTTTCTTGAAATCCCTCAGAAATGGGCAAAGAGAACTGCTTTGATTTTCCACAGCTGCTTGTTTCTTTCTTAGAGTACCTTGTGATCTTTTGGCCACCACATGACAAACAGCTATGATTCTTGTGTGATTCTTGCCAGAATGCAGACACTTCTGCATTGAACTGTGCAACTAGAAGTTGCATATAATCTCAGATCATATGATTACAAACCTAATTTTCTGATCCTACAAACTAGGACTAATACTGGGACACATTGAACTAACACTGGAAAGGACTTCTGAAATAAATTATACATTCTCATTTCCTGGAAAAATTCAAAATTCAAATTAACAAGGCTTTAAGCAACTTGATCCATCTTTGAAGCTAGCTCTGTTCTGAGGAGAGTATTTCTAGATATCTTTTGACACAATTTTTCTAAATGCACTTTTGTAGTTAGAAAACTACAGAATCTACAGAAAAGGGATCAGGAGGCTCATAAAGTCCTGTGAGGGCATACTCCAATCCAGTGCCAAAACCAACTGAATACTGGTCAGGTATCTTCCATAAAACTTAAGATGGTGGGAGGAATTAAAACACATGCCTCTGAAGACCTCTCTAAGAACGTATGGCACTTGGCACTGGCTTTGCAAGTAAGGTTGACACGTGCAACTGAAAAGGCACAGATGCAATATCATCATCTTGTCCTGAAAATGTGGTCCTGTTGACTGAGCAATGATTTCTATTTGAATCCTCTTTTGCATAAATTCCTGTTGAAACCTCTGGAAATGCTTCTCAAAATGTTTACCTGTCAGTCAAGAAAATTCTCATTGTTTTGGATACCTGTACAGTGGAAGAAAAGTACATCTAAAATAGTGCAAGGGAAAGTATAGATTGTTTCCTGTGGACATAAAGTAAGGTCACTTTCTCTCTTTTTACATCAGGTCTTTGTCAGCCCCGTATATCAGGAGTAGTTGGAGCAGAACCATTCTCTGCCAAACTGCGCTACACTGGCCCAGAAGATCCTGACTATGCCAACCTCATCAAACTGACAGTCACAATGCCACATATTGATGGTATGTGAAAATCAGCTGAGGAGTTAAGAGAACTTATATAATATGCTGTTATTTTAGCTATTTTATTGGTCATGTTATTTTAAATAGATTAATAACATAATCTGTTAACAGTGGGATCAAATAATAATGTTCTGAATGAATAAGCATAGTTTTCAATAAGTTGCATAAGATACTGTATTGATATATAGACTCTGATGTGAACAATAGCGTTCTCAGATTAACTGCATGATTTACAAATGTTGGGCTAGACCTAAGCTTTGTAAAACTCCTTTGAAGTGCATAGAAATATACTGTTCAATTGCTAAGTGTTTCTGAAAAAAATCACACTATTTTTTCATTTAATAATATGTTGCAATATTAATATATTATATATTAATATATTGAAATATTGATACATTTAGAAATATTTTATTTGTCTTTTCATAGTATACAGATAATTATTGTGGATAAAATTCTCATACATACTTAGCATTTCAACTTTCTTTGAATTTTAAAGTACAGTAGTTGCTGTAAGTACAAAATACAGAAGCACTACAAAACATGTTTTGTGTTTGACAAATCTGGGCTAAATCAAGAAGTTCTGACCACTGACATTTAGTGATAGTACTATAAATTAATGTTTTTTAGGCATGCTGCCTGTTATTTCTACAAGAGAGCTCTCCAACTTTGAGCTGACACTTAGCCCTGATGGAACTAGAGTTGGAAACCATAAATGCTCCAACCTGTTGGATTACACAGAAGTAAAGACCCACCATGGTTTTCTAACTGACGCTACCAAGAATCCAGATGTGATTGGAGAGACCATTCCCTATCAGTACAGCCCAGCAATCAGAGGCTTCAATACCTTGCGCTTCTACCGCAACCTGAATCTGGAAGCCTGTTTGTGGGAGTTTAGTAGCTACTATGACATGTCTGAGCTCCTCACAGATTGTGGAGGCACCATTGGGACAGATGGACAGGTATGGAACTGGAATTTGATTTTGTACCATATTCTTGTAATAAAATATTTCCCTTATAGTGCATCTGTGCTAGTAGAAATAAGTGGGTTTAGGAATAATTTAGTTGAAAAGTGGTTTTATTTTTCTTAAGAAGAAACAGACTTCCCCTAAAGCTGGCTTATTTCTTAAAACTGTCAATATCCATTACATGCTAATAGGCCTTATGTGGAATCCTCGCCCAATTAAAATTAAGTGAATAATTTGGTTTGAATGAAATTTGCTATGTTTTTCTCCCAGTAGATTGCTGGAGTATTTTGGGACAAACCAATTCCTTTTACTGTATAGTGAGCCAACTTAGTCTTTTCTTAAAATGAAAGCCTTCCGAAGAATTGCTTTTAGCACATCGATAGTGTTGGGCTATTTAGTATTAGTTGTGGTATTTCTTAAAAAACAGTTTTGAAGCATTGTGGAGAGACTTCTTGCTGATAACAGTGGACTTCAGTGCCCTACCAGCAGCTTGACTTTGCTGATCTCTCGTTCACTGGGTAACACAATCCATCAGTGCAGACAGCGCAGTGGTCTCGCATTACCCAGCAGAAAATTACTTGTTCAGAAAGCAAAAGAAGCTGCCAATGTGGAATGGCTGAAGAACAGAGCTGTAAAATGTTGGTGAGTTAAAAGCAAAAGACTGGAGAGAACTTCAGGTGTACTTTGGAAAATGACTTCTAGAAATCCACAGTAATGTGGAAGGAAAAGGGTGCAGGATTTCTTCTGGAGATTTCTTCTGGTGCAGGATTTCTTCTGTGACAGTGAAATTAATCCCTGGGTCTTCCTTCTATAATTACTGTGTAAGCCTGTCTGATCCCACTCAGGCTCTGGAGTACAAAGGCTGTTACTATGAAGTTTATGTACTACAAAATATATTAGGGCACTAATCCCACAGGCTGGAAGAAAGACATATCAGAGAAGTCTATCCACACCTAACTCACTTTCCTCGTGCACTATCATTCCTTGTTAAATCATTGTGAAAAGAATTAGTCTGCTTTGTGAAATGGCCATAATTTCTCTGCTCTTCAGACATTTTGCTAGGGATCCATCTTCTATGAGACCTCAGTAAACTTATTTGCACCAACTCTTCATTTGTTAGTCCGAAATGTAGTAAAGCAGATGTGTGTGTCATTGCCCACAGAAACATGTAAGCATGTGCAACAACAGAGCTAATTTACTACTAAAGGCGTAATCCCCGATGGACGTAAAGATATCTAATCAGATAAACTGACTTTTTTGTTTTGATTTTGTTTTAATTACATGCCTAAAATCTGCCTTACTCTATGGGTGATCACATGTAATTATACAGTCTGTTTGCTGGACAAGAAATTGCCAGGATCTGTTTTACACTTGCTTGACTTCCTAACATTGTGCCCCTCTTAGCTAGAGATTATAGACTCTAAGTCAGAAGATGAGAACAAAACAGGCCTTCTGCCCTTTTCAGATAAAAAGGCCTTGATGGATATGTCATCTCAGTGCTTTGTCATCAGTTCTGGTTCCTTGTCTGTTACAGAGACCAGTTCAAGGTCTCTTCCTTGGTGTTGGAAGCTCACTGTCCATGCTCTTCTTGGGCTTGGCCTCTGCTGAAAGCAAATCCTCCTACAGGTACATTCCACTAGATCTATGAACCTGTCAGAGGGAAAGGGAAGGCATCCAAGTGTGGGATGTAAACCTTACACATTCCCACAAGATAAAAATTACAGCAGTCTTCACTGTTCTTAGAATGATTTAATTTCTTCATTTCTCTGACTCATCATTCCTTTGACTGTCTCCTCATGCCCAGGCAATATGCAACCATATACTCCTATTTTGCCATACCACACAACCGTAAGCACAAAAGCCACACAACTTGAAGCAGCTGCAAGTATGCAAGCCACCTGTCCCTCAGTGAAAAGGAAGGAAGACCTGGAATGAATCCTTTCCATTTTAAATACTGCTTTGTCCTTTAGAGAAAAGGCTGAATAACTGCTTTAGACAAATATATGTCTAAATAAAACCTCTTTATGTCTATGTACATGTAAACAGAAGAGAAAATAAGTACCATTCCAATATTTTGGTAAATTAGAAGAACCTGTATATTCAGTTTTGGAGGACATGCATAAAAGTCAATGGGGCCAAAGAAGAGAGCTGTACTTTCCTCACGCTTCAGAAGTGTTGTGTACTTTATGTAAGATCTCTCATTTACAAGCAGAGAGAGAACATGAGCTGGGAGAGCCATAAAACTGCAGCTGAAGTCATCCTTTAGTGCCTTGTAGGTTACAGATAAAAGGTTTCAGTGTGTTAAGTGAAATATCAAGCTGAATTACTTCTAACGGTGAAGCATCACCCCGCAGCCGGTACGCGCTTCACTGCCCTCCCTGTGTTCCCCACCTCCATTTAATTCTTCTCCAGGTTTGGTCTTTATCTTCACATGACCCCCTCCAGCTGAGAGGGGAGGCAGTCAGTGCCCCATCTCTGTGGTTGTCACTATTGTTGTTTTTTTCTCCTTCAGTGAACAATTAATAATCCTCTTCTGTGAGAGGAAAGCTGGCAGCTATGGTTTTCACCATTTTTTTTAGCAGACAAAGGAAACCTCAATTCCATTATACAGACATAACAGATAAATAACAAAACCACCACATCCTGCTACCACTGCAAATTTAATGTCTTGAATTTACCAGATACTTTGGCTAGATCTTTAGGCTCCAAATTTTGTTTCTTGGTTCTAGTTCACCAGTACCTGTATGGTCAAATAAAGACAGCCATGTTGATTCAGACAGAGAGGTTTTACAAAAAGAACTGGCAATATCTTAAATTATGTGGACCTTTACTTTATGGGAGCTTCTGCTATGGTAGGGGAAGAAGATGAACTTTAGTAAGCAAGAAGTGAGGTGGGAGACCTGCAGCTGGTGTAGTTCTTCTGGCACAGCTCCTAGTGTTTGCTGAAGGCTGCAGCTGTCTTAGCCAGTTCCCATGAACTCATGAACTGTCATAATACATACAGAGAAGGTCTTAGTTTTCTTTTTTTTTTTCCCTCTGACGCCTTTTGATTGTGACCCACTCTCTTTCTCAATTATTCTGTGCATGAGCAAACCCTGTGTGAGCTACATGCAGCACTCTTTTCAGTGTGCAGCTTGGCGGTTTGTTCCTGGGGTCTGCCCACAACTGAAAAACCAGGCATTTACGAATCTAAACATGGACTTAGATGTGCAGTTTAAAGAACTTCTATTTAAAAATAAAGACCTGCTCCTCTGTAAATTGAGCTAATTAATTTGGATTATAACTCTGTCCTTGTTTAAGTTCAGGTCAGCTTTGATGATTAGCAGTTTTCTTTAGGACAACCTGCAGTCACAGTCTGAATTCAGTGTCTGCATTTGGTTATTTATAGACCGTAAAAAAAGGGGAACTCACCTACTTGAGGGTAGTCTTCCTGTGTTTTCAAGTAACTAATAAAGGTTGGACTTTACTTCATGGGGACATTATGAGAGTCAAGTACTACAGACATCTCACATTCTCAAAACACAAGTTCTAAAACAAAGACAAATATTCATGAGAGGAAGTGAAAAAAAAAAGGAGACAGTGAAAACCAAGCAAGTGACTGTACTTTAATAAAGTGTATATTGAAGTGTTGGCCTACACTGATTTGATAGAGTGTGAGGTATCATTTCATCTCATTTCCTACTGTTACAACTGTTTGCTATAGCCAGGCAATTTGGCATCTGCATGCTTCTGTGTGATTCAGGCCAAGTATTTATATATGGATGTTGCTTTCTGTAGTTTAAGTCCATTGCCAGACTTGTAATTGGGAAGCAAGGAAATTACCATTCAAACTAATTTTATTAACAACAGCTCATTAATCAAGTCCATTACAGGAAGAAGACGGTGAAGAACATATATTAAAATACTTGAATGTACAGATTTATACCTTGAAACTATGGTGATTGAGTATAGCTGAGCAGTTTGCTTTTTTCTTTTCAAAAACTAGTTATTTCTGGCCCAAACTGAAAATGTCTTTCTTCCAATATGTTCAGTGCAGTTCACATTTATGCTACACATGTTATGGCACTGAGTGTTTCAAAATCCCATCTGCAAACAGATTTTAAGATCACTAATGTACTGCTGCAGCTTATATGAGGCAGCTTGCAGAGGGTTTTTATTACACAGAAACAGTATATTTCCAGCTTTATTGGATCTAATTTTACCAAAATCATACTTTAAGATGAAAACTCATCTATTCTGAAAATCTCACTAGAGGTTGTAAAGTGCAAATATACAGAAATGTCTGTTTTCAGATTTTTATATTAACGTTAGCCACTCCAGTCAAGTTTAAGAAAACTCTACAACTCATGTTCTCTTGACATGGAACCTCACTAAAGACAGACATTTTTTCTCTAGCTGCAAACATGTGCATTTAGTAAGCTGTGAAGAAAAAAATACTATAAAGTTAATGCACCAGCTGTGTAACAAAGTCAGAGGTTAAATTTTTTCGAGGTACTGGTGTTTCAAGGCTGTATTGCATTCTCTTCTCCATTCAGACTTCTTTAAACAAACCTGCTTTGCATTTCACCCGTGACCTACCTGTCTGGGTGCCTTCTTGGGGCCAAATCTTAGTCTTACCATACTGACATTGTGTAAACAGTTAATTGATAGCATTGTTAAGCTTGTGTGACTCAAATTCACAGACATAGCAAGTAAATGCAGTAGAAAATGAGACTCGGGGTAATTTAGAGAATAAAACCAGAATTTTCATGTAAATTCTGTTTCATTGAGATAAATAAAACATAAACTTGTGTTATTTCTAATGTCTAATTCTGATTTGATCAGTACTATCACTGTACACACACACACACACACACACACAAAGTTCTGCCCTCTGGAAATGTAAGCCAGCTAAATGAAGCACACTATAAATGTAGAACAGGGTCTGTGCCCCAAACCCTTTACTACAAATATTTTTTATTGTTAGTATTCTAAATTGTGATGTGGCAGATTTCTCAAATAACTGTATATTTTACTTCATGAAGTTTGACTGTTTGCATCTGAGACACGAAAAAAAGAAAAACACCTGTAGAAACTCCCATTAATACTTTCTAAGTCTTAAATGGGAATTGTCAGTACTCAAAATTAGACCTTATGCTCTGTGGTAATTTATCCTACCAAAAAAAAAAAAGAAGTTTGCAACTCTACTTCTTAGATCAATGACCATTATAAATCATGTTCTCTCACTCACATGAATTTTGAGGTGCACTGTTTGATGATTTTTTATCTAATTTTTTCCAGATATTATCTGTAAGAGTCTGTTCCCTGCTTGGAACAATTTTTGTCTTCTGTCTTCTCAGGTTCTTCTGGCATTTTCACAGAATATTAGATGCAATTTCCCCAGTTCATCTGGAGTGCAGCTGTAGTCTGTATTTCTCTCTTGGTATCAGAAGACTAAAATTCACACCCACCATGTTGTTTAAAATCAATGTTACTGACTGTAGTTTTTTCAGTACAACTGGTAAAATCTCCTGTGCATAGGATGCATGGATACATCGATACATAATGCACCTGTCCTGTCTCTCCACAGCAGTTAAGCTGATCCTACACTTGCACAGCTCTAAGTTACCCTTGTGGTTTCATCAGTGTCACATAGAGATATAAAATGAACAGCTGGCTACTCTCAATAGGCTTTGCATGCAGTGCTGGAAAAGAAAGATAACTCAATGGAAAGAATGTTTTCTCATGTTTGTCTAAACAGCATTATTAGGAGGGCTGGAGAAGTCAGACTCCTCCATCTGTGTAACACATTCCATCAATTCATTTTGGGGGCAGGGTGGTGTCTGCTCACTTTGACACAGCTTTCCTCTGCATTTGACTTCCTCTTTATTTTATTTTTACTGTATCAAAAAGATCGTTTCATGTAGCAAGTCTTGAGATTTTCCTCTTCTGCCTACAGTAGAGTAGATTCCCCCTTGTAGGAGTGAGAGGCTCTTAAAAGTTTTCATTTACTGTTAGAGAGAATTATTTATTCAGTAATTCTCTGACTATCAGTGTTGTAGGTTTGCCTCCACACCTGCAAATCCATGAGTACCTGGAGAAGGGTTTGTGTGCATAAAAACTCAATGAGCTTTTAGCAAGAATTCCTTTCTTCCCCTCCATGCCATAAGTCACACCTAAGGGCAGCAATACTCATGGAGGCATATAAGTACACAAATAAATTCCCAGGCTGAGGCAAGCAGCCCTGCTGCCCAGACATCTCTTACAGGTTTTAGTAAAAGGGAAGAACGTTTTAAATTCTACAGTCCTAGAGATGGAGAGTTTCAGATTTCCCCACAGAGCAGTGATAGTATGTCAAAGAAGCAGTGTTTCTGGCAGACTTGCCCCAGAAGGGATCCTGCTACTAGATTTCCACTGGTACAAATAAACTGAGCTAACACTATGGTCCCATTGAATGGAGGCAAGAAACTCCTAAAATGTGGCTTACAAACCTCAGTAATGGATTGTTTTACATACAGTATACATGAAGAGCCAATAATACATTGCAAGTCAAGAAAAGCTTTGGAATGAGGGGTGGTTTTTTAGCTTGAAGTGGATAAGATGCTGAGCTAGAAGGAGTTTTGTGAATCACCCTATCAAGGCCGCTGCCTTAAGTCTTTATACTGTCATTCCAACACCAGTAAACTTAATCTAAAACCTAACAGGATTTCATGGCCTCACTATTCTTGTCGAATGCCAGCACACTGAGGGCTGGAAACTCTTCTGATTTCTAGGCCGTGTTTGTCATGGCCATCTTATGCCCATTTGTTCTCATGTCAGCACTATCTTTCATCATCAGTGGCCCTTCTCTGCTCTTAGTGCCCTTATGTATGTAGACAGCATTCTTAGTCCCTCTCAGCCTTTGTTGTACTGGGCTCAACAACAAGGCTATTTTAGACTCTTCTCATCAGATAGTTATGCCATTCCTCTGATTATGTTGATTTCTTTTTCTGCAGTCTACAATGCAAATTAGCCTTTTTTAAGCATGGATGATCAAAGCTGTTCCAGATAAGCTCTCACTAGTGCTCTGTATAATGGCATGCATGCTTCTAATTTCCACCCCATTCCTCAGTTTATCTTAGGATCATAGCACATGGAGAGGGTAGGAAGGTCATAGTTATGATGTGATCAACAAAATTTCTTTCCCCTCTATTGTGTCTAATGAATGTCTTTCATTTGTACCAGAAATCCTGTGACTGGTTTCTATTACCTTGTACTTTAAGCTATAGGATTTCATCTCACTGCTATTATTCTAATCCTCAAGGTCATTAAATTCTCACTTTGATATTCCAGTCCTCTACTTTATCATTAAGCATTATGTATGCTTCTATTTAAGAAAATAATGGACATATATTAAATCCTCTTCCACATACTTTTGTCTCTTCCTTATAAGCAAACTGCATTTCAGATCTCTGACTTCAGTGTCTAATTCTTACTGTACAGCATGCAGATGTAGAACAAGAACATACAGAGAAAAGTCAACAGTTTGTCTGAGATGACCTTAGAACAGTAACACATTTGTTGGACAATCGAATGTATTCATTCAGTTCTTCATACTGCTCCAGGAAATGATAACTTTTTGTGTTACCACTGAATCAAAGGCAAACCATAAGACACTCAAGAGGTGCATCATTGCTATTTTTTTATAGAAGTGAGAATATCGTGTTGTAATTTGGAACAATTCAGTAAATCTGGGACCAAAATAATTGCTCAGATACTCATGAAGATATCCCAAATATGAACTTTCAACTTAAATGGTACTAAATAATAATATTTTTGTCTAACTTCAATTGGTCATCCAACATATAGCGAGAAGAAACTCTTTTTTTTTGTTTTAAATAGAAGTTCTTGGTTGTATTTAGGTAAAATCCACAAAGAAGCATTAATATAAAGTAATCTACAACTGTAGCATCTCATCTACCAGTCTGTGTTAGAGTTTTACTTTTCAGTGGTGCCCAGTGACAGGATGAGGAGCAATGGCCATAAACTAAAACAAAAAACATGTTCCACCACAACATGAGGAAGAACACAGAGGGTGGCAGAGCACTGGAACAGGCCACCCAGGGACATCATGAAGTCTCCCTCTCTGGAGACATTCAAAACCTGCCTAGATACATTCCTGTGTAACCTGCCCTAGGTGTCCCTGCCTTGGCAGGGCTGCTGGATTGGATGATCTCTAGAGGTTCCTTCCACCCCTAACAATTCTTTGATTCTGTGATACTGTGTGTTTCTAAATGACTACTGTCTAAATGCTAGCATGTATTATGGACTGATTCAAACAACGTAAGTCGAAAGGGTTTTGGTAGCATAGTGTGTAGATCAAGGAGTGTCACATGTGAAAGTGAGTTGTGGCAACTGCAGACATTTGCCTTAATGAAATCCTCAATTAGGCCAGAGTATTTAGTCAGTGCAAGCTGTAAATTTGCGGTTACATTATATTAGTAAAAGTTTTGTCAGGCATTTGGAAATGTAAAGCAGCTGTAAGATGATGGGCATTCAGCCCCTTGACATGCCGCTGGGTGAACCCAGAAACAGTCTGAGTTTTTACACAGCTTATAAACTTCTGTGAATGCTGGGCACTTTTAATAGTGCAAAACACTCTTTAGAAACGTAAGGTAATCACTCCAGGGAAATGTTCATATGTGCAAATTTATGTGTGTAATTGCTATTGGAACTAAATGAGAATTTAACAAGTTTTATGCCTTTGAAAAGCTTCCCACTGGGAGATGATCTCAATGTCTTTCCTCCCATGTATTTCTTAGAAAATCCAGAATGGTCTAAAAGGATCTGGATTGCACATTTTTAGTCAGAGATATGTGAGTGACAAAATATTTGTAACGAAACATAAATGCGAAATCTCTTCAGAGAGGTTTAGATGTGTATCGTGTAAGAGCTGTCTTAAGAGGTGACAGTTTACTGAGACTATTCTTCTTGCCCTTTTTTCAAAAATATATATAAAGAATGTGTAATTCTTTGATAATTACAGCACAGTTGTTTGGTACAATATATGCAGCAAGGCTCTATTTTTAAATCCATATCAACTTGCTTATTATTTTTAGTTCTTCCAGACAGTGAGGAACAGTAAAAGTTGTGTGTTTGCATGCAGCGTGTTAGCTATTATCCATGCACAAAGGAAAAAATTGTTCCAGAGGTGACTAAGTAGAGTCCAAGGACTCAGTCTTTCAATGACATCTGAGCAATGTCAGCATCTTCCAGAAGAGTTTCTCACTTGACAATAACAAGAATGTAAGCAAAAGAGTTGGTTAAGGCACAACAATAGAGCAAATGAAAAAGGATATTTGAAAATTTTCTAAAGCCTTCATTAGTAGCTATGTTGAATATTTACTAAAAAAACCTGAACAAAAATGGTGAGTCAAAATTGAGGGAGTTATGTTTTATCAGTTTAAAGTACAAAGATGAAACCTGAAGGAATGTAAGCTCAGCTGACAACCACTGAAATGTGGTTTTGCACTTCATCTGTAATTTGCAGAGGGAGAAAATTTGATTCAGTCACAGTATTTATTTGAAGTTCTGTCTTCCCTTTCTCTTGCATTCAGCTTACCTGTGCGATGCTGCCACTGATGATCGCTAACCCTAATATACAATTCTCATTTTTATAGGTTCTCAACCTAGTGCAGTCCTATGTCACGCTGAGAGTCCCTCTGTACGTCTCTTACGTTTTCCACTCTCCTGTGGGCGTCGGAGGCTGGCAGCATTTCGACCTGCAGTCAGAGCTCCGGCTGACTTTCGTGTATGACACTGCCATCCTGTGGAGGGATGGGATTGGAAGCCCACCTGAAGCAGAGCTCCAAGGTGGGTGTTGGGCTTCTTGACAAAGAGCTCATGCTCAGTTACTAAGAATATCATTTGCACACAGTAGGATGGTTTTTCAATCATTCCAATACTAAAAAAAAAAAATTATAATTATCATTTATTATCAATTTCAATCTGTCATTTCCTAGCACTTCCAGGTGTCTGCTGGAGTGCTTATGAAAATGTGTGAAGTTGACATGAGCTCTTTTACTGCAAAGACAATTGTATTGTTGTATTTGAAGTACACATGCAAAAATTCAAACACTTAGATCTACTCAGAACTTCAGGGTACATTATGTTACATATTGTTTTAGCACACAGGATGTTTGCACTTTAATGAAAATAATTGAAGCTTTTCTGTGATATCTTTTTTTCTCACTATGAATGGGTAGTTTCGGAAACTTTTGATATTTTGAAAATGTTATGAAACATTCGAAAGAAGCAGAACTGTATAATGGGGTCATATCCTATGTCTGAGAGTAGTAAACTGTGAGACATTCTGTAAATCTGTTAGATACTGTCAGTAAATGTTAGTGAGTATAACTAGTCAACAAGTCACTCTATCATTGCACAATTTATCTTTTAAAAAATTTAATTTACATATTTAAAATAGTGACACACAGATGTATGTGCAGAATTAAAATATATAGGTGCACCTGTGTGATGCATTGTTATTTTAATGGAAATTTACTTAATATTTCCCAGCATTAAGCTTCAAATCTCTCTCAACCTAAGGTAGAATACAGGTACCAACTGTAATTATGTACATACACTTATGCAATTTCAGGACTCCTGGAAATCTAAAATCACTTTTTTTTTCTGCTAACTGGACATGAACTACAGAAATCATTGCTATGCTATTTCTGTCCTTATGTTAAGAGCAGGAAATGAGGACCAGCAAGGAGAATCTACAGCTCATGAAGAATGAAGCACATGCCATGCCAGGCCTTAAGAATAAGCCACATGCCATAAATCATGTGATGTGCTAGTCACCAAATAACAACCAGATCTAATCCTCTGTCTCAGCAGTTACATGGTGCATCTATGACACCATTTCCTCTCTTTGATGATTTAATTTTTTTATTTCTCTGCTTAAGAAGCTGATGGCCACATCTTTGGAGCTGCTGGACATTGGTAGTTCCCTTTGAAAACAGCTAGCACAAAACATACGATAAAAGCAGGGAGGTAGTGGAGCAAGCAGGGAGGTAGTGGAGCTTAGACCCCCAACGCATTCCATGATTTGGGTAGTATTTTTTGAGCAGCTCTTTTTCTGGGCAGGGAGGGGTTAACTAGTTTCCATTTTCTTTTCATAACTCTCAATTCATATAATTGTCCTACATAAATTCTAAGTAGCACTGTAAAGCAGTCAAGGTCTTCTGAAGCCATAATTCATACATGAATATATAGATATTTCTATTGTACCAACAAACATAACTGCCACAGATGATTTTGTACAGGTGGTATACATTCACACCGGTCAGTGTGTTAGGTTTCCAGCACATTCATGGGGGAGCATTCCTGTTTCCTTATTTTTCCTGGCAAGCAGAGTGGTGGTACATCACCTGCTGTTTGTAAGTGAGCACTGGAGGAAAAACCTGAACTCTGAAGCTTTGCATAACTCTCTAGAGTTATGTGTCTTGGCTGTGAGCTACAGCAATAAACTACTTCTGACATGTAAACAAGGTATTGTAGTATGAAATTAGAAGAGGTAAGGCCTGTGTTTTGGGCCAAATTCATGCCAACAATTGCCAGCAATGCAAAGCCTGTCAGAAGGATTTTCATAGATTGCATCACCCTAGAGCAGATTGCTGTGGAAGTCACAACCTGCTGCTGCTGCTAATGCTGGTGTCTGCTGCCTTGGCACACTAGGCAGGGAGACACTGATAAAGGGTATCTCTGAAGGAGCTTTCATTGGTAGAAGTCATCTTGAATACTTTGTGAAAATAAAAGTATTCTTCCTTCTGCAGAGCCCCCTGGCAGCTGACCATGCTGTTGCCTGAACAAAAGCACAGACTGTGTTGTGTGGATTTTCCTCAGCCTACGAGAGCAGCTGTGTGGGTTCATGGTAACATGTAGAAGCATGACTTTGCAGGGAAGTTCCCTATATGCTTTGGAAGCTGCATCACATCCTGAAAACTCTAGGGCTCACTGTGTAAATTCTTGTTTGAGAAGAATTTGGGGTCAACCCTAAAAGTACCAATGGGAGCCCCCAAGTATGTGACACGACAAGGGTAGATGAAAGAGTTTGTCTGGTGTTTCACAGGAGTGTGGTTTCTTTGTCACCTGCAAGTGGAGCACACTCATAAATTGGTTTTTGCTGGCAGGTTCCCTCTTCCCAACCAGCATGCGCATCAGTGAAGAGGGGCGCTTGGTTGTCAACTTCAAGACTGAAGCTCGGTTTCATGGTCTGTTTGTTATGTCCCATCCTGGTAAGTGTTAGCTACCCTTTAGCAGTACTACAGAAATAAAGACACTCTTCCCAAATTTGATATTATTAATTCTTTTTCTATTTCTGCTACTGATAGGTGATTTTTTTTTTTTAACTTACTATGCTCTTCAGACACAGATTTTTCCTCTGCTTGAGATTTCTTACTTGATGACTGTATTCAGGTTGTCAAACTTGATGGAATATGCATGAATGTGATGGCAGGCAAATAGTTCCACTTGATCAAGAGCCTGATTTATGAAGGATGAAGATCTAGGCCATTCTTTCCATTACAGGTCTATAGATACATGTTTTTAACCCTGTAGTTAATATTACTGTTTACTTACGTTGCCCTAGGAACTTGGGCAGCATTATAATTTCTTTTCTAATCTGAAGCTTTTCTAGGATATTTAGACCTTTTTTAGACAGCAAGAAAAAGTCTTGTATGGGCATTGTATCACTCCATTAATATAACATTCTCACTGACATTCAATTAGTCATTGCTGAGGACCTGCTCCTGCAATTTAATCTGTTTAAACTCCAGTTCCTTTCTTCAGAATAATTACAGGTGTAAGCCTCTGTCTACAGACATAAATCTGAGCATGAATGCCAGCCATGGAAAAGATTATTTAACTAAATTAAACCTGCTGAACAACAGTGACAAGAAAAAAAAACAACAGGAAATCTCTTTTAGTTTAACTCAGGTGTTTTTAACCCATAAAACTCCTTCATGGTGCTTCTGCTTTTTCTCAGCTGTCCTCCAGAGTGTTTGGTTTTGCCTATCAGGTGGGGACATTGCTAAGGGAAATTATGTTGCATTTCTCTGGGCTGACATTCCAAGTTTAAAATAGGAGGGACTATAGATCTCTGTCATCCACTCTCACAGTTTTGACTGTGTCTTAAATTTAATATTCATACATTTCTCGTGTAGCCCAAAAGCAGCTGCTGAATAGACACTTGAACAAGAATCAAGGAGGCGCAGCTGAGTTGACTGTGATTGATTTTAGGTTCAGTTACTAAAATCCAGTGAAGGTATTAACATCAGCTATGGCATCATGGTTTATGAATTACTGGGAATGCTTTTCAGGCTCTGAGAGTTTGCAATGAAACACTAAAGGTGACTAATCTGTCTCTTGGCACATTTCTAGCTTCATCTCTAACTTCCATGGTTATGTCAGCTGATCACCCTGGCCTCACATTCAGCCTGAGCCTCACCCGAAGTGAGCCAACCTACAACCAGCCAGTCCAGCAGTGGAGCTTTGTCTCTGACTTTGCGGTAAAACCTCGGCCGTCACTGAGTCTTCCACTGCCCCAGCCTGTTGGTTGGGGTGTTGGTGGTACAGCTCCCTCTCTCTCTGTGTCCAGGTTCGAGACTATTCTGGGACCTACACGTTGAAGCTGATAGCCTGTAGCACTGCCCCACATCAGGAGTACAGCCTACCAGTGATCTGCAATCCTAGAGAGCCCATCACCTTTGATCTGGACATCCGATTCCAGCAGGTACAGTCCAAATGTCATCTGCGTCATCTTTCCTTTCTAATTTGATTCCCATTTGTTGGTTTTTTAATAATAGTACTAGCAACTGAATTTACTTGCTTATAAACAAGGCATTCCTGAATGGGTAGGACAGCACATACTCCTCTTCTGCTAAATAACCAATTTTACCCAACTGGGAAAGGCTAAAGTAGGAGCACAAATGGTTTTTTGTCCTCAATGCATGTCCAGTCTTTGATAGTCAGTAGGAAGATCATTGACATTAGTTTGGGGGAGGGTTGCTGTGATGTGATAGTAACACTTGGGAGTTCTTTTCTTGTCTGTTAGCTTTGGTGGTAAATAGTTTTATCAGGTAATTAGGAAAATATAAAACTATTGTCAGAAGGTTTTCATTTGATACAAAATCAGAGTTAGGGCTCTGGTATTACAAGTGGAACCTCCAGAGGAAAATTCACTCAGTCCTAAGGTAGAACTTCCTTCTCTGACTCTAGAGGGAAGTGTAGATAGGCAACACTAGTAAAATGCTTAGCTTTAAAACCCAAAAAAGTGACTGAAACAAATCCATTCCATAGCAATATGCATCATATGGGAACATATGGGAACGGGCAAACAGCATATCTTTCACAAAGTCCAGCTGTGAAGCTCTGTATCTGGGAACAAACTACGGAGCAATGGATTCTGCTGTAGAAAACATCAGTTAAAAAAAAAAAAAGGGGATCATGTTGGATAGTTAAGAGAACAGAAACTGCCAGTTTTCCAGGTTATCAAAAGGGTTAGTGTGACCTTGGGATGTGTAAGGAGGAAATTATATCATTTCTGCTATTGGGAGCCAATACAGCTAATACTAGAACAGCGTGGCTGTGGTTTCATGCTCATTAATAGTATAGATTATGCTATTAAATCATCTTACAGAATAAATCTGTATCAGTCAGGGATACACAATCACTTTTGTGTTGACTTAGCCAGAGTACACAAGGGAATGTATGCAGTCTTTATGCTTTCATTTGGCCTTATGCCACCTGTGGGAGAGCAGATGATTCCTGAGAGGGCATTAAGTCCTGGCAAAGAAGAGAGATGATACATGATCTGATGTGAAACCTGCCTGCTCAGAGTTAACCACATTTCAACATTTTGAAGAAGTTTGAATGGAGCGGGTGAGGGGAATTTATACTAGTTTAGCACTTCAGCCTTTGTCTGGCATTTCTAATCACTTCTCAGGCAATTCATAGCAATGCTAAAACACAGCTTGTTCCTGATCCTAGTATAAACAAAAAGTTGTTGCTATTTCAAAGAAAGGTCAAAAACTTGCAAAAAAATTTGCAAAATGGGCAAAGTACTCTAGGGAGAAACTTAATTCTTACCTGATAGTAGCCTACAAGAACTATGACTAAGAATTAGAACTGCCTTCAAATAAATAAATGGATGCAGGGGTTATTATTGCAGGTAAGACTTTAATAATACAGTATATGGAAAGTACATCAATGCAAAATAGGCATGAGGTACAAAGTTGTAACAGTGTCATAGACTGTGGCAAGCTAAACCCCCATCACTGACAATTTTGAAACCAAGACCAGCCCTTTTTGAGATAGTCATAGTAAAAAGGGGCTTGGGAAATTCTGTGTCCATTATGGTTTTTCCATCTGATCACAAATTGAAACCGTATGTGGACTTTAAGCAGGTCCCAAAAAAGCAGCAATTGGTAGCAGTACAGTAGCACAAATTCAGTAGGCAGTATTTAACTTTAATGTTTTGTAGTCATTCTGCAAAACTGAATAAGCATTGATATCCATTGTTTTACAAATAAGAAACAGAAGACTGAAGGATCAGACTGAAGGATGTTGGTCCTCAGACTAGGAAATAAATGATACTTTGCACAGGCCCACTGCATCCAGTCCTCTAGAAAGGACATGGACTGCTAGAAAGACATGAACCTCTTAGAGGGGGTTAGAGGAGGACCAGGAAAATGGTCAACGGGCTGAAAAACCTCTCCTATGAAGAAAGGCTGAGAGATTTGGGGTTGTTCAGACTGAAGAAAACAAGCTAAGGAGACCTTATTGTGGCCTTCCAATATATAAATGGGGCTTATAAGAAAGACAGACTTTTTGCCAAGGGCTGCAGGGACAGAAAGAGGGGTAAGTTTATAAAACCTGAAAGAAGGTTGGTTTGGACTGGATATAAAGAAGACACTTTTTACAATGAGGGTGGTTAGGCACTGTCACAGGTTTCCAGAGAAGCTGTGTGTGCCCCACCCCTGAAAGTGTTCAAGGCCAGATTGGATGGGGCTCTGAGCAACCTGATCTAATGAAAGTTGTCCATGGCCATGGCAGAGAGGTTGGGTTACATGATCTTTAAATATGCACTCCAACCCGAACCACTCTGTGACTCTCTGAAATCTGTGAGTGTAGGTGTCACAACTGGACCAAAATTACTTTTGACTGTAAAGTCTAAAGATAAAATGACAAGGCAGGACAAGGGTTCCCCCAGTTCTTAGTCTAATGCTCCAGCTCTTGTACTGAATTAATGTGTGGCTTTTCATTTCCTTGGAGACTTTTTTTCTAATTTCCTTCACCATTGTTTTCACTGTTCAGAAGTGAGGAACCGTTCTAAGAATGAAGAAGAAAATGTATTTGGTGTTTTCCCCACTGGAGATTTTGGTTCAACATTTCCTTTTTTAACGTATATCATCTGTATAACTCCTTTTTCCACTCTCCATGGCCCCTGAGGAGTGAAGCAGGTAGCCTGGAACACTAGTGAGGATTGGATTACCACTGTTTCACTCTGGCATTCCCAGAAGATGATCAGCATTCAACCTCCAAGCTTTGCCTTATCCCGGTCCTTTCAGCATCTCATTTCTTTAAATGTGTATGACTATTTCCTGTCAAAAAGTCTTCCATACTCAGGATGCTTGTTGCCCTGGGATGGACCTTTCTCAAGAGTGTGCTGTTCCTTGAGGTACCAGGTGTCACATGGGCTTTGATCCCATGGGTGATCTGCATTGTTCCCAAATCATCCATATGCAGAGTTGATGGACATGGCAAATAGGCAGAATAAATTGTCAGTTACTCTTCTTACCCAGCAGATCCTCACAGATTGGTTTTTTTTTTGAGAACTCATATATAAAATGTCTCAAATGCCCATGAAAATAATTACACTTAAACTATTGTCATAAATAACACAGCTGGAAACCAGCTGTGCTAATCAAGTATTTGTGGAACTACAACCCAATAGCCTGTTTTCCAGGCATTTAGAAAGAAGCATCCCAAGAGAATGCAATTTTTTTATCATTATTTCTGTGCAAAGGCTATGGTGGTAAGGTTCCTTTTTCTGAAGAGTGCACTCCATTTATTAAAAGGTCTGAGCTATACATTCTTCTTGCCAGATCCTGTTGCTTTGATAGTTTTGAGACTCTATTGTGGAATGAGCCAGAAGAATGTTTTCTTTCCTTCCTGTCCACACACTTATATATACATAAAAATGTGTTAGCATTTTTTTATTTGTTTAGTGGCCTCTTGTTATTTTTTCTTTTTCTTTCTTTCCGGGTGTTTGTGTCTTCTGCATTGTTTACTCAGGTACTTACATCCTTTTTAACTTTAGGCTCCCCCCAGTTCTTCTTTTCACGGCATTATTTCTCTTTTATTATGCCATGTCCCTTTATAATTTGCCTTCTATCTTATGTTTTGTGGTCCTATGAGAAACTGCATCTGATAGTATTGATTCCTTTTATAATTTTCATGTAATCAAGGAAGAACCATAGATAACTGTGTCAAATATATGAAGATCAATACCAGCATAAAATGATAAATACTAGCATAAAAAGATGTTCAAAGGGTTTGGTGCATTTTCACATGCATTATCTGATATATCCTGCAGCACATTAGAAGAACTGATACTTGCAAATAAATCCTCAGCAATATGTGCTTCCAAATATTGACAGAGGATCAGAAGCAGAGGTGGGATTTGTGTGTAAGAATGAAAATGGGGTAGAGAAAACAGGCTGTGAGGAGGCAGAGACAAGTTTTTGAGGGAAATATTTTCCTCATGTTACCCCCACACATAAGTTGTCCTGGACACCTCCTTAACTGGGATTTGGAAATATGTGGTGGGAAGAAACTAACCTAGAATACTATTAAATACCACAGATGCAGACAGTCCAAAGGTTGTGTGCATATAAAATACATAGCAATATATGTCTAGTACCACTAGATCTTTTCATTAAACTGTATTATTGTGTGTAGATGTGCAGAGCTGATAAGTAATGTACATTGGGAGAAGATCATGCTTTGTTTTAAGAGTTTAGCAGCTTAAGTTCATGCTATATTTTTTTCTTTTAAAAATACTTGTTGAAGAGCCATATGTTTTTGTGGTTTTAGGTCAGTGACCCAGTGGCTGCTGAGTTCAGCTTGAACACCCAGATGTTCCTCCTCTCCAAAAAGACACTGTGGCTATCTGATGGTTCCATGGGCTTTGGGCAAGAAAGTGATGTTGCTTTCTCAGAAGGTATAATTGTGCATAGATCATACATATTTAATTTGTGTTGCACACTATCAGGATCCTGTTGCAGTCAAAACAAGATAGGAGTAAGGGTTTGTGCTTGCTGCACTAAGCTTCTTGGCAAGGCTTTTTTAGCTTAGTTTCAGACCTATGCTAAATGTTGCAGTCTAACAAGATGTAAACTTGTGGGCACTTTTACAGGTGATGTCATATATGGTCGGGTGATGGTGGATCCAGTGCAGAATTTGGGTGATTCCTTCTACTGTAGCATCGAGAAGGTTTTCCTGTGCACAGGAGCTGATGGATATGTACCCAAATATAATCCGTCCAACACTGAATATGGGTGCCTTGCTGATTCTCCATCCCTTCTGTACAGGTTTAAGATTGTGGTAAGTGTTCTAATTCTAGGAGGATGCATATATATGTATATATAGGGGTTTTTTTGGTTTTTTGGTTTCTGGTTTTTTTTAAATTTTTTTCTAACTTGTCTTTTATCCAAAACCCAACTGTTCTTTAAAATCTTCTCAACAGCACCAAATTTTTGACTGGAGCTCCAGGCTAACATGAACTGATGGAGGCAGTATCTTGCCTTTTTCCCTCCTGGTTCTATTCTTTATCTTTCTGGGAACTGCCTTCATTAAGAGGTTGACCTAAGTTAGAATCCCACAATAGGCTTTTTCTCTGCTTTGGTTGTATCCACAGACCATAGACAAGAGTTTTAGGAGACATGAAAGTTGAAGGACTGGAATTTGTCTCATATTTAGCCATCCAAAATTTAGTGCGGTGCAAAGTTAGTTATCCAGGTTGCCTCTGTAGTCCATAGGTTAAGAGAGATACCTCTAAAGTTGGCTTAGATGATCTGAGATAATTTCCTTTTTGAAAATAACTACAGAGTAATCCCAGGTAACTAGAGACCTGATGCCCAACTTTTGGAGTTAACTTTAAGATGATTATATAATTAGCTAAACCAATTTATGTGACTGTCCGTTAATGAAATGAAATGTGGCTTCTTTAGACTGGGAAATGGACTTCTTACTTTCATTTCAGACCACATTTATGTATCTTTTTTGTTTAAGAAGTATAGCTATGGTTGTTCTCTAGTGTTTCTCCCTTTTATTCCAGAAAGACAAGAGATTAAATACAAGTTACTACAAGTCAGATGGGACCAAAACTGCTTCTCATGTCTTTTCTCTTGGCATTTCACTACATTGCATAAAATAGCATGTGTAAATTACAAAATTTATGCATTTCTAGTAAATATTAAAACTGTTTTTCCTAGAAGAAATAAATCTGTTATTTACAAACATTTTTTTCACTCCATGCAGGACAAAGCTCAGCCAGAGACGCAAGCCACAAGCTTTGGAAATGTGCTTTTTAATGCAAAACTCGCGATAGATGATCCTGAAGCAATTCCACTAGTTAAACAGCCAGGCTCTGATGGATTTAAAGTAGACTCAACTCCTCTATTTCAGGTATGGTTTCCGTAGCTTTTTAGCAAGGGAACTGAACCAAGAAAGAAGCATTTGCACGAGTACTGTTGTTCACTGTAAGTCAAATTGAAGACAAAAAGAAAGATTTATTTTGATTCCAGTGACAGTCAAACACAATTATAAATCCTTAGAAACTTCTAGATATAAAATCTGAAACACTTATAAAAGTGTTTGTGTAGGGATACTCTTGGTTTTCTCTTGCATAATTCCACAGGCTAACCAGAAATTATGCAAATTGTTCATGTACATTTCTTTTAGGAAATTAATAAGATTCTTGTTACATGGCATTGTTTTGTTGCTTCCCATCTCACTTCTCAAAGACAAAAAATTAAAAATCATGAGCATTTATGGTGAACTTCATCAAAATCAAGTTGATACTCAGCATTTTCTTTACAATTCTTTCCTTGCAAACTCACATGGAAAGCCGAAAAATTGACAACTAATTGCAACTACTTCTTAATTATATTTAATGCTTTGGCTGTGTGCATTCATCCCTTTGATCTATATAACCCAGCCGAGAGTTGTCTCTTCACTATTTGTCTCTAGTATTTGCAAAACTGCATGGACAACTCAAGTGTATGAATTAGTAGAAAAATATGGAGGATACTTTGATCCTAGTTTTGGCCACTTCAATGTTAAAGATCCCACTGTAAGCAGGAGAGTATTTGACAAAACAGCCTACTTAAAAGTGTTAAAAGAGTTTCAAAATCTGCCCCCAGGAAAGTGAAATCTCCTTTTTTATATGAAGAATCCATTTTCATATATTCCAATCCCATGATTTTTGGTCCTCGCTCTGTCAAAAAAATGAGAATATGAAGAAACAAAAGTATATATTGAAAATTACTTGGAAAAACAAGAGTAAAATAGAAAATGTGTTCTTTCTCAAAATAACAAAACTGGGCTGTAACCACTCAAATTATCAGGCAGTAGCTTTAAGACAATATTCAGACAAGTCTACTGAACCTTGTGGAGGCCAAATCTGGTAAAATCAGGAAAGACAAGAGAAATTCAAGGGAGGTAGTATCATCTCACACAGCCTGCATGGACCCACACAACCACAGAGTGGATGAAGTTTTCAGGCACCTGTGGAAATGTCTGTTCTAGAAGCCTGCTCAAAGCAGGGTCACCTACAGCAGGTTGCCTTGGACCATGTCCAGTTGTCCATCTCTGAGGAAGGAGGCTCCACAGGCTTCCTGTTCCAATGTTCAACCATCCTTGCAGTAAAAAATTGCTTTCTTATGTTGAGATGGAATTAGAGCCAGGGCCAAATGACTTGGCAGGTTGAGCCTGGAAGGTGCTTTTCTGCAGCCCATCCACAGCTAAAGATATTTTGTGTAGCCTTTGGTACTAATAGTACCAAAACCATGCCAAGGCCATAGCCTTCTTCATCTGCCCCAGTAGCCACAGAGTCTGACCATGGAGAGGAATGGAGACAGACAAATTTTGGCATAAAACACAACTCTTCTGGTGTGCATTGGCACATAGTTAGGGGTTATCTGTGCATGATTTTGAAAGTGCTTGTCCAGGCATTCACTTCAGAATGGAAACTGTTTTCCTCTGCATTTAGCGCTGCCCAGATTGTGTATGTGTGTGTTTAAATACAAAAATGTTTCTTTCCAGGTGTCTTTGGGCAGGGAGTGGTATGTCCACACAATCTACACTGTGCGTTCCAAGGAGAACGCTAACCGTGGGATCGGCAAAAGGAGTGTGGAGCACCAGTACCACTCACTCCTCAGCGCTGGGAGCCCGGGAGAATCCGCACGGAGACGGCAGAGGAGGGGAGCTGAGCAGGCACCAGAGCTTGCAAGAGACATTGGAGTAGAAAACAACCGAGGAACGAACATACAGCACATAGCGCTGGATCACAGCAGCAAGAAGCAGGTGCCGCCAAGGGAGGTTGCAGTCAATGGTGTTCTCCCCAGGGAGCTGAATAACCCAAGTGCAGGAATCAGCATAGTCACGGTCATTGGCGGAGCTGCTGCTGTTTTCCTTGCCATCTGCTTAATTGCAATTATCGTTGTGCTGCTAAAATGGAAGCAAAATTCTGACAAGAAGGATGCCACAAACGAGTCGGGCAGCAACGAACCAATGATGCTGCCACATAATTACAGCAACGACAGCTCAGAGGTTTGAGTCCAAGACCACAGGATTCAAGCCAGAGTCTCCATAGTGCCTCAAAAAAACCCTTGGACTGCACATTTTTAGCAGCAGATAAAGGTGACTCATGAGGAGTTCATGGTGTACTTGAAATTTGTTATCCTGAACTCTTACTGCCATTTTCAACAACAGAAAAAGCTGAACCAAACCTCCCACTTTGCACGAAAGGAAGTGCTGATGTCCCTATACCATGCACTAATTTTAAGCAGCAGTTCAAGGGACTGCATTGTAAGGGAGAGATTATTGTTTTGGTTTTGTATTTTTTGACATTTCAAAAGTATAAAAGAAAGTACAAAGTATAAAAGTACAAAGGTGCTTTATATCCTGTCTGCAATGAGAGAGGAGATCTGTTTCTTCAGAAACACATAATACTTGAGGGGAGAAGTCCTTACACTCTTCTGTTGAATTTTGTACTGTTTCTCACAAAGAACTCAATGTCTACAAATAGTTTGAAAGGTGATGGAATACCTTAGGCGTGGATTTTCTGTCTTGTAAATTTTTCACTTCACTTAATGTGTACCAGTGATATTTTTTTTTACTTATATGTAACTAAACTTTTTCAAAAGACAGCTAGATTATACAGCATAGCATTATAAACAGCTGCATGTCACAGGCTCCAATACTTACTTTTTCCTGCAAATTCCTATTCATCTATTTAATCTGAGGATTATTTTTTTTTTCTTATTTATGTTTATATAAAGCCAAAGAATGCAACAAATCCATAAAAAATTTTGGTTTTCACTGAAATTGGAAATTCTTAAGTTTATGATTGATCATGGAAGTGTTGTAAGGTAAATTTTATTGCTTAGTGCATGTCCACTGCTGAGAAATGCAAGCATTAGTATTTCAGTACCTAGAGAGAACAATAGTTAGATTCAAAGTGCAGAGGACAAGGTTCTGCTGAACTGAGCCTAGGAATCATGATACTGAATCCAGCATAGTTAGTTACCATACTAAATAGCAAAAAATGAAGAAAAAATTAACTTTTGATTGAATCAAGCAGTATTTATTGCTGTATAATCACAGCACATTTTGACAAATATGCTGGGTCATTGCTGGGCATTTTTTAATGAGTGACTCCTTCTGCAAGAGAAGTTCTAATTTTCTTTTAGTATTCTTGATTTAGGTAACGACAAGTTTGGATCAGCAGTGTCTTGTGTCAGTCTTTATCCACACATGACCTGTTCTGTCCCAAAGATGTTTTTCTCCAGACAGGACCTGTTCTATCCCTGTCAAATCCTTGGCCATGAAAGCTATGTGACCTTCAGGAGATTGTCCCTTTTGTCACACTAGCGTTTTATGTAAGTCCTTTAGGTCATACAATTGTAGAATGGCCTAGGGTGGAAGGGACCTTCAAGATCATGTAGGTCCAACCCCAGAGCCATGGGCAGGGACACATTCCACCACTCCAGGTTACTCAAAGCCCCATCCAGCCTGGCCTTGAACACTTCCAGGGATGAGGCATCCAGAACTTTCCTGGGCAACTTGTGCCAGTGCCTCACCACCCTCATAGTAAATGTCTTCCTAACATGTAAACCTACCCTCTTTCAGAGTGAAGTCATTACTCCTTGTCCTATTGTTACATCCCCTTGTAAAAAGTCCCTCCACAGCTCTTTTGTAGGTCCCCTTCAGGCACTGGAAGGTGCTGTAAGATCTCCCCAGATCTTTCTCTTGGCCAGTCTAAACAAACCCAACTCTCTCAGCCAGTCTTTCTAGGGGAGGAGCTGCAGCCCTCTGACCATCTTTGTGCCACTCCGTGGGACTCATCCCATCAGGTCCATGTCCTTCCTGTGTTGGAGGCCCCAGAGCTGGACACAGCACTCCAGGTGGGGTCTCACAGGAGCAGAGTAGAGGGGTAGGACCATCTCCCTCACCCTGCTGGCCAGACTGCTTTGAATGCAGCCCAGGACATGTTTGGCTTTCTGGGCTGGCAGTGCTCATTACTGGGTCGTGTCCAGCCTCTCACCCACCAGCACACCCAAGTCCTTCTCCTCAAGGTTGCTCTCAATCCATTCTCTGCCCAGCCTGTACTTGTGATTGAGATTTCCCTGAGCCAGGTGCAGGACCTTGTACTTGGCCTTGTTGAACTTCATGAGGTCTGCATGGGCTCACCTCTCAAGCCTGCCCAGGTCCCTCTGGATGGTTTCCCTTCCCTCCAGCACATCAACCACACCACAGCTTGGTGTCATCTGCAAACTTGCTGAAGGTGCACTTGATCCCACTGTCCATGAGATTGTCAAACAGCACTGGAGTTAACGGAGCTTCCAATAGAGTTGAACTATACAAACTATATAAAATCATGTTGAGACTTTGCTAAAATGCCTCTTCCCCTCCACCACCACCATCTTGTGGTGGTGTATACAGGCAGTCCCCAATACCCTTGACATTTGGTGGTCTGGGGATCATGCTGCAGAGATCTGAGTTAGCTGAGCAGGATTCTATTTGAAGGCAGCCTGGAAGTGCACAATGCTGCCAGGCTTCCTGGCCTGGTTGTGGGGGTCAGTCAACACAGATAGACCTGACCTAGTAATTCTGCACAATTTTCCTCTGAGCCATAAAGACTCAGGAATGTGGAGTTCTGCTGGCCTAGGAATATCTGTGCTGTGATTCATGGTACAGTGTGAATATACCCACAGAGCGACTCATGCTAATATCTCTTGCTCTGGGTCTATGTTGTTATGATTTCACTCATTTAATAGGATTTCATCAGTTTTTCACAGAATTATTCAGGTCAAAATCTGCCCCACCTTTTCTAGGTTTTCTGAAGACTGTGATTAGACAGCTTAATTGAAGGATGTTTACAGCACCCAAAGGGTCAAACTCCATCGCTAAATTCTTGCAGTCATCTTTTATTTAATTAATCTGAATTCTAGCCTGAAACAATTATCTGTAAGCCATGTCCAGTGCTTTAGACCTTTCCTCCAGCCACCTGACATCAATTTGCTCTTTTAATGAAGTTCCTGGTTTTGTGATCCACGTATTATGTGTGCAAGATCGATCAAAGACTTAACCCAGAGATACTTTTTATATTAGTAAGTTCACCACTAAGTTGCAAATGTACAATAAGATCAAATTTGCCTTTGTGCCTATGTGTGACATCACTATGTGAAAAGCAGAATTTCTCTCCTAGAATGTTTGGATTACTGCAGTCAATGATTCTACAGTAGAATGGGACACATGTAAATAATAGAACATTTTAATATTTATGAAATGCCTGTTTTGTATAAGCAGAGAAGATCTTTTTTTTAAAATATATATAAAATACAGAAATTAGGTGTTTATCAATAGAGCTATTTTTCTGCTTTTGAATTTTACCAGACCAAAATATCATTAAAGGTGCTTGCAGGCAAAATCTTTCTTAATTATTATTTGTTTTTATAAAATCACATCAAAACCCATGTGTTCTACAAGCCAAATATTTAGCCCAGTTAACAACTCAATCACTGCTTTGAATAGGATCTGATTACAACTTTGTAAAATATTTAGGTTGATGGGGATAATCAGACTAATGTTTTTCTAACAATATATAAAATAATATTGCAAACTGGTGATAACAAAGAAAAGGACAAAGCTAACACTGAAAAATTGGACAAGCATGAGTAAGATTCATGAGTCAGATACCAAAGTCCTCTTCCTGGGAAAAAAATTCCAACATTTTCAGTAAGGTGTGCTGGATTTTTCCAATTCTTAAGAAATTGGATTTTTTTACAATTCAGTGAACTATAAATACATCTGTAACAGCATGCCTTTTTTTTTGGTTTTTTAATTATTACGGCTTCAAGGTTTCAGATTTCAGCAAGATGTTTTGGAGGCTTATTAACATTTTTCCTTCTAGTTAACAAGTGGCCTTGTTTATACTAACCTGAATAAGTGCCTCATTCCCAGTGATGTGCACAAATATTTTAATATTTATCTATCCAAGCAATAAACTGAGTATATTTTATATATATATTTAATCTATTTCCAGATTATGTATTCAATCCTCTTTTCCCTGGAGATGCTTATTCTGCTAGCAACAATACCATTTGCTATACCATTTATGCAAGAATTCCTGTGTTTAAATTTGTTATCAAGCTGTCATATTTATTTGGAACAATTTTTTGCTTATTTCTATGGCTGTGATATTTGGCATTTGTATCAGGAAAAAATAAAACTGTTTCTGTTTGGTATTTCTGTTTTGATCTAAAGTTTGTGTATGATTATCACACTCTGAAGAGAGGTCATTAATGCAGTGTTAAGAAAAACTTAATTTGTCACATCAATGGAAGAACATAAAGTTCCTGTGTTCACAGTAAATCTGACTGCTTTTTTCGTGGATTCATTGTTTTCCAGTCATGATGGGCTCAGCACAGGGGTTGTTTTTTAATCTTTGTGGTTCCAGCACATGGCTCAGAGAGGGATTTCTCTTTCAATTCCAGAACATCAGAAATCTCTAGATACGTGCAATTCCTTTGTAGGCTGGGTTGCCTTTATTTTACTCGTCTCACTGATAAGGGAAAGTGACTCTGTAGGGAGCAGTTCCCTTTTTCCTGCAGAGCTGATGTTGCAGTCAGTTTCGTCTTGTGCCAGGTTATCAGCTTTTTGTTTTTTTCTTCCTAGTGGTACATGTATCACTGATAGATGTAGACACTTTTCAAGACACTGTTTATATATATGTATATATACATATATGTACACACACAATGATGCACAAAGAAAAAACTGCTCTGAACTTTTCCTTTCTCACCCCACCCTTTGTAAACCGGCCAGCACTGACCTCTGATTTCTGTGTGAATTTAAGCCATCACCTTTCTCCTTCACTGTCAGAAAGGCCATGTTTCATGGCTAGTTACACGAGTGGCACAGTGTACTTACCAACTGCAATAAGGAAGGATAAGCTGGCAGGCAGTGATTCCTGATTTGCTGTGTCTGTTCCCTTCTGCTATCTAAACTTGCTCATGTGGATCATGCACAGCAGTTCCTTAGTCTGAGCTGATTCAACCCATGTCATATCTGTGAGGTCTGTGTTGTGATTTCTGCCAGGGCAAATCTGACTGAACCAGTTTCTGTACTGCTCCAATATAAATAGCTATATATGATGTAAATTAATAAAGAATCTGGTTATAGAAGTATGGCATTATCTGTAAATCAAAGGGCATTAATTTCCCACTCCAAGATCATCCAGCAATCAAGTCATATCCACACACATTCATGTCCACACTCATTTTGTCACTTAGTGGAATTTTGGTACTCCTGAGGTCTCAACAGGTCCAGGATAACTTTCATTTCCAAGCCCAAGCACACTCCATTTCAGCAGCTCTATGAGTCAGGGGTTTTTAATGCATCCTCACTGTCTTCTGAAAGAATGACTCAGCTCTTACCTTGAAGGAATTCAGCTCATCCCAATGAGTGCTTTAGCTTTGGAAGCTGTTCAGTAAATTACTCACAAGAGGTTGGCTGTTTGAGTTTGGGAGATTTTATTTATAGAGACAGTGAGTAAGGAGCAATGATTCACTGTTTCTTGTAATATTTTAGAGCGATTCCACACAATAAAATTTGCTGGCTACAATGATGAAGCAAAGTAGTCAATACCTAACCATCCAACCTAAAAATTAAACTTTCAAGCTCTTTACTGAAGGATGATGTGCATAACAAACAAACAAACAAAAAAAAAGGGGAAAATTCAAGGCAGAATAGTCACTTGCAATCAGCTGTTTCTGTCAACAGCTAGCTCAGGAAGCCCAGACTAGGAAAAGCCAGTAGAATTCAGGAGAAGGATCAAGCTATTCATCTTCTCTTTCCTTTCTGTTCCCTACAACTCCACATCCTGCTCCAGAGGCAGATGAACCAACCCTTGAGAGCCACTCTTGGGCCTTAAGAGTTGTACAAAGAGCCACCAGCCCCAGACCTGGAACTGGTAATTTAAAGTACAAATAACATAATGCACCTTCTTGTTTTCTTTTGCTTGCAGTAAAAGAGGAATGAAAGTTTTCATTTTTCAGCACCCTAGGCTTCTAACATCTGGCTTACCTGCACCTCACATCTGACTAAACCTCCTGCTGAGAACTGCTTGAAATGGTAGCAAGATCCAATAGCCTTTTCCTGGTGCATATCCTGTGAAGGCATACGATCTGAGCAGAATGAGGAAAAGCATCTGGAGTGAGGAACTTAGAGGCCAGAGTAAAAGATACTGTTGATGATTTTATTTACCTTATAAACATGCTCCATTTATTCTCTGCTGTTTGTACCAAAAGGTTAAAATAATATTTCTTGGGCTCTCAAGTGTCTCTTTCACTGATGTATTTTTTTCTTATGTTTCTAATGGCATCAGAATGATTGTGGCAAGAAAGAAGCATAAATCCCAAATTCTTTAAAAGTAATAGCTCATGGGAATGTGACTGGGTTCCTCTTCCATTTCTTGGCAAGACACCTGGATTTCAGTACAGCAGGCTGCAATGTGCCCCACAGGGATGGGTCAAGTCTGTGAAACCAAGGCAGGAGTACAGTCTGGCTAATGGTTCAGAATAACAAAACTGTCTTTGGAGAGAAAATGATATTGCTATGGCAGGAGGTTGGCTTCATAGGTGTTCTTCAGTGCCCACATCTCATCACACAGCTGTGCCACAGACCACCTCATCAGTGGTGTGCCTTCTGCAGTCCTCTGGAGACAGAATTCCTGGCCTCCTGTTGTCAGGATTTTGAAACACTCAGTAGAAGGAAAGAAAAGATTTGGATCCACCCTCGAAGAGCATCAGCTGGAGAGACTTGTAGTGGCTTTATGGACATCAGTAGCTGCCTCTGCATCACACACTCAGCAACTTGCATCTGCCCAGGGGTTAGCAGAGGTGCCACATGATGCCCTTTATATCCCAGGCAATCCTAAAGCTTCAGAGCGTGCAGTACAGCACAGGGACTCTCAGGGCTCCTTTGCACCCGAGTGGACTTCTTCCCTCACAGGTTATAATGTCAAACACAAAACTGCCATGCTGTACAAGCAATGTGCTCCTGTATGTCACATCTTCCAGGACATCAGTGGCAAAAGTCTCCACAGTGCATGTTTACCTCACCTAAACTCCTCTCAGATCCCAACTCAGGTGAACTTTAGTAGCAAGGTCCAAAAAAAGCCCTTTTATGGATACTATCATGTTGTACCCCTAAGACTTGCTGAACACAAGTGCGACAGAGAAGTGCAGTTCTTACTGCTGATTAAGGGTCTGTGTGCTGTGCTTGGTTATGGGAAGAGCTTGGTTTGTCAGCAGTGATTCTGAACACGGCAGACTGTGCACTGAGACCTAACTCAGCTGCAAGAAGTACCCAGAGCAGTGTGTGCCTGAAACTGTTGTTGCTAACTTAATTGTTTTTAACCAGGCTGGCACCTCAAAAACAAAGATGAATCTCAGAGGCAGAACCCACTTCTGCTTTTATGTAGCCAGGCTACATGTGAGCAATTCAATGCCTGCTTTCTCTGGCTGAGAGTTCTTTTCTAAACTAGTTGTGTATTTAGACTTCTAAGAAGTTCAGATTCTGTTATCAGACATTAGACTGAAAAGGTTTGTGGGCACATCTCCTGCAAACAGTTGGGGCACTCATTTATTACTCTTTCCTCAGCATGGTGATTTCTCCACCCTGCAACACTACCCTCAACAGGACCACCTGTAAGACCTTCTGTCCAAGCTACCTGACTCAGTACACTGCTGCTTGGATTTTCCTTTCCCATATGGCTCTCAAAATGAAGGTGCCAGAGATATATTTCTTCCCCAGGAGACTTGAGTTTCCTAAGGAACTTCATTTGACATCCGTAACGTCACTCTGAATGGTAAGTGTGAGGCCAACAATTCAAAAAAAATTCTTCCAGCATTTTGGCATTTCCTGTAGCTCCCATCTGTGACCATCAGCTGTGGTAATATGCATTTCCCCAGTCTTCTCATGAAGTGCTGGGGAGTTTTATTCTCTAGCAAAATGTTTTCAAAGCATGATTGTAACATCTGTACATGTGCACAAAAACACACACAGACATACATCATGCTTTCATCAATATATAAATTTTATATAAATTTTATCATTTTAAACATAAATGTACAACATAGAGTTGCATCTGTGCATTTTATATAGTATGTAATAGATATTGATATTTGTAAATTGTATATATATTTCTATGTATGCCTATATTTTTGTATTATATAACAGAAAAATATTTCATATAATTCCTCAGATAAGATCACAAGGAAGAAATGTTACAAGGTGGGAAGCAGAATTTGGGGTGTTTTTGTCTGGAAGGAATCAGAGCAGCCAAGCTCACAGCCCAAACCTCCCAAAGCTTTGTGGTCAGGGTGACTGATTTGATACACTCTGGTGGAGTCTAAAATAAGCAAACAGGTGGCATTCAGGACTGTGTCCCAGATGGAGACCAGCAGTTGTAGCTAACTGGGACCAGCAGCTGCAATCTGTACCTCCTGCTTTGAGCTTCTTCATTTGCTCTGCTGCAGGATGCCAAGGAGAAGCACAATTACTCCTTCAAAATACCTCGTGTTTGGAGATCAGCAAGTAAATGCATTGAGAAAAAGAGAAGTTAAATGACTGAAGTTTCCCTAAAGTCCATGTTTCTTCTATTTACTTTTCCTCTATTCATTTTATGTTAAGATGCTGCAGAACCAGGATTTCCCTGTCCCAAGAACCCTGTCCCAGTGTGGGAATGGAAACCCATAAGCCAAGGCAGCAGCTTCTCCTTGTGCCTCTCTCCTGAGCTGCTGGGCTCTTGGCTCCCCTTCTGCCGCTGCTGGTTTTGCTCCCTCATTAGCAGAGTGGCCTGGAAGTGCTCCCAAGGAGGGGGAAGGCAGCAGCTCCCTCAGTGAGCATGTGTCTCCAGGGGCTCGTGGCAGGGGATGCTGCCAGCCTCTGGACCACCTGAGAGCTCCCTCCCTGGTCCTCAGACATCCTCAGGGAGTCTTTTTCATCTGGTGAAGGTATGAAGTTAAAAGCTAATCAACTGCCCAGGGAATGAGGGAGTTTGGCTGCTAAACAAAGAATTGCTGTCTGCTGTCAGATGCTGTCCAAGATTTCTCAAAGGGGCAAAAAAAGTGCAGCTTTATTCCCATGGGATGTGAACCTCAGCTCCTTGGTGGCTCCTGGCACCCCCAGGAGGTTACTTTGGTTCTGCTCAGACCAGCTCTCACCACCTCTCTGCAGCAGCCTCCTTCTCATTAAACGAGCTGTGGCAATTAGTCCTAGAAGAAAGTGAAAGGAGAGCTCAAGAAGAGGAGCTTCCTACCTGGTGAGTGACCAACATTGGCTGTAAAGAGCTTTTTCTGCTGCTGTCACACAGGGTGTGGGGAGCCTGATGCTTTTCAAAGATTGGTGGGTCAGAAAAGAGAGTTAAATGTGTGCTTTAGAGAGAACAGACAGGCCAAGAGGTGCCCCTGCAGACCTAAAGGCACCTGCTTGTGGTAAGAGTTGCACAAAGCCTGATTAAATATTCAGAAATGTCTTAACAACCTGAGAACAAACAGTTCTGTCACCTCTAATTTTTTTCTTTTACGTTTTTGCTTCATAGTTTTTTGGCAAATGTAAATTAATTCTCCTTTTTGCCTATGGGTATCCTCTCCCATAAATCTGCACTTTAAAGGGGAACAGTCAGGGCTACTTTTATCTTCCTTGTATGGTTCTTGATTCACTGGTCATACTGTGGGAATTTTGTCATTAAAAAACCAAGCCAAACAAAAAAACAAACAAATAAAAAAACCCACCAGAAAAAAATCACACACATGCGTTTTACAATTTTTATAAAAATATTACAGTACTGAACTGAGCAGGTATTTTCCAAAGTCTAATAAAATCAGTCCATATGGCACCAGTGAATTACACTGCAAAAATGGGGGTGGAAAATAGCCTTCAGCATCAATACAATCCTTTGCAACAGAGATTTATCAAATTGGACGTGGTCTGGGCATAGCTGTCTTCTTTCTCCTGCGGTATCCTTTTTCCCTTTACTGTAGCTCCTTCTTATGTTTCCTTTGCTGCAATTCCTTGCTGTGCAAAAATGTTGAAAACCTGCCACCTCCTGTTCTTTGCAGCTATTGCAGAGTCCAAACTTGTGTAAAATGTGTAACTTTTTTTTTTTTTTTGTGTAAATTTTTGTGTAACTTTTTGTGTAACTTTTTTTTTTTTTTTGTGTAACTCTGCAAACTTGAGTAAAATGTGTGCTTGTCCATGAACAGGTACAGGCAGGCACATGCACACACATGTAAATCTACATATGCATACATCTCTTAAATCCCTCTGAACTATCTAAATCTCTTTACTCACAGACTTTTCTTTAGCTACAAGATTTGCATGCCAGCTGTTACAATAAACATGTTGACTAAAGGGTTTTGTAAGGGAACCAGAAATTAGGCCAATTCTGACCTGGTTGCTGGAAAGTAAAGGGGGATGAGGAAGGTGATACTTCATCCAGTCTCTCTTTAATGACTGCACTGGATGAAGACATGTATGTGCTCTTTTGAATTCTTAAGTTTACCTCCTTTACCTGCAGGCATACACCCACATGTAAGCACTTCCCTTCAGAGCTACTCTGGGAAAATCTCTCTCCTCTCAGTCCACTGATGCAGGAATGTTGAAGAGCTTCTGCTAGGGCACCCTGGGTGTCCTCACTTGCACACTACAACAAAAAACAGTGGTGTGGGGAGACCAAAACACAGCTCCA
This sequence comes from Entomyzon cyanotis, assembly GCA_024500445.1. Classification (NCBI taxonomy): domain Eukaryota; kingdom Metazoa; phylum Chordata; class Aves; order Passeriformes; family Meliphagidae; genus Entomyzon; species Entomyzon cyanotis. The sequence goes on along the minus strand of JAKEPQ010001016.1, from coordinate 64,294,728 downwards.
GCCCCACAGTTTTGCTTTTCTGCTTCTTGAATTTTAACCCAAATTTTTGAATGGCTGATTTTTCCTTTTGCAAAAAATACCACGGGGGAATTTCTTATGCCACTACCCTTTCACAAGTTTATCCCAGTATCTTAGTCTTCTGTTATTCGAAATACAGCTCAGCATTATGGGTATGAGCAGATTCCTCTGCATAGATTTTTCTACCCATATTTCCCCTATTGCCATTGAAGGAATCTCCTTAACTAAAGATAAACTTGGACTTTGGCAAGGCCAGGCTGGCTCTACAAACTCCAAGGTATGAGAAATGCTTTATTTTTTCTTCTCTAACCACTAACAAGGAGTGTACCTCTTTCTAAGCAGCTAGGGCTGTGTTCTGAAGTCCTACATTCTTTCCACTGAGGGCTTTGCAATGCAAAAGGAGGAGATAGTTCTGGGTTAGGTGACAGAGGTGACAAGTAGCCCCTGTGGGTGAGGGCAGGTGGATGTGCACAGCCACATAAATGGTGTTTGTGGGTCACCTTTGCAGGCAGATGGGGAGGCACTCAGAATAGCTCTCTCAGGGCTGCAGAAAAGGGAGGAATGTCTTTTGCTTTATCTAAATTTGCATGAGGAGTGTTTTCCTAAGTGCATAGCTAAGTGTTTTCCTAAGTGCATTCTTCTGTACCTGCCTTATACACATTATCTTGTTTTTATATGCTGTTGCACTGCTCTGTGTAGTGGATCCTGCCTGTCTGACTCCTTAGAGAGGCACTTTCAGATATCTGAGTTACAGATAGGGTTATTTATTCTCTAAGAGCATGGTAAATATAATTCACACAGTCTTTATTTCTACTGTAACTCCCACATCAGAAGAGCTATCTGCAGACTGTAAAGAGGAATAAGAAGTAAGAGTAAAATAAATATCCTCAGAAAGTGTATCTTTTTTCTCTGTTTTCTTAACCTCAGAGATACGTGTTAAGACAGAGAAGCCAAAGACCCTCTCTGCCTATTCTTTGCCAGAAAAGTGTTGGTATTCCTAAACAGCTGGTCTTTTATCACAATACCTTAAGGCACTTTAATTCCTATTAGAAGTGAAGTTAGTCCCCTGCCTACTGTGAAATACAGGGAGCTTAAAGATGGTTTAAAATAATCTTTTACCTTCCCTTCTAGTTATAAGTGGAATTTAGCTGGAACAGAGAATAAGGACCCCACATTTTCAAGGCATCTGTTTTCCTAGATAAGCTCTTGACTCACAGGGAGTGCGAAGAGTATGCTGCAGTAAATCATAGAGTCCATAAGGCGTGGAGTGGGTCAAACTTCTGACTGCAATAATTGCCCCAGAAAGGACTCAAATGGGATAAGGCTTGTACTTGGCAGCAAACTGTGCTGGTCAGCACAAACATTTTCCTCTTGCCTTGCACGGTGTAAAGCCATGAGGTTGATGCACCTGGGCAGAGTGAGGTGTTCATGACTGGCCTTGAACTGTGCCACCAACTGAGAGCACTGACTTTATAAAAACTTACCCTGAAAATTTGGTTTGAACAGCACTGCTTTTGCTGGTTCATTTTCTTGCAAAATGATAGACTAAGCAAGCTGGATAAAAACCTGGTCTTGTATCTATTGGAGACAAGTGCGTAAATGTTGTGATGCAAAGAGATGGGCAGCTTTCAGTATTCCAAAGTGAATCCCACCAGAGGTGTCCCAAAAAGTAATGCTTGATTCTGAACTGTCAGTGGGTTCTCCGGGACTTGTTTGAGGAGTATTATTTTATTTTTTATCTTTTTCTTTTCTTTTTTTTTTTTTTTTAATACGTGCAAGTATTTAAGCACTCCTTGGAACAAACCAGGAAGGAGACCCTCCTCTTAGTAACCCAAATTGCCTTTTAAAACCCGCTTAGCTTTGTTGAGTGTTACGGAGCTCGGATCCACAGCTCATGTAAGAGCATCCTGCTCTGCGGAGAACCACCTGAGGGTGTGGGAATCAGGAATAGTCCTTCAGGAAAGCTGCTCCCGCGGTGCAGAGCTCAGCTGCCCACTGGATGGCACCAGGACTCCGTGCGTGTGTGCATCCTCCCCTGCAGCCTCCCTGAGCTGTCCCATCCATCGCTGGGATAGGTGATGCTTTGCAAACAAGACACAGCGGGATTCTGGAAGCAAAATGATAGGGGGGAATTACAGACTAGAAAGCTATGTAGGATGCTGTCATGGCTAATTTTCTTAAAGGGGCAAATGATCATTTATGGTGTGTTACTGAGATGGGAATAGTCTGAAGTGCACTTTATGTTCCTACCCATATAAGCTGCTATTTCCAAACAATCACATAGAGAATATTAACAGATGTGGAATACACCTTTTCTAACAACAGGATAGAGGGAAAAGCATTATTTTTTTAACTGTGTTTTTACAAATCTTCCTTCTTGCTGCTTCAGGCTACAGTAACAGCAGTATGTAATTGCTGCAGGCTGTGCAGATTGTGGCTACAAGACTCTGTGTCCTAAAGTATATTGATATCCCATGTGTGACCCAGGTCAGAGGTATTAATGCTGCCACAGTGAGTCAACACTTTCTGACACCTCACTGGAGAATGCATGCAGCAAACTTATGGCAGATATTTATAGAATAATGTACAAGTTAATACTCTTCTCCACAGCCACCACAGCTGGGCTTGCTGCCCAAATGTACATCTGCAGTGTACTTACTGAAGCCAAGAAGCTTTACAGAAGTCATCAAAGGAAGGGGAGATGTTTGGAAATTTAGTGATCCATTACATTATGTTGTAATTCTTAATGATCTCTGATGACTGTGTCTTTATTTATTTTATCATTGCTCAGGCAGAAGTGTAAAAGCTCACAAAATAGGAGCCAGACCCAGATTTAAAGAAACTGCTGCTGGTGGCAGGAAGGAATGAGAAAAGCCTGCAAGGCAGAACATTGCAGGGTGAGGCTGAGATGCTTGGTGAGAGCCAGCCTTGGCAGCCCCAGGCTGTGTGTAACCCTGAGGAGGAACCTGCTTCACCATTCCGATGACAGAAGCCACAAGTGGGCTCCAGGTGCAGGGCTAGGTGGTGTCCATGCCCAGGAACAGCATAGGCAGGCAGGGAATTAGATCACAGCTCGGGGCACCTGCATCAGTCTTAGAGTGCCACAGGCACTGGTTCTTTCAAACCTGCACTTTATTTCTTCTGCCCCACTGAGGCAGAGACAGAGCCTCACGGTCACACCCAGTGCAGGGAGAAGAAGGAAAGCTAAGTGAGATGCCCAGATGTGGATGGCACAAGCTGCCAAACCTCTCTGTACCCCTACCCTGAAGAGGGGAAAGCAGACCCCCAGCCTTGGCTTTCACAGCAGGGCTGCAGGCTGGACTGCTGTCAGAGGCAGCAGCAGGATCCTGCTGGGACTACAAGATGAACCAGAACAGTGCAGACGTGTTTTCACACCACACCCTGATGTGACTAAAAATTTACCTTCCTCATTCAGAAGTCAGGTCAAGATTGAGCATAAATGGCCTGGAAATCTGTTCCAGGTCATAAAAATAAATATGTTGTGTTTTAATCTCAGCCAACAACTAATCAGCAGACAGCTGCTCCCTCATTCCTCCTGTATCAGAATGGGGAGAGAATTGGAAGAGTAAAAATGAGACAGTGGGAAGACAAAGGCCATCATTCCAAATGTCCCCCACTTCCTTCCTTCTTCCCTCAGCTTTGTATGCAGGGCATGATGCTGTATGGTTTGGTCTGGTCTGGAATAACCCTTTGGTCAGCTGGGGTCAGCTGTCCTAGCTGTGTCCCCTCCCAACTCCTTGTGCACCCCCAGCCCACTGCAGGTGAGGACTAGAAGAGGCCTTGGCTCTGTGTCAGCACTGCTCAGCAGTAACAAAAACACCCGTGTTATCAGCACTGCTCTCGGCTCAAGTCCAAAACACAGCCCCACACAAGCTATGCTGAAAAAATTATCTCTACTGCAGCCAAAGCCAGCACAAAGTTGCAGGACATGTAGTCACAAATTAGCAAGGGCAGATCCATTTGCTTTCCAAGATGTGTTGACTAAATCCATGGAAAGTATCGTTTTTGTTCACGTTTTGTTATAACTTCACCCATTTTTGTGTAGGTACAATGTAATGTCAGCTGTATAATCTGGGCAGGGTGTGTTTGACCCAAGTACCATCAGCAGGGCTTTGGGGACACCCAGTCAGTCCCTTTCCGAAGGCATCAGCATTCCCCTCTCAGCTGACTTCTTTTTTATTATTTTTGCTAGAGGTGGTTGTCTGTAAAACTGGGTTAACAAGGGAAGGTTCCTCCTAGGATTGCCATGTCCAGGCAGGGTACAGAGCCTGTGCCTCACAGGACAAAGAGGCACATTGCTCATCCAAAGACCTGCCTACAAAAGCTGAGTGTCTCAAAGAGCCACAGCTCCATGGCTAAATCTCTGCAGAAAGAAGAGATCAGCATGCATTACCTGAACCACTGTCCCACTGAGCTGCTACAAAAGCCATACAGACTTTTCCCCTCTGTACCAGGAGAACAGATGCCCTGCTGACCACGTGGGGAGGTGCTGCAGCTACTGAACTAAAACTGCTGCCACTGAGCAGCTTCTCCTTTACAAAATTCTCCTGAGCCTTATAGCCTGTCTCCTTTCCTCCTTTCTCTTTGTATTTCTTCCTTGAACAGTAAAACCAAGGAATCAAAAAAGTAGGACAGCTTCTGATCTGCCAGTGGAGCTGACCTAAACTTGCCTGAGTGTGATGAAGATGGGAGCTGAGCCTTTTCCCAGCCTGGGAGAGGAGATGCTTTCTGGTGTCCTATATTCCTCTGAGTTACCAGGTGAAGGGAATGTTTTAGATTTAATTTGCAGATCAGAACAGGGCAGGCTGCCAGTGGCAGACAGGCACAAGGTTAGCTGTGGTTGTACATGGTATGGGATTTCTTTTTACCTTTGGTGTGCTTGTAAAAAATTTTCTTGTATAATTGTGCAATCGTCTGAAACCTGAGAGTGTCTGCATGCAGCAAGTCAGGAAATCCTAGGAATGAGGTTCTGTAATAGCTATAAATTACGTCTCTAAATTTCTCCTGCAAAAGACTGTTTTTACTTGATTTCACAATATGCCTACAAATCCATAGTAACCTTTGTTCTTACTCTTCTCAGCTACTTAAAATTTTAGCTTTTGCCATTGATATGTTCAAGGCGCCTTTTGCTTTTTTAAACTGAGTCTTAACTTTTGCTCCCATGAAAATGAGAAGAAAAGAATTCCCTAAAGAGACAATTGTGCTCATTGCAGTCCAGAAGGACAGAGAAGATCAAATTATTTGAAATACATTCATTTTTGTAGGTAATTTGTATTTCTTAAGGTTGGTAACAAGGAAGAATTGGGGTTTCTCCAGGGCTTATCATGAAATTGAAAGAAGACAAAAAAGAAAACCACAAAGGACAAATTTGACAACAAGCCTCTAGACAGAGTATCAGAATGTTTGAGTCCAAGGGCAGTACTCCAAATACCCTGTATTATTTATGCCAAGTTGTTTTATTCCTCGTTTCCAGCAGCTCTGTGCTTTTACCTGGGGTGGGAGAGTCACTTGCATGCTCAGGTATCTCCTCTCCTGCTGGCCACGACCAGTTCAATGGCTTCTTAAAGGCGCAAAAAGCACTGAGATTCTGAAAGACACAGTTTACCAAAAAAACAGGATGCATTATTAAAATATGGTGAAATATTATGCCAGTAGTGTTATGCAATTATTACTTGACCTAAAAGAATCCCTCAGTCTTACATAGGTTACTTTTGCAACATGTTAATTTTACAGAAGCAGTGCTGGTTTTGTGTGTTTTTTCACAAATCCTTATTTTTATTTTTATTTTTTTAACACAACATTTAGAAAATCACAGAATTTAGAGAATAAGGGAGAAAGGAGGAAGAAACCCATGAGAAAAAATGAAGGCTGGCTGCTTAATCCCCCTGAAATCCAAGCTCTTCAGTGAGGGCAGAAAATGCCAGGGAAATATTGGTTTTGCTCCTTTAAACAGATGATTTTTTTTTTCAGTAGATACATTTAGAAGCATTAAATACAGAACATTTAAAGACTTTTTTTTTTTTTTTTAACTGCAAAAGCAGCTACAGCCTTTTCATTTCATTACCTCAGTTATGGTAAGAAAAAAAGTGTAATTTTAATTTACTATTCCAATTTATATTGACAGTAAAGAGAAGCTATCCTGCTGTTAAGAGGAACTTTTCAAATTAGACCCACACTTCATGGTCTGCTGTTGAAAAAAGGATTGCAAAATCTAATTTTCTGAAATGTCAGAAGTGAAATATTGCCTTTTGTGTTTGTCACAACTTGCTGTGACTCGGCAAAGAGGATGTCACTGCAGTGCTTATTTGTGAAATGGGATTTGTGAAGCTGTCCTTTGTACCCTTCTGCCAGGCAGAGGTGAAAGAGCGCAGGGTGAAAGTAAAAGAAGAGTTTGGTCTCGTTGGTATTTGGGCTGATTAAGGGGAAAAAGCCTTTGGGAGGCTCTTCAAGCCAAAGAACAAAAACTACTGCTGGTGCTCAAAACACTGTGAAATCCCACAAAGTTCAAAGGAAGCTACTGAAAGGAGAGACAGCATTTTCCCCAAATAAAGCAATTCTGTCTCCCCAAGTTCGGGGTTCACCAGTTCCTCCTTACAAACATCAATCCCAGGCTGTGCTTTCCACAGGCTGTACTGGACTGGGGGCAGCTGAAGGATCAATAGGTGAAAAGTGGCTGATGAGTAAATAGGAAAGGACTTTGCCTTTAGGAAAAGAACAGGCATATAAATTATTTTAGAGGGCATTTTCTGTGTTCTCTCTCTCATGCATGTGCTGGAGAGCTTCAACCGAGATGGCTTTATTTTATTTAGTTTCATTTTGTTATATTTTAGTGTGGCTTTGGACTGAAAGGTTTTACATTATGCTACAAATCACAGTTTGAAGAATCTGTGATACTAGAAAACCAGTACAATGGTTATTTTATACAAACCTAGAGACAGACCAATTAAGCATATGGAATTTTAATTCTTGTTATATAAATGGTTGTGCATAGGCTTGCTCTTTTGTGTTTTCAAGAGACAGTGAGAAAAAAATTCTATTTAATTGAAGTCGCTGGTTTATATTTTGATGAAAAAATAGCTTTATTAAGAGTAAGAAAACCTCAAATTCAAGTATAAAATATTTATGCAGCCTATTGTTGTTGATGGCTGCTATGTATTCACATTTATTTATTCATACTTCACTTTAGGGAGCAAAAGTGTACAAATCCAATTAAAAACAAGAGAAAGCAAAATAATAGCTTTTCCAAGGTCGCCTTTAGAAAGTGATCTGTGAAAATGTCTAGCTGTGAGTTCATACATGGCTATTTGTATAGCTGTGCAAACAGACCTCAGACCCTGGCAAACAAGCCAGCCTGGACAATGCAAATCCCATCTCATCCCCTCTGAGAAAGATGGGCACAGAGCAAGATTTTGATGTGGCCTCACACTGTAAAGGTGCTTTTCCTGTGACTTCAGAAGTAGGAAATCCCAGCTGGTTGTGTTGAAGTCTTCTGGAAATTGCTGGCTTTTCAGTTGGGAGAATTCCCTTATGTTCCTTATGTCTTTCTCAAGGAATGGGCATTGACCTTGCAGATGTTGTTGTTTTCCTTATTTTGTGTTTGTCTGGAGAAAAGCAAAGGACGCACACACAGCTGTTTCTTGTCCTGTTTTAGTGACTAGGATTGCTCAGGGATTGCATCAGCTCTGACCGTCGACAGCAGCAGTGCAAGATGGAGCAGCAAAGCTGTTTCTGGTGAGGGTAGTAGCCTTAGTGTGCTCCACAACCACTGCTGCTCTTAATTAACTCTCCCATTATCTCTGCAAGTGTGAGAATCCTTATTTCACCAGCTGCAGGTTTAACAAGACTCTTCTTCTCCCTAGGGAGAGCACAAGCACAAGGGGAGTTTGTCTTCCGTATGTTTTTTGCCCTGGACAGAGATCATCTTTGTTGTGGAAATCTCTATTCTTCCTCACCATTTCTCTTGGGTTTGGGAGGCCAGAAGCCCTGAGCTAAATGATTTTGGCATGAAAATAAAGCAGTGTTGTGAGTGCATAACTGCAGAGGGAATTAGCAGGTGGGAAGGGAGGGCAGAGTGAAAATAACTTTGTTCTTAATAGTTCTGGAGTCTGACTCCTGCAAACATCTCCCAAAGAGCATGGATTTTTATCCTAAGGATCCACAGGTACTTTTCCTCAAGTTCCACCCTCCTGACAGCTGAAGTGAGAGTGAAAGCCAGAAGAGGTGAAGAAAAATGACTGTCTCCTGGGAAAAAAAATACAAAACAAAATGTAACAAAAGCTACCTATGCTTAGAGCAGGTAAAATGCAGCTTTTTCTGATGTGAGTTTGAAGCCAGCTACTGTTGTCAGCCCTTCCTGTGACCACCAATGGACAGAGAGTACTTTCTGTCTGGCTTTGTCTCAGAGGGAGATTCAACACTTGTAGCACACTCAGTTTAAAATAGTGAACTAGTTTCTAGTCAGCTTCTTCTCTTTCCCTACGTCCTTGTCTTGAAAAGCAAGGCAAGATGTGTCACTTAGGCAAGTGTTGGGGTGAGGGGAAGGTCCCTCCACCCTCACAGTGCAAAATGATTGTGGACAGTGAGCCCTTGCTGTGGGCATGGATTCACCTGACAAATGAGGGAGCGCTGATTTAAGACATCCATCGCTAATAATTAAAGACACAGACTTAGCTGTGGTGTATTAAAGGGCAGTTTATCACCAGAGCCTGGGAGTAGCCATGTGATCATTTCTGGGATTTGACCTGCCTGTAAATCTGATGGGCATGTTTCCATTCTCATGGGTCAACCAAATTATGTTTGGGAGAAAACAATCCAGCAAAGTTTGCAAAAGTGAGACCTGATGAGTTTCAGTTCTTTCATTTTCCTTTGATCAAAACTGTAGAAACACTTATTCCTCAGATATTGGGCTTTTTTTCCTGTTTATCAGTATCCTACCTTTTAAGACATTGTGTCTTTCAAGCAGTCAGGAATGCCTTCAGCTGATGATTCACCTTACATGTTTATCCTAAGATGAGACTAAGTACCCTCTGGAAAAGCGCACTGTCTTGGGCATAAAAGGAAATTGGGCTGAGTAGCTCAGACAGGGGCATAAATTTTATTTCCACTGAAGTTAAAGCAGAAGAATACCTTCAAGCACCACATACTTAGACTTAGTTGTGCAAGTAGATTTCCAGCACAGTTCCTTTGGTGCTATCTAAACCAGGAGTCCTCCTTTTCTGGACCACGGAAATGCTTGGGGTTAAGTAAAAGCATAGAGAAGGGACCTGTCACTTGCATTTGTCCCCATTAAGAAATACTTTAGAGCCACTCTTTTACCCACGGTATCTTGTTTGATTTTGGGATGCCTTCGCAGTATTTGTGAAAACTTGTCTCTGCACTTGACTTGTAGTTACGATCATGAAAATATTGAAGCTGGGAAGAGAATGGATGAATAATCAAACACAAAATTCTGACTTCATCCAGAATGTCTCTCCCTAGGGCATTAATGTGTGCACCACCAGCGTGTCCATCACTATTGGTTGCACAGCTTTGTAAGTTATTAATAAATAACCAAGATAGGCAACATTATTTGCTGCAATGTGCTGTCAGCCCATTTCCTTCAGCCAGCACTTGGACTGATGGTGGCTCCTTGATGCTTCTCTTTTGCAGATGTTGTAGATTTTTCCAATGGAAAGGCTGGTATTGTTGTTGAGCTTTTGTTTACTGCTGTCCAACACACAACAAGCACCATCGTAAGTACATTTTATTATCAATTCTTCAATCCTAACAAAGGATCTTTCAGTCTCTTGAAAGAGATGGTAGAAAATAATCTCTCTCTTGATAGAGAATCAACAAAGCAAATTTCTTGAACCACTGAAAATTTGTGTAGCCTTAAACAGGTATGAAGTAAAAAGCTTAAAACTGTCCTTTTAAAGGAGAGATCTTCTCTCAGGTATCAATAATTAAAAATGTCCTACTAAAGCCTGTTGTTCACTCTGTTATTGCTCTTTGCTCATCTATTGTTTGTAGCATTTATTGGATTGAAAAATCTTGGGGAAAAAACCTCTGTAATTGGTTTATACATTTCAGAAAGCAAAGGTTTCACTTTTGGGACACCTTCAGTATTCTTCTAGCAAGATGGTGGAGATTTACACATAAGTCAGGCCTTGTGTCACCTTTTGCTGGAGCCAACAGACTCTGAGTGAATGAAATTAAATATCAGCTTTATTCCCCGATTTCTATACCTCACCTTTCATTTTATACATTTAAGAAAGAAATATTTTTTCAAAAAGTAAAAAAGAGAGTTCAGCCAACTCATTCTGATAATAGCAGAATGAGTTTCATTTAGACTTTCATTTTAGAAGTCTTCTGCAGAATAATCATTTTCCAAAAGCAACTTTCTTGAGCTCAGAATTGTTCTTTTTCTATGTGACACCATATATGAAGATACAGGACTTGGCTCTTCACACAGTTCTCTGATTTTTATGTGTAAATATACTTGAAAAAAATGAGAGAAAGGATAATGATCTACATTTTAAAGGTCATTAAATCAATTGCTAAGAAGCACCAGAGTAGATTTAAGAATGAAGGAAAGTAATAAAGAGAAAAAAAAAATCCCAACAAGTTTAGCCTCCAACTCAGCCTTTCCTGGGGCTGTGGTGTTAACTTCTGTGGTCTCTCATCTCCAACATGTCACAGTGATATTGCAATGAAGATCAACCCCATACATATGGTTATATAGGAAATTGATACTTCCTGACATATTAAAGCATAAGATGGCATAATGTGGGTGCTATCACATGAAGACACATAACTTTGTAGCATTAATTGTGTATTTATGAATATGTATTCATTGTCTTTCAATGCATGGCCATGATTTGTTTCAAAAATTTGAGTTTATAGAGCTTTCTCCACGTTACACCAGGATATGAATTGCATTGGTAGTCCCTGGGACATATTGCAAGATTTTTCCTCTCCTATGTATGTATGTTTTGTAGCACTTAAATAGGACAGTTCAGAATTCGGAGATCAGTCAGAGAAAATTTTCTTCTTTTAACCTCTACTCTGACTAACAAGGGCAATGGATTAAGTGATGTCCACAATTCCCAAGTTTAGCTATTCTGTTAAAGTCTGTTTTATCATTAAAATTCATATTGTTTGGACATTTATTGAACATACTGGACAATCTATTTTTCTGTTGTTTTAGATTCCTTATTACTGCCCCAAATGTGGTGCATTTGGGCACACAAGAGACAATAACAGTTCAAGTCCACGGGGCACAGAGCCCTGTGCAAGTTACTGCATACTTCAAAGATGAGACAAAAAATCAGCTCCTGTCAGAGAGGATCTTCTTTAACCTTAACCAAAATAATGGCTACCAAGAGATGAAAAAAATAATGGTGAGTCTGCCATCATAATGGTGTAAATTTTTTTACTTGGTTATGAAAAGCACATAATCTGTACTCAGAATTTGTTGGAACAGAGACAACATGACAAAACCCACAGAGACACATGACAAAATACCAATTCCAGTGACATCAGCACCCTGTTCACCCAACCAGCTAATAAAACAGTGCCTAATGTCATTTCAGTGGGGATTGTGAATATTCTTTTGTGCCTGTATAACAAGCGCAAGATTTTGTCGCATGGTGATAAATAAAACTTAATTTAAACATATTTAATTGTTTTATCACTCTTTGCTTTTCTGCTTTACTTAAGCTACGACTGCAATCGTGCCTTTTGCTTTCTACTGGCCATTTTCCAATATAGGAAAAACCTTTAAAAATTTTTAAGTTATTTCTTTACATCCTTCATTGCATCATTTGCTTCTGGCATGATTCTTTGAAGTCTGGCAGGATTTATTTCAGTAGTACTAGTCTGGGCTATTTGGTTGGAAAACACACAGGAAGGTTCAGTTTAGATCTGGTTGGTCATTCCCAAAGCTGACAGCTGAGCTGGTTCAAAGCAGATTCCTGTTGAGAGTGATATTTAGAAGCATAATATTAAACTGTATGAAGTAAAACACCAATGTCATAACCAAGATTTTAGCATAAATAGAGATTACAGGATATGTGGTAACGGGAAATCAACTGGCATGAAGGCTGCAGAAAAGTCACCCACCTTGAGTTATTGACATTGGACAGAACAAAATGTATTTCTGTGGTGGAAAACGGAGAATCAGATAGTATTTCTACTTGAAAAGAAACATTCACTTAGTAAGAAAGATATAACACCCAGTGAGAAAGATATTATTGGGAAAATTCTGCTGAACACTGCTAATAAGATAATTTAAGCACATCAGCTGTTGTGGGGCCTCAGCCATGTGGTCCCAAAGTTACCAGGCTCATCTCTGACTCTGTGGGGTTTTCCTTTTTGTTCCCTTCAGGTCAAGCCAGGGGCTCTGCAGCAGAACATGTTCAAGAAGAGTAATCTGCCATATGTTCTGCTGGTCACTGAGAGCAAGGAGCTTCATTCGGCTGCCAAGAGCACTCGCATCCTCCTGTCCTCCAAGAAGGGCTACATTTTTATCCAGACAGATAAACCCATATACACACCAAGTTCCCAAGGTTCAAATGCAAATGCTGCTCTTCAGGTGTTGAATATGGGTGTTGCAAGGGCATGATTAGGAAAAATAATAATGACCCTGCTGTTCCTGCAGCCAGGGCTTCTGCAGGGTCTGCTCTGCTCATTGCAGCAACCCCTGTGGAAATACCTCCAGAGTCAGAGTCACTTTAAAGGGGGACAGCCAAAATCCTTTGCTCTTTTGAATTCAAAAAGCTAAATAATGACTTTCCTTTGGAAAAAAAAAAACATGAAAAATCTGCCAAAAAACAAAAACTCTTCTGCAACACCAGCAATAAATTACCTTTGCACTTTAAGACCACTACTGCTTTGTTACTTACCAATTTAATTAAATAACTAAAGATGGAAGTAAGAAGAGGTTTTGAGTTTGGTTTCAGGCCTCAGCTGCAGAAGGAATACAAAACAGTATGAAGTTCCCTGAATAATTTTCAGAATTTGCTTCAAAAATTTACCTAGTAACATGCGAAGCCTATGGAAGAATGCAATTATTTTTTGAAACTTGTCAGATTTCTTTTCATGAAAAGAAAGTGTTTTATGTAAAATTCAGTAACTCAGTTTACAGCTTACAATAATTAGTATGTAGAAATGCCTGAAAGAAATACGTGAACATATTTATTCTTCTGTTAAACAGTAAAATACAGGATCTTCATCCTGGACAATGCTATGAGGCCAACAGATGACACGGTTACAGTTGCTTTGCTTGTAAGTATGGGAAAATCCTGCTGAAGTGTGCTTCTTCAGCACAGGAACTATGGAAAATTTTCACAAAAGAGCAAAACTATGGTTATGACTCCTCTCCAGAAATCAGTATGAGTTATCTGATAGTGAGAAATGTCTAGTCATTTTTGGCCCATGTAGGGAGCATGGAGGGAAACATGACGCATGACTGTGAAAGTAGGAAAGTAAGCAAAGCATTTTCTCTTCCATAGGACTAGTATATGGACTTGAGCTTTTGGATGTAAATGTTTGACACCTGATGCATCATTTAAATGTTTGCTTTCTCTGTCTTAACAGAATTCCAAAGGAATGGTGGTTAAAAAGTCAGACCGGAAAATAAATGCAGTGTTTGGTGAACACTTTGATATACCTGACATTGCTGAGTATGTTACTGCTGGGTCTTCTGCATTGAAACCTGTAGATTAGTAATTTTAACTGCTGAAATTCTTGAATTACTTTTCAAAATTCTCTTTCTTTCACCATGGGGAAGATATTGAGCCTATGATTAATATTTTTTTACCTTTAATTAACTCATCTTGGAGAGATGAGTCCAGAATTTCCTGTTAATTGCTGCAATTAGCAACATATATCCTGGTAAAGAACAATTTAACAAACTGCTTAAATATTTGTTCAAACATATGGCTGCATTCAAGAGAGCACTTCTAAAAGGGCTAGTCTGCAAAGTGTCATTAATTATCTCTGATTTCAAGCAGTCAAGCTTTTACTTACTATTCAGTGTCTTCTGGCATGCTAGGTTGATTTTGATATCTCAGGGAAGCTAAGCTATAGGAAATGTTTGATCAGTTCTCTGTTTCTGAGGACTTTTCAAAGGTAGTGGTTTGCAAACCTGTTCTCTTGCCCTTCCTCATAGAGCTGAGTGTTTCCTAAGACATTTGGAAATGTGCTGCTGGCTCATCCCAGCAAAGAGTAATCCATTAATTAATTAGTTTGGGATGATATCAAAGCAAAGAAAATACTATAATTCAGTGATAATTTATATGTTGACATAATAAAATATCTGAGGAATTGTAATTAACTATTTTCTGCTGAATCTGGATTTTAGGCCTGGAACTTGGAGAATCAAAGCCTGGTTTCATCAACATGAAATGTCTAATGTTTCCGCTGAATTTGAAGTTAAAAGATATGGTGAGATATCATTAAATTTGCATTATAAATATAAGAAGTTATCACTGTGTGTTAAAAGATATACTGCAGTGATTAAACCTGGCTGTGGTTAGGTACTAAGGACAAATTTCATGGTGTTTCAGTGCATCATTGCTGCCTCTGATGCACAGAAGAAAAACTCAGGGTTTGTGTGGCTTTCACTTATTTTAAAAAAAATAAACACCTTTGTTTTTATACAGATTTAGTAACTTTTTAAGCAATGTTTTAACATTTTATCACAAAACATTGGAAGGGCTCTCCTACTCCAGAAAAAAAAAATGAGACAAGCTCCATTTTGAAGTCATTGCAATTGAAGTTTATTAGGGTTACTCTTATACTCAAAGAACCTTTTTTTAAGGAAAATAAGGACCCTGGGGAGAAAGTAAAAATATAAAAATTTAACAATTTGGTATAAGAAGTGGCTTCGTTTATTTACACTGAAATTACATCTGCTTGTAAAATTTAGTGTGGGTTTGTTGTTTCAACAAACAACAAACTTTTGTCTTAAAGACAAAAGAAAACCTTAAAATAAACCTTGAAAACAAAAAAAAAAAAAAAGAGAAAAAATTTAAAAAGTTTGTATAAAAATCTCATTTTAACAAAACTCGTTTTGCCTCAGTTAGTGGAAGTAGCAGAAAAGCGAAGATCACTGCATCCTCTCCCACCACCTGCAAGCAGGAGCAAGTCACTCTGATATATCTCCAGGACCAAATAATTTGGCTTTATAGGAGCAAATTCAGTGTGACACAGCTGATGCTGAGGAGCTCCTATCCACATTTAGTCCATTTCAGGGTAGGTTTAGTTCAGCCTGCTCCTACTCTGGGGCACATTACACTTATGAGCAATTGGAGTTTATCTTCTGGCTTGTTTTCATTATAAGTAAATTAATTTTGTGTGCTTGAAGACTTCTCCACTATGTGAAGCAAAGCAAAATAAGGGGAAATGATCAGGGGATTTGCTTCAGAAGTGCACTGCTAATTCAAACTAAAACATCCCCTCGGTGCAGCTGTGTCCTCTCAGTGTGTGTTGCCACATGCCAGGAGTTTAAGGTGTCTTTGAAACTTACTTGTCATGACCTTTTGCATTCTTTTTCTCATGCAGAACTTCCAAGTTTTGAAGTCAAACTCATCCCACTTCATCCATACTACCACATCTGGAATGAAACCTTTGTGTTCGATATCGAGGCAAAGTAGGTGTGCTCAGAGCCAGGCTGTTTTAGGAGGCAAATAGACAGATATGAGTTTTATGACTTCTTCCTTTTTCTTGTCATTAACAGCTAATTAGCTTCTGGCTTTATTTGAATCTGACTAATCCTATATACTGTCTGTTTACACTCCTGACTTGAGACATCAGTGTCAAGTGCTTTCTGGGTCCTGGTCATGGTGATCAGGCTGGAACAAGATTTTCTGAATATTTCAATTTGCTAGCAAATGTGGCTATTTAGGATTCCCCTCTGTTTTTCTAAACAGGGTTCCAGGCAAAGTAACCACCTGGTTGTCTTTATACTTCTTAGTTTAAATATTTAGAAATGTTCTAAAGTCTCCAATGTGCTACATAACGTAATTCAAGTAGAGCTGGATTCAAGTTTGGGTATGGAATTTTCTCAAAGCACAGTGACGTTTGTAAGTAATAACCTAGTGCTTGTTTGAGAGTAATGGTTTTATGCAGAAAGCCTTGCAGGTAGATAAATACAATTAACAGAGGAGTTTCCATAACCATCAGGACAGACATATCCATTGCTGCACAGCAGTGCACTGCTCTGGATGTGCTATTGCTGCAGAGCTCTCAGACTGGCCAGACCATGGGACAGGGCTCAATGGAAAATGAATTACACCTGGTCCAGTGCCAAATTAAAATGGCATCAAACACAGAGCAACTTGGGAAGGCAGACAATGAAAATATAGCCCATCAAAATATTTTTAATAAAAATAATTTTTTTGCTGTTGAATTTTCAAGTTTCATAAGAGTAGAAATGCCAAGAAACTGCCTGTTATAAGAATGACTAAATAAGAACTTGAAACCTTTTTTTCTTTCTTTTTCTAAAGAGGAAAAAAGTTATTAAATGAGAACAGGCAAGTGGAATCAGCTGGCCTTCTTTCATAGTTGGGAGAAATCTATTCAGTTTCAAAGGAGCGAGGACTGTGGATTCTGCCTGCTGTCCTTAACTCTGCTGGTCCTTCCATTCCCCAGCACACCTTGAGAGAGCAGGCAGAGCCTGTATCCACCTCCTTTAGCTTGGCTGAACAAACTCAACATTTCCAATCTCCTCTTGATGACCTTCAATTCTCCATTTGGTTCTATTGATTATTTAGTCATGATCACTTGATATTGTGACATGAAGTGATTTCAAATCACCGGCTTCAGTATTTTAATCCTTTCTGAAGTTTTCTCTATGCTATTGCAGCATTCGATTTTGAGTTTATGAACTTCATATATATTTGACTCCTCACTAATATCATAATTTTTTAAGAAGAAAAATTGATGTTCAATAATTGGATACCATCCCTTTCTCTACTGGAAAAGGTCCTAGTGGTGCTACACAGGCCTGCGTGACTTTCATCAAAATCAGCACATGGAATTCCTGATAATTGAACTTATTTCTCTGAACTGGCCATGCATATAATGAAATTACTTGGTTTATTGACTGTTGTTTCCCATTTATTAGCTCTGGCATTTAATGCAGTTTTCATAAGAGCTGCCTCTCTGTTGGCTTTGTTGGTATAGATCAGTGCTGCTGATCAGGTCAATTTGCAAGAAGCTTTGTTTACACAAAAAAGGACATTACAGGACTGAGGTAAAGCAGGATTTCCACAAACAAAAGACAGCACAGTGTCCATGACAGGTTGTAGCACCTGCACGTGGTGCTGCCAGAGGATGCCATCTGCCAGGCTTCCTTCAGTAAGGAGCCAGGTGCACCAGCATGCCCTATCCTCTCTCCCCATAACCTTTATGGAATGGTCAGGGGTGCTCTGGCCAGATGCTGACCTGGTAAATATTTCAGCCAAAAGAAGACCCTATGCTGTACTGCCTAAATCTGGGGCAGAGGGTGTCCACTCTACACAGTGCAGGTGTTAGAATATCAGCAGGGAGGACCTTCCTGCTGTAGGTCTTCAGATATACCAAATATTTCATATCAGTCTCTGAAATTATTCTCTGATCCCTTATTTTTTATGCTCTGCTCATGAGGTGTCTCATACAGAGGAATTAGCTGTTCATCCAAGATAAATAAACTGAATACCTCTCTTGCTTCCTCTGAATGGGATGAGTTGTGTAAGAACTCTCTGTGCAACTGAAGTTCTCCTTAATTTATTAAAAAAAATTGACTCTAGTTCAAATTTTTTTCAGATTATGTCTCCCCGTGTGATTCTGCAATGTGATTTACTATGTATGTATACATTTGCATTTGAAATCACCACTTGGTACACAGATCAGTAAAAGTTTTCATGTTTGAGTTACAAGTAAACAGGCTTAATTTTTGTTTTCAAGCTGTTACTTAGAAATGGTATGCTTACAAATATTCCAGGTTTTTTTCCATATAAAATTATTAGTCTGACTTATGATTTCTTTTTATTAAAAAAATAATCCCTCTCCTTGCTTTTGTTCCTTCCAAAGACACTCTTATGGGAAAGAAATTCAAGGTGCTGCATATGTGCGATTTGGCATAATCAATGAAAATGAGAACAAAATATTTATTCCAGGCCTGGAGCAACAGCTATCAGTAAGTATTCAGTGGAACTACTCTGATTTATCCTACCTGAGCTGAATATTGTCAGAAATTCTGGGAACTTAGAAGTCCATAATACTGTAGTCGTGATATAAGCAACACTTAATTTCTAATGGCAACAAACCACTAAGGGCTGTCTCTTTCCTTTTATTTTTTTTCCCCACTTTTATTTTAGATCCAAAATGGAAAAGGAAGAGTTACTTTAAACACAACACTTTTGGAAGAGAAATTGGGAAGGAGTATTTCCACTCTAGAAGGATTTCATTTATATGTTGCTGTTACCACTGTAGAAACTGCAAGTGAGTACAGTAGGGCTTAGCTGATGCAGTCTGTTGTGTGCATGACAGGGGAAGGAGGATGGGCCTTTCCTCTCTACCTTGGAGTGTTAAAGTGGAAAATAAGGATGTTGAAATATATTTCTAAGTGCATTTAATTTAAAACAAGCCAGGTAATTAGTTTCTTTAGATGTAGCTGTGGGTAGTGGTGTAACTAGATATTAACCAGAAGGATTTTTAACTAGAAGAATCTTGGATGGAAAGCAGTTGCTCAAGATCCAAGTTGCAGAAGATGACATTAGGTAGCATTAACTCTTGCCAGTAGCTGAAAATGAAAAAAAAATCTTTCAGAAAATTAAATATCTGAGGTATGCAAGTCCACAGTTAGTGCCCCCATGGCAACACATACTGTTTGATGTCAACAGGTGGTGAGATGAGGGAAGAGGAACTCAGCAGTGTGAAGTTTGTGAGATCTCCTTATGTTGTTGATCTGTCTCACACCAAAAAGTATTTTGTGCCTGGAGGCCCCTTCTCTGTCATGGTATGTAGTGTTCTGACTGTGTCTGTCTGCCTCCATAGCAATTCATTTATATCTTCCCTCTTTCCTTGTCTGATCCAGTGGCAGTTCTGTGGGACAGAGACCTTCAATAAGTCCAACACAAAGCTACTATTTGTGTGTCTGGTTTGTCTCATTTCTGCATACTCAGAGCCTGAACAGCCAGAAAATGCTAGTTTTCTGCTCTAGAAGTCAATGTGAACTGTTGCCCTACAGAGTTTTATAAGACATAACAACCTCTTCCTCACTTCCATATCAAAAGATTGAAATAAGAATACTGTAACAAATAAATCCCACATCAAATTAAAATCCTGACATCTAAAACAGGTTATTGTCTTTTTTAAAAAATGAACTTAAGTTTTTGTGTCTTGAAACTTCACATCTTCATGTTTTTCTAGAGTTTTCAACAAAGAGTTAAAGTCAGAAATTTACCTTATAATAGTTAATGACAAATATCTCTGGGATCTGCTTAGACCAAATAGATGCTGGGTGAGAATCCTGGGGCAGCTTGTAATCTTTACTCACAGATTTTTACCTTAACTGAAGTCCAAATTTAGTCAATTGTTACCTCCTTTTCTCAAAGCTCAAATTTTTGAATGCTGACATATACAGTTTTATATTTTTTCTCAGTTTATAAAAAATATAAATTATAATTGCTTCTTGTTTGTGGGCATTTTTTAAACACAGGATTTCCTTTAAATAACAGAAATTTTTTTTTTTTTTCCCCAATAGGCATCTGGCACTTTTTTTGATGGCACTCCTGCTGCCTTTCTATTTATCACTGCCACTGTTACCTTGCCTGGAAAACCCCCAATGAAGAAGACTGCCTTCTGTAACGCAGAGGGTCTAGTCTCCCTTACATTTGACATCCCCAGAGATGCTCAAGTGCTTGAAATAAAGGTAAAGAAAATGCAAACACCCTTGTTTAAAAATATCCCACTGAGAATTGCTCATAAGACAATTCTGAATGACTATGAAGATGATCAGTTTTCATCGAATTAGCACAGAGTGTGGAACATGATTTCTTACACCACGTGCAGAGCTTTGTCCAGTTCGTGTAAGATATGTTAGAGAGACCAGGGGCTCAAGGGATGTCTCAAGTGAAGGACACTCTTGTCCATCAGAGCCTTGGGAGTACATGCAATGGTTATAGTGGTGTATTTTTGTGTTTTGGATGTGCATTTACCTGGCATGAAGGACAGAAATGGGACTGTAAGGAACATCACCATGCAAAGTGACAGAAAATTATGGGAAGAAAGTGAAGGAAAAGGTCCTGAGCAATGCAAAGAGTAAGCTACATCTGCCCACTCAGAGGGTTCAATTATGTGTGCAATATGAAATGGGAAAAAACTTGTCTGAGTACAAAATTGTGGGTTTCAACCCATTGATTCTCATTTAGAAAGAGCCAAGGGTGAAAAATAACAAATACTAATACAGCAAGAGGCAAAATGGGGTAAGAGAATAAAGTAATTAAAATCCTGGGGTTTGGTGCCAGGTTCTGCTAATGAGGTCTCAGCAATGATTCCTCTCACTTCACAGCATTTTCCAAATAACCTGGCACAATATGAATTATTGGTGACACTGTACACTGTCTCCTATGGGACACTTTACTCACTCTGTCCTTTTCTTCCCTGACAGGTAAAGGCTGAGGAGGGTAAAGAAAGGTTAGAATCAGCTGAAGCCACTATCAGAGCTGAAAGATACCAGTCTGCTTCCCCGAACTACCTCAGCATCAGCATCCCACACACCATTGTGGCACCTGGAGACACCTTACCCATCACCTTGAAAGATATTCATCAGTCTGGCAGTGGAGACATTGGCTATTTCTATTATATGGTAAACAGAATAGTATCATAGCAGTAATTCCTTTTAGAAATTATATAAGCTGGAACATTTACCTAGTTATTAATACAAGGGAAAACCAGGGGGGTGCACAGCAAAGGGTAAGTGGGATGATAAGTGCTCTGGCACACCTGACCCACCAAGCCAGGCAGAGGGAACTGGGCTTGTTCTCTTTGGTGAAGAGCCTAAGAGGGAGTTAATAGCAACCTAAAACTGCTTGACGAGGTATTAAAACACAATGAAGACAAGATTTCCTAGGTGGTGCCACGCAATATAACAAGGGAGCAAGGTTAAAAATTACAGGCTGGAAGGTTCACTTTGGAAAAATCTATTAACTAGTGATGAATGCAGTATTGGAAGAGGTTCCCCAGAGAGTTGAGGGATTTTGAACCTTAGAAAAATTCAACACTCTACAAGAGAAAACCATGTCTCACCTAGTCTTACCCTGGTGATGTCTCATCTTAAAGCAAGCAGCTGGACTAGAGGTTTCCACAGGTCCCTCCCAGAAAATATAACTCTGATTCTGTTATATTTTATACCTTTGCAATTATTTTTGGGGCATGTAAAATGCACAGTATTTATTTTGCTGAATGAGACAAATGTGTTCATGGGTACATTCCAGGAGTGAAACTGCTGAATGGGAAATGTGTTTAATCCCCTTCTCCCTCTCTTTGTCCTAATTTCCCTTGGCAGCCTAAATTTCACAGGATGATAAGTGCCAAGATAGCAGTTCCCATTTTTTTTTAATAGAACTCTGATATACTGGAATAGTTGTATCCCTAGGAGTTATATTTAGGTTTGGGGTTTGGTTTTCATTGGATGACTTATCACAGGGTTGGAATTGGAGCTGCCAGGCTCTGGGAAGGTGTAGTGCTGGGCAGGAGGGTATGTGGGAGGGACGGTGGCAGACACTGCTGCAGCTCAGCAGTGAGGGTCTCTCCCAAACTTTGGTCACCTAAACAAAGGCAGTGAGGATTTCAGGCCAGGCTGCAGCATGCCGTGGTTTCTCCCTGAAACCCGTTCACTGTGAGTTTAGGAAAGCCTCATGTATTTTGTTCAGGGAAGAGCACCCTCGGTCCTGACACTGTGTCTGTTTTTCATTCTTCTGAAAGCCCATGAATACAGTTAGCACAGTGGAGGAAGGAAGGAGTTAAATAGTCAAAGATGGGCTGAAATCAGTTAAAGATCTGTCTGTGATACTCTATCCTGAAACCTCCTGCTCAACCCTTTCACACCATCTGAAAGATTCAGTACTGATTACATATTAAAGAATGTTGATATCCTCCTTGGTGTGATGACCAGTCATTGCAGAAGACAAAATTTAGACTACTATCTGGGTACCCCTTCTCAAGCTGTAAGATTGAGTGGAGGGTGACAGATTTGTGTTCAAACCTGAGCCACGAGACCTGTGCAGCAGAGATTCACCACCACAGTGTGCAGGTCTCCTTCAGGCAACTGGTACACAGTTTGGGAATTAAAACTGTTAATGCCTTTAGAAGAGAATATATTTTAAACAGAAATTACCTCAGGAAAAAAAAGTAAATTATGTACAACATAATGCTCTTTCTGGGGTTTAGTCACAATATTTGATTTCTGTCTGTTTCTGCCTTGCAGGTTGTGGCAAAGGGGCAAGCTGAGCTTTTGGGAAGGGTCCCATCTTCAAACAAAGTAATAAACCTTAAAATCACAGAGAAGATGATGCCTGCCTTTCGCTTTTTAGCCTACTACTTCATTGGGAACCAGGGCCATCAAGAGATCATCACTGATTCCGTGTGGGTGGACGTCAGGGATGCCTGCGAAGGAAAGGTGCTTTCTAAGCTCGTGGCTTCTGTCATTGCATTCTAAAATAAAACAAGCACATGAGGTACCTGCAGAGCAAGTGCAGGACTAAGATTAAAAAGTGAAAGACATTTCATTTTTATTGAAAAGGAGTCATCAGGATTCATGCCAGAAGGTGTAGCTCAGAAAGGCTCCCAGGTGGTGACTCAAAGGGATGAAAAACAATTTTGTACAGACCCTCCCTGTGAGTGTCTGTATATTAAAAATCCACAAGAAAACACTCATAAAATTGTTGATGGGGAAGAATCTCATTGTAGCTTTGTCTTTTTCCAGTGATGTATGTCACATGAAAGAAAGTGAAGCCATTTATTGGGGGAAAACTGTGAATTTGAAGTAATTTTTCAAGCTTTTTAATTTCTGATAAAAGTAATTTTCTGATATTTGGTAACACTTCAAAAGCATTTTAAAAAAATTAGTTTACATGGAAAATGAAGTGTGGATGAAGTTCTTCCTTCTCCTCCTTTTTGGGGCCATGAGGTAAAATGAAAAAAACAAGACATAGGAATTTTTCTCAATAGCATGAAACACAACAGCTTAAAATTGTAAGATGTCTAAAATTATTTTTTCCACTGAAAGTGTTTGTTTTGGAAAAAGAATGTGATAGTCCATTGGGAAAAAAAGTTTTCAAGAAAAAAAATTACCTGTCTCCAACACACAAACCAATTCTTTACTTGTACAAGGACAGAATTCAGTTATGTTCATGGGCATTTTTATTAATAATTCCCTATTATTTCATAATCACCATGGCTACTTCCTCTAAAACCACAGAAGTGTCCATATCAGAACCAGACTTGTATTTACTAAGTCATGCTAAAAAATTCAAGTGCGTGATAAAAAGCAGGTAATATTGTTACAGACTGGTTTAAGTTGGTTAATTTTGTACATTAATTAGTCTTTTGCTGTATTTCATGGCAGTTTTGTTTCCACTGGAAAATAACAAAATTACATTGAAAACCCCAGTTCTGCAAACCCCTTACACATACCTTTAATTCCTATTAATTCTCATTACATGTCATTCAAATTCAGTGTCCAGTATTTTGCAGGACACACCTTTTAGTTGCTCATGATTTCCTTCAGTGCGAAATATCTGCACCTACATGTTCCAAAACGCAGGATCACAGGTAGAAACTCCACAAAAGAGGAATATTTCCCAGCCTCTGACTGCTGACAGTCATAGCTGACAATATTCCTGGCCCAAAGAGTCTTCACTTTTTATTAACCAATATGATATTTTTGTTTCAATCTTTTGTATTTAGATTAAAGTGGGAACAGAGCAAGAGATATATGAACCAGCAGACCAAGTTAATTTACAGATTGAAATGGACCATGCGGGAAAAGTTGCCTTAGCTGTGGTTGATAAAGCAGTTTTTATTCTGAATAAGAAGAATAAGCTTACAGCCAAAAAAGTAAGATATTTGTAAGAAGTATTGTATCTACCGGTCAAGCAAAATTTTCCATGACTAATGAGAGGATCAAAATCTAATTTATGGTTATTAATTGCTTACACATTGCTTTGTTAAACTTGAAAATATTTTTCTTTTGCAATTTAGACTCTATTTAAGACAAATGGCATATTTAAGACAAATGGTATATTTAAGATGGGGATTTCCATTCTATGGCAGACAAGTTTGTAAATTTAAAAAAGCCTTGCTTGAAAGCACTCCCTAACTAAAACCTCCCTTAGACGTAATCTGTTTCCAAGTACAGTTTACACCACCAGTTTGTCTTGCTTCTGTGAATCAAAGGCTACAAGATTTTTTTCTGATATATGTATAAACCCTTTACAAATGTATCCAGTCCATCTGTGCTATTTTATTTGGCAGGTAGTTAATGCTATGAATTCGTATGATCTTGGATGTTCTGTGGGTGGTGGTGCAAATAGCATTCAAGTTTTTACTGATGTTGGTCTGGCTTTTATATCAGACACAATTCAATCCAGCATTAGGGAAGGTAAGTGTGATCTGCCCTTTCTTTACTTCAGAAGTTTGTGTAAGACCACTGCAGATCTGGGGAGGCTAATTGCTTAAAAATCAGAAACATTTTATTTTTATATAAAATCTCCCCTGCCTCTGTATTTTTCTTCTTGTCTTCTTCCACTGGATGCTGGCAGCTCAGATATCCCAGGTGGGGCTGCTGCTCCTTTGGTAACCATCTCAGCTGGAGCAGGCAGCATTTGGCTAGGGCTGGAAGATTTGTGGGTCTCTCAAATTGTGGGTCTTCTGTGAATAAAATGTGTCATGATACAGGTCTTCATTAATTATGTGAATGATCAAGTTGTTCCTGTCATATTATCATGACCAAGCACTTCTGTTCTGTCTTCCCAGGATATAAATGCCTGCAGGGTAACAGAAGGCAGAAGAGATCTTTGGATTTTCAGAAAAAAATGTCAGGAATTGGTATGTCTGCTCATCTGGGTGGCCTCAAAGTCTAAGCAGGGGGAGGCAAAGGGATCTGTGTGGGATTTAGGGGGCAAGAAGTGATGGCATAATAAAGGATACCAAGATACTCTTAGTCCCAGTTCTTGCATTAAATGACAAAACCCAGGACAAGTGTGTGTACTATGCTGTGTGACCTGATGCATCATTCATCAAAATAGCTCAAAAATGACCCAAATTTAAAAAAAAAAAAAAAAATGGTTGCAAATGGAAACTAATGCTCCACTTTTTAGCCCCAAATGTGAAGCACACCTACTAGATAACATGTCAAGTCATAAGTCATGACTTCAAAATGACCTTGTATGGTCAGAAAATGTTTTATGATCCTATTTTTCCCCTCAACATTCTGCTTGGAAGTTGTGCCAACATTGATAGTTTGTGCTTCAGTTAAGAGAAGATTTACTATAGTATTTGGTATAACTTGAAAACAAAAAAAAGAGTTTATGCAAATTGACTTTTCCTTCCCAGAAAGCTTGGAGTTGGATTCTTCCTTGCTTTTGAAATCAGGCTCTTTATTCCAGAAGGAGAACACTGCCATGGCTATTTCTATTCAGATATCTTATTCCAGCATGTCAAGGAAGCATTTTTAATTCACAGTCTGACTCAAGAGAAAGCTTAAAACACAGTATCTAGCACACTATAGAGCCTGTAATTTCCTCCTGTTTTGGTGGTCTATTTCTAGGATGGAGAATGAGTCCTAGGCTGAAGCTTTACTGTTGCAATAGAATCTAATATTAATGGCAGAGAATGACAGGATTGAGCACAATGAGCACCTTTACACTTATCACTACTTACGCAGCACTAATTCTGGGCTTTAATTCTATTGCAGCCAGCAGATACCAAAACACTGATGTACAAAAATGCTGCCAAGATGGAATGAAATTAAATCCCATGAGGTTTCCTTGTGCAAAAAGGCTGGCAAAGGTGTCTGGCTCCCACGAGTGCAGGAGAGCATTCCAGGACTGCTGTGAGAAAGCCACAGCCCTCAGGAAGCAGGCGAAGCAGAAGCACAGAGTGGGCTTGGCACGACGTAAAGAGCAGTGGCAAACTGCACTGCCACTTTTACCCTTCTCGTGGGGGCAGGGGGAGGTCAAGGGGCATTTTAGGGGTGTTGGGCTGGGGAGGAATTGTTCACATCAGTATTTCAGAGATCCCCGGTACAGTGCAACAGCCACACAGCATTGCAGCTTCACAATGGGAAGGGGGAGTGGGATAGGATTTCTTCTTGGGCTGAGAAAAGGCAGGAATCACTTCTGGCCCCTCCAGTCTTACCAAGGAGCTGTTGGCCCCTGCCCACACCCCAGACAGGCCACAGACAGCAGAGCAGGGAAGGGGGTGGTTGTCTGCATTTGGGGCTTTCAGTGATCTCAGATTCGTGACAATTTTATTAGTGGTATTACTATTATAACACCTGAGTACCTCTAAAATACCATGTCATGAGAAAGGGATACTTTGAACAGGAATAATTTAGTCCCTTTCTTGTCCCCAAAATCTATCTCTGGCCTTACACGTTACATGTTACCTTATGATACAAAGAAAAAACCCAAACAAACAAACAAACAAACATTACTTTGAATCGCAAATGACCCCATACTGAGTGTAATTTCTGGTACCATTTCTCACAGATTTCCCTTTTCATCCTCTGTCTGTCACGAGTATGGGACAGTGGGAACATCTTTGCTAGCCTTACTAAAGGGCACTGATTTCTCAATTTCTCATTTGATAGCATATAGTTACTGAAGTTGGAAAGAGGAACTCTCTTTTTGTTCAAGGGCAAGCTGTGGTCATTGCTTCTCTTTTTTCAACATTTTTCTTTAATGTACAAGATGAAACACAGATGAAATTTTTTCATTCAGAGAATTTTTGGTGCTCTGACAAGCTGACTCCCTGCCATACAGTGTAAGGTCAGCAGCCAGTGACTTCCAAAAAGAAACCTTGCTCCTGTTTTGCAGAACACAAAGAACATGAAGAATTATTTGATGAAACCTCTATCAGCTTGCGCAGTTATTTTCCTGAGAGCTGGTGGTGGAGTTTTGCAGAAGTGGAAGGTCCTGGAAAGCATAGGTACTGTGTTGCCTGAATAGCTGAATATGCTTAAATTTGTACCGTCAAATGTATATAAATATCAGCTTTATGTAGTACCTGATGCAGAGGACTTCCGAATATTTGCAAGTACTTTGTCTCCAAAACTGAGGGAATATGGTTTTCCTTCACAATACTCAAAGTTCATCAAATTACAATGTTTACATTTTATATATGCCTTCTAATATGTTTTATTTTGTGGTTTTTTAGTTTCAAAAACTTTGCTCCTGACTCTATAACCACCTGGGAAGTTCAGGCAATAAGTATATCTCCTGAAAAAGGTATAAATATTGGGGTTTTTTTCTTGGTTTTTTTGGTTGTATGGATGAATAGAGAATGTGTATTTTTTTTAAAGAGAGATACAATGTTATGTTGACAAAGTAACCTGTACTGAAAAAAACATAGTGTTTTGATCATGATATTTACTTCTCTCTTTTATGCCATGTTAAAGCCCAGCTAGAAGTTTAGGTATAGATTTATATTTATAAAGGCAACATGGATTAGAGTCTCAAGGATGATGGACCATACAATCAAAACTGTCTTTTATTCTTTCCACTCCATGAAACACCTACTTTTAGCTTCCACATGGCCAGGAAGCTACAAGAAAGGTAGCAGTAGTAACACCACTTTTCTTTGAATAATTCTGGCACCAAGTCCTGACCATCTCAAAGCATGAAAATCTGTCACCTCCAAGGCAGAGAAGAGCACCAGGATACCAGCAAAGGTCCAACAAGGGCTGGACACCAGAGAGCCCAGGTTCCCAGGTGCTGCTCTCTGGGTGCTCCTAGGAGTTGATGAGGACCATGCAGGATGGACAAAGTGTCCATCTGGTACTGCCCACTCCCCTTTGGAAGGGGAGGCTCATCCAGGGGTGCAGTGATTGGCACAGAGTTTATTTTCAGAAAGCAAGGAAAGGTCACTTTGTTTAAAACATGGCCTTCCCAGGAAAACCGAGCCACACTTCACTCACACAACATACAAGCACTCCTGCCAAGTTTTACCTGTCGGAACTATGGCAGTGACTCCAGAGGGCAAAGCATCCATTCCTGAGATAAGTCTCTAGTGCAGACAAGTTTAAATGAGTTCTGAAAATGCATGCTTTCCTCTTCTGCTCTTTACCTCAGGGGAGCCCAGGCATTGAGCGTTGATTAGATATTTAACTTCTATCAGCTGATATTAAGTGTGTAATTCTCAATTCTAGTTTTTCTTTTTGCTTGTTTGTTTGTTTTTCTTCATCCCAGGGTTCTGTGTAGCTGACCCCCACACATTTTCAGTTTTCAAAGACTTTTTTGTGTCCCTGAGATTACCATACTCAGTCAGACGACACGAGCAACTAGAAATAAAAGCAGTGATTTACAACTACCTGCCCAACGATCTCCAGGTAATGTTATCAACAACTGCTGCACCTTGCATGCCCTGCTAGCTAGATCTGTAGTTTTGTAATAATTTAATGTAAATGACCTGGCCACCCTTCAGTGCCCCACTACAGCTCAGACACAATGTTCCCATCTTGAAATCTTTCCCAAGGACAGGATCCAGTTCTACTTGCTAATCCAACTTACTGTATAAAGCAGATTTTATTCACCGCGTTACATAGGCATATCCTTTGGTTTTGGGTACATTTTCTTGCCCTCCATTGAAGCAATCAGTTATTTGTTTGCTGCCTGCAGATCTGGGCAATATCAAGGTGCTGATACTTGCTGACACTCCACAAGGTACAGAGGTAGATTATGAGTGCACCATCCAACATGTTAGCCACAAAACTCATTGTGCATACAACACAAAGCCACCTTTTTCCTTCAAGTGGCTCCTATGCAGTCCTGCATATAACCACAGCTATCACTGGGCTTATGGCCTCCATCGTCCTAAGGCTGACACTCTTCACTTCTTCCCATCTCCCAGCCAGCTGTTTGACCATTTGAAATGCATTGAATCATGTAGAACTGGGATGTATAAAAATATACTATCCTCCTTATTTCACTGTGGTTCGTGGATAGGCCAACACTCTGTTGGAAATTCAGTGTAATGAAGAAATATTAGCTGATTTACAGCCCTAATTAATGCAGGTGAATGTTAGCAGGCCATAGGGTCACAGCACAATTTACATTGGAAGGGTCCTGCAGAGGTATTTTCCCTGTGCAGTGATGATCCTGGGCATGGCACTGTCCCCACAGGTGACAGTGAAGATGGATGCAGTGAAGGGGCTGTGCACTGCAGAGACCAAGGAGAAGGCTGTGCAGCTGTCACTGCTGGCTAAGGGGAACTCTGCAACACCAGCTTTCTTCTCAGTCGTCCCTCTGACTGTGGGAGAAATTCCAATCACCATTACTGCTTTCAACCAGGACTCTGGGCACAGTGATAGCATCAGGAAGAATCTCAAAGTTGTGGTAAGTATAACTAATTGAGGGCAGGCACTTCACAAATGTGCACTTGTCCTCTAATATAATATTCACAGGCAAACAAGGATGTTGTATTGATTGTTTAATACCTTAGTTCTCATTTGAAATTATAAAGAAGGAGCCTTTTAGAAAGAAAAGATTTCAAATGCCAGCACAGCCTCATTACAGTACCCAAGCCATCTATTGAGAGCTCTTATCCATCCACACAAAAAGTGCACAATATGAATCCTTGCACCCCTGATGTCAGGGGCTAACCATATAGGTAAGGGTGAGGCACAGGATGCTGGGAACCTGCTGTTGTTACAGGCCATAACTTTTGTAGATATAGACACAGTCTCGGAGTTAAATGCTACACCAACACACTAAAAATAACTGTAAAAATAGCTTTATTAAAACTGAAACTGTAGGAAGAGAGATATGAGGAATCAGAAGGAAAATAAAATTTAAGTCTTACACCCAAGTCAGAATTTAATGGACTTCCTACATGAGAGGTTTGCAAACATGAGTCCCTCTGTGAACTTGACTTGATGGGTCACAAAGCTGAGAATAAATTTGAAGTTTAATTTTTGGGGGTTAGTGTTGGTTAAAGGAATTTCATCCAGGGAAATATTTCAATAACACAAAAACATCAGTAAAGTTTCTTAGTATTTAAATTGGAAAACTGAAATTCTGATTTGAAGGTTGAGTTTTACCTAGAGAGAAATCTCCCTTCCAAATCACTTATTTGTGCCACCTGCTGGCCTAGTACTTGGGTGGAGCTCGGGGATTTTTTGAAGCTTAATTTCAGGTGTGAGTGCCTGCAAGGATTTTGACTTTTCTTTCCTTAATTGTGCAGGCTGAAGGTGTTTTACAGAAAGAAGAAGAGACTATTTGCATTAACAGTGATGGTAAGTTACACAAAAGGGTTAGATACAGATGAGGTTTGGGGTAGGAATGAGGGGTGAATGATGAGTGCAGTGAAATACTTCTTAATGCACTGATGTTCCTTTGGTTAACCAGAACTTGTCAGAAATCTCTCCATCCAATACATAGCAAAAGACTCATGAAAGAAAAAACATTGAATTCTAAAGGTTTAGAATTTATTTATTTTACTTTTGTTTTTCAAGGCATTATACTTGGAATATTAATTGGGCATCTATTTAATTTACTAATGGGTTGTAAAAGATATTAGCAACAAGTTTTGTTTCATGTCTAAAATATTACTAAAGATTGAAAATTATATCAATTTAATAAAGATACAGTTTTTTCCATAAATTTCCATTTAATGTGTCTGATAAAATTTCTGTTATAAATTCCATCAGCTCTTCAATGTTTAAGGAGAAGTATATTCTAAAATTACATTGTATGTTGTTTCTTTTTAAAAAGTCTGGATGTAGATATCTATTTATCATTTATTTACAGTGAAGTCCCATACAGTGGACCTGAACAGACCATCCAACATGGTACCAGGTTCTGATAGCCACGTGTTAGTTAGCCTGAAAGGTAAATGTAATTTTTTTTGTCAACATCTTCTCCATAGGTGACAAGGGACAGGCCCCTCTGTGCTGCTCATTCCTGCATGGCAAGTCTTCATTCTCTCCTTGGTTTTGTGTTATGACTCAAATGGTCTGTGCTACATGACCAGGTCATAAAACATCCCCAAGGTTGATCCAGTAGCTTTTCCTCTTTCTAATTACTCCTTCTTACTTGTAGTGGATGTAATATCTTTATTAGATCCATCCTTCCTCACCATGCTTGGGCTAACATTATGGGAAATCCAGAGGTGAAAGGAAGAGTTTACCTTCTCTAATAACCCCACACAGCATGTAGGTCTGTAGAAATCTGCTTTAGATTTCAGAAATAAGGATGCCAGACTCTGGTATATAATTTCTGGAGAGTTCAATTTTTCTGAAGAGCAGAAATGTACAATTTTATATTTATTTAATTAAACATAGCTGTTTGCAAACATATATATACTCATGCATACATATTATAAAAACATCTATCAGCAAGTATTATTTTAGTGATAATTTTTTTTTCCACTCCGAAAATGTAAAATAAAGCATTTGTGACACCAAGGGTATTGGCTTCCATTTCAAACCCCTGTTCTAAAGCACAGGGATTTTTGAATTCATCAAGTTATAAAATTGCAGAGAGGAAAGAAAACCACACAAAATGTTTGGCATGATTAATGCAATCTTTTTATCACTCTGTGGGAGGATCGGGGCTGGTTTGACAAGATTTTTCCAGCCCAAACCTGATACACTAGTCTTTCCTCACTTGCCTACCCTCCAGTAGCCTCAGGACTCTTTCTCCTTCATATTTCTTCACTGTGCCAGCCTGCTTCCTCCAGCTTTCCCAGGGCCTGGCACCTCATCCTTGCCCTTTTTCAAAGAGTTTTATGAAGTTTTAGGTGGCTAAAAACAGTGTTTAATAGTGAGGAGTATCAGGCCATGCCGGAATGTCAGCCTGTAGTTAGGATCACCTTTCTTCATATTAAACCAATCAGTTATAAATAAGATACGTACTGCGGCTTTGTTTTGTACAACAGGGAATATTATGGATGAGTCTGTTGAAAATTGTCTGAGTCTCAGAGGAGTTGAGAAGCTGATTCAGGTGCCCACAGGCTGTGCAGAACAAACAATGGTGAAAATGGCCCCTGCAGTCTATGCTATTGAGTACCTGGATGCCAGCGAGCAGTGGGTGAACTTTAACCCCGAACGGAAGCAGGAAGCCATCAGTATGATTGAAAAAGGTATGCGGAGAAAAACAAAACAAGACAAACCAACCAAAAGCCAAAGGATGGGATCTTTGTTACCCGATTTGTTGCCCAATCACAGCCACACAGAAGTGCCCCTGACAGTCCACAGACAAACGTGAGAGACAGAACTTGTGAGGAGGGCTTAGGGGACTAATTGCCAACATCTGACACTGGATGTAATTGACATTCACAGTCCATCCTCTCTCTTGCCTAATTTAGAAGCAGAAAGCAAAATCTGAGCTGATCAATGAAAACTATTTTCAGAGTAAATGGATAGCAAACACAGTTGTTCATTCCCTCCCAATGTTCAAAATTGACCAAGATAAATCACATCCTAAAAATGCTTATTTCTCCCCATGGATCACAGACGGGGCTTAGGATGGTCAGATGGGATGTAGCTTTCTCTGTCCATAGCTGTTAAAAGGAGTATAACAAAGGAAACTCCCACTGCTAATCACGATACAGACACTTTCCTTCCACATTCCTGTATTCATTATTACATAAGCTAGAGTTACTTCAGCAGCCTTGGGCCAACCCAGGGAGGGAGGTTCCCTAGGGAGAGGACACCTGCAAGTCTGCTTCTGGAAGATTTCACTCCAAGACATGATCCGAAGCTGTTATAAAAAGCCAGGACCACAGTATGTGGAAATAGGAGCTAACTCAGTTATTAATAACTCAATTATTATCCAATTGTCAGTATTGGAGCTGCTCTTTCTAACTGTAGTGTTGTGCCTATGACACAAAGCAATACAATGCACCTGTCATTGTGATCTTCTGACATGAGACACACATTTCATCAGTGAAAAACAAGTGTATAAATAGAGATAAAAACATGCTAGCAGTTGCTGTGTGGAGGTTTGCCTATTTATCCAACACTGCCAAAAGTGACATGAGATCCTGCTAATCAGTGTTTGGTATTGTCAGCATCATTTAGTCTCTATATTATGCTTTTATTGATTCTTATTAAAGTTCGACAGTGTAGAAAATGAGTTGTGTGGCTATGATTCAAACTTTGTCAAGATAATAGCAGTCAAGAGCAGAGGCCACAATTCATGTTTTCTAAGACTGTGTCTGACCCAGTAGATGATGTTTTGTATACTTTTTGATTCAATGAACTATAAAGTAAACAGCTTGAAAAGTTGTCAATAATGGGAAATAATTTCCCAATATTCACTACCCATAAAATGTTTTGCAACCATAGGGATCTGCAGTTTTCAGGTTGTCTTCACGGCTCAATTAAGTCAAACAAGACAGAGGATCTTCTAAGCCTAGTGATTTTTCTGTGTCAAATTCTGCTGACCCAGTCATTTCCTCATTAATGCCCCAGTGAATACCTCATGAAGTCTTCCAACAGTCAATACAGAACATGTCCATGTTAATATGAGTGATGTAGGAAAATGCCCAATAATTATGGGTGTTCTCTGAACAGTTATGTGCTCTCCTCTTCATGCAGGTTATACTAGACTGCTTGAGTTTCTGAAGGATGATGGCTCCTATGGAGCATTTAAAACAACCCCCAGCAGCGTATGGTAAGTGATTTTTTTTCCCCCTGGGTTTTTATTTTTGGGGTTTTTATTTTTGTTTATTTGGTTGGGGTTTTTTTCCAAGTTACCTCTATTATCATTTGATAATTCAGAAGTTTTTCTTTGGCAATGGATTTTGAAAGTCTGGCAGACATGGTGTTGCCTATGTACTTTTGTCATGAATAATCAGCCACAAAATTCTCTGAGCGTGTTGAGTCCTTGGTGAAAGAGATTTTTACTGAGTCACTGATTATTTTGCATTTGCCACAGAATAGAAATATTCATGCTGATGTTGATTAATAACTCAATAAGTTCCAGTGACTGCACTGTATTGAATATGAGTCTGTGCATAAAATTAGTAAGTCATTTTTCCTGTCAATATAGTCTTCTATAAATATCTGTCAGCACAAGTTTGGAAAATTTTCTTTCATGCAGGCTAACTGCATTCATTGTTAAAGTACTCACAAGGAGCAGAGAATACTTCAGCATCCAAGATAGTCACATCACCAACTCGATTTCCTACTTGGTTAATCAACAGCAGGAAGATGGCTCATTCCATGATCACCACCCCGTAATGGACAGGTCGATGCAGGTAGGTCTTAGAAGAATTTTTTGCCCATTTAGGGCTAATAGGGATTGAAAGTAGCATTGTCAGTTATTGAGTAACAAGAAAAGTATCTAAAGAAAGTAAATCTGTAATGTAAGTACAAAACCTGTAAGGCAAAATTAATTTGTTAACAGGTCTGTTATGTCAGAGATGCATGTCTAGCACTTCACCACCTTTATCTTTTTATCTAGTCTTAGATAATTTTGTCTTTTATGCCAATAAAGCACTTAGAAAATTTATTCTGAAGTTCATGTTTGGTAAAAACTTAAGCCTTTTATTGCCAAAGGCAATAGAGTGTAGAATCATAACTTAGTTTTGAAGGGGCATCCAGAAGTCATCTAGTCCAAATACTGCTCAAAACAGTTCTACTTATATCACATCGTACAGGACCATGTCCAGCTGAGTCTCGAGTACCTCCCAGTCTGTCTGGGTAACCTGTTTCAATATTTCACCACTCCCACAAAGAAAAAAGAAAATGTTAACACTTAATCAGAATTTTCAGTCACAGATCTTAGTTTATACATCCTCTACAATGGTTCAGAGACACAAAATTTTTATACTGGACGTGAACTTAAACTAGGAAAATAATATGCATCTTCCAAAACTAATTGAAAATGCAGTGTAGCAACTATTTCTGAAAAAACATGCATTAACATTATTAATGATCCCTGTCAAATAACTAGCGAGGCTTTCACCCTCAAAGTCAGTTTCACAGTTGATGTAACACTCTTGGGGAAAAAGAAACAAATAGCTCAAGGATTGGTCAGAGGGTTTTGGTTTTCTCTGACCTGTGTTCAAGCTGTGATAATCTTCTATTTTACATATACTTCAAGAGCTGTCAGGGGAAGAAAGCTAATGAGGGTGCTGTGTTTACTTTACCAAGAAGAGGGATAAGAAATGATGTAGTATTGACATATGAATACCTTTAGAGAAGAAAAATTCTGTGTGCAAGATTGAGGGGTCTTAAGTGTGTAGAAAATAACAGAGAAATGGAACCTCTCCCTCCACTAATGATTGGAAATAAAAGCCATGAATATTTCAGTGATAAATTGCAGATTTTTAGAGGTAAGAGAAATAACTAAATATTCGATTATCAGCTGAAGAACATGGTGGGTTTCTGATCTCTCACATTGTTTAGTGCAAACTGGGTACCACTGTAGAAGATATACTTTAGAGGGGCACATATTATTGAGAAAGATTGAAGGTGACAGCTACATGGTATGTGGTCAGATGGTTTGCAGAGAAGATCCTTAACTTCATGAAAAGCGATTTTCTAGATTAGCCACAAGCTCATGGATGCACTAATAACTTTTCCTTTGCATTTTTCATCTTTCAGGGTGGCATTAAGTCAGCAGAAGAGGATTTGGCTATGACAGCCTTTGTAACCATAGCATTGCAACAGACCCTATCTGTCTACTGGTCACCTGATGTGGTAGGAAGCCTGACTCTTTGAGCCTGAAGGCTAAAATGTGCACAGTTGCACCTTGCACAATGCCATATCCACCCTACTATCTCTTGGAGTACTGCAAATGAGGAGTTTAAAATCTGCTTTCATCTGTAGTGGATGGGAAAAATGCCATGGCCTGATGTGCAACAAGGTGTTTCGAGCTACACGGTCCATCATCAATAGCTCTAATCACTAAGCAAATATTATTGTAATTGTCTTAAAAATTACTACAGTGAAGTATTCTGATTTCCTAGTACTCTTGCTAGCAGTAAGAGTTAGTAGCTCTCAGTGATCTTTACAAAGGGATCCATTCTGTTTTCACAGGCACGAGTGATTAGCAGAGCAGTGGCTTACATGAAAAATCAATTTTCAAGAAATACTGACTGCTATTCTACGGTCATCACAGCTTACGCTCTGACGCTTGTGCGGTCAGATAGGGAAGAAGCCCAGTCTGTGAAAGAAAAATTAAGGGACTGTTCTGCTTTTGATAGAGGTACTAGTAACCATTTTTAAAAATCCCTTTAGAAAGCACTTTTCCTAATTGAAGCACTCTGACCACACTTACAGGGACAAAAGAAATTGAAGTATATGAAGAACAATTAATTTTATACAACTGTATATGTACATGTGTAATATATTTAATTATTTAAATTACATAATAAGAAATTCAATGTTTGAAATTTTAATATGTAATTTTCATAATTAACACCATAAAGTGACAGCATAGTGAAGCTTGGATCATGATCTACTCTGATACTGGAATTGGAACAAAATCACAGTAAATATCATTTATGTTTTCTGCTTCCTTTGGGAAGAAAGGAAGTCCAAGCCAAATGAGAAAGAGGAAACTTTGGATGAGAAAATGGCAACATAGAGGGGTAGTCCAGACTGGATTTGTGGTCAAGAGGGAAGATGTCTCTTCCAGCCCACCTGCTTTCAAAGCCCCCCACCAGTTCTGAGTGCTCTGTCCCAGCTCCCCATGGATGTCCCCTCTTACCCCCACAGCGTGTGGCTGTGCTGATTGCTGAGTTAATTGGTTTTGTGGCTGCACCACTGTCCTATTAATTCCTCCCAGTATGTTTGGTAAATACATCATGGTTTAATAGACCCAGTTTAAGCATAGGGAATATGGTTCTCCTTAATCAAGGCTGGATTTGTGGCTATAATTAATACTAATATGTCTGAGGTACCACCAGACACAATGCTACCACTCCATCAGATGGACATTGCTGTACAATGGGATCATTAGACTGTGATGGCTGGAGAAGTAAAAATTGAAAATTGTGGGTTTCCTTTTCCTTAATCTTTGCTTCCCAACTGATTCATTGCTCTCACAACAACATATGCCTCGTGGTTCTGCAACTCTATGGCATGAAACATCCACTGTGTAGAAAAATAACGATTTTTGGCAAATGTCTCCACCAAGGGATTCAAGACTAAATTACTCTTGCAGCAAAACAGCAGCGCTACTGGGGAAATGGCAACAATGCAATCTCTGTGGAAACCACTGCCTACGCCCTGCTTCAAACGTTGCTCCTGGAAGACATGGACTATGCAAGGCCTATTGCTACGTGGCTGACAGAAAGAAGGAACTACGGCGGAGGGTACTGCTCTACACAGGTGCTTGACCACCAGTTCAGGGGCAGTCTTAAGGGGAAGGAAGGAAATAAAAGCTCCATAAAGACTTTTTCATTGAGATTTGAAAGCATCATAGCA
This sequence comes from Entomyzon cyanotis, assembly GCA_024500445.1. NCBI lineage: Eukaryota > Metazoa > Chordata > Aves > Passeriformes > Meliphagidae > Entomyzon > Entomyzon cyanotis. Next base: position 64,257,062 of record JAKEPQ010001016.1, on the reverse strand, counting down.
GTTAATTTTCAACTTCTTTGGTGTAAGAATCACTAAAGATTTTGGGTCATTGATTAGCAATGGCCCAAAATAAAATGGTTAAATAGCAGCAAAGAAGATTCTTTGTCTTCATGAAGATGTATGATAATCTAAGGTCAGAACTTCAATGGGTTTACAATTTTAGTCCTATAAGAAGAAGCTGGGAAATTAAATGAATAGTCTGTGCAAGTAGGAACAGACAAATACAGTAAAAATTCAAAGCAGCAAAAAGTAAAACTGAATTCAAGGTGGCTGATAATGTTGTCTTATATGTTCTTTAAATAACCTGGCATAATTGCTGGTTTTTTCCTTTCCTTTCTCTCCTAGGACACAGTGGTGGCCTTAGAAGCTCTGTCAGCATACAGCATAAAGACACTGAACACTGCTTCCACTGACCTGACTGTCAGGTTGGGAACACCTGGAAGGCAAAATTACTACAGCATTGTTCTGACTGATGCCCATGAGGAATTTCAGAAGCAGATAGAGGTACACAACCATTGGTTGTTTTGAAGGATTTTTTCCCCTCAAAAAGGAGAAATTGAATCATCTGGCCTAGGTTTTCTCATGTTAAGCAACCCTGATGTAGCTGGTTTATAATACCTTGAAATAGTTTAATCTGCAAAACAGCAGAATATTTTTAAAGTAAAAAACAAACAAAGAAAAGAAAAACTAACAATAAAAAAGCCCCCAAAAAACCCCAGACAAACCAAAAACCAAAACCAAAAACAACAAAAAAAACCCACAAAAAAACCCCCAAATCCCCAAACAAACAAAAAAACCACACCAGTAGGTACTTAGCAGCACACCTGAGAGGTCTTTTCCTGCCTCTTTGAGGACTTTGGTGATGTTAATTTCTCCCACTAGTGAAGAGCAGCCAGGAGCCCAAGTCTTTCTAGGGAACGAGGAAGAAGGGTAATATTCTGATCTTCAGTGTGCTGAAAACTGTGAAAATGTGAAATTCTGGATAAAAAGAGAGAGTGAAGTTGGTAAAATATGTCTACTGAGCCCTAAAATAGCACAGTAAGGTGCACCAGCTCAGCACATTTAAAATCTTAGGAAACTTGAGGTCTCATAATTCCTTCCATAGGTAAAAGTTTTCACTCAACAAATTTGGAGGGATAAAGGCATAAAAGACTGTCAAGGTGACAGGAAAACAGCAGATCAAATTTTGAGCACAGATTAAATACTGATTTTTTTTTTTCTCCTTGGTTTGCAGTTTGAACTTGGGAGAAAACTTGAAGTATCTGTATACGGCAGAGGAAATGGGACAATGAATGTAAGCTGTAAATTCAACATCCAGAGTTGAACTGGACTTCTTTTAATCCTTTTTTGAAAACGAGGTGAAAAATTACTTGCCATGTCCTCAACCTTTGTTCCTACCTCCAAACCTCTAAACGTTGTAGCCTAACGCCTGCCCTTATGGGTAGTCAATTTTCCCTGTCTTTAACTTTTTAAAATCCTTGAATTGTCAGTGCTGACAGAGGCAGCTGGAGTTTGAAAGACCTCTTTATGGTTGGCAATGGAGAATTATCTCAAAGGAGTCCCACACTATTTGTGAATTGTACATGGGACCTGCCTATACCCGTGACAGTCCTTTGTGGCCAGTCTGTGCCACTGGTCTTTCTCTCCACACTCCCATGTCCCATCACCATGTGTAGAAGTTGTGGATGCGTAAATCCCTTGTCATTTAAATGATATTTTTAGTGGTTTGCTGTTTGTGTGTTCATCTTAGATATTAAAAATGTACTGGTCACCTGAGCTGAAGAACAACACCTGCAGTGATTTGATTTTGACAGTGGAAGTGGAAGGGAGCCTTAAGTACTCTGGTGAGTGGAAAGGGCAGGGGTAGGGTCTCAACGGTGACACATCTGGCCAGCTGCTAATGCTACTTTGTAGCTTTCCAGCCTTGGAAAGTGGGAACAAATGAATGAAACAAGCCAACAGAGAAGCCTCTGAACTCTGCCTACCTATTGTTTCATTGAGCTAATTATTCTTATTTTTAAATAGTTTAATAACTCTCTGAGTGACTGTAGGTGCAGGTACTTAACAGGTACACAGGTACAATTAGAAACTCATATTGGGAGACAGAAGGTGAACTCCCTCCACAGGGGAGAAAGCCTAGCTCAGTTCCCTGGCTAATAAGGGACCTATCATGTGGGCTTAAAACTCTTTGGGGCAGATCTGTCACAGGTCTTTCATGTGAAAAAGAGTGTCTTTTCCATCCCCTGAAGTGTGCATTCATCATCATCTCTGCCTATGTCTGCTCTTTTTAATCCCTTTGGATTTTTAACTTTTGGAAGGAGGGATTGTCCTTTACATATTTATGCATAGCCTAAACCCCATTCTTAGCTAGATTTGTTAATTATTCTTACTATAGTTATCCCTAAGATTCTAACTCTGAATGAACTGGAAACACTGAGACAGCATACAGTGAACTGTTATAAAACTCACAGTGATGGCATGACTGCCCATTGATATTTATCATTATACCAAAAGAAGCCAAATTACAGGAAAAATATGCATGGCTGACTGTGTCTCTCACCTCCAGAAGCTGAATACTCTGATGAAGATGATGATTATGAGGACTTAACTACTGCAGGAAACAGCACGTTAGAGACACTGTCTAAAATGGATTGGTTTGATATCCGCAGCAGAAGAAAAAGGGATTTGACCACTCCCAGCAAAACAGAATCTTTGCAATACAAAGTCTGTGTCAGGTAGGTCAGCAAGATCTGCTCTTCATTTGTTTGTAATTCTCCTTGGTCACCCTCTTCATATCCACAAGCTCAGCATCCAACCTAGTGATCTTCTGTGAGTCTGCATAGACTATGAGTGTGTGTTTCCACACAATGTATGAGGTTTATTTACATGGTTTACATAGACTTCAAATGTCCACTGCAGATTCTGCCCCATCAGACTCTGGGGAGACTCTAAAGTGCCTGAGAGGCTAATAATTTGAAAGAAATCTTTTATTTAAAAAAGGTAAATACAGCTGGAATGAAATAATAACACATTTACAAAGTTTTATCGCTTTCTGGAGAGATGCTGTTACTTCCTTGGTGGTAACACTCTGGCCTCATAAAAATAGGAAGGATGATTGCTGCTGTCTGGGAGAGGAGATAGAGATGGGATATTCTGTTGTGATAAGAAGCTGGCAAATGCAGAGGTAGTAGAAAAGAAATCCTCCCATGCAACATAACACTGAAATACCTGCTTGTGAGCCTGTTTACAGTCTGGCATTGGTCAAAAGCAAAAGCAAAAATTTGTGGCTTTCCTTGGTTCCCCTTCTAGAGAGCAGCAGGGTGGCAGAAGTAGGTTTTGCTCCCCAGTTGAATTTTGGTTGTCCACTGACTTTGGCAAAGCCCTGAAAATAACAGGTTTATGCCCCTTCCCAGGCAGTGGCATGAACAATGTCAGGGGAGGACTGAAGTTACCCCAATTCCCAAATTTCTCTCTCCCTCATTAAACTCATATTCAGTGAATTGTGTACTGGCCAAAGCATCGCTTTCCCCATTTATTGCTGTGTAACATTTATCAGCTACCAGCTCCACTGTTCTGCAGCACTGTTCTGCTGGGTGTTAGACTGAGGCTTAGGCAATAATGTGAAACTCCTTTGTAGTTAAGACATGGGAGAAAAACTGAAGGCATGAATTACATCACCATTCTTCTTCCCTACACTGTGGTGCATCCATTATGGGAAAGGCGTAGTGCCAAAATAAAACTTGCTGAAGTACCACCAAGTGTCTGTAAAATATCTCATGTCAATAAGGTCTGCAGGTTCCAAAGCACCAAAGATGTCCTTGGTTGATCTCACTCTGCTGAGCGGGTTGGAGCCTGACATGAAGGAACTTGAACAGGTTAGAAACACACTTTTCTGTGCAACCTTTTATAGACCCATTGTTCAAGGTCTTTCCAAAAATCCATAGAATAAACATGTGAAAACAGGTTTTGGATAGACAGATTTTCATTATTCTCATCCTGATAAAAATATTTGTTCAATATACACAAGAAATGCAAAACTTGTGGTAAAGAGAGGTCAACCTTCTTAGTCTCTAGTAATACAAATTAGGGCAAGGCTCAGCAGGACACTAATGTGCCTCTCCTTATCACATATCACTGTCCTGTGACACGCCAGGACAGTGCATCCTGTGCTTGCAGAGCAGAAGGCAAGTAGCCTTTTAGAGGTTGTTGGTGGCAGGGCACAGTGACAAGGAGATGGGACACAGTGCTCTGAAAATGTGGCTACAAAATTTTGGGTTCTGGAGCCTGCTCAGTAGAGGGAGGTTTGCTCAGTTTCATACTCTCAGGGACTGTCTCCTTTAGGGAGGAAGAAAGAGGGCAGAATAAAGCAGGCAGCTGGACAAAGAAAACTAGAATATGGAGGGTGGTAGTAGAGGTATTACTGTTCTGCCAGGGATTTGTTCTGATTTGTTTGTTTCTTTGTTTCCCTGCAGCTGGTGATGGCTTCAGACAGGTACATTCAGCACTATGAGTACAAGGAAGGGAGGGTTTTGCTCTACTTTGGTGAGGTAAGCAAACCCAATGATTTTCTAATCCCTGCCATTTCAGATAGCATTTAGACTTCTTAAAAATCTAACCATTGTATTTTTTCACACCCAATTACCTTTCTGTAATTTTTGTCATTTATTCATTATTGAACTGCTCAGTAGAAAGAACAGAGGAAGGGAAGAAGGGAAACACACACCTTAATCTTCCACTTTTCCACGTGCCAAGAGATGTAGTTCATATTCAAGATTTGGCCTTTGGCCCAGGAAAAAAGAGAAACCCTTTCCCTCTCTCAAGCCAGAAGCAATGCTTTTCGTACATGATAACAAAAGTGTTACCTGATGTTCCTGTAAATTCCACATGGACATCCTACATGAACTATATAGTGACAAACAAATGTAAAGATCAGGACCCCTAGTTTCTGTGTATATTTCCCAATATTTTAGATAATGACTCCACCCTCCACCCACTTGAGTTTCTTCACCTCCACAGCCAAAGCAGATATCAGTATTTACTCAGCTATGCCATCAGAAACAACTGTACAGCAACTACCATGGGCACAAACATTAAGGAATTGACTGAGGAGAGAGAGTTTGTTTTCTCATCAAAACTGTTGTTCCTTTTTCCTCCAGCTCCCAAGCGGACCAGACCCAGATTGTATATCATTTGGGGCAAAGCAAATCAATCCCATGGGCTTGGTTCAGCCAGCAAATGCCATCCTGTATGATTTTTACAACCCTGGTAAGGGCACATAAAATGGTGCATAACTGCTTGAAAGAGAGACCCTCAAAATACCTCTCCAGTCTATGGAAAGTTAATTTTGATATAGTGTGTGAAACTGCTTAATTTTGTGAGTGATAAAATGACCTGCTTTGTATACTGTCTTCCAGTCACTTCAGATTATCTAATGAGAAATCTTCTCAGGAATGGTCCAGTATTGCAAATGGATTGAAAATACTAACTTTTACACTCATGGATTTTTAAATCAGATTTCCTGAGTTCCTGTTTCTCATGGTGCTTTTAAGCATGTTGCACTCACATTTAGGTTTACAAGGCTGTCTTTTCATACATCTAAGATGGGCAATCTTAGAGGTTTGACTTATGTACTGTGCTTGCTGGGGAAACCAGTCTTGTTCCCCCTTCAAAGAAGGTTAAATGCAAATCATCCCCACTTGCCAAAGTTATGCAAACAATATTTGAAAATTAGGTCAAGTCTGTACTTTGCCTTAACTGAGGGATCCAATACAATTCATACTGGGTTTAAACCACTAACTATTGGTGGTCCTCTCTTCTGCTCCTTGTCCACAGAGAGGAAGTGCAGTGTGTTCTACAGTGCTCCCAAGCACAGTGCCATGCTTTCGAAGCTGTGCCATGCCAACGTCTGCCAGTGTGCAGAAGGTAAGGAATGACCACACAGGCTGGGCTAAAAGAAGATAGCTACTTCTAGGAAAAATTAACACAGGAATTGTGAAGCACAGAAAGGACCATTAGTATTATCCTAATCTGTAATACAGAACACTTTGCATCCTCTGGGATATTTGGTATCAAATTGATTTTTTTCCTAAGATATCCAGAATTTTTTGATAGCTAAATATGTATGCACATGTGCATGTGTATGTAAAAACTCCTATCACACCTCTAAGAAAGTTGTTCTGCCATTTTATTTTTGCAATATTGTTGTGTGAACGTGGATGTGTAAACTATATCTGTCTACATATCCGTGCCTACAGAAGTGTATCACTTATGTTCTTCCCTCCAGGTCCCTGCCCAAGACAAAAATCAACTTTCAGTAAAGCGTTAACACAAACCACACGCATTAGTTTTGCATGCTACCAGCCTACTGCAGATTATGGTAAGGCATTAAAGTCAACTGTCAATTTCAACATAGTTTTTTTGATAAGTATAAACTTGTAGTTTTATATGCCCAGACCTCTCCCAAATTGAGTAGGGTTTCTGTATATGGCCTAGAGGCCAAGGAAAAGAAAAAAAAGACATGTGCAGTTGTAGTTATCAGGGCAGTGAAGTGGAAAGTAAAGGCCTTGTAAAGATGCAGGGCGTTGCTGGTGGAAGGAAGGATGGACATTATGTTATGGGTTTAGAAAAAGCCATGGTGCAGAATCACAGACCCCTACATCCCTCATGTTACAGGATGTAAATAGGTTTTCCATGGCTATGCCAAAGTGGAGCAGCTCCTTCAGCAGACCTAGGTGAATATTTTTTCCTTTGTTAATTTGCTTTTCTGGCCTCTTCTTGGGATGAAAAGTTGGATAAACTACTGATGGAAAACTGGTTGGGTAACATTGATAAGTTAGATGCTATCAGGACAGGAAAAGGAGTGAACACCTAATCACAGAGGAGCTTCCTTGAAAAAGTACAAGAAAAAGAATACAAATGTAGAGGCTCTTGTTTAATAATCCCATGGTTTGTGAATAGATGGTACACTGGCCTCTGTGTAGACACTTGGTAAAAGCACACCTATTATTCAGTCTTCGGATGCAATTCCATGTTGCCATCTGGCATCACAGAGTTGTTGTCTGTTGCAGCATATGAGGTGGAGATCCTCAACACTACACAGAAGAATGTTTTTGATTACTATGAGGCCAAAATCCACAAAATCCTTAAAGCAGGTAAGTATGAAAATGTTTGACTCCTTTCATTCACTGCTGTGGAAAAGTAGGGTCACATGTTTCTGACCAGGCTTTCAAGAAAGCTAATTTATTGCAAGGCTTGTTTGGTGCAGCTGCCTCACTGCTCAGCTCAGCTCAGGGGTAGTTTGTTTGGTTCACATTGTGCAATCCCAGAGCACAGAAGATTCAATCCTTTCAGATAAAACTAAACTAGAAACATACTCCAGCTGCATATATATAGCCATTGAGTCCATGGCTATAAACTGGAGCTAGTTTAAGATAAACCCTTAAAAAAACATGCATAGTGTAGATATTATGTTTTCTGAATCAATGAGTTCATTTTATAGACTGTTGATAGATACCATTTTTTCTGGTGTAGACATATCCACTGACCTCTGTTCTGATACTGGATGAATATTTGAAGTGCTTATTACTCAATTTATTATTGAGCAATTGCATTCTTTGCAGAACAGGCTAAGAGTTGTCCACAGTGGTTTGCCTGAAGTCAATGAAGACAGGAAAACTTCAGGAACTTCAATTTATAATTGTAATAAAGAAATAGAAAGGCTTCTTTGTTGTAAGGTGCAGTGTAAAGATTTGCACAGCTCTTAGACAATGTCCTTTTGCAGGCCTGCCATCCCAGCTGCCCCCATGTGAACTTAATCAGCAGCATAAGTGAGCACTGATATCCTTAAAAGTAATTTCTGGGGAAGCTGTCAGGTGACATGTCAGACTTCAGCTGCTGTTGTATCATGTGGTCACCAATTTTGAGTTTGGCAGCCAGAAATTGCCCTTAAAAAGCAGCTTCAAAGGTTTTGAAATCTTCTTTCTCTGGAACAGAATAATTAACTCACTCTATCAATCTTTGCCCAGGGGGCTGGCAATGTCACATAGTACTTTATGGCACACAGTTTGTGATCTGTGCCCAAGGTTCAGTTCCTGTAGGAAAATCAGGTCCATGCTTCCTGAGTCCAGAGAGAGCACCTGACATATCCAGGGCTTTGTACATGCAGGGAAATGATAGTGCATAATGGCTAGGGGAGATCAGGGTGTTCTGATGCTGAGTTTCATTAATCTCTCCAGAATACCTACAGAATTTAAAGGCTTTAGGGCTCTGGCTCCCAGTGCATTTGTACTCACAATTTACAAGCAAGCACTGGAAAGATTTTGGGTTTTGGTAGCCAAGAGAAATATCCTTTGAATGTTAAGTTGAAGGGAAAAGATATCTTCTCCCATTCCCACATACTTGAAAATACTTTTTGGTTTGTGCTGTCTGATGCAGCTTCTGAGCATCAGAAGCTTTCAGCTTTCAGCTAAGCTTTCAGCAGGCTTGGGAAAGGCTGACAGGGAGCATGAAGCCATGTGAGGATGAAGAAAAAGCTAGGTGTTGCACCCAAAAGCATCTCTGCCGGAACTAGGGTTGTTATCTTTTGTATTCTCTGTGGTTCTTTTGAGTGATGTTGGCCTCTGTTGCCATCACCAAGTGTAGGTGAGAATAAGTAGGGTAAAATCTCATTCTCTGGACCTCGTCATTGTTTCCTTAATGATCTTTGAAGTAAAGGGTTGGTTCAGAAGACAGATGGAAACACTTATTTGTGTTTGGGAGTCAGCAAAAGAGAATTTTGCAGGTGTGTGCTTCTCAGATTACTTTGGTTATTGATAGAATTAGTGTATATATTTAGGATTACTAATATTTATGTCCTATGAGTCCTTCAGGAGTCCTTTAGGGGAACAGTACAGTTCATACAAAGTAGCACAGAATCTTTTTATTCTTTTTTTTCCCTCTTTTTTTTTTATTATTTCTCATTATAGATTCTAAAACTTGAAGTAATTGTTTTGTTTAAATTCTGCTTGCATGCTTTGAAACATTAAATTTCAACTTTTTTTTTCTAATTGGAGATTTAAAAATGAAAATTACATAATAACCAGTTTAGATAATAACTCAAATGCTTATGATCTCACTGTCTGAACTGCATTAGGCCATTTGTGAAACATATGAACCAAGAAACACCTTGGTAATTTAAGCCCAATGAGGCATAACATCATCATTTTCTCAAGTAGTAATGACCCATCTATGCATTCCACGAGCTAAATGAAAATTCAGGACACCATATAGTATGGGAATAGCAAAAAGGACTTGGGTTATATGAGAAAACCCATAGTACTTATTATTCTCTCTAAAAATGCAGATGTATAAATACGATATATAAAACTAATGTAAGTTTGAACTAGGTGGTAGATAAGATTCTTAAAGCTAGGTTTCACAGATTAGCAGTCTATGTCAAATTCTCTGAAATCTAGTTAATGTTAGAATATTCTACTTCAGGTTTTTACTTTACTTTTATAAAGGGTTTTGATTACTAGACTTTCCATACTAGTAATATAATGCTCTATACTACAGCAGAAACTGCACGAGTTTCTGTTAACTGATAGAAGACTGTGGTGTAATTTACATGTCATTTAAGCTGGTTTAATATTGAATTTGCCACCACAGTTGTGCAGGAAATTTCAAATTAAAGTTAGAAAGAGAGTAAGCAATTAGAATATTGCTGCTATTTGTTTGTTTGGGTTCTTTTTTCAAGTCAACTTTGAAAACTGCTGTTCTAGTTAAACAACATAGTATCCTCATGACCTGAGGCTGATCTGATGAATAAGCATCTTTTCAGCTCTCATATCATCTGCCTTGGACGCCTGCTTTTGTAGTGGGCAGTGCAATTCTGAATGAATAATCTTCTGGGCCAGAACCCAGACCAGAATCTTTTAAGTTATTTTAAGATGGAGATCATCAGGACCATGTCCTGTGTATCAGATTCAGAGGGAATAGCATAAAGGCTACATCAGTGACCTTCAGGTCAGATGTACTAAGGAGAGTGAGATTTTAATACTGTCTGCTGCATTGTTGGGCCTCAAGATGTTGGAACTTAGTTTGTTAGCTTTTAAGACCACTCTGAACCTGAGCATTCTGAAATAGCAGATAGCATGTTTTCTATTTTGCTTGGCTTTTCCTTCAGTCTCTGAGATTAAACAAACTCCATAAGGTCTGAAAGGTCCTAAGGTCTATAGAAAAATAGTTCCTTCAAGTGTTACTGCAAAGGCCAAGACAATCAGCTAAGGCAAAAGTGGCTTACTCTTTGTCAGGTCATACTAAGGGAAATGTATCCTACCCTAGCAAAGCCATTTATTTCCATGCCAAGCCCCAATTCCCAAGTGAAATATTCCCTTGTCTTAGCAGTGGGGTAAACGATCACAAGGGGTTGTGTCCTATGGGATAGAGATCTGTTCTTTGTTAGAAAAGTTCATGGGGTTTTCTCTTCTTGTCCCACAGCTGCTGATGAAAGCATCCAAGTGGGTGACCACCGACAGTTCCTAACACGCTCCATGTGCAAGTTAAACATTGTCCCTGGAAAACGGTACCTCCTCATGGGGAGAGATGGGGAAACAGTTGATTGCAACAACAAGTAAGTGCAAATTGGTTTCTGAGCAGCAGCAGATGCTATCATGGACCATAAATCCAGAGGAAACTCAATCTGTTAGAATACCTCCAGAGAGCAAAGGCAGCACCAAATTTCTCAGGGACAGGTTCTGCTGGATTTACTAAGATGCAAAGAGTTCCACTCCATAGGCAAAGGGGTAGCTCTGGAGGCCACCCAAATCTATCGGCTCAGGCATCTGTGCAGAGCCTGGTTCCCAGGCTTCTCAGAATCAAATCTGGCCCTGACTCCACTACGTTAAAAAATCACAGCTAGAAAAGGAGAATGGGAAAAGCTACACAGTCCATCTACTGCAGATGCCTTAAACAGCTTCTGTATTTGCAAAATAAATGTCTGGGACCATGACTAAGAGCTGCTCCTGAAGTTGCTGTTATATCATGCATACAAACAGCATATTCTTCTCATTTTTCACTGTTACATTTTAATGAAAAAAGAGAATTTATATGAGTAGGAATTTATTATGACACTGTCAAATATTCAGGGAGGAAGACATCTTAAATGTTTCATTTCCCTGCACAGAACTGGAGAACAACTGGAGAACTTTCAGAAAATCTGAAAGTTTCTAGCGAGGACATCTCCATCAAGTTGTGAGCACCACTTCCTAAAACCTTTAAAAGTCCCATCTCCATCTCTATATACACCAAAGTGAGTGCCTAAGTCAGTAGTCTGAAAGAACTTCTTTCTTTGAAAGAAGTCTGATGGAGGCTGGGGCCTCCCAGCACAGGTTTAACCTTCAAAGCCTTCTCCAGTTCAGTCATGAAATACTGGAAGTTACATGGCTTCTCATCACACAAAATCAGGAAACATTTTGGGATACTCTGTTGGAACTAAACTCCCCCTCACTGTGTCCCACTGATATGCACCAGGGCCTTTTGTGCCACTCTGGAGAACTCTAACAGAAACTTAGCCCAAGCTCACCTGACACACTCAAAACACAAATACAGCCAGGTCTGTCCTAGTTTGACACTGACACTTCCCAAAATTCATTCAAAGCTCAGTTAACCTTCTGATTAAACTAAGTTTTGGGCAAGTTTTTTTGGTTAGTGTCACTCCTGACCTCAGAGATGCCTCTGTGGAGGGATGCAGCAGCTCAAGGATTACACTTCCCCATTGCTCCATGTCAGGAATAAGAACTAACCCTCTTTGCCTGTCCCATTTTCATTCAGGATGCAGTACTTACTTGATGCACAAGCCTGGGTGGAGAAAATTCCAGAGGCCAGTGAGTGCCGCAGCACCCAGCGCCGGCAGAGCTGTGTTCACCTGCAGGACTTCCTGAGCACATCTGACAGCCTGTGCCACATCTGAATTATGGCTCTGAGCCCCACATCTCTCTGTGGGACTGCAGCTTGCTTTCTGATGGAGTTTCTCCTGCAAAGCCTTTGCATCCAAGCCACACCTGAAACATTGCAGGGCTGCTTCCATTGCTGCTGTGCTGATTGGGTTAAACCCTTGGTGGGGGGGGGGGGGGGGGGGGTAATACAACCAAAAATGCAGTTACTCTACTAGTTATTGGGTTTGTATTACCTGATACTGGGGAAGAGAGAACAGGAATTCCTGTCTCTTTCATCTGTTACAGAACAGAGCAATTACCCTGTGGAGTGCCAAAAGAAAAACACAGTGTGCTTGCAGAGCTGCTTAATTCCTGCACATCTGGACAAGAAAAAAACAATTTAATAAAAAGGCCAAGATATTTTCATGAGTCAGAAAGAAAACTGGGCATTCATGGGCTTACCTGGGGTACACTGTTGCTGAAAGGGAAGAGATTTCAGCACTCATACTTCAACACATCAGCTAGTTTCTGGTTGTAATCTGAGTGCCACTGACCCCACAGCTGGATTCCATACACTTCTGAAGCTGGAACTGGAAGTGGCACACTGGGTATGTCCTGTGCTGGCCTTGGGAGACCTGCACAGGCTTGTTAGGCTGGTAGCTCACTGAGGGCACAGATTTGCATTTAACTGCATTCTGTTGCCATGTCTTTCAAGCTTTTCTTTATTTAGAATTTAACTCAAAACTGCTCTTTTCTTAGGATAAGAAAACGGAGGAAATGTTTTGATAACACTGATAAGCAGATGACTTACAACTACAGGTTTTGCTTCCTTAGTTTGCCAGCAATATGCCATTTGGCAGTCATGTCTGAAGCAGAGAAGAGCTGAATAGGTCATCATCCTCAGATGTTCATACCACTCTTTGTGCCAGCAGCTACTGAGAACAAGCTTTTTTCACCTGGACTGCTTGTGCTACACGGCAGTAAAAATAAGAAGGGCCTGTTTCAGTTATATGATAATTACTAGGTCCATGCTGAGGTGGTTAATTTGGAGTCAAATGACCCTACTGATAGGAGGGGGACCAGTGATACTCGTGTGGACAAGACATTACACTGCAGCAGCACTACCAGAACAGCTCCATCATCAGAAATTTCAGATTCACAGTAAACAGTTCACTGCTGTGTGCCTGCACTCTGAACTGACCAGCTATTTTTGTAGGCTGCAAACTCAAATTTAGTATCACCTGAACTTGGATATCAGCAACATCTTCTTCTGTTCCATCTTCAGCTGCCAAGTATTGCATGGATGGAGGGTAGGGAAGGCTCATTTTAGGAAAATCTGCATCACTGCTTCATGACATATGCAAAGGAAGATATGAAACCTGCTAAGGTGTAAGACAGACACTTAAATTAACAGAGGACCTCAAGGTTTGCCCCAGCTTTCACATTTAGGAAATGTGACTGTAATGCCTGGTCATACATCCTCTTTATTTTATTACAGAGCTTATGTAATTGTCACTGATATGGCAAAATACAGCTAAGGTCAGTAAAGCAAATACTAATTTCTATAATTATAAGATAAAGAATAGGCTGTTCCACTGACATACCAATTATCCAGTAATTCTGCTAATATTTATGAAAGAATACCTCTAAGGTTAACAGCCAAATCCTTCCTTTCCACTCCATAGGGCTTGAGTTAAGAACCAATGCCTGACCCTTCTGCTGTGGGGGGTACATTAACAGCTCAGAGGTTCCAGCCTCATTATCATCAAACAATTGCAACACCCAAGACTCTGTAAAGTGTGGTGAAAGCCTCATTAAAATTTTATATTAGGTCTAACACGCATTTTACATATTTTCTTCCATTTTACTTGGAGATCAGTCTAAGCTGGAACTGTTTAGTGTCTAAACTCAGCAAATGCAGTCTCAGTGTGGGAGCTATGTGTGATTATTAAACTAATTTTACTCTTATTTTGTGGACAGAGGACCCAAACATGCTTCTACTGTAATTCTGCCTAGTAGGGTCCCCTTGCTTCCTGGGAAAACCTTAAATACCTCTGGCCTAGGAGCTAGAACTGAACAGTCTCTATCCCTCTGTACTTTTCTGCCCCAAACTCCCAAACATATTTATAGGGAGAGGGAGGACAATGGTGGAATTATTCTCTGCTGCCACAGTTGTTGAGGTTTGCAGGTAAAACAGCTGCAGACCTGCAGGAGCCTTGGTCAGCACCATGGAGGCCTGCTGGAGAGCTTTGGAAGCATTCATTTCTCCTGCTGCTGCCACAACCTGCAAAGGAACAGAAATGGAAATGGCATGGAAATGCTGCCCATAGTGGGGAAAATTCAGCTTTACAATGAGGAGAAAACAAACTAGCTTGGATTCCTGGGACCATAGGACAGGAAGAAATGGCCTTTAAGATGCCCCAGAGAAGTTTAGCTTAGATATTAGGAAAAGATTAGGTTGGTCAAGCAATGGAGAAGGATACCCAGGGAAGTGGTGGAGTCACTAACCCTGATGGTTATTTAAAGGGCATGTAGATGTGGTGCTTAGGGACACAGTGTAGGGGTGGACTTGGCAGTGCTGAGTTTAATGTTGGACTTGGTTATCTGAGAGGTCTTTTCCAACTTAAACATTCCTATGACAAGGAAATGAGAGCCTGGGGGTAGACATTGCCATGGGTTTCACCTTAGTTCTTCTCTGTTGAGCAGCCTCTGGTTCAGCTGCCATTGCCCTCTGCATGACCATGAGAATCTGGATGTCTTTGATATCCACACAGACCACTTTGACTCCCCTACAGCAACTTCCTTAAACAGTACAGCACTCTAAAAACACATAAAAATACACTCTGGGTGAGACACAACACAGCCCTGCAGCAATGGCACACTTGTCTGTACTCCAGCTCCTGGCTGCTCCTGCAATCCACACCACCACCATGACCCTGGCCCTGCCCACGGCCACTCTTCTGGCTGCAGAGGGTGCAGTCTCTCTTTGGTTTGACTGTGCCTTTTCTCTGACTGAAAATAATAAATCAGGTGGTGGAATTCTTCTCTGCTCCCTCCTGCTGCCAAATCAAAAAAGAAACCAGATGGCATTTTAAAGCACACAAAAACTCCATTTTGTACTCTTAGTTGTAATGACAGAAGATAAAACTCTTGCCTCAATCAAAGGTCTGCTCAAAATAGAGCTTACCACATGCAGCAAACCTCTTTCTCCGTGTTTGCAGCTGCCTCTGTGCAAGGACTAAACTGATTTCTTTGAGTCACTGGATAATTTCAGAAGTTTAATTGCTTTCTGATAGAGATAACTCTGCTACAAGAACCTGGGGAAATACCTTTAGAATAACTCTTTCTGACTCTAAGCAATGAGATGTATAATTGAAAAAAACCCATAATGAGAGATTTTGTTATCGCTGTTGAAGAAAGAAAATAATTTCTAATTTGCTACTCCTCAGAAGACATCTCTGTTCTTGTCAGTGAATTGTGAGAGCCAGATTTACCTGGATATCGTGTGCAATCTCCTCACGACCTGCCAGCAGCTGAGCCAAGCTCTGTGTACCCAGAACGTTTCTCAGGGCTGTCTGGGCCAGAAGCAAGGTCGCAGACTGGACATCAGTGATGTTGACAACAGCACTGACAGCACTGTGGATCCTGTAGTGCACCACCCCATCAACCTGGGCAGTGGCAGCATCACTCATGAGAATCTGCATTCAAGAAATGCACACAGACACAGAAAGATCCAAGAACACATCCTTTGCCTAGGAAGGAGAATTTTCTTTTACCCCTTAGTGAGTAAAAGGCACTGATAATTCAAAGAAACTAAGAATTTATTTTGATTTCTTTGTCATTTCCCCAAGAAATTACTTCAAGAGAGGTCTCCAGCACCAATAAAGTTTAAACTTGGGGAAAATGCTATACATAGCTTCTAAATAACTGCTTCAATAGTAAGTGAATCTCATAATTTGAATTAATTTCTTCTGCAATAATAAATGCTGAATATCCTCTCCCTTTCTTGCAGAAAGAGCCATTAATTATTTTATACATAAACATGGAGCTTGGAAGATCCGTGATATTTCCCCTAAATAGTGTATTAGTAAAAAATACCATCAAATTGAAACAAAAATGAAAATTGGAAGAAACTGTAAGAAGAAGCTGAAAAATTATTTAAGCATTCATAGAAGAGTTAAGTAATCTTTTGTTAGACAAGCCTTCTGTGCCTCAGCAAGCAGCTGGCATCAGTGGAGAACTGATGATGCTCTACTCTCTCTTCCCTCCTCAGCGTCTTTTGCCTGCAAGAGAATGCTTCACAGCTGCTAAGCCTTGTACAACAAAAGTCCTCCAACCTTCTTTACAGCCTCATATTTTGGGGAAGCCATTTTTCATTTCACCCCATGCACCCCTGCAACCTGTACTCTGAGAAAAGGCTCTGTTTACAGAAAGATCATAATAAAAACAAACCAGCTCCTGGGGAACACAGTAGGAAATTCTGGGAACCAAAGGGGTCCTAAAGCTGCCTCTTCTCCCTCGGCTCTTTGTTTAAGGAAGGGGACAGCAGTGACAAACTCCATGAGCAGAATTGTTCTGCCATGGGGCTGAAGCCACATGGAGCCAAAACTTGATCAGAACAGGATTGCTCAGCAACTGATTCTTCAGAATAAATTCTTCAGTCAATATTTGCTAACATATCCTCCTTGGATTTTGCTTCAAAATCCTCCTTTGCTAACAAATGCATCCTCCTTGGATGTATCTTGCTTCCTCCATCCATTCCTGCTTGGACTTGAGTTTTGTGGAAGGTTGTCTGCTAACTCCTGTTAATTTAACAGGATTTGTTACCCATGGGTAATTTGCCTTTTTAGGCACATGTAGAAGGCTCTTTTGAATGGTGAGCTCCATGTCATGGAGCAATTTTATTAGGACATTAATTTACAATTGGGAATTTTGTAGCCAATCCTCTGTTGTCTTCCCTGTCTCTCACTCACACTTGTAACTCCCTTCACTTATCTCAGACCTCACAGAACCTCTGTGAGCATCCAGAACTTCTTTGGGCAAGAAGTTACTTTGTAAGCAGTCTGAAATCCAGAAGATACAGCAAAGAAGCTGAATTCTATATGGCAGCTCAGAGTGGCAAAATTATAAAACATGTGCATTATTTTTGATTGTCCCATGAATCCACTGCATGTTTTGTTCCTGTCTTAGATGGCTGCTAGAGAAGTTACCCCTTGTGGAGGAATCTTACAGGTAACTGTCGTAAGATCAACCTTGATAAATGTATCTGGGAATTTCCGACATGAAATAAAATTCATATGCAGACAGAAACTGATAAATAGGAAACAATTCAATTTATACTGGGTGAGAAAAAAAACTGTGAAACAGCATGAGGCTCCCTGATCTGTAAGGCAGAAGCTGACAGACCAGCAGTGCGGGACTGACAGGTTTGTCAGAACATTCCCATCAACCCCGGGCAAGGAGGAAATACAGCACAGCCCTCCTGAAGCCTCAGCTTCAGGAGTACGATTCACTTCATTTTTTCTTAGTACACTCATTAGGCTACATCACAAACACACTTGATAAACAAACCCACGATGTGGGTTTCAAACATGGAAAGCAAAGGAAAAACTCAGTGTGGGCAAAAATCTCCCAAGTCTCCCTAAAGCAACAAAAAGATGGAGTAGGCCCAGCCTCTTTAACCACTGTGGACCTCCCTGCTTTCTACTAGGGGCTGAAAAATTCTTCTGTCTTAACTAACTGGATGCTATTTTTTTTTCCAACCCATCCCTCCACACAAAAGTGTATCAATAGCTGAATCAGTCTTTTTCATCCACGGGGCCATGTTGGCAGAAGGTAGATGCTGATGGATGCTGCCAGGGCAGCATGAGGCAATTTGCTGTCACTCACAGTGGCAGATTCTGAGTTTTCATCTCCAGTCTGTGTCTGACATCATGTATAGATCAAATGTACTTTTTTTTTGTTTGTTTGTTTTTGTTACTTCTGCTCCTTTTTATTGAGAAAAAACCCACTCACACACAAAACAAGGCTTACCAACTAGATGTTCTGTGTTCATTTTCCTGGGTCTTTCTCTCTGGGGATCCTTCCCCTTAGAGGCAAGCTCTGATCCCCTCACAGATTGGACAGCAGCATACCTTGAAACTGCAGTGTTCATGCAAAATGCTGAAGAGGGAGGAGGATGAGAGAAGGAGAAATCCCTTGTATGAGAGTCTTCTGGGAGTTAGCTACCCTGGTGAGGAAAGGACGTTTACAAACATGAAGTCTTGTGATGTAACCTGATGGTATTCTGTGGCTGTTCTCTGTCTGGGGTGCACTTGGCCCAGCTGGTCTTAGACCCCACAAAATACAAGCTGGAAATGATTTCTACAAATCCATCACCAGAGATTAAAAAAACCACGAACAAGACAGGAAGAGAAGATAAAGAGAAAACCAGTCCAGTGAGGAGCAGCTGAGGTATGGCCTGAAGGAAATGAGGCTTAACACTCTCTATGCCAGCCTGAAAGGAGGTCGTAGTGAAGTGAGGATTGGTCTGTTCTATCAAGAAACAAGCAATAGTACAAATGGCCTCAAGTTGTGCCAGGGGAGGTTTAGATTAGATATTGTGAAAAACTTACTTCACCAAAGAAGTTGTCAAACACTGGAACTGGCTACCCAGAGAAGTGGTAGAGTCCTCATTGCTGGTGGTATTTAAAGAACATGTAGAGGTGGCACTTAAATAAATGTGGTTTAGTGGTGGATTGGCAGTGCTGGGTTAATGGTTGGACTCCATCTTAAGAGCTCTTTTCCAACCTATGATGCTATAAAGCCAGAAGGTAGAGATTGAGTACTGCTCCTCTGCTGTTTTGGCGCTCAGCTACTGCTCAGATCTCAAACAGCAGCATAATAAATAAACCTCCAGGTGAGGTCTCCAAGCTGTGCAGAATAGCTCACCACACCCTTCTTCACACTGTTCATCAGTATAGGCTGAGCCTTGTTGAACTGAATAACCTAAAAATCACAGCAGAAGCATATCAGCTCCCAAGTCTTAAAATTGTCCCCCAATCAAGAGTATTTTTCACAAAATATTTTGACAATCAAACTAAGCACACCATTTCAGACTAAGCAAATTCTGAAGACTGTAGCAGCAGAGAACAACCCGCTCAAAGGACAAGGCTGTTGCTTGTTATTTGAGTAAAAAATGAGAGGTATTTTTGCATATGTAATTTATGAGTTTGACATATAGCTGCATTAATTACATGGCTGTTTTCTGTGGGCATGTGTTATCTAGAATATCTGTGAAGACCTAGCTCCAGCTTCATTTCACCCAAGCCTTCCTCCCAGCCAGTAATCCCACTGGCCTCAGATGGGTCACTCAGAGCTGATTTTTCCCCAGAGAATCCTTTTTCAGTCTTACAGAGAGGAAACTACACCCCTGAACGGATGTTTTAAATCCCACTGAAAGCCATAAGCACAGCTTTAAAAATCAGCATCGACATGCTTATTGCAATATGCTCCCAAACATGTGACAATATTAATTTGAAGCCATTTCTAGGATTTTCCTCATTATTTGACTTCTAAACACTGATCAGTAGAATCAACCCTCTTCAGGACAGATGCTTACTTGCAGGGTAGCAAGCATAAGCAGCGACGTGATTTAATTATTTGAGAAGCAAAAATGTAATATGCAAAACTATCCCAACACATTTGTTTCATTTTAGAGCAAAAAAAAAAAGTTACTGAAAATAGCTTAATTCTGAACCATTTGAATGCCACAATCTACACAGCTGTTTATACCATCAGATAAATGAGCAAAACATACTAAAATTTAACAGACAAAATTGCTCTCTGTTTATTGACAACTCCCTGAGGTGACTGTAAATATAGGTGAGTAAAGCAGATGGTGTTAATTTGTGTTCAGGAACATCACAGTATTAGTTTCTTCATTTTAACTTCAGCTGCTCTTTTATTCCCCCCAGTTCAAAATTTTGAAATCAAAGTCAGGGTGATCATAACGCTTTCTCCTTGGGGCTATACTGGGGCATGTGGATAACTCATGTCAGAGAGTACTATAGAACACTCAGAGGATAAAAAACATGAGAGCTCTGGGGCAAAACAGTTTACAAGCTGCAATTTCACTGGTGCTGAACAGCCTGGTGCAGTCCTGTGACACAGGGCATTGCCACAAAGACCGAGTTCAAAGCTGCTTTAGCAGAACTTACTGACTTAGAAGCAACATCAGATGACTGTGGTTCAGGCTGGTAGCAGTTCAGCTATTTCTGCAGTTTTGTATTTGTGATATAGCTGAACCCTTCAACTTCTATTCCAAAAGCAGCATGAGGGCTCAGGTCAGGCATGATCAGGAGCTTACCTGTACACACCATTCTCCAACATTTCTCTGCACCAACAATTAGAAACTGCACCAATCCTTTCCAATGTCTCTACAATGCCCACCTGCTCCCACTTACCTCATCATCCATTTTTTGAGACTTAATCCACAGCTATGTCTAGACAGTGCCAATCCCAAAGGTATAAAAAATAATCAACAGGCAGTCCCCACATGAGATTTGCAAATGAAGTTGTAGGTTTGTCTTCTTCTGACCTTTTTAGGCCCATAGTACTTTTCTTTCCCACACACTGGGCTTCAACCAATCCCTATAGATTTGTCAGCTTAGTCTTTTCTTGGCCCAGAGTTCTGCCTATTTGCTTCAGGCTCAGCATTCCTTTTCCCCAGGTCAAAATTAAGAAGACAGGACAGGACAGAGAGCAGATTAACAATACTGTCCTGTTGCTTGTAGGAACATCCCCATATTGCTGCTCTTCCTCATGAAAATGACATCAGCTTTCAATAGCTGAAGACCTGGAGAGGACAGGAAAACACCCCTTTGGCTACTAGAGCATGAGTAAATATGAGAGTCAAAGGTATTGCTCATAACTCAATATCGAAAGGAAGGCAATTTTCCAAAAAGTCAGAATATTCATACCATGACAAGTTTCCTTTCAGGCCCAGCCAAAATCCCAACACCCATTTGCAAATCAGAGCAAAAGGACAGAAAATTACTGTTTCTCGCCTATTCACTGCAGCTACAATTAAAGCACTTGAAAACAACACTGAAACTTGTGTTCACAAACACAATCCCCATATGTTCTTAGGTGTTGCAATAAAGATTTTATTTCAAGGAACACTTCACTATACATAATCTTCGCAGTCTGTCAATACACATGAAATAGACCAGTAAGTACCTTGAATAGTGAAAAAAATCAACTAGTCCAGAATTAAAGTCATACAGCAAGAGTCCTTTCCCAGCACAGGCTCAGTTTAAGGTGGCTTGCCTCAGGAGCAGACTTTTCCTTGGCTTTATATAAATGGTGCTCAAGTAAGCATGAAAGAGCTCAGGACAAATCACTCCCTTCAGAAATTCCAAGGCTGGGTCACAGGAGTTTTCTGCAATGCAGAACACAGACTCTATTCCTAAAGAGGAAAAAAAATTAATGAAAAACAATTTTACATCAGGAGAAATATTTTAAAAATTGAACTTTAAGCCTAACTACTGAAGAGTTCAATTTACAAAATCCTGCTCAATACGATTCAATAAGAACCAGAGAGCCCAATTCAGACATTAAGAACTTTACAACTGAACACTTCTTAACCTATTCACTTGTCTAACACTGATAGGAACATCAAATACTCTTCCCTGGGTAAAGTGGCTGGACACCACCCAGTAACTACACTGCTTCATGAGAAGTACATTTAATATAGTGGATTTCACTACTTCTCACCTGTTTTCCTTTGGAGAAACAAGGCTTGAGTGTCTTCAGTATCTCAGAGTTGTCCAATGCTCAGACAGGAACCCCTATGCCCCATGGCCATTCAATAGATATTTTCAGATACACAGGCACAAAGTGCTTACTTTCTGACAAAACAGTATTTCTTGCTTTTGACTACAGGGTAATATGAATTAGTTCAAACTTTGCTTGACAGGGAAATGGATTAAATTAGGGTGTCAAACTCACCGCCCCAGTAAGGTTACAAAACACCCACTGAGTTTGAACCACTTTACATTCACATCTAGGGGAGAAAAGCCAATTTGCTCTTGATAAGTTACCTGTATCTTAATTTTCTCCAATTGATCTACAAATCTACACAGAACAAGTAATGAAAGAATGAGAAGGAAAGTAAAATGAAAGATGGTGGAGCTCTCTTTCACAGATTTCTTAAGTCAAGATACAAGGCACCAATTTTAAGAGCAGTTCAGAAAATCATCAGAATCATCAGGATTTAACAGGTTTCACTAAATAAAAAAAGTGCAAGAACATAATATATTTTTTAGATTTAACATAATATGTAAGTTTGATTATCAAAATGTCAAAGAATTTAAATTTTTCATCTAAAAATTAATAGGATATTTCTAATGTCACTCTTTAGGAAGTCAATTTCATAATTCTGGACAGAATTCTGCATCGAAAAGAAACAGCATAAGCAAGATCAAGCAGTAGAAGTATCTTAGTAAAAACAAGTTTATTCATTTGTATTTTAGGTAAATATTGAAATAGTCAGCAAAGCCTTTTTGCCATGACTGTAAACTTTTTATTTAAAAAAATTATGTTAAAAACCAATACAGTAATTTCCATTAATGTTCTAAAAAAGTTTGTTCACATCTTGAAAGAAAATACATTAGCAACATCTCCCAGCAGAATCAATCTTTAAAAAAGTAAAACTCTAGGTGCAGAACATTTCTACAGTGTAGTATCCTCTACATTTTAATTTAATCACATGATTGAATATCATTCATCTATATTGTCTCTAGAACATGATCAAGAGTGTCTTTTAGACGATATTCAATGATGTGTCACACATTGCCACAGGTACTAACATTATTAGAAGAGTGCACAACTCAATTTCACTAACAAAGCAAGACCTTTCTATATGCTGCATCGTAACAGTTAATTTAGCTATATGCCTTTAAAATCATGTACGTTTTCCAAGGAAAAATACTAAAAAAATCCATGGTCCAAATTCTGCTCCCACTTATATTCACAGGATAAAATAAGCACCATCAAGTTATAGTTTATAGCTGAAAAGCATATAAAGAACCAGTTTGTTTATGAGTATAAGGGAGAGAAGAACTTGCCCCATGTCTGTAAACATTCACATAAGTCTGCAGTCAAAAGTGCTGGATAGGCAGCCTATCCGCAGTACAATTATTTCATTCAGAGGGGTGCTGGGGGCAAGGAGAATATTATGAAGCATTATTTTAGAGTCAAGTTAAAATGCTTTTATGTACTTTGGAAAGACGTATTCTCAGCTAGCTAAACCATACTCCAGTAAAATATAACCCACTTCTACCCAAATACAGTACAGCATCATCTCCAAGCTTTCTTGCTCAGACAAAGGAGTACTCAATTCAGCAGCAAGCCCATGACAATATTTCAAAGCGTAAGAAAACCCCCATACACCTCTGACCTACCCTTCCCTTAATATACTGCTGATGCTAACAGGAGATCCTCGTACATAGGAAGAAAACATCTGAAAAACCATTAACTGACCTTGATTTGTGCACACACAAGAAGTGTGCTTCTAGACAAAAGATCGTCTACAGCTTTAGTTGTCTAGTTTCAGTCTAGATCTCCTTCTATATTAACCACATATACCATACAAAACAGAAGTTTAAGGATAGGTGCTTATACACACTATTAAGTATACTTGGTCTCCCTATTCAGTTCAACAGTCAATTGTCCTATTTACATAAACATTTGTTTGAATGTTCCTGATCCTGTAAGACACCAAACATTGAACTCTTAAAATTAAAGGAGAGTCAAGGATGCTCAGCAATTCACAGGATCAGACCCTGAATCAATTAAATGCAATCACAAATTAAGTTTGACATCTGACACAGCCTCCTGGAAACATTTTACCCTCATATTTTCTCTTTCTTTCCCCAACTCAGACCATGCTCCCACTATCACAGAGACAGCCTTCAAAGCAAACAGGATCAGGCTCTGACAAGCAAACACTGCAGTCTTTAAAAATGTCTGGTATTTACTGCCATCCACTCTGGGGCAGACTTGTCTGCAATGAAAATGGTGTTCCTGGTGTTGATGGATAGTTAGCAAAACCTTCAGGCTGAGCTGTATAGTTCTCCAGAGCAGAAGCAGAGTGTGCCTTTAAGGAAGATAAGAAGTTAGGAAACAGCACTGATAAAAAACAAGGAAACAAAAATTTAAATTAAGCAAAATTTCAGCCACAATACCAGTCCTACTTAAGCCAGAACAAACGGATAATAATCTGAAGTGTGCAAAGAATAGAGATGAGCAAAGCACCTATACACAGATGTTAAACTGGAGTGCAACTATTGCTCTGAAATACCAGAGAATGAAGAAAGCAGTTGGATTAAGAGGGAAAACAAAGAAGTGTTAATGGCATTTACTTTCCAGTGGATTAAGCACCAGCTGATTTGGAAGGCATAGCTTAAACCAGGAGCTGTAATAATCCAGTGACTTTGAACTACCTTTCTCTTCATTGTTTAAGTAAGTAAGCATTAATTTTAGTGATTGGAATTTATAAATAAGAATTATATTCCCTCAATGCAATCTGCATACATTTCTACAGAATAAATAGATTCCTGAGCTGCAAATGCAGCACGGCCTAGACGAAGTAACTTGCTTCTTCCGATTCCCTGATACTCAAAAGACATCTGACAACATGCTGCACTCTGAACAGTATTTAAGACACATGCTCCATCTCAACAACTGATGTGTCACAGAAGAGAGAAAACATTAATTCAAGACACAGCTATCTCTTAAGATTTTGTAGAGAAGGACAAATTTCCTACAAGAACCATTAATTTGTACACAGGCTTTTTTAAACAAAAGACAAACTAAACATATAAACACGAAGTCTGATGATAGTTTCAGTTAACTTATCTAGATTGATGGGTGAAACTAGCTGTTTCATGGACAAGAAATGATGAAACTACACATTACCCAAAGCCACTTCAAGCTTGTATTACAATTGAATTTGTGGGAACTATCAAGAGACAGGCACACCCACAACAGACACAAATTCAAGACAAACTGATTACATGTGTAGAGAGGCACACAGCTCACAACAAAGGGTCCACAGAAATCTCTAAGTTATTCAAATGTCAGACTGGAATGAGCACAAATGTTGCAATGGTATGGTCAGCTCATTAGATTTAACACAAACCCAGCAAAAACCCATTCATTTGCATTATCTTTTCTTTTACTTCTCCCCATTTTACAGAGAACTTTAGAAAATGCTTTAATCAAATTTATAACACAGAGAAGCATTGTACACTAGTCTTGAGTAAGAAGTTAATACAAGTTGGTTTTTGTCATCATTCTTGTAATCAGTTCTCACACAGGTTAGGGGTTTTAATCATTTATTGACTTAAACTAATCCCAAGTAGTTAACAGGCAAGTACATGTTTAAGAGTTCCCTGGAAGCAGAAGAGTATTAAGAAAGAGGCACATTACCTGTAGTAGTGCTGACTGTGCAGCTGCACTGTGCTGCAATTCCTGTAAGGAAGATTGTGCGGCACTTTGGGGAAAGCCAGGGATACCAGGGAGAGATAAAAGACCAGGAAAAACTGCATTTCCCGGTGTCTGTAGTCCAGAAGTCAAGCTGAAAGAATGTCAAAATGAGGATATCATTAGAAACATCTGCACCATGTTTTATTCTATGTTTCCCTCTCCATAAGCTTATATCTGTATCAATTACAAGAGCACTTCTTTTTCTAAATCTCATAAAGGCCAGAATTTCTAAACAGAAGTCCAGTCTTTACCCAACTAAAAATTATTCATGCATACACAAACCGAGAAGGTTTGGAACACACCTAAGGGGACTCTGAATGTTTTGTACCTCAACTGTGTCTACACTTTGCACACAAAAACACCCCTTACAGACAAGAATTTATACTGAGTACTTCCTTAAAACACCTAAGATATTGTTTGCTATTTACCTGTATGTGTCAATGGATGCCCACGTGGAATCCATTCTTGTAAAAGCCTAGGAGATGCCTCAAGTATCCTCATCTGGGAAATAAAATCACTGAGTGCCTCACTGGATTAAACTGTCATAACAGAAACTATTGAGGCCAACCCACTACCCTGTCAGCTTCTAAAGGCAAGTTGAAATCTACTAGTGAACTAACTTTAAAAATTATCTGCAATTAGTAACTACGAGTCAAAATATCATCTACAAACCTAAAGTAAAACCATTTGCTAAAAAGCAAAACAGTGTTTTGCTCGAGAGAAAAAGAAATAGTTCTGACCTTCTTCAGAAACAGTAACATACCCAGCCTGCGCAACAAGTGCAGAGTTGAAGTTTGAGCTAAAGGCCGAGGCAAACCCTGGCAGGACTGGAGCCGGAGATGGGGCTGTGGCAGCTGCCGGCAACGGTGCAACTGCTGCTACTGCAGAAGATGCCTGGAGGCCAGGGAAAGAAGGGAGAGCAGGAGTGACAGAGGGTGTGTTAGAGACAGGAAAACCAGGGAAGGATGGGTTTGATGATGCCAGAGGTCCCTGGGCAACAGAAAAAAAGGGAAGGGACAGCACTGGACAAGTTAAGCGAGAAGGGTGGAGCGGAGACTGTTGCGGAGGCGGCGAGTCCTGAGAGTACGGCGGCGGTGGAGCTCACATGGGGGGCAGACACGGCTGAAGCGCTTGTAGCCGGAGCGGCCAACAGAGACCCTGGGAGAGTGACGGGCGGGGTCAGCGCTGGGTTACCAGTAAAAGCAAAGTTACTGGTTAGAGATGTGAAAGGAGGAAGTCCATTGAACACAGGGGCAATGGGAGCAGAGATGGAAGCCAGAGAACTGGAGTTGTTCAGAGGAGCACTCAAGGAGGAGAGCCCTGACAGCGCTGGATTCAGGGAACTGGGTACACTGACTGGCACTGAAGCTGCTGAGGTGTAAGCACGCCCAAGCGCCGACAGTCCTAGAGTGCCATGAGAAGGGCTGGCTGAATGAGAAGGACCTTTGAAGGCCGACAGAGTAGGACTCATGGGTTCTGTTTTGACCAAAACTGGGATACTTGTGGCAGCTGGGGCTGATGAGAGCTGCTGGTCAGTATTAGTAGGACTTGTGCCATGCAAGAGGGAGGCTGATGAGCCACAGTTGACTGGCATAATTGATGGCGAAGTGGTTAAAGGTGACTGTATGGGCAATGTTGGAGGAGTGGAACTAGAATTGGCTACAGATGGGGATGGAAGACCTGGAAAAATAGCCAGCCCAGGTGTGGAGGAACGCTGTGGGTTGGGGGTGGCTGATGGAGTGTAACATTTGTTGACAGAGGAAGTGGGAGGGTCAGAGCTTTGATTAGCAAGGGCCGATAAAGAAGCAAGCTCGCTTGTCACAGCAGAAGGTAAAGCAGATGAATTGATTAATGAAGTGTCATTTGATGTCAGAAATCCCTTTAAGACAGACAAAATTGGGTTAGGCAAGCTAAGTGAACCAGGAATGGCAGTGGCGGGAGAATTAGCAATTGTAGATGGAACAGGACTAGAAATCCCTTGGGCATTGGGTGGCAAGGACAGAGGGAGGCCAGCAAAAACTGATGACAATGGAGCAGGATTATTAGCAGAAGCAACTGAAGAGGTTGCAGAAAACGGGAGGCCAGCAAATGGTGTAGTAGCAGATGCAAAAGCTTCAGTAGGGGCAGGTGTGGCACATGGAGTGGAAGAACGTTGCGGAGTGGGCATAGCAGCAGGGATAGAAGCCAGCCCAGAAAAAACTGCAGGGATAGGGGTAGAGGTTGCACTGTGAACAGATGTGACAGGAACACCGGGCAATGAAAGGGATTTGATGACAGTAGGGGTAGGTGTGGATGGCTGAGATGTATGGATGGAAGAGGAGACCTGTCCTGGGAAAACAGGAAGGACAGGGGTAGACATGTTCATCCCAGAGATGAGTGGAGTAGCAGGTGCTAATGGATGGCTTATTGCCTTGACAGGTGATGGGGTAGGGACTGGAGTAGCAGCAGGTGTTGAAGGATTAGAACCATGAGGAGTAAAGAGCTGATTCGCTTGTGCAGAAAAAGCTGCAAAGAAACAAAACCAGTAAGAATACTTGAAACTGTCAGAAATGTTCGAAATCAACACAAACACATTTTATACAGCATTTCAGAATATGATACACAGGCAATAGCTAACACACAATGTCTACATATGAACAACGACCAGTGCAGCCTATGAAAACAAACCAAAAAGGTACACACAAACACATCACACAAATCGTACACCATGTGGGCCAACACTCCTTTTTAAAACACTCTGTGACATCTGCTACCTCTTCATGATCTCATGCAAAACAGTTAGAAACTCAAATATACTCTGTAAGAACATCTAAATGACACAGGTAAACACCCTCCCTCTGGTCCCTAATATTTGGCTGTACCCAAACCAGATCTAATATTCCATCAGCATCAGATCACCTGGGCTCCTCTGCATCCACTCTCACTGAAGGTCAGAATTTCCTTCAGAACCAGTTAATTCAATGTATCATGATTTCAGGGAAGTCTAGTCAACAACTGAAGAAAGCTGATTTCAGGTGCTGGTAGTTTTCTTTCCTTCAAAATCAGGTCATTCTCTTCACTGTGCTTCCTTCAGATTTTGATTCTAAGAAGGTACACTTTTAAATTCACGTATCACACTACAGTATTTAACTAACATTGGCACTTGACTTTATCAACAAATATTTCTAGGAGTCTTTAGTCAGGTATCTGTAGTAAAAACAAGCATCTGCCACTAGGAGTATCAGCTGGTGTCAACCCCACAAAGTAAGTGAGAGACATCAGTCAAGCTGCACGAAAATAGGCAGGCACACTGTGAATGGGGAGGTGGAGGTTACTGTTAAGGAGCTGCATTTATGAACACTGGCATATCAACAGTCTTCACATGCCTGCCTCTAGTTTCCTGTGGAACATGAATGTGTTAATAAATCATTCTTCTCAAACAACCCTTGTGCTTCATTTTACTTTTGGAATAATCTGCTCAACTATAAGCAAGCCACTGATCCAACCAGTCAAACTCATCACCCCTAACTCTAACAGACTAAATGTCTCTCTTGCCCCAATTCTACATATAATTCTACACACCAATCCAAAAAATTACTCTTTAAAATCTTGGACCTAAGTTGATATGACACACTCCCCTTTTGTGTATCTTGGAACTCTACAATTAGCAAATCTGCAAACAAACTATTTCCTTTTACACATTCTTTTCAAAAAAACCCAGACTGCCCAGCTCTGGATTCTTTTCTTTTCTCACTCTTGTTTCCAAGCTGAACACTCTCCTAAAAATCATACTTATTTAATCCTGATGGCCAAGATAATCACCAATGAAATACAGCTGTAATAGAACCCAGGGCTGTTACTGAATTTGTCTTCCTAAGAGAATATTTCATTCCTTACACTGTATTCATTTAGCTGTATTAATTAACTTTATAAAATATATGCACATTTAAAGAGGGGTATGTAAGAAGAAAATGATTCTTCAAAACACTTCTGTAGAACCATCCCTGGACATAAAGAAGGAAAGACAAAAGATAACTTTTTTTTTTGTCCCTAGAAATATTTACAGTAGCTAAATTTATCACAGTCATTTTATCTATTTGCAATATTTGTTAATATGCCTGACTCAATAGTCAGTAAATTCTTAGTTTGTATTTGTCAAATCTAACAAACTATTATCAAAGCCTTTTTATAAGTAGGTCCCAGTGGGATTTATTATTATGATTTGTACTAACTGTACAAAGCACCACACAAATAAAAACAATAAAAATTGCACAACTGTCTTTGTAAAAAGAACAGGATCTTACAGGATAAGACAAAAGTGCAGGTAGACATCAGTGGAGCTAACAGCCTGGGACAAAAATCAGATTCAAAAATCTCTGAATCTCTCTTGTATTCCTACCTTCTTATTACAACTGATACATGAAATTAAATGTCAGTGGGTTTTCCAATAAGATGTCCAGAGTTTTAAAAATTGCAAAGATTTACTGAAGTATTTAAGTGCACTACATTACACAGCATATTTTGATTTTGCTTTTTACATGATTTCTCACATACTTATATAATGAAGAATATAAAAAAATCCGATAAACTAACACAAAAGGACAAACTTTAATGTTTCAGTGCTTCTAAGTGACACATCTCTGATGATTTTTTTCTCCACTCTCAAGAGATCCTATTCCAACAGTGACTACATACTTAGAAGCTTATGAAGATCCCACTAAACAAGTAAGTTGTTAACATTTTCTGAACAAATAACAAAGATACAATCAACACAAAAATCCCCCTGTGGATTTGCAGTTTACCTTGATTTTGGGAAGGTTTTGCCTGGCTGGAAGGGTCCTCATTTTCTAAACAGAGAACAAGAGCTTGTTATTTAAAAGCAAATGAAATGCCAGCAGTGAATAATCCACTCACAACAATGAACCAGGAAGAACAACATGAACGTTTTTAAAGATATGCATGCTTTACCTGATACCACTTGATTAGCAGTGTATGGTGGAGGAGCTGGTAAGCCTGGAGCTATGACATTGGCCATTGGAACTAAGCCAGCATTGTTGTAAGCACCTAAAAAAACAAAGGCAATACACATCTCTGTTATCAGAAGAACCTGTATCTTGATGAGCCAGTAAGCATCTTCTTCATTTAAAGAACATTTTCAAGACTGTAAGATATTCCTTCATCAGAAAGCTAGACCAGTTAATTGTCCAGGCTGGATGTTGGTTTTGCCAATTCTGCCTGAATGGCATGCATTATGACCCAAATTTTACTAAGGGCAATTCTCTAGAAAGAGCCTGAAAAAGTCAGGTTTCAATTCCCTACCGTTCCATTTTGCCTGAAAAAACTCATAGGGAGAGAAGAGATGCAGAGTGTCTGCAGCATCACTGGTTCCTTTCCTATTCCTAATTTAAAGGATATTGCAACTCCTTCTTCAACATTAAAGCCCTGACAAACAAAAGAGGCAAACACAGATCAGTAACCAGGACCAGCCTTTAAACATTAGCTGGAAAATTCAGAGAAAAATGTCCCATCTCAAATATTTAATCTAGTAGTCTTCATCATTTCTTTAAATGTTAACAAATTCAAGTGGATTAGCGAAGTATTTTAATATAAAATTACTACAGCAATTAATGTATTAAAATACCATTTTTCCTCCCTTACTTTTTGGAGCAACTCAAACTGTTGTATTGCTGTGGTATACAGTTCTGATGAAACACATCTGAATTGAAATTGCAGGAACACAAACACATTTCACAGTGGTCCTGAATTAATAGTTTGAGACCGTAAGAACTGAGGCCTCATGGGAAAAGGTAGCACTTGAACAATACCAATTTGCACCAATTTGTCATATACAACTCCCTTCTGATTTCACACTTTCACAGTAATTCCACCTGATGTTAAGATTTCTTGCATGACAAGTCTTGCCCGAAAATCAGAAAAGCAACTAACCATCACTGCATCACCCAGGAAGGAAATGTTCAAGAGGCAGAAAACAATTCGTCATTCTCACCGTCAACAGAAATCAATCACATTCAATAGTTTCAGGTCAGCATCTGCCATCTCATTAAACACACACACACATATATATAATTTCACCAATTATGAGTTCTGTTGTCACAAGTGCTTTCTTACAAAACATGCTGCAGCCAAATAAGGCCCTGAAACCTCAAAAGCTGTTTTACTTCCTATAACCGTACTATTATTTGTATCCTGTCACAGGCCAAATTTTTTAAAGATACTTTAGATGGAATTAATTTAACATAAATTTGAGATAGTCTACAAGTTTCCTGTATAGTTTCTCGGGAACAAGTCATTTCCTGGGCATAAATAACCAATGAGTCTTAGTTTAGCCACTAGTAGTGTCCATTTCTCTAAAATGGCTATAAAAAAAACTTGCAGACATCAAGTTGATTAGACAACTCACCCTTCAGCATGCTTGCTAGGAGTTCTGCTTCACTTTCTTATCACCTACCTGAAAACTCCCTGAAATCCTTAACGTCAGTAAAAAGTAAGTGTCCTAAACAGAACACTCCTTGTTTTGCAGTACAGAATTTCAAGATTAGAAAAGGCTTTCAGCTGCCAGACCTGAATCTGACTACTTTAAGTACTCAAAGCTTTCTTCCAAAGGGCAATAGCCTTGCTCCCTTCCAAAAATGTCTGCAATCAAACAATTGATGCAGTAGAGCAAAGAGAGCAGTTCATGAATAAAGGCTCAATCTTACCAAAGGCACAAGGCTAGAAATAGACTAATGGCAGGAAAAGGCAATCACTATTCCCGTTCTGAGACTGAAACCTACTTTTCTTTTAGGAAACTGTTTACTCTCCATTATGATGGAGTGAAGGTAAAGCTGAAGGCAACTGAGAAACAGATTACAGTCCTGCAGCAAATTCTTATTCAGGGCCATGGCTGACCATATCCAAAGCTGAGTTCTACAGCTTGTCAAGCCAAAGCCCAAACCCTGGCCAAACATTACAACAAAGTCACAGTCCTAGTCTTGTCTATATGCACAATGCCTCCCATAAATGAAGTATTTTGTCACTGGAACAGGATTGTGAATTTTTCTTATGGACATTGGAAAAAAAAAGTCAATATATTCCTCTTTTTATCAATTCTCTGTCATGACAAGAAAAGGCAGACACCAGTACCCAGAACATGCTTAGGGAGCAGAAGCCAATTTCAGCTATGACCATGGTCAGAGAAACTGACACTTGACATATTACTTAAAAGGTAAATGCATGAAACAATAGCATCAAGCTAGAACACACAGAAACCTTACTTGGTGCAATAGTTGCATGTGGCCGACATGGCGGGATGGGGTATGGAACTGGTTTGTGTGGATTGTACGTTGATGGAGCCTACATAAACAAAAAACAAATGGGAAAAGCAATAATGAAAGCATTACCTAATGTTTCTCAGACAAAAAGTTAACATTCAGATACTACTACAGACTAGCATTCTTCACTACAATATATCTGATATGAAATCTCTTCGTAATATCCATAGTGACTGCAAGTTTTGCACTCTTTCTGAATAGAATGAAACAAACATCACTAGTACACGTTTAGATTTTAATATAAAACTGAGGTGGGAAATGGAACTCCCTTCTGCCTTGCAGTTCATACACTCTGCAGTCTTAGACTGACTTCACATGTTAAAGGTTTAGCATATTTAAAAGTAGCAAATATTTCTGAAGGTACCTGTGTCTTTAAAACAATACAGCTTTGTGGGAAACATTTTGTAATAAAAGTGATAATAAAACATTTGGACAATACTTCAAAGTAGTAACAGGTTCGCTGAAAGTCTCTCCTATATGCTTAAAAATTTTGAACAACACATCAGCTGTGTTGTTAAGAAACATGAACCTCTAAGGCACTGCTGTAATTCAAGTTTCAAAGATGGATGCATTTTCTGCGCTCATGTGGGAAATCCCCAGAGAGCAGCTGATCATGGATTACTAAAAATGCTTTCATTTTTCTCTTCTGCTATTGTAATTTAAATTCTGTTTTTAAATGCACATACACTGTATCTGGTAGAGAACCCTCCACAGAAGAAAGGTAGAGCTCATTTTCACGTTAAATAAAAAAATACTAGGTCATATTCATTTTAGAAGTTTAGCTTCAATTAAATTGCTGCTCTACAGTCTTCTTGCACGTAACAGCATTTTATAACAAAGCCTTGTTGAATTGGCTGGTGGTTGTTTTGGGGTTTTTTAAAGTTTCATTTATTTACTAATTTATTAGACATACTGGTTTGGATGGTCCAAGTATACGGGCTGCTATTCCCTTTCCTTCATTAGTACATTCTTCTGTGTCCTTTTTGATAGGGGTTCCCTGAAACAAAAGAAAATTAAACCCAGCATTAATTTAGAAGCAAATCTTGCTGTACAATTTCTGCCGTATTTATTTTCTTCCTGAACTACATGTGAGTTTTTGAACATTCTGAAATAACCCATGTTTGTCGGGAAAAAGAAAAAAAAATAGCCATAATGGTAAGAGCATTCCAATAGCTTGGCTTGTAACACTGAGCTTTTGTAATGACAGTAATTTTAAACAGTCCATGTTGATGGAATTCTGCATTTTCACTTGTGGATGTGGTAACTTTAATTTCGCTGTCCCATAAGTGTTCACAGGAAATGCTTAACACGCTTGTTTAAGAGCCCCACTAAGATTAGCAGTAGTACTGAAGTGACCATATTAGATCACCCTATCAACCTACTAGTAAACCTCTTGATGTCCCTCCTGATTCTGCCAAATACTGCTGATGTTTACAATATTTTCCTGATATGAACAATGTCTTATCTATGAAGTAATCTTTACTTGAAGCAGCATAGAAAAAAATGGGCAAATAAAACTAATGTAAGTTCCCTGTAGATGCAGAATGGGGTAAAAAACCCAACCAAATAAAAAAACCCAACCAACACACTTTGGTTTTGATTCCACTCCTCCCTCCATGTATAGCAATTCTGGGCTTGGTTATACTACAATGAATTTTAAATCAAGGGTTCATTTGTGAAAAGCAAAAGCATAGGATCCTGCTTACTGGAAAAATTCCATTTATGCGGCTTGGTTTGCCCTTGGGATAAGGATTGCCAGGAATCATGCCACAAGATGATATCATAGCATGAGGAGCCTTACAACCTGTTTTTGAAGCCTGCAAAACAAGACAAAATGTTATTTGCTATCAAATTCAATGCTTCAAAGAAACTAGTTACTATTTAATGACATTTAGACTGCATGAATCAACCTACACAGAACAGCTGAAATCTGTGTCTCAAGTCTTATTCTAGATAATACAAATAGTGTAAACTTCTGCCAAAGTCCACCTCTGCTTATACTAAATATGGGTTTAAGCACCTGGTGTTCTCTAAAACAATGACAAACTGTTTCCTTCAGCATTGGCTGCAATTCTGGGTCCCTTTTTCCATATGTTCCTAGTGCCTGACAGAAACTTCCCCTTTTGTTGCACTTGTATTACACAGCTCTTATCTTTTTACAGTTACTTGTTTCAGTTTGTCTTCCACCAGTAGTTCCCAGAAGTCCTCATGCTAAGCCTGACCCCACAATGACCATAAGGATGCAAACAGAATCCTAACAGAACCAAGGACATTAGTTTATCTTGATTACCTGTTCGAGAATTCTTCTGCATCTTTTCTTCTCTGACATATTAATTCTGAACAGATCTTCAATAAGGCGATAATTCTGAGCATCAACAATGTTCCTATAAAGACATTGACAATTACTGTCATTCCATTTGCATAAACTGAAACAATGCACCACTGAGAAGTGACCCACACTTAGTTAGCCACTACCCAAAAGTACATTAAAAAAACAATTAGTTCAGATCATAATACTACTTTTATTATTAAAGTATAAAACCCCAGGCTTAAATATGGACTTCATACCTGCAAGTATAACACAGTGTTAGAACTAAGTATCAATACAGAACTAAATATCAACACAGAACAATGGGGGACAATGGCTAAACTTTATTGCAATAATAACTATGTTGAACAAATGAATTTTGCATCCAGCAGTTCATCAGAAAGCTTTAATTACTACTAACACACAATTCCTAGCACAGCAGAAAACCAGCAGCTACTCAATTTGCCACTGTTTCTTGCCAGTCTGGTAGAAAACCAAGTTTTCATCTAATTTATTTCAGAATGAAAAAGATCAATTCCTGGTAAATCTCTCCAAGTTCTGCAGAGCTAGTAAAAGCCTTCACATAGCTCAAAAAAATACTCCTCCTCTCTCTTCTCCCCAAAACAACACTAGACACTCCACAGAGAACAAACTATGTGACTACAAGGAGACCAGTGTCTTCTTCTACCCGCCTTTTTTGAAATTCCGATCCATTTTTTTACCAGCACTTTTCTGTCAAATATTATCTGTGCCACCCGAACTACTGGAAATACAAGACATTACTAAAAAGGAGGACTCCTCAAAGGGGGATATTAGACAAAAACGGAAGCAGCAGAATGTTGAATGAAGACGTGAAAAACATCTCAAAGAACAGCATTAAAATGTGAATGAGCTTTCAGCTTTGTTCACTATTCCTGATTAACAAGTAAGTAGCACATAGATTTGGACTAGGATTTCTAATCATGACTCCCTTATTTTGCTCTTGTACTGTAGAAATTCCAACAGCTAAGGAAGTTATTGTGCTTTCCTCCCACATCAGCTGAATTGTAGCAGCTGAAGAGTCCAAGAGCTCCAGCCTCATAACAAGAAGATAACAGGTTAATCTAATGTACCACTGGCTAATTTTCCTTAGGCTATCCTGTTTTGTCTTAATCTGAAACAGACTAGGAGCATTCACATGGCTGCCTTAAGCTCTACTCCAAAAGGAAAATTATGTCTGTATCCTCAGTCTTAACTGTTTTATGGATATTTATATCATGAATTTATATGCCCCAGGAAGTTCAAGCAGGCTGTAACATACAGCATTCACAGGGAAGACAGACATGTTTAAAGCAAAAAAACCAACCCGAAACAGAACAACTCTTTATAGAATAAATCCCCTGAACCAAGCAGAAGGGTTCAATTTTAAATATGTGTAGGTAATAGATTCTTTGAAGCAGCTGTGTTCACTACAAAAATTGCAACTTTCTCCATAAACATAAATCTAGAATATCTATACTTCTTTTATGGACAGTAGATCTGTCAATTTAAGAGAACCATTTACTTAACTCATTTCCACATATGTAATATTTAGAGGGCTTTTCAGATACAAAAGTGTCAATTCCCAGAATCTCCTGGTCTCAAGTCTTCCTGATTCAGGGAGCAGAGAAATAAGCTTAAGACCCTCTTCATTCTCTACATTTGAAGACCACAGTAAAAGCACTGGCAAAGTGGCAGTTTTCCAGCAGGGAGAAGCCCACATAGCAGCATGCTCAAGACTCAAATGAACTATGGAGTTTTCCACAATCATAGAATCATTGGTCGGAAGGACCTTAAAAATCATCTAGCTCCAAGGCTCCTGCAGGTGAGCAGAGACACCTTCCACTAGAACAGGTTGCTCAGAGCCCCATCCAGCCTGGCCTTGAACACTTCCAGGAATAGGGAATCCACAGCTTCTCTGGGCAACCTGTTCCAGTGCCTCGCCATCCCCACAGTGAAGAATTTTTTTCTTAATATCCAGTCAAAACAAATTCTGTCTCAGTGTGAAGCCATTCCCCTTGTCCTGTCACTACACTCAAGCTCTCTTGCACGTTCCCTTCAGGTACTGGAAGGCTGCAATTAGGTCACCCCAACTTGCTCCAGGCTGAATAAACCCAATTCTCTCAGCCTTGTATCTTTTAAACAGCCCATCAGTAATGGATTTGTGCTTTACCTTAACCAGGCACAATGCTTCCTTCTAGGAGTATCTAAAGTGTTATAGCCTCAAACAGGAGCTAAACCAATACAAGTTAAGGAAATACAGCACAAAAGATACTTACGAAGCTAAGATTTCAAGGGCAACAAGTTTATCTTTACTGAATGTAAAGCAGTTGAGAATATTGACCATTTTTGATGCTGGAACTGCCACTATTTTCTGATAAGAAAGAAAGAAAAAAGTGCATGTAAAATAAAGCAGTACAACTATTTTAAACTAAGAATACAACTCAGTAACAGCTTCATATGGTGTATTTCAGCAAACTTTTAATAGCCTCTCCCTCCCATTGGGAAGGAGACTCTGTAGGCTAAAGTTTGAACAACTACCTCCAAAAAGCACTCACCCAAAGCAAAGAAATCAGGAGAGTTAACAATAGTTACAAAGGTTACATCTATTCCTGTGATACACAGGAAAGTGAAAGTCACTTTAGTCAGAAAAGATACCCCAATTAGAAGTATGAAGTTTGATAGCTTGATACCACTGAAGGAGATGAAGAAGAAAGTTTGAAGATTTATAAAGGGTAGATTGACTCATCAGTTGAAAAGTAGGCGACATAAAATTAAAATGACATTAAGAAAGCAAATTTATTCCACAAGATTATGTCACAAGAACTTACATGTTGTAAAGCCTTTATTGCCTTCAGCTGTGGTTCAGCCCAGGAGAAATATCTCAGTAATTCAACAACCTGCAACAGTAACACCTTCAATGAATCTTTTAGATCTATTAAGAATGTATGCTAACAGCATCAGTATGACCTTTCCACTTTTGCAGTACAGTGGTATACTGCTAAAAAACATCTGTCTGTCTGTGATGTCTGATTATCAGTGTCTACCAGCATCTAAGATTCTTTTTATTTCAAAGTAGGCACCTAAAAATTCTATTTTATGAGATTAAGATTTTCTGTGGAAATATTTAAAATACTTACTTCTCTACACATATTTGCATATATGCATAACAATGCCACTGTATTAGAATAAGTAAAAAAAAAAAATCAAGTATCTCTGAAAAAGCTTATCAACAATCAGTAACAAAACAGCATATTCCAAAACATACACCAAAAAAAGCCAGCAGGAAAAGAAACATGAAAAAGAAAATCTACATATTATACATTATTACTACGTCTATTTAGAAAAAAAACATGCAAAATAATCCTAAATTCCATTATCATAAGTTTATACCATTTCCCCCTCACAGTAAGAACAAAAATGTAGTGATTTGGATGACAAAGCAACTTGGAACTGTTTTTAATAGTTTAATGCTAGTATAATAATAAGGAATTAAATCTCCTCAGTTAATAAATAAGAAAGGCCTCAGTATAACAGGAGACAATCTGTGTTACTGAATATACAAAAACAATAGCTTCCATTAAACCCCTGACAGTGTTGACTTTACCTGTTCACTGGAAAAGTATCCATGAACATATTCGATAGCTTTTAATTTGTACTCAGTCAATACAGCCTAAAAGATACAGAAAAAAAAAAAGATGAGTAATTAGTGACTCAAAAATTATAATTATAGCACAACCATCTGCTAGTCTATTAATCTAAAATCTGCCCCTACAAAGTGACATTTGTATCAATTACACTGTAGCACTTTGAAGTAACAGTATATTCCTTAGGTAACTGAGAACAGTGAAAAGCAGGAAGACATAATTTAATTCTTCTGTTTAAAAAATACTCATTGTTTTATTTACTTCATTTTGCTTTTTTTGTTGTTGCTAATAACTGTACTGAGAGAACATCATCACTCTTCTTTTTGCTCCAATGATTTACATCAACTTTATGTTAAAACACATAATACAGTCGATTATTCAGACAATCTCTTTATATGTCCCCTGTAAGCTAGGTACCAAAGTATCCTACTTCAGTGAATTTATGAAGAAATTGGATTACTCTATACAAACAGTGTTAAATATACAACCAAGCTTGCTCCAGAGATGGATACTGCCTTATCCTTATCCATTTCAAATTTTAACATGCAGTCACATAAAACAAACTAAGTGCAAGACTTTAATGCACCACTGGCCTTTTGACTTGGTGGCAAGAGTTTTGTTGATAACCACATGAGCTGTCCAATAGCCAGGACTTCCTCCCTCTCCTACACCCAGCTCTCTGTGACAGGTACAAGATGTAAAGAAGACAGCTAACAGCTGAATTCCTGCCCCAAGCTGATGAAAACACCTTTCTTCCAGTTTCCAAGTCCCCCATCTAATGTCAGATGTTGCATATTCTCAAACCACCTTTAGCTTTACCCACACACCCACTACTATCTTCCTCCCAACAGCACTAAAATCTACCCCTACCCCTTGCTTTTTTGTTCGTGGCCATCCACACACACAGACACAAGTCTCCATCACTGCACCCTGGCTAAGTAAGTAGCACAGACACACAGAAACCCACTCAGAA
The DNA here is from genome assembly GCA_024500445.1 of Entomyzon cyanotis. NCBI lineage: Eukaryota > Metazoa > Chordata > Aves > Passeriformes > Meliphagidae > Entomyzon > Entomyzon cyanotis. Next base: position 64,217,364 of record JAKEPQ010001016.1, on the reverse strand, counting down.
TGACTTTATAACAAGAGTGCAAACAGAAAGCACTGCCATGCATATTTATGGAAGGAGCAAACAAACAAAACCGCCAAAGTAAAATAGAACTAAGTTATACATGAAGACATTTAAACAATTGTTCACACTAATTGTAGGACTGAAAATGGAAAATACCAACACAACAAACTTGTAGATCACATAATAAATAAGGCTCTACCACAGAGCTAGAAACGAAGCTTAAAAAAACCCATAGAAACAAAGGCACAAAATCAGCATTTGGACAATGAATGTTACACCACAACAGCACAGCTATTACCACCACAGCACAGCACTGATCCTTAGATCAACAGCAAGCTGGAATACAGCAATACAGACAGATAGCATAGAGAAAGCATAATTGCTTAAAATCACATGTCTAAACCCTTTTGTCTGAAGTTCTTTAGTAATCACAGCATATTCTAAAGGACTGCACTGCAGTAATATAGTTGAAACATTACTCCTTCTCACCCTCAATTATCAGAGAAAGCATTCATGTGCTAGTCGTTCCTCGAGCATTTTTTTTTCATTCCCAGATTATCCACACAAATTTGTAAATTGGGAGGGGAGTCAACACCCTGAAGTATCTTAGACTGTCAGGCTTTTAGTTGTTTTATAAAGGAGACTTTATGACCGTGACTCTATGCAAAAATGCAGTTGGGATAACAGAGACTCATCCCTAGGGCTTCTGTTGAATAGTTTTATACCTAACTACATTGCAAAATAGTAATACTGCAATTGCAGCCATCACTGCCTCATACCGCAGGGAAACTGAACTAACCTCGAACTTTCCTGTTCAAACTAGGCCTCTGTGCAGAGAGAAATCAGAGCCCTGCCAGACACGAGGAAGCCCAGGTTTGTATCTCTGCTCACCACAACTAGCAGTATTTTGCTCGGTGAGTTTTCAAGCAGGAGATGCAGAAGCACAGCTCAGAGCACGTATCAAAATGCAGGATTTACATCCCAGAGGAAGATGTGCATACACTCCTGAGCTGTGGGACACATGACTTCCACCAAGGACAACAGAGTGCAGTCTACAAATCAACCTTCTCACGTCTTACTTGTGCATTGTACCTCCTAAATCACCGCATAAAAGCTGGGTACTTCACACTATCTCCAGTCAGGCCAAGAAAACGCAGCCCCTCCCTCCAAAGAAGAGATGCTTGGCTATTTTGGTTTTTCTTCCTCACCTTCCTTGAGAGTGAAAATGCTGCAGTAACTTTATTCAAGTGCTTATTTCGAATAAGGGCTCAGGATCATCCAATCCCAGCCCCCTGCCATGGGCAGGGATACCTCCCACTAGACCAGGATGCCCAAGGCTTTATCCAACCTGGCCTGGAACACTGCCAGGGATGGAGCATCCACAGCCTCCCTGGGCAACCTGCTCCAGTGCCTCACCACCTTCAGAGTAAAGACCGTTTTCTTATTATTTAATCTAAACATCCCCCCATTTCAGTTTGTAACCATTACTCCTTGTCCTACAGTCCATCACCGAATGATTAACAAAACGAGCAGTTACCTTCCTAATTTCATCCAGCACGGTTTCAAATGATTTCTTATCCATCTTGCTTATTTCATTCAATGCCAACACTTAAACGTGGAGGAAATAATACTAGCAATAAAAAATATCCTGAGTGTCTGTGAGCACACAGGAAAAAAGGATTAAAAATTAATTTTTTTTTAAAAATGCCGGGCACGGACGGCGCCGGGTATGGAGCGCTGCCGTCGCTGCGGAGCGGGCACAGAGACACAGGCGGCCGCCCGGAGCCGCCCGGCGCGCCCGCTGCCCGCGCGTCCCGAGCCGCTGCGGCGGGAGAGGCGGCGGGGCGCGGGGATGGCGGGAGCGGCAGGAAGGGCAGGGCGGCAGCCCCGCTCAGCACGCGGCACCGAGGCCCGGCCGGCCCGGCGCGCCCCCGCACAGCATCGTTCGCGGCGCCGCCGCCCTGCGATCCCGGCGGGCAGAGCCGGGGCGGGCCCGGGCGGCCCCCGGGGCGGGTGAGGAAGGTGAGGCAGGCGGCCCGGCAGCGGCACGGACCCACCGACAGCTCACTCCTCCGCCGGTCCCGCCTCCGCGCCGTCGCGCCCCTATGGCATCACAGCGTGGAGAGAAGGCCCTTTTCCACGCCGGGCGACGACAGCGATGCCTGCGCGGGAGCGGCGGCAAGTCGGGGCGGGCTCGCCCCTCGGCCAGCTCCCGGCACGGCGCCGAAGCGCTGAGCGCTCCCCCGGAGCACCACCCCGCCCGGCCCGCTCCGCCCCCGCGCCGCCGCCGCCGCTCCCGGGCCCGGCACGGCCAGGGGAGCAGCGGACACCGGGGCGACGTGGGAGGGGCGGCGGCCACGTGGCTGCCATGGCAACCGGCCCGGCCCCCGGGAGGCGGGAGCGGCCGCGGGGCCCGGGCTGCCATGGCCGGGACGGTGCTGGCCCTGCTGGCCCTGCTCGGCGCCTCCCAGGTGCGCGCCGGCCGCCCGGGGCTTCGTGCCAGGGTCTCCGGTTCGGGCGGACAGCGGGGAGGGCCGGCTGCGAGGGCTGGGGCGGGGGCTGGCGGGGCGGAGGTGCGAGCAGCGCCCCGGGACCCTTCGCTCTCGGTGCTTCCCCCGCCGCTTGTGGCTGCGGGGCTCCCGGCGGAGGCTGCGGCACTGAGCGGCTTCGTGCCTGCGCGGGGCGGCACAGCCCAGGGGCTCCAGGCGCTGTGCTGCGCCCAGGCGAGGAGAAGGGAATCTGGGGGTGAATAATGCCCCACTCGGTAGAGCCGGGTTTTCTCCTTGCTTGGTTGCTGTCGGCTTTCCTTCGCGGTAGCCCAGCCTGTCTGTCCGCAGCTCGGTGTCATCAGTGTGTCCCTGCTCTCGGCAGGGCGAGTAGCAGGAATGTCAAGTGGCCGTGGGCCTGCAGGGTCACCCGCGTTCATTCTTAGCCCTACACTGAGCTCTCCGTTTCAATGCTTACCTTGCAGCAATGCTTAGCTTCCACTCTTGTGCTGGAAAAATAGAACAAGGAGGTGGGAGATTATTTTTTTCCATTATCGTTTAAAATGTATACGTTGACCCGAGTCTGACTGTTCCTGACACTTCCACATTTACACTTCCTCATTTCCACGGTGTAGTTTTCTTTCTTGACCTGTAGGTTTTTTTTCTTATTTTCACATCTTGAAGTGACTACTGAATCTGGTGCATTTGGAACCTTCTCCACTGTTTTCCTCATTTTGGAGAATGATTGACAGATATTAACATCAACTCTGGTGTAAGAAATTTCAGGATGTGTGTTTTGCCTTCCAATTCCAGAGCACCCCAATCTGCAGTGCTTGATTAGATAGTTTTCAGATTGTTGTAGTTTTCCCACTTGCAGTCCAAACCCCTAGCTGCAAGCCTGCTTCTGTCTATCCGTCTTGTTAATTTAAATTGAATAAATGAATTTTTGGTGCTTCAGCACACAGTTATTTTCAACTGCTGTTTCCTTTGATCCCACCCTCATGGAATTTGACTACTATATATTTATTTTGTGTTTTCAGGCTTCAAAAGCAGATTACTCCTCGCCTTGGAGGGGAGAGCAACAGATGTACAAGCTGGACATAGGCTGGCCCAAAACTCCAGAATACTTCACTGGCCAAACATTTTGTGTTGCTGTTGACTCTCTCCATGGTTTGGTCTATGTAGGACAAGTGAGTGGAAATACTGTGTTTCTCTCTGTGTTGTTCTTGTGTGTTTTTTGCCATTAAAGCGTCTCATTAAGATTAGGATATATATGTGTATGTTTATTTATATGCATTTACATATTTATACATATGTATGAATAATTATTGTATCAAACTCAGAGAAAATGTAAGTAGAGATGTCTATATTTATTTATAAAAGCAGTTCTGGCACAACATTTGTTTTTGGGGTTTTTTGGGAAGCATTAAGTTTCTGTGGTATGAATGTATGATCCAACTTAAATGAGTTACAGCAGCTTCTTCCCTTAGCTGTAAGATCAAATGTGTTTCTGGGGCAGAAGTTAAAGTAAACTGGTTAAAGTAATTGGAGTTAATTTATTTCCTCTACCCAGCTCCATGTATCAGTGTCTCTAGGCCATGGATAAGACATTCTCTCCATGAGACATGGTGGGAATGTCTTGTAAAGCACAGTATGAGTATTAGAGTGCCATGCAGCTGATAAGCACATTGCAGTTTTTCATGCCCATTATATTGGCTATGCTTTTCAGCAAGAACATAAAATCAGAACTCCAAATGAAGACCAAAATAGCTGCAGGCACTTGGCTGCTCGGAAAGCTGGGCTCTTTGTGAAGTAAGGTGAAAGTCTAGACTGACTGGAAAGCTTTTCATGTTAAATTTAGACCCTTATCTCTTTTTCCTTTTCTAGCTGGAAAAAGAGTTCTAGCGGAACATTATATCAGGAGATTCTTACAATTCATGAAACATTGCAAAACTTCACAAAGAGGAATTTTAAAAAATATGATTACTTACTTGATATGTTTTCTTTAGAACTTTTTTTGCCTTTTCAGCGGGGAGACAATGTGCCAAAGGTACTTGTATTCTCAGAAGAAGGCTATTTTCTTTACTCCTGGAATGAGACAGTTGAAATGCCTCATGGTATCTTTGTGTGGAACACTGCAATAGATAGTTCAGTATGGATCACAGATGTTGGAACAGGTATGCACGCTGGTGATATAAGAAATATTTGGTGGGGAAGAAAATGTCAGTACTGCAGATTTTGCTTTAGACAACTCACTTATTTAAGTCTCTCAAAGAAGTGTGAGACAGATTAGTGCTTTTCTTGCCGTGAACAGACTTCTCAGGTGCTGCACAAATAGTCTGAAGCTTCATGAGTTGTGCTGTGTGTTTGCTTACAGCTGCTGAGCTCAGTCAGCACTCCTCCCTGCTGCCTGGAAGTATCAGGCAAAGAAATCTGGCTAGACTTATATTTAGTAATCCTGATACAATGGATGAATATTTTTATAGTGATGCTGGATGATTTTTGCCTTTTTCTTGTACATATTTGTAGCCTTCCCAGTACTTTTCCCTACCCTTTTCCCCAGCTAGAAAGACCAAACACATTCCAGAGCTCCAACCCTGGGAGACTACAGGGCTATCCTATCTTGGTTCTCCCTGGGAACCAAGGTCTTTGAGACACATTTTTATAAACAAGTACAGCTGATACCAAGGGAAGGAGGCTCCTGAAAAGAGGCTTGACCCAGGGAAAATTGCATCACCACTTGTACTAATTGGTGCTTTTTATCAACTACGTTAATTTCCTAAAATCTATAAAGCTATATTCACCCCTGTGGGGGTGGGCTTTTGTAGATATTCTTCCATAACTGCCCCTGAAGCTCAATAAAGATCCACACTTCTATTACCTCCTAGACTAAAGTTATCTCAAGTTTCTTTTCCAAGGTGAAAAAGGCAACAATAGCCTTTGGATGTACTAACGCCCTGTCATAATCTCACTGTAGAATTTTGTCTGTTAGATGCATTAATATCACTTCTGAGTGTCAGATTTTCTTTTTTAATGCAGTCAATTTTAATACCTTATGTTTTGTTAAGATGTCTTTGCACTTTTTTTTTCCTTAATTCAGGGAAATACGGACACACAGTGAAACAGTATAGCCCTTTGGGTAAACTGAGGCAGGTCTTGGGCACACCAGGTAATGCTGGTTCAAGTTTGATTCCCCTGCAATTTGATCAACCAGCAGAGATCTTTGTGGAGGAAACTGGAGAAATCTATGTTGTTGATGGAGACGGAGGAATGAACAACAGACTGCTCAAACTGTCTGATGGTATGGAAAAATGAACTGTTGCAGTGGTTGACCACTGAAAACTGGATTTTAGATAACATGACTTGGGAATACCTCTAAGCGAGTACTAGGCAGAACTATCATTTAACTTTAGTTTGAAGACCTTACTGAATTAGATCCTCATTTATTGCCTGCCACTTCAGGAGAAATCTAATCATTCATGAGAAGAGGCTGAGAGTGACTTTGTTCAGTCTCCAAGAAAGAAAGCTAAGGGACCTTTTCATTGCTGTCTTCAAATCAGTAAAGGGAGGCCATAAGAGAAGACAGGACTGCATGTTTCTTAGATATATGCAGTGAAGTATGAGGAACACTGAGCACAAAATGCAAGAGGGGTGAATTCCAGTTTTTATTTTTGTTACAAAATACTCAGAGTAAGGGTGGTCAGGCAGTGAATGACAGGGTGGCCCAGAGATGGTATGCACTGTCAATTCCTGTAGATGCTCAAAAGCTGATGAGTTATGGGCAGCCTGATCTGCCTTCAGATTTGGATTGGTTATCAAGGCTAGCCCTGCCTTGAGAAGCAGGTTGGACCAGACAGTGTCTGGAGGACTCTCATACTTACATTGTTCTGTGATTCTGATTAGCTGGCTCATACTCCTCAATTAGGGCAGTCACTGAGAAGTCTGCACATGACCGCAGTTGGAATAAATGGAGGAGCTACTGTTTCTCTGTTGTGCTATCATAAAGCAGATAGTTTCCTAATACCTAGTTTGCAAAGTGGTAAACTGTTAATACTCAAAACTTCCAGGTAACAGGTGTAAAAATGAATTTAGGAAACTAATAGCATAATCAGCCAACATATTTTTCTCCTTTTTTTTTTAATTCAGTGCTTGGCAGAACCTTGGACTGTGGCTCTTATGTACTGGTGGCTACATTTCTGTAATCATTCCTGAAACCACTAATAACAATCCAGTAGTCACCGTGCTAGTCATGTTATTTCTCACATTCATGTATCAGGAGTACTGTGTTTATACAGTTTAGAAATTTCACCTTTTACACATTACCCAAAATAACTTTGCAAGAGTTAAAAGCTGGTTTATTTGTTGTTTTATTACTGGTTTTTTTACTTTTCTTTTTCATGGTGCTCACTGTTTAGACTACAAAGAGATATGGCTGACTGGAACAAATGGGAGTGGCATTGGTCAGTTCAAGATTCCTCACAGTGTGACAGTGGATGCTTTTGGACGGGTAAAGAATAATGGAATTTTTTGTTTCGTCTTTCAACAGACTTGTTTATGCATTTGAACAAAACAAAATGTATTTATTTTTTATTTAAACTGTTGCGATCTGTGTCACTTTATGGGGTTACAGTTTTTAGTGTGATAGTCCTGAGCTGAAGTTTCATACTGCAGGTTCTATGGAAGCAGCTGATTCCGAGGTTAGCACAAGGATCCTGACCACTTACATTGTCAGTGTCCATGCAACAACAGGCTGCTCCTCCTGCAGTTGTGAGGGTACAGAACTGTGTTCTGTAATAAATAAAAGCACTTTTGTTTTTTCAGTAGGCTTTAATTTCATATTTGGAAACTCCAAATGAGCTTTAGGTGATAGTAAGGCTCTAACTAAGTTAGATAGTAAGGCTTGCTAGATGGACACTACTCTATTTTACAGGCAGCTCAAGGCATTCCAAGAGTCTACTTCTGCCAGGTGTTAATTGTAGTCTGGCTTTTGGTCTGCCCCTCCTAGAGAGGAATTATGCAGTCACTTCTTAATCTGTTTCAGGGAAAATAAGATTACTTCACTAAAACACAGCTGGTTGAAGCTAATTCTGCTGATGCTGTCTGAATCAGAATAAGAAGTGTATATAAAAATCAATTCTCTGCCAAAACTGGCAGAGTGGGAGAAAAAAACAGGAGGCACATGGTCACTTTATACTGCAGAGTGAGTGTGAGTTTATTCATTCAAAGACACCGACTGGAATGAGCTATGATTTTATTGCCAACATAGTGTTGATCATCAGTTTAGGCTGAAAAATGATTGGTAATTCATAAGAAATTTAAGAGAATGCTGTAGTAGTGTTTCATTTAAAAACAGTGATGAAAGATCTAAGGTCATGTTTATTGCTCCTTTTTGGTGATACCCCAGAAAAGTCAGGAAGTTTACTTACCAGACTGATGAGTTGTCAACAGTTAAAATTTCAATGTTTGTTATACAAAAAAATGCCTTTGTTGCATCCAGTGGTATTGCTAGCTTGTGATGTCTGTGAACTCAGCACAGGGTGGGACAGAGGTAAAACTGGTTAGACAAAACAAACTAAACATGCTCTAAGTGTTTAAATTGCCCAATATTTGTAGTAGTATTAGGCATATCAAAAGTGTTTGCAGATCATGATCATGAAATGACACTACCATTGGAAAAAAAATGCAGGTGACAGACCTTTAGACAGATCTTCAGAATTTAATAGGTGGGAATATGTCTTCACTGTGGGGATAAAAATCTTGTCAAATATATCCATATCATAGCCACAAAAATGAAGAGAATACACTGTTTTCTCTGTTCAAGTAGTATGAAATGGTTTGTGTATGTTAACTACAGGTCAGTTTTGGTTTATATCTGGAAGTCAGATCTAACTGATTTAGTTTTGAATGAGGAGGGGTATATATTCTTCCAGGGTACATTCTTCCATTTTTAGTACAGGGAACTTTGCTCTTATAAGAAAAAAATGCATTTAATTTGTTCTATTTGTTCACAGCCATGGTTTTTCTTCTTAACAGGTATGGGTTGCAGACAGAGGTAACAAGAGAATACAAGTTTTTGATAAAGTCACAGGAGAATGGCTTGGGTCTTGGAGCGGCTGTTTTTCAGAAGATGGACCCTACTCTGTCAGGTATTGTTGAACAGTTCTAGAAGCATGCAGTTTGCATAAATGAGGTGTACTCTTACTGGTGAATTAAAATGTTGATATTTAATGCCTGATGACAAGGAGTTAACCAGTTTAATAAGGTGCTGGGTGTCTTAACATATGCAAAGATCTGCACAGCTGCATCTTGACAGGGAAATCCTGGCTTTATAACAAACCCGGTGGATTTGAACACAGGACTGGGAGCTTCACTTGAAAGTTGTTATGTTATTAACCTTACTGTTGCAGCTTTTACAGGAAGGAAGATTTTCTTGAATGAGTTTGCAGTAGCATAATGTGTCTCAAGCACAGCTGTATAAAGAGCAAGGCTTACAAGTTAATTCTCAATGTTACATTGTATCTTGTCTGTGACAATTGAAGAGGTTTTGTTTGTGTTAAAATGAGATGTCACGTGGAGTTCATAGTTCAAAAATATGCTTGTCTTTCACAGGTTTACTGCCGATTACAAATACCTCATTGTAGCTCAGCTGAATATCAACCGGTTGGCAATCTTGGCAGCACCTCCAGTTGGTGCCATTGGGGACTGTGTTATGGTTCACAGTGTCCAGCTGGCTGAGGAAACCAAACCACACCTTGTGGATGTAGATGTGAAGAGCGGAGCAGTCTATGTTGCAGAGATTGGAGCCCAGCAAGTACAAAAATATGTACCCATAAGCTGATGGTTCCCCACAACTGCTGTGGCACTAGCTGTGTGACATGTAAGACCTATGATCACATTTCTTTGAGTTCTCTGTAGCCTGTGTTTCCTTAGACAAGCACAGAACTGCACAAGTGATCCCAGAACTCTAGAGCTAAGACTCTGTCCTAGCTCTCCAGGAATTCTGGACAAATACTTGCTCTTGAGCTGTTATTTATTTTAGTAATTCTGTGGCTTTTACTTTTGTTGCAATTGTAAAATGATAAGCATTTTAATTTTATTATATAAAACTCTACAAACACAGCCATTGATCTTAAATGTATAGGGTCAACCTGGGGCTCCTCTACTTAGCCTCTGTGTGTTGTTAAATGGTCAGAACTGTCTGAAAGAAGTTCTCTAAATTATTTCCTGGGAGAAGAGCACTTCATTTCAATGTTTCTTCACTTTGTTTTTTGGATGGTTGTGCTGATACTGTCCAACACAGAATACAAGGATGTGTCTCAATGTTAAATTAGATGCTGCTGGATATTGGTGTCAGTACTGACACTGGCATCTGCCTTAGGTGGTTAATGACATAAGTATTGAAATCTGTCTTCAGTTCTAGCTAAAGTGATAAAGTCTGTAATAAGCTTGAGCTAAATTGATATTAGACACTTCAAACTAAATTAAAAGTATGTACACAGCAGCCAAGTACTGATTCTTAACGAAATCAGTTCTTAACCTTATTTGATTTATATCAGCATGAGCTTTCTGTTCCATAAGATTTCATAGTGGAACATATTGAAGTTCAAGTCATGTAAGTTCCTCAAGAAAAACAAATGCAATTTGCTAGGAAAGTCTTAATCAGCAGTAGGGACTGGGAGACATATGATTTTCTTCCGATTTAATTGAAACTCTGTCAGTTAACAGCAAAGCATCTGTTTTAATTTATTTCCAGAACTCACACTTCATCAACTCCATTAAAGTCTAGAGTTAAGTTTCTTACACTATATTATAGCAGATGTCTCTAAGCTCTGTCCTAAAAAATCCTGCCTCTCTATTCCCAGACCAGAATGGTTCTGCTTTCTTTACATGTTGTTACAAGATTTTAAGTTCACTTTATAGCATAGAGGGAACTGGGTATGGGAAAATGGGATGGGGAAGATGGCATCGCAGAAATGAGACAGTGGATAACTGATTGCCATGGTAAAACTGTGGACCTACATTCCATATTTTCTAGCTCTTCAAAACATTTGAGAGGATTTTTGCTGCTTCCACACACTTATTCTACTGTGTGGATTATTTTAATGCTAATTACCAGCTAAGAGAGGCAATTTTTTTCTGTTTTTTTAAGAAAGGGAATATAGGAAACAGAATTGTACTGATGGGAAATAACCCATTTCAGTGAACATTATCAAAAGCAAATGGTACTTAATTTGGTAGGTTTCAACCTGTGATCACAAATTTGTGAGTCAGCAGATGAAAAATCTGTCCAGAAAAGTCAGATTCATACTTTCTCTAGAAAGCAGCTCAGCTGTGGAGCCTGGTTGCCTGATTTCAGTACTATTTGAGATTAATATACTAAATGTGAATTGTTTATTGTTGGCTACATCCACACTAATAAAACCAGATCACACCTAGGGCTGTCCTCACTCAAGCCTTAGAAGCAGAACTTCAAGATCATACACTAGCAAATATGGTCCATCACTCATGTGGTCTTGAGTGGGACCTAGTAGGCAATATTTATTTACTGAAAAAGTAGCAGTAGTTCCTCTAGACCTATGTGGATATGTCCACAGTGTGTTGTGTGGCATTTCTAACTAGTTTTTGACTAGCTCAGGGATCTCTGCTCTGTGTGCAATTTAGCTATTTCTTATCGACAAAAAGTGGATTTATTTTATAAAATTTTACTGTAATATCATGGTATTTGAGCATATCTTGGTGTAGGGGAGTCCAGGCATATCCATCTTTTTTCAGCACATCCTCTCCTTATTTATTTTTCCTTTGTCACATCCATTTGAAAATAGAGCTCAAAGCTCTCTGGGAACATGTTTCTGTGTTCAGTGAAGCAGTATAGTGCACTTTTGGATGTTGACAAATAACTTGTACAAGTTTCTGTTTGCTGCATGGATCTGCTCTCAACTCTCTTTTTCATGAGCTTTTGCAGCCCCAAGGAATGGGGACCATTCATCCAGTTTTGTCTGGCTTTACTGAAACAGGCCAAGGTGCCAAAATGTGCCTTGCCACTAGGCATTTGTGTATCTGTGATAACAAGGGAGAAGGGATGCTTATTATTAACAAATATGAGATGCTTAGATTCTATTTTGTTTCTATGACCAGACTGAAAAAGTGATTTTGTCCACTAACTTGCTAATTCTCTGAATGTTTTCTTACATATAATTTTGAAACTGATTTCTGAAAAAATGCATTGTAGGAGAATTTGATAAAATAAATTGAGAATCTCCCATTATTAAAGTCTTGGGTGCTTTATTTCTGTACTAAAATAAATACATTCCATTGTAATGGATTACTCTTCTAAATACAGGGCCCTTGGTACTTAAATAAGGTATTTAATAATTTCTGATACCAACATTTAAATGGAAACTAAAATTCCATGTTATCTTTATACATCACTATTTCTGTGGCCAATCTCTTTTGCATTCTAATTTATGTATCAAAACAGACACATAAATATCACTCATATGTTTCCCTCTGAGTAATTAGTAAAATGGGATGATGAGTTACACAAGTGCCAAGTTTAAAAAATTATTTAAACTGTATACCCTTAAGATGCTAATAGGGAAATTAAAAAGGAACTAACAAAACACATCTTATACCAAATCAGGTTTTATTTTTAGAAAAGATTTACTGAGCAGTCTGTCTAGTTTTTAGAAGGTTGAGAAGGGTTCTCTATGGATTAGAAATACTTGCACAAGAAGAAAGGTAACATACTGCAGTTTGTTTAGATTAGTGTTAACTAGACAAGAGAGAAACCTAAGGTGATGGCTAGAACTGCTCAGAAATCTAATTTTAGGTAGTAAGTGCCAGCTTTTAAGTGTGAGCAGTAATCACTGGAGTATGCAAGTAATGGAAATAGAAATACCCTCTATTTTTGATGTCTCAAATTCTGCAGACCCGTTTTTTTTAATTGATCCTTTATTGATACTAGATTAACTGGATTATGTTTCCAGGAGGTAAGACCAGATCACACAGTTGTCTCTCTTCATAGAATCATAGAATGGTTTGGGTTGGAAAAGACTTTCAAGATCATCTGGTTTTAAGTCCTGCGCTGTGGGCAGGGAAGCTTCCACTTGATCAGGTTGCTCAGATCACCCAACCTGGCCTTGAGCACTTCCAGGGACAGGGCATCTACAACTTCATTAGGGAACCTGTGCCAGTACCTCATTATTCATGAGTTCTTTTGTGATGCTTAACTGCCTTTTTTTCTGTACGTTTGTGTTCTCACAGTCAGAAATTCATTAACGATATTTGGCCAAAACAAAAAAAGCCTGAGTCATGTTTTTGGTATGCGAGATCAGTGTAGTGAGGCTGCAGACCTCAAAAATTGAAGGGGAAGGCACAAAAGTATGTCTGTGTGTCTGTTTGTTACTTTACATTCACTGCCTCTGTGAGTAAGTTTGCTGCCTTACAGTAGTTATTAACCTTTCTGAAGCATTAAGTAGTCACTTATCTTAGCTGGCACTTACTTTCTTAACAATTGGTATCCTGAGGAGCCTTCTCAAGCGATCTGTCACCCCGAAGTGTGTTTGCCATCACTCAAGTTGCCTGTATCCAACGTAAGAGGGCACCAAACCCCTGCTGATGCTTGGTGGACTCAGCGTGAAGACAGACCTAACAGCTGGTGCTTCCTCAACGTTTTCACCAAGTCAACAAAGATAATTAATTGCTCCAGACTTCCTTTCTCTTTTCAAAACAGACTGCTCTATGCATAAGCTGATCATAGAATCATAGTAATTTTGGCTTATTACTGGATTTATGTCCATCTTTTATTTCCATGGTTTTTCCTAGGAAAAAAATCAGTAATTCAGTGTCCAGAGACACGTGGATATGGTGAATTGATTTTCGTAGTCCTTACATCCCTGGTTTCAATGGAATTACTGCTGCTACGTTGCTTTAGAAACATCATAATTTATAATAGTATAACTGTAGCAGCATAATTATAGCAAGAGAGCGATGCCAGTATATTTCCCTACAAAGGTGACCCTGAATGAGATTAGAGCTAAGCTTACTTAATCTCATTCACCAATTTTATTCTGCCCCTCCTTTCTCAGCCTTTGTTTAAAAAATCTTGTTCTGGTTTTGTATTACTATTTTATTCTACTCCTTTGGGAGAGTGCATCTGCAAAATTATATTTTCCAGCAGCTGCCATAAAAAGGTTAGAACACAGATTTTTCTTCAGGTAAATGATTCAAAATATTGGAGTTTTTCAGTGTTCATAAAACATCAAAGTCATGTTGCTGATATGAAATTTTAAAGCAGGAGCATATTAATTTATGCACACAGGATGATTTGTTACTGTATTAAAGCCAAAGTAACACTGATACAAATGAGATATTGGATAGACATACTTTATCATAGTATCACATGTTTTGAGTCTGAGGAAACCACATGTAACTGCGTAACTGGATCTGCAAAACAGAGGTGAAACATACTGCCTGAGCACAACAGGAATAAGCCTGGTAATTCCATCTCAGCTATGGTGGGATCTCTTGCAAGCAAGACTTGTAAAACTCTTGAATAACTAAAGTCTATATATTTAAATTCTTCCTAGAAGTCAATAAACATCATTATGAAGGGGAGGCTTTATATTTAGTCTGGATTAATTTGTCTTCAATATCCTGTTTTCAGGTAGTTTAGAGATTTAATATGACTTTTTTTTTTTCTCAGCACCCATGGAGTCATTTACAGATGACTGAGTCATCTCTTGCTCTGCTCCTTGTCTAAACTGTATAGATTGGAAAATTTGACTTGCAATGGAAAACTGATAAGACTTTAATTTCAAAATGTTTTCATAGCACTTTTTAATAAAAACAAACAAATCCAGAAGAATGTTTACTGTGTGACAGGAAGTCTGGATATTAGAAATGCCAGCACTAAACCTATCTCCCTGTGATTTGATGAGGCTGAATTTATTCCTGCTACTAGCTCTCAGCACAGTACTGTCTCTGACAGTTGTCAAAGAATTTGGGTGACTACATGGTCAAGGTGTAAAGGTGGAAGAATAGACCAGAATAGATACAGAGTTTTTTAGCTTTACATGCTGTTAAATTTTTTGACAGGTCTTAATCAGAAGATCTGGCTGCATTTTAGTGTCAGTAAATAACAATCTGATAAGTTACTAGCAGGTGGTCAGTTCATTAACATCATTAAGTATTTTCAGATTTCTTAAATGCTAACTTGTGCTCAGAACTGCATTAGTATAAGAGGAGAGAGAAAATGGTAAATATGGTTCAAAGAAAGAAAAAAAAAGGTTATAACACACACAAACAAGCAACCCCACACACACACACACCTGTGTGTGAGATCTCTATAGAGGTTCAAAAGAATTGATGACTGTACCTTGCCAATTGATATAAACCATAATGAAAGAGTAGATATGTTGGATACACAACCACGGAATCTATTACAGGTCTTTAGAAGACCTGTATGTATGTCAGGATGATCTGGCTAATTAAGTTTGGGCTTTTAGCAACATGTCATGTCAAGTGTCCAATTGTTTGGAATGAAAAAGGAAGGGATAATTATGGAAGACTAATTAAAATATTATAAATTAAGTTAAAAATGTTCTGTGCTGGTCAATGTATTGATAAATGTTCTGGAAACAAGTTTGAGAAGTCAGGGACAGAATTTACTGACAAAACTAAGATACTCAGGCTTGAAAGTAAAAACAAGCTGCAAGCAGTAGCAGAAGGATATAATGAGATTGAATGACTAGGCAATAAAATAGAAAAAGAAATACAACGTTGATAAATATAAAACCAGGTATAATTAGTAAAAAGAAGTCAAATTTTACACACTGTGATAGCTTTAATAAATATTGCCATTCTGGAAGCGATTCCAGCTCATAAAGGATGATTCTATGAAAATACCAGCTTCCAAACTCAGCAGCAGTCAGGAAACAAAGAGAATAATGGGTGGTACTAGGAAAGTACCAGCTGATCAAACAGAAAGCTTTGCAATGTAGTAATGTGAATTCCTAGTGCATGCTCATTTGGAATAGTACAAGCAATTCTGCCTCTTCTTCCCCCTTCCAACCTCAGGAAGGCTACAGCAGAAGTAGAAACAGTAGAGCAGGGTAACAAAAGTCTGCTAGAAATCCCTGGCTGTATCCAGCTACTGTGTGGGGTATCATCAGCATTTCAGCAGCAAGGCCTCTGTGTGAACATGCCTTTTTCCCCTGTAGCTGCTGCTGTAAAGTGGTTTGGTCTCAGAACTCGGTGAGGACATTCAGTCTGCTGGCATGCCACGGTGGGGTGGAGGATACAGATGGGCAGAGACATGTGGTGTCTGTTATGCAGGAGAGGTTAGCTTGAAAGGAAGGTAAGAGTTTGCAAATATCTAAGCTTCTAACCTTATGAATAGGACATACAGTCATAAAGTCAGTTAATTCATCTTACCAAAAATCAAAAGTTTCAGCAAGGAGGTCAGAGCTGCCCTTACTCCAGTCTGATCACCTTTGATGTTCCTTCCAAGGGTCATGCTCTGGCTGCCTGTGCCACCTGTCCATTGTCCCAAAGATGAAAAGCACTATACTCTTTGCATCAGGTGCTAAAATATAAAAAAAATACTGGGTTTTTTTGTAACACATCATCACCCATGGTCTGACACAAACACAAGGTAGCACAAGCTAATTTTTGTTCAAAGATTGGATCACTTGAAAATTGTTGGAATTCCAATGAAGGTGCTCTTTAAATGTTTTACTGATTTCCAGCCAAGACACAATGCTGATGGTTGTGCTGGTTTATCTCATGTGCATTGGTGTAGCTGGTGGAACAAGCAGGCAGGACATGACTCCTGGCTCCCAAATGGAGCCTCCCACTGCAGTGTTCATGGCAGTGGGTGACTAGTCTGCAAGCAAATATCCATAATTGTCACTACAAGGATGCTGTAAAAGAGAGAGGAATCATATTAGAGGCATGTTCTTCAACATGTGTATAAATCTGACAATGGAAATATGTCTTTAATCAATTGAGGAGGAGACCTGGGGGTCAGGGGGGAGGAGAGGGGAGGGATTCTACTTAGCAGAGTCCACACTAGCTCTGTAATAAGGCTTTACCCATTTTATTTAATGTCCAGTCTAATTTCAGAACTTTTAGTAATGAAAATTAGAAAATTGTTAAAAGAGCAGGAGATTTTACTATAACTAAGGACTGCCACGATTTGCCTCCAAGCTGCTGCCTTAACAGGACTTTGTGATGGATGATGTTACCAGATGAGAACAGAAAGCAAGTCAGTTTGAATCATCCATGAGACAGACAGTGAGCTGGAGGAGTTAAAAATTTATTTGTGATAACTTTTAAGTACGTTTCAATTGATTTGAAAGTGCTTATCACTGTTCTTACAGGGATGCATGGTTCAGCAGAGAACTCCTGATTTTAATTTTGCCCAATCTCCTTGTCATGGCTTTCCTTCTTTCTCATAGACAGTTGAGTCAGGAGGAAATACAGGCCACAAACAATATTTATCAAACATCTTTTATCTGATTTTATCTTATATCAAACATCTTTTAAACTGTTAATATTAATAGAATCAAATTGCTGTTTTCCTTGTAGATATGTCTGAGGGTGTTTCCCCAGCTGACCCATGTGGCTCTACCTCCAGAGCTCACCCAGGTGCAGAGGGATGCCACAAATAGCTCCTGTCATATACTTACCTTCTCTCTGTCCTGTTGCTTTCTGGTAGTTTCTCCATCCTCACACAGGTTTTGGCAGTGCACAAATCATCATCCCTGCACACAGCTCCCCAGCAGTGCACAGGAGAGGAGGATGGATTGCACATCAGGAAGCCCTGACAGTGCTGGAGTGCTTATGTTAAAGAAAGTCTCATTTTTTTAAACCAAGCATTGTTAAGAAAGATGCAGCTTATATGAAAAGGCAGATTTGCTGGCAGTCTAGGAGAGGCCACCTATAAAGCAGAGCTGGCCACCACCAGGCACTCCTAGGAAGATTGCCAGGTGCTGTGAAAGCCATGCAGCTCTGCAGAGGAGTCATATAAGGTCTGGTGTGCCACACTGGCTTCTCCCTGTGCCTTTCCTGTTCCATATGGAACTGGAGGGGCCTTCAGTCAGGATGGCTGCTCTCTGAGCAGCACCTTCCTTCTCCCACAGAGGAAGCAATCACACTTCTGATGTAAAACCTATAATGATCTGCAGACACAACTTTTGCAAGGAAAAAAAATCTTGTTAGCCCAATTGTGGCAGTTTGAAACAGGGGACAAGCATTTGGGTATGAAATGCTTGGGTAACTTTAGGTAACTTTTTTTTTTTAATAAATTTGCTCACTAGATATAATAAAAAATATCACCTTCTCCAGCAAATTTCAACTTGCTCAAGATGATCTAACAAATTTCAGATTGTATGGATTGCATATTGTGTGTATCCTAAACACAAACACACACACTCAGGCATACAGGTAATATTTCAGGGGAGGTATACAGCAGATGCAGTATATATAATCTAACCTTCATACATATGTATGTTATTTTAATTTAATTTTTATTGATCTAGTCTGGGTCCAAGGCATGCTGGGAAAAAAGAAGGGTAGCAAATGCTTCTATAATGAAACTGCCTAATCCACCCAGTATGAGCAGTAGTTCCCTGCTGTGTTTGCTCTGTACAGAGAACAGAGAACAGGCCCTTGCCCTGGAGGCCTTCCCCAAGGAAATGGGCTGTTGTTAAAGAAAAGCAATATATAATTCAGTAAGACAATCTGAAGCCCCCATACTTTCAAAAGGAGGTCTGGTTTGGTGTGAGGGATCCATTAGATCAGCTCAGGTGTCCCAAGCAATGCTATTGCACCAGCCTAACTTACTGCATTAATTGCAGTGTACAAATTTTAGTGGATTTTATTACATGCTCAGTTCTCACTCTTCTGCTTTGGAGAAATTTCAGCTGGGATAAGAAAGAAATAATAGCTGCTTGACCCAAAATCTTTATCAGAGAAGAAACATTTGCAGCGTGATCTAAAAATCTAAAACCCTATGTTATTTCAAAAGGAAAAAAAACAGCACTTGGCACTGCCCAATACATGAGATAAAAGCCTGCACATTGCCAAGAAACCTTGACATAAGCACATTGCAGATAATGAAACAGTGGGAAAACTAATAAAGAGGAAATCTTGAGAACCTTCTAAAAAGTTTTATCATAAACATACCTGTTAGCCCATGGAAGATTTTCACTGCAATGTGGTTAGAGGTGAATCCAAGTCAACAAAACATTCAAAAATTAAGTGGCACTTAATGGAAATACAAGTCCACGACACAGGCTGGAAATGTATTCTTTTTCTTAGACAAAGATGTATGCAAGCCTAGTCAAATTAAACGTGGTTATCAGTGCACGTGTTTAAAGAGCTAGCACCAGGATAGAGCTAGCACCAGGATAGAGCTATCCCTAGCGCAGTGGTCTCAAATCTGAAGTGTAAATTAGGCTCCAAATCAGGAATGGCAATTGGTAACATTTAAATAAACTCCAGCAGGGTGAAAGACTGGTAATCCCACTGCTCACCCCTCGCTAGCCTGTGCCTCCTTGGTGAGGGTGACTGACAAAACTGGGAACATCCTCTGAAGCGTAATAATTAAATGGGCTGAATCCTGCACGGCTGGGTGTTTAAAATGCAAATACTGCTGGTTTTTTTAAATTCAGCAGAGAATTTATTACCCTTTTTTACAGATAATCAGATGCAGTGAGGGAGGGATGAAGGGTAAAATTGAAGCAAAACTGGCAACCCAGAAACGGTGGGACAAATGGGATTTGGTTATTTTATTCCTAATTCTTATCCTGGGATAAGACTATTTTAGTTGCTGCAGTTGGTTTAATTGCCTGGCCTTTGTTTTTTAAGTGGGCAGAAACAAACCTGGAGCCTCTTCTTGGTCCCTTATTTTTTGCTTCCTTGCTTGCTCCCTCGAGGAAGGGAATGAAACAAAAGGGGAAGCTGACCACTCCTCCTCCAGCCTGGAGAGGTCCCCAGGTGCCCAACAAGGGTGGCTTTTGCTTTGCAGCAATGCTCTTACCCACAGACCACACCAAGGGGACAGAAGGGAAGAGAGAACAGAACCAGCCCTGGACACTTCTCCCTTTTGGTTTTTTTGCAGTTGTTTTACTTGGGGCCTGGTCTTAGACCCCATGCTCTGGTGTCCTGTTCCTCTTCTTCAACAAGGCTGCTGAGGAAACTCCCAGCTGAGTGATTGGTAAAGCCAGTCATGTCAACCAGCTGAAACTTTCCAACATTTGGCTTTATTAGACACTAGTTTTACTTACTTTTGACCTCTGAAGTTAAACTATTCAGGCTGAAGTCATCCATGCAATGGATTTGCTTTATCTTCTGCTCAAATCAGACTTAAAAGTGACTCCTAAGAAAGTAAGTTGTTTTCCACTTATTAAAAAGAATTTTAAAACAGGCCAAAGCTCTAATGCCTTCCTACTAAATATGGCTTTAAATTCAGCAAAGTTCATGTCCTCTGCATGAGATAACTTCCACTTGTTATTCCTGTGGAAAATATGTGGATGTTTGGCTGTGCAGTAAGCCTGGAGATGTCCAAGGAACAGGAAGCTGATGGAGGACCACCCAGCAGAGGACACTGAATGAGACAGGAGCCCCTGGGGAGAAAATAAATTGGTTATTATGTCATTAAAGATTGTAGCCCACATTGCATGTGGGGAAAGGACAGATTTAGAGTTACGCAGACAGCATTAACTGTGACACTTCCTATGCTTCTGCCTGCTTGGGTTGGTAGATATGATAAGGTATTTAATGTGCATATGTGCATGTACAGTATTGTTTTCTGACAATGTCCCTTTAACCTGGTAAACCTGTTTGCAGTTTACAATACCTTGATACACAATGCCACTCAATGAAAATATCTGTTGTGTAAAGTGATCCCTAAGACATAGCTGAGGAGAATGTAAAATTACAGTGCAAAGTGGGCTTTCAGTGTTACTGAGAAAGCAAATAATCCCTGTGACCAGAGGTGGGCTGCTGTTTTGGATCTTATTCTCTCTTTACAATTTTTCTTACAGCTATGTCCGATGGTGTTTACAGTGTATGTGCTTAAGTGTATGTGAAAAAATTTTTCACAGGAAGCCTCAAGAATCCACAACAAAAACATTCTTCTTGGGTTATCAGTTACTTGTTTTTGTAACTTCTGTAATCAGCTCTATATTTTGCTTCTTCTTAGCTTCAAATTTTATTTAACTGACCTTGCCTTTTCACAGATCCACAAACAGAACAAGCCAAGTCTCCCCTCTCACAGTGTAAGATTCAAAAATTAGTTTTTAATGAAAGATATTTCCAGTCTTTTTAAAAGAAATAGTAATTTGAGTCACAGCAAGGACTACTAATTTCCTGTACTGAGCTACAATAGGTGTTTTCATCTCTACACCTCTTCTAATTGCTCACTATTATTCTTACTGCTTATATATCTTGATGGGTTTTAATGCGCTTAAGATGCTTCTCCAGAGTATTTTCCTAGATTGTGGTAAGCAGAGTTATAATATGGCTAGTTCTCTCCTCTTCCAAGCATCTTATTACTTTATCAATTAAGATTTTATGAGTAGTCATATCTTGCTAAAATTTGCAAATCAAATAACTTTTAATCTAAAGGAGAATTATTTGATGGTAGCGTCTGCTGGGTTTAGCTAAAGTAAATCAAAACACAGTGTAGCTGAAATTGTCTTGAAAGCAGAAAGGCAGTTGCAGTGTGAATCTGTGGGGGTGGAGGCGATGAATTACACTGTGAAAGAAAAAGAAAACCAGATGGCACTTGCCAAACACCAACACAGTGCAGTTATGCACAGTGGAGGCACAGCCACATAGCACTTACACAAACCTGTTACCTAGATCCTCACCAGGCTGCTGAGCAGAGTGAAGCTTGAGTTTTGCTGAGGTGCCTGGTGACATCGGGGTTTTGTGAGATGAAGACAAAGCAGCAGCTCGGGCTGAATGAGCCCAGGCTGCAGATAAGGTGATGGGTGGGCAGCTTGCCAGGACCTCCCCAGCACCTGTGGCTTTGCCCTGAACTGGGTTTGGAACCCCCACAGCACCCGCAGGGCAGGGAGCTGCTGGCTGCTCTGATAACAGGGGGTGAGGGGGAAGCTGCAGTCTGAGCTTGAACAGCATGGCTTTTTCCCTTTTACAACAGCTCAGGCATTGCTTTGGTGGCCACAAATAGTTTTAAACTCACAACTTCAGTTGCATTATGAATCTAAGCTTGATGTAGGAGGAATCCAGACTGCATAAAGGAGGAGATGAAAGTTGTGGGAAAGGTTAAAACACTGACTGCACTGCAACCAGGAATAAAACTGTCACTGACAGCTACAGCGAAAACAGGATTTTCCCCTTTGCAAATACATCACATATTTTGTTGTTGCTAATATGACCCCATTCACTAGGACCACAGCAAACACAAGAAGATACAACCTGGTGATGTGGGATTGACATCAGAGTTGGGTTGATTCTGCTGCTCCAGAGCATCCACAGTTTACAAGCTGGGGAGTGCAGCTGTAAGTGAGCAGAAGCTTTTTGCTCAGCAAGTTACTGCTTATTAAATGTTGTTGTTTGAGTTTTTTTGCAACTTAAAGTAGATTTTCCAATCAACAGATGAGTCATTCCCCTAATCCTCTTTATTTTGCCAACAGACAAATAAGAAGACTCAGCTGATATACACCTTGGCATATTGCCATTTTATGATTCAGTATACTATCATAATTGTTTGTTGTTCTGCTTTGTTTCAGTGAAAATGATGGATTATAATAATTATTTTGCATATTGTACTTCTCTTTTAGTCCTTAGATCTAGAAAGGGATTTGGACCGGTTTTCCTGTAAGTGAACCACAGCAGAGGCATGCCATTTTTATTTAGAGATACCTAGGTTAATCTTTATTATCAACATCTCTTATTAGCAAAATTAAAGAGGAAAATCAATCCCCAAGGAAATCCTTCTGGGTACTTTCCCATCAGTAAAAGTTCATGGCACTGCAGAGTTAAAGCCTCATCATCTCTAAGGGACTATTCTGGCTGGGTTTGTTCCAGTTAAAATATCTTGTGAAATGGTCATATGAGTGCTTTATCATTGAATCCAACAATTTATAAAAGATTCCCTTTGGCTAGAAGTTTCCACCCCGCAGCTGAGATGCAGTAAATGACAGCATGCCTGGGGTAAAGGAAGGTACAAATTAAAACTGGAGATGCTAACAGCTTGTGTAGGTATGCCTTTTTAGGGGTTCTGCCATGCTGTGGCACCATGCTCGGTGCTCAAGCTGAAAAGGTTTGATACATTAACATTGCAAAACTGACCCCTCCTTCAGCTCGGGTGAATGTTGCATGTTACAACATAGAAAGCTTCTCTGTGGGAGAGTTTCCAGATGAGATCTCTCCTCCACCACATTGTGAAGGCAAGGGTCTAACAGATCTCTTAGCTGTTTTTCTTGCACAACACACCTGTGAGCTGGTGCTGATGTATTATGTGCAGCTTCTGGCCACAGCCCTGATTTACACCTGCCTAATGCTCTCCACAGGAAAAAAGTTTGCTCTTTTCCCTGAGCAGCTGGAGGAGGGTTTGATCTCAGGTTGAAAGGCTGGATGGCAAAATTATGTCCATTTTATCAAAAATAAAAAAACAGAGTGTTTGGTCCCTAGCCCTGAGTGACATGGAATGTCTCACCTCTCCACAGCCCAGGACCTGTTCCTTCCACCCCATCCTCTCTCTGGTTTGCTCTCTGGCACTCTGTTGGTGCCACTTCAGAGAAAAACACTCCCCACAACCACTCCTGGGTTCTCTCTCGGAAACTGTTCATTGGAGTGATCAGGTCAGCCCTCAAGGAAACTAAAAATTCAGCAGAGCTGGGGACCAGTGCTCAGCCCCACCCCCTGCCCCACATTTGTTTAGCTGTACTAACATACCAGGAGTCAGCACCTTATTTTCAGCAAAGAGATTACCAAATGAGCAGAAAAGGAATTACATGAGTCAAATTCAACATTGCATACACTCACTGACTGCCAAGAAGCAAACATTCCCATCAAATGCTGATAGTTTAATCCAGATTAGAAATATATATATGAATCTGGCAGGGAAGGAATCCTAAGTGTCTCAAGTCAAACTTCCTCCTGGGATTTCTCCCATGAAAGTCAGCTCATGCCCCACCTCCCACTCAAGGTCCCATCCAGAATTATGGCTTCATCTTATGCAAAATACCCAAAGTTTTTGGCAGAATATTTGAAAATTAATATTGCAGCACAATCATGGAAGTTCCTCTCCTTTTTAATAGGATTTTCTGCCTGGCTAATAAACAAATTGTCTTTTAAATGAAAGCTGCCTCTGAGTTTGTTCTCCTGCTGGATTCAAGCCCAGCAGACAAAGAAGGAAACTCCAAAGAAGTTCTGTTCTCTCTAACAATTATCATGCCATTAAGTGATGTGTAATGGTTATTTATTTATTTATTTGCTTACTTACTGACTTGCCATAGTTAATCTCTGTTGTACTGCTGCCTGCTGTCTCTCCCCATTGGTTTAAAAGGAATGTTGCACCTTGGATTGTTTTTTCCCTCACAGTACTTTAGCCACCCAAATCTGTTGTTGATGCTGCCTCCTGTCTTCTAGTCCTGAGGATAGTTTTCTGCCATAATCATCCTTTATTTGTCTTAGGGTTAACACTTGTGGTCCTTTTTCCCTAGTGGTGAGGGAATGGATAGACAAATGGAGCCAACAATGAATGAAAGCAGCAGGGCTGCATACCCCAGCAGGGTAAAATGCTGACTTAATTGTGCTTTAGACAATCACAGTTTTTCCCAGTTACCTTACTGGTCACAGTCTTTACAGGTCATTGCTGTGCTCTGTAGTCACAAGCTTCTCAGACAAAGAGTTATACATTTTAATTTATCTGTGAGGCAACCAGCACAGCAGCAGCACTTCTGAATGTAGATGATAATTCATTCTGGCACTGTTCTGTGCTGTGTTAATATGAAAATGCAGTGCTGATTTTGTTTATTTGTTTTGTGTAAGGAGATTGATGCTAAATTTCCCCCTGCAAATCTAACAGGATCATTGTGGTTTAAGATAATTGCATAGCTTAGCATAGTTGTAAAACTGCAGTTGATTCTGGCACTGGGAGCCTGCCTTTGATGCATCTCAGGTTCATCTCCTGGAATGGAGTACCAGTTTGTCCCACGATCCATCATTTATTTATTTAAATCTAAAACAATCAAGATCGGTTCCCAAGGCCCTGTGGAACTGCCATAATAAATTATGCAAAAATACTGTCAAGTTAAGCCTCAGCAGTTCAGCCAACTATCTACCTCCACTGTCAGCTGGAATGCATGTCTCTGCCTCCTCTGAAAGCCCTTTTACATAAATGCCTTTTGCAGTGTGCCTGGAAAGTCAGCAAATTTGTTTTCTTTAAAAGAAACAGAGTAAAAACTTCCAGCGCCATCAAATGTAACACTCTGTAAGTGCTGTGCTTTTCCCAGTTACTGATGCTGGAGCTTCTGTGGAAAGGCCATTTCTTGGTATTGCAAGCCCAGACCACAGAGGACTTTACTGTGCACACAAAACTGAGTGTGTGAGAGGATGAGAGGATGTGAGAGGATGAGACACTCTTAATCCAAACACAGAGAGTAAGGAAAATTGCAAGGGAAGGCCACAGATACATTATTTCTGCTTTCCCAGGAAAACACCATAAACTCCAAGGAGACTCTGAAGCACTGAACACAGCTCCTGAGATACCAATGCCTTATAGTCTGTATTGGGTCTGCATGGCAAGGTTTTGGTGGTGGGGGATGCTAGACAGGTGGCTTCTGTCAGAAGCTGCCAGAAGCTTCCCCATGTCTGACAGAGCCGATGCCAGCCAGCTCCAAGACAGACCCACTGCTGGCCACGGCCAAGGCCATCAGATAGTGCCTCTGGAACAACAGAGTTAAGAAAGGGAAAAAATACAGCAACTTCAGCTGGAGAGAGGAGTGAGAATATGTGAGAGAAACAGCCCTGCAGACACCAAGGTCAGTGGAGGAGGGGGAAGATGTGCTCCAGCTGCCAAAGCAGAGATTCCCCTGCAGCCCATGATGAAGACCATGGTGGGGTAGCTGTGGGCCCTGCAGCCCATGGAGGTCCACAGTGGAGCAGGTATCCCCCTACAGCCCATAGAGATGTGTAATGAACTGACTGCAACCCCCGTTCCCTGTCTTCCTGCACTGCTGGGGGGAGAAGACAGAGAATTCAGGAGGGAAATTAAACCCAGGAAGAAGGGAGGGGTGGGGAACCTGTAAGATTCAGTTCTATTTCTCATTATCCTATTCAGATTTAATTGGCAATAAACTGAACTAATTTCCCCAAGTCGAGTCTGTTTTGCCCACAGTAGTAATTGGTAATTCTCCCTGCCCTTATCTTGACCCATGAGCCTTTTTTTATATTTTCTCTCCCCTGCCCAGCTCAGCAGGGGAGAGACTGAACAGTTTTGTGGGAACCTGGCACCCAGACAGGGTTAACCCACCACATACTCCCAGATATTCTGCCTGGATTTCAGTTAAGCTGCACAAGGCATGTTTATCAGTATCTAACCCTGAGGAAGCCATCACGTGGATCACGTTGTCAGTGTTTGTGCCCAAGAGGGAAGGCTGAGTGTTTCTCATGAGACAAATATTATGAGAACTGGCTAAGGAGAATGCTAGCAAAGGAAGAAGAAAATGATAAATAAAGTAGGCTTAAAATAGTGAAATTATTTGGACTATTACTTCCACTGTAGAAGCTCTAAACTCTCACGTTTTTCCCTAAAGCCTATGTCCCTGGTATATCCTGAATAAATTCCCAGTACATCCTATTTCTTCCTACTCTTGTCAGTACTGTGGCAAAAAGGTCAACTGTCATAAAATACTATTAAATTCCTTTAGCTTCAAAAAAGCTTGGCTGAGTCTAGTCTGCCTGTTGGCACTGCTCTAAAGTTATGTAGTAACCCCTGTGCTCGTGAATTGTCTGGAAAAATGGTTATGGACCCTATCCAAAATGACACCAAGAACTTTTTGCAAAAATGCAGCACAATTTTGGCAAGTTGAGCTGCATGAAGCACCTTCTGCAATCACCAGAGATCAACAGATCCTGTCCAGCCAAGCATGCTGCCCATCCAAAAAAGCTCTTGACTCAGGGGACTCGAGATCTGCAGCTGAGTC
Organism: Entomyzon cyanotis; assembly: GCA_024500445.1. Classification (NCBI taxonomy): domain Eukaryota; kingdom Metazoa; phylum Chordata; class Aves; order Passeriformes; family Meliphagidae; genus Entomyzon; species Entomyzon cyanotis. The sequence continues at coordinate 64,190,693 of JAKEPQ010001016.1, read as the reverse complement.
TCAGCCTGTTGTCCATGTGTTTCTTTGGTCTCCTCAACGTCTGTGCCTTGGGATGGATTCTAAGAAAAGTCCAGGCTGACTACAGGCCCAGTACTAAGTGGAAATAAAGCACCTTTCTGAAATCTGGTTCCTAAACACAGAAAAGGGGAAGTGTAATGGAAACTTGACTGAACGGAGGCTAGACTTTAGGTACATCACTAAGTCCCATTTTTTTAGATCTCATCTCTAGACCTTACAATACCAAATAAAGCCAAGTGCAAACACTTTCAGTTATAAAGGAGTTATACTGTCTTTGCAAATCATCCTTAGCCAAGGCCACGTCCCAAACGGGCTCTGTTTTGCAGTGTTTCAGTAAAGAAGCAGCCTCGTGGAAATGCTAAATATCCTGGGAGCAATATTAAATTTTGTGTGATATTGGAAGGTCACTTACTCTCCTCAGTATTTTCTGAATGAAAGACTTCTCAGAATGGGGAGAAGTAAAGGGCTGTAGGATCCTTTGTAGACATTCTATTAACTGAGGCTGTATTTTGAGATTTCTAACATGGTATTGCTGAAGTCTCTAAAACAACTCAGCTTTCAAAACTTGCATGATCACTAAAAGATTATTCAAGGATCAGGGAGCACAATCCAGGAATTGAAGTGGAAGAGTCTGTAACTGGTTTTGATGCAATTACCAGTATGTATAGTTAAACCATACTTGTACATGCTGAATGTTTCACCAAAGCTGTGTTTAAGCTTCTTTTCTTACTGAAAGGCAACGACTGGCCTGCCTTTTGCACAGGTGAGTGCATTTTAGAGATGTTCATAGGTAAAGCAGACACAGCAGCTGGAGGATTAATTAAACGTTTGCCTAACTACGTAAACAGACAGTGATATATCTTCATAGCATCTGGTAGTTTAACCATTCACTAGAAATCCCATAATTAGCATGCTGATGAATTTAATAGAATACTGTTCGAATGTAGTGCCAGATGGTCCTTCTGACTTACAAGGGGAATGACAATCTCTGTCATGTTTACTTCAAGGGTAGCAGAACAGCTAAAAAGATCTTTTTTAGACTACAACACTGGTGATGTAGGAGGTTATGTTTGCTATCCTCAGAAAGCAGTGGCTTTAAATATTGCTATATGAAGTAAGGATGATTCAGGAACTTCACATGAAAAGTTTGCTTGGCTTTCCTTGTTTATTTCTGCTATTTGGTAAAGACATAAACTTGCTTGCTGTGTTTGCGGACGAACTTTATGTAAGACAAATAAGGACCAGTCCCAAGGTACCGTGGAACAGGAGGAGGTGGAGGATATTGAGTAGTGCTCAGAGAGGTCTGCTCTGCAGCAAGGCTGTGAGATGACCCCTGGCCACCTCAGAGGAGGTTTAAGTTAGTCCAAACATTACACAAGTGGCTCTTTGCTGTAGCTCCATTCATTAGAGAAATACAAAGCAACTAGTGAAACAGCAAGGACAGTAAAATGAGGAATATCCATGGAAGAGAAAACTGAAAGACAGAGATGGAGACATATTTGCTGTCAATAAGTAAAGAGAATTATTATGTAGCCAGCGCAGAATTTCAATGAACTTCGGTATCATTCTGACTTTAGTGGAATTAGTAGTCAGACTACAGCAATCTTATTATCAAAGGATATCTTGTAACTAAGAACCTCTGGGAGAGGATACCATGCATGACAGATAAATTTCAGTGGTTCTTTCATTTTGAAGCTGGATGCAGCCTGCTAGGCCAAAGTCTCCTTCATGACAGCTATTGATCATGTTCCAGCTGAGCTCCAGCTAACATTCTGAACATTAAAACTTGCTGACTGGTTTGTACTCAACCTATCTCTCTACAATCCCTTTCTTTTAAATAACAAACTATACTTTCAAAATGTCAGTGTAGGAGCTCCATACAGACTGCTTGCTACCTTATCAGCATAAGCAACACACTCCACACTAATATCCTAATATCCTAAATCCCCTGCTAGAGAGAACAGGATCTTTTAACTTCAGGATCTTCCAAAATGTATGTAAACTGATGCAGATCTCAAACTACTCTTATGGGCTTCTGCAGTGACTCTGACTTAAAGACCATTGCACAGTGAGCATTAGTGATCCATATAACAGTGAATCCATGAAGGCACAGATCCTTCACAGTGCTGTTCTGCGCACCTACAGCATCACCTTCAGGCTGGTGCAGTGCTGCACTTCTGCCTGGGTGCAGGGCAGATTCAGTCTGATGATGGTGCTGGAGGAGCCTGTGGGCAGCTCCCACTCCATACCAGTGATTATACACCTGCGTGGCCTTGCCTTTATCTCACAGTGCACCAAGTTCTCATGTGAACATCCTCTCTGTTTGACAGTAGATATGATGAACGGAGTTGTTTTCTTGTAAGAAAATCCTATAAGAGCTTGAACGACCAGAACAGACTAACCCTTCCTTGTGATGGGTCTGCAGGGCATGCTGCTACTCTCCAGTGCTGCACAAGATGGGACCACCTGCCCAACTTCCCAGCACCTAAAGGGACGTAAGTTTAACTCCACTGTTCTTCTTTATACTTTTATAAGATTTTGTTAAGCTCTTATAAGTCTTATTTTAAATGATGCTTTGCAAAATCCAAGTGCCTTTCTTACTGGCATCGTAACTCCCGTATGCAAACCCCTTGTTGCAGCCGGCAGGTCCCAGTTAGAAACGCCTCTCCGGAGAAAGGATCTTGAGGGAAGGAGAGCCAGGGAGGGTGCGTGGGTGACTGGCCAGGGTGCAGCGGAGCGCGGGCTGCGAGGCGAGTCGCCCCGGTGGGGAGCGAGGGAGGGCAAGGAGGAGCTGTCTGGATACCTCCCCTGGCTGAAGTACCGGGGTGTCCCAGCAGGGATGGGGCAGGGGAAGGGAAAGCCGGGGGACTCTTGCCCTGCGGTTGCCCGTGAATGAAGTGGGACCGTGCCGGGCAGCCGGCCCGGTCCGGGTACCGCGGGGACTCCGGGGGCGAGGAGGAGGCGGAGGGCTCCAGCCGCTGGGGATGGCCGGGGCGAGAGGCGCCCGCGCCCTCCGCCGCCAGGAAGATGCTCCTGCCCCAGCCCTCCCTCTGTCCCCGGCCGGGTCGGGCCGGAGCGACCCCCGCCCTCTCGGTGCAGGAGAGGGGAGCGGCGAAGGGACCGGCGCTCACAGACTCCGCTCCGATCGTGATGCCCTGGGGATGGCACGATATGCGAGGGGTCATTGTTGTGCCAGGCAGTGGGCCAGGGGGAGCCCCAGTGCACGGAACCCCACTGGTTCCGTGGGGCTGGCAGGGTGTGAGGGTCGTAGGCAAGGATATTATGCTGGACAGTGTCAAACGCTTTGCATAAATCCAGGCAGACGATGTCAGCTGCTCTACCCCACCCACCAATGCTGTAGCCGCGGCAGAGAAGGTCACCAAATTTGTCAGGCACGATTTGCCGCTAGTAAAGCCATGGGGTCTGTTAGAAATCACCTCTTTGTTTTCCATGTGCCTTAAGATAATTTGCAGGAGAATCTGCTCCATCATCTTGCCTAGCACAGAGGTGAGACTGACTGGTCTGTAGTTCCCGGGTCTCTGGCTTTCCTATTTTTAAAAATGGGGTTATGTGAAAAACGACGTTCACTCTCCTGTTAGGATTAAAAAGGTTTAATAAAAGACAATAGGGTAGAGATAAAAGCTAAAGGTCAGTGCTGGGTTCTTTGGCATTCAGCCAAAAAAGCACACCTGGTATGAACAGAGACACCCTTTACACACCCTTCAGGCTAATACATATTCATAAACAGTTATACATATTCATATTTTTCTCTAAACTAGTTTGCACGTTTGGGGAACTGATCTGCCTCCTCGGAGCATGCGCAGTCTTCTTTCATTGATTCTCTTATCACTCCCAGACTAAGGATCCTGCAGGAGACAGGTGCTGACAGTTGGAGTGGCAGAGGCAGGGTCCGTTCGTGGGATGTTATCCAGTACAAGCAGACAGTTCAAGCATTCTAATAAAACTATAACATCTATTTTACTGCTATTAAACTCAGCTAGTACTGGAAAGAAAGACCTTAGTCATCATTACACAGCAATTTTTCACAACCAGGCTACCTCTATAAGAAAAGAATTAAAACAATACACATAGTATCCATGGTAATATTTGCAAAAAGCCAACATTATGACGTGTATTTATCACAGGTTATATTTCCCTTTTCCCAGTCTTTGGTGTCTTGGTTTCAGGCAATTTTAAAAAGAACACTCTAGAATGTGTTGTCTCCCTTTATAGGAGAATATATACAAATATGTCTGAATTGGAATCACCTGTGGGAAAGGTGGGCCAGTTATCACCTTCAGGTTAGTTCGTGATGACTTCCAAGACCCCAAGGTGACTTGCATTTCCTATTCAAGGTTGCTGTGTAATGAGGGCCATCCATGTACTCCAGGTAGCATCACAGGCACGATGTGTTGCAGCGACTTTTCCTTTAAACATCCAGCTCAGCACTGGTAGTTGGGGTGCCAGAGGCAGCTGTGCTTCATTGCCAATTGCTTCTGAGGCAGCTCAAACCTTCATAGGCTCCAAGAATCTCTTTCACAGCTGGCATGTAGCTGGTCTCAGATCCTCTGTATACCTGACTCCAAAACCCAAGAGGTCATCCTTGAGTCTCTCCTGGTATCTTCTGCCAGAGGCTTCAGGCTCTGCTGTACAGCATGTTATTCACATCCTGTCCTGTCCTTCCTGGCCTAAGGGATACTGCATGAACAATTTCTTGTTTGGTCTGTTCAAAGGCTTGCTGTTGTTCAGGGCCCCACTTGAAACAGTTTTTCTTCTGTGTCACAAGGTAGGGAGGGCTTACAGTCCGGTTGCATTTCAGGATGTGCATCCTCCAAAAACCCACAGCACCTAGGAAAGCCTGTGGTTTTTTTCTTGCTGGTCAGTGAGGACATGTGTCTTAGGTTACATGGAAGGTGTAACCAAAAAGTATGTATTCTATTACCATCTTCATAATCACCTCTTAAAAACAGGTGGGGTTTCTATCTTCAGCATTACTCAGCCCTGATAACACCATCTGGGGGGCCATCTCCACTAATAGGCCACCAAGGTCTTACAGCATGACTCATACAATTACATCATCCCATTATGAGATGCTCGGCCCAGAAGGGAGAAACTGAACATTCCCACCTGTACATAAACTGAAGTTTTGGAGCACTACCACACTTCTTCCACTGCATTCCCAGAGGAGAAGAGCTCAAGAGTCACCACTGGACCTCCAGAGACAGACCAGCTCTTACTTCAGGATCACCACTTCCACCACCCTGACCAATAGGATAACAGGCTGTATTCTGACTTTGTCAGTTTAGCCTGGTGTTTCTGTATTATTGCCTTCATTTTAATTTTTTCCCAAATTAATTGTAGTCCTGACTTGGAATCTCTCACAACATATATGTGTGGGGTTAACCCCTCCGCAGGTTTGTTTTCAAACTGGCACACTCAGACAGAGGTAAAGCTGTCTCTCAGTTCTCTCTCACTGAGACTCTTTCCTTTCAGAGTCAGAGCCAATTGCCTACTCCTTCTCAGGAGCTCATCTTCATATGCCCATTTCCTTCCATCCAGTTTACTCTGTTCCTTATGTAGCTCAATAAGATTCTCACAACATGGTAGCTACCTTGTTAAACACCTCTGTCAGAATCTGCTGACAGCCATCTTGCCATTTCACTCCTGGGAACTGAATTTCCTGGGCAGGTCCTTTGACCTTTTTTTGTTTAATGACAAAAACAGTTTTCAGGAGAATATGGATTATTTTCTCCCCTTTCTCAAAACCATCTTCTGCTGTGTTCCCCCATACAATTAGGTCATTAATAAACTGCAAGTGTCCTGGAACCTCACCCTTTTCAGTGCAGTTTGGATCAATGAGGTTTCTTGCTCTGGGAAAAGTGGCAAGCCCCGAAACCCCATGAAAGAAGGCTGCCACTGTGAGCTTCCCACGTGAGTCCGGACCGGGCACCACCGGGGTGCCGCGGGTGCAGGAGCGGAGTACTTCTGAGGCAGAGAAAAGCAGGAGATGAGGCAATTAAGGAGATGTAGTCTCTGAGTTCTCAGAATCCAGGGTTTATTGAGGTGCGTGGGCTCGGCGAGGGTTCATGGGGTTGGGAAGGATCAGAGGGGACGGAGCAAGCTGTATTCTCAAGCGCACAGAGCACAGAACAAAGGCGAACATGTGGTTAAGAAGGGGGAGCAGGATGGAAGGAGTTTGCAGGGGGGAACCAATCGGGACACGTGGGATGCATGATTGGCAGGGATGCCAGGGAATGGGGATACCAGGAGGGAGGGTACAGAACTTTGAAAACCAATGATAAACCTCGGGTAGAAGGAACAGAGTAGAACATTCTAGCTATTAACTCCAAATAGGATAAAGAGAAGGAGAAACCCAAAAACCAATACTCTTGTTCCCTGATGCATATTGAGGAGGCTAACTGCAAGGTGTCTTGGGGGAATGTCTTTTTGTCACCCTGAGTTAAAGGTCTCCTCAGACCCAGGGCCCTTCTTCAGGTATATCACCCTCCAAGCTCATCTGAGCCAAGGTCACTGCGACATCTCCCTGTTTCTTCTTTACAAAAGGAGAGTTAGAAACTACAAGAACTAGAATCATTAAGATTAAGCTAAACAGAACCCATAAAACCGATTTCAAAATTGAGCCTGCCCACCCCAAGAGCCCCCAACCCTTAAAGATTTCGCTGAGACAGTCCTTTGTGTTTGCAGCTTATCGATGTTGTTTTGTATTTCACTGATTTTTGATGCCATGCTTTGCCCACGGGCAGAGAAGTTAAAGCAGCACATTCCTTCAAACTCCTCGCACCCATGTCCCTGGGCCAAGAGGAGGTAGTTGATGACTGCTCTATTTTGTAAGGTCTCGTGTTTTATGGTCTCCTCGTCTCTGAGGATCTGGCTTAGGGCCACAGAGGAGAGCTGTGCGTGTTCGCCAAGCCAGCACTCTATTTTGTTAATGTCACCCAGCTTTTTGACGATGGCAACCCAAGGTACCAGAATGGATGTTGTGGTGGATAATACCACCTCAGGAACTGCTGGGGAGCCGAGTGGTTCCAGTACAGCAGGGCTTCACTGGTGGGAGACATCCTAGTGTCCCCTCTGGAGAACACGATGGTCCCTCCCCAAATTATGTAAATCCCCCCAGCTGTAACCTAAGCCCTGATCCCATCCCTTCCTTCTCCCCATTGGTTGTGATGTTCCCCCTGCCTCCTCTTACCTGACCCTCCAGCTATCCCTATAAATATAGACAACGAGGGTCTCTCTTTCTCTTTCATCCTGGACCCCTTCGGAATAAACTTCTGGAATATCCAGCTGACTGAGCGCTCTGAGTTCTTTGTCTCTGGTGATGCACGAGCTATCCAACTCTGTGGGTGAGTGAGAATATGTGCCATACACCGGCACGGGTGTGAGAAAGGTCGTTCTGTACAGCACCAGGCAGTGCTGGCTGGAGTGATCTCTCAATAGCCTTAGAGACACTTTCGGTAAACGAAGAGGCCTGGTTCCACCCCTCATCTCCCCCCCTCTGCGCCAAATGGAGGCAGCGATCAGTTTTGATTTCAGCCAGGTTGTGATTGTGCTGTCACATTTTTCATCCACATTTACAATCCCTCTTTTAGGGCAGGCCAATTGAACCGAATTTTTCCAATTTATCAGCTGCGCTTTATCTGGGGCAAAAGTTACCAGCTTACCAAGGGTGCATGGCCCTTCCCAAATACGAGCTGGGATTCCTGCCCAGGCCCGGGTTCCACAAATGAGAAAAATCCCTTTCGGGATTTTCTTGGGAGCACCTGAGTATTGAGACTTCCCAGGGCAGTGAAGTCACACCAAGAAGGTGAAAGATATGCTTCCTCTGTGGTATTTACCCACTGGAAGGGCATAACTTCCAGGTCATCATCCTCCCTGGCACCCTTTTTGACTTCTGAATAATAATGTGCAAAACTCCAAAAATTTATGCAGAAAACTGCTTGAGTGGACCCCAGCAGATCCAATTCCTGAGGCTCACTGTGAGTCCCGGGAAGTTTCTCAATCCAGTCATCCCAAGTGGAAACTGGGTCAGGGTACAAGGTGTAACTTCCTACAGAAGAAATTTCTCCCTTCTGCAAGGGAATCCCAATGAGACACGTGCTCATTGGATCCTCCGCTCGGACCATGGCAAGGCAAAGCCCGTCTTGGCCCAGAGTCTTTGACAGCGTGGTCCACACATTGACCTTCTTTGGACTCCAGTGAAGGCAGTGGCCAAGACGCTTGCAAACACGATCATGGTGTCAGGGCTCATCATGGGGCTGGGTCTCTTTTTGGGGTGGATGGTGTCTGGGGGTCAAGCAGCTGAAAAAAGCCTACAAAGATAATAAAACAGGTAAATGAATAGGGTGAAATTTTCTCGTTTTCCCCACAGCTGGTTCTCTCCCAGGGGTACACTGAAATTACACAGGCAGGTGGTTTAGGGACAGGACAGAGCTACAGGGGCTGATCTGCTTGGGAGAGGGGCAGTCTGGGAACCACAATTGATGGATATGTGATTCGGGGGTGTCTTGGAGTGATGTTATGATAATCCTGTATTCCATCGTTAGCTTATATGCTCAAAAAAATGTGGTCCTGTGACTTTAACTACACCCAGCCGCAGAGAGAAGAGCAGGTTTGTAGGAAGAGACTCTGTGGGATTTGGTTATGAGGGTAAAATAGAAATGAGAGATCTCTAAAGATGGGTTTTAGAGCATGGGAGTTTATTGTGAAAGAGCGTGGGTGTGAGAGGCCTGCTGGGCTGCAAGACACAGCTCAAAGCAGGCCAGAGAAAGAAGAGAGAGGTGAAAAGAGAGAGCAAAAGAGAGCGATTTGCCGTTTACAATGCAATAAATCATCTTCTCTGTTGAATATTCTAATTCTCTTTAACCAACCTAAGACAAGATACAAACCCTACAGCATTTACATACAACCTATAAGAATCATCACATTACCATACGGGGTTATATTTCAAACCTTAAAAAACTGCTTTTTGGAATCTCTGCCAGGCAGGCAGGGTCTGCTCTGACCTTTGGACTTGCCTAGGCAGTGGGCATTGTTCCATCAAGAAGGGGGATTACCTTCAGTCGGCTATACCATCGTTTCTTAGTTACTCTTCAACTCAAACCTTGTCTTCATCTCAATTTCGTTTATACGTTCCATATTTTCAGCATCTTTTGCAAGGTAATCATAGCTATAAGGCTTTCCTATTTCATCTTCCCCAACACAGGTTTTTTTAAAAACTTTTTCCCCAAACCTCGCTGCAGGGGAGCAAGGAGGGGGGGAAGGAGGACTCTCTCTCTCTCTCTCGGGAGACTGCGCGCTGAGACGGCTGTCGGGGCGGCCAGGTCTGCTTCTGTTTCTTTTTTTTCGTCATTTGTCTTCATTTGGACACTTTTCTTCGATCTGCTTCGTCGCCCAGAAAACCCAAAAGGGCTTGGAGGACAGCAGAGCTTCCGGGCAACTCTGCCCAGCTCCCCCCAAGGGGGGGCCCAAAGAGGAGAAAGTACATCTGAAGAAAAAGGACACTAAAATTGCCAGCTTTTTAATCAGGTTTAATAACTCCTTTTACCCTGTTCTCCCCTTCCCCCTGTGCCTTGCAGGGCACTCTGCGTGGTTTTGTTAAATAAATAGTTTTTTCTTCACTTCCATCTAAGAAATTCTGTTGTGGGTGGAGGAGGGGGTTTCAGAGCCCTTGGCTCTCGGAGGAGGCATTTGTTCAGAGCTCTCCTTACCTAGAGAATTTTATCACTAATCCGGGACAGGGGGAAACCTCAGATTCTTTATTTAACTTTTTCTTTCTTCTGCTTTTCCACCCCAGGGTGAGCAGGATGGTCCAGTCTGGGACAATGTCCTTTTTTGCAGTGAATGCTCTTTTTTCCTGTGGGTCAGGGGTGTAGGGTTTGACCCATTTTGAGGGGATCCAACGGGGGCCTGCAGGGGTTGAGACACATGCATGGCCTCTTCCCCACGTCACCAGTGGGAAAGGGCCTTGGATCTGCCGGGACTCAGGGTCTTTTATCATGACTGGTGGTTGTCACTTCAGGTTTGCCCTGGTGTCATTGGCAAAGTGTCTGAACAGAGGAGGAAGCAGCTCTGAAAAAGAACTGTTGAGAAAATTAATGGTAAACAACGCTTTGCAAAGCCTCACGAGGAGAGTTGATTTCAGTTCCCCCCCTCTGCTGTTTAAGGACTGATTTGAGAGTCCGGTGGGCTCTCTCCACGATGGATTGTCCTGTCGGTGAGTGAGGAGTGCCCGTGGAGTGACTCACTCCCCCTTTTTCAGTAAAATTTTTAAACTGTTACAAGGTGTATGCTGGCTCATTGTCTGTCTTGATCTCTTTGGGGACCCCAAGGGTGGAGAAGGCTCACATGAGATGGCTGATGATGTCTGTGGTCTTCTCTCCTGTGTGAGCGGTGGCGTTCATAGCCCCTGAGAAAGTGTCAATTGACACATGTACATATTTGCATCTCCCGAATATTGAAGAATGGCTTCAAGACCACGGTCACGGATCCTTAGAGGGCTTGTGCGAGCAAAGCCAGTGTTAGCTGAAGTGGGCCATACAGGCCGCAGCAGTAAGATAAATGCAAATTATGCTGACAGGGCAGGAGCCCAAAGACAGAGTGCCCTTGGGCTCTGGGAAAGTACCATGGGGAAAGTACCGGGGAGGAACTTGCGATTGAGAAGAATGAGGAGGAACCCTGAAATTGTGAGAATGGAATGCAATGGAATGCAGATTGTAACCTCTGTGCTTAACCAATGAATTAGTGACTAGTAGGCATAAGCAATTTTAACAGTATATAAGCCGCGCATACAGTGAAATAAACGGAGCTTGCTAATCACTCATATTGAGCTGTCGTCTTGCTTCCCTCACTGCCGACACTCGAACTCTGCAATGTGGGTTACATCCATCTGCCAAATTTGACAGCTTTGCAACCCTCTTGGATTCACCCCTAGGTAGTATGATGGGAGCTGGTCTTTGCAGCAGGAAGGGCAGGTTGAAATGATGGCTTTGGCCTGCTCTCTCATCAGCCTGAACATCTGTACAAGGGCTGAAGCATTTTGGTGGTACAGCTGGTGACTCAGCTTTGCCCATGCAAAGGTGTCTGGAACTGATGGTGTAAGGACAGGAAAAGCCAAGGCATCTGCTCTTCTGTTGCCATCAGCTACCCAGGCAGGTCAGTGTGGGATCTGATATGCATTATAAAATACATTTGCTCCCGGTGGGACAGGACTTCCGTAAGTTGCAGGAGCAAGTAGAATAAATTTGGATTGGTTACTTCTTGTAGGGCCGAATTCTCTGCTCTGGATACAACTCCAGCCACGTAAGCTGAGTGCGTTACGATGTTTAAGGGTTCTGGAAACTTTTTAAGTGCCCTGATGATAGCGGCTAATTCTGCAATTTGAGGAGAGCCTGGAACTTCCTCAACATCAGCTTCCCACTGCTGCGTTTTGGGGTCCTTCCAAGTCATTATTGACTTGTAGGAAGCCCCGGAGCCATCTGTGTAAACTGTCAAGGCCCCCTTAATGGGGCACAAGGCCAAATGTGTTTTTTGAATCAATTTGAAACTGGTATTAAATAGCTTGTGTCTACCATGACTGATTTCAATTTTGCCAGTGAACCCTTCCAGGGCAAATTGTAAACTTTCACTGTACCTCATTAGATGTTCTAAATTGTCACGAGTGAATGGTAACTGGATCCACATAAAGTCCTGACCTGACAGGGCATGAAGCCGAGATCTTGCTTTCATGATAACTTTTGCTGCCAGCTCCTGGGGTGTAGTCAGAGTTTTTGCTACCTGGTGAGGGAGAAAAACCCACTCAGTGATTAGTAAATGGTCTTTCAGTTCATCGTCCCATTGGTAAATCAGCCCATGCATGAACTGTTTCTCGCCCAGTACAATTAGTTGGAAAGGCAAGCGGTGTGCCTGCCTGCTCGTGACGGTGTCCTGCACTCGTGTGATGCACTGTTGGGCCTCAGGGGTCAGAGAGCGCAGTGAGTCCAAGTCCTCCCCCCTTTCAATAAATTGAAAAGCGGTGCCAGGTCCTCAGAAGAGATGCCCAGCAGCGGGCACACCCACTTAATAGATCCACACAGCTGATGTAACTCATGCAGCGCCTTTGGGTTATCTACAATGGCAAGCTGCTGGGGAGTGCTGGTGCTCTCTCTTATGACAAGTCCAAGGTATTTTACAGGGCATGACCACTAGACTTTTTCTGGTTGGAGCTGGAGACCCGCCTGCTGTAGTAGGTAAAAGACAAGGGCTAAAGTCACAGTTAGTTTTTCAGTGTCTTCTGCACAGACAAGAATATCGTCCATGTAGTGCAATATCATGACACCTGGGGATTGCACTCTGGCAGGGGTCAGGACAGGATCAACATACCACTGGCAGATAGGTGGTGAGTTTTTCATCCCCTGGGGGAGAACAGTCCAGTGATACCTGCACATGGGGGCTGCATTGTTTCAAGATGGAACAGAAAAAGCAAACCTGGGGGCATCTGCTGGGTGGAGTGGGATGTGGAAGAAGCAGTCTTTGATGTCAATAACTGCCAATTTCCAGTCTCTGGGGAGCATTGTGGTGGAGGGCATACCTGGTTGTAGGGGTCCCATATCCTCAGTGACTGCATTGATGCTTTGCAGATCGTGGAGGAGCCTCCACTCGTTCTTGCCCTGTTTTCTCAGGACAAAGATGGGGGAGTTCCAAGGGCTGTGGGTTGGTGTTATGTGACCCTTGGAGAGCTGTTCCTCCACGAGGGACTCAAGAGCGCTTAACTTTTCTATGGGTAAGGGCCAATGGTCCACCCACACAGGTGCATAACTAAGCCAATTAGGTTGTGGGGTGTCGTGCTTTTCAGTGACCCCACTTAAAAATCTGGCTCCTGAGGGGGAATGTAGATTTGAGTTCCCCACTGTGACAAAGAATCTCTACCCCACAGGTTGAAAGGTACATCCATGACATATGGACAAACACTGGCTGGTACACCCTCAGAATTAACTATGGTGACAGTCTCTGCACTTTGACATGCTGGTGACTCCCTCCCCAGCTCCACCAATGGTCAGTGTGGTGGACTGCAGTGGCCAGGACGCTGGCCACACATCATGTGACAGGATGGTGGCATTGGCCCCAGTGTCAATGAGACCCTGCACTGACCTTGTGATGTCATGACTTTTCAGGGAACAGGTCATATAGGGCCAGGTGGAATTGGCCCTTTCTGCCCACCAGGCAAGGAGAGAGGACGATGGTGGCACAGGTGTTTCACCTGTACAGGCAACAGTCATATCAGGTAACATTGTCCCTTGGACAGCATTACTTGTTTCTCCACGCGACACTTCAATGCGCTGGTTGTTCAGTTTTTTGACTGCCGTGGTGGAGCTGTTGGGACATATGGTGCGGCTTGGGCTGACAGGGACTTTGGTGCCGGTTGGTAGGGCTGGTTCTGGCGTGGGTAGGTGTTTGTCGTGTGAGGTGCTTCTCCTGTTGATAAAGAGCTCGCAGACTGACAGTTAGAAATTGGCTGGGGCATTGGGCAATGCTTGGCTATGTGGCCTGGTTGACCACACCTGTGGCAAAGCATGGAAAAGCCTGTGTTGCCCTGCAGTGGGGGTTTAAAACTCCTGGGTAAGGTTCTAGAAGCAGCTGAAAAGGAATTTGGGGGTTGAGAGGATTGGTGAGTAGATCTAACACCACCTCATCAACCAGACCATGGCATTAAGTGCCAAATCCAGTCTTTTCTTAAACACCTCCTGGGATAGTGACTCCACTATCTCCCTGGACAGCATATTCCAATGCCCAATCCCCCTTTCTGTGAAGAATTTCTTCCTAATGTCCAACCTAAACTTCCCCTGGCACAGCTTAAATCTCTGTCCTCTTGTCTTGTCACTGCTTGCCTGGGAAAAGAGACCAACCCCCACCTGGCTATACCCTCTTTTCTGGCAGTTGTAGGGAGTGATAAGGTATCCCCAAGTCTTCTTATTTCCAGGCTAAACACGCCCAGGTCCCTGGGCCACTCTTCACAGGACATGTGTTCTAGACCTTCCATGGGCCTTGTTACCCTTCTCTGGACATGCTCCAGCAGCTCAACAGCCTTCCTAAATTGGGGGCCCAGAACTGGACACAGCACTCAAGGTGTGGCCTCACCAGTTACGAGTACAGGGGAAGAATGCCTTCTAGTCCTGCTGGCCACACTATTCTTGATACAGGACAGGATGTCATTGGCCTTCTTGGACACCTGGACACACTGCTGGCTTATGTTCAGGCAGCTGTCAACCAGTACCACCAGGTCCCTTTCTGTCCCTTTCTGCTCCTTTCTGCTATCCAGCCACTGTCCCCAGACTGTAACACTGCATGAGGTTGTTGTGGCCAAAGTACAGGACCCGGTACTTGGACTTGTTAAACTTCATATTGTTGGATTCTTCCCATCTATTCAGCCTGTTCAGGTCCTTCTGCAGACCCCTCATACTCTTGCCTTTCAGCTGGTAGAATTATGAGTGTAGACACAGTGAAAAGGAGTAAAAGGGTTTTACCTTGGTATTTTAATAGGTGCACAGCTCTTCAAAGGTGGAACATGCTGAGATGCACACACCTGTATAACACGTATACATTTTATGGACATAGCAAATTAGCATATCTATCTAAAATCCCCCAATAAGAAACTTAATAAATGAAGTAATTGTCCTCCTATTCTAATCAATCCCCCCAAATCAGGCTACAGCCCACTTTAAAAAATCTGTTCCAGAGAGAAGGCCTAAACTAAGGTTAAAGCCTCGAGTTTTGAGATAGTATAGAGCTCTCTGGCCTCTTACTGTGAATATTTGGTCTTTCTGCCTTGCAGGACCTCAAAACAAAACTAGAATATCAGACTACAAAAATTACAAGCATGTAGGGTAAGGGTACAAAGAGTGTATAAAGGGTACAGAAAATACAAAAAGGGTATAAAAATGTATAAAAGGTGTATTGGTTTGAAAACAAACCAGTGGGAGATCACAAGTTAGGATTAAAATTAATAGGAAAAATTAAAAATAAGTGAAATAATATAAGGAAAAAGCACTGACAAAATCAGATACAACCTGACACCCAATTAGGATGGTGGTAGCAGTCCAAATGAAGTAGTTCAGGTGAAGCGATGACCCTATGGAAGGTCTAGTCTCCAGCTGAAGGTCGTTATATGGGGGTGCTTCCTCTGCACATGTTACTTGCTCCTCTGCTTCTTCTGAAGATAATTCAAAAGTTTCACCTTCAGGCCAGTTTGTTATAATTTCCAGAATCCCAGGGCGATTCGGGTTTCCAATACGGGCACGCTGCGTGATGAGGGCAATCCATTTGCTCCACGTGGCATCAGTGGCATGGTGGGTAGAGGGAACCCTTCCCTTGAACATCTACCCCAGCACCGGTAGTCGGGGTGCCAGGAGAAGTTGTGCTTCTGTGCCAATCACCTCTGAGGCGGCTTGGACACCTTCATAGGCTGCTAGATTTCCTTCTCGGTGGGAGTGTAGTTGGCTTCGGACCCTCTGTAACTTCAGCTCCAGAATCCCAGTGGTCGGCCTCGAGTCTCGCCAGGCACCTTCTGCCAAAGGCTCCAGGACAGACCATGGCTCCTGGCTGTGGAGTAAAGCACATTCTTTACCTCTGGTCCTGTCCTGACTGGGCCAAGGGCTACCGCATAAGCGATCTCCTGTTTGATCTGGGTGAAGGCTTGCTGCTGTTCGAGGCCCCAGTGGTGATGCCTGATGGGTTTTTTGTCCTTTTTCATTATACTTTTATACCCTTTTTATATACTTTATATCCTTTCCTATTCCTGTACTTTTTACTCCCTGTACCTTAGCCCCACGTTTGTAACTCTTGTACTATAGCCTAGTTCAGAATTCTTTAGAAAAGACAAAACATCCCCACAATTTCAAGAACATGAGGCACCAACCTTGAACGGAGCCTCATCCCTGGAACATGTTTTTGTAAACTAAGTTGTAGCCTTTTTGGGGGCGAGGTAATTAGAATAAGGGGGCAGTTACTTCATTTGTTAGCTTTCTTATTGGGGAATTTTAGATAGGTATGCTAATTGGTGAGCTCCATAAAATTGTATACGCGTTGTACCCGGGGCCCTTTTTTTGTTGTGGTACCACCTTTGACGAAGGTGCACCTGGGATCCTATTAAACCAAGGTAATACCCTTTTCCCTATACTGAGGAGTCTGCGTCTCAATTTTTACCAGCATTTTTGGCATCAGTGGAAATCATTCTTCTTGCGGGTTACAAGGTAGAAAGGACTCACAATCTGGCTGTACTCAGGGATGTGCATTCTCCAAAAGCCTATAGCACCTAGGAAAGCTTGCATCTCCTTTTTGCTGGTTGGTAGAGACATGGCGGTGATCTTATTGATGACTTCAGTAGGAATCTGTCACCGTCCATCTTGCCACTTCACTCCCAGGAACTGGATCTCTTGGGCAGGTCCCTTGACTTTGCTCTGCTTGATGGCGAAACCGGCTTCCAGGAGAATTCTGATGATTTTCTCTCCTTTCCCAAATACTTCCGTTGCTGTGTCACCACACACAATGATGTCACCAGTATACTGCAAATGTTCTGGAGCCTCACCCTTTTCCAGTGCAGCCTGGATCAGTCCATGGCAGATGGTGGGACTGTGCTTCCACCCCTGGGGCAGTCGGTTCCATGTGTACTGCACACCTCTCCAGGTGAAAGCAAACTGAGGCCTGCACTCTGCTGCCAGCGGAATGGAGAAAAAGGCATTGGCAATGTCGATGGTCGCATACCACTTTGCTGCCTTGGATTCCAGCTCGTGCTGAAGTTCCAACATGTCCGGTACAGCAGCACTCAGTGGTGGTGTGACTTCATTCAGGCCACGGTAATCCACTGTCAGTCTCCATTCTTCACTGGACTTACGCACCGGCCATATAGGGCTGTTAAAGGGTGAGTGGGCCTTGCTGACCACCCCTTGGCTCTCCAGTTCCCGAATCATCTTATGGATGGGGGCCACAGAGTCTCTGTCTGTGCGGTATTGCCGGCGGTGCACTGTTGCTGTAGCAATTGGTACACGCTGTTCTTCAATTCTCAGTAGTCCTACAGCAGACGGGTTGTCTGAGAGACCAGGCAGGGTATTCAGTTGTCTTATGTCTTCTGTCTCTACGGCTGCTATCCCAAAAGCCCAGCGATGTCCCTTTGGGTCTTTGAAATATCCACTCCTGAGATAGTCTATGCCAAGGATGCATGGGGCATCTGGACCAGTCACAATGAGGTGTTTTTGCCACTCGTTCCCAGTTAAAATCACTTCAGCTTCCAGTACAGTTAGCTGCTGGGATCCTCCTGTCACCCCAGAAATAGAAATGGATTCAGTCCCCACATACCTGGATGGCATCAGGGTGCACTGAGTGCCAGTATCAACCAAAGCCGTATATCTTTGTGGGTCAGACGTGCCAGGCCATCGGATCCACACAGTCCAATAGGTCCAGTTATCCCTTTCCTCTACCTGGCTAGAGGCAGGGCCCCTCTAATCCTGCTTGTGGTGTACGATGCTCTCCTCCTGTAAATGTGTTCCTGAGGTCTCTTCAAGAGGATCAATCATATTATCATATCCATACTGTCTGGGGTTCTGTCTAAAAGAGACTGGAGCAGTGTTGAACCTAGATGAGCCTCCTGAAGTAGAAGTTTGTCTTTTCAATTGCGTACGCAGGCTGCTAAGGACGAGGTGGGTTTCCTATCCCACTTTCTCATGCCTTCCCCATGCTCCTGTACGAAAAACTAGAGGTTACGTCGCGGAGCTTGTCTTCTTTCCCTGGCTGGGGGACATCTGCTCCTGATGACAGAGACTCTTGTTTTGGTGGGCATGGTAAATTCCGTCTTTGAGCTTTTTCCTTAGTTTCTGGTGGCCCTCTTAAATCAATCTCTGGACTTGCTCAGCCAGGTTTGTTTCCACCGATGAGACCTGGGTGCGTAGTGGAGCGGTGACAGTGTCCTCGTAAATTCTCAGTTTGTTTGCTAACATGCCCACCTTGTCTTCTCCTTCCCTCCACTGCAGTGTTGCCAGGTAACAAGAGTATATCTCTGGTCCAAGCTGTGCGAATCTCAGCCACATTTGTGAAGTGCACTGGACATTATCTGGGCTCTTAGGGAATCTCTTGTTTTCTGAGAAAATAATCTCTAGCACGGCCAATTCCCTCAGGCATCGGATACTTTGTTCTATTGTGTTCCATTTTCTTTGGTGCATCTGGAGGTCTTCTTTACAGAGGTATCTGTCCCGTACACTTGTCAGCAATCGCCACCAGAGGCTAAGAGTTTCCTGGGTTCTTGCAATCCCCTGGTCGTTGACCACGTCCTGAGACAGGGATCCCAGTTGCCTGGCCTCACTTCCATCCAGAATGGTGTCATTAGCTGTGGCATCCCAGATGCAGAGCAGCCAGGTCAGGATGGACTCATTCACCTGCCGGATGAATTCTCTCTGTAGGTCCCGCAGCTCCCCCAGGGATAGAGAGCGAGTAATGATCTCCGGTTCTGTCTCTTCTGCTGGGTGTGATGGCCCTGCTGCATCCTCGTCAGTCACTATGCAGACTGACTTGTGCTTTGATTTCTTTTTCTGGATGGGGGCAACTGCTACTGGCTTTGGCTGTTCTGGTGTGACGATGTTCTGCGTTGAGATGTCGACTGCTCTTTTGCTTCTTTTCCTCTTGGTGTGACTTGCTCTTTTCTCCTCCTCTTCAAGAAGACGCTGTAACACCCCAAGTATTGTTCTACTTCTCAGCATGAGGTACACAGTGCTGGTCATAGAGAAAAAAGAAAACAGAACTAACAGGAAAATTATGCCATCCTTAACATCCAGTGAGAACTCAATATGGTCAAAAACAGCTGTGCCTGGCCTGAAAGGATGGAAGAGACCTGCTCTCTCCTCCTACCCCCAGGGGCTAGGTGTGATTGCTGAGGAGGTCCTAGACGTAGCAGCTCAGATTAGGCCAGGCAGACAAAATTGAGTATATGTTCTGAATGGCATTCATCGCCTTACAGATTATCATGCAATAGGCATAGTAAACCAATAAAGCAATTCTCATGCTGTTCCCTGGTTGCCACAGGAGCGATAAACCAGGCAGATAGTTTCCCATTTGCAGAAAAATGTAGAGAGCAAGATACAGTACCCACATAGTCAGGCTGAGCATCATGATGGGATTTTCTGTAAAAAAGAATTATATTTCTGATTTTTCCTCGGGTCAGGCCCCAAATTGGGCACCAAAATATGTATTTGTTTGAAAACAAACCAGTGGGAGATCACAAGTCAAGATTAAAATTAATAGGAAAAATTTAAAAATAAGTGAAATAATACAAGGAAAAGCACTGACAGAGTCAGATACAACCTGACACACCCAGGGCTCTTCCCCAGTATCATTTGCTTCTAAGCTCATCTGAGCCAAAGCCACTGCTACATTCCTCCAGGCATCTACCTGCTCCTCCGGCATGGGCTGTGGGTGGATTTCTGCATCCTTGTGGACTCAATGGGCTGCAGGGGGATCTCCTGCTCCCCCCATGGTCTTCACCACGGCTAGCAGAGGGTTTTCAGCTCCGGCGCCTGGAGCACCTCCTCCCCCACCTTCTTCACTGACCTTGGCATCTCCATGCTGTTCTCCCTCACATATTTTTACCTGCACCTCCTCCTCTTCCTCTAACTACAAAGAAGTGCGTGCTTCCTTGTTTTGATTTTTTCTTAAATATGTTTTCAGAAAGGCGTAACTAGCACCTCTAATTGGCTTACACTTGGCCAGCAGCATGTCCATCACTTTCAGAGCAATCAGAGATTGGCTCTGCTGGACATGATGAAAAACTTCCAGAACTTTCACTCAGGACACACACAGGAGCAATCTTCGTGCCACTCCCCACCCCTCAGACACTTCCTCAGGCCTACCACAACAGGTTCTGAGGGGTTTAAATTTCTCTTAGATGTTAAAAATACTTTGCTGATGTTTTGGGCCAGCCAAAACCA
Organism: Entomyzon cyanotis; assembly: GCA_024500445.1. NCBI lineage: Eukaryota > Metazoa > Chordata > Aves > Passeriformes > Meliphagidae > Entomyzon > Entomyzon cyanotis. The sequence goes on along the minus strand of JAKEPQ010001016.1, from coordinate 64,170,711 downwards.
CCACAGTCTGGTCTCCAGCTGAAGGTCCAGTGGTAGCTCTTGTCCTCTGGGAACCCATTAGACAGGGCTAACTTGAGCAGTTCCAAGGCCAGGTTATATCCAGGTGGGAATGCTTGGCTCCTCCCTCCTGGGTGGAGCATCTCACAATAGGATGAGATAAGTCCATGAGTCATGAGGTGGTTTCTTGATGGTCTGTTATCAGGGATGAGTCATAGCAGGAGACAACAGCTAATGCTCCACAGCTGGTGGTAATACAATACTTAAATCCATCTATATTGTAACTTAGGACACTTTGTTTTCTGGCCAGGATGTGCCACAGAAATAATTTCATCCACACATAGCCTGGGTGTGCAGAGAGAATCATTCCATGACACATGACAGTTACAAGCTTTTCCCCAAACATTGTACAGTCTAACCCCATAGTACTTCATTGATTTCATCTTCATTAGTCCAAAGTTGTGTATTCTCTACTATCTGTTTTTTTGGGGTTTTTTTTGGTTTGTTAGTTTGTTTTCACTGGATCTGGATTTCTTTGCCACTGATGTTAATTAGGTCCTCGCTCCTTATTTCCTTATCAGTTTTTTCCAAACTAGGTGTCTCCAACCCTGCTAGGGGACAGCATCTGGGTAGATGTTGGTTGATGTTTTCTGATGGCCTTTGATGTTCTGCTGATGGTCATTAGCTTTTGGGTATCTCTTTGGGGCTACTCTCAGTCCATTGAAATGTTAAACCCATCAGACTCCACCTGGTGGAACCATGTCCTGCAAAGAAACTTAACATTCTTTTTCTTTGGGCAAAGGTGCACAAAACCTTTGATTAAAAGTTTTTAAAATGGTATCTTTTCCAGCAACATGGTATAGATAACCCTCTGGTTAATTTGGGTCAGCTGACCTGGTTGTGTCCCCTCCCAGGATCTTTCCCACTCCCAGCCCCTTGATGGGGAGAAAGAATATTAGATATTTGGCTCAGCAGTAGCCAAAACAATGGTGTGTTATCAACAGCCTTCCAGCGGCCAATGCAAACCACAGCACTGTGAGGGTTGCTAAGGAAAAAACAATTATATCAGTGAGACCAAATTCAGTCTCCACCTCTTATTCCATATCATTGTATCATACTCAGATCCCACACAATCTATGTATCTTGTTTAAAGCCCTGTCATCACCAAAACTGTGGGAAAACCAGAAACTCAAACATCTTTTCAATGTTAGAGAATCCAGGCATTACTTTACTGTGGCCAGGATGTGCAACAGAAATAATTTCATCCACACATGCTCAGTGGTGCAGTGAAGATCATTCCATTACACATAATTACTTACTAGACCTGCCACATATTGATACGTACAAAACCCAAAGAAATTCTCATTCATTGGTCTCAAATTACACAATTCTTAGTATTCAATCTCCTATCAGTTATTGACCCTTTCACCTTTACTGCTAATTTGGTCCTCATTCTTTGGTTCTCTCATCAGTCTTTTCCCACACCAGGTGTCTCCAACTGCACCACGGAGGTGATGATCGTTAATGTTTGTTAGTGGCCACTTATCTCTATGTACTTTCTGCCTGCTCCCAATCTGCTGATGTTAAAATCATCAGGGATCGGCGGGTAAAGACAGTCTTATGAAAAGCAATTCCTCTCCCTCTAGGCAAAGGGGAACATATCCCTGACTAGTGATACATAAAAAAATTTTAGAAGTTGTATCATTTCCAACACTGCAAACTCACTGCCTAAAATCCTTTTGCCCTTGGTATATAGATGAAGCCCATCTGACTCTAGCAGACCTGGTGCTGAGCCTGTCTCAGTGGTCCTCGCTCCTCCCCAGGTAATGGCAGATGGAGTCATAGGGCAGCAGCAGCACCTACATGTCCCTGCCCAGCTGCACCAGCGCCCGCCCGCGCTCCAGCTGCCGCTCCAGGATCCGCCCCACCTTCCCCATGTGCCCCCCCAGCACGTCCATGACTCAGTCGGAGTCCCCGTGAGGCACCACCGGCTCCAGAGAGGCCTCCCGCAGGCCCTCCACCAGGCGCCCGTCGTCCGTCCAGCACACGCAGCTGTCGGGTGACAGCAAGTCCTCGACCTGCAGCTCGCAGTTGTAGTAGCGGCCCCGCCGGAAGGTCCTGTCCACACAGCGCACCCGCAAGTCCCTGTGCAGCCAGTGCCGAGTCCCAGGGGAAGCCCCTCAGCGCTGCTTCTCCAACCGCTCCGTTTCGGAGGGCTCCTTCCGCCTTTTCCCCCCATTCAGGGGCTCCCCACCCTGCCCCGCCTCAGGGCCCTTCTCAGGGGGGCGGCCAGAGGCACCAGCGCTGACAGGGCACAGCCCGTGCTGGTTCACGGCCACCAGCTGCCCCCCAGCTGGAGCCGCACCAGTGCCCGCCCAGTCTCGGGCTCCAGCGCCTCCACCTTGCCCTCCACGCCGCGGTGCAGCCCGGCTTTGATGCGCACAGGGTGCCCCACAGCCGGGCCCCCCTCGGGGGGTATCCCCGGGTTTCAGGGTGCCTGGAGAGGCTCCCTCAGCCCCCAGGCCCAGCCCCCGTGGGCGGGGCCGGTGCTCCACGGGGGACACGACCCTTGGGAAGGTGCGTCCGATGCCCTGGCCCTGGATCCAGCCCATCCCCCACAGCATGGCCAGCCCGAACTGCCCCACGGGCACGGCCTCGTAGTCCTGGGGCGTCGGCAGTGGCCCTGTGGCAACGCCCTTGTCGGGCAGCTGGAGAGGGATGGAGAAGGGGGATCCAGAGCTCCGCTTGGGCTGCTCCTGCCTCTGCCGCGCCTCCTGCAGCAGCTCCTGCACCGCCTCAGCCTCCACCGAGCAGGGGTGCGGGGGAGCCCTGGCAGGAGCGGGCTCTGTGCTGGGGGTGTCATCAGCGGCGGGGGCGAGACCCGTGTCGTCGCAAGGCCGCTCTGGGTTCCTCAAGCGGCAGGAGGGGATCAGGGGGATCACCAGCTGTGGCAGCACGCTCGCCTTTCCCCAGGTCGAGCTCGTCAAGGTGGGAGACCACCGCCTTCTGAGGAGCGCCCAAGGTGCAGAGCTCAGGGAGCTGGGAGCCAGAGCCCGAGAGCCAGTCTGAGGCGCAGGAAGAGACGCAGTCTGTTTGGTCAAGTTCCCAGAGAGTTTATTGAAGAATCCAACAGAAAAAGGAGGGGAGAGGAACGCTGACCAAAAAGCCCCGATTGCCCCGGGAGGTGCCTTTTAAGGGGCCAGGATTAGGGGAGGGCACAACTTGGAGAACCAACCGGGTTAGCAAAACAGGAGACTGACATTTGCATTACCCAACCGAGGGATGGGGTAGGAGGGAACACAGTCAAGAGGCACCAGTCCGGGGTCGGAAGGGGAACAGACAGAGGAGAACTTACTAGAAGGTAACCATAAAAGGGAATAGGGTGGGGGAGCTCAACACCAATCAGATTTCAATCCCAGGGTGATGTCTCTAGGTACTTGTCAGTTCCCGGACCTGGGAAATCTACATGAGCCAGAGCGACTGTCACAACCAGCTCCTTCGGGCGGGACGGGGCCTGCCGCGTGCTGAGCAGCTCCTGGTCCTCTACCGCTGCTAACAAATCGATGTCTGTCTCGGTGTCGCCGCCGGGCTCCATCCAGGGTCCCACGGGCAGCAGCTGCCGCTGCTCTGCCCTGTGGCTGAACTTGAAAGACACCAACCCCGGCCCCGCCGTTCCCCTGAACACGTCGTTCCCTTTGGCTGCTGCCACACCGCTGCCAGCCGCCATCTTCCTCCGCGGGGCCCTTTGCGATAAATACACCGATACACAGAAAGATGGTTTTAACACACAAAGGCAGAGTATAACCTGGCAATCTGTTGGTCAGAGTTATGCTTGCAGTCTATCCAGGTTCTGGTCTCCCTCTGGATCCGTTGAGTGGTACCAGCAGTCCCTAAGCCAAAGATTTATATATGCTCAGGTTCAGGTGGGAATGCTCACTACCTCCCCTGAAGCAGGAAGTTTCACAATGGATGATGTAACACTGTAAACCATGGGATATTTTGGGAGTCTTTGATGGTCTTAAGTCGTTAGTCTAACCTATTCTTCTGGTGCCATTGAGTCCATTATGGCCCATTAGAGGAGTTGACACCTCAGGATGGGTGTGAACATGGTGGTGTCACCCAAATTCGGGAGAAAGATTAAAAACCCTCTAACACCATATTTCAAGTGATAGAGAATCGGGCATTACTTTATTCTGGCCAGGATGTGCTACGGAAAATATTCCATACGTCCATGCTTTTTACCAGGCTTTCTACAGAGTTATATACACAAAACCCAAAGCAGTTCCGGCTCATTGGTCCCAAATGACATAATTTTTCTAATGTTTGGTTTGGTTTTGGTCATGGATTGCTTCGCCTCTGATGCTAACTCAGTCCTCACTCCTTGATCCTCTTATCAGTCATTTCTGGACCAGGTGTCTCCAGCCATGCCAGGGGGACACAGCTGGGGCTGATGGTTGTTACCTTTGTGTCACAGAATGGCTGCAGCATCACGGCCATGACACCCTGGATATCTTAAATTTTGAGCGAGCAGAACCAGGGACAGCCTGAGTAGGCCATTTAGGCCATCTAGGCCGCAGTAGTAAGATAAATGCAAGTCAGGCTGACAGGACAAGAGCAAGTGATGCTGACAGGGAAGGAGCCCAAGGACAGAGTGCCCTTGAGGCTTTTGGGGAAAGTACCGCGGAAAGTACCATTGGAAACTCGTAGTTGAAAAGAATGAGGAGGTATCCTGAAATAGCAAGAGTAGAATGCGAATTGTAACTTTTGTATTTAGCCAATGAAATAGTGCCTAGTATGCTTAAGCGATTGTAACAACATATAAACCACACTTGCAGTAAAATAAACTGAAGCTTGCTTATCACCCATATTGAGTCGGTGGTCTTGCTTTCCCTGGTCGCACCTTTGGTGTATCTTCTGTGCTACCCCCAGTCTGTTGAGATGTTAAGCTCATCCCATATTGAGTGGTGCAACTGTCCCCTGAAAAAACTTGGCATTCATTTCCCCAGGGCAAAGACAAACAAAGCCTGAAAAAAGGAATCTAGTAAAAACTTCTAAAAGTTACGTTATTTCTAATACTGGTGCTTCCAAGAGGGGAGTTACCACAGCTGAGTCACTGGTGTGATGAAAAAGAAACACTGTGGCTAGCACAGGTCTTTCTCGTGAGAACATTTTGCTGTGTTTTATAAACAAAGATAAAGTTTGGATGTTTTGCAAACAGTGTTTCGAGATTTGGACAGTTTAGGCCTGGCCAATTAGGCCTAGGGGGAGGTTTCTGGCTGACCAATCTGGGTGACCTCTGAAAAGTCTATATATATAGAAATCAAAATAATAAATGCACTTTTTTCTTGCCTCACTGAAAACCTGGTTTTTTTCTCTGCTAATGGCTCAACAGCGACAAAACACTACTTGCCTTGCATGATTTTTCCTTATGTCATTTAACACCCAACTTATGCAGCAGTTGAACTTTTACAGGAGTTAAAGGATGATAAGGATCAGGCTTTTTCTCCCGCTCAATAGGACCAGGATCAAAATGTTAAATATCTGCAACAGGGCGCTCTGCAGTCTGCAAATTTTTTAAAGCAGTAAAAGTAACATGTCAAAACATCAATATATGTCTATGACATGAACAATATAAACATAGTATCAGTATGTGTAGCATTATACATTTGTTTATCCATCTTTAGCGGTAAGGCATTTGCAATGCCTTTACCAATCAGGATGGGTGTTCTGAATGGAGACAGAGGGTTGATAGATTTCTGCCGGTTGCCAAGGCCTGTGACAACTGGCAGCTAAGCTATTTAGAGTGACCAGCAACCCCAGACTCAGTCTCATTTGCAAGTTCTTTAATAATGGCCAATTTAGGTCTAATATAAAATAAATTATTGTTTATTAGACACAAGAAATAACAGAACAAGGAGCTAAACACTTTATGAAAACTACAAATAGCTAAACAAATTATATACTACCCCAAACAGGAAAAACTACAAATAGCTAAAAATACAGCGTGCGAAAGGTACCTATTATTGCTATTATTATTGCTAGCAAAGAAGAATACAATTTAGGAAACCAATGATCTTACCAAAATCCAATTTTGGTGCTGGGATACATCAGAATCCTCCCCCAATCCTCAGGAAGTTACCACAGAGTTGTATCCAGACTCTAGGGAATGGCTTTCTCACGCTCCAGTGTCCATGTAGAAAAGCTTCTACCTTTGTGAAAATTCGTGTGTCTTTTATAGGATAAAAGTGGGCCTGCTTGGTCAGCATGTACAATTTCTCATTTCGCATCCTCTCTCTGTACCAAAATATGAATTAAGGTTAGAGGTCTTAGACTTTCGGGTGCTAAGAGATAACCCCTGCCAGGCTGTTGACCCCACTGGGGTTATCTATCTTCTGCCATCGAGCAGAAGTGGTGATGGGGGGAACATCCTGTCACAATGGGGCAACAAATGGTCTCATACACTTCGAAGGAACCCATTTCATGGTTGACCTGTGGAAACACAAGCATAACCTCTGTTAATAGATCTAAGGGTCCTTCCCACTGCCCTGTTAGCAGGTCCTTTACCATCACTGGAGCCTTTGTATTGAAATAATATTGTCTTTCACGTGCTTGGCCAGCCTCATCTCAATTTAAAATATTGAGAACATACAAGGCTTTTGCAAATCTGTCATGTGGGCACTCCGACTCCCCCTTCTTTTGTTTTCAAGTGTGGTTTTCGATGTCCTGTGGGCACGTTCAACAATGGCCTGCCCAGTGGGAGAGTGGGCAAATACCTGTGTTGTGGGAGACACCCCACTGTTGCGAGAATTGATGAGTCCATGAGGCGACCACACACCAGTCACACAACCCATTCTCTGGTTATATGACATGTCCCAGAATGCATTTTGGTGAGTGAGAGCCAACAGAAGTGAACAGGATATAACAAAGGTGAAAAAGCTTATCTTATAAGGCTTTTCTCTATCTCCCACAATGAACTCTTCGTTGTGTTTTCTCTCCTCTGTCCAGCTGCAGGGGAGGGTGAGTGGCTGTTATGGGTGCCTGGCACCTGGCCAGTGGCAAACCAGCACACAAATTCGTGAAGCGTTCCGTTTTAGAGGAGACTGTGATCATCCTTGTTCATCCTCACCTAACGGTTGTTTTCTCTTACACTAGGGATGACGACAGATTCCATGAATTCCATAGCATAACAACAATATCAGTTGATATTATTAACACTATCAAACAGCTTATATAAGGATGAGCAATGACTCTGGAAGTCTGCAGTACATAATTATCCACATTGAAATCTACCCTGGGCCAGGAGAAGGAGTTTTATTCATTCATTGTCATTGTTTGTCTTAACATGTTTCCAAACTCACCAAAATAAAAAGATAAGCATTGTGGCTGCCGAATGCCATGTGCCACACAGGAGCTTGCTACTTGAGAATGACTGTACACCATTTACTATAGCATGCAATACATATATATAACTGCGTTTATCTTGCCCCACTTGGGCGCCAAAAAGCCTGTAGTTGTTTGGCCTCGGCTGGGTGCCAGGTGCCAACTAAGCCACTCTGTCACTCCCCTTCCCAGTGGGATGGGGGAGAGAATAAGATGGAGAACAATCAGCAGGTTAAGATAAGACAGTTTATTACAGTGAAGAAAAGAAACAAGCAAAAGTTTGTGTGCACATAAGTAAAGGGAAAGTTAATCTCTACTTCCCATCAGCGAGTGGTGTTTGGAAACTTCCCAGGAAGCAGGGCTTCAGCATATGTAGTGGTTTCTCCGGAAGACAACACTGAAGAATAATGAATGTCTCCTCTTCTTCCTCTCTCCCTTAGCAGAAGGGTCCTCTGACAGTCCAGGCAAGGTCTTCAATTGTCTAATGCCCTCAGCCTCCACAGCAGCTGTCCCAAAAGCCCAGTGATGTCCTTTTGGGTCTTTGAAATAACCACTCCTGAGATAATCTAGACAAAGAATACACATGGCCTCTGGACCAGTCACAGTAGGGTGTTTCTTCCACTCATTCCCGATCAAGCTCACCTCAGCTTCTAACATGGTCAACTGCTGTGATCCCCCTGTCACCCCAGCAATAGAAATGGATTCTGCCCCTATGTGTCCCGATGGCATTAGGGTACACTGTGCACCAGTATCAACCAAAGCTTCATATTTTTGTGGCTCTGATGTGCCAGGGTATCAGATCCACACTGTCCAAAAGACACGAATCTCCCATGCCTCTACATGGCTAGAGGTGGGGCCCCTCTAGCTCTGGCTATTGTTCCTTCTCTGGGCATACATTCTGGAGGTACCTTCAAGAGGATCAGACGTGTCATCCTCCCTTCTGTTGTACCTAACAGCTCTGTCACGGGAAACTGGAGTTTCATTTATTCCGGTGGAACTCTGATAGTGGTTTCATCTTCTAGCTTGTGCAGCCATGCTGCCAGGACAGAAGTGGGTTTTCCATCTCATCTTTTCATGTCTTGCCCATGCTCACACAGGAAGAACCACAAGTTGACTCATGGGGTGTACCCCCTCTCCCTAGCTAAGGAACATCTACCTCTGATAACAGGAGGTCTGGTCTGAACTGATGAAATTTGAAGAAGGCCCTCCTTAAGATCCTTGCTGAGTTTCTGAAGGGTCTTTTCAATCCTGTTTTTCAATCTCTGCCTATGCTCGGTCAAGTCCATTTCCACAGCTGAGATTTGGGCTCATGTTGGGGCATGGACAGTGTCTTCATGCGCCTGGAGTCCCCTTGTCATAGTGCCTGCTTGTCACCAAATCTCCAAAAACCAGAATAAAACTGCTTAACACCAATTTTTTTGAGGGCATCATTTATTCAGACCCCTGGCAGGGCATGGTGGATAACTCCTCCTAACATGCCACCCAGCTTCTACAAATGTGTTGCTAATATAGTCACTACATGCATATTATAATTTGGCCATTACCATAAAACCCTCACTGTTGCTGGAGCTGGGCTCAGTCTTCAGCCCACTCGGCTCCGGCTCCGTCCCTCCGGACTAGCACCAGTCGGCCCCCGGGGGCACCGCCTGATTCCCCGTATGGGGAGAGGAGGAGTAGGCCGCCCTGTGGCAGAGGGTCAGGCCCGGTGGCGGGGAGTCGAGTCAGCCTCCAGTCCCCGAGAGGCAAAGAACCACAGAGGTCAAGAGCTTCAAGGTGCTTTATTGACGGGATAGCGGAGAAGCAGGCACCCTAAAAGCTCTCAGGCTGTCCGTGGACGTGAGGTCTGGCTTCCAGAACCCACGAGGCACGAACGGCCCAGAGCAACGGCAGTTGGGGGGTTTTAAAGGGGGGTACGGGGTTTCCAGGGGAGGGTCAGCAGGGGCGGAGCCAATCAGCTCGGGTACAGCCTTAACGGACAAGCAGGGTAGCAAATGATACAAAACCAGGGGAGGGATACAATCCAACCAATTAGGGAGCGAGGGAAACAGAACATTCTAGATAGGGGTGGCAGCTGGGGTGGTAACAGGGGCCGGGTAACTAAACTTCTAACCAATAAACAAAGAGAGAACTTTCAGGGGGCGGGGTGCGGGAGGTTACACTTTGTCCTTGGAGTCTTCGGATGAAGCTGCATCCCCTTTGGGGAGCTGCACCACGTTGACAACTGGAGCCCTGGGCTCCGGGCCAGCCAGTTCGGACCGGTGAACCTCCACACCTCACCATGTTCCCCAAGTTCCTAAAAACAAAACCTCTTGTCTTGGCTGTAGCTGCATTCCTGAGCCAGATGTCTCCTCCTTGTCTCCTAAAATTTCTTCTTGGGGAGCAATTTCTGCATGCTTTGCTTCTCTGCTAAAGGTCTGCAGATGCAGTATCTTCTCTGTTAAAAGTTCACAGTCACGGCGTGTTTCTACTAAAAGCTCACAGTTATAGTAGTGTTATGAATGGAGAGAGGAGCTTAGCTTAATCTCTGCCTTTTGCCTAGGCCTCTTGGCAGCAGGCAGTAGCTCTTATTGGGGTGGCGAGCAGCCCAAGACCCGGTCTCATTCGCAAGTTCTTTAATAATGGCGGATTAGGTCTAATATGACATAAATTATCATTTATTAGACACAGAAAATAACAGACAAGATTTAGGACAAAAAATACATACTACACAGGAATAAAATAAAAGTAACTACTAGTAGAGAGAATTCAGTGTGCAAAAAGGTACCTATCATTATTACAGCTAGCAAGAAATAATACAGCTTAGGAACCAATGTACTTTATGAATGCCGATTTGGTGGTGAAGTACACCTTGGAATCCTTTCACACAATCCCCAGGAAAGTAACCAACAGAGCCTGCGTCCAGACTCCGGGGAGAAGCCTTTGCACATTTTCAGAGTGTGCATAGGAGACTTCTGCCTCTGTTATATTTCATGTGTCTTTTATAGTGTAAAAGTGTGTCTTTCAGTCATGTACTTGTTCTTTTCATCTCTTTCCACATCTGCTCTCTGTACTGTCACCAAAACTGCAGGAAAAACAAAAACCCTCCAACAGCATTTTTCATGTTATATAGTCAAGGCATTACTTTATTATCTGGCCAGGATGTACCATAGAAATCATCTCATCTACACGCAGCCCGGGTGTGCAGAGAGAATCATTCCGTGACACATGGCGTTTACTCGATTCTTTAGATATTTTATACAGTAAAAATCCATAGAAAAATATTGGGTCAGAGTTGGGGGTCACCTGAGTCTAACACACGTCCTCACAGAGGTATCGGTGTCATCTCTCTTTATTTTCAGGAAGCAAGCATTATTATAGACAAAAGCACTGTTCATGCGACACACTGGTATATATGATTGGATAAAATCTTAAGTTCACACGCCTAATCTAACTTGCTAATTGGCTGTAGGCTTTTGATCATGCTCTCTAAGCATTAGCTAAAGCTCTTTCTATATAACTTCTTTATCTTGTTTAGAATTCTTTTATGATGTTCACATTCTTGGCTCTTTACATTTCGTTATCTCCTGGGAAAGAGATTTCAGAGTCAGTCACACAGTAGCTGAATTGTACATAAAAATCCCATTTATGTGGCTTGTTTAGCAACAGGTCAGTGTTCATTGGTCCAAAGTTGAGCAAACCCCCAGTATTCAGTTTCCCATTGGATCTGAATCTCCTTGACTCTGATTTAATTAGATTTTTCATTCTTCAATTTTCCTATCAGTTCTTTCTGGATCAGATGTTTTCACCCCTGCTGGAGGTGGCGCCTGGGGTAGATGTTTTTAGATAGCCACTGATGTCCCGCTGATATTCTGTTGATAGCTCTTTACATTTTGGGTTACTCCCAGTCTGTTGATATGCTGAGTTCACCAGACCTCACCTGGTAGAACACTGCCCTGGAAAGAAACCTAAAATTCCTGTTCCCAGGGTAAAGACAAACAGAACCCTTTGCCTAAAGTTATACCAAATTTTTAAACTGGTATATTTTCCAACAATACCAAGATGTGGATTCTGGGTTGGAGGCTCCAGGCTCTCAGACAACAAGAGATAACCCCTTGATGGGCATTTGACGCAGCCTGAGTTTATCTTTATGCACCAGCTATGTGATAGAGGGAGAGGGGGAATGTCCTGCCACAAGTAGAAATTAAATTCACTTTTTTAGTATCATACTGTCCCCTTCAATCCACTGCAGCATTGTTAGAGCATGGCCATATGCTTGCATCCTGAGTTGTGCAAGTTTGAGCCACGTTAGTGTCACACATTGTACCGCATCTGGACTCTTAGTGCTTTAGCAATCATTTGAAAAAAAGTGCTTGTACTAGTTTGAAAGTGAACCAGCAGGACATTCCAAGTCAGAATAACAATTCAATTGGAAAATCAAAATAAAGGCAATAGTACAGAAACACTGGCTTAAACTGACAAAGTCAGAATACAGCCTGCCACCCCATTGGTCAGGGAGGTGATAGGAGCCTGATTAAATGGTGACTACAATTCCATTGGAGTGATAGATGTTGTAGAAAGATCAGGTCCTTCTCTGGAGGTCCAGTAGTAGTTATTGAGTGTGACAACACAGATTCTTTCCCATGGGAACTTTTCTCTTCATCTTCCTATGTTTTATAAATAAAGTTTTTGTGTTATTGAAATGGTCTTTTGGAAGATAGGCAGTTCAAGCCTGGCCAATCAGCCTGGGGGGAAGTTTTGAATTGGTCCAATCCAAACGGCCTGTTGAAGTCTATATAATGGCTAAAATAAATAATTCAAAATCCCTTCATCACCTGAAAAAGCTCTCAACTTTTCACTCCGCTAGCGGTCCAACAGCAACAATTGAGCGCTTGTCCTCTGGGAATACAGTGGTAGTGCTCCCATGGTGTTCCAAGCCTCAAATTGTATACGGGTAGGAACATGCGGTTCCTCCCCTCAGGGCAGGGCATCTCACAATGGGATGATGTAATTCTATGAGTCCTTCCAGGACACTTTGATGGCCCGTGAGCACAGATGGCCCTCCACAGAGTAGCTTCTTCCCCAGAGGCTGTTAACAGGGCTGAGTCATGGAGAAAATAAACACTGCTCCACCTATCTTAACAGCTTATGTAGGTAGTAATACAATACATACTTTTGGTTACATCTTACATTGTAACCGAAGACATTATCCAGTCCTTACTCTCTACCATCTACATAATACTCAAATCAATATCCTCCTTTAACTCTTCTTATATATATATACACACACAATGAAACAGGACACACAATTCTCACTTAAAATTAAGTCCCCTTGTGATACACAGTGGGTTTCCCCATCTTTCTGCATTACCCACCAAGTGTAACCAGGTTCTTCAGCAAAAACAATCCCACAGATGGGTTTGCCTTTGCCTGAGGTGGGACTAATCCAAACAGTCTTTCCTAAAATCCTTTCATGTGTATCACAGGGACTTTGTCTCCATCTGCTGTGTCCAAGGGTTCAGACTGGGCAGGACAAGCTCAATTGATGGAGCCTCGAGTGCTGACCATCTAAGTGGCCTTTGCTAAATGCAGTCCCCAGTTTTTGAAGGTCCCCCCACCAAGTGCCTTCAAGGTAGTTTTAAGTAGTGCATTGCACTGCTCAACTTTGCCAGCAGCTGATGCGTGATAGGGAATATGATATACCCACTTGATACCATATTCTCTGGCCCAGGTGTTTATAAGGATGTTCTTGGAATGGGTCCCATTGTCCGACTCAGTTCTCTCAGGGGTGCCATGTCTCCACAGGGCTTGCTTTTCCAGGCCCGAGATGGTGTTCCAGGTGGTAGTGTGAAGCAAAAGGTAGGTCTTCAACCACCTAGCGGTTGCTTTCAACATGGTCAGCACGTAGCGCTTGCCTTGGCAGGTTTGTGGAAGGATGATGTAGTCGAATTGCCATGGCTCCCTGCAGCAGTTTGCCAAATGAAACAGACCTCTGCTCTCTTCTGGCAGGATCAAAACGTTAAATATCTGCAACAGGGCACTCAGCACGCTGCAAAGTTTTTAAAGCAGAACACAGTTTTCCATGTGACTGATATATCACCCATGACCAGTCATCCTTGTTCTTTCTGTGCCTCTAACTCAGCTCCTGCCTTTTCCCATACTTCGGCATTGTAGGAACCATGGAGGGGAATACATTAGAGTTGTTATTCAACCACGTTAATAAAGCAGCTAACTTAACTGTCAGGGTTTTAAATCCCTGCTCTTTTAAAACTCTGTGTAAAATTTCTAAATAAAGCTTATGCTCATGAGAAGTAGCCTGTCCTATAGTTTCATGTTTGCGTCTTACCTGTCCAGGAAGTAGAGACGAAGGGTCAGGTATCCGCTGCACACACAGCTCAGTTTGAATGTGGCGGCTGCCAACAGAGATTCAGCAGTTGGGTCCCGATACAGGCACCAGTTTGCAGCAGCTTGACAAGTAACACAGACCTCTGCTCTCTTCTGGCAGGATTGGTCTTTGTTATACACACTTCCGTATTTACGTGTTTCTTCTATGTACAAGTATTGGGATCAGCAGCAGCAGGAAAGGCAAAACAGCCATGTAAAACCAAGCACCTGTAGAGCGACTTTTCTGCTCTCTTACCACTTATGCATGCATACACATTCACACATCCACTCGGCTTTCTGGATGGTAGCATAGGAAGTTTATGGCTGGACTTAATCCTTTGGTGTGCACTTTCTCATGGGAACAGAGCTGTTATCAAGGTTGGGATGGCTGCAGCAGGCTGCTGCTTCTGCATTCCCCATACCTTTGACCATAGTCCACTGTACCACAGAGGCTTCCCCCTCTTGGTCTAGTTCATCACAGCACAGTGCACATCTGGCAGCTGTGGATGACTTGTGGGATACTGTCCATAGCTAGGTTCAGCCCTTGGTCACGAGCCTATTGGTATGTTGCATCTCTCCTCTGATGACCAGTAACATCAGGGGCCCGACGGGCTAAAAATAATTCCCCTTTGTGCTGGTGGTCCAGATCTACCTGATTCTCCAGATACTTGAACCTTGGCAGCTTGATCCACCTGCTTCTTGTTGTGCTGTTCTGCATCGGCCCAACTCTTGGGTGCATGTGCATCCACGTGGTAGACCTTCACAGTCAGCCTTTCTCCCTGGGCAGCAATGTCTTGCCATATCTCAGTGGTTCGGACAGGTTTCCCTCTGCACTGCTAGTTGGCCTTTCTCCAACAGCCCAGCCATCCCCACAGAGCATTAGCTACCATCCATGAGTCAGTGTAGAGATAGAGCCTTGGCCACTTCTCTCTTTCAGCGATATCCAAAGCCAGCTGGATGGCTTTAAGCTCTGCAAGCTGACTTGATCTGCCTTGTCCCTTGTTAGCTTCTGCAACTCGCTCTGTGGGGCTCCATACAGCAGCTTACCTTTTCCGGTTTGTTTCTAAATTTCGGCAGGAGCCATCAGTGAAGAGGGTGTATTGCTTTTCATTCTCTGGTAGTTGGTTATATGGTGGGGCTTCCTCAGCATATGTCACCTGCTCCTTTTCTTCTTCAGAAGATAGTACATAACTCTCACCTTCAGGCCGGATCGTTATGATCTCCAGAATTGCAGGGTGATTAGGATTTCCTGTCCAGGCTCACTGTGTGATCAGAGCGATCCACTTGCTCCACTGGATCACTATCGGTGGCACGATAGGTAGGAGGAACCTTCCCTTTAAAAATCCACCCCAGAACTGGTAGTCGAGATGTTGCCTTATAGCCCTTAAAATCAAGAGCCAGGCAAGATTAAGATGATAAAAAATTATTACCGTTTAAGGAAGGTCCTCCAGGTGCACTTATGGCAAAATGCACATGTGATACAGGGCTTCGACATTTTTATAAGTTTAGCAAATTAGCATAATTGACAAGAATCCCCAATTAGAAGTACAGCTAATGAAGCAATTCCCCCTCTTTGTTCCCCCTCACTAATGAAGCTCCCCCTTGCTTCTAGCCCCACACTGTTTATGTCCAAATACTTGGGAAAGTGAAATGGCCTTGGTTCACTGAAGAAGCAAGATTAGAATAGGATTCCAGGAAGGTGTTTGTGTAACAGGGTAGGAAAAGTACTGGATTTAGCTAAGAAATATATAAGTATACAATAATAGTCCACAGAGCTACAAATACATGAAAAACAAATAAAAGCAAAAATCTTTTTGTATCAGACATACCAGGAGAAGTTGTACTTCTGTGGCAGTCACCTCTGAGTCACCAGTCACCAGCTTGAACTTCTTCATAGGGTGTTAGGATCTCATCTGTTGGGGTGTAGTTGTCTTCAGACCCTCTGAAGCCTCAGCTCTGGAATTCAAGTGGTTGGCCTCAAGTCTCACCAGGCACTTTCTGTCAAAGGCTCCAGGAAGGACGATTACTCCCAGCTGCAGAGTAGAGCACATTCTTCACTTCTAATCCTGTCCTGACTGGGCCAAGGGCTGCTGCGTGAGCAATTTCCTGCTGGATCTGGTCAAAGGGTGTTGCTGTTCAGGACCCCAGTGGAAATTGTTCTTTTAGTGGGTGTATTGGTTTGAAAACAAACCAGTGGGCGATCACAAGTCGGGATTAAAATTTAATAGGAAAAATTAAAAATAAGGGAAATAATACAAGGAAAAACACTGACAGTCAGATACAACCTGACACCCTGTTAGGGTGGTGGCAGCAGTTCAAATGAAGTAGTTCAGTTGAAGCGGTGATCCCATGGAAGGTTAGTCTCCAGCTGAAGGTCCAGTGGTAGCTCTTGTTTTTTGGTAACCCAGTAGACAGGGCTAATTTAGGCAGTTCTAAAGCCAGGTTATATCCAGGTGGGTGTATTGGTTTGAAAACAAACCAGGGGGAGATCACAAGTCAAGATTAAAATTAATAGGAAAAATTTAAAAATAAGTGAAATAATACAAGGAAAAGCACTGACAGAGTCAGATACAACCTGACACCTGGTTAGGGTGGTGGTAGCAGTCCAAATGAAGTAGCTCATTGGAAGTGATGATCCTGTGAAGGTCTGGTCTCCAGCTGAAGGTCCAGTGGTGGCTCTTGTCCTCTGGGAACCCAGCAGACAGGGGTAGCTCAGGCAGTTCTAAGGCCAGGTTATATCCAGGTGGGAATGCTTGGCTCCTCCCTCCTGGGTGGAGCATCTCACAATAGGACAAGTCCATGAGTCATGTGATGGGACCTTGATGGCCCATTGTCTGTTATCAGGGGTGGGTCATTAGCAGGCGATAACAGCTAATGGCCCACAGCTGGTGGTAGTAAAATAAATCCATCCATATTGTAACCTAGGACAGTGGGTTAGCAGGTAAAGAGGCCTCACAATTTGACTGTGCTCTGGGATGTGCATTCTTCAGAAACCTATGGCACCTAGGAAAGCTTGTATTTCCTTCTTGCTGGTCAATGGAGACATCCCTGTGATCTTGTTGAGGACTTAGGTACCTGTCATTGTACCTGACATTGTCTGTCTTGCCAATTCACTCCCAGGAACTGGATCTCTCAGACAGGTCTCTTGACCTTTCACTTTCTGATGGCAATTCTGGCTTTCCGGAGAATCTTGCTGATCATTTCTCCTTTCTCAAAGACTTCTACTGCCATGTGCCCCCACACAGTGATGTCATCAATGTCTTGCAAATGTTCCCAAGTCTTGATGCCTGATGATTTTTTGTCCTTTCTTTTTATACTCTTTTTATACATTTTTATACCCTTTTCCTCTCCTTGTACCCTTCAAAAACACTCCTTCTACTTTAGCTCCACATGGTTATAACTTTTGTAGTCTGATATTTAGCTTAGTTTGGGGGTTCTGCAGCGTGGGAAGACTAAATATTCATACTATCTCAACACTAGAGGCTCCAACCTTAGATGGAGCCTCCTGTCTGGAACATGTTTTTGTAAACTAGGCTGTAGTCTTATTTAGGAGGGGGTAATTAGAATAGGGAGCCAATTACTTCATTTATTAAGTTTCTTATTGGAGGATTTTAGATAAGTGGGCTAATTTGAGAGGCCCATAAATTTGTATATGCATTGTACATGGCGCGCTTCTCAGCGTGTTTCCACCTTTGACGAGTGTGCACCTCGGATGCTATTAAAACCAAGGTTACATCCTTTTTCCCTTTACTGCTGTGTCTGCTTCATATTTTTACCAGCTGATAAGGCATCAGTTTCTGACAAGCCAGGCAGAAGAGCCAGGCACCCTTCTGCAGTGCAGCCTGGATCAGTATATGAAAGATGGTAGGACAGTGTTTGAACACCCTGCCTAGACTGTCAGAAAATCCTTCTGTGGTAGGACTCTTAAAGTTTAAAGAACAGCAAGTACCGACTGCCACCTCAACATTCACCACTGGCAGTATCGAACAAACCAAGATGCCATGATCCCCATTCACAAGATGATCTGTGAGCTGGAGAGCCAAGGGGTGGTCAGCAAGGCCCACTTACCCTCCAACAGCCCCATCTGGCTTGTGTGCAAGTCTGACAGAGAATGGAGACTGACAGCGGACTATCGTGGCCTGAATGAAGTTACCCCACTGCTGTGCCAGACATGCTGGAACTCCAGGATGAGCTGGAGTCCAAGGCAGCAAAGCGGTATGCCACTATTGACATTGCTGATGTGTTCTTCTCCATCTCTTTAGCAGCAGAGTGCAGGCCACAGTTTGCTTTCACCTGGAGGGGCATGCACTACATGTGGAACCAGGAGTGGAGTTGCTTTTCAGGGTTGGAATGGTCAGGTCCATTCCGAAGGTAGTTAATGCCCAGGACACAGTGGGCAACTGGACCAGTTACAGTGGGCTTTTTCTGCCAGTCCTTCCCAGTCAAGCTCACTTCAGCTTCTAACACTGTCAGCTCTTGAGAACACCCTGTCACCCCAGAAATGGACACTGTTTCCAGCCCGACATATCCTGATGGTGTCAGAGTGCATTGTACTTCAGTGTCAACCAAAGCCTTGTATTCTTGTGGGTCTGACATGCCAGGCCATCAAACCCACATGGTCCAGAAGACACGGCTCTCCTGTGCTTCTGCCTGGCTAGAGGCAGGGCCCCTCTAACAGTGGTCTTGTGAATACATATGGAAGGTATCATCCAGTGGGTCAGATCCTTGCCTGTGGGAAACTGGCACTGCACTCATTTTCACTGACTTTCCTTTTTCTTTCTCCTTCTGTTCTTGTACTCACGCTGCCAGGACATGGGTCGGTTTCCTGCCCCACCATCTCATGTGTTCTCCATGGTCAAGTTGGAAGTACCACAAGTTGGTTCATGGGGCGTATCCTCTCTCTCTGACTGGGGGGGTGTCTGGGCTCTGACCTTGGAGGCACTGGTTTGCACTGGTGCCACATGGAAACTGTTCTCCTTTATCTCCTCTCTAAGTTTTTTCTGTTCATCCTTGAGACTCTCAACCAATGCGTCTACAGCAGGGATATGGGCACCCATTGGGGCATGGGCCTTGCTGTCATACATCTTGAGTTTGCTAGCCATGGAACACACTGTCTCCTGGTTGTCCTCGAAATGCATCGTCACTGTGAAACTGGAGTATTCAGATGGCCCCTGATGCCCAAGGCTCTACCACATTCACGCTGTGCACCTGACCATGTCAGGTTTGCTGCTGGGTTGCCCATCCCTTCCAAGAAGCACTTCCAACCATTCAATTTCTTTCAGGTGTTGGATCCTCTCCTCCCTGGTCTTCCAGGGCTTTTTATGATGATGCTCCTGCAGGATGTCTCTGTAAACAAACCTCTCTTTTACATTTGTTAGAAGCCGCTCCCAGAGAGAAAGGGAGGAATTACCACCATCTCTAATTGGCCCAGGCTTTGCTAGCGGCATGTCCATCATCTTCAGAGCTGTCAGGGATTGGCTCTGCTGGACTGACAGTGGACAAAAGGCTGACACTCAAGATGGTGGCAAGCATGAGCAGTTTATTATCCCACAGTACAACCTTTTATACTTTTTCTCTATATTACACATATAACATGTACTCCTTTCTGCATTACAATTGACTAGCAAACTGTGTACACATGCCTTTTCTGATTGGTCACAAATCTCTCTACTTCTTCTTCTAAAATGTCAACACACATCTGCATTCTCCGCTTCTTTCTCCCACAAGGTTGTTTATCATCTAGGCCTAGGCTGCCTGCAGCCTGTTCCTACCTTCCCACACTAGACATGGTGGAAGCTTCCAGAAGTTTCTCACAGGAGCCATCTTTTTGGCTCCCCCACTACCAAAAACTGGGCCAAGCAAAACCAACAGAATCCCTCATCATGTAATGCCTTTCCACAGACTATGGAGATGGTCAAATGCCAGGCACTCAGTGATGATCTCAGGCTCTGGCTCCTCTGCTGGTTTTGAGGGCCCTGGTACCTGTCACGAACGAGTGTGTTTGAGATCAGGTAAAAAATTGCTGGCAAGGGTATAAGCAAAAGTCAGATATATGTTAAGCAACAATGCACAAGTTCGTTGGCAAGATTCACTGTACTACTTTACAGGACAGCTAAGGCACAACAAAGGAAAGCAAGCAACTGATGCTGTTTCAAGACGGGAATGACACACAAAGACACGACTCTAGACCAAGTAGAAAGGGAGGTATAAGCATCATTTATTACTACAAAGTCTCTGTTATATTATTTTCTAACATTTGTGCCATAAAGCTATTGGTTCTACCCTGTTATTGTACAGCATCATTGGATGGCTATTCCTAGCACACATGTCCTGTTAACAGCAGACTGCCTTTTGCAGGTGTTGCATTCCAAGTTGTTTTCCTGGTCGTTGTTTTGGCTTCTTGCTTCTGTTTCTCATGACTACGAAGCTGCTTGCAACACAGTTGAAGTATATGAGCAAAGGCCGGCTAGTTGTCAGTTCCCACAAGCAACAATGAAACCAAACAAAATCCAGGCAATCAAAGCAGAAATGAACCAAGAACTACCTACAGTGGGGAGTGTGTGTGTGTGTGTGTGTGTGTGTGTGTGTGTGTGTGTGTGTGTTTGTGCAACCGTGACCAGTATCAGTGAGAAAACAACAGTCAGGGCAAGGATAAAAAGCTGTTGTTTCTGTGTTATTGTCTTTACTTTAATTTTTCCTATTAAATTGTAGTTCTGGCTTGGAATCTCTCTCAATATATATTTGTGTGGGGTTAATTTCTCCACTGGTTTGTTTTCAAACTAGAACACTATAACTTAATCTTACTTACAGGCTTGAATACTTGGATATCTGAGGTATTTAAACAGCTAAGAAAGCAGGATTTCTCTCAGATTTGCTGTAGCATATGCACAGGAGCATGCACACAGACAGAAACAGTCAGTGCAAGCAAGATACCTGTGAAAAATTTCCCTCAGAGGTCAGTGAAATACTCACTTTGGATGCCTTCACATCTCTCCACGGGTGAAAGATCAGGCCTCAAGGAGTGAGGTATCAGCCCAGGAAATGTCATGTTTCAGTGATCCTCCAGGTATAGCAAACCTGAGGGTTTGCTAGCTCTGGGAGGTGTCCCATTCAGAGAGATTGTTGGTTAAAGCTTGCTGTGGTCCAGGAGAGCTCAAAGGGCCCCATTTGGGACTGCTGTTTATTGGGGGAAAAAGAGAGTGGGCTTTAGTCTTAACAGTGTTTCATCCTGGCCACAGTTTGGGTTGGCACTTTCTTTGAAAGTGTGAGAACAGGAATGTTACACCATTCAGGCAAGAGGAGTATTTTCCAAGGCTGGGCATGATACCTTAGGATTTTAGCTTCTATATTTTTCATGTATCTGTAATCCTGTAATTCTTTAGTGTATAACTCTAGACTCCATATTGGGTGCTAAGCTACTGTTCTCTCATTGTTAGACAAAACAATTCCTCTCTAAGCCTGAAACTCAAGGACACTTTACCCTCTCAGGCCCCAAGATACATAAACAAGTAACTGGGGGGAGCAGACTTGGAGTAGTTGATTTCATTGCCTGAAGCTCTAATTGGAGGAATAACCCTCGATATGCAAATGGACAAAACTTGAAAAGTATGAAAAACCTGTGACCCATCATCCATTTTGGGTGTAGCCCCTGGGTGGCTGTGGCTGCCCTGAATGTACCTGAAGACTCTTCAATAAATATAACTGCCTTTTGTTCTCTTAACTTTGTCTAGCGTCTGTTTTAGGTAAGCCCACCAAGGCATCAGGCATAAGGAAGAGAGCAGACAGTATTTCTGAGAAGCTCAGAAAGAGCTGAGACCAGGTGCTGTTTTCAAGGCCAAGGCCTAACAAGCATTTCTCAGATCACACTGCAGCCTGGAAAGGACATGTGTGTGGGGGGTGGGGAATGCACCACAACAGTAACTCATTGTTGTTAACCAGACATACTCATTTGGTTTTATACTTTCTCCTTTGCACAGGGGCAACTGCTTCTGGATGTGGTTTGGCTGGAGCCTGAACAGTTTTATCATCTGTTGGTTCCACTGCTGTGCTACCAACCTTTCCCTCTAACTGCAGGTGATGCTGCTGGGCAGTGTTCTCAGCCCCTGCAGCAGGTTTCTGGGCAGTGTCCCTAGACTCTGAGGCAGATTTTGGGGTAGCTACCCAAGGCAACCTCACCCTGTCTCTAAATGCTGAATGGACCGTATTGAATAAGCTTAGCAAAAACATCAGCAAGGTATCTTTAGCATCTAGGGGAAACTTAAATCCTTCAAAAGCTATTTTGGTAGGTCTGAAGAAGTGGCTGAAGGGTTGGGAGAAAACACACCCCTGTGTTTGTGGATACTGAAAAGCTGCTAGCAGAAGGTTTTCCCTGCTTCTTGCAGAATTCTGTGGGAATCTCTCCTTTCTCATTGCAAGCTATGAAAACAATAAGATGGTTTTTGTAAATAGTGTCTGAACACCTGCTGTTTTCCTGATCTGTTTGGGTTTAAGGCAGAGAGTGTTTGGAATTGGGCGTTGTAGGACTTCAGCCAATCACCCCAGGAGGTGGGTGACTGTCGCTGTTGAGCCGCTAGCTGAGAAATGACCCAGGTTCTCAGACAAGGAAAGAGAGAAGGTGTCTTTATTATTTTGATTTCCATATATATAGAGTCTTCAGAGGTCACCCAGATTGGTCAGCCCGAGACCTCCCCCTAGGCCCAATTGGCCAAGCCCGAACTGACCCAATCCGGAGACGTTGTTTGCAAAACATCCAAACTTTATCTTTGTTTATGAAATGTAGCAAAATGTTCTCACGAGAAAGACCTGTGCTAACCACAGGTGACCACTGACCAATCACCTATGGAATTTTAGCATGTATATGCATGTATTGGTTTGAAAACAAACCAGTGGGAGATTACAAGTCAAGATTGAAATTAAAAATAAGTGAAATAATACAAGGGAAAGCGCTGACAAAGTCAGATACAACCTAACACCCTGTTAGGGTGGTGGTAGCAGTCCAACTGAAGTAGTCCAGTTGAAGCGGTGATCCTGTGAAGGTCTAGTCTCCAGCTGAAGGTCCAGTGGTAGCTCTTGTCCTCTGGGAACCCAGTAGACAGGGCTAGCTCAGGCAGTTCCAAGGCCAGGTTATATCCAGGTGGGAACACCTGGCTCCTCCCTCCTGGGCAGAGCATCCCACAATGGGATAAGTCCATGAGTCACACGGTAGGTCCCTGATGGCCCATTGCCTGTCATCCGGGGTGGGTCATTAGCAGGTGATAACAGCTAATGGCCCACAGCTGGTGGTAATAGAATACTTAAATACATCTATATTGCAACCTAGGACATTATCCACCCCTTATTCTATTACCATCTACACAGTTCTCACTTAAGATAAGGTCTCCTTGGGGTACACAACGGGTTTCCCCATCTGCCTGCATCACCCACCAAGTATAACCAGGTTCTTGTGCAAAAACAACCCCACGGATGGGTTTGCCTTTGCCGGAGGGGGGACTAATCCAAACAGTCTTTCCTAAAAAACCTCTTATGTGTACCACAGGGACTTTATCTCCGTCCACTGTGTGCAAAGGTTTGGACTGGGCAGGAGCAGCTCGATTGATAGAACCTCTTGTCTTGACCTTCCAAGTGGCCTTTGCTAAGTTCAGTTCCCAATTTTTGAGGGTTCCCCCGCCAAGTGCCTTCAAAGTTGTCTTAAGTAGTCTGTTGCATCATTCAACTTTCCCGGCAGCTGGTGCATGATAGGGGATATGGTATATCCATTCAATTCCGTGTTCTCTAGCCCAGGTGCTTATGAGGCCATTCTTGAAATGGGTTCCATTGTCAGACTCGATTCTCTCAGGGGTACCATGTCTCCACAGGACTTGCTTTTCCAGACCCAAGATGGTGTTCCGGGCAGTAGCATGAGGCACAGGGTAGGTGTCTAACCATCCTGTGGTTGCTTCCACCATGGTCAACACGTAGCACTTTCCTTGGCGGGTTTGGGGAAGGGTGATGTAGTCAACTTGCCATACTTCCCCATACCTATACTTTGTCCATCGTCCACCGTACCACAGAGGCTTCACCCGCTTGGCCTGTTTGATTGCAGCACAAGTCTCACAGCTGTGGATGACCTGTGAGATGTTGTCCATGGTCAAGTCCACCCCTCAGTCACGAGCCCATCTGTACGTTGCATCCCTCCCTTGATGACCAGAGGCATCATGGGCCCAACAAGCTAGAAATAACTCTCCTTTGTGCTGCCAGTCCAGATCCACCTGTGACACTTTCACCTTGGCAGCTCGGTCCACTTGCTCTTCATTAGCCCGACTCTTGGGTACATGTGCATCCACGTGTCGAACTTTCACGGTCAGCTTTTCTGCCCGGGTGGCGATGTCCTGCCAAATCTCAGCGGCCCAGATGGGTTTTCCTCTGCGCTGCCAGTTGGCCTTTCTCCAGCGATCTAACCATCCCCACAGCGCATTGGCTACCATCCAGGAGTCGGTGTAGAGATAGAGCCTTGGCCATTTCTCTCGTTCGGCAATATCCAAAGCCAGCTGGACGGCTTTAAGCTCCGCGACCTGACTCGATCCACCTTGTCCCTCGGTAGCCTGTGCAACTTGTCGTGTGGGGCTCCATACTGCAGCTTTCCATTTCCGATCTGAGCCTACAATTCGGCAGGAACAATCGGTGAAGAGGGCATAGCGTCTTTCACTCTCCGGCAGCTCATTATACGGGGGTGCTTCCTCGGCACGTGCTACTTGCTCCTCTGCTTCTTCTGAAGATAATTTAAAAGTCTCACCTTCAGGCCAGTTTGTTATAATTTCCAGAATCCCAGGGCGATTCGGGTTTCCAATACGGGCGCGCTGTGTGATGAGGGCAATCCATTTGCTCCACGTGGCATCAGTGGCATGGTGGGTAGAGGGAACCCTTCCCTTGAACATCCACCCCAGCACTGGCAGTCAGGGTGCCAGGAGAAGTTGTGCTTCTGTGCCGATCACCTCTGAGGCAGCTTGGACTCCTTCGTAAGCTGCCAAGATTTCTTTCTCGGTGGGAGTGTAGTTGACTTCAGACCCTCTGTAACTTCGACTCCAGAATCCCAGTGGTCGGCCTCGGGTCTTACCAGGCACCTTCTGCCAAAGGCTCCAGGACAGACCATGGCACCCGGCTGCAGAGTAAAGCACATTCTTCACCTCTGGTCCTGTCCTGACTGGGCCAAGGGCTACCACATGAGCGATCTCCTGTTTGATCTGGGTGAAGGCTTGCTGCTGTTCAGGGCCCCAGTGCAAATCATTCTTCTTGCAGGTTATGAGGTAGAGAGGACTCACGATCTGGCTGTACTCAGGGATGTGCATTCTCCAAAAGCCTATAGCACCTAGGAAAGCTTGCATCTCCTTCTTGTTGGTTGGTGGAGACATCGCGGTGATCTTATTGATGACCTCAGAAGGAATCTGACGCCGTCCGTCTTGCCACTTCACTCCCAGGAACTGGATCTCTTGGGCAGGTCCCTTGACTTTGCTCTTCTTGATGGCGAAACCGGCTTCCAGAAGAATTCTGATGATTTTCTCTCCTTTCCCAAATACTTCCATTGCTGTTTCACCACACACAATGATGTCATCAATATACTGCAAATGTTCTGGAGCCTCACCCTTTTCCAGTGCAGCCTGGATCAGTCCATGGCAGATGGTGCGACTGTGCTTCCACCCCTGGGGCAGTCGGTTCCATGTGTACTGCACACCTCTCCAGGTGAAAGCAAACTGAGGCCTGCACTCTGCTGCCAGCGGAATGGAGAAAAAGGCATTGGCAATATCGATGGTCGCATACCACTTTGCTGCCTTGGATTCCAGCTCATATTGAAGTTCCAACATGTCTGGTACAGCAGCACTCAGTGGTGGTGTGACTTCATTCAGGCCACGGTAATCCACTGTCAGTCTCCATTCTTCACTGGACTTACGCACCGGCCATATAGGGCTGTTAAAGGGTGAGTGGGCCTTGCTGACCACCCCTTGGCTCTCCAGTTCCCGAATCATCTTATGGATGGGGGCCACAGAGTCTCTGTCTGTGCGGTATTGCCGGCGGTGCACTGTTGCTGTAGCGATTGGTACCTGCTGTTCTTCAATTCTCAGTAGTCCTACAGCAGACGGGTTGTCTGAGAGACCAGGCAGGGTATTCAGTTGTCTTATGTCTTCTGTCTCTACGGCTGCTATCCCAAAAGCCCAGCGATGTCCCTTTGGGTCTTTGAAATATCCACTCCTGAGATAGTCTATGCCAAGGATGCATGGGGCATCTGGACTAGTCACAATGGGGTGTTTCTGCCACTTGTTCCCTGTTAAACTCACTTCAGCTTCCAATACAGTTAGCTGCTGGGATCTTCCTGTCACCCCAGAAATAGAAATGGATTCAGTCCCCACATACCTGGATGGCATCAGGGTGCACTGAGCGCCGGTATCAACCAAAGCCGTGTATCTTTGTGGGTCAGACGTGCCAGGCCATCGGATCCACACAGTCCAATAGGTCCGGTTATCCCTTTCCTCTACCTGGCTAGAGGCAGGGCCCCTCTAATCCTGCTTGTGGTGTACGATGCTCTCCTCCTGTAAATGTGTTCCTGAGGTCTCTTCAAGAGGATCAGTCATATTATCATTTCCATTCTGTCTGGGGTTCTGTACAGAAAAGACTGGGGCAGTGTTGAACCTAGATGAGCCTCCTGAAGTGGATGTTTCTCTTTTCAATTCGCGTACCCAGGCTGCTAAGGACGAGGTGGGTTTCCTATCCCACTTTCTCATGTCTTCCCCATGCTCCTGTAGGAAAAACCAGAGGTCACGTCGCGGAGTTTGTCTTCTTTCCCTGGCTGGGGGACGTCTGCTCCTGATGGCATAGACTCTGGTTGGTTTTGGTGAGGCATGGAAAATTCCTTCTTTGAGCTTTTTCCTTAGTTTCTGGTGGCCCTCTTCAATCAATCTCTGGACTTGCTCAGCCAGGTTTGTTTCCATTGATGAGACATGGGTGCGTTGTGGAGTGGTGACAGTGTCCTCGTAAATTCTCAGTTTGTTTGCTAACATGCCCACCTTGTCTTCTCCTTCCCTCCACTGCAGTGTTGCCAGGTAACAAGAGTATATCTCTGGTCCGAGCCGTGCGAATCTTAGCCACATTTGTGGAGTGCACTGGACGTTATCTGGGCTCTTGGGGAATCTCTCGTTTTCTGAGAAAATGATCTCTAGCACGGCCAATTCCCTCAGGCATTGGATACCTTGTTCTATTGTGTTCCATTTTCTGTGGTGCATCTGGAGGTCTTCTTTACAGAGGTATCTGTCCTGTACAGTCGCCAGCAATCGCTGCCAGAGGCTGAGAGTTTCCTGGGTTCTTGCAATCCCCTGATCAATGACCACATCCTGGGACAGGGATCCCAGTTGCCTGGCCTCACTTCCGTCCAGAATGGTGTCATTAGCTGAGGCGTCCCAGATGCGGAGCAGCCAGGTTAAGATGGACTCATTCGCCTGCCGGGTGAATTCCCTCCGTAGGTCCCGCAGCTCCCCCAGGGATAGAGAGCGAGTGATGATCTCCGGCTCTGTCTCTTCTGCTGGGTGGGATGGTCCTGCCGCATCCTCGTCAGTCACTATGCAGACTGATTTGCTCTTTGATTTTTTTTTTCTGGATGGGGGCAACTGCTACCGGCTTCGGCTCTTCTGATTTGGCGATGGTCTGTGTTGAGACGTCAACTGCTCTTTTGGTTCTTTTCCTCTTGCCTGCTGATTTGCTTTGTTTCTCCTCCTCAAGAAGACAAAATATTGTTCTGATCATCAGCATGAGGTACACGGTGCTGGTTGCAGAGAAAAAGGAAAACAGAACTGACAGGAAGATTATGCCATCCTTAGCATCCAGAGAGAACTCAATATTGTCAAAGATGGCTGTGCCTGGCCTGAAATGCTGGAAGAAACCGCTCTCTCCTCCTAGCCCCAGAGGGTGGGTGCGATTGCTGAGGAGGTCCCAGACGTAGCAGCTCAGGTTAGGCCAGGCAGACAAAGTTGAGTATATATAACGAATGGCATTCATCGCCTCACAGGTTACCATGCAATAGGCATAATAAACCAATAGAGCAATTCTCATGCCATTCCCTGGTCGCAACAGGAGCAGTACGACAGGCAGATAGTTTCCCATTTGAGGAAAAATATAGAGAGCGAGATACAGTACCCATATAGATAAGCTGAGCATCATGGTGATAGGATTTCTGAGTTTCCCCAGGTCATGCCCCACATTGGGCGCCAAAATATGTATTGGTTTGAAAACAAACCAGTGGGAGATCACAAGTCAAGATTGAAATTAAAAATAAGTGAAATAATACAAGGGAAAGCGCTGACAAAGTCAGATACAACCTAACACCCTGTTAGGGTGGTGGTAGCAGTCCAACTGAAGTAGTCCAGTTGAAGCGGTGATCCTGTGAAGGTCTAGTCTCCAGCTGAAGGTCCAGTGGTAGCTCTTGTCCTCTGGGAACCCAGTAGACAGGGCTAGCTCAGGCAGTTCCAAGGCCAGGTTATATCCAGGTGGGAACACCTGGCTCCTTCCTCCTGGGCAGAGCATCCCACAATGGGATAAGTCCATGAGTCACATGGTGGGTCCCTGATGGCCCATTGTCTGTCATCCGGGGTGGGTCATTAGCAGGTGATAGCAGCTAATGGATGGCCCATTGCCTGTCATCCGGAGTGGGTCGTTAGCAGGTGATAACAGCTAACGGCCCACAGCTGGTGGTAATAGAATACTTAAATACATCTATATTGCAACCTAGGACGACGCAGAAGTTGTAAATAATAGGATTCACTTGATTTTCTCACTGGATTTGTGCGTGCTGCATCTCTCTGTCCCAGCTATTACAGCATCGCCTGGTGATCTCTGACGTGTACTACATGCAACAATCTGAGCCACACACCTTTTGGAGGTACGTTCCCCCCCCCCCCCCCCGCCCCAACCTGCCTCGGGTTTTTTTGGAAAAGACACTGCTAAGATGGGGACCTCTGGCTCCAATGAAAGCGCAGTGCTGTTGGCCTGGAAGGATGCCTTGGCCGTTACAAGGGCCAGGGTATCGGTGCATTCTTTGCATACGATCCTGGACTGGCTCTGGCGCACGGCTTTTCCGTAGACCTAGAGACCACTTTTGATGTTGGGGTGTGGAAACAGCTAGGCAATGAGCTCTGATGTGAGATCACCTATGGGGACATGCGGACGGGGCGCTTGGTTCGCACCTGGAGGCGTTTACTTGATGTCTTGCATGAGCTTGAGGCAGACAACGGAGAGGATGACACCTCTATGAGGCTTGACTTGGGGATTTTGGCTAGCGACAGCCACCCCAAGGAGCCATCCCCGGCCCCGCCAGCTGTGGTCGGCAGATCTGTTCAGCAGAAATTCACTTTGCCCCGAGATTATGTGCCCCTTAAATATGCCCTTAAATTCCCTGCAGAACAACTCACGGAAATGCTGAAACAAGAGGATAGCCAGCAGCGCCCCTCTACCACCGCCCCTGCGGCTCCAGCTTCCTCCATGCAGCTACCCTCAGCAAAATAACAGTGCCAGTTGCTTCTGCTGCTTCTCCGGCTCTCCTGCCCAGTGCACCAGTGGCTCAGGGCTCCATGGCCACACCTAGTTCTTCTGCGCAGGTGCCAGCTGTGCCCACGGCGCCTAGCCGACCTGCACAGGCACCCATAACTGGGCGGTCTCCCGCACAGGCACAACTGCCTATGGTAAAGTTATTCACGGATATTTTGCAGCAGCTTATGGAAATATCTCAGCAGTTAGCAGGATTGCTGGAGGCTTTCTTGCAGGCAGCCACTGATGCAAGTGTGGCAGGGTGGCTCGGGCTGGAGGTGCTTGCTCCAGCAACCTGGAAGGCGGAAGCAGCAGCAGCTCCCCCTGTGAGAGCAGAAGCAGCAAAAGAAAAGCTTCCAGCAGCGGCAGGAGCGCCAAGGCGTCCTGGGCAGGCTAAACCAGCTCCGGCACTACTAGCTGAAGTGACCCCAGCAACAGTTCCAGCGGTACAGGCGTTTCTGGCAACACGCGCTGACCTGATGGCAGCCACACCAGCGATGCTGACAGCTCTGACTGATGATACACCAGCACAGCCAGCAAGACCCCACAGCGCTCCGCCAACATCGCTGCCTCCTGTGCACTCTACTCTGGGTTCCTCCACCATGCCGCTCCCTGGCTCAGTGCTCACACCCGGCCAAGGTCCCTCATTCGTAATAGGCTTCGCAGAGAAACCCCTGTCTGATGATTCAGACAGCAATGTAGGGGACACGCTTGCTCCAGGGCGGAAAGCTGTGACGGCCAGACAGCAAAAGGCACGCCTGCTACAGACTCGCCCTTGGACATCCTCAGACTGTGCGGTGCGCCCAAGAAACCCCAGGCATTTCTGGGAATCAGTTAAATGGGGCGCTCTGGAGGCAGGGAACTGGGGTCTCCTGGAAAAGTTGGGATTGCCAGACAGTACAAGGGAATCTATGGAGGATCAGGAGGCTGCTGCAGCGCCTCTAGAAGATGTACCAGTAGATCAAGGTAATATTAACACCCCGCAAGGGGATGTCCAAGCCTTTCCTGTGCCCAAGGCTCTCTCAAATTCAGGTCAGGCTAACAGGCATGAAGCTACTGTGCGGAGGGTAGTGCAAGAGTTACAATCCGAAGTAGCACAATATGGGCTTGGATCTCCTGTAGTCATGCAAATTATTAGAGCGATAAATATTGTCCTGCTTGCTCCATTCAATATTAAGCATTTAGGTCAAGTTCTGTTTGAGCCTGAACAATATGCAGTTTTTGAGACTAACTGGAGAAAACTAGCTGAAAAACATGCATCAGAGAATGTGCACTTGCCTTCTGACGACCCTAGACATGCAGTTGGGGTGGATGCCCTTATGGGAACTAATTTTTTTTCTAGCCCCAACATTCAGGCTACTTGGGATCCTTGGGTCCTGGAGCAGGTTGGTATGAGAGCCATCATAAAAACCATAGACATGGCTGCCCCAAAAACACGATATTCAAAAATATCTCAGGGTCAGTCTGAGAATTTCCTATCTTTTGTAGAAAAGCTAGCGGCAGCCCTGGAAATACAGGTGGATGATGATTCATTGAGACAGATATTGTGCAAAGAGTTGGCAAGACACAATGCCAACGATGAGTGTAGAAAGATCATAGATGCCCTTCCTGGGGACCCTACACTCATGGAAATGGTACGAGCTTGCTGTAAGGTGGGATCAGGGAACCAAGAGAGGTCTGCCTTGGCTGCACTTCTACCACCTGGTCAGGTACCCCCTGACCGTGGACAAAAGCAGCCCAAGGCCAGGAACAAACAGAAACAAGCTAAATCGAAGCAGAAGGAAAATATGGGGGCCAGGATTCCCCAGTGTGGGAGGTGTGGTAGGCCAGGTCACTGTTCAGAATACTGCAGGCCTCAGTACCATATCAATGGTCGACCTCTGTCAGGAAACGTGAGGAGGAGTGCAAAAAGGGGGAATAGCCTTCCAACGCAAACATTCCCCCCAAACAGGGTGACAGCACAGGCCTACCCAGCCAATTTAGAGACGGCACCCAAGGACCAGCCTGGGTTGACATCTACACTGCAAGGACAGTCATCCTAGAATCTGGTAGCATCCACAGGGTTCCCTTGGATGCACATGGACCCCCAAGTCAGGGACTCAGTGTGCTGATTGTGGGGAGACCTGATGTCACCCACCAAGGGATTTTTGTCCACCCAGAAGTTATAAATGCAGATTTTACAGGCCAGATTCACGCTATGGTTTCCACGCCAAAACCCCCTATCACTATCCCTGAAAAGACTCATATTGCTCAATTAGTGCCTTTTGAGTCTTGTGTCCCCAGGGCAGAGCAACAAGTTTGCAGAGGTAACAGCACTGAATCACCGGGGCTTCTGCAGGTCTACTGGACTGCAGACATTTCTAGACAGAAGCCACAGATGACATGTACCCTCATCCTGCCAAAAGCTCATCCACACTGGATTTGGCTCCAATGTTTGATTGATACAGGTGCTGATGTAACGATTCTCTCCTCCTCTTCATGGCCTCCTTCATGGCCTCTAGCCCCTGTGGGATTGGCCATTGTGGGGCTAGGAGGAACCACACAGAGCCAACTGAGTGAACAACCTGTGTTGGTAAAAGACCCGGAGGGACACACAGCTACAGTCTAGCCCTGTGTTATTTCAGCTCCAGTTAACCTCTGGGGATGGGACATGTTGGCAGCCTGAGGGTACGGATTGGGACAAATTTTTGATAGGGGTCACTGTGTGCAAGGGCTCACCATATCATATGCTATCTCTGAGGGGCCCAGAACTGGACACAGTACTCAAGGTGCGGCCTCACCAGTGTCGAGTATAGGGGAAAGATGACTTCCCTGCTCCTGCTGGCCGCACTATTCCTGATACAGGCCAGGATACCATTGGTCTTTTTGGCCACCTGGGCACACTGCTGACTCATGTTGAGTCGGCTGTCAACCAGTACCCCCAAGTCTCTTTCTGCCTGGGCACTCTCCAGCCACTCTGTTCCCAGCCTATAGCGTTGCAGGGGGTTGTTGCGGCCAAAATGCAGGACTCGGCACTTGGACTGGTTAAACTTCATCCTATTGGACTCAGCCCATGTATCCAACCATTCCAGGTCTCTCTGCAAAGCCCTCCTACCCTCCAACAGATCGACACACGCTCCCAGCTTAGTGTCATCTGCAAATTTACTAATGAAAGACTCAATACCCTCATCCATGTCATCAATAAAAATGTTAAACAGAGCTGGTCCCAGTACAGACTCCTGAGGGACACCACTGGTGACTGGCCGCCAGCTGGATGCAGCACCATTCACCACCACCCTCTGGGCCCGGCCTTCCAGCCAGTTCTTAACCCAGCGAAGAGTGCCCCTGTCCAAGCCGTGGGCTGCCAGCTTTTCCAGGAGTATGCTGTGGGAGACAGTGTCAAAGGCTTTGCTGAGGTCTAAATAGACAACATCTACAGCCTTTCCTGCATCCACCCGGCAGGTTACCTGGTCATAAAAGGAGACCAGGTTGGTCAAACATGACCTACCCCTTCTAAACCCATGCTGACTGGGTCTGATCCCCTGTCCATCCTGTAGGTGCTGTGTAATAGCACTCAGTATAAACTGTTCCATAACCTTCCCTGGTACCGAGGTCAGGCTAACCGGCCTGTAATTACCAGGATCCTCCTTCTTACCCTTTTTATGAATGGGCGTCACATTGGCCAGCTTCCAGTCATCTGGAACCTCGCCAGTGAGCCAGGACTGCTGGTAGATGATGGAGAGTGGCTTTGCAAGCTCATCTGCCAGCTCTCAGATCACCCTGGGATGGATCCCATCCGGTCCCATACATTTATGGATATCCAGGCAGCTCAGCAGTTCCCTGACTGCCTCCTCTTGGATAATAGGGGGACTGTTCTGCTCCCTGACACTATCTACCAACCCAGGAAGACAGTTGTCCTGAGCATCATGTGTCTTTTCAGTAAAGACCGAGGCAAAGAAGTCATTAAGCACTTCCGCTTTCTTCTCATCTGCAGTTACTAAATTCCCTTCCGCATCCAATAGACAACAAAGGTCGGTCTTGCCCTTCCTTTTTTCATTAATATATTTGTAAAAGCATTTTCTATTGTCCTTTACAAGGGTTGCCAAATTGAGTTCAAACTGAGCTTTGGCCTCCCTAATTTTTTTCCTACATGCCCTAGCAGCCTCCTTAAATACTTCCTGAGAGACCTGACCCTCCTTCCAAAGATGATATATCCTCTTTTTGTTCCTAAGTTCCTTCAAAACCTCGTTGCCCATCCGGGATGGACGTTTACCTCGTCCACTCATCTTTCGTCGCACTGGAACAGTCTGTTCCTGTGCCCTCAAGATCTCTCTTTTGAAGTATGCCTACCCTTCCTGTACTCCTTTGTTTTTAAGGGCTGCTTCCCAAGGAACTCTCTGGATAAGTCTCTTAAATAGGTTAAAGTCTGCCCTCCTGAAGTCCAATGTAAAAGTCTTATTGATGTTCACCCTCCTTTCACCAATTATTGAAAACTCAATAATTCCATGGTCACTATGCCCCAGTTGTCCTCCAACCACCACATCTCCCACCAGCCCGTCTCTATTTGTCAACAATAAATCTAGTATAGCCTCTCCCCTGGTGGGCTCACTCACCAGCTGCAACAGAAAATTGTCCTCCACCCACTCCAAGAACTTCCTGGACTGCCTCTTTTCTGCTGTATTAAGTTCCCAGCAGATGTCCGGTAGGTTAAAGTCACCTACGAGAACAGGGGCTGGTGACCCTGAAACATTCTCTAGCTGCTTATAGAATAGGTTGTCCACTTCTTCATCCTGGTTGGGTGGTCTGTAACAGACTCCCAGTAGGATATCAGCCTTGTTGGCCTTCCCTTTAATCTTTACCCATAGGCATTCAACTTCATCATCATTAGTTTCAATGTCCATGGCATCAAAAACCTCCCTAATGTAAAGGGACACCCCTCCACCTCTTCTCCCTTTCCTGTCTCTTCTGAAGAGCTTGTAGCCATCCAGTGCAGTGCTCCAGCTATGTGTGTCATCCCACCATGTTTCCGTGATGGCAATCACATCATAGCTTTGCTGTTGTACCATGGCTTCCAGCTCCTCTTGTTTGTTACCCATGCTGCGTGCATTAGTATACATGCACTTCAGCTGGGCTACTGTTTTCACCCCTAACTCAGGCTTACCATCCTGAACTTGCAAAGAGATTTCAATGGAAAGTATTACCTCAGGGCATGAAGAATAGCTCGACTATCTGTCAATGCTATGTCGCTCAGGCTTCATCCAGAGTCTGCGAGCAGTTTCCTGAGGCATTCTGCTACCATTGTATGGATTATATCCTGGTGGCAGCATCCATCCAGGACGAGCTACAGAGGTTACAGCCTCAATTGCTCACTGCCCTGCATTCCTATGGGTTGCAAGTGGCTTCAGAGAAAGTTCAACCGCAGCCTCCTTGGAAGTATTTGGGAGTCAAAATTTTGGATCAAACTATACAACACCAAGAGGTGGAATTCTCAGATTCTATTAAGACCCTGAATGATGCCCAGAAATTGCTGGGTATCATCAATTGGTTATGTCTTTATTCAGGACTAACCACTACGCAACTTTCCCCATTCTTTAATATTTTAAAGGGGGACCCTGATCTAAACTCACCTCGGAAATTGACTCCTGAGGTGCAACGAGTGCTCAATGAGGTGCAGCAGGCTGTTTCTGCTCATCAGGTTTATCGAGTGGGTCCTTCTATTGATTTCACTGTTTTTATTACTGCTCCAGACCTCCATCCTACAGGTATCATTGGCCAGTGGAACAAACAATGGGCTGACCCTTTGCATATCCTGGAACAGGTCTTTTTGCCTCATCAGCCAAAAACGATGGCACCCACATTGTTCGAATTTATCGCTTGCCTGATAATCAAATGCCATTATCAGTGTTTACAATTGATGGCAGCGGATCCTGCAACACTTGTTGTTCCAGTATCGCAGGACAGCTTTGAATGGAGCCTTGCTAATAGCTCTCCTTTGCAAAGTGCACTGCAAAACTTTTCAGGGCAGATTGCTTATCACCTGTCCAGATACAAATTACTGCAGCTGGCAAATTTACCCAGCCTCGCCTTGCAGCCAAAGAATAGTCGGGTGCCAGTGCACGGACCCACCATCTTCATGAATGGTTCTGGAAAAACAGGGAAGGCCATTGTTCCCTGGAAGGAGGGATCTGAGTGGCAGGTGCTGGAAGGCCACAAGTCAGGCTCTGCCCAGCTGGTTGAACTGAAGGCAGTTGCCATGGCTTTTCAGCAGTTCTCTCAGGTACCTTTGAATTTGGTTACTGACTGCTTACATAGCAGATATAACTAAACGTTTAGATTGTTCACTTCTAAAGGAAGTCAATAATGCGGCTCTGTTCTCGCTATTGCAAACTTCGCAGAAAGCAATTCAAGTTCGAGTGCATCCATATTATATTTTGCACATTCGAAGCCACACCAAATTACCAGGTTTTACAACAGAAGGCTATGCCAGGGCTGACATGTTAGCCAACCCAGTGTGGGTGGCACCTCAGCCTGACAAAATTGCACAAGCCAAGGCATCGCACAATTTCTTTCATCAGAGTTGCACATACCCTGCAGAAGCAGTTTCAACTGATGCCAACTGAGGCTTGTGACATTGACAGCACTTGTGCTGATTGCCACGGACTCGCTGCACCTCTGCCACCAGGGGTAAACCCCAGAGGCCTAAAGGCCTTGCAGCTCTGGCAGACGGATGTGACACACATCCCTGAATTTGGCCGGTTTCAATACGTGCACATGTCTATTGACACTTTCTCCTCAGCCATGTGGGCGTCTGCTCATACCGGAGAGAAAGGCCGCGATGTCATTGCCCATTGGAAATTGGCTTTCTCGGTCCTGGGCATGCCATCTACTGTGAATACCTATAATGGTCCTGCCTACGCCTTGCAGACGACCCGGCAGTTTTTGCAACTATGGGATGTAGGTGTAAATTTGGTATTCCGCATTCTCCTACTGGCCAAGCCATTGTCAGACGCGCTCATGGTACTTTGAAGCGTGTTTTGGAAAAACAAAAAGGGGGAATGCATGGAGAAACCCCACAGAGCCGACTGGAAAAAGCTTTGTATACAATTAATGACCCTACCGTGCCACCAGATCCAAATAATCCTGTTATCTTGAACCATTTTTTCTCATTGTAGTCATCAGGTGAGACACACTTGCCCCGGGCGAAAGTCTGGGTATGGAACCTACTTACTAACACCTGGGAAGGCCTGCATGAGCTTATTGCTTGGGGTCGTGGGTATGCTTGCATTTCCACAGATACTGGGGTACAGTGGCTGCCTGCAAGATGTGTTCGCCCTGACCTGTGGCACTAGAATGCAGAACATCAAGATGATGACCAGAACACAGAACACCAACCGAATGATCCTTCTGATGATGGCCAGAATATTGACCATCAGGGGGATGGTCCTTCCAAAAGCAGAGACTGAACTTTAAGTTTCCTTTGTTATGGAGTCAGAAAGTAAAGACTTTGAAAGCTATGCTTAGAATTAATTTTGATAGAACTACGATGTAGAATTGGGTTTGCTAGATGTATCACCCATGGCATTGCTGGAGAGTCTCTCTACCCACTTTAAATCGGCATCTGATTTGGGCTCTGTTCAGTAACTGGCCACTACTGAGCAGACCCCTTATCAGTATCCAGCTTAGGCTCTGTTTGGTAACCGGCCATTACCAAGCAGATCCTTTATGCTGAGTTTGTTCTCCTTTCTGCAAGGGACCCACAGAGGATTAAAAACGATACCTTTTTACTCTTTAAACAAAAAGGGGGAATTCAGTGGATTTTCAGTGGATATTGAAAAGCTGCTAGCAGAAGGTTTTCCCTGCTTCTTGCAGTATTCTGTGAGAATCTCTCCTTTCTCATGCAAGCTATGAAACCAATAAGATGATTTTTGTAAATGGTATCTGAACACCTGCTGTTTTCCTGATCTGTT
This sequence comes from Entomyzon cyanotis, assembly GCA_024500445.1. Taxonomy (NCBI): domain Eukaryota; kingdom Metazoa; phylum Chordata; class Aves; order Passeriformes; family Meliphagidae; genus Entomyzon; species Entomyzon cyanotis. The sequence continues at coordinate 64,133,485 of JAKEPQ010001016.1, read as the reverse complement.
TGGGTTTAAGGCAGAGAGTGTTTGGAATTGGGCATTGTAGACTTCAGCCAATCACCCCAGGAGGTGGGTGACCACTGACCGATCACCTATGGAATTTTAGTATATATAAGCAGAAGTTGTAAATAATAAGACTCTCTCTACTTTCTCACTGGAGGTGTGTGTGCCGCATATCTCCGTCCCGGGTACTACAGCAACACTTTAGTGTATAACTTTAGACTCCATATAGGGTGCTAAGCTACTGTTCTCTCATTGTTAGACAAAACAATTCCTCTCTAAGCCTGAAACTCAAGGACACTTTACCCTCTCAGGCCCCAAGATATATAAACAACAGTGAACTGGGGAGAGCAAACTTGGAGTAGTTGATTTCATTACCTGAAGCTCTAATTGGAGGAATAACCCTCTATATGCAAATGGACAAAACTTGAAAAGTATGAAAAACCTGTGACCCATCATCCATTTTGGGTGTAGCCCCTGGGTGGGCTGTGGCTGCCCTAAATGTACCTGAAGACTCTTCAATAAATATAACTGCCTTTTATTCTCTTAACTTTGTCTAGCGTCTGTTTTAGGTAAGCCCACCAAGGCATCAGGCGTAAGGAAGAGAGCAGACAGTATTTCTGAGAAGCTCAGAAAGAGCTGAGACCAGGTGCTGTTTTCAAGGCCAAGGCCTAACAAGCATTTCTCAGATCACACTGCAGCCTGGAAAGGACATGTGTGTGGGGGGCGGGGAGCAATGCACCACCACAGTACCACAGTGTGCTAAAAATCCTCATCAGTATTGTTAAGGTAGAACATAATTCAAATAAGTTTTACCAAATAAGTTTTATTAGTGATTGTTGCATTTTTGAAGTCTTTTAAGTTTGTTTTCATAAATTGTTATTGCTAGTTTGATTAAAGGTTCAACAAAACTTACTAAAGCAAAGAACACAAAAGAATACCAGGTGGATGGCTCCTCCTTTTGAAGTAGGTCCAAGTGGAACTCCTTCTAGAAGTGTTCCATGAGAGGGTGAAGTGGTGATAGGACGGAAAAGGTGCTGTTCTTCACTGCTTGGAGTGATGACATGTTTTTACATCTACGTTCATATATATATATATATATGTCTTATATAAGTTTGTTGCCAGCAATATTTTAAGATGTTTGTATTTTTTTCTCTGGTTGTCACAGTGGGTGGGAAAGATGCCTCTCTCAGTTTAATTTTGGGAGCTCACATAGGATTTCATTTGATTATGGAATCCAATTTGTGTACCTCTTCCTATGTCCTCAGAGCAAAGCATAAAATTACTACATTGAGGGAAGTGCATGTAGTAATGGCAAGGGATATGTGAAGCATAATTGTGCAGAAGAAGGGAATGTGAAACTGTCTGTGGTGCCTGGAAGGAGTGTGAAAAGAGGCTGACAGAGGAGCTGAAGTAACAGCTGGAAAGCTCTCTCCAGCTGTAGATGAAGAAGGCATAAGTGGCTAAGAGAAGAAGAAAGATTTTGGGTTTGGGATCAACTGAAGATTTGGTAAAATTGAAAAGGTATTTGATCCGAACCCAGGACCCTGTCTGAAATGATATGCTGAGGAGTTAGGAATGATTCAAGTTTTGTTATGTCTTTGACTTCCACCCCCGAAGCAATCCAGGCTATTAGATAGTAGAATATTTACAGAATGTAATTTTCCCATGTTGCCTACTGACCTTTTCCTCTTTCCCTGTGTACAAGTTCTGGGGATCCCCCTGAAACCTGTTTTGTGGGAGGGATAAGTGTGGTAATCTTGGACATGTATATTTGCTTGCTTTGTGGGGATTCCTGAGCCTGTAAGCTGACGGATGCCAAAAGGCGAGGTTGCCTGACTATTGATCCTTGGAGTTTGTCCATAGAGAACCTTAAATTGAACTTGACATGCTATTTTGGAGCTCAGATCACAGCTCTAGCAAATATCAAAAATAGTTTTTTAAAATTATCTAATGTTCAAGAATGCTGAATCTCATTGAAGAAGAGTGCTGTCTCAAGAAACACGAAGGAAATCACAGACCAATCTGCTGGACTCTTTGGTCACTGCAGCTGAAAGACTGGTTCATGAATTCTCCCCCCAGACTCTGATTTGCATCGTGCCTTGCCTGCAGTTTTAGGGACTCATGGAGGGGGGGAGAAATTACTTGGATAGCAGTAATTTTTTATATTAACTAGATTCACGCTTTGATAATTGAAATAGTGATTGTTCTACGATTTCCTGTATAGTTTCCTCTTCTTTCCTTTCTGCTCTGTCTGATCCCACTGCTGCTGCAGGAGGAAAGGTACCATTACTGTGGCCCCAGTCAATGTCTCAAGCCACGGGCTGGTTATGAGAGACTGGAAACATTGTAGGCTCAAAACATTTCATGTGTGTGGGGGGGTAAGGGGCAGGTCAGGCCTTGCCCTGGCAAGGCAGTGCCCTGCCCTGTACATCCCCATCCCCCAGAGCCTGTATTCCAGCCCAGCAGTGGCTGCCAGTCCAGCCCTTGAGTGGCCAAATGACTGGAAACCCCACCTGAGGGAAGGGCCCAGAAAGGCTAAGGGGTATTTAAGGCCAGACATGTGGCAATCACATGTCTTGACCCTACCTCTTCTTAGAATTTCTGTCTGAACACCCCTGAAATCCAGGAGCTGGTGCCTATATGTGTGCTTTTCTATATCTTTTCTGTCTGTCTCTCTTTGTCTTACTTCTAATCCCCTCTTGCTGGAATTTTTGAGTAACTTAAAATGGAACAGGCTTAGAGTTTGCAAAGTTGATTTTGTTGCCTGGAATAAAGCACAAAACCTTTCCAGACAATGTTAAGAATTATAAGGTAAAAGCAAGTCTTTAATAAAAGTTTTCAAATGCATCAGACATGGGTATGTGCCCATGTGCCAAATCAGATTCATAGGATTTTTATAAGGTTAATTAATTAGTATATCTAGCAGGTACATCCAATAGAAGATTAATTTGACCCTTGGCTCTGCGCCTTGGAATTCATCCAAGGGCTTCTTTGCCTTATTTCTTGTTATGTATTCTCAGTTTCTGGTTGCAAAACAAAGTGTCCTTGTTAGAGGTTCTCTTCTTCAAAATATGACTATCAGAATTTCAGGAACGTGTTAGAGGGTTAGTTTATTATTCTAAAATCTAAGAGAAAGGGTAGGAAAAGTACTAGGAACTACACAACCATGTATTCAGTCTACAAAGCTACAAATACATGAGAAATGTTTATAAGCAAAAATCTTTAGGCATTAATTTGGCCAAGTTAATGCTTTGAGAAGTGTTTTATGTTGATTGAATGCTGCTCTAAACCTTTTGTCAAAGTTCTCTGATTCTCTAAAATTGCCAGCAAAGTTGTTTTTTGTAGTTTGGATCTCTTGAGAATATCATCCAACATCAGAGTACATGATGTTGTACTCATGGGCATCATCCATGCATCCAACTCAGAGTTCATGAACAACATTAAGCCTTTTTAAAAGCCTTGTTGAGTGAGTTGTTTTGGGGCCTTACAGATGCCTCTGCCCAAATTAAGGTGCAAACAAGACCATGTGCCAAAGTCAATGGTACAGATTTTATTTAACAGTAAATGGGGTGTGGGGGGGAATAAAGAGAGTGCAATGGGTTGGGGAGGAGGGAGAGACAGAAAGAGAGTGACAGAGAAACAGATTGGCCATGCTTATTCCAAGCATACAAGCGTGGAGGCTGCATAGACTTGCACAGTCTTCGGGTGAGACTCTTGTGACATTTTTGAAAGCGGAACAGCTGGAATTGTTATACGAGAAATTATGGGTTTGAGCTGGTAGTAGTAAAGAATTCATCCCGCACATTTGGGAGCCTATTCCAAGATTAGAAATTGCTGAGGGTGAAGGTGAGGGCTTGTCTGAATGGGAGGATCCAGCCAAAAAATCCGCTATCCAAGACCCTGTAATTGGCGGAAGTCTGAGTTCCAGAAATGGAAACAGCTGGTTGCCCAGGGCCATGGTATTCAGAACTTTGAGAATGACAAGATCAGCAATGGGTGGATATCACGCTACGGAGGAATACCTCACAGGAAGTTGATTACCGCACTTCAATTGAGAGCCAACGTCTACCCTACTAGAGAATTCCTGGTGAGGGGTAGGCATGGTGACTGCATTCGATCATGCAGACATTGCAGTGCTGAGTTTGAAACTTCCACCCACATAATTGGAAATTGTCAGGATTAAATGTCACAATTCCATTTGTGAGACTCTTAGCGATGCGGCTAAGAGAGAGAATTGGACTGTTTTCCAGGAACCTCACGTAAGGGATGAGGCGAGTGAATTGTTTAAACCTGATTTATTCTTGGTTAAAGAGGAAAAGGCAATCGTTGTGGATGTGACAGTCAGATATGAGCACAGCAACTCTTCTTTGAAAGATGCTGCAGCGGAGAAGACAAAGAAATATCAACGCCTTCTCAAACAGATCCAAGAACTGACTAATGCAGCTAACATCGAGTTCATGGGCTTTCCCTTGGGAGCACGGGGGAAGTGGTATGAGCAAAATTCTGAGTTGCTACTGGCCCTTGGTGTCTCTAAAATGAGGCTAGAGAGGACCGCGCATGCCCTAGCATCCAGAGCGCTCCTCTCCTCAGTTGATATTGTGCACATTTTTACCAGCCAAGCTCGTTCCATTGTGCAAAATAAATAAAATAAAAATTTGGCTTATGTATCGCTGGAAGGTGTGGTGGTACCTGTGGGGCTAGTCATTCTGCTCATACCACGTCCACCGCCCGTATTTGGGCCTATCAGATTCCAATCTGGACCAGATGGACGGGCCACCTTTACTTAATCTGGAAAAGGGACATACATGATTTGTATGTTTGTTAGATAGAAAAAAGATATCACCACTTAACCACTCCATAGATACCAATGATATCCTGTTGGTCCTTTTCTTCTGGTCTTATTGGTGGTTGCAGACTGTATCTGTTGAGTGGTGGGGGGACAGTGTCCACAAAACTCTTGTTTCATGGGGTTTATACTGTGTTCAATCTCACCTGGAACTGTTAAACCCCTGTCTGGGCTCAGGAAGCCCCAACAGAAGAAGATCTTGCCATGCCTGGTTCACAGAAGGATCAGTCAAGCATGTCAAACAGGAGAGGTGGTAGAAGGCTGCCACCTATAATCCATCTAAGCAATGTAGGAGGAGGACTGTGGTCCATGTGCAGAACTAATGGCGGTATTAATAATTTCATACTAGAGGAGACACAAATTATTGAAGTGTAACCTAAAATACCACCTTTGTTTTATCTCATGCAGAACCTCTGTGTGAAGCCCTGCATTATGGCTTTCAATCGGTGTGTATCAACAGACACAAAGTGCTAGATGACCCTACTCTCCAACTGCATCAAAACTGCTTGTTGACTACATCACACAAACAATTGGACCTTGTGGTGGAATTTGCACCACCATTGCCTTACAGGAGTTGGGATGAGGGGTGGACTGTAGTGGCAATACACCTTCAGTGGCCCTAGTCCTCATATTGTTGCTGTAGTGCACTTATTCTTTCAACTAGTATTTGGTTTACTTTTCTACATTATGCTGTACTGTTCTTCTTCACAGAATTGCTTTGTATATGAGAAAGTCTATAGTAGCCAAAAAGCTTACTAATATAATCAGTAACTCTTAATATCTGTAAGGAGATTCAACTGCATGTGGATCAAGGGGGGAATGTAGTGATGCTGACCGGAAGACCATTGTACTTCGAGGAGTCAGTGATCCACATAGCAGTGACCTGTGCAGGACAGACTCATCTGGGTGATAATAACAAAAGAGCACATGGGTATTACAAATAGGTAAGGCTTTATAAAGAAAAGGCCTTGTAACATGGCTCCAGCCTGTTACTTAGGCTAAGTAGAAAGGAACTGTGGGAGAATGACTCAGCTGGAATAGAGAGACGTCAAAAACTGAGAGACTGCTGCGGGACGGTCGCGTGTCCACATTGTGGTGTGTGGTGGTTGGTTGACTTGGGCTTATTGCGCCTTAAAACTATGTAAACTGATAAGCGGTTCACTGCTTAAAAAGGCCGGGTTTTGGCAATAAAGAGCACTCCTTTGCACTTGCCTGGAGTCCCTATGTCACTCGTCAGCACCACATATAAAAGGTACAGAAAATACAAAAAGGGTATAAAAATGTATAAAAGGGTATATAAAAAGGCAGAAAAATCACCAGACATCACTACCCTCCAGCAGATCAACACTCACAGCTTAGTGTTTTTTTCTGCAAATTTGCTAATGGTGGACTCAATCCCCTTGTCCAGATCATCAGTAAAGATATTCAGCAGGACTGGGCCCAACACTGATCCCTGAGCAACACTGCTAGTGACTGGCCACCAACTGGATGCAGCGCCATTGCCCACCTCTCTCTGGGCCTGGCCATCCAGCTGGTTCTTAACCCAGCAAAGAGAGCACCTGTCCAAGCCATGAGCTGCCAGCTTTTCCAGGAGGATGCTATGGGAGAAAGTGTCAAAGGCTTTGCTGCTGAAGTCCAGGTAGACAAATGTGTACAGCCTTCCCTGCATCTACCAGGCGGGTCACCTGATCATAAAAGGAGATCAGGTTGTTCAGGCAGGACCTGCCCCTCCCAAATCCATGCTGGCTGGGTCTGAGGCCTTGGCCATCCTGTGCCATGTGATCGCACTCAAGATGATTTGCTCCATAAGCTTGCAGGGCACTGAGGTCAGGCTGACAGGCCTGTGGTTTCCCTGATCCTCCTTCCAGCCCTTCCTGTGGATGGGTGTCATGCTGGACAGCCTCCAGTCATCTGGGACCTCATCAGTGAGCCAGGACTAATAAATGATGGAGAACAGCTTGGAAAGTTCACCTTCCAGCTCCCTCATCACCCTAGGATGGATCCCCTGTGGTCCCATAGACTTGTGAGCATGCAAGTGGCTCAGCAGATCTCTTAACTGCTTTTTCCTGGACTGCAGCAGGGCTATTTTGCTCCCTGACCCCATCTACCAGCTCACAAGTTGTGCAGAGGACAACCTGTCTTACTGTTGAAAATGGAGGCAAAGAAGGTGTTAAGTACCTCTGCCTTTTCCTCATCTTTAGCTACTATATTTCCCCCTGCATCCAATCAAGGAAGAAGGTTGTCCTTCAATGGGCCTTCATTTGCCATTAATGTATTAATAAAAATATTTTTTTATTCTTCTTCTCAGAAGTGGACAGAATAAGTACTAACTGGGCTTTTGCCTCTATAGGTTTTTTCCAGCATGATCTTTCAACGTCCTTAAACCCTTCCTGAATTTTCAGGAGACTCTCTAAATTAATTCAGCCCTTTGAATCTTACCCAAAATGGGCTGTAGTGGTTTGACCTTGCCTGGATGCCAAGTGCCCACTGAGCTGCTCTATCACTCTCCTCCCCTGTGGGGCAGGGGAGAGAATAAGGTGGGAAACAACTAGTAGGTTGAGATAAAGCAGTTCACTAAAGCAAAGGAACAAAACAAGGAAAGTTTGTATGTGCATGAGCAAAGGGAAAATTACTCTCTACTTCCCATCAGCGATTGATGTTCAGACACTTCCCGGGAAGTAGGGCTTCAACACATATAATAGTTCCTCCAGGAGGCAAACACGGAAGAACCACAAATGCCCCCCTTCCTCCTCTCTTCGTAGCTTTTCTATCTGGGTTTGCTGCCACATTGTCACTAAAACTGCAGGGAAAAACAAAAACCCTCCAACAACACTTTAATGTTAGAAGGTCAAGGCATTACTTTGTTTTCTGGCCAGGATGTTGTTCTGGCCAAGATGTGCCACAGAAATAATTTCAGCCACCCATAGCCTGGGTGTGCAGAGAGAATCATTCCATGACACATGACAGTTACAAGCTTTTCCCCAAAATTTATACAGTGAAAACCCAGAGAATTCATCGGTTTAATCTTCATTAGTCCAAAGTTGTGTATTCTCTAATGAATACATATTTGTTTTTGTTTGTTTGTTTGTTTTTACTGGATCTGGATTTCTTTGCCTCTGATGTTAATTAGGTCCTCGCTCCTTATTTCCTTATCAGTTTTTTCCAAAAAAAACCATGGTTGGTGTCTCCAACCCTGCTAGGGGACAGCGTCTGGATAGATGTTGGTTGATGTTTTCTGATGGCCTTTGATGTTCTGCTGATGGTCATTAGCTTTTGGGTATCTCTTTCGGGCTACTCTCAGTCCATTGAAATGTTAAACCCATCAGACTCCACCTGGTGGAACCATGTCCTGCAAAGAAACTTAACATTCTTTTTCTTTGGGCAAAGGCACACAAAACCTTTGATTAAAAGTTTTTAAAATGGTATCTTTTCCAGCAATATGGTATAGATATCTCTTTGGTTAATTTGGGTCAGCTGACCTGGTTGTGTCCCCTCCCAGGATTTTTCCCACTCCCAGCCCCTTGATGGGGAGAAGGAATATTAGAGGGAAAGTGCTGCTCAGCAGTAGCCAAAATGCTGGTGTGTTATCAACAGCCTTCCAGCTACCATTGCAAACCACAGCACTGTGAGGGTTGCTAAGGAAAAAAAATTATCTCAGTCAGACCCAATTCAATTAATTTCCCCAAAGTGAGTCTGTTTTGTCCATAACCATAATTGGTTAGTGATCTCCCTTTCCTTAGCTCAAGTCATGAGCTTTATATTCATTGTATTTTCCTCTCCCTGTCCAGTTGAGCAGGCAAAGTTATAGAGTGGCTTGGTGGACACCTGGGGACCTGCCAAGGACAATCCACCACACCTGTCCTCTCTCAGGCTGTATTTTGGTCTTTTCCACTGAGAAGCTGTGCCCTCCCGGAATGCTGCAGTTGGCACTCTGCACATCATAGAGTCCTCAGCTGACTGAAGAGTAACAATTGATAACAACATTCTCCTGTCACAAATGAGTTTTAAGCAGGCAGAGGAGACTAATTTGTTTCACTCCTTTTCCAACTGTAGCAGGGAAGAAATCTAAATTACATCCCTTTCAAACATGTGGAGATATGAAAGGGTGTGTCTAACAAGAAAAGAGGTGTGTGTGAGGCCTGGGTGTATTCAGCCATGTCTTGATAGATTTTTACAACTAATCGTTCATTATTAATATAAAATGGATATTTCCCAAAGTTAGATGGCTGGCAGTTTTCTATGTGTGGCCTTTCACATTAAGTGCTGAAGTCAAATGAATTACACCTTTAAAAGCTGAACTGCAGCTCAACAGTCTGCAATCCCTGGCCCTCTCTGACCAGAGATGCCCAAAACTCTGTCTCAGTGATTTCCATGCATGTTGCTCTCCTGACTGAGGAGCTACAGCCTCAAAAGCTCCTTATTGCTCAAGGGTAGAGGGGACTGAGGTGCAGCCTATGAATAGCAGTGGTTTCTAGGTTCTGAAGGGCTGACAACTAGCAATAATCCCAGGGAGAAACTGCAACACTGATGACCCTGAGAGAGAAGACAATGGCAAGAGAGAAGGTAAGGGCTTTCTGGAGATATGGAAAAAGAGCACAGCACTATGTGGGCTGAATGAAAGCAATCTTTGACCCAAATTGTAGAAGCAAACTTGCAGACATGAGAGAGGTTTGAGAGAAAGCAGAAGAGTCAAATGATAATAGCACACTGAAGGTCTGAAATAAGGTGGAGAACAGCATTATGTTAGACGCTGATGCAGTCATTCAGAAGACTGCTTCTGAGTCTGAAACCTTTTCCAGAAGGTATTCAGCTGAAAACTGACTCCTTGATTCAGTCATGTGTTAAAGAAACAAACAAAAATTACCTGAAAGGCAGTATCTGATCCTCTATCATCCTCAGTCTTTCCACAGGTAAAAGATACAGAGTTTAGGAAGGGACAAAATCCATGAGCCAAATAATTTTTCTTTTTGGCTCTTCATGTAAAAAGGAAAAATATTGTTGAAAATAGCTGGCTGAATGAATATACTTTCACAAGATGAGCTATTCCACTTAACAGTCACAGTTCTATGTCTCCACTAGCCCATGTCCAGTAAACAAGCTATTCATCTGTTAAAAGTAGTCCTGTCTTAAGTTAGCTCAAGGAAAGAGCTAGAACACAGGAGTAGAGCCAAGAAATGGCTGTAAAATTTTTATTTCTGGCTTTCTGCCCTTACAGGGCTCTCTCACAACCCCGATTTCCTCAGGCAAGAATTTTGGTGGAGGGGATGCTTGCAGAGCTGGGATATGAATTGTATGGGCTGCAGCCAAGAGTCCCTCCATGTGGCTTTCTGAACCTTGCCTTGTTTTATCTCTCCCTCTGTCCCTGCCCCTGGGATGGCCTGAGGGTGCTGTTGATAGATTTACTAATCTGACTAGTTTGCACACTCATGGCACTATTCATATGAACAGCAAGTTATTAATAGCATCATCAGTTATCTCCTCTGTCTTTGTGAAGAACACACTAAAAGAATCTAATAAGCATTTGGAATATCTCAAATTATTTCAAAGATTTTTGAAAGCACTCATAGAGAGTCTGGTCCAATGCCATTGCCATACCCCATTACCTTAAACTGATCATTCCCATGGTGAATATCTGCTGCTGAATTTGCAAATGTCTAGTGCTGAGTCATGAAAGTTTCTGTAGACATTTAAGTTATTAAACATCATTAGACATTAGGCATTAAGTCTCTGTGTAGTACAAAATTATTTGTTTTTTCATTGAGATTTTAAATTTCAACTGGTATTTTTAAACACCCATGTCTTAGTCCAATGTAACTCATAATTCTATTTTATGCTTTGTAAGAAGCATCCATATAATATACTTGATTTATTACTAGCCTTAATAGTTGGTAGAGACAGTATAATTCTGTTACGATGCTTCACAGAAACAGTGCAAACACAACACATTCATAAATTACTTCTTATTGATATAAAAGTCCCTTCCTGTGGCTAGCACAGGTTCTTCCCGTGGGAACATTTTGCTATATTTCGTAAACAGGATAAAGTTTGGATGTTTTGCAAACAGTTTCTCCGGATTGAGTGAGTTCGGGCTTGGCCAATTGGGCCTAGGGGGAGGTCTCGGGCTGACCAATCTGGGGCACTTCTGTAAACTCTCTATATATGGAATTCAAAACAATAAAGTGCCTTTTCTCCTCTCTTCGCTTGTCTGAGAACTTGGGTCAGTCCTCAGCTAGCCGCTCAACAGCGACACCTTCCCAGTTAAGCACACCTGTGCTGTGAGAATACAGAATGGCACATATTAGCCTGGTAGCAAATAGCAAAATTGCATAGTCTGCTGAAAGACATCCTGGCAATTAGTCTGTTGAAGGGTCAAAATTTGCAAGTTAATACTATTTCTCTTACAAATCTTAGAAAATTTCAGTGATTAGAACCAAAGCAAAGGGCATTCAGTTAAATTTATTTCCCAGTCTGCCGCTATTTGTTCTTTCATTTCATTTGAGTTAGGAATAAAGAAAAAAACGCTCTATCACTGTGTCACCTGCATAATTTATACTATTTGTTGATCCCTTCCTCAGGAAGACACAAAAGAGACCACTATTCTCATCACCTCCTTCGACCATAGAAGAACTCAGCTGTGTAAGCCAAAATTAGACATATCAAAGCACCTTTGATCACTTCATTGTCTGTCAAGTTCTCTCCAAAGCCAGCACTGTCTTCTGTAATGGATTGTATTACTTTGAAATGTCATATTTAATGTGTGTTCATTCCTTCAGATCCCTGATACTGTCTGAGGTGCTGACTGCGCAGCAGTGCACAGAGAGCCTTGCAGGTGGGTCTATTAATTTCAGTGTGTTCTGTTTCTCAACAGCATGTGGTTTAATTGCAGAATTGGTGAAGCAAGGGCATCGCAGGAATTTATCTCCATTTTTCTGTGTGTGCACAACCACAAAGTCATCCTGCAGTGTGGGTTTGAATGAGTTATGGGACCATAAAAAAGCACTCCAATTCACAAAGCTATCAAGTCTTTGTCATGAAACAAAAACACCTGCCAGAAGAGTTTTATTCTTACTTGATAATCACAGCACAACTAGGCATGGGACAAAGCCGTCATTTAAAGGGATATTATTATGCAGCAGGCATGCTCTGAGGAACCATAGTCTAACTTTAGTTACTAATTAGAAAAACACATTTTACAGATGTCATTAATTAGCCAACAATCTGAGAACTGTCTCTTTCAAAAAGGAAATGTAATATTCATTAGTAAAGTACCCACCACAGGATTTGACTTCTCTTGTCCAATAATTCCAGCAATGGGTCATTACTTGTGCAGGTAACTTCTTGTTTTCTACTGATAAAATTAATTCTAAGCAACCTTTAGCTAATACTGAGATTTTGCCCTTGAGAAAAAACTGCAGAAATACACAACAAGCCAGCATTCTCACATCACTTTCCAGAGTTTTGTGAATTTCCTCTTTATCTTCTGTCTTTCAGGCTGTAAGGACACAATCGGATCATACTTTTGTCCAGTAACATGTGATTCAGAAACTTCATTTTTCATAGAGAAGAACTAAAATGCTGAGGAATTATTGTGGTTCCAGGAGTTGGGTCCCTCAAAAATCATCTGTAGCATTAGTAAAATGCCAAAGTTGACACCCATAAATGATCAAGTAAGCTGGAATAAAACTGCAGTATGGGGAACAGGATGAAAGTTGCCAGTGGTGGGAACATAGCTTTCTCTGTCACGTGAAACATCTTGAACTTTCAAAGAAAAGAATGTCTCAAATATTTCAACCGAGAGAAAAAACCTGTTGTTAAATGTTACAGTGATGATTTATGTGGGCTGTGGTTCAGTGGCCATATGCACTCCATTTTTTTTATTCTTTGCACTGGGTCATATTTCTCGTAGTGTCTCATCTTGGGGAGGAAAATGGCTCAAGAAACTCGTGAAGGATTATTTGGCCACAGGCACATTTCAGGAAATGTAAAATGTACCTGGGTAGCCTGGAAATGGAAAACTATAAGGACATGGGGCATCTGTTCGTCAGCAGAACTGAGGCACAGTGCTTATACATACCCTGGAGCACTGAGTACTTGGCCAGCTCTTCCTTCCAAGCTTTCATTCCTAGGGTCTTACTTTTCCAAAGAAAAAAATACATTACGTGTGGAAAAGCCTCTTCCTTCAGGAAATTAAAAAAAGTGAGTCTAATTTTGAGTTTTGACAGAATTATTTTAGCTAGCCCTGGGAAACCTGAATGCTACCCTTCAACAAAATCCATGTCAGTTTCATTGGTTTTTGTTTGTTTTTGTTTGTTGTTTTGTTTGTTTGGTATGGTTGGGGGTTTTTTTGTTTTGTTTTGGGTTTGGGTTTTGGTTTTTCTTTCCAGTTTTAGACAAATTTCAAACAATTTCCAAGTATATTGTTGAACATATTTTAGAAGGAACTCTCCAAAACAAGGACATGGCAGCACTATACAAAGCTTTAGAATCTGTTTTTTGAGTCTTGGCAATGGGAAACATTTGTAGACCAGGTCAAGTGTATTTCTTAGTAAAATGAAAATGCAAGGATTTAGCTATTGATTCTTAAAAATCTCAGACTTTGACTGGCATTGGTTTACTAAGTCACTTAGACTGAACTGGTTGTGGAAACTTCTCCTGTAGTTAATGGAGACCAAAAGGTACCTCAAGAAGGAGATTGATCCTACCCTGCCTCTTCTAGCTGCCTGGGTCAAAAACCCTGTTTCAAGAGCCATTCAGGGCCTTTCACTATGTAGTGAATTGGGAAACAGAGAACATTTTTTCTCACTGTTTGTGTAGGAAACACTTCTGGATTTCCTTCACTTAAAAAGAATTCAATGCTAATGTTTTGCTCATAGAAAATGATGCATTTCTCCTTTGTCTTATAATCACAGCTCTCTTCTGGGACATTTTGTACAAATAATTTCTGAACGTGTTATCAGTCACAGCCATGTCTGTTTATTCAAATTTTCTTTCATGGGTATCCAACCTACATTTTTACTCCATCTATATACACACAGATATCATTTCAGTAAACATTGCAACATGTACATACATTTTCTACTTTAAGGGATACCTATAAATAGAGTTTTCTCTGTCTAGCTTAATTTTTGCTGTTTAAAGTTAAAATTAAGCTGGTGCAAGTCTTCCTATTTGTTAGTCTTGGGATCCTTTCAAGTGAGTTTGCTGACTGGACTTTAACTTGAGGCATGTTGCTTCACCACAGTGGTTCATTTGGGTCTGTCAGTTCTGTTTCTGTTCCCTGACTTAGAAAAACATCTCAGCAAATATCACGTGTTTGGAAAATACACTTTCACTAGGTATTTTCTTATATGGACAGTCACCTCAGTGAATATTCTGGCTTCTAAAGCCATTTACTGTTACACACTCTGAAAGAAAATCCAAACTCAATTAAAGAGGATTAGCCCTCTCTGTCCCATGAGGTGGTCTTTCTGCTTGCATCTCTCCTGCAGCTTTCAATTTCTGAGATTATGGCTGTTATCCTGGGAGCCAAAGTCATATATATGTTGTGTTCAAGAAACTCAGTAAAAGAACAGAGAAAAAATGGCTTGTCTGCTAACATATGTGCAGCTGCATGTGGCAAGTGGCATATAGTTGTTTGTATCCAAATTCAAGCTATTGTATAGCGGACAAAACCTCAAATCAAAAGAAAATTAAAAATATTGTTGCTTTTGCCACTTCCTTTTACCTAAAAGTATTTATACAGATGCATATTTTGGGATCAGACAAGAAGATAAGAAGAAATAATTTGCATACTTTTACAGAGTATAATTTAATGGTGTTTCAAGTCTTTGCATTACTTTAATAGGCATGGGAGGCACTGAAGAATTTCTGGACATTCTGTCTAAATAAGTAATCATCTTCCACCCTATTTTTATTTCTAGGTTTTTTGTTGTTTTTTTATTTTCTTTTTCACATGGTGTATGAGTGTGTTAGATGAGAATTTTGTACATAGTTTTTTCTCAGAAATCTTTGCCAGCAGTTAATATGAGCTTTCTTGCTGGAATGTAGAAAAAATGCAATAAAAATGCTTCCAGTCCCAAGGGAAAAAAAGTTTTTCTTGTAATTCTTATTTATCAGAATAAGCACTTATTTATCAAAGTGAGATAGAATATTTGTTATTCAGAATAAGACATCTGCAATGCTGTGTATAGTTAAATAAAATCGCCAGAGTACTGGAAGCAGTGCAGCTTTTAACTACTGGATTTTATCAGACAAGTGGCTGTCCTAGTTCAGAGTTAGCTTGGATAGCTGATACCACTGTGGCACATGGCACCAGCCCACAGCTTATGTCCTGTGTTTGCAGGCAACAGCCTAATGCTGTCTGCTGTGGTGGCAGGGAGAATAAATACCAGAACAGGATCCCAAGCAGATCTTGAGGAAGGTTGGTGGAAAAATGTTTCTGGATTTAATTAGCATATTAAAATAAAAAGTTAAAACAGTCCTCCGCTTGTCTGGATCTTCAGTTCTGCCTTCCTTGGCAGAGCAGTGAGCTGCTTTGATAGTGGAACTAGCAACAGCCTGGTGGGATCCCGAGTCTCCTCAATAGCTCTCTTGGGTTTTTGCAGAAATGTCTTCTTCCTAATAGAGCTATGGAAAAGCTCCACTCTTTCCTTTTCCCTCATATCTCTCCCTATACATGTCCTTCCAGCTTTGCTATACTTATTTTCCTGTTAGAGTGGCTGTCTCTAACAGCCAGGTCAGTGTCAGGTCTTCTGACCCTATACTAAGTTCTTTCAACCTCAAAGTGGTCAGAAAAGTCTTTGGATGATGTTTGGTGGTTTTTATCCCTCAAATTAATTTTTTACTATATTCGTGTGCTGAGCTTGCTCAGCATGCAGTCAGAGGAGCACTGGGGCCGATATCAGCAGGTTAAGCAGTCATGGTGAGGTCAAAAAGGAAGAAAGGGGAGGAGAGAGAAATGAGCTGGACTCCTCCTTTCAGAGTCAAGCAACCATCAGCTCAGATCATCTGTATAATCAGCTTAACTCCACTATTTATTAAAAGGGTTAGTAAGCTATCTTATCAGCAGCACTGTTTCAACCCAAATTGCAAACTTTGCTTAGTTATTTAAGGGGAGTGATTTCATGTTCAAGAGCCTACTACTCATCAATCAAAATTTTATTTTTACTTCTGTGAATATGCTGATGATGGGACCAAACATTTCCATCAGGCATGCTGGACACTGCAACACTTTATGAGAAAAAACATCCCAAAAGAACTCCCAGGCTGTACAGTTAGGAAGTTGCACCTGAAATCTTCCTTTATTTTGTATCCTATTTCATCTAATGGAGAATATTTCATGTGCCTTTTGAAGCCATGTTAAAAAGTCAGGCTGGTTTGAGATAGTATAGAGGAACTGGTCATTCTTGGGATCCTTCCAGTATAAACTGAACAACTGACTGGGTGACATGGATTGCAGTGTAACACAGCAAAACTCTGCTCTGAAAGGAGCCAGTTCTGACAGGCTTATCTGGAGGTGTATTCAGCCAGAAGACAAGCAATTGTAAAAGATGGGATTCCTAGGAGGAAAGCTAAACAGAAAACACTGAACAAGATCCATCTGCTCCAGAAGGAATCCTTGTTCTACTGTGAGAGGCGGAAATGGGTTGAACAATTAGGCAGAGATACAGCTCTGTCTAAATTTAGTTCCAGAGATTATATAGGCGTGTCTTCTGCTGCTTCTATTCCCAGTGATTCCCCTGAAGCGGTATCAGTCTGAGCAGTGGTTATTATGTTATTCATGTCTTTATGTTCTGTATAAACTGTTTAAGAGATATGGGGAAGAAATCTTTTGGATATGGCCTTCAAGGTTCTGGGCAAGTTACAACTGATTGTTTTATCTTTGCTGAACCCTGTTCATTAGAGAAAGAACAAGAGGAGAAACCTTTCCATTGAGTCATGTATGCCTGTCCAAAAAAACTTTCACCACAAATTCAGAGAATACACTCAAGGCAGATGCTTACAGACTCCTGTGGTCTATAAGAGGGCAGGAAATACCATGCTTTCTTTTTCAAGGAACAAAGATGCACATCAGTTCAAATGCCATCCTGACTGTAAAAAAGGGGAAAAAAGCTGGTAATGGCTGGACAACATGAAAGGAAGCTGCGGAAGGAGCACAGAAGCAGCAGAAGCCTAGAGAATACAGACTGGCAGTGGCGGTAGTTGTATTAAAAATCTTAAGGAACGGAGAAGAGAATGAGCTTTAAGTTGAGCTTAATACAGACTATAGGGAAATGGAGAAGCAGATCAGCAGTCACAGCTGACCTGATCTAGCATAAGCAGCAGTTCTACTGTAAACACAGCTTCGAACTAAGTGGCTTCCAGATGATCCTTTTAATCAACATTTCTGAGAGCTTTTGAATTCTTGCAGCATCAGGTGACGACATGCTGCCATTGTCTGATTTTTCTGCATTGAAAAATACTACTACATTGTATAAGTTTTCAAAGACATCTCCTGATGGCCTTAGTGTGGGGATCCTTCTCCTCACCCAGAAGGGAAGCCCATGGAAGAGTGGGTGGGATGAGCTACATGAAGGTGGGTAGGGATGTGAGACAGGGGCTGAGCAGGCTAAACGGAACAGACTGATGGTCAGTTTTGTAATTGGATGTGGAATTTCTCATTTCTTGGATAATGGGTAGAGAATGCTGGTAATTATTATGGGGTGGGGACCATATGGTGCACTGCAGGTGTGCCTGCCAGGTCAGTCATAAAAGAAGAGGTTTCCAGATCAGGTACTAATGCTGATAAGGGTTAATGTAAGCTGGCAATATGCTAGTGTCTCAGAGAGGCTGAAGCCTGAGCAGCTGGGGAAAACTCAGCTCTGGCCTTTATGTTTCCCAGATGAAGGATGGTGCACATTCATGAGGTTCACTTGAAGACAATAGGTGTCTGTTAAGCCACAGGGGCATAGTGTTCCTGAGTTCCAGAATAGCCATAGCTGTGGGGTTTTTTTACTGCTAGGCCAGGACAGGAGTCATGCACTTCACTCAAATTCTATCCAATCTCCTGCAGTCGAGGAGCTGTTCAGCAGAGCTCAGTGCCCCTCCCTAAGGCACAGAGCTTTCACCTCCTGCTCCTGAGAACAGCTGAGAAGCACCCTGAGTCCCCCTTCTTGTTCTCAAGAGCAGGAAAATTTGACAGAAGTGAAAAAAACGTCTGGCAGAAAAGAATGAGCAAGAAGTGAAGCCTGCCCAAGGCTGGTTTTCTTCATGCATGCAGATGTGAACAATTACCATCACACCCACGCACCAGAGCACACACCTAATCAAGCCTTGTAGGCACAACCCATGGCAGCCACAGGGTGCTTTCAGCTTCTGTGGCAAAAAAGCATCCCAGTTACCATCAAACCCACCAGACCTGCCATGATGGGCACTCAGTTTCCTTCCCAGGGCACTCCCTGATAACCCAAATCAATCATATATGCATGATTTTGGTATCGCAGCATTTCAGACAGCCAAGAAGGCAAAGGATAATGAATAGAAAAATGCAAATACAATATCTCCTGTAGAAATCTGTTTTCTACACAAGTTTTATGCTGCCCCTCAGCCTAGGACCTGGGGGCTATATCAACACTAGCAGCTGCTGTGACCTAACTATGTACATGTGTCTGTAATTAATTCAGAGGAGCTTCCCAGAGTAGTGTCCCTTGCTATATAAGCTATGAATATAAATGGACATGATAATAGAAGGCTTCATTTCTAGAACAGTGGAAGAATTTCCTAACTCCCTGATTTTATTTATCCAAATCACAGCCCGATACAATTTTGGAGCAAGAACTGATAATATGCTGTCTCCCCAAAACTGCTTTCCATGCAGATGAAACCAGGGTACAAAGAGGTGCAAGGAGTAGCATGACCCCAGGGTGTGCCATGACACGTTCACTAGGTAGCCTCTATACAGTCGGTCATTTGTTACAGACACTTAATTTAGGTATTATAACTTCTTTTCTAATTGACTGAAAAGGGCATCATGGCATGACAAAAAGTTTTCCAAGCTGCTCATTGGTCTTGTCACAGTTACTTTGAGAAGCCACTAAAATAAGTATTTAAAGATGGTGTCCTGAAAATAGCCCCAGATATATATAATGTCCCAAATACAGGTTTCATCTTCCAAAGTTTCAAATGTAGGTCTCACATTTTTAAAGAGAAGTGTTTTTACATATTTTAATGCAAACTTGTGGATGTATGCCCAGTGAAGAGATCCTTTAACTAAGCTTGTATTCCTGGCTTATTGGTCTTATGTCACTCAGAACTAATAAAGAAATCCAAGTGCTGTGGTGAGGTGAAATTCTGATAAAAAGCACAAGGTTATAGAGATTTTGTAGTGTTGAGAGTTTTATAGTGTTTTGTAGTGTTTTGTAGTTTATGAGATGGTTAGGATAGGGAGAGTGAGGTGTTCTGGGACTGGCCTTCAGCAAAGTTATTTGGATACCAGGCACAATGTTTATGGTCTACAATAGCAGAGTTTCATCTAGATCTTGGCTAGGCAGCAATTGTGTTCCCCAATTTTAGACTAGTGTCAGCAGGAAAACTGCGCCAACTTGAAGCAATCATCACCAGCAGTATTAGTGGTGCAGGCAGCTGGGAGTTTGATAATCACCCATACTCCTACCTAGCAAATCCAGCTGATGGATTTGAAGGTTGCCAAACCAGGTAACCTTCTCACCTTCATGGATGAGCCCCCTCAGCAGAATTGGGTCATGATGGCAAACCAGTGTGGGGAGGTACAACAAACATCATGCACCATTTCAGTACTCTTGTGCAAGGCAGGAGGGCCCTGGGCTCTGTTTTCACCTGGCTTTGAACAAGATGTCTGGAATGCCAGGATCTGAAAGCAGCTTGATGGAGTTCAAAAGAAAAAGATGGAAGTAAAGGACCTCAGAGGCACTGAATGATTAGCTTGTCTTGGCACTGCCATCCATGGCAGCAGACTGGGTTTCCAATGTTAATGCCAATGTTTAATGACAATATTGCAGCCTTTAATCTGAAATAAACGGAGTTGATGTAGTTGAACAAGATGAAGGGAAAATAAAAGGACGGGGTTTGACAGCTCCCATTCTGGCCAGCACTGGCATAAAATTCTCCTCCATCCTGTCCAGCACTCCAGCTCTTTTAATACAATCTATGATGTAGTCATGCTGCATTCAGTACATCAGCAGTGACTCAAAATTTAATTACTGGAGGTGATACACAACTTAACATGCTGCAAAGAAGTTGTTCTATGGTTTTTAAAAAGACCACATATTTTCTGATTTAGTGTTCCCTTTATAAAAAAACCTGACTTATTCGTTCTCACACTGAGAAGTCACTTGGACTTAGTGAATTCTTTGGAGGAAATATTTCCATCTAAATCTGTCTTCAGTCATCAGATAAATTCTGAATATACACAAGGGAAGATTTTGTTCTTTGATCAACTTAAAATTTGACAGTGTTGACAGCAAGTTATGTCTGTTCTCATTTACATCAGTGCGTAACTCAGTTTGCTTCAACTAGAACTGCTCTGGATTCACGCTTGGGTATGTCTAAAGAGAGTTTGACCTTGCTTTTCAGGCTTTTACAGATAGTTGTTCTCAAATAATCTGTCTGCAGGCTACTCAAATTTATTTCTCCCATGCTGAATGATCACTCACTGCCAGATGAGTCAACTCAGCCCCTCCCAAGCAAGAAAGGTCAAAATTTTGTCTTCTTATTTCACCTCACCCATTGCCCAGAATTAAAGCTGAGATATTTTCTCTTTTTCTTGGGTCCTCTAGTCTCCAGTTGAAGCAGGATTATTTGCTTGGGGACCTCTTATATCCTTGTTTTCCTCCAACTAGTGAGTCAAAAACACCATCTGACTTCAGAGCTCCTCATCTACTGCTCAGAAGTTCTGGAATTATGTCTGGGAAATGCTAAATACTTAGTCTAATATATAGGAAATTAAGTATTGCCATTGACATATGAATAAATGTGAACTTATAAAACACAACCAGAGAAGTTACTGAAATGCCATCTCATTTCATATCTCCTTTCCAACAAGAGGGAGAAAAAGAATCTCACATTTTTCCTGCTAAACAAGCAGATATTTCGGTAAACATGTAAAAAGTGTAATTTTGAGACATTGCAGTAAAACAAGGCAACACCTGTTCTTGTATTTGCTTGTACACATACAGGATTAGGGAAAAAAACTACCAACAAACAAAACACAAATCCAGTAAAGAAAATGCCTAACCTGATATATTTGGCTTTTATACAGGTAATTCTAATTTACAGGCTTTTTTAATTGTCTATCTCTGACTGGACAGGGGACCCTCCTCTCTTTTTCTGCTCCTGCAAGGTTTTAATATTCTGTCAGTGATAGTTACCCTAGGTTTTGCCCAATCAGGATATAGCTACGTTGTGATGGAATATAAAACCATGGTTGTTCTGGTGCTGCTTCACAGTGATGTCAAATTAGATGCTGTTCTGGACAACAGCTTCCAAATATCTTTGAGTGTGAAGTCATGTTTATCTCTGCCTTGGTGCTTTGACCTGTCGTATCACCCTGAAATTGCCTAGGGACCAATCTTCTGCTAAAGCTGTCAGTTCCTCTCACTAAGCATCCAACTGCTGGGTCCTTCCTAACCTGTGTGTGGGTCTGTCCCATGGGTCAGTCTGGAGCAGATACAAGAAATGCACTACTGAATCCTTA
This sequence comes from Entomyzon cyanotis, assembly GCA_024500445.1. NCBI lineage: Eukaryota > Metazoa > Chordata > Aves > Passeriformes > Meliphagidae > Entomyzon > Entomyzon cyanotis. Next base: position 64,111,934 of record JAKEPQ010001016.1, on the reverse strand, counting down.
GTTCTACTGCTGCTTTCCTAAAGAAAAGAAGGAATTTCTCTAATTACTCTGTTTTAGCAATTGTTTTTGATGACATTTGTTCTTATGCCCTCTCCCAAGTTTATTTTGTTTCAGACCCAGTAGGGTAACCCTTTTGGTGCCAGCCAGCCCACACCCCTGCCAGCCTGTTGTCATGGCAGGTGAGCTTCCTCCTGCATTGGGGAGATATTTGGGGACTGGAGACCACAGCAGGGATTTTGTGATGCACTCTGCTTCTGTGTGCCATCAGGTAACTACTTCCAGAGTTGGCACTGCTTGGATGCAGAGGGGAAGAACAGACAAACAAAAGTCTGCTTTTGAGACAGCAGGTTGCCTAACCCACTGTGGTGATGTGTGTCTGGGATGCTCTGACTACCTCTGTACCAAATCCCCTGCTGAGGTTAATATGAGGACTGCCAAATGCTATTAATAGACCTTCCCTAAATGCTTGTTCTAAAGTGGTGGCCAGAGCTTACAAAGGCTTCCCAGAAGTGAGTATTCTCTCCCCGCAGCTCAGGGGCTGGAGGTTCGTTGCAGCACACCCAAAGAGGAAGGCGAGAAGAAGGGGAGTAGGGAAGGGGAGTGTGCAGAGAAGCTGGAATTTCTGCTCCTTCAGCCAGGAAGCTGAGAGAATGGGGTGATGACCAGCACTCCATTGCATCACCTGACAGTAGCAGCCACCAGCCACACCTTCCCACAGTGACCTTGATGGAAGAGCAGCAGCCATTCCAGCTGTCCTGCACTCCATCCATCACAAAGCCAGCAGCCATCACAAGTGTTTTACCTCCCTTCAGCAGCATGCTGCTCTGGGCAGGTACCTGCTTTGTCTGTTCCCAAAAGAGCTCTGGCTTGGGTATGTGGCTAAATTGGTCCATGTTTTACTGCTGATGTATTTTTGATGTACTGGTGGCCTGTAAAAATCCCTGCCCAAAGCTAGATGAGTAAATTCTTGTGACAGATGAAAAAAGTTGGTCTTTCATGGCAGCTTTATACATCTAGTGCTGGAATTCATTGGAGATTCATGGAGTAATGGACCCCCATGTGTAGTCCTTCCCCTGTACCAAGGCACAGCAGAGTGCAGGAACAAATATGGTCTCATTTCATAATCTGCCTGCTGAAAAGTACATGATTGTAAAAGGAAATAGCTAAAAAAAATAAATTATTCTGTGACGCTTCCCACTGAAATCTTCTTGTTTTTTACAGACAAGCTCAAGCAATTCTGTTTCAAACACCATACCCCAATCTATCCTATAGAGCAGGTGAACTTCCTTAAGTCAGTCAGCCTGTGAAAGAAATACCTCCTCAAATCACAGGTTCCTGTTGCAGGGAGTGTGCACCAGACAACACTCTATTTTCACCACCCAGGAGCATCCAAGTCAAGTGTTTTGAGTAGGGGAGGTAATCATGCTGCCCTGTTTTAAGTCCCCAGTTAAGGAGCTTAAGGGTTGCTCTCCCTCAACAGGCAAAAGAGAGAGAGACAGCTTCTTCCATCCAGCAATCCAGAGTATTTGTCTTATTCAATTGCTGTAGATCATCTTCTGAAAGTGCTCCTTCTGTTCACTGTATACAGAAAACTTAGGTGGATGTCTAAAACAGGCCAAATGGGTCCTAAAATGTTCTGGTTTTCTACCCAGGGAGCTGTGGGGAAATGAGTGCAATCTAGGCGTCTAAAACAAGCTCCTGAGTTTGGTGGCTGAGGTTTGGCAGTATGCCTAACACACCTTCACCTGGCTATCCCTGTTCTGAGGCCCTTTTGTATCCTACTGACTATGTGCAGTAATAGGGGGCAAGCTATAAAGAAAGCTTGACAAAATCTTGGCAGTGATGGGGTTAACTGGCCACTGCTACACCTTGACATCCCCCAAAATAAAATCCTAGAAATTCTTTTAAGGTCACTCTTGTAAACAGAACCAAACAAGAAGCCTTTTTCTCATTCTTCACTGCAAGTATTGTCACAGGCATGTATAGTTACCAGGCTGCTTTGTAGTGTTCCTGTAACACTAAAGAATTCACACATTGCCATTTTGCCTCCTCCTCTCAGCAATCCCTGTCTCAAGGAAAAGGGAGGATATTAATGCTTAATGTAGATGATGAAAGACTATAAACTGTTGATTTGTTTACAAATAGGGGACATAAAATTTTGTAAATATTTTTGTCTGTTGATAACTATAGTTCTTCTTTGGCTCTTCATTGTCTATATGGGCACAAATGGAGATGAACTAATGGAGAAGATCAGTGAATCAAATGATAAAACCCAGAGAAGGTCAAAGCAGTAGCATTTATTGCCATCATCTCTCAGAGAATATATGAGGCATTAAAATTCAGATACTGTACCATATTCTAGTCACAAAGATTTTAACGAGCACAAGTAATGACATCAAATGAATCTCGTCTAATGACATGAGCAATAACGAGAACAAGAGAAAAGGTGCACACCACAACCTCCTTGAGTATGATCCTAAATAGATGGTTTACTGTCCATCTCAGAAAGTGGGGGCTGTGGCAACAGATTAAGGAATGCACAACATAGCCAAGTTCATAAGTCATTACTTATTGCACAACAACTGCTGTTGATTGCTTCTACTAGATGTTTGATGCATTGCCATCCCAGGCTACACCCTTTTTTTCCCCACCATAGTAATGAAATTTCTATTGACAGACAGTGAAAGCTGCCACAAGTAATACAAGGGAAGCTAAGTGTAAATCTCCGCCATGAATCCACAATCACTTCAGGAGAGCAGAGTAAACAATGCAGCTGACAAGACTCATATCTATCAGCTCTTTTTTAATATCATCAATTTGTATAGTACGTGGCTGCAACTAAGAAACATGCTTGAGCCAGGCATATCATCTGTTTGCAGGCATCAAATCAGGGATGGCATAAATGCTGTTAATTTTATAGAATCTGGAGGATGCAGAGCAGTGTAGTTCTATGCAGGATTGACTGGCAGAAGTTTGGAATTCCTCTTTGCAGGCTCCTTTCCCCAAAGCTTCTAGAAAATGTGACAAAGCTTAGTAAAGCAAAGATGGAGCTGCTGCAAATTTAATTGCCTGGCTCTGGCAGAGGCAGCAATAATTGCAAAAGACTGTAAGAATGTATTAAAGATTCCATCTCCTCACTAAAGATGTACCAAGTTGCATTTTCATCATCAGCAATAATCAAAGTGTGTTGCAACGTGTGTCCTTCCCCTGATCCCTCCCCCTTGACCCTTCCGGAGTGGCTGATGTGAGCCAGGACCGCCTCCTAACCCCACGGATAAAAGCCCAGCAGGACGCGGAACCCAGCCTCTTTGATTCTGGGCTTCATGGAGCAACTATCCTCCCCCGACTCTCCTTTTCCCTCCCCCACTCCCCAGTTTCCTCCTTTATTATCCCAATAAACCACCTGAAGCCTGGAATGAACAGCTACCTTTCTAGACCTGCGGCACTTCCACACAGACCCAGTCTGACCAGTCCCACCGCTCGTGGCCAAGGAGAGACCATCCTGCGTGTTCCGGTTCTGGGGCAGCCCTGCCCCCCGCAGCAGGGGAGAGCTGCCCTTAGGCTCTTCACTGCTGCAAAAGTGTAGTTTAGTTTACTAGAAGCCTGCCCTGACTTGGTTGGGATATTATTTGCCTTCCAGAACACATAACTGCTTGCAGAAACTACCTGAATGCAACCAATGGTTTGCAAATCTTAATTTGAGCCTCTTAAAAATCATACCAAACTGTCACTTACAGCCCTAGATTATTGTGTTTTAAATTGCATTGCACTAAAATTTAGCCCTAGCTGGAAGACTTTCGAATAGTGTTATTTGCTCTTCTGTCTGCTATGCTGGCACTAGGTCCAGTTGCAGGCAGAAAAGGGCAGCAAGGTGCAGTTTCTTCCTGTTTGAGGTGCCTTTTTGTGGCCTTCAGGTTTCAGAGCAGCATAGAGGCCACCACACAGTGCTTCATATGGGGAAAGTGACATTTTCAGTGCTTACATTGTGGCAGTGCTGTTGGGTTTTATTTATATGATCATCCTATATGATCTGCTTTGGCCACCTTCTCTGCTAAACTTGAAATACTCTGACCAAACCTGGCCTGTCAGAACTTTCTTTTGTCTACAGGTTGTCCCAACACACCACTGCATGTTTTTGGGGCTGTGTTCATCATACACAGTAGCGTGCTTTTCTGTGATATGTAGTATTAGTCTATCAGCCTTTGCATAATTTATTATTATCTCCACCCTGAGTAATTTTCAGCTTTATGTTTTCTACTCAAAATGTGTTTGTTGTATTAAATTATATATTGCTCCAAGGTGAATCTCCATTTAGGTTTCCAATCATTACTAGCTTCTTTGAGTGAAAATGTGGCAGGCAAGCTCATTTATTTCACTTTCTAAGGTCAGTCTCTTATGTTCTCAGTTGGTTCATTAAGACATTCTGTCACCTAGAAGCTCTTGAGTTATGACTCTACCTTCAGTAGTGGCATCTACTCCATATCCTTGCTTTGTACTTATAAGAAATATAAGGCCATGTGTCAGGAAAGATTCTGCCAGTGGGGACCGAGCCTGTGAGATTGAGGCTTTAATGCATGAGCTCTTATTACTTGCAAAACTTGAGTAGGTTGGTCAAAACTGAGCCAAATTTATCTTTCTTTGGCCAAAGAAATACCAGATGTATGTGTGAATCAAGGAGAAAAGACATTATGAAATCCTTTGAAAATCCAGTGGGGAACCTGCTGGGTTATTGTCAATAAATCATTTTGAAAGTGCTATGTGTAATAGCAGCCATTAGAAGTCAGGATTTACCTGCACTTGTGGAGTCTGTTAGACTACACCACATTTTCAGAAAGGGGAATGCTGCACTATTGCTGTACTACAGGTCGACATTGATTTCCTCATGTCCACAAGTAAAAAGCTAATCCTGAATTGCCAAATTAGCCTTTCAGTATCGATTCCCTTTTCACCCAATGGTGGCAGTGGTCATTGCTGTCCTGCTCCCCAGGGGCTGGTGAAATGCTGTCCAGTGCTGCCATAAGCACCTTCTGCTGCCAGTCACTGCCTACTTATTATTTCCAAGATGGATGTGATGCTGCCAATGGTGAAGTGAAGGAGCCTTGTCCACAAACACAGATGATTTAATGCATGTATTCATGCAGTTGTATTCAGCATGAGGAGTGGTTCGTTTGGATGTCCTGTGGGCTTCAGTGCCACCTCTGGCACAGCCAAATCCTCAGAAAAGCTGTGACTGGAAATGCACAGAAGTGCAGAAAGCTGCTCTGTCTGCTGACACTGCTTGTATATTGTTTGCATGATGCATGGCAGGACCGTGATGACCATTTTAGTAGCAGCATAATGATGTCTTGGCAAAATAAAAGCTGTGGACATTTGCAGGACCTTTGTGCATGGCTGTACTTGGGCTTAGCTCCTAACCACAGCCTGCTCTGATGTCAGTGGGAGTTTGTTGCCTAAACCACTGGCTCTCAAACAGCTCAGACAGTTTCAACCTCCTTTTCCCCAGACCACCCATGAAGCAAGAGGGAGTTCATAAGTTTAAAACATTTTACTGTGCAACATCAATTTCGCAGACCAACTGATAACCCCTCAGCAGAGACCACAGGTTGGGAGCCTCTCACCAGAGCTTTACTGAGAGTAGGCTCTGTAGTGTGACATGCCAGTGTAGGAGAAAGAGGGAAAGGAGAAGGGGGCAGTGCTCTGTGGCTAGCACAGGTCTTTCCCATGGGTATTCTTTCCTGTGTTTTATAAACAAAGATAAAGTTTGGATGTCGTTAAAAACAGTGTCTCGAGATTTGGACAGTTCAGGCCTGGCCAATCAGGCCTAGGGGGAGGTTTCTGACTGACCAATCTGAGTGACGTCTGAAAAATCTATATAAGTTGGAATCAAATAATAAAAGCTCTCTTTTTTATGCCATACTGAGAATCCGGGTCTTTTTCTCTGCTAGCGGCTCAACAGCGACAGTGCTCAGCCTCTAAAGTACTGATGATGCACATGCATATGCTTCTCTTACTTAACTACCACAGACTCACAGATATCAGTAGGACTGTGCCTGCAAGTGAGCCTTCATTGACCCTTTGAAGCAATTTGGACAGGGCTTTCTGTGGCACACTAAAGATTGCTCTCTATTTAAAAAAAATGCTATAGCTGTGTGGTTATTCAGCCTCTACCAGGATACAGGTAATAATGAGAATAATAGTAACCTTTCAAAGGTGAAGAATTGCTACAGGTGAGGTAGGCAGTTTAATGGGCAGAGCTGCAATGTAGCTAATTTAATAGCACTCGGGCAATGAGTATTAAAAGCCTAGCTCCCTTGAGTTGCTTTATACTAGACTGTATGTGTAAAGGGAGCAGAAAGCCACTGAATCATCTTCTCTTTGGAGCAGAAAAATTCACCCAATATAGGAGATGGGGCTGTCATGCGACAAGGTTGTATAATCTCATGAGCAAGGCTGAAGAAATTAGAAATATGCCAGCTATCTCAGTGTATCCCAAAGAACCTTCTTCCAATTTATGACTGCCCTGAAGATGTTTGAGTTTAGGCCAAGGTTCTCCTATTACTAGCCAGCCAGGGAATTTGAAGGTCACAAGCCCATTGTAGTGCTTCCACTCGTCACTCCATTTTTTTATGCCCCTAATTTGACTGCAACAGAAGGTTTTGACTCAGGTGTATTTTGGTTTTCTAGCCCAGAGAGTACAGATACATTAAAGTTGGACAATATCTGATCCAAACTTCTGAGGCAATAAGAACTGCATGTAAAATTTTAAGACTGCACACAACTCTGCCTTGTGCTTTCCTGTGGCTATATTACATACATTTATTGAAATTCAATTTGTAGTTAGGGAACAAGAGGATTTTTTAAGGCAGTTTATTGCTGCAGGTAATAGAAAATACATAAATCTGCTAATGCTAAAGTTTCTGGACAGTGATACTCTAAGCAGCTGTTACTGGGGGAGTTTTACCAACCATGGGAAATCTCAGACAAATGCCATAAAACATTTTGTTTCACACATACTCTGAGTCATTGTTAAAAAAAATAAAAATTAAGTTGCTATACTTTTTTATTTAATTTTTTCTTTCTCAAGTCTTGGGACAGTCACAGGAGCATGTGTCAGCATACTTTAATACAAATAATGGAGGTTGGGGAGACATTTTCTAGACCTTTTACTCATAGTGGAAAGTTCCTTAGCAGATTTTTTCCTGCAAATAGCCCAGAGCAGTAAATGATAGAATTTCCCTTCTGTAAAAGAACTGTCTCTGAACAGAGGATATCAGTGCTGTCACTGTATGCAGGTGTAGTTCCTCATAGTTAGCAAAGTATTGCTTCCAAAGTAGCCAGCAGATGTTCTCCTTTATTCACAGGGAGATAGCAAAGGTTCAGTGCCAGTAAATGCTGAGGAAACCTCCCAGTTCTTCTGTCTCAGTGCATGAGACGACGGTCCCTGACATGTACTAGGCATGGTAGTGCCTTGCTGGTACAGGTGCACTGCTGTCTAAGGCTGGAGAAAGAGGAGTCCTCAGCCTTTCATGGCTTTTGGAGTGAGGAGCAGGCACGGATTTCTATAAACAAGTACAGCATGACCATCCTCAGGGAGAAATGAGTAGCAGCTTCATACTCAATAAGTGACACTTCTGAGGCCAATACAACAAAAACAGACATGAAAGGAGGGTCTTGGTTTGTGAAGTTTTGGATTAAAAAAATGCCTGGTGTAGATGGGGAAACAGAGTCTCTCTTTGTCACACCATGCAAAGTTATATAAAGGAATTAAAGTCATGTTGGGGCCACTGAACCACAAGCCACAGACCAACTGGGAGCTTGGCACATCCATGCTAACAGACCTGAAAGCCCTTCTGTCCATGGCCACTGTGCTTCTAATGTAAGTGACAGGCACGAGTGACCCTGGGAGCAGGAGGCTGGGGCTAATGGAGGGCAATCACAAACTTCTCAGGGCCTTACATGTGTCGATCTTGTGCCTGCAAGTTGCTGCATTTCCCAGTTCCTTGGCTGTTTTGGAGAGGTGCTCATGTGTAAGGAGAAATTACGCTGTATCGCTGCTCAATCCATTCTCCTGCCTTTCTCCAGTGTGTGATTGCTTCAGTGCTGACCTGATTCCTGGCAGTGACTTGTGTGCTGCTTGGTGGGGCTCCACCACCCTTCTTGTGTCAATGGGGAGCCAACCATCCTCAGGTCCCTTTTCAGTCCCACTGTATTCACTGATCATGGAGAAGGTGACTTCTGGGGACACAACAGAGCCCATAGCTTGCTTTTATACAAGTCAAAGGAGAAGCTGCTTGTGAAATATGTGGTAAATCCCTCCAGCTGTGCTCCTCATGTTGTCACCATGGTCCCTTCCCTTATTCCTCCTCTCCATCTTGTCTTGTGTTCTTTGCTTGCTTGCTGCATCCTGTCCCTAGTTAACTTGTCAGTTCTTTAAGATGAGGATAATCTTTCCTAAATATTGTACTTACTCAGCATGACAGAAGCTTGAGAACCTCTGGGCTCTCCTGTAATGAATGTAATATATAATAATAACAAGTTGTCATTGAAAAATGAGCCTGGCACTGTGCAGAATAATTGAGAGTAATGTTAGTTTTTAACAGGAATACTTTTTTTGCTCAGTGATGTATACATTTTGTCAGAAACAAAAATTATCAAAATGTTCAGATTTGCAATTTCCCCCCTTCATTTATGTCACCATTTATTTTCTCCTTCATTTTATTATCTGTTAGATTTTTTCCTGCTTTCTACTCCAATATGTGAAAGGGGTAAAACTCAAATTCCAAGATAGAACTGAGGGTCTAGGCTGCAAATGGAGGTAAATACCAAAATTCTTAATTTCTAAACATTTGTTTTAATATCATTTTTCAACAGAAGTGCTATGAGAGAAATATTTGCACCAGTTATAACAACATTTATTGTGACTAAATATATCTCTTTTTCCATTTTCTAGTCCCTCACTAGTAGCCATTCATTTTCTCCCTCTCTCTTTTTCTATTTCCCTGCATCTTCTTATTTCTCTTGCCTTCACCTGTACATGCAAACACTTGACGACACAGGTATTTTGACTGGTGCTTTGTTTCTGCACAGCAGAGAGGCTAAAGCTGAGCCTGGATTTTACATCTCTGTGTATTCTCCAAGCCCCTGTCTTGCCTTTGAGATGCTCACAGCTACACAAAGGCCTATGGGAATATAAACATTCTTTTTCATTTCTTTGGTGTCTCCTCCAATAACAACAACAACAAAAATCTTTTTTTCTGTTTTTCCAGCAGTAGTGAAGAAGCCATTGTCTTCACCTCTAGATTGGCAAGTTCCAGAGGGAGAGAAAGACAGGGAAAATCCCTACTTACAAAAATAATACTATAAATTATTTTCATTATTACAGTTTGTGATACTGAGCCAGTACCTAAGAGGCCCTCCTGAGAGCTAGGGGCCCCTTTGTGCTCTGGGATGATACACAAAAGCACTGTGCTCCAAAGAGCTTCTTTTTTCTTTTAAGGAATTTCTGGCACTGATTGGATGCTGATGAAAAGTGCTGGCTTGGCAGCTGTAGAGAGGAAAGTCTCCTGTTCATCTGCAGACAGTGCAAATTTCCCCTTCCCTCTGTCCTGCTGGCCATCAGTGGGCCCTGAGAGCCAGACACAGTTTTCCAGGTTGCTGGGTACAGCCCAGTGTGCAGGTCCTGGCTGATTTGTGGATCGTGGTGCACAGTTTTCTCCCCTTGGGGAGAATTAAGGTCACTTGAGCTCACATCACAGCCTGAGCTCCAAGCAGACATGGTGCTGTCAATAACACAGAAAGCAGACGTGTGGATGTGTGGACACAGCACTGTTCATATGCACAAGGTGTGTTTTCTGATCCCACTGCTCTGTGAGCTGTTTTCCCATCAACTCATCTTCTTCATCCTCAGACTTCACCCTCTTCACACACACCCCATGTGTCTATAAATTTGCTGCCTTTTCAGAAGGTTTTTAAGGGTTTTTAAGGTTTTTAAGGTTTCAGAAGGTTTTTAAGGTTTCTGTATACTCTGTGGTGTGTTGGTTTAGTTTGTGTAACTCCAGTGAAGTCAGTGCACCCAAGCCAGTTTACACGGATTGAGAATTAGTTCTGGATTTCCTTCTTAAGGGGACACAGCTTTGAGCCTTGAGATACCAGAAGCCACCTTCCTGCAGGTGCAGAGGATGCAATGGGAGGGAGGCAGGAAAAGTCACTGAGGAATGGGAGAGGAGAAGACTTCTCTGTTGCCTTTAGACACCCGGGCAGGAAAGCTGAGGCATTTCTTCCTTTCTTTTCACATCCCAGTCTGAGGATTCATGCTGGTAGCTGGTTTATTGAAGTTGGTTCTGACACAGAGTGACAATAGCTCTGTCTTGCAGAGGGACTGTACCTTAACTTCAGCATCTTACCATTAAAAGTAGAACAGAACTCGCATTTATAAGAAACAAAGAATATCTAGCAGAATGAAACATAAAATTGTATGAGTAACCTTTTTTTTTATAGTCATTCTTACTCTTTCAACACCCAAGACTTCTTTTGTTTGCATTCCCCTGCTTTGAGTAACCCAAACTATTTAGCTTCTGGTTATAATAAGTGGTTTTTAAATGGAAAATAAGAACTCAAATTTAGCAGCAATTCATTAATTTCAAAGAAATGCAATGTGATTTTTCATATATGCTGTACTTTTTATAATTGGTGCACATTTAGGAATTGAAAGTGTTAAATAAATTAGATGGTCCAGTGAATCTTTTCCAGCCCAGTGTTTTGCTGGGATTTGGACCTGGTCCATTGCATTTCTTTGAAGCTCTCACTGCTTCTATATTTTGTTTTCTAATAGCCTAGTTAAGACAAAGAACATTTCCTTCAGAGCTTCAAGTCAGCTCTGCATTTCACTTGGCTTCTGTTTGATTTTTTTACTGTTCCTAATTGATTTCCATTAATAAGGTAAAATCTCTGGTTGGCTTTTTTTCTTTTTTCCCTGGTGCACAAAGAAACAAGTAATATGAAACATAAAGTTTATTTGGATTCTATCCAACCAGTTAACTCCTTTTAGTTTATCCCCAATAGAAGTTCCTTCGGGGATGCTCTATCATTTCATCAGTAGCTTCTCTTCTGCTTCTGTGTTTCTTCAATTAAAACTCTTTTCACAGAGTGAACTTTGTTGCCTATTCCTATTAGAGTTCCACACTCTAGGGGTATGACACTCCAGGGTTATACTATGTTCAGAATTTTTGCTGCATTTTGCATTCTGAGCACATTTTCTCCTTCCTGTAAATCACACATATTTGTATTTATTTGTAACTTAGTCCATGCTAATTTCCAACTATTTACATAGCCAAAGAATCTTAATTTTATCCTTGTTACCATATCATCCTTTTTTCTTGACTGACTAGAGGGAGAAAATTAGAAAGCAGACATGATCAAAACTGCAAAACTCAATTAGGGCAAATGATGAAACATGATGTAATAAAGAAGTGATTGAAAAGATCATGTCCTGTTACTTACTATATATATATTTAAGTTGCTGTGGACTTTAATGTTTTAAAGGCTATCTTGGTAAATATTTCTGATCTAGCACCTCAAGTCAGTATCTGCAATAGAGAGATTTTCTCTAGTATTATTCCTGCTTTCCTCAAGGCCTGCTAGAGAAGAACCAGGTTTATAAGGAGAAATATATTTAGATAGAATCAATTTTCTTGTCAATGCATGAATTCTATCTCTGGCTCTGGTAGTATTAGGTTATACCAGTCCCCTGGATTATTTCCATCTTAACCTCTGAATTATGCGAGACAAGCCTAGTGTGCAGAAGAAAATGGTATTTCCATCAGCAAACAAAATATTTTCTCTGAGTGTGGGCATTTGAATGCATTCTCCCTGCAGTGGTGTACCATATATTGTTTTGTTTTTCAGACTGTCCATTCCAATTCCCCTGCAGTGCTAATGCAGGCAGACTCCATGCCAGAGCTGTGTGGAGTGGCAGAACTCAGCAGGCAGACAGGGACAGCAGGGCTCCACTGCTCCATCACTGGGCGTGGAACATGGCTCTGACTGGAGACAAGAGGACAAATCCTTCCCCCTGCACTGTGCAATGTCAGCCCCAAGTCTCAGGGTCCTTTTGACAAGCCCAGGTCAGAGGCAGTGACCACCTCTGCTTCAGGCAAACACGGCAGTGACCACCTCTGCTTCAGGCAAACACGGCAGTGACCACCTCTGCTTCAGGCAAACACCTTCATTCCCTTTTCTGACCTTGCCTGTGCTTGTGGAGGAAGATCATTTGGCAGCAGCACGGCACTGTCAGAAGCTCACTTGTGAGTGTCCTCTGTGCCTTTCCTGGGAGCAGCAGGAGCTGGGAGAGGAACAGATTTCACCCACGCTGGCACAGCGTGTCCAACCTGGCAGCTTGCTTTTCCCTGACCTACTTCAACAACAATGGGCACTTGTACTCACAAAGCCTGGGTGCTGCAATTCTCTCCTAGCCTAGCAGAAAAGTTTGCTTAGTTGTGCATGGAGATGTTAAGCTGAGAAATAATGTGAGCATCAGGCAACAGCTTTCCTGGTTATGTCCTTGAGGACTCTCCTGGCTGCCACGAGACACGCACAGCTGTCACTTGCACTGACACCCACCATTTGGTGGAGGATGCCAGTAGCCATGCCAGCCCTGGAGAGGCTGTGACATGCCTTCTCAAAGGCTGTCCTCTCTCCAGCATCACCTGCTGCTTGCCTCCTGACCACCAAAAACCCTCCTGCACAGCCCGTGTGCTCCCTGCTGAAGTCCTTCATTTGGCAAATACTAATATTATGTGTCAGTGGAGGTTCTCACATCTTCTCTGGTTTATTTTCTAGAGGGTGCTGTGTTGGTTTTTTTTTTTTTTTGAATGCTACTGGTAATTTCCTGTTTATAGTGTTTTTATGGCCTTTGTGATGTATCATTTCACTGTGACCTCACAGCGAGACTGTGTGTGCTTTTCCCCCATGTGATTAATTATTTTAATAGAGGCAAGAGAAAGAAATGGGGAATTTGCGGATAGTGGTTTTCCTTGCTTGGTGTAGGGAAGCATTTCATTGTGGATCATTAAGATTCGCTGTAGCATAACTCAGTAATAATGTGGAAAAAGGAATCATGTGCCTGTGGGTTGTGTGAACTGAAATTACAAGCCATGTCCAAACCTCTGAGTCACCTCTGCTGCTTCTCAACACAGCTGAGTCCAGGCAGAAAGCACTGAATGAGCAAATACAGTGCTTAAAACCATCTATCCCAGACTTCTCACTGGGTGCTCCTTGAAAAACTATCCATAAGCAATTTTAAAAGAGTAGATTTAATGAGTGGGCTGAGAAAGGCACATACTACCCTCCCCAACCAGCACTTCTGGACCCTGGATGTCTGCTACATATAGCATGGCTAGGGAGTAAATAGTAATAGTAATAGTAAATAATGATATCAATGTAGAAACTGATCTGCTCATTGGCTGTAAAATAAAATGCCACAGAATTCACACACCAGGGATCCCATCATTCATCTTCACAGTAATTCCTAAGAGAAATTGAAATCATATAGAACAAACAAATTGGCATTGCTCTGGCAAGGAAATGAAGATTTACTTCAAAATAGATTAAAAAACCAACCAAACAACCAAACAAAAGAGCTACCAGATTTAATGCGCAATGTTGTTAGAGAATTTATTACTGTCACTTTTGTTTCTGATCCACAAAGTGTGTATACTTGATATATGGGCAAACTACAGAGCTTTCCACCAGTTTGGACTCCAGCAACCACTTTTCTGGCCACTGCACTGGCCACTTGCCTCCTGTTGGTAGCCAGTCAGGTGTCCTCCATGCCTGGATTCATGGTCACAAAACCACCCTGCCATCACTCTCATATTGATCAGGTCTGACTATTTGTTGTTGTAAGCAAACCTACTATTTCAGTAGTCTTTAGTGGATAAGTGTGAGCACCTGATAAATCAGGGGAGGGAAGAGAGATCTCTTTGCATGCTGTAGTGCATTGGAAGAGTTTACAAACTCCAGGGTTGCAACAGAAAACAACAGCAAAATTGCAAGTCAACTGAGTAACTACGTGGAAAAAGAATATGCTGGACCTGCAAAGTCAATGCTTTTTATGCATTCAGAGACCTATGAAGCATCAGGCACAGATCAGGATTAGGAACAAAAATGGGAGAGAGGGATGGATATGAACATCTTAGTCTGTGATAGGAAGGGAGCTCTGACACGTTATCAGAAAACTTGGCTCAAGGGTGGTCGCCAGACACCAAAGAGATACTGGCTCCTATTTTCAGCCCAGGTTTTATACAACGCTGGAGTCCAGAGAAGATCTAATTTTAGATCAGTGGAGGCAAGGCTGAATGCACATACAAAATCATCCTCATACCAAACAATATCTCTGTTGAGTATTGTCATGCTGGGTATGAAATGTAGCTGCTCTATCTATATCAGATCTGTTAAATATCTAGAAATTATTCATCTGTGATAACTAATGAGGAAAATAAGATAATTAATTTCAGTGTCTCTTGCAACTGGGAAGCTGTCTGGCAAAATATGCCAGACAAAACATCCATACATAATCGTGTCATTAACTTACATGCTTAGTTCATTCACATTCCTAACCATGAATAAAAAGGAGAAATTAAATGACAATCTTTAATTGTCTGTATAATTCTTCTTAATGAGTACATTCTGGAGTACCATAACGATGGTGTAGGTTTATGAAACAGAGATCTGTCTTCCCTTAATAAGAAAGAAGGAAATGATACTGCAATACTGGTTAATTATTGGATACCCTTTCACTGTGAATTAAAGGTCTATGCACATGCAAGCTTGCAGAAGCAAAGAGATGTAACACTTAAAAGTACATATGTTATCAGAAAACTGAGACGGTTAGGGGAAAGGGCCAGGAACTGATGGGAAAATAAATGAGATGAAAAGTGATAGAGATGACTGTGGTAACAGTAGATTCATTAAAGAATGTATCATACAAGAGTCATGAAGGTAAAGGGACTGTTCACCTGCTTAAAAATAAACATACCAACGTGGTTTGCTGGCTCAGGGCAGAGTGCTTAGGTGTGGCAGAGCCAAATCCATGCTCAGTGGAGAAGGGAGACCCCAAGTCAGTGCAACTCCTCAACTCTGTACACAGACATGAGAATAAGCATGCTTGGAAGCTCAAAGTTAAAATGTTGTGAGATCTCAATGACACCTTTTCCTCAGTTTGTATAGCTGTAGAACACTGCCTTGCCAAAGCTGTTCAGCTACTGCCTAACTTCAGGCATGAGAGAGTTGCATCGACTTCAGGTTTGACTGTCAACATCTGCATATTTTCACGTGTGCATGTCTCCTCAAAGACCCCAACCATGGGTTTCCATGCTGCCTCTCAGCTGAGAAGGATTTCTCTCCACATATCTGCAAACTTCCATTTACTGCTCCTTCAGACTCTGCACTGCTGTGTCTTGGAGACAGGCTAACACAGGGAAACTGCTGAGGCCATTGCTCATTGCATTCATCTCTAGGGTTCACTGCATATGTGTCCTCACCCCTTTGTCTCTTACAGTACACTTGGACATAAGCTCGTCAGGATTAGATCTCCTTGAGGCTCAGTAGCAAGAAAAGCAATGGATGGAGTGCTTTGTTAATCTTTAGCCTAGGTGAATCAGTATGAAGTGAATCAGTGAAGAATCACAGTCAATTTGTTCCCAGGTGTGAGATGATGCTTTAAATTTAAGCTTATTCTTACCTACATGTATCATGGACATATAACCTGAGTTGCTGGCTCAGTGGTGTGCCCACACCAGCTCTTAGTTCATAATGACAAAACCAATGGATTAATTGTAAAGGGGCTTCAGGACAGCCATACCCTCATGGGATCTAGGGCACCTCTGTGGTGGCGTGTCTCCAGTGGGATCTGTGCCGCCCAGTTTACAAGTCTGTGCCCTCAGTGCTCACTGAATTACAGCTGCACAGTGACACAGCCACATCCTCTTCATCATTGCTGATTTGCTACCCTTTAGGGCTGGTGAGAGTGCAGTAGGCAGACTTGTGGGGCAGAGTGACCACACAGTTAGAGGGGATGGGGGACTAGGGGTGCGGTATCCTTGGGAAGACCATCCTGAAGGTCAGTGTGCTATTTAAAGATGTCACTGCAGCTCTGTGATGACACTAAAGCTCGCAGCTGGTTTCAAGCTGCAGCACTGAGCCTGGCTGAAGAGAAATTTTTAACTCGGTGTCTTTTTCCCAGCAATGTAGTGTCCTACTCTTGCTTGAGGCTCTGCTTGCCAAGCCACCCTTGAACAGATCAAAGCTACTGTTGGAAGGTATAGTTTGTGTAATTCAGAAATCTGCATCATTTGTAGAAAAAAGTTTTAGGATGCTACTTGGGGAAAAAAAAAAAGAAAAGTGCTTTCTTTAATGTATTGAGCTGCTGGCTCAGAATTGCTTCCAGAAGGGCATAGTGTTCTTCTGCTCGCTTTGGTAAAGCAGCAATATATTTTGTTGAGGTCTGAGCTGACTCCCTGCAGCTTTGGGCCATTACTGAATTAGAGCCAATAAAGAGCATGCCCTCTTTTCTTCGCCTGCAAGTCAAATCCTAGTGGGGCTCAGTAGGACATTCAAGTAATCCCTGATTAAATTAGATTTCTCTGAGCAGAATGTCCAGAATGTGGTGGATGACACAAACCCACCCTCTGAGCAGTCAAATCCTACTTCCTAGCAAAGCCATAGGCAGGAAAAAATGTATTGTCATAGAGATTTGAGGAGCAAAAGGCAGTATTATCATCAACTTTGTTTGCAAATGCTTCACCCACACTAGAAACTAGAGGAATGGCTACCAGGAGGCAAGGAGTGCAATCTAACCAGCTTGTGACAAAGGCGCCCCAACAAGCCCTGCTTTCTTGCCAGCCTCCTTGTGTGCCCTGTACCACAGCAGAACCAGCCTGCTTGCTGAAGCTTGCTAATGCTCAAAGGGAGCAGTTGATAGTGTTTATGTTTCACATATTTCCATTGCTCAATATCCAAATATTTCACAATGTAGATCCAGTTTCAAAAGTTCATTTCAGAGAGAATTCTTGTTCCAAGCCCAGTTTCCTGTTGCAGCCTGAATCCCAGAGCAGGTCATGTGCAGCAGTTGGCTCATGACTTTCTGGAGATGCTGCACCACTGACTTTATAAACAATGTATATTAGAAAATGGATGAATATGTTTCTTATTTGAATAAATTAAATCTGGCAAATGTAATTCACTCCAACAAGAATGCCCGTTGCTCATGGTTTCCAGGGCATGCTGTGCTGCTCTCCCGAGGGGAACCCAGGGACAAATCTGTCTCTACACAAACAAAACTCCCTTGCACGTCTGTTGGAGCAGCGCCAAAGAGAGAGGAGTGTTTGATCCTGCCGTCTGATTCCCCACAGACCAGAGAGCGAACTCTGCCCTGAATAATGGAAAGCAGCCTTGCCTTTCAGCAGCCAGGCTGCACGCAAGGAGCCTCTGGTGTGATAAGGATGTAAAACTCCAGCACTGACAGGGGCTGCTGCCTGGCCTGTCTGGTATGCAAGAGTGGGGCGAGCACTGCCACACTCACAACAGTTCAGGGGAAGTTTGAGTCTGGCTCCTTGTGGGAAAACCAAATGGATTCCTGTCAGGGGACACTCCCAGGCAGCAGCAGGAGGCACCAAGGAGCCCCAGTCAGCGTGTGGGTTTACATGTGTACAGACAAACCTGAACACGCTTTGCTGCACCAGAGCTTCTGCCCAGTGCTGCACTCAAATCCTGCTCCTGCTAGCAGGGACAGTCTGAAGGGCTCAGTGGGGTAAATCCTCTTGTTGGCCCAAGTGACTAGTAAATCACAATTCAAAGGGCTGTATTGAAATCTATTTTTGGGACATGAACACACCAGTCCAAAAGAACTACCTGACACTACCGTTTCTCCAGTACCTGATGGTGGCTGCGGAGGTACCCAAGTACAAAATGAGCCATTTGATGGTCATATTTGTGAAGAGTATGGTCATTCTCAGCTTTTTCAGAACTCTTCTGTGTGCTTAAAGTTGAGCAGAATGTAATTTTTTTGTCACCAATTGGTTAAAATTAAAATGTATTTATTGCCCTGTACTGCAGACTTGATGCTCCAGTTCTGCTCCCTCCCAGGCTCCCCTTTGCCCACTCTGCTTTTTTCTGAGGAGACGAGCAACTTATTCCCTATCAATGTGCCTCGTTACCTGCAGGTCTGAACATTTTCCTTAGAGATTATCTCATTCCAGCCCCTCTGCCATGGGCAGGGAAACCTTTCAGTAGACCAGGCTGCTCAGAGCCCCATCTAACCTGGCTTGAACACTTCTAGAAATGGGTCATCCACAACTTCTCTGGGCAACCTGCACCAGTGCCTCACACTACAGAATTTTTTTCCTAATATCTAATCTAAAGCTAGTCTCAATTTCAACCCATTCCCACTCCTCCTGTCACTACATGTTCTTGTAAAATGCCCCTCTCCAGCTTTGCTGTAGAATTACTTCAGGTACTAGAAGGTCATAATCAGGTCATACCAAAGCCTTCTGTTTTCCAGGCTCAACAAACAAAATTCTCGTAGCTTGTCCTCATAGGAGGGTTGTTCCATGACTCTGATCACCTTGGGGGCACTCCTTTGGGCTCATTGCAACAGGTCTATGTCCTATCTGTGCTGGGGACCCCAGAGCTGGATGCAGCAGTCCTAATGTAGACAACGAGGAGATGTACACTTCTAACAAGATTTTTTATTATGGTGTTTGGAGGCTTTCAGTGTGGGAGGGAACTTGTGATATTTCCAAGTCTGAATTTTACAGAAAATTTGAAAAGAGTGGTGGTTGTACTAAAAAACACTCATAAGAAACTTGGGCATGGGTGTGCTGTTGGTGCTTGGATATGGGTTAACCCTGCCTGGGTTTTCTAGGGAGCTTGGATGAATGTGTTGCTCCAGTGACCCTGTGGGAGTTTCTCCTGAAAGAAAAAGGTCTAAAGAAGGTCAAAATGAGGGTGATGTCCTACAACAGCCTTGTTTTTATCAAAGTCCTTTCTGTTGCCAATAGTGCCAGTCTTTCCTCTCTCCCCGACTTTCCCAGAACTGCTCGTACAATCATGACCCTTCCATTTTCTCTGTGACCTTGTGATCAGCTTTAGTGGGCAGAAACCTGGAGCCAGCACTGGGCAGAGTAGCAGGCCATCCCTCTTGATGGCACACTGCTCTGAAAGCAGCTGAGATTTTCCATGGGATGGCACAGCAGTCTCAATAGCTCCTACATCTTTCTCATTCATTTTCTGTTTTTAAACCACTGCTACAGCCTTTTGTGTGTGTACACCACCTCTGTGGGGTTGTGTGTGTGGAGGAGAGGGGACCTAGCTGTGTGTTTTGTGCATGCACACACAAATACACACACCCTCCTGACCCTAATTATGCCTCAGGTCACATCTGTTCACCACCCTGAGCCCAGCTTATCTCTTACTGCCATGAACAGGAATCCAAAGCAATTCCACTCATATATGATGACTTCAAATAAGCTGCAGAACACTGAACTGGGCAAAACCAGACAGACTGGGTGTTTGTTTTTTGAAGATTGAAATAGAAGAAGTCTTTAATCTTTTAACAACCCAGCTTTTGGCCTTTGAACACAGCAGCCTGTGCAAATGTGCCACCTCCACTGGGAAATCTCACTGGCAACCATTTTGCACCATTTCACAATATTATTTGTTCAGGCATTGAATGATGTAGACTTAAAGAATGAAAAAAATAGAAGAATATCCCAGTTAGCATGGCCTGTTACCTTTTCAGCTGAGAGAAAGCTGTTGTTTACAGGGAATGGTGGCTTGCAGCCAGTGTTAACATGGCCTTTTGACTTGCTGGCCGACGGAAAGCTTCCTCTGTCTTTCCCAGGAGGTGTCACTGTGAAGTATCACCACACTGCCATACAGTTCACAGGCATACAAGGCCTGGCTTATGGATGGAATTGACTGCCAGGGACCTGGCATGTACATTTTCTTCAGCTTTCTTTTGAACGGGGGCATGACCGAGAGTGGAGAAGTCCTCAATATTTATCTTGCATCTTGGCTTACATGGATTTGCAGTTCACATGGGTTTCTCCTATCCACAAGTCTTTCAGTGCTAGAGAAGATCTCTGATTGTTTCAGTGAAAAGGAGAGGACTGCTCAGTATCTTAGACAGCATACAAAACCCTTACAAACAGTGCAATCCCATACTCCAGCTGCTTTACTGGAATCTCCAGCTCTCCTTCCTGATCTTCCTGCTAACTTGGTATTTGACTTCACCTCTCTGCTTCCCCTTCATTTCCCTTAAAACCTGGAGCACTACAAGCTCTTTCTCCCCACATGCCAGTGAAGAGCAGAACAGGCCCATGACAGTGGCTGGGATCTCAAAAACCCAAGTGGTTGCTATCAATAATGCCTTTGGGTCTGCATCTGCAACACTTACGAGGAGCAGCACTCAATAAAATGCACCTTCCTCTTTCCTCCAGGGAGTCATCCACATATCCTTTCCAGAGATGAACAACCTACTATGAAGGGACCTACTATCCTGCACACAAAAGAACAAGGATTTGCCTCTTGACTTCTTTTTTTTCTTCCTATGCGCCTACTGCGGGAAAGTTCTGTTTTATTTGAATACAGCATTGTTTATTTATAATTTTGTCCTAGTTGTGTGACAGATTCAGCATGTGTCACCCAGCAGGGGAACAGTAGTAGGCTGGAGAGTTAACAAATGCACTGCAGTGAAGCCAGATGGCCTGTTTTCATAAGGAGCCTCTGAAAGATGCTCTGCTGCATAGATTTCTTTTTCCTTTCCCTCCTTTGGTGCCCAAAATTCACTAGAGCAGTGTTGCTGCACATTTACTCACCCACCAAAGCTTCATGGGTCCGAGCTCCACCCTGCATCTCATCTAACACCTCCTGAGAACAGAAAAACACATGACATGATGAACTGAATCAGCCCATCACGTTCATCCAGAAGCAAAGTCAATAAACAAAAAGCTCCTGAGCACTGTCTCAGTTTCAGTGCACCAAGGGTACTGAGGGGTGGGTGACATCCATTACGTGGCCCTTGGATGCCGTCAGCCTGGCTGGGGCACAGCCAGCTCCCTCTCTCCACAGTCAGTGGTTGCAGAGTGTAGCCCCAGCTGCATGGAGAGTCCTCCCTGCTTCCCCCTGGGAGCACCCGTGCCTGCCAAAACATCCATGCACATCAAGGGGACTCAGTGCTTAGCTCCTGGGAAGCAGCCGACTTGAAAGCAATCTCAGAGTATCTACTAGTGAAGAATCTGTTTGCTGGAAGAGGATGGAGTTGTGCTTACATTTTCCCCAAAGGACCATGCCCCCGAGGAGACAGAATTTTTCCTTTCTTATTCAGGATATCATTAAAGAATGTTTCATCTTCTTCCTTATTTTCTCATTTGTTTCACCCTCCAGTTCCCCATTGGGATGTTTTCCAGTTTCACAGAGCTTGCACGCATTTTCCTTTGGAAGCCATTAATACCAATTTCAAGCCCTAGCCTTGACTTGAAAGAGATGAGAAAAAGTCTCACTTTTCAGGCTCATGAAAAATGGGGCAAGATATGAGCTGATTAGGTATTTGCAGCATCAGTACACCAGAAAGCCTGATAATATAAAAAAGAAGAAGATGCACAAACTAACTGCTGTTATACATGATATCACAACATTTGTTACAATCAGCAAGAAAAATGTTGACATTTGAACAGGAATTATATTAAAGATGGCATGTGTTTTCTCTGCTCAGCTTTGAATTGTCTGTCTGAATGCAAAGGGTTAAATAATAGGAGGATATAAGTGCCTTTTTAAATAACTAAACTTTTAAAGAGCTAAGGACAAGTGATTTATTATATAGATAAGGCAGCATTAATCACATGGGTTTGTGGAAGATTTTGTTCTCTTTTTCCCATTTTTGCTCCAGGGGAGAAGCTATCCACCCACCCAGCTATCCTCAGTCATCCTACAAGGTGTTCTTATTCCCAAGGCTGGAGGAAAAGCTAAAACTGAAATTACCATGGGAAGGGAGAGTTTTGAGATGCATTCAAGAGGGGCTGCGCAGGGTAGATGTTGGAGAGCCCAAAACACAGGACAGCAATGGGCTGCAGAAAGGGCTGCAGCATGATGCAGAGATACCAGAGTTAACTTTAAAGGACTCAGTGAACACTTAAAACAGACAGCCTAGAAATGGAAATAGCTATCTGGTGTCACAGATTACCAGTGTGGTGTCAACTCAGGGCCTTGTAGGGCATTGCACTCTGCAGAGCACAGACACTCCTGGCTCTGTGAGCCACTTCCACTTGTCAGAGGTGAGCTTGGAGAGGCACAGAGCCCCACATGTGTAAGCAAACTCTGCTATTGATTTAAATTTCACTTTAAATGCTTTGAGGAACAAATAAGTAATGTGCTGTTTTGAAGACACAGGCTCTACATTTCCACAAGCTGGCTGTCACATGTTCTTGAAGAAAAGGTCTTTGAATGTAAGAACTATGTAAATTAGTGATTAATTTTATCTTTTTTTTGAGTTTGACAGCTGCCCAAACAAACCAATGTGTATATATATATATACACACACACATATATACATATGTAATATATATACACATATAATTTTATATATATATGAATATATACCCTCAAGTCTGAAATACTGGGCTAAACCAATTTGAGGAGACGCATTTGAAAACTAAAGCTACTTATTTGGAATTGGCTTTTGTTTATTTTCAACTTTTCAAAACAGTAAAAAAAAAAGGACTGCATTCAAATAGAATTTATCTGTCATGCACAAAACAAGTTAAAAGGTCACTGCATATGTCAATAGTGATGAAGGAAAAAAGGCCGGAACTGATCCTTATCATTAAAGTCTGGTGGCACAGTTACACACTGTCCACACTGTTTAGTGTCCACATTGTTTAGTGTTAGCTCTTTCCATAGCAGATTCCCCTTGGAGAGAGACCACTAGAGAACCAAAAGGAACCCAGGGAGCAAGGTAACTATTTAGCATAGTGATCAATCAGGGCTTTCTCTGGACTTATTTTACTTGGCACTACAGATTTTCATTTGAAGCCTTATATTCAACATACTTACCTGGGCTATATTTAAATTATTTTGCTAATTGTTTGGTAAGATATATGCTAGTTATTCAGAAAATGCCCCAAATCCTTATCGTGGGGTGAACCATTCATTCACACATTCTCAGTCTATCCTGTTGAAGCTCCTCCTTTTTGCATTGCAAACTTCTATACTTATTTGGTTGAAAAAGAAAAAAAAAAAGGCAAGGGAGGAAACTACACTGTGAACCAATACAGGTAGAGATCTGTCAGTATGATTACAAAATCACCAGGATGGAAGTTATCTGGTCCTTTCTTCACCTGAGGCTGATACCATCCATCAGCACTTGTTTCCTGGCAGTTGATCTAGTTGATAGTTAAGTATTGTTTACTAACATTAGCAATGATGATTCTGCAAACTGTTCCTGTTCTTCAGTCTTCTCTTTTTGGATGTAACAATTTGATTTACCTCAGCAGTCTTTTCTTGTGGATCTTCTTTTCATTCAGCCTTATGCTTTCCCAGTGTTTTCCCCTTGTCAGTTTCCTTTTGCATCCCCACCTTCACAGTGTGTGACACCCAGCACTGGGCTCTGCACACCTTGACAGGGATAATGAGGGTGGAAGAAGTTCTGGCAGTATCCTGGAGCCTGCATTCCTGTTTCCTTGTCTTTGTGTGGTGTTTTCCTTCTGTATGTGACACTGGGGCCTGTGTTCAAAGCCTCCCATAAACTTTTAAAGATAACACCTATCTCACAACTTCAAATAGCAAATGGCTAAGCTTTGAAAAGCTACTGTGTTTAGGTGGGCTTTGAAGCAGATGCCTCCCTTAAAAGTGCACTTGTTTATGCTGATCTGAATCATGTAATTGTCAAAAGTTTTGGAAACGTCTTGAGGACATTTGCCAAACAAGGGCACACTTAGGTGGAAATAAAAGCAGATAGTCCCTACATTTTTCAGCAGTCTTACCTCTATTTTTGTCTCTGGCTGGGCAGCAGGGATCCAATAAAATGTGTGGAAATGACAGAAATAAACCCAAAGAACATTTTTGGGGTTTTAAAAACAAAAACAAATTTGGGGTTTTATCACAGGTATGTGAGTTTGGGTACACACTCAAAGACATCCGATTTCCCACGGTGTCAGAGCCAGATGATTAATTTCTAGTTTGTCTTAAAATTGGCAGTGCTAAATTACTATGTAAAGAGAAAACGAAAGATTATAATTTCTTCTTACATTCCTTTATATGATTCTATATATTTATGCATCTGTACAGGCACACACATGCACACATGTTAATGGAAGGGATGTGGGATATTCTGCAGTGTGCATTAGTACTTATAACAGCAACAGCAGGTATTTGATTTTGTGCACAGATTTGTAAAAACCTTTTTCCTCTTCACTGTAGGCAATCACTCAAAAAGTAAATCTATGGCAGGTGTACTGATACTGTGGATCCCAAGGGTGTTGTAAGAGTTGCTGTAGTGTATCAGGACGGTGTTTCAGGCATGAAATAACCTTAGTCTAATTAATCCATGTGCTTCCAAGCATAACTGAGTAGAGGAGGTCTGTAAAGCTGTTTCTAAGATCCAAGGATGTTCCTGGGAAATACCAAATAAATATCGTTTAGATTGATAACTAGGTTTATAGTTATATGACTTCTATGGGTCACTCCACATCACAGTCATAAAATTACCTACAGAAAGGTAGGAAGACATGAGTCTTTGGACAGTTAATATTTATTTATTCTATCTATCGCAACCTACTCCTGGAGAAACGAAATTGTTTATGATTACTTTTGTTCTGTATTAACTATGTTACTCCACTGGCTCCTTGGAGCACCAGGGCATGGGAGTTGAACAGTGCTGGTCTTACCTACTGTTTGGTTCCTCCTTTTTTCTCACGCTTTTCTAACTCCTGTAAATGAATCGTGAAAGAAGTAGTCAAGTGTTTTCCTTCCTTCTCATGCCTAATTGCTCAAAGGGGAGTGTCTTCTCAGGATTTGACTGTGTCTAGTACTAGACTGAAGTGCAAATAAAGTCATAGAAGAAATGGAAGTTTCACTGCTAAGTTAAGAAACACTTCCATTATCACAATTGGCATGTTGGGCTGGTCCAGGTGCTTAAACAGAGCTTTAGGTGATGCTAAAATATATGTCAGAGAAGATACCTTTTGCTCTGTCTTGAAAAACTCCTGGGAAATGAAAGGTTGAGACAGACCAGGACAACACATCTCCCTGCTGTGACTGGAGTCACCAGTTTTGCTGCTTCCAAAGACGGCCTGATATCTGTAATTAAGCCTGGTTCCCCCATTTTTGCATGAGCTTATTAGACTGTATTTTTTTTTTAAGACTGCTTTCTTTAAATAATTAGGAAAGAAGCATTTGGAAAGGAGATGACTGCTTTCCTCTTTTGTCTTGTATAGTCACTCCTGGGTCAAGTCTAAGGGGAATGTCTAATTGCTATTGGACCTTACTGGTCTTTGGTTAAGTTTCACAAGACTGAGGACCACACAGCTGCCCTTTACACCTCTGCAGGACACCAGAAATGTGTATATATTAGCCAACAAACAGTCTTGATTATAACTAGTCAAAGGCGAACACCAAATTGCTGCTCACTGCAGGGGGAACAATCACCAATTGTCCAATTTCCAGCCTGGAAATTCTTTAGTCTTGATATGCCTATCTTTGCTTCATTACTCTCATCCTACCCCTCGGGCCTGGGAAGTCTATTATATGTAGCAAAAGTTGGATTCCAACCCTAAATGACATTCTATACCATAGGGATATTTCGTACCAGCAGAGAGCTGTTTCATTTCATTCACTCCCTGCAGGTAGCACAGAATTATCACACAGAACCAGCCTGCATCTCAAACAGGACTCGGGACAGGATACGATGTCTGTACATGATGTTTCAGCAGATGGTGCAAGAAATCTTCACAGCAGACAACTGGAGAATAATGGACCAGACAGTTTGGTCTCAGCCTTTTGTAGCTGTTTTTTGTGCTTACGCTGACATTTCAACTGGTGAAGCTGCAGCTCAATCTGAAAGCAATAGTGTTATTTAAAGAGGAAACTCAGACATTAAGGGACAGCTTCCTGTTGTCTCACCTTTTTCCTGTTCTTTTATTTAAGCCAATCTGTTTCCACCTATCATAAAATCCAGATTAAATATTACATTGAGCTAGTACATATACCCTGTCTACTAGAATTTGGTGACAATCCCTGTTTTCATAAACCTATCATTTTTGAGAAATGTCTTTTGGATGATATTTTTGTGTATAGTTTGAAATGGAGTAGGAATAGGCAGGAATTCTTCAGTAAAATAGTTCCTCTTCAGAAACAGCCATTCATTTCTGATGTTCATTTCATAATCTCTATCTGGAGCAGTTCCACTTCCTGTAAACAAAGAAATAAATAATATTCCCTGGTTTAGAATGCAGCTGTCTCCAGAACTTGGAAGTTGGGGCACACATATGGGTTGAGGGAAATGTCCCTATGGCAGTGAATATTTAGTTGGTTATGCAAAATGAAATAAGTCCAAAACACATCAGGAGTCCCTCTGCAGGCCAGGAAAAAACAAAACAGGAAAGTATTAATGAGGTACAAAATCTGATTTTTACATTCCTTGCAATATAGCTGTTCTGTAATGGCTATTGAAGCTCACAGATGCTTATAATAACAGTGAATTTCTGTACTTGGAACCTCAAAAGATTTTATTTTAGATACAATGGTTGCTTTAGAGCGCATGTGAGTTATGCACATGCAAAAAGGATATACTTCACAGTACATCCTTTTTTGGATGCTTTCTATTTCCATCTCCTTACACTGTGAGCTGAAATAAAAGGCAAATATGACCACTTAAGCAGTTTGAAACAGTGCAACTTGCTTCAGACCTCTCCATTCTAACACGGTCTTCATATTTACAGCTATCTCCATTTGAATGCAATGATTGGATAGTACCTAACACCATCAGCCTGTTCCTGAGATTGCAAGACTTCAGCTAGACCACAAGATTGCAAGACTTCACAGCCCAATGCTGTCTTGAGAGCTGGAGAACAAAATTAGAGGTGAATCTTTCTGCCTTGCAAAAATATAGGTGTAACCTCAACGGTACTCAGTGGTAGAGGTTTTACTCTGGACGGAAAGAAATGACACATTATGCTTCCAAGGAAAACTGTTCTCTCTCAGACTTCCTACCTACAAAAAGGCTTTCTGCTCAAAATGACATGTTTGGGGGGTTTTATGGAGCACCATGGCAGTCTGCAGTCACAGTGGCTTTGGCTGCCAGGTTCAATTTAGGCACATGGGATTACTACAGGATTTTCCAATCTGCAATGCAGCATGAGGCTGGATTCCTTTCCACTTTTACCTGATTGTCCCTAGCAGAGGCTATACAGCAAGCTCTCCTGCATGTCTGAGAAACTGGTCCTGTCTTGTAGTAAGCTCAAAAGAATGAAATGCTTGAGCCTTCCATTGCCACCCCAAAGAGTTTTCATGCATAAAGCTTGGCAAATGGTCCTGGATGCTGTATAACCAAGACACCTAAGACACAAACCCCACAATACTGAGTGCCTGGATAAGCAATTTCTTGCATTATCAAGGAGTGACAGGTTTCCTCAAAGAGCAGTTCAGAAGAGACTGGTATTCCACACCATCATCCAAAGAACTGCAGTCCAGCCTTCTAGTCTTTGTAGTTAGGTACTTAGAGTTAGGCAGAGTGGAAATATTTTCCTCACTGGAAATTAGGCACCACTCCCTGTAAGTTACTGAAATTCTTCCATAATATACAAATATACAAGCACTGCACAGGCAGACTTATCTCATGCTTGAAAAGTGGCTTTGAGTTAGTGGGATGTCCAGCTCTCTGAAAATACCTATTTCTCTACCCATGGAAAACCACTCAACTGAGTACACAGCTGAGATCCACAACTTTTCCCTTGTTAAACTGAAATTAGCTCAGTATCCCTAAAAGACAACTCTGTGACACACTCCAAGTTAGGCTGGCAGCCAGTTGAATATTCAGGGTAAGATCATGCATTCAAATCATCAAAGGCGTGTTTTCCATATGGGAATTTCTATCTCCTTACAAATCACTACTGAAGCCCATGTGTCCTTGTATGTTTATCAAGGACATTGTCATGCCTTGGACTTGAGATGATGCAAACGTTAGTAGGAGAAGAACACCTTGTCATCGGAAGAGAAATTACACAATTTTTAGAGCCAATGCTCTTCAATATTTTTATCAATGATCTGGACACTGGAGTCAAACACACATGAAGTTTGCTGAGGAGGAGCTCTCGACTTCCTCAATGATAGATCTGGAAAGACTGGAGAGAGCTGGGCAATCACCAACTGTATGAAATTTAACAAGTGCAAGAGACGAATTCTCCACCTGGTATGGAGTCATCAATGTAATATATACAAACTAGGGGCAAGAGGCTGGAGAGCAGCCCTACAGAAAGATCTGGGGGTTTGGGCTGATGGGTTATGTTTAGGTGTTAGGACAGGGAGGGAAAACAAAAAAAAGGGGATAGGGCAAGGGCACAGGCTGTTTGGGTTTACCTGCAAAGATGGAATTCATCTTACTTCTTACTCTTAAACAAGGGGTGCAAGCTATATCTCCAAAGGACTGTCCTCTGGAGAGCAGAAACTTCAAAAAAAGCAGGATTATAGAGGGCAAACAACATGAATCTCCAGAGCTAAGGGAACACAAAATGAATGCAAGCCTTAAATCCTTCAGGACTGGCTGGTAAGCACATGGAAGGCAATTTTACCTCTGTAGAGAAGCCTTAAGCTATGACTTCATATTTATCCCTATGCTCCTTCTAACCCCAAAGTTTATATGCTTAAACAAGCCTTACTCTCAACATTCAAGAGCTGTGATAGGGCATGAATTCCCCTCATCCATGTTATGAAGAACTGCTTGGCAAGTAATCTCTAAGTATCACTGAATTCCTGATAAGCTGCCACACTTAGCCCAAGGACAAGAAACTGTCCAGAGATTTGCATATCAAATTTCTACTGATGGTTTTTACAATAGGAGTTGGAGCTGGGCAGTTGCAGCACACATTTATAAAGCTTACAGCTGTGTTCAGTGATAAGATAAGAGGCTCTTTTGTAGAGACCACAGCAAAACCTTTGTCAGTGACTGAAATGGCACTTCTGTCTCATCATGGAAGATGCTTCTTCCAGTGGATATGTAGCTGGCATGACGCTATAATTTGAATTGTTTTTTGGGTTTTTTCCGTGAAAATAAGAGGGGAGAATCTTGTGATTTATGAAGTAGTCTGTCCTTTTTTATTATTATTTGTAACATTAAAAGAAAATTAACTGCAGCAGAAGGATTTTATAACCATCTATAAACTTGGTTATCAGCATACCAATGTTATTCAATAAATACATAAAACAAATCACTCCAAGGCTGGAAATGGAATATTTAACATTATGCTGCCACAGGAGAGATGCTCTGGTTATGGCTGAGTGGAAACTCAGCCTATTTTTTATTCATCAATTTTCTGTATCGGAATTTTCCCATGCTTTTTCTGAACCTGGAGGGTTTTAATTTGGGTGTTAATTTGTTAAAAGCTTGCAACCTCTTTCTCAGTTGCTTAATTCAAAGGAGAAGGACTGAGAAATCACCCATAATTGCAAAGTCAACTATTAGTGAATGGTTTTGTTGGTTTGCTATGCCATATAAATTTGTTTTCCTCTAGCTTTGATTAGACATCCAGCTTAAGTCCATCATGTAGCTCTATCACTGGTAAATGATAGAAATCCTAAGAGAGCAACTCCTTTCACCCATGCTGACACCAACTATTCCTTCAATTTTGCAGTCTCAGTGTCAAGATTAGAGGACCTGTTAACTCAATACATAGTTTGAATTAAATGAGGTTAATTCCACCCAGAATCTGAAGAATGGCTTTGGTTTCAATTTATAGGGGAAAAGTCTAGGACTTCCATCCACACAGCCTACTGAAGAGAAGGCAAACAGTGTACAATCGCAGTTATGTGGGTTCTTAGGGGATGTTGCCTTTGATTATGCTTGCATCACTCTGCCAGGCAAGCTCTAATGGCTGGAGGGTGGAGCTGAAGTACAGGTTTTAATTGTGAGTGATTAAGGAATGGAATGACAAAGCAAAGGTGGTGATCAGTTCTCTACTGCTGGCATTTTAAATTGACTCCTTGTTTTTGTTTTGGGTTGTTTTTGTTTTTTAACCACAACAAGAATTAACTCCAGGAAGCCCTTTGGTCTGTTTTTATACACTTTGTTCTAGGTTGTATCAACCCACCATACCCACCACCTTTGAATCAACAGTCACATTAATCTCACTCAGCTTTAGCAATTCAAGAGTCAGGCAATCTATGGTCAATGGACTGAAATAGGTACTTCCATATAGCCATTTTGAGAATAAATCTTGATATATGCAGTGGCTGCTAATGTGTGTGACCACGCTGATCTGTGTGGTTATCTCTGGAAATAATAATTCACATGTATAAACTTTACATAGACAGGGACCTTATGGAAAATGTAAAAGCTTATGGCTATGGAGAACACTGGGAGCCATTCCCAGAGCACCTTCATGTACTGGCAGACCAGCTGTGTTGTTTTCCAAGACCATGTTCCTCCCTTCATCTTGTTATGAAATTCCACATATGATCAAAGAGACAAAACTTGCCTGTGATACTG
Organism: Entomyzon cyanotis; assembly: GCA_024500445.1. Lineage (NCBI taxonomy): Eukaryota > Metazoa > Chordata > Aves > Passeriformes > Meliphagidae > Entomyzon > Entomyzon cyanotis. The sequence goes on along the minus strand of JAKEPQ010001016.1, from coordinate 64,081,183 downwards.
CAAGGCAAACCATGACAAACTCAATCAAATGCTATTAGGGCATTTTAGATGGAATTTCTGCTGAAATCCACATGAGAAATGACTAAGGATGCCTAATCTTCAAATTGTAGTAGATTCCTGATACGCAGATACGGATTTTTCTTATCCATATTAATTCATATTCTCTGCAGTAAAAAGAATACCTGAAGCCTTTAGTCAGGTATAAAGACAGAGATGATAAGAACTGTGTAAATCTGATTTTCTTTTAAATGAGTTGAAGATATTATTCATCTACAGATTATTAAATATACTTACCTGAGTAAAACTTTTATATTGCAGGGTATGGAGCTAACTATGGTATAATATGAATGACAAGAAACAGTGTGCCTCATTATTGCTCCTCTACATTCAGGGACAAGATAATTTACCAGTTGTGCTCTTCTACTGTGGGCCTCACACTGTAATTAATCTATACATTAGAGTACAGAGCAGACCTCTTGCCCTTTAATTTTGAGATCTCAGACCTCTGTTCAGGTAAATAATACTTCACTGGGCCAGATACTGAATTTTTACTCACAAGTATACAGGAAGAAAAAAATCCATCTTTGTAGCCTATCCAGCAGCATGGACCTGCAGGGCAAAGATTTGACCCTCATTACTCTGACAGTAGGGAGAACTGTTCTCAAAAAGACGAGGAGAATATTACTGAGCCCAAGAGTTCACACTTCAGCTAATGGCTGTTCTTCAGAAAGCCATCTACAGGAAATTTCGAGACATCTCCCATTACCTGTGTGAGTGCTGCCTTATGTATGCAGTCCAACACAGCATACCAATGTGATTTCATGTTGTATCTTTGTCTGTTCTCACATGGTCCAAGTCCAACAGCCTTTGCTTCAGCAAAACTCCCAAAAATGGCTGTATAAATTTTGTTAGGATAATGACAATGACGTTGGCAAGCAATGGCAGTGCACAGCAGACACAGATATCTCTTGAACAAAATTTCTATTTCCTTTTCCATATGACACTTGCTGACACTTCTGACACTTGCTCCTCTTTTAAATCCAGTCAAAAAGCTGAAAGAGCAGAATGAGCACTGAAAACAGGTTTGAAAACTCTCCGAAGGATTTTTTTATATACATTTTTTTTATATGTTTTGGAAACAAAGGTTCTGCTGTTTCCAAATTGAAAGGTTTTATTTAAAATTAAGGTGACATTGAAGTGCATCTACCCAAGGAGCCATGGCACATATTACAATTGCAATGCCTGAGATGCTCATTCTGCCCTTGGATGAGGCTACTTGGCAGCTGATGAGGGCTCTGTGTAGTCAGATGAGACACAGAGCTCAGTCAAAAAGAAGATTTACACTGTGTTTTAACCTCAAACTGCTCACATCAAAACATTTCAGGGGATGACAGTGCTTTATTTTTGAGTATAATAAATTTTTACTAAATCAAATATATCTGGGATGTATTTTTCAGAATCAAAATAGGCAGAAGGGTGTAGCAAGGAAAGTCAGACTTCCTCAGGAAATTACTTATTTTGCTGAAACAACATTATCTCTAGAAAAAGTGGAAAATTAACAATATTCAGAATGACATCGAATTTTTTTCATGCTCCCTTTCCATGAAGAAATGAGATACTAATTCGTTCCCAAGAGAACCAGAGGGATTTGTTGTTTGTTTTGTTTTTAAAGGAGGATGTATATTCAGTCCCATTGGAATTGAAAGAACATCCTCAGACCTGAATAAAGATGCATTCCAAAAGATGTCAAGAGGAAAGTTTTTGCAGAGCCAGCCTCTTCAAGAGCTTGTTGCAGCCAGTGATCTCAACCAAGAGCTTTAATAAGAGCTGAATTTATACACAAACATTTAGAAAGCAAATAAATAAATAAGTGGGGGGAAAAGAGAACTTCACAGCACTCAGTATAATATTTTGGTATAATACTGTGAGCACAGCATTAGAGAAAACCATGCATCTGTTTTATGGTTGGTTTATATTCTTCTCTTGTGTGTGCATTTTATGCATATAAAAATTAACAACCTTTGACTATCCATTTGTATTTATAACATCTGCAGTACCAATGGGTGCAGTTCTAGTTTTTCTGTCCCAGGCTTGCTAAGCATCCTAATTTGCAGAGAAAATGCCAGATAACTCTCCAGGGGAACATTCACTATGTCAATGTCTTTTGATTCCTAGACATCCTGATCCTAATGTCACCAGTGGGAAGTCTATAATGAAGGAAATCCCAATGGCAGTGAAGCAGGGTAAAGATAAAAATGCCAGTCTTTGCTTTTTCTGTTTGAACCAATCGAGGTAAAACTAAATGCAGTCTGAGGTTGGAGTGGCCATTCTGCTTTGGGGTCAAGAATGTATTTTGACTATGTAAATGAAAAAGATCCTTGTACAAGATGGGTTCAGAAAATTATATTCACACTAGAACTGGCCCTGCAATGGTCACAATCAGAGCAGGCTGGATTCCCCTTGTTCTTTGGGAGTACCTGGACAACAAGGACTCTCTACCCCAGTTCATTCTCTGAGGACACTGGAGTTCACCACTGCCTTACAGGAAATAAAAACCCAAAAAACAAACCAAATAATAAAACAAAAAACCCACAAAAAGCCCCCAACCAAACAAAACCAAAAAACTCAACCAAAACAAAAACCACAAAACACATCAAAACCCCAGGGCTTCCAGAGAGCCACTGGCACAGATCCCTGAATGTAGCTAGTGGGACTATTATTGTGATATTTTAAAGAGAGATTTTAAAAAATATATAATTTTCTCTCTTCTGCAAATTGCTGCAGTGAAAATGTTCCAGCTGGTGTGCAGCTGGTTCGATTCAACTATTTCCATTTTCAGATAAATTCTCTAGCTGTGAGGAAGTTGCCAGTTGTTTTGCTGATAAATTCAAGATTTCTTTTGAGCCTGCTGTGCTGAGGGGGAGCAGAGGAATATCTCCAGAGGGAAAATGAAGTTTCTGATGAGCTGCATGCAGTAATACACTGAAACTGCACCTGCCTGGGACTGCTACCATGTACTTTTGATGTTAGCTCTTCCCCAATAAGAACAGACAGAAGTGAGATAGTGGATTAGGATGAAAAACTCTTTCCAGGGAAGTATTGGAGAGGACAAGGCCATGTCAAAAAACTTCAGGTGAACCTTGAGTCAGTTAAGCTGGGAAAGTCTCTTCCCAGTCTGTGGGTATATCTCAAAAGTGTGTTGTACAAATGAGACCATTTGATAAGGGTGTCTTGGAGACTGCTGTGGAGACTGGCTATCTCCAAAGCTTGTGTGTGTATCCAAGCACTGGGGGCACACTAGAGCTGGCTGTGGAGCATAGAAGGTCTCACAGCACTCCATAGGAAAAGCCAACCCAGAGGCAGACCTTATGAATAAGGAGGAAATAGCCAAGGCCTGCATGTAATAGAGAAATACGGATTTGGGCAGAATTTCCTCCATTTTAGTCCTTCTTGTCAGCCATGAAAGCCCTGCAGGTCTATTTAGTTGCTACTGAAATTTTTCTGCACAACACTGATGGCTCCTTTGCAGAATTCACATTACAGAAACAAGAGCTATATTTCAACCTGAAAATGCATTCTGCCAAGCAGGGGGTTTCTGGCTGTTTATTTGTTTCAGCAAGATGAATAGCACCCAGCTTAAAAAAAGCCATAAGCTTCCTATATTTATTTTGTTCATGTTCACTGCGCTGTGGGATGAGTTTACCTTGGCTAACACATACTAGCAGGAAATGAAATAAAAACTGCATGGAGAGGAACATCTCCAAAGTGAGCAGAGTAACAGAGGTTGTTCTTAGCAATCAATGCTGGTTGTGTGAACAGTGGAAAGGAGCTAAGGCTTGGTGCTACCATCTTACTTCTCATCTTGGTCTGACTTAGAGTTAATAAGTTATAAAAAGAAAAGTGATGAAGTGAAAAAGTAAATTAAAGGCTTTTCTCTCAGGAGGAATGAAAACGGCCTTTTATACAGAGGTTAAATTTCCCCTATTGTTAGAAAACAGAGAGAAATGGCTGCCAAAGAGACAGAGCTGACAGGTTATGTAGATGGTCAATAGCTGAAGTCAGAGCCCATATCGGCTTTCTGAGTGTGCTGTGACTAAAAGCTGCAGTCTCTGAGCCATTTGTTCTCCTCTACAGTTCCTCATACTAAATTAATCTCTTTTTTTTTCCTTTCCATTTTGCCATGCTAATTTTAAGTTGGAGCAGGTCCTCCCACCCATAGGACCCAGACTGTGGCAGGGATGGAAGAGTTGCAGGGCTGGGAAAGAGAAGGAAAATGCTGCTTTTTTGGGCTGGAACCATCTACACTGGCTTAAAGTGTTTGTCAAGCACAGTTTTACCTTCCAAAGTCTTGCGGGCTTGGACTCTGACTCTTAATTAGCATGTGTTGCCTTCAGACCTCTCTGACAGTACAGAGAAACAGAAAGTTATAAAGGGCAGTATATGCTATGGCAGAGACATAGAAATTTATATTATTTCTCTCCAATATTGAAGAATCCAGGTTTTTAATCATAATAGTGTTCTCCAGATACCATTAGTGCAGAGATTTGTGTGTACAGGAATATTAGTTTCTTACTAAGAGAATACTAAAGTGTTACTTTACAATAATCTTCAGGAAGCAGGGAACTGTTGCTAAGACAAACACAACATAAAAATATGTTGCTTCATGTTTTATGATCACCTCAGCAGCTAGCAAAATATATACATTAAAAAAATTATTAATCAGTTATCAGAAAGAGCAGTTATCAGAAAGGATCTTCTCTGTGTTGAGAAATGCATCTAGGGACTGTGCTATTCAAGAAACCTGGAAAAAATTTCATGTTCTTTTTTTCTATTGAGTCAGCTTGCACCTGGTATGTCTCTGCAGAACTCTGGGAGTGCCCTTAGGAAAACTTTTCCAAATCTCCAAAAGTCCTGCATGGAATTACTCAGAGTAACAGCTTTGCTTTTGCCCTTACTGCATTTCTGAAATTGGCTGCTACACTTTGGTTTCATGTATGCAGCTTTTTCACTGTTATTTTCATCTGTTGTCTCCAAGATGTTTCCACTAGATTCCAAGATAATGTATTCCAGTCACTAATCCATCCAGACAACCAAAGTCTTCTTCCAGCCCCAAATTTGAAATTACTGAGCTCTTTCTTTCTAGCCCTTTTACAGCAACTTTAGCTTCCTGACAGCAAATTTTAAAAGACTAAGAGAAGTTGCTCTCTTGCAGAGAAGTATCTGACATTTTACAATCATCTGCCCTTTGCATGACAAGCCAGGTTTTGGGGGCTGTGGGCAGAAAAACATAAAATTACCTGCAGGGCAATATAGCACCACTGAAACTTCTCTCTTGTCTTTAACGTGTTTTGGAAATTGCTTGCCACTTATGTAAAACAGAATATGAAAACCTGATAGCTCTGTTTTGCTCTTTCAGATCCCAATATTTGGACTTAATTTGATTTAGCAAATGCTTCCGTAGTCTGGGGAGAATAATAAAAGCAACGAATAAAACTTCCTGAAGTCAGAATCCAGCATGTTATTGAAAATAATTACCATTAAACAATCTTCAGAAATTCATTTTCACAAAATAAGAACTTGTCCTAGGCTTTCCTGTATAAACATTCACACTTTTGAAAATTCATGCTGTCAGATTTTCTCACTCTACTGCAAAAACTTTCCCAGGCTGCAGTTGGCAACTCCAGCAGTGTTCTCCATCCAGTGAAGCCAGGAAGTGTGAAAGCTGGGGAATTGTTTTTCCTTAAAGTATGTTTTTGATCATTCACATATGTGGTGTTCAAGATATGGGCAGAAATCTGCTTTGCTTAGCTGAGTATCAGAACTGGGCCTTCTGCCACTATCACATCCTCACAAACAGGTTTGGCTCAAGTTTTAGCACAGCTAAAATGGAGGAAAACAAACCTAATTTTTATGTCTTGTGAATCAATACCTGACCATGTGTCTTGCCTATACTACCTTAGGCTGCAACTTTTTTGAAACATAAAAGAAAAGCAATTAAAAAACTTTAGCTCCTTGATGGTAATTCTAATGTGGCATATTCTTCTTCACTTGGCTGCAGGCAGAAAGTCCAGTGAATGTCTTGAAAAGCAAGATTTTGCCAGTTTTACCACATGCTTCTCACATTTTTGATGAGTGTACCATTCATGTGTCAGAAATAACCACAAGGAATATGAGTGCTTCAGGCAATACAAGTTTTCAAGTGGCTCTACAGTAGTTTTTGGAACAAAACCATGCTCCCAGCTACTCCTAGATGTATGCCAGCTAGCAAAAATCAGTGCATCCCTCTCCCAAACAAGGGTTTTAATTAAACTGCACTGCAGCAGATTCAGCTGAAGTCTTTGAGAAGACACAACTCTCATGCTTTAAATAACAGATGGTAAACTCAGAGGCTGAAGCCTCAGTGGAACTTATGCCTGGTGTAGCCTGAGATCCAGATTCCATAGAAATTTGTAAGAAACTTTTGCCATGATGTTTCAAAGCTCTCCTCTGTTCTGGCAGCATGTCAGAGAAGGGAATCACTTAAAATGTGTGTGCAGCTCTATGCATGTTCTGCAATGGGGGGCTCACTGTAAAGCTGGGCTTTGGTATACAAAAAAAGGGATTTAAAACCTTAGAAGCATATTGAATCTAATTCCTTTCAATACTAAATTCTAGGGAAGGCCCTGGCATGGCAACCAGGTTTTTCTAGAGGAATGAAAAATAAGCAAACAGACACTTTTTATGCAAACAAAAAGTGTTAAAGCAGGGGCTAACATGACAGAGTGGGAGGTAGCTACCTCAACACTTAGGGCTGTTCCTACACTTGCCAGCAGATCCAAAGCTCTCCCTCTGCTTCATCCACAGCAGGCCCAAGTAAATTGATTTTTCCTTGATATGATCCCGGATTTGCCCCTTTTATTGCTTGAGTGAAACTTGTCCTTGCTGCAATCGATCCATTCTATGTATTTTCTCCCTTTGAATCCATTTGTCAAGATTCTTGGAAGGTTAACCTTCCAAAACTTTTGCACCCCTTCTCAGCTCATCTATGAAATGTCACAGTCCTGTTTTATGGTCCATTATACAGGTCACCAGTGAAACCTTTGTGAAAATCCTGAGATGGTTCATGGCAGAGCCCTGATCATTCTTCCTGAAACTGAAGCATTAAAAATACTGTCCACAGCTCATCATACATTTTTGCTCCCCACCTGCAGGAGGATTTTCTAGGCCACAATTCATTAGCTTCTCTTTGAGAGCTGAGAACAGGGAGCTCTGATATTCCAGTCCTATTTTATTTTTTTCTGATCTTGTGGCCATGATAAAGCCCTTACCTATATATTTCTGACCCATTGTCAGAGAAATGTGGGTAATGCTATGTTCTCCTGTGCCTCACAGTTGTGCTGCAGGGCTTCATCATCTGAGTGTGAGATGTTCTGAAAAGGAATTTGGCGCTAAGTGCTCCAAATTGATATGAGACCTAGTGGAGAGCATTCATCGATACACAGGGAAAGAACAGGATTCAGCTTTCATTTCATATGAAGGCTGAATTATTTAATTTTACTACTTCAGGAAATACCAGCAAGAAAACAAACAGTAAAAAAATTCTTAAATCAAGGCAATATGAATCCACTCTCTCTCAGCCTCAATTCAGTTCAATTGCTGAGTTTGCAAGAACTCTAAATGCTTTTCTTTGCCTCAAAACAACACTTCTTTATCCATTTTATCTCTCAAAATCTTAAGGTACTCCCCCTCAGTGCACTTGCTAACACCTTGCACTGGACTCCTCTGCTACCCTCTGACTCTGATTTAGAGCATAGTTTTATGAATGACAAGAGATGACCTCTCTCTTGCTTCCTGTGTGGGCTGCTCTCAGCTGGCTTGTTCAGCACAGTTCTGGTCTTTATTGCACAGTGCTTTATCTTTATGGCTCTTATCAGACATTTATACCACTTTCCTCATGTGCTGGGTATCATTGGCAGAGGGTCCATTGCACAATGTATCAAACTTATACTGGAAAATTGCTTTTGGCAATGATTCTGGGAAATTTTTTTGGTTCAGCAATCAGGCTTCACCACATGTGATTGGTACTTGCTGCTTTACATGGGCTGGGGACTAAAAATACAGAAAGACATCCATGCTTTTCAAGCCAGAATCTAGAATTAGTCCTTAGCAGCCTTAGACTGATATGACTCAGAATGGGATTGGATATCTGATATCCCCCAAAATGTCTGCTCTGTAGATTACAGTTTTCATACACGTAAGAAAACATTCTTTAAGTCCTCAGTCTCTTGTAGATCAAGAATAAACCCCCTGAAATTACACCTGCTTCTTTAGCACAGCTATCACCAGCATGAAAGGAGTTGCTGTCCTGCCTGTTCCTTCCTGCTCCCTTGGCTCTATGAAGAGGAAGGGGACAGGCTGTAGTTAATATCACCCTGAATACCATGGGCACTTTGGTAGAGACAGGAGTACTTCCTCTCAAACACAGCTTTTCTCTGTGGCACTAAACCTTACCAGAGCCTTAGATGATGAGGTTGGAGGGAACCTTGTAGATGATGTAGCAAAAATTTCTGAATAATGGACAGAGTGTGCCTTGCTTTCCTTCCTATTTGAGGTCCACCACACAGTCTTAACTGAGGCTTGCTTTAGACCGAAACACCCTTGATGAAGTCAAAGGCAGATGTGTCCCTCTTAGGTTAGCAGTTAATCATCTTTGGTGCTGAAAATGCATGTTTTACTCCTAACTTTCGTTTGATTGTCATTGACAGCCTAATTTTTTTTCATGTCTTTCTCTGACAATATAAAAAATACATTAAAAACTTGACAATTTTCTCATCCTATTAGAATGTAGGTTGGCGATTGGTTTTGCATGCAATGAGCAAAGGGATTTCCTTGCATCTCTCATTATAAGGCATTTCTCTATTCCTCAAAAGTTGATGTCACTATTTTCAGCATTATTTCCAAGTTCTCACAAGTTCTTTAATGCATGAGCTACTTATAAAACTATTTTTTTTTAGGAAGCATTGTTTGCAACTCAAGCAACATTTCACATTCACTGTCATCATCTGCATCATCTTCATTGATGCTGACTGAAGAAAATACCAACTATTAAGGACTAGATCATAAATTAAAGTAGCTTGGAAACTTCATGGATCTACACTTTATAGATTGTCCAGAAGCATTAAGAGGGTCAAGGTTGTTCTCCTACAGGTCCCTATCATCATCTTGTTCCAACAGGTCAGGCACATGGGAAGAAATGAGCCACTGATGCATTTCTCACTACTCTTGCCCTGTCCTCATGAGGAAAAGAGCTTTGGATCCCTGCTCCACCTGGGAAGGAGATTATCTGCCATGTCTAAAGGGTAGAGAGTCATAAACTCCCATCAGAAAGACCTGTAACCACCTAGATCAAGAAATCTCTAAGTTTCTTGAAAACAACACCTGTTTTTCAGGTACTGTGCTCTACAAAAGGTGAATTGTATCAGCACAATTTGGCTCCACACACGACATCACAAAAAGTGAACAGAAGCAATATATCTAAAACATTCTACTAAGTGGTGTCTCAAGCTGCTCACTATTGCTTTTGCCCTGCCTTTCCCCTTCTATTACTTAGCCTGCTCTAAAATTATGGTTACAAAGTCTTTGAGAGAGGTGCTTTTAATGTCTTTGTAGAGTAGCTGGCACAACAGATCTGTCTGATCTAAACAAGGCCTTTGAGTGATAGGCAAGGCTCATGAATAGTGATTATTGCTTCCAACCACTAGAGAACTCAGCAGTTTTTCAGCAAAGCTGACCTACTTAAATTGTATATACAGGTAGTGCTTGCAGCCTTTTATTAAATGGCTCCAGCAAACAGTCAGAGAGAGAAATGTGCAGGATACACAGCTATCCTGCAGGTCAAAATGTGTACCAAGAAATGAGAGCCTGCAATTATAGCACAGGTTTTGTACTGAGGCACTTTACTGAGAGCTTGAGATTGTCCGTATGGGAGTTGAGGGATCAAATGTGAAGTACTAACATTGTATCTTGTACCCAAGACAATTACTGGTTTGACGGACTAAAAGAGCTCAGAAATTAGGTATTCAGAGCAGGTCTACCTTGCCAAACATTGTTAATGTAATCCAGACCTAGCATAGACCCACACAGTGTGACAAGGATTTGGCATTAGTTCAGTTTCTCTCTGACCCTCTGTCACTCATTCTATAGATTTCAGGCTCTCAGTTCATCTTCAAGGCCCTGAAAAGAGCTTCCAAGATTTTGGGAAAATTATACAGTGGTCCAGATCTGGGGTTTGAAAATGCTGATAGACAGCAAATCTACTTACAGGCTTTCAATATGCTTTCCCCTCCTGAATTATAACAGAAGACATGAGCAAAAAAAGTATAAATAGTAACCAATAAAAAGTGAGACTCTAAAGAACTCCCTTTCATAAGTGAGTAAGTTTTCAGAAAGGTAGAGGTAAAAAACAAGCAAGAAAAAGAATAAGTAAACACTATGTGCATGCATTATATAAACTCAATGGAAGAAAGAAAAGAGACAGATGTCACACTGAAAAATAAACCACTAGGGTGCTTATTAAAAGTGACAATACTCCTACAGAAAAATATTGCTGTCTTGCCGCAACAGACATTAGACAGTTTTCCATAAGCAAAAATAATTGTCTTGGTATTTAATGTCAACAATTTACCACCTCCTACAGAGATGTCAGCAAATACATACCCAATCCAAAACATTTTACATATGAAAACAAGAAGCAAAGTTAGGAAAATAAGTGCTTGGCTGGATGAAATGAAATGAAATGGATGAAACAAAAAGAGCTGTTGTTGAAGCAAACTGGGTTAAGGTCTGGGGGTAACTGGGGGTACTGGTAAAAAATTACATGGTACTACATGCTCAGCTGCAGACCTGAGAGTGTGTTGCCAACAAAAAAACAGGCCTACAAGGAATCACACCAGGTATTTGCAATAATATTTTTGATTCCCTCCCTTCTTTACTGTCAAATGTTTGGTTTTGCAGAAGCGGAAATTTTACCGAGTCTTTGCTCATTAGCAAAAACCTGAGAGATGAAACATGGAAAAATTATTGCATGTTTCTGAAAATCATTCTTCAAAGCTGTGAGATGCCTCTCTTGTGTATAACAGTGCTCCTGTGTTTCCATAATGTGATAAAATGTCAGATCCATCTTTCTATTTACAATAATTTGGCTGTATTAAATATGTGGAGATATGTCTGAGCATTTTTTGTCTCATTTTTGTTACAGGAAAAAATGGAAAACCATAATCAACAGCAAGATATGGAAAATACTAATATCAGCAAGAGTACAAGCTCAGCAGAAGGGGAATTTTCTTCCTTGTAAATATGCAGCTAACATATTAATCACAAGGCTACGTAGCCTTTGGCCAGGATCCAAAGATGAAAGATGCATTACTTTTGCCAACAGGGGACTCTCCACCTCCCCAAGCCATGTATGCTACAAAAAGATGCTGAGAATGGTTCTAAGAGTAGTAAAAGCAACATAGATATAATAGATTTAGTATATAAATAGGAACATCCATAGCACACACCACGTTTTAACAATATATATTATGGTTAACTTTCAAAAAGTGATTCAAGTATTTAATTATGTGCAGAGAATTCTTAAAAACTTCCAAAATTATTAAGTGTTGGGGACACAGTGATCTATTTTGCACACAGGCAAAAAAAAGATGTGAAAATTTTCCAATAACACCATAGCTTGCAGGGGAGTTTGAATTTGCTTTGACTGCACACAGCTTAAACACTGATGCTGGAAGGTCAGGCTGTGCTCTTCTAAATAAATCAATCAGAATAAATGGAATTTCTTCAGATTTGCCCTGGATTCAGTTAAAGTGAGATGTGGTCTGTGAAGTTCATCATGGTCAGTTATACAAGCTAAAATGAAACTCCAGGAAGTTCTTTGCATTTTCTTCTATTTTATTGTGCAATTATGTAAGATTGAAAAAACATACAGCTAGGTTTCATTAGGGACTACAGATTTTAAGAGAAAGGTTGTTTGTATGTTTTAGAATCTCATGTTCAACTCTAATCAATTGTAATCTAATTGTAATTGCTTTTTAAGTTTCATTAAGCAGTGAAGTAAAAACAACTCTGGTCTAAAAGCTCTTCAGACTTCTCCTTCTGCTCAGGTCAATATCCATTTTCCTCCAGAGGCAACAAGGACAGGGGAAGAAAGTCCAACCTGTGCCTCTGCATCCTTAGAATTACTCAGCCTGTAGCTTCTGATTAAAATCCCCTGGGTCCATTTTTAGGCCCTGTTTGATGACATTGAAGGATGCAAACCTGCTTATTGCCAGCCAGGGGAGTGACTGCCCTAAGCTCTTTTTTCTGATTCTCCCCCTTGAAGAGGCTTGGGCAGGCCCTGGCATCTTTAGGAGAAGGTTTCCTCATGTTCAGAAAACCTGACACAGGTTATGCTCTGGAATTACACAAGGTGATGGAGGGAAGAGGAGAAGACTTTTCAGATATTGGCACTAGTCTCTTCTGTTCTGCTAATTTGTGAGGATTGACCCAGACGGGAGGGAGGGAGGGAGGGAGGGAGGGAGGGAGGAAGGAAGGAAGGAAGGAAGGAAGGAAGGAAGGAAGGAAGGAAGGAAGGAAGGAAGGAAGGGCTCCTACAGAGCCCTTGGCCAGTTGTTTCAGCTGAGGATAATTACTATGCATAGCCTGTTAAGTGTGCCATCTAGCCTAGGATCTGTCTACTGGAGCATTATAGTAATTTAGAGTAAAACATTTTAAATACATTGATCAGAGTTGGCACTAAAACTCTTTTGAAATGGATCTGGATGGCAGTGTGACATGACACCATCTGGGTTCTTCTCCTGTTTGGACATAGAGTGGGTGTATGCTTTGGCACTGACAAAATAAGAATGTTATCAGTGCAGTCCATGTTGACACTTCCCCAGTGAAGCTGATGCCAAATCTCTCTGAATGAAAACCTGGCCTCCTTCACATCAACAGGGACTTTGCCATGAACTTCAGGATGCCACACATTTCCCTTCTATCTTGAGGTAGCATAAGCTCAAGCCGCATATCTGGAGTAATCTCAGAGGACAGAAGCATCGAGGAATGGATCATGACACAGTTTTTCATGTGGTCCTCTGGCACAGATAAGACAGCAAGGAGCAGTATTCTCCTAAAAACATACAAGTGTAAAGCACTTATTGGAAACAAGCTTATTTTATAGTCTTTCTGCCAAGCAGTTCATTGTGTGCACAAGCTTGAAAGCGATTGAAAATAGCTATAACTAGCTGAAATGTAAATGTTTGCATTAAAATCCTTTATAACAGCGGGACTGGTTAGCCTACAAAACAAAAGAAGAAAAGAACAAAATGCCCTCACTCGGCATGAGTGCTGACAGAGTAATCTACAAAAAAGACAAAACCAACAAATACTACAATGTGTTCTCCTTCTCCAGTTACATTTTCTGTTTACTTTGGCAATAGTCACTTAGCACCAATGAATTTTGACAGAGAAACAGTGATGACTAATGGAGGCAGGTGGTATACATTTGAACTTTACAGACATCAAGCAATAATTGCTCACATAGAGCTGTGGAAAATACGAAGGAAAAAAAATAGAAAATCCAAAAGGTCCAAGGGTCTTATATTAGAAGAAAAATGCTAAAACCAACCAAAAAAAAAAAAGAAAAAGTAAAAAAGGAAGATTCATGTGGCTTTCATTTTGGTAATAAAGCTGCAGATGTGGACTCTGAATACATTGACAGCTAATTAGCTAAACCATGGCAGTGCAAATCGTGTGCTGCCAAGCAATGGATGAGAAATCTCTTGCTGTAGCATGGGAGTTGCTAAAAGTATGTGTAGCTTGAGAAGGGAATGCCAGATTTGTGTTCCTTAGTGACTCTTGCTGTCATCAGGAATGCGCTTTTAGCTTATGCACAAAAGCAAGGAGAAAAAGGACTTTACAATGTTTATAGAGGAGCATGTTCCTGCAACATCAAACGTTAATCAGAGTATTTAATTGAAATCTTTGCATACCACATTTCATTGTAGATATCACTTTTCATGCTGGCAGATGCAATGCTTTGCATGAGGGTTGCAGCTGCACAACACCAGCCCAAGAAAACTCCTTGAATATGTACAATTCTAATTCAAATAAAACCAGCAAACAGAAGCATAAATTAGAGTGTGACATCCAAGGTGGTGTTCAATGGACAAACACCTTCTAACAGCAAAGAATAAACATTAATAGACACTAATTAAGTATAAGTGAAGGCAGAAGCCCATGTACATTCCATGAATCAAGTGGTTAGGAAGGAGCAACTAAATAAAAGGAGGAGACTGAAGGCAATCTGAATGATAACTACCTCAATTTAAACCACTGGAACAGTGAGTGTTCCCTGTCTCTCCTGTCTGATAGCCATGATCAGGTACTCTAGAAGAAGCAGATGACAAAAGAAGAGGAGCTAGAATAAACCCCAAAGTAGTGTCTCAGCACTGGATAAAAGAGGTATAATACAATGATCAACACAGTGCCAGACTTTCTATTCCTCCTGCCTCATGATGTAAAGACAAGGCAGTCAAAGAAAATAGTGAGAAATTCAAATGTGCTGTTTTGCACATCTTAGGAAAGACAGCCCAGGAGTCCTGAAAGGATCCAGTGTGCTCAGAGTGCAGGAACAGCCAGAGCAGTCCAAATTAACAACATCTCAACATTTGTAAGGTGTATTGAGTGTCATTTTTCAGAACTGAAGCTGATGGTGGCTCTTGAGAGACAACTGCAGTGAGACCCATGGAGGCAGCCAGTGCCTGTTTGCCTGCCTCAAGCATCTGATGCCACCTGCTGAAGGCACCAGATTGTTCCCATGTCAAAGCCAGGGGAAGAGTCTTGTGGCTAGCACAGGTTCTTCCCGTGGGAACATTTTGCTATATTTCATAAACAAGATAAAGTTTGGATGTTTTGCAAACAACTTCTCCGGATTAGGTCAGTTCGGGCTTGGCCAATTGGGCCTAGGGGGAGGTCTCGGGCTGACCAATCTGGGGCACCTCTGTAAACTCTATATATATGGAAATCAAAACAATAAAGTTCTCTTCTTCTCTCTTTCCTTGTCTGAGACCTTGGGTCAGTCCTCAGCTAGCCGCTCAACAGCGACAGAGTCTGACCAAGGGAGAGCAAAATTCAGATCCAATGGGGTGCCACAAATGTTCAGCACAGCCACAGGATGGCATGGGTGATCATCTGCACTCCACATCACTCAGGAAGTTCAAGAAAGGAACAGGAAATTTTGACAGGTCATAATTTTTCTTGGATGACACATGCCATGGTCTCAAAGACTCCCAGAAAGGGAAATGGAGCTCAGCATGTCAAACCCAAGCACATGCAGGGCTGTTACAATTTTACCTGTGTTTTCAAGAAATCCAAACACATAAAAAGCTAGCCCTAGGCCCATAAAACTGGACAGAAGTGTACATAGACCCCAAGTCCAAGTAGCCTGGTGTGCCCATCTTTGCTTCACCAAGCCTGTCATCCCTGTTTCAGCCCTCCTTGTGACAATATCCCCATGATATGTCGATCCCAGGACTGTGCCTGGGCAAAGACTGGGAGAGTATGGGTTGTCACAAATGGAAACCATGCCAAGGAGCCTGCTGGAAAAGGGTACAGGCAAGCTCATGTCAGCACTGGGGGACACTGGCCTAGGTTTTCTCATGTGTACAAATGGAGAGTCTGTGACCAGTGCAGAGGTAATCTGATAAACACAGTCAAGCTCTTTTAGAAGCATGCATTCCCAAGGAGTACAGATCAGGAATCATTTAATTTCAGCCTAAGGTAAGGATATAAATTAGGATCAAGCCCTTAAAAAAACCTATTTCTCTTCACTCACATCAAAGAAAATTACCTAAGGAGTAAGCATCTATCACACAGACAATTACTATAAAGTGGCATGACTCCTACTATGAGGCATCTAACTCTGTTTGAATCAAAAGCCTGCAATTTGCAGAAGTGATTGCAATGCTGAAGACTGTGCACTGGTAGCTCAGTTTACCTATGAGCAGCTGCAGCTGGGAATGATTATATCCTTCTGCAGCATTCAGCTGTAATAAAGATTAGTTAGTGAATGTGGCTAGCAAGAGTTTTGCAGAGAAAAGAGATTATTAATCAAATAGGATACTCCAATCAGTTCTCTCTATTGTGTTTTAGCTATAGGAAAGCACATCAAGCAGCAACAGGCAGGGGAGCTGCAGACATGCCATCAGAAACTCCCAGTAATGTTTATTCTACATGCCATGGCAACCAAGTTTTTGTGGCTGTGTCTACCCCTGGTGTGTGCCCTTGTTTTACAGTCTTACTTTGCCACCAATTTTTGATTGCCAGGTTTCAGGGTCCTGCTTCTAAGTGAAGGCATCCACCCTTTCCAACCTGACCTCCCCCATCCAAGCACTTGTGGGCTTTTCTAATGAACCCATCCATCTTTGCTGGGTAACAATTCAAACATGTCAATTCTTTGAATGGGAGAAAATACCTTTAAAACATTTAGGAGTTTCAAAGCACCAGGATATCTTTGCTGAGCTAATAAATACCCAACTGATTTAACAAAGAAAACCAAAAACCAAACCAAACCCACCACCCCAAAAAAACCCCAAAACAAACAAACAAAACCAAAAAATAACCAAACCAAAACAAAAAATCATACACACACACACACGAAATAAAAAGAGGAAAAGAAAATGTACGTAGGCAGTCAGTGATGCCTCCAATTTTTTACATCTTTGGGTAAAAATGGTATTTTGTATTCTTATTTTAGTTCAAATTAAGAATTACTCTGAAATATTTTTGTAAAATGGAAAAAGTAAATAATTCTCAAAAGAAATTTATGGAATATTTCTGTTTGGGGGGAGGCAGGAAACCGTCCTTCTGTGCCTCTTGTCACATGTCACCCATAAGCATGAAAAAGGTGATAACAGTTGGGAGAAGTGGCAGAGGCATTGCATTTTTCAAGTGCTCTGAAAAGTCCAGTTGCTTCGATTAAGGAGGGAGTTCACTCATAACTATTCACAGAATGCTACCACTTGTGCTGTGAGGATTTGCCTGCCTTTTTAGAAAAGTGCATCAGTCAGAAAGAAGAGGAGAAACAGGCCTGGTGCAAACTGAATATTTTTTTTTTTTTAAGTCTCCACTGCAGAAAGGTAGAAAAAAGACAGATGGCTGCTTTCAGGTGACACAGGGAGAATACTTTGCACATAAAGTCATTTGTAAAAGCTTTTTTAACAGCACTGGCTAAAGTAGTTGGATGAACAAGATTCAGGGTTTTGTTTTGAGCATGGCACAACTCTTCATGAGATTCAGGTTGTTCAGAAAAAGGGGAGTCCTAGCTCTAGTCACCACAATATGGATACATACTTCAGTCAGTTGCTTACATTGCCAGTAAAACTTCTGTTCCAAGAATTTCCTCCTAAGGGACCTCTAGTACACTGCATTATTAAGAAGAGACATTTTCCTCTGCAGGGTAGTGTGTTTCAACAAACTGAAGAACACAAATCTAAATACCTCTTTTCATACAAGAGTGATCTGATGGCTCAGAAGGAAATGTATTTTTTCTGTCTCTTAAAATGCTGTAGGACTCTGTGAGCCTTACTAATATATATGAAACCATAAAGATTAAAGACAAAATTATATTAAATAATTTGCAGGGCTAAAAATACCTTTTTATTATCCAGTACTTGTCAAGAGGAAGAATCTTAATGGATAACTTTTTATCGATTCATTATTATTATTGCTGCTGTGGTTTTTATTGCTGCTACTGCTGTATTGTTATTTCTGAGTCTATTTTAAACCACAGTCAAGGCTGAGGTTTCACTGTAATTTGTATAAGTGATCCATAAAATCTACATGATAGACTACTGTCTCTGCAAGATGTTAGAGTTTGCACAGAGGGAAAGGCTCTTCACACGGAATGTTTTCTCAAAGGACCAGGAGGACATTCAGGAATAAAGAGTGAGCAAGCCTCCTGCTGCCTTGGCACATCTCTGGGGCTGCACAGGGGCCAGCTGGGACAGCTTGTCAGGTAACATTTTCATCTGAGGTTTTTCAATCCTTAAAAAGGCTGTGTTTATTGCACAGTTGTACTAAGGCGGAGAAATAGGAATCTTCTCTGTCCATCTCAACACCCCTCAAGATATTTACAAGGATATGTAGTGGTAGGACACAGGGGAACGGCTTTAAGGAGAGTAGCTTTAGAATAGATATTAGGAAGAAATTCTTCACTCCTAAAGTGGTGAGACACTTGCACAGGTTTCCCACAGAAGCTGTGGATTCCCTGTCCCTGGAAGTGCTCCAAGGCCAGTCTAAATTGGGTTTTGAGCAACCTGGTCTAGTGGAAGGTATGCCTGTCCATGGCAGAGGGGTTGGAACTGGATGACATTTAAGGTACTTCCAATCCAAACCATTCTGTGATTCAATATTAGTGCCTCAAATTTCAGTCAGAGCAGGGTTTTCTCAAGGGCTTAATACCTTTTTGTATTGGCTGTGAAATTCCCTTTAATCAATATATGTCTTTCAGTGTGAGCTGCTGCCACATCGAGTCAGCATGTGCCATGTCTCTGGTTTGAAGGGATTGTTGAGTGGTAGCAAAAATGCACAGGAGCAGGGGAAAGGGAGAAATGTGCCTGTCTTTGCTGGGCATGTTGGGGTAAAGACACAGTTTGGACAGCATTGTGGAAGGGAGGAAGCTCCCACACACTGTGACACAGGCAGCCACTTCAATACTAATTATTCACCCAAAAGTGTTAAGGTAGAGAACTTCTTCCATTAATCTGTTCCTGTCTGTGGGAGCCAGGTCAGAGCAAAGCAGAACTAAGCAAACCAAACCACTTTGCTCCTTCCTTGCTGCCAAACCTTTGATGCCAATGCACTGAGTGTTTTGCATTCTCCAGTGGGAGGTTACAGAAAACCAAATTCTCCTCATTCAGGGATAGGCCAGGGCCATGGCAGTGTTATAGCCCCTCAGTCTCCATGGCAAGAAAAACAAGGAGGGAAAAAAAAGAAAATTGGTTCCAAAACGTCATGGCTCTGATGCCAATATTTCAAACAGGAGCATATAGCAAGGCCAGTTTTATTTCAAGCTCAGCCTATAAAAACCTATAAAAAACCTCCTATAAAAACCTCCACCCCTAGGTCTATGAGAAGAGCTCAGCTGGTTAGAGTGTGGTGCTAATAAGAGCAGGGTTGGGGGTTCAATCCCTATATGGGCCATTTTCTTAAGAGGTGGAAAGGATGATCCTTGTGGGTCCCTTCCAACCCAGAATATTCTGTGATCTGTTATATAAAAGCTCCAAATTCCAAATCCCTGTTAATCCTCATGAGCCCTTCTCTGACACAGGTGAATAACATTTCTTGTTCCTAGGTGGAAAAGCTACAATATGGAGATTAATCCCTAACCATACAGGCAGAGTGAGGAAAGATTAAAACTGCAGGCACTTTGTCAGCCAATCTATCTCTGAAGTCCAGAATCTCTGGGTTTACCTACTGCCAAAAACCTGAATATTTGCAGCTTTGGTTTAACTCCTAAGGGTGACAAATGAATCCACTGCCTGTATGATGTTTCTGAATGAGATTTTGTGTCTGTTTTACTTCCAAGCTGAAACAAAGGCCTCCATGGCTCTTTCTACTCTTACCTGCTATACTCAGATTTCCCTCCTTTCGGTGTGCATCACAGGCTGCCAGGAAAACTTGAGATAGATTGAGAGACCACCTGGTAAGGCTGGAGATCAGCCTGTCCTGGAGGTGAATCCCACCTGCAGCTGCAGATCCTCCATGGAGACAAGACAAGACATGCCCTGCCATAGCCACACAAACCTGGTCTCACTGTACTCCAAAGCACAGTGGCAAGCTCTTGGTCCTCTTCCAGCACAAACTATGAATGGACACTAAAGGAGTTGCTGCTGCTTTCTTGGGCAACCTGGAACAGAAAAGAAACAAAAACTGGAGAAGTGACAAGAATTGTCTGAGTTTTATAAAACTTGCTCTTCACACATCTTTAGCAAACTCACGTTGAAGTTGGACACGTGTGTATTTCCCAACAAATGCAGAAAAAATATTTAGAGCACAGCCCAGTGTTCAGGTGGTATACTGGAAATGTTTGACAGACAACAGCATCAAGTCCTTCTGGTTTCACTGTGAGTCCTTGGCAATGCTGTCATTGTTTGAAATATTGCCTGTGTCCTAATAAAAAAGCCATAAGGAATGACAGTCCCTACTCCAGCCTTTGTTAAAGATGTTTCTTTTTCAATCCCTTGGACACTATCCACAGGACACCAAAAGCTCACTGTTCAAAGCTACATCCCCAGGCTCTTTTCAGGTCCTCAGCCCACATCTGTGTTTTCTTCTCATCACTAGGCCTCTTGCATTGTCTTTTTACCCTGTCCGGGCAGTTTCTGACAAGGAAGAAACACTGATGTCCAGTCTGATGATGAAACTCTGCTGACCTGGGAGTGTTAACATTTACTAATGACACAGAAAATACTCAGGAAAGTGACCATGAATCCACTTCTGGAAATCCACAGGCATAATGTTCAGTCTTCACAAAGATGGCTATGATCCTTACAAGACCTAGAGGAAAAGAAACAAGATCAACAATGATGAAGCAGGTTTAATTAAACATATTAGCTGAGGGTTGATAAGAAAGACTTATCTTTGCTTGGGAGCCAGCCACCAGGAGCCAGAACTCCATGACCCTGTCTCTTACTTTCTCTTTTATTCCCATGTTCACATGGGACAAACAATTCTATAATGTTCCACAATAAAGTTTTGTTCTGTTTGAAACTTGGGTAGACCAGACATGGGATATAGTTGCCAGTGACACCTGAATTGCAGTAAATTCTGATCAAAATTATGATCCAAGAAAGAGCTGACAGCAAATGAATGGAAGGACAAAGAATCCCAATCCTTGTATTTGCTGGCAGCTGAAAAGGCAGCAGACGTCTTCATAAAACAGCTTTGCCCCTCCTGGGCTGACACGGTGCTGTCAGATTGAAAGGGCAGGAACGCCAACTGTGCTGCCTGACATGCTTCAGCAGGGAGAAATGCTGCAGCCTGTGTTTGGCAGCGTGATTTGCTGTCAGAGAATTTCGTAGCCTTGGGGTGCAATTACCAAAAGCTCTGGCGCCGGCCATGTTCAATCTGTGCTCGGGTGCAATCGATGGGTAGCTACCCCAGGAGCACCCAGCAAGGGACAGGAGGATGACAGCATGTGGCAACCGTCCCACCCCATGCAGAGCCAGCACTGGGATGTGGACATGGTGCAGGGAACATGGAGCAGGCAGTGGAAGCAGTGGGCCAAGTTTGGCCCAGGTGGCTGCTAAGCCTCACCAGCTGCAAGCACAGCTGGGACAGAGGGAATGAATAATGAATGTGTGCAATAAGGCCAGCTTGAAGGTTAAAGAGAAATGGGAGAGCAGAATGAGGTCTGGCAATCTTCCAAGGGAAGGGTTTTAATCTGTGGGTTTTGTTTTATTTGAAGGCTTTTGATCCTCAGGTGAGAAACTGATAAGAGATCTGCAAGGTTTCACACAGGTACTGTGCACAAGAACCAAATTGTCATCCCATCCATCTGTACTGGTTTTGGCTGGAATAGAGTTAATTTTCTTCTTAGTAGCTGGTACAGTGCTGAGTTTTGGGTTTAGTATGAGAATAATGTTGGTAATTCACTGATGTTTTGGTTGTTGCTGAGCAGTGCTCACCCTAAGCCAAGGACATCTCAGTGTCTCCTGCTCTGCCCATGGCAGCTGCACGAGAGGCTGGGAAGGAGCATGGCCAGGACAGGTGAGCTCAACTGGCCAAAGGGATTTTCCTTACCAGTAGATAAACTGGAGGAGCTGTCTGGAAGGGGCTGATTGCTGCTCAGGACCTGACTGGGCATTGGTAAGTGGTTAGTGAACAATTTTACTGTACATTACTTGTCTTTTGGGGTTTATTCCCTTCTCTTTCTCTCTCTCCTTTTCATCATCATCATAACACCATCATCATTATTATTATACATTATTTCAATTATTAAACTGTTTTTATCTCAAGCCATGAGTTTTACCTTTTCCCAATTCTCCTCCCCATCCCACCAGGGTGGATGCTGTTGAGTGAGTGAGCAGCTGGTGGTATTTGGTTAAACCACAACACCATCCCAGATGTTGGGCTCACAGATTTGGTTCCTGCTGCCCTAAACTGGGATATCACTGAATTGTAGCTACAGCATGGGCCTTGTCAGAGGGTCTTTGCTTTAAGCTGGTCAGATGCAGCTGATCCGCTCAGCTAACTTGGCCTTTTACATGTGCAAGGACTCCCAGGAAGACATGAAGACAATACTGTAAATAGGACCTGGTTTTCTTTTACATCTTGCAATGAAGGCTCGGGATAAAGCTAATTCCACTCTGTCTTGTGTCCAGGTTCTCAGTTCCACTGTGCACAATTCTAGGCTCATTTAAAAGCACTCAGCAAATAACAGATCAGAATACATGTCAGATATTTTTTAATCTGAGAGCCTGGGAAATATAAGCAAAATCAAAATAAAAAAACCCCTAAACATAGTTCAGTTTGCTTGCTTATGAAATCTCAGTGGAATATTTTTCTCTGCAGTCTATGGAGAGAAAAAATCATGGGAACAACTGATGATCTTTTTTTCAGACTTCCTTTATTGAAAAAAATCCTGCACTGATGAGTGATGTTACTAAATATAAGCACTGATCTCTACAGTGGCCACATGAACAGATTGCTAAGTTTTATGAGGCAAATGTGTTTGCACGGAGCTGCAAAGAGCAGAAGATAATGAAAACTTTGGAATCAGATAGAGATGACCAGCAGGACCATGAGTCAGTAGTCACAGCACACAGAGTCAGAGCCAGCACAATCTGGAGGAACCAAAACAAACTCTGCAGTATTTTTGGAAGGGGAAGGCTGGCAAGCATAGCTTTACCTGGGCAACATGAAATGCAGCAGATGGGAAGATCCTGAGGGGGAGAGCAACTCAAAGGTGGGAAATTAAGCCTCATAGCCCTTGGCAGTCAACCAGGAAGTAGAGAAAACTCAACTGAAACTGTACAACAATGGCAGCAGCTTCCCTCCTGCCCAAAACACATGCTCTGAAAGCGTGCCCCGAGCCAGTGAAGCAACATGCAAAGACACAAAGGACCAAATTCAGTGGACCAGTAGCTGCATGTTTTTCACAGAACTTGCTGGGGGCTGTGGCGCACAGCCAGCCTTCTCCTCTTTGGCACTGGAAAGCTTCTTCCCATGAGGAGTTCTGCTCAGACTCAGACTCTCCACACAAGTTGCCAGAAGCTAGGCAGAATGATCCTTGCACAGCTGACTCGTTGCTTGCAAGACAAAGCTGTTGGTTTAGAGGGGCCAGTTTTGTCTTAGAGCTTCTGGAAGGCAAAAATGTGGGTGAATGGCTATTTCTACACTTGGTCATTCTGTCAGCTGGCTTCCTCAGTTGGGATAGACTGAGAGCTAAGCTAAAAGCTAACCTTTGCTGAGAATGGAGAGGGAAGAGTTACAGAAGTGGGGGAGCCATGAGGATTCAGGGATGAGCAAAACATAAATGCATGTAGAACACACCTGAGCCAGATATTGAAAACTAGGGTTCTGGGAAGATGGGTAGAACAGTATCTGTCCCTGGTTGGCTCCAAAGCATCCAAGATAGTGAGCTTGCTCATCATGGCTTTCACCAGTGAAATACCAACGGTGGTGAAAGCAAACAGTCACCAGAGTCACCTGCTCCTCTGCATCACCTTGCTTCAGTTTCCTCCCTGTGCTGTGAGCTGAGGGCCAGGAGCTCAATCAAAATTGCTGTGGAGAGTAAATCAAGAAGAGTTTAGAACAAACTGACTGAGGGAAGGAAAGTTATTAACATGCAAATCAATGTAGATAAGTCGGGGGCACGGGGAATCTGACTTTAATTCATTTAATAGTGCGTAGATGTGTGGACCAGAGCTGACAAGAATTTAAACAAAGATAACACCCATGTGCTGTGGCTGTTTGCATGCTTCACAATGGCAACAGGGGACAGTGAAAGAATATATGTCCCTGTGGGCTGTAACATTTGCTAAAATTGCTTTTCTCAACACCTTTGGGTGACCACTCCTGCACACACAGGCATTCTGCCAGTCCATCCAGAGCTCCAGTTCACCACATCAGAAAAAAAGCCCAGCATATTTCTTAGAAGGAAAGTTTATGGGAGCTACTTCCAGTTAAGAGCACTTAAGCTGCATTTATTTGCTAAGCAATGTTGACTTCCTGATTTTTATGTGAAGGAGCTTTTGTTTCAAAGGCAAACCATAAAAGTACATTCCCCAGCCTCTCTTCTCAGCAGCCTAAGCAATATAGCACTCCAAATCTGTCATTGGCTGAGGTGGGGATATTTTTTCTGAAACCTGCTGTTAAAATATTGGCAACACAAGTCTGCTTTAACATCACTGATTCCAAACAAAAGGAGACACAGACATGAGGAGATGAAAAGACTAAAAACAGCAGCATATTTTGATTTCCCAGAGAATACAAGATATGCAAGAGTCATGTTTGCAGAGGACTGGCTGGATGAGCATTTGCCAAACCAGGAGCAGCTGTCATAGCAACCACATCCAGAAAGAGAAGTGGTGTCAAGTCAGACTTCACCTGGAAGGAAGTTTCCCTGCTTCAAGGAACATTGTAATAGAAGGAAAACTTTGGAAGCTGTTGGTCAAGGCATGTTCATAAAACCTGAAAGTTGCAGGCAAAGACCCCATCAGAAAGCAGTGATGCTTCGTGGAAAAGGCAATTGTTTGATAGAGCCTGGTTCATAGGTCTGGCTCTGCCTTTGGCTTGCACAGGCAGTCCTTGGCAACATTGCATGAGTGTCTGCCTCTTTTTCCCTGTCTCTCAAATGGGGAGAGCCACTAAGAACCTTCTCCAAGTCCATTGAGACCTGCCAATGGGAAAATTCTGCATATGCTGACATGAGTGCCAAGAATGATGCTTAAGCTTCAATAATGACATTTATTCAGTGGGATCCCCTGCCTCCCTTGTGGGGTCCTTTTGCACGGTCCCATGGTGTAGTGATGCTAAGAGCTGCTCAGCAAAGTAGGTTGTCTTGCTGCATGTCTTCTGTTCTCTGTGTGAAGGAATAGGGCTTTTCTAGAGCCCTGTCAGAATTTCTTTCAGCATGAACTGCCTGGGCTAGGTGAGACAAGAAAGCCATGGTCAACCGAACCCACCAGAGTCCCTGGAAGGGAGCAGGGCAGGAGCTGGGTGGCTCTGGTGACACATGCTGCAGTGAAGAGGGTGACATCATGCTCACCAGGTGGGAGACAGCATCCAGCAGGCACACCTGGCTACCCTGGGACTAAAACCACCCCCAGATCAGCCTGCCTCTCTAGCTCCAGCCATGCGAGGTCTCACATTTGTGCATATTTCCCTGACTATGCTTGTAAGGAGTGTGTAGATCCTGATACCCTGGGGGTTGTATCAGCCTGTGCTCACTTTCAGTTTTTCATGCTCTGGTCCTCTTGCAATGCCAAGGCTAGTTTATCTCAATTCTCAGAGTGCATGTGCCCAAGGCCATGTGCCACTGCTCAGAGAAGTCTCAATATTGTTCATTTAGTGCTTTTAATTTAGCATAGCTGAGTGTATAAGATATATTGATATGAGAAATCTCTTGCTTCCCTCTAAGTTCAGCCTTTTTGTGCTGAGCTGTAGGATGCTAAAGATAAGTGGGTACTTTGTCACCAGCAGTAACACTTCAGAAGGCAGTCCAATTTTCTTCTTGCCTCCCTCAGGTTGCTCCTCCATTGCTAAAGCTCCCCAGCACGTCCTTTCATCATTCAGCTATTTTTAGATGCCCCTTCTCCACAGGCAGTTGATCCACAAATCAAAAAAAGCTATGGAATCTCCCAGTGTTATGGAGATTTTTGGAGGTTTAGTCCTGAACTGAGATCAGACAACAGTTCAGAATTCCTTGACTTTTTTCATTAGACATGGCTCACAAGACTGAGCCCATGCTGTGCCTATAATCCAAAGCCTCCTTGAGAAACCTCCAGTTCTGTCAGGTCCCAGAAAAGAAACATCCTCAGGCCTTAGGAATAATAGTGCAACGGGGCCCATCATCCACAAGCCAGCTCTCATGTTATATGCAAAAAGCAAAGGTTTCTACCAGATTCTAGTTCTTTTATTGGTAAAGTCAACAGCTACATCTTCAAAACATTGCAGGAGCATGTTTAACATGTTTGTGGCCATTTTCTGTTTAACTGGTACTGATTTTTGATACAGGAGTGTACTAAGAAGCCAAGAGATAAAAGGGAACACTGACAATGTGGGAAAGTCGTTACTATATCCTTCAGCTACTTGAGGTGACATAGTTTCCCCATAAAACAAATTGCTTATCACAGATTCCATTAGTCAGGAGACAGTAAACAGTTGCCACAACGCATGCCTCCTAGGCACTAAAAGGGTTTTCAGGACATTTGTCAGCTTCACTTTATTTTTGGGGGAAAGCTTTTTGTATACATTTAAGCCTGAGCAACATAGGAGTGTTCCTTTTTCCTTTTTTAACCCATTAAGAAAATAAAAGGTGGCTGCAGATACTGGTGGGGATTCAGAAGATTTAATTAGTGAGGACACTGGTGAGGGGTAAACAGATGCAAAGCTAGAGGTAAGTAGGCAGAAAAAAAAATAATGCTGATATGGAAAATGTTTCCTCCTTCTTGGAAGGATGACATGTTTTTGTGGTGTCCTGGAGCTCAGCTGGTAGTCAGGGCAGTTAGGGTGGCAGTCAGAGTCCAAGCCTACCACCTTTCCAATTTAGCTGCTGTCAGAAATGCTGTCCAAAGTGTGCAGAAAAGTTATCAATCACTTTTTTTCATTTGCTCAGGTCATATGTTCAGTGGTCTACAGTCACCAGCTGTCAGGTACCCTGGCCTCTCTTTGAGCCCGTGATATATAAGGGAGAAAAAGAAGATGTCAAGTTTACCACTGTTCCTGAGATCTCTTCCCATCCACAGTGTCATAGCTGGTTAATGTATAAGCATGAGGGAGCAATACCTGTGCTGCTTGAAACACTGGACAGCTTAAAACCACCTGCTCCAGAAGCTGGGTTGTGAATGTCTGTATAGTTTGAGCAATGCACCTTCACTCTGCATTGCCATGAAAGGAAATAAATGTTCAGATTGACTGAAATGGCTCCAAGCAGCTCAGAACATTTTGTAATTGTGCTGAGGCAGCTCTGAATGGTCCTGCTGTCTGAGAGGCAATGAAAAAGGAACAGCAGGCTTTACTTCTCAGTACATTTACTTCTTGACTGTTGAAATCATCTGTCTGAATGAGGTTCAGGCAGCAATGTTTCCTAATTATGTAGGCCGGTGAAGTACCCAGCACTGAGTGCTGCATTCACAGGAGTTTTACTGTGGCTCCCAAAGGATGCTACATATGAAATAGGCTGCTGAATCTTTTGTAAAAAGCATTTTCCTTTTTCAAAAGAACAGTCCTGAAATGTCCAGGTATGGAGTGACGGTATACCAGTGAATACAATGGCTCCCACCAGGAAGATCAATGTCTTGTAGGAGTAAAAAATGGAGAGGGAGGAAGAATGGAGAAGTGCAAGGCTTAATAAACATTTGATCAAACCTCTATCTTCCTAATATTGGATAATCTGAAAACAAAACCACCTCTATTACCTGGAACAGAAGTTACTGAAAAACTGAGTACCAACAATCTGCTGATGTACATGTTTGGAATTTCTATACCAGTTATTTCCATTCAAGTGCCTAAATTTTCATATCAGCATTGCTTGAAAACAAGTTTTCAGCTTATATTGCTTGCTGACAGCTATAATTTTTCAGCAGTTTCTATCTAGTCATCTGCTAGGTCTCTGATTGCTGGTTGGATAGCTGCAAGTTAAGCATAGCTACACTGCAAGTCACAGGTCACACAAAATCAGCCCCTGGAAAGGTATGCTTTGGTGATCTGACTCCATTAGCTAAAATATCTTTCAGATCCTCCTTGAAAGTCAGGCTGGCCCAGAAAGCTGCCCTATAATTCACATTCCTTGATATTGACAGTATGAGCAGGCATAACAACCTACAGACTGAGGAGCCGTGAAACTGCTCACCAGTACATGACAAAACCAGAGTAACTCTTCAGAGGGAGGTGAATACCACTCCTACACATTGACAGCAAATGCAGATTGATTAATATTTCATTACAAATATAAACATTCAATGTGATTCCTCTTTGAAATGTCACTGCATATCTGGGCGTGGCCGCCTTTACTTTCTACATGCTACTTCTAAAAGTTAACTTCCCTTTTACCACAGGTGGGTCTGTTGCCTGCAGTGTGGCTTCCCCTGGCACTGTTGCCCCCAGGACTATAAAAAAACCAGAATAGGTATTAGTGATGATGACTACTAGGTCAGTGCTGTTCAATGGTCTTCAAGAGAGTGGGGCATAAGAACTGCTCTGGAAATGAAACACTTAATCTTTTGATAATGGATTATCCCTAAACAAGGTACTCTGATCACTTAGCAAGAAACAGCTTGAAACCTTGCAGCAGTGACAGTCATGTTCTGCAGCAGCAGGCTGCAGCAGAGGTCTGGGGAGTGTGATGTGGAGAAGAACAGCAGATACCCTGCTCACAAATATGCCTTTGAGTAGAAGCACTTCCTCCAGTGGCTGCAAGGCACAGGGACCTGCTGAAGTCAGCATGCAGGAGCAGGATGAAACACTTTCTGTGAGATCTGATTTTAGCCAGAGAGAGAGGTAGGTGTAGTAATACCCTCTAATATCTTTTTAATTTCTGTGTGAGCCATAATTATTTATTAATCCTAGAAGTGTAGAAAACAAATGATATGTTGACAGCTACTTGAAAACAAATATCTCACACTGCAATTCTTAATATAGCCACAGAGCTCCAGGCAAGAAGCACTTCATAATTTCAAATGTACTATCCTAATTATAGCTTGTGTTTTAACTGCTATTTCCTTTCTCCATTTCCCTACCAAAAGATACCACCATTGAGTAAAAGCAAATCCTTTACTCGTGCTGCAAAGTGGAGTTACTTTACTTTAGGGTAGGACTTGGTCCCTACTGATAAATTGGTAAATATTTTTCCTAGATGCTGGTCAAATAGAAAGCTTGCTGATACATTTGGCAGTATAATATGGAAGAGAATAATCCAAATGCTTCATATGGACAGTTACTGAGCTACAGTGAAGTCACAGGTGTGGGGTATCTACTATCACCCTCTGGTGGGGTCCTCAGTAAACCCTCCCAGTACATGGCTATGTTTCTGCTTTCTATGCTTTATCATTTCCATTTGGCAGTAGAAAGAGTCCCTTTGGGCCCACCCAGCCTGGTAGTATCAGCTAAGAACTGCAGCCAGACATCAATAGCAGAATTTGCCTTATATAATTTTAAAAGTTCATTATGTTTGTTAATCCACTTTGCTCTTTCTTCCTCTGGATCAGGTAAGATAAGGATGCACAGCTGACTTTCATTGCAAAAAAGGTGCTTTATTATCCAACTCCAGCAGTTTATTTATCTGAAAAACAAATACAAAACATTATTTTATTAAGAGCCTCTGATCTTTGAAGATGTAACTCCTAGAGAAATACTAATTGCCAGTATTACATGCCACATAAATTCTGCTTTTGTAAAATCTTGTTTTAGTTAATTCTCAGATCACAAGAAACATTTAGATAAGTTCAAACCCAAGAAAGATATATGGATTTTTTTTTTCTTATTAACTGTGTGTGTGTGCATGTCTGTATTTTTTCCACAGGGAAAAAGGTGGACACTTTACCAAGACATAAAATAAAGCCAGATAAAGAATAGCTACTTCATTTTTCCCATTGAATCCATGCCTGAGTTAAGTCAGTGGACTATTTGCCATAGGCTCCTATAATTTTTGGATCAAGGTCATGAAGTTTGGTCCAAGCCTATTGGAATGATTGAAATCCTTAAGAGGAAACAAAGTATTCATGTGAACAGTTTGCTTTCCCTTTAGCAGCTACCATGCCTTAAAAGCCCAGGGTTTTGAAAAGTGGTCACATGTGGCAGAGGTTTAGGGAACAAGTCCAAATTCTTGGGCTGAGAGGCAGAGTGATTGGTAGAAAATCACCCACTCCTGTGTAGAAATTGGCTGCCCATTACTTGATGAAATAATCGGTTCTTTGGTGACGAGCTGGAGCAGAAGTGCTTTACAGCATGACTCTGTCTGCAAGCCAAACAAATGTACTTTATTTCTTTATTAAGTGTACTTAAATATTGATTTTGCTGGCTGGTATGAGGATAATCGAAGCTACCTATAGCTCCTGGAGAATGAAAAGAAGATGAAGATATTCATGCATGCAGAGTAGGGCTGCATGCAGTTTTCAAATGCACATGGAGCACAGAGAACACTTCGGCTTCTGTCCTGGAGCAGGGGCTGGTGCAGCAGTCACACACAAGGGTGCTGCAGGAGCTTTGTGCAAGCATTTCTCTCTGCCCCAGGTGGGACTGCCTCTGAGGGGGACGAGCTAGATGCCGGAGCACTCTTTGTCCTTAACATGTGCTCTCAGGAACCCAGGCATTGGCCTCCATGAGTGTTCCATAAGAAAAAAGTCTGTAAAGTTACCTGAGTGGCTACAGACTCGCAGACTCACTCCTTGGGCTGACAAGTCTTGCTGCAGACAGGAGCATTCCATGTTGACAGCAAATTTTCCTCCCATCCCCAAGGCATGAGCAGCTTCCTGCCTGCTAAAGCAGCCCTGCATTTGGTTTAAGCTTCAGGTGAGATGCAGCTTTTCCATGCTCTGGCATTGCCTTGCCATTGCTGCTCCAACAAGCCAAACTGATTTATTACCACTGGGGAGACAATCACCCTTGATGCATGTTCAGAGATGATGGTGCATCTAGTGATGCTCAGCATGGGCCACAGCGCCTGCTGAGGAGCTATTTGAGGGTCATGAGATGCTCCTGTGTGATGAAAGATGCTTAAAGCAGAGTAACTTATAGTTCATTTGCTCTGAGGCAGCCGGGAAATCAGGCAGCAATGTGCTGAGCTCTGGTGACGTTGATACATATAATGAAGCTGTGCCATATGTTCCTTTCAGAATTCCTATCATTTTCCATTTACCTAATTTAATATGCTTGGCATAACATAGAATATATACCTAACATACTGACATTCACAGCAGATACTTCTAGCAGACTAAAAGGTCTCAAAATTGTCCACAGAAGGAGTCAGAACCTATCTTTACTCAGCTCAAATATCTGTATAAATTTCAATAAACATTTTGTATCATCATGAGGAAAATGAAAAATTTCCACCTATTTATATTTTAGCCTAATAACCATCTTTCCTGTCACTAAGGCAAGTGAGCTTGAAACTGTTTCAAAATTTTCCTTATTTTCTCTGATCCATCATTATTTAAAGAATGGTAATAAAAACACTTAATACTCAAAAGCATGTATTTAAAATCCTGTCTGCTTAAGGGATTACACATAAATGTCACTTCTAAAAAAAGACATATCTAATTTCACCATTGTCTCTCTGAAAGGTTAAGTATATAGAGCAAAATTAATGCTTATGTTGATGTACAGATTAGCTCTCTTGTCATTCAGTTTGATATTTTTCACAGACTATTTCAATGAATGACAGATAAATTGCAGTTACAACTGACTCTTGGATTTTCTCTCAAGAAAAAGGAAATAGAGGGGTTAAACCACCTATAATTTCAAAACATTTTTAAAGGTTGGGGGTTTTTGTCATAGACATATATTTGTGTTTTGGGGAGAGAGCAAACTCTACTGCATGTAGTGAAAATTTGTTTAATCTGTAAGTCTTGAAAAGCAATGACTTTTTTTATAGAAATAGCTTAGTGCTCTCTCAAACTCCAGACAGGCCTTCACATGCCTCATATTTATGCAGACATGACTGACTTAATGCTTGAATGACATAATTTGCATTTTCCCTCTCAGGAAATACTGTGTTAGTGCTCAGGACTAGAGTCTTGGCAGTGCACACTAAGCCACATAGGGAAAGTCCCCAGCTCTCTGGGATTTGGGTGGGGGATGGGTTCTCCTGCAGTCATTCCCAAAGACTAAACTTATTTACATAAAATTGCATCAAGTTCTTCCACCTGCACTTGCCCCACTCAAGCTTATATATGAAGTACCTTTCCAGATAGATTGTATTTATTCAGAATAAGCTGTTCCTGACCCACCATGGTGTAATGACTGGATTTGAGACTGAGGGAAGAGCAGTTGATGTTTGCATGGATTTTAGCAAGGCTTTTGACACAGGCTCCCTGCTTTTTGGCACCAAATTTGGGATAATATGGTCTGGATAGGGAGGTAAAAGCCTGATTAGATGATGAGGGTCAGAGGGTCATGTTTCCTGGTTGGACCTGTAGTGAATGGGATATCTATGAGTCTATTCTGGAACCTGTCCTGTGCAATGGCTTAACTAGAGGAGTGTGCTCTCACCAAGTTCTCAGATGACACCAAGCTGGGGGGACCAGGTGACATACTGAGGTGTACGACTGCCATCCATAGGGACTAAGTCTGGAGGAGTGGCATAACAGGAACCTTGCAAAATTTAACCTGGGCAAATGCCAAGTCTTGCACATATGAAGAATGCCCTGCAGTGACACTGGTCAGGGGCTTCCTGGACAGGGAGCAACCCTGTGGAAAGGAAATTCTGGAGCCTGGATGCTGAAGGCCAAAGGTCAGGACTTACTGAGTCTGGTGAGATGAAGGCTGTGGAGGGGACACAATAACCCAAGAGCAGACACCCAGCACACATAGGAAGGTGGCAGGAGATGGAGATAAGCCCTTCTCAGTGATTCTTGGTGGGAGGATGAGAGACAGTGGTCATTAGTTGAAACAAAAGATCAATTTTAAGGAAACCCATTTCCTACTGGGACAGGCAGGT
Source organism: Entomyzon cyanotis (assembly GCA_024500445.1). Taxonomy (NCBI): domain Eukaryota; kingdom Metazoa; phylum Chordata; class Aves; order Passeriformes; family Meliphagidae; genus Entomyzon; species Entomyzon cyanotis. The sequence goes on along the minus strand of JAKEPQ010001016.1, from coordinate 64,048,284 downwards.
AGCAGCACAGGCTGCCCAGAGATGTTGTGCATCTCCATCCTTGGAGGTTTTCCTAACTCCTAAGCAACCTGTTGTAGACTTATGACTGACCCTGCCTTGGGCGGAAGGTTGGACCAGTGATCTGAGGTTGTTTCCCACCTGAATTATCCTGTGGTCCTAAAATAGCTTCTGATAATGTACAGTAGTCTGTGACCATGTGATTTGTTTCTGTACAAATAGCTCCTGTATTAGTTGGGAGTGGCAGATGGAGCTTGCAGCTTTCAGAGTGACTTTTGGAAGTAGACTAAGACCTCTGATGTGTGTTGACAGTGAGCTCCAAAACACTGGGTGGTCTGAAACACAGGAAGTGTATAATCACCCAGAGAGTGAGATTTTGCAATAAATTTCCAAATGTATTTGTTGGGGGAAAACTGCTTAAATAGTTCTAAAATACAGCTTGATAAATTTATGAATGGGATTATGGGATACGATTGCCAGCAATGGCAAGGACAGAATTCAGTGACCTAGGAATGTGTGCAAGCTTACCTCTTTTGTTTTGACAAATGCAAGGCCTAGTTCCTCATTTTCATGAATAAATAAATGAAAAATTAAACACGGTAAATATCGTAAATATTTCATTGACACTTCATACTGTGAAATCGAAAACAATCTTTTGCCAGTTCAAAGTTATTAGAGTTTGTAGCTTGAGGCTTGATAACCATGATAATAAATTGTATTTATATTCTAGTGCAAAATGGATATCAGAACCAAAATGCACAAATATGGACAAACCTAATTAAGCTGTGATTGGTTTATTCATATCACAGCAGCTGAAGGCTGTATGATGAACAGCTTCAAAGCAGGTGCAGCATATGTCATTGGCTTGATTATTAAAAATTGACATTTTATTCAAGCCCAAATTAAAAAAAGGAGATTGTATACAAATTCAGAGAAATCCAGTCATGCTATAATGGTATTGCATCGCAACAAAACCCTAATTTTCTTCATGAAGTAATTGCATAGTTCCAGTTTGTCATGATAAATCAAGCCTGAACCCAAGCACAGGAAGATCTAAAAAAAGTCAAAGTGCTCTTCATGATGCACGGTCCAGGATATAACCTTGAGAGAATCAAATATGGAATATAACACATATATTTATAGCCAAGTCACAGAAACTTTTTATAGCCAACCATATTTTCAGTGGAGGGAAAGGCATGTCTCCATAGTAATGCACAGTAATGCACAAAGGTAGCATTCTTTTATTGAGATACACCTGCTGAAGATCTGACTGCAGTCAGGGGAATTGTGTTTATATCTCCTTCAGTTTTAATAAAGCAGCAATCCACAACCCCAACAGGCACATTTCATACTTATTATGAGGATATACAGAGTGCTGCTGACCTACTGCAGGAGGTTTGGGTACAGTCCTGAGCGCTCAGAGAAGGGCTGAGCCTTAAAACCTGGAATCTGGAGGGAAGAGCTCCATGTCCCACTGCTGCTGGTGCCACTGGAAAAGTGTGCAGGGAGGCAAATCCCCACAGCATGGTTGGTGTGCTCCTGAGGAGAAATGCAGTCAGATGAGATGGGGCTATTATGGGCTAATCTGGGAGCTGTAAGGTCCAATTTTGCTTTCACTGCACAGCACCATAAAGCAAATAAATAGTGCTTAGCCTATAATGAAACTCGATAAAATTCAGTTGAGTGATATCAGGATTGATCACTGTAAGCTGACGTTGCTATTTCCACATAGCTCTGAAAATCTGCCCCGTGCAATGTACAAAGCAATGGCATGATGCCAGATTTGTTCAGCTCTAAGTGTTATTAACCACCAGAATTGCAACTGGAACAGAGATGGTAACTTAAATATACACAACAGAAATATCAGATTGGGAAAACAGGACAAAAAAAAACAAATTTGAAAGGGAATAACATCAGCTAATGTTATGATTGAAAACCCCTTAGAAGTTCCCACGAATTAAGTTCACATTGCTTTACATAAAAAAACCCAAAAGACTGATTTTTTAAGTTTTTATCTACAGTGCCAGTGTCCTGTGCAGAGAATGCTGCCTGGTAGCTATTTGATCTGAGTTACTGGTATTAAGAAATTAAAAGCTTATTTCAGTTGCCTAAACTGGGATATACAGTTCTGTGTGGAATTCTGAGTCCACAGCAGGCAGGACAAAATGGAGAAGGTCTTGCTGAAATCCTTCAGGTCACCTGACAGCAGCAGCCACAAATGTGGAATATGCCAGAATGCCTCCAGTGGCAGTAGATGCCTATTCTCAGGCAGTGTAACTGAACTCTAAACATGTGTGTGTTTTATAGGGTAAAAGGATACAGCATGGTTATAAAAGTCATTATGGTTTCTGAGAATTTTTCCAGTGGGGATTTGGGAAGAAACTGTTTCAACTACTGGCACGACCATGCATTGCAAGTATTGATCAAGGAAAAATTTATTTACAGAGATTTTTCAAATACAAACATAAAATAGCACATATTATATATATATTTTTTACAAAAATGAATATTGAAATAATAAACATGGTACAGCACAATACAACATCAATGAGCTAAACATAACAGCAACAGAAATCTATGTCTGGAAGAAGTTTGCTGTTAGTCATACGTAACCAACAGAGCTCTACAGTACCGTGAGTGGAATTTCCAATGGACAGAAAAACGTCCATTTACTGCATTTCATAAAAGTATTATAGGAAGGGTACATATGCCAAGTAATTATGTTGCATTTTGTAATAATGTTGAAAACACAGAGGCTTAATAAAAGTTATATAGGGCTGAATAAGCAGTGGATAAATGTTTAGGGAAGAAAAATGTGTAGAGATTATACAAAATACTGATAAAGTGGCTTATTGGTCCTTTTATTAAGTTTAACATATAGATTAAAAAGTGTTGCAACACCGAGTCTTAAACCACCAGAGAGAAGTAAAAAAAAACTGAGAGAAAAAAAAAAATGAAAAGAAAGAAGAATCACACCAAAAAGAAGTTTCCCCTCTACTTATTTTGTGCCATGGTCAACATCTGTGTGCGCGTGTGTGCTTTCGGGAGCGCCGCACTGAGGGGCTGCCGGGTGCCACCCCTGCGCAGGGACACTGCCGCCCCTCACCAGCCTGTCCAGTAATCGGTGCATGCACAATTTCACCATTTGCCAAAGCAGAGTTTTCCTTGCTTATATTTTTGTGGAGCAGACCCTGAGCAGGCTCGGGTGAGAGCGGCTGTCCCTGCCCAGCCCAGCTGGGTGGCTTTGCACCACCCTTCACCTCCCTGCCACCCTGAGGCCACCCGCTGGCCCGCTCCTGAGAGAAAGCACTTAAAAATTCCTTGTCCGTCGTTGTTGTCGTCCAGCAGACCTGGGTGATCCCAGCAGGGCCTGCACCAGGGCGGCTCAGTAGGGGTATTGCTTCTGCTTCTTGCCCGAGAAGCAGGCCAGCCAGGTGCACACCAGCATGGCGGCCGCTGCGCCCCCGCCCGTGCAGTAGTAGGCCCAGCCGATGTGGCACGTCCCTGCAAGGCAAACAGCGGGACATGGGTCAGCGTCACACACGGGGGAAGTGACACCGCCGCCACCCTCCCTTCCGCCCGCCCAGGAAAACACTTTTCTGGCGTTTCGGCCTGCTTGTATGCCCACCTCACTCAGGGCATCGTTCAGGATCACCTGCATGGGGGCTGCTGTGGGAATGGAAGCATAGAGCCCACAAATAAAAAAAGAGACAAATTTCCTTATCCCCACCTGAGGTTACAACCCATTGCTAAAAACTTCACTAATCTTCTGTCTAATGAGTGTAACAATTTGGCTTTGAATCCATTGAAAGGCCTCGGTATCTTTATACAGTCAAACTCATCACTAGTGAATGGTGCTGGGGAATCCCATATTGGACCATAAAGTGATTACTTCCCTTTCAGGCACTGTGCCTGCAGTAGGGGAGGAGATCAGGGAAACAGCTACTACAGCAGGGAGGAAGCCTCTTCAGAGATCTCCAAAAACAAGGAGATGGCTGCCGCTACTCCTCAGGAATTTAACCCGTCTGAAAACCAATTTTCACTTGGGCTGCATCATCTTAGTCTTTTTTGAGTGCTTGGGACTTGTTACCACTGAGGTTCTCCCTGAGTTGTTGACACCTCGGGTGATATCACCCTGCTTTCAGCAGTGAGTGCTCTCAGTAAGGCACAACCAGCAATGCAACACTTCCTTCCCAACCTTCCCAAAAGCAGCAGAAACCATTCTTCCCTTCAGAGGACAGAAGGTATCAACAGCGTTTCCATCTAAAAATAGGAGGCATGTTGATATTCTGCACCAATGGCATCCCTGAGGGCCAGGCTTCACATTCAGGCAATTATCAACTCAGCTAATCCTGCCTTAGGCACAAGAAACACAAAATGTCTGCTCATCTTAATATGTCCACGGCATTCACATGCCTCAAGGCAGACAGCATTGCCACCGACTGTCTGCAGGAAATTGTCTGGCAGGCTTTGTAAGGAGACATTAGTGAGAGGCTACACTTATGTTCCTGGTCACTTTGGAGATCTCAGGCTGACACCATAGCAGAAAGCATAATATTTGCTTCATTTTTTTCTTCATAACCCTCACAAATTTATATTTTAAAAAAAAAAAAAAAGTCCAGTGAAACAAAGATCCTGATGTGGCCAAGAGGACTTGAGGAGCTGTGTGGCCTTGGCTTGAGCTTACTAGCTTCTCTCCTTAACGAGCAGGAGCAGACAGAGAGATTTACTTGGTTTGTCATGTAGCAGTGCTCTGTAGACAGCACCATTCTTGGCTTCCTTACAGAAGACCACACAGAGAGTCTGACTTCCTGAAGAGAAGGCCATCAGAAGCCCTGGAGAGCTGTCAAGTGCCTGGCAATGTCACTGATGCTGACACTTGCCTGGTCACACAGCAGGAGAGACCTGTCTCTGGGCCACCTCTTGCTTTGCCTGTGTACACACACTGTCCTTAGCTTCTGTTGAGAATTTCAAACATAGACGTAAACATACACCAGGTGTTTAAATCCGCTGGATCGCTTTAAAAATAATCACATTTATACCAGGGTAGGGTGTGCTGCAGCATTTCTTGTGATAAAATGGACTCTACCTGATAGGTCTTTTAAATTGTGAAATATTCAAAAAACTACTAGAGAATTGTAGTTGCAGCTTGAAAAAGTAAATTTTTCTCATCATGATGTTTCCAGGTAGAGAAAAAAAAAGCCAAAATACTACTTGAAAGGGTTTAAAGATTCACCTGGTAGCACTGCTGAAAGCTATAACCTAAGCATGATGGAATGAAGTAAATTTGACCTTTTGCATGGTGTGATTTCAACTTTTGTACCTTGGCAGTGGGAGAGAGTATGTGTGATACATATTAAGAAGAAAGAACTGTTAAATCAATGTCAAGAGATGCGTTCAGCAGATACAACACACACATCCACTCTTGGCTGAAGAGAATAACATTTATTTCTCCACACCATGCTCCATTTACCCAAAGGACCACTGCCCTACTTAATGCTCTGAGGCACGGCAGGCAGGCAGCCTCTTGATCTAACAAATGCAATGTAGTTCACAAGTGTGAGCTGGGTCAAGATGAACAAATGAAAGAATGGGAGAGCAGGACAATGGATGAAAGAGCTCGGAGCTTGACCTTAGAGCAATAATAACACAGCAATAAATCTGGCCATTATTTCCAGCCCATGTCAAGAGCAATGGGAGGCCTTGGACAGAATAGCTTGATCTGTACTTGGATGATGCTGAGCAGAACAGAATTTCAAGCTGTTGTGCTGAAGAAGAGCCTGCAGCAGGGCAGGTGTCTGAGGGTGTAGAACTTAGTTGTACTTTTCATTGCAAGTATAGTTAAATATAGATACAAGGCCAGAGATATTCCATCTCAAAAGTACCCATTGCAATGCATACCTGCACTACATAGCCACATGTCAAAACGAAACAATGCCACCCCTTTTACAAACCCGTATTACACAAGAAGGAAAACATTTTGGAGTTACTGTTTCTGCTTTGTTGTTCTCATTTTACCACATGTATGGCCTATTTTAGTGTACTGCATCTTAAAGAAAGATTGTTGGATATCAATAATTGGGTAATTTAGTTGCAGTTTAAATTGTAAAATTACTTCTGCTTCACATTGATATAAACCATTTATTTTAAAAGGAGCAGAGCAGAGTTGAGAACTATTACTACACTGACATGAGCAGGACTAGTCACATACTCAGTGGTAAGTAAACGGTGAAGATATTTACAGAACTGAGGCTTAAATTCAACTATCAAGTAGAGCAGTTTGCATTCATGGAGCCTGTCATATAAAAGCTTAGAAATTCAGTATTGCAGTTTCCCTTTTTTAATGTCAAAACTTTGAAATGAAAAGCAACACTGCCTAAATACTTGATAGAATAAAAGCAGTTATTGAAACCATGTCAATTTTCACACACACAAAAAGGGACAGAAGCTGTTGTTTCTCTTAAGGATGCATTGGAATACATACACACACACACAGACACACACGCACACACACATATTTTTATATATATATATTTATATATATATTTATATATGCATATATAAGAGTGCCCATCCATTGAGGGTGTGGAGATGCAAGCAAGAATGTGTACATGTTCCTGCTCCTAAGATGGGCTAGATCTCATTTTGTACCAAAGTAAATTCCCAGCAGCTGAAATGCTCTTCTAGCTGATAGAGATGACAGGCATCACAGCAGCTTGCATCTCTGCACAGAACTGGTATTGTTTTTAACAAATCAGTCTTTACCTGACAGGTCAGTATTGAGGGAGAAGATATGACTTCAGCACTTCAGCACTTTAGCACTTTGTTAATTCTAGATTTTTTTTTAAGAGAGCATAAATATTTGGAGCTCTTAGTTGCTCAGTGAAGCAGGACTGTCCAAGTTGGCTCAGGTAAATTTGTAGCCAGCCATTAAGAACTTTGTTTTCACCTTTGTTTTACTGGGATTGGCAGCAAGAGACTATCAGGATGAACACTGAAATAACAGGATCATGGATCTTGCAGCTATATGGATGGATGGCCATTTTCCAAACAAATAAAGGAATGAAAGACTGGAAACATTGGACTCTTTTTTAAGAGGATTGAGGAAAATCATGGTCTCTGAGGAGAGAGGACAAAAGTTATGGTGAATGAGGACACTATGAAAAGAAGATTTACAGAAAAGAATCCCATGGAACATAAGACAATATTTACTAAATCAAAAGAAATCAGTAAATGTAGAAGGGTAGTTTCGCAGAGATGAATGGGCTTACTGAAAAGCACTTCCATGCCTTTTCCTGATTTCTAACGTGATCCTCAAGGCCATAATATGCATCCCCTTGCTCCCCTCCTCCTCTTGAACATATAGGCAAATAAAGGTTAGGAAAAATTTGGGAGTGAGTAAAATTTGGCAACAGAAAATCTGCAGATACTTGGTCTACCATGGAGCTGTGCCAGGATCCAGTTGCCAAAACATAATTTTACCAGGATTTCTATTCATGATGTCTTATAAATAATTATCACATGTAGTTATCGAGGTCTTGGAAATAACATATGGTTTCATCTAAAATAACCAATAATTGCCACTTATGAAAAAATATCCTGAATGTGAAAGTGTCTTGGATGCAAACCTGTTAATTGCAAGACTTAGTATCTTAAATATTTGTACCTTTTTTGCTGTTAATTTTAAGATCCAGGACTTGCAGTCTGGAGTATTTGGCAAACTCTAATCAATTAACCTTAAGTACAGCCTATTTTCCAAGTTGAAGGAGAAAAGGTTTCGGAATTAGCCAGACTGTAGAGCACAAATGATATACCTTCAAAAATAAAACCTTCAGTTCCTACTTCCAAGAAGTGGTGCAGGAATTCTAATTAACACGTTCGCATGAGAGTACAGTACTATAGAGAATGTGAATTCATATAATCAATCAGGGTGCTGGAAAAGTAATCAGAGAAAAAAATAAAGAGTGTGATGCTAAGGGATGTACAGGGATTTGGAAATATCAAAGACATAAATGAATGTAAAAGATAATCAGCTAATTAATAAGAAGGCAAAATTATTTTGAAACAAAGCCAAGATAAATTAAATAGCTGAAGATCTTTTTCTTGACACAGCAACAATGACAAACTGTCATGTGAAATCAGCTGCAAAAGCAGGAAAAGAAGTTGAAACTTGGAATGCATCCAGAAAGAATTAATGTAGTTATGTGAAACAAAGAAAGAACACTATATAAGGTAAAACTGCAGCCCAGCCTGATATAAAATAATTAATTCAGTGGAGCTGGTTACTTTTTCTGTTGCAGAGATATGACTTTTTCCATGGATTTATCTTTTTAAAAATATACATTTTTAAATGCATGTATAGTTTTTCAAGCTATTTTGGTTTCTTAGAATTGGTCTGTAACTAAAATGCATAAAATTTCATGAGGCCCTGAAGTGTAAAAAAGTCAGGAAAAAATGCCAGCTTGAAATTCTTTAGTCCTGCTGTATGCAGACACTCACTCATATGATCAAATCCTCCTTTCTTTGGAAGATAATTTTTTTTTTTTAATCAAACCCCAAATTTGCTGTAGCTGTGCATTTATCATGGAGCAATGAATGAGAAACCAATACCTAGTGTCAATTACAATGATCAAATTCCCAAGAGCAAACAGCTTAAGTGCTGCTAATGAGGAGCACTCTCAGCTTCCTGCAAGAAGTCAGCACAAAGCTCACCTACTGCAGAACTGAAATCAATTTCACCTCTCTTTCAACATCCACAATGCTGAGATTCAAGCTGGACTGGTACCCTAGACTCCCTTCAGAGGCAATAAGGAGGAAACATCACTTACAAAAGTGTGTTGTATTTCCTCATAAAGTACACATCTAAAGTACAGCAGGTGAACCCCACTCTAGTTGCATCTATTTTTCTCCCTTTTAACTATGAAGGGATTCCAAACCACCAGTTTAGCTGCCAGCTGCCCTTTTTGAATAACAAAGAGCATCAAATACTTGTACCAGGTGGTCTCATTCCCTTTCTGGATGTTTCTGTTTATGTCTATTGACTGCAGAAGGTTCTTGCGTGACCACGTCTAATTCTGGCAACAAAGGTATGTGCCTTGTCATAGAATGATAGAAGGGACTGAGCTGGAAGGGACCTTAAAAATCATCTCATTCCACCCCCCCTGCTGTGGGCAGGGACACCTTCCACTAGACCAGGTTGCTCAGATCATCCAACCTGGCCTTGAACACTTCCAGGGATGGAGCATCCACAGCTTCTCTAGGCAACCTGTTCCTGTGGCTCACCACCCTCACAGTAAAGAATTTCTTCCTAATATCTAAACCTACTCTCTTTCAGTTTGAAGCCACTCCCCCTTGCCCTGTCACTACATGCTCTTGTACATAGTCTCTCCTTATGTCAGACAGACTATATGTGGACATTGATATAGTCATCAAAGGCTTGCAAAGATTTAAGAATGGAAGCTATCTGGGTAGCACTAAAGAGGAAATGTTTCTTGATGGAATACTTCCTTTACTAGCATGTAGTTTACTCAGTCATTTATCTAAGAACTCAGCAGCTGCAGCTCAAGTATGCTTGTAAAGATTGTGCTCAGCCCCAGTCAAAAAATGAATGGGTGAAATCTCTGAGCTGTTTGCAAAGGATCTGCAAACAAGAAAAATGCCTTTTTCAGATAGATTGCTTATAGAAAAACACACCTTTGAATATTTTGCCTGCAATAGGATTCTGACAAATTTTCCTTCCCTCTAAATCCTTTTCTTGATTTTTTGGCACTGTACGTCAACACTCAGCCAGATGCTGAAATGATACCACCTAAGACAAATTAAATAGTTGACAAAGCCTCTTTTACATCCACACTTCTTTCTGTGGGGGTTTCATGCTGTTTTAGTAACTGCAATGTTTGCTTTGAAAGTGCTTTAAAGATCATTTACTCTGACATTTCTACAGCAAAAGTAATTATCAAGTCAATGGTTTTCTTTAAGATATTTCAAGCCCTCTAAAAGTGGCAAAGGGGATGCTTAGTAATAATGACATTTGAAAAAAAATGTCCCCTGTCTGAGCAGGAGAGGAGTTTCTGAGAGCTTTTGAGGCCAATCCAGCTGCTTGTTTAGTTCAGGATGGGAGCTTGGCTTTTAAGTCACTCTCTAGATAGCAACTTTGGCCAGGTGAGCCCTTTCACAGCAGTCCATAGACAGATGGGCTGCCACAGATGGCAAGCAAAGGTGTGTGATTGGGCTACCTGCTTTGGTTGCTGCTGCAGCTGGACCCCCAGCTCAAGGATGTCTCTGACTGTGAAGGTAGAGATAGAGCTAACATATTTCCTCAAAGAAGCAGAAAGTATTTTCCAAGTGGTTCAAAAAAAGATCCATTAAAAAATGAAGTTTATCTTAAATGTCTTGCCTTCATTCTTCCTGGTTAATAAGTACCTAATATCACTTCATGCATCTGGTGGTTGGAAGTGGCAGCTGGTGGCTCATGACAACATGAATCATCTATGTTTCGATAAGTGCATCTATCTTACTCTAGATAAACATATTGCTGCTTGGGCTTTTAGGTATCAGTCTTGTAGTGCTGTTTCACCAGATGCCTATTCACTCAATTTTGTGAGTTAAATTGAGCATGCCCTGACCTCTCTGGGACCTTCTGTGGAGCTTGGCTGCCTCTGCACTCATCACAACAGAAATCAGCATGTAAAACTGAGCAGTTTCCACATGCACATCCTGGGAAATCAGTGGCCTAAAATGAAGTCTCACATTGATTTTAGACATTCAAAACCAATATAAATTTATTTACACATATACATTCACATTGCCCATTTAAAACAGGCATGCAAGTTCAGAAGATTTCTTCACACACCTTAAATATGCAGAATGTGAAAGCTTTTGCAAAAGTCTAGTGCAGTCTTCACTTTAGTGCATAATCTCACCTTAATGCAGAGTCCCTCACTTTAATGAATTTCCTGATAAAACACTCATTTTTCATCTGTTTTTCTTGTGTGTTACATTTAGAAATGAAAACAAAATGGTATTGGTGCCTCTAGCTCAGCAAAATTGAGCTATATGAAATTGTGCTATATGAAATGCCATAATGATGGTTACTTTTGGGAAATTGCCTGCTAATTCCTTTTGCAGACTCAGGGATTTTGTAGATCTGACTCTCTTTCACACCCTTCAGTCAGCAGCTCTGTCCTGCTGGGCCATGTCACTGCTGCCCTGAATGGGCCCACAGGCAACTCCAGGATGTGAATAATGCAACATAACAGTAGCAGTTTGCATGGTGACAAAGAGATTGAGATGATCTTGATCCATCCTCAGTGAAAGGCAGTCCCTTGGAGTACTGCTCATGTCCTACTCCTGTCCCCACCTGAGGAATTATTAGCCTGTTGCCAGATTAGAGTACAGACTTTGATTCGGTCAATGGGCAAGGAACTGGGCTGGTTTAAAACATAAACATCTCTTTTTTCTTGCTCCCATTTATTTCTATTTCCCTATTTCTAGGAGTTAACACCCTAAAAACAGTGGTAGAAGATTTCCCTCATTCATAATCTAGTGTTTCAGTGGGAACTGTTCTCCATGTGTGACCTGTGATGGGATGCTGCAATAGGGAGCAGGGCTCCAAGACCTCTATATGGGTCATGCTGATTGCTAGGCAGCTGGGAACTACAAGCAGAGGAGCACAGCACTGACCTATCATGGCCTTAATCTCTCAACAAGATTTGCAGGAGGTCATTTGTCAAAGGTCTAATCTATCAGCGTGCTTCTTTGTATGATGGCAAAACCATATTTCTAGAGAAGAGCAAGCCCCTCTGCAGGTGCACTAGTCCCTGTCTGTCTATTTATGGAGGTTATTCCCCATCCCCATTAGCAAAACAGCTTTTCTGTTGAATGTAATTTAATCAACAAATGGAGCTGTCCTTGGCAGGGTATCTCCATTTGAAGAATAACTCCTCTTTGTCAGAGATGGAGCTGCACAACCACTTATATTTGATTGAAAATAATTAGCCCAATTAAATACATAAATGTTTAAGTAAATCCTTTGGACATAGTTCACTTAATAAAAACCAAATAAATATCCATTTTTAAAGAAAGCAATAAACTGCTGGGCATTTCACAATGTCAGCTCAGGTTTTCTAGAAAAGAATACTCAAATCCACTTATACATAAATTAAAGGCATAGTTATTTTTCCTGCATCCTTTTTAAACATTACTTTGGAATGTAAACAGAAATGTGTGTGTGTTTGGGAGAGGTGAAGGGAGGGGTCCCCTCTACACAATGTGGGCCATCTCAGCACTACTTGGAGTACCTGTTAGTCTAATATCTTTTCAGCATACCAGAAGACATGGAGAAGCATTTCTTATCTAGCACACCCTCTAAAGATTAGGCTTTTTTTCTAGGTTCTTAGCATTGCTGTTTATTTATTCTCCCTAGTTATGTGCATGTTTTGGGGGCAGGGGTTTGTCATGTTTTGGTTAAGCAAAAATTTTCATTTAATTACTAATTCTATTATATATCTGGTTGACATTACATTTCACAGTGCATAGTTCAGCTGCTTCTCAAGAGCGTTCTTGCAGTCCCTCATCTGTACCTGCCTCTCCTTCTTCTTCATCCTCCTACAATGTAGATTGCAGCTCCTGGCTTCTATCTTCTACCTTCAACCTCAACCATTCTTCCCCTTTACTTTTTGTAAGTCCAGAAAAAATATCAGTGCTGAACCCCAAGCTTTGACCCTCCTTTCCCAACTGCACGCTCAAGTTCCCTATGGCCCAGGCTGCAGCACTTGTTCTGCCATCCTGGAAGAGGAGGCTGAACGCTGTCTGCTGATCTGATTTCCTGTGAACAGCCTCTTCTTTGAGAGTAACCACGTGCTGAATTACCCTCTCCATGTCATCCTCACTGGCACCCACAGCAGCAGGAGGGGCAGGACCAGCACTCCCCATCATCACCTTTTTTCCCATAAGCAAACCAGTGCAGGGCTCACAGTAGCTCAGATTTTCTGAGAGCAGTTTTGAATACAGTGTGGTTTTTCAGACAACCCATTTCACAGGCTCAGGAATAGAAAGCATATCATGGGGGCTTAATCAAATTAAATATTCAAATGAAAACAATAATTACTTAAATTTGTCTTGAGACTTAGTAAGATTTAGTCTTTGAAACATTATTTTTGGCCTGTAGGCTATAATGAGTATGCCAGTCTCTAATGATTCAGAAAAGACCTAGAGGGTTGGGGTTATCACCAACCAAGAAGTATCTATGAAAGATGAGCAGCATGGTTATTAAATGGCCCTCGGACAGTACCTCTTCTTTACAGATGGTTTTGATAACACACCATCAAACAGACACTGACATTAAGTGAAAAAAATCATAGCCAAGCATTTAAGTTCACCGCCAATGTGCGCGGAAATGAGATGTTTAAAGGCAGGCCTGCCTAGCAGAAGTCACTGCAGTAAACTTCAGCTCTCATTATGATCTGTTCATTAATGTGTTGACATATGATTGCAGCAGATCAGTGAGACCAGTGCTGCTGTCAAGTCTAGGCATGTGTAACACATGGCCTACGTGCTCCAGGTCCAAAACACACAGTCAGAGCACTGTGCCTTCACAGTTAATTCAAAACTTCTCATGGTCCTTATGAGTACCTGGAAAAAAAGCTGCCAGCTGACATTTTTCTTCGCTGACTTTAATGGCAGAGTGACTCAATTTATGCAAATATGTGACTCATGAGTTAAGCCTTGAGACAGTGAAGGTGGTTTTGGTGACTTTGTTCTGACTGTGGACATGACAGTGTTTAAGGTAACATTTTGTAACTGCCCAAGTGCTGACTTCAAAGAGCTCACACTGGCACAAACACCCACCTTCTGTGACTCTGTAGAGAGATAACCTAGAAGGAAACACTCTTCTGTGGGAACAAACAGGGAACACAAGCTGGAATCCCAGAAGCAGAGGTGCTCACACGCTTGGCATGGAAGAGCAGAATCAGTGTGCACCTGCATGCACTAGTGAGGTGCTAACTGGCCTTTCAAAGGGGATGCTGCTCAACGGGCTGGCCAGGAACTACTTCAGGCTTCCACACAGGATCAGCCAGTGACATACCTGAATCTTCCCTGCAACAGTTACCACAGAGTTTTGCCTAATCTTTCTACTACATCCTTTGAGACACCCTTCCAAGGAGCTGGAAAACGTTGTTCTGGAACATTTTTTTTCTGCTAGTTAACTATACATTTCTGTTCTTATTGCTCTTTCTCCTTCATGTTTAAATCTTTCAATTATTAGGTGAATAAAAAATTTGCAGGAACTTTTTATACTTCACTGAATAACAAATGTAATATCAACAGCACAAAAGAATATTAGAGTTCAGAAAAACAAGGTAAAGCTTCTAGAGCACTTTACATGTCCCCTAAGCAACACCATAGGTGGTTGCTGATAAGACATCAGTGGCACTATAGTGATGGGTGCTGATACTGGTTATGAGAATTTCTGGGCCCCTGCCAAATCAAATGCACTCAAAACACCACAGGAATTCTGTTGGGGAGAGTGGCCTGGAGCATGTCTCTCAAAGCAGTATTTTTTCATCTTTCAACCTCAATTCATTTGCACATCTTGACAAGAAGCACCTCTGAGATGGAAACAAATCTCCTTGCCCCTGAAATCTGACAGAAACATCAGTGTAAAATCAAGAGATAATGCAGCAGGTTTGTCTTTAACCCTAGGAGACCATTTTTGTCTACTAATTCCTACACTGGGATTATTGTCGGGCCCTTTACAAGTCCTGCACTCACAGCCAGGGGAGGAATTCCTAAGATTAACTAAGGTTTAGCTTGCAGGGGCTGGAAATAGGGAGTTCTGTGTGCTTAGGAGCAGAAGCTCTCAAGTCTGTGGGGGGTCAAGGTGCTCAGTCCCTCCTGCTCCTTCAGGAGGATTGCAAATCCCCCTCTTCTCCAAGCAACACAGGATCAGAGAGCACTTACAGAGAAGGGTACCAGCAATTGCATTGATCCTTCAGCTAAACAAGGAGACAGATGTGCACTCAAACATCAGATCCTGATCATCCACATTGCTTAATCCTTAGGTCACTGCTGTTTCCTTGTTTCCTAGAGTCCCTCCAGAGAAAGCACAGGTGTGAGCCAGGTTTGGCTGCATCCCTGGCTCTTATTCCAGATACAGTTCAGTCATCAGCACTAAGAGACTGGGAGGTTGTTTGGGAGAAAGCAAACATAGGGTGCAAGTGTTATTTGCCAGCTTCTCAAGTATGTGAGTAACATACAAAACTCTAGGCTTGTGCTAGAAGACCAGAAACATCCCAGGATTCAGAGACAGCCAATTGAACTCATGGCAAATTTCCCTGACCTGTGCTGTGATGGGATGCCTCTGTTTACACTGGCAAGATCTCTGGGAGATTTAGCTTCCATATTGCAAGACTATAAAATCTGATTTATTTCCTAAAATATGTATACATACATATATATATATATATATATATATATACATATATATATACATACATTTTCTTTTAAAGTGTTCTTCTGGACAATATTTTCAGAGATCTAGCTGAAATCCCCTGCCCCAGCACCATACCAGAATTATGCAATACGAATAGCCTACCACACACAGGTAGGTTGCTTCCCCAAGGCTGTGTTTTATGTCCTAGTTTGCTTTTAGGGCCAACATATAGAAGAGTCTAATGTGGCTGAGATGCTCTGGTGATGACTCACCCAATTCAAACTGGTTGGAAATGTTCCCACAGGTTTGTCTGACTTCTTCACTGTCCCAGCCAAGAGGATAGAGGGCACAACCAGAGCCGATCAACAAACCTATGGAGAGAAAAGGAAATAAAAGTTTATGCAAGCAATTGCCATTAGCTTAAATACAGGCTGCCACTTGGGAATCAAAGTATCAAACTGCAATTTGGGCACCCCAGAGAAAAAGAAGTCTCTTCTCATAAAAACAGATGAAAAACATTTGTACTGCTACCTTCTGCTGCATGGTTTTAGAGCTGGTCTGGGGGCTGGAACCAGTCTGAATGGTTCAGCATCAGAAGCCCTGCTCAGCTTCTGAAGCTTTTATCTGAGAGCTTTCAGACTTGTCTTCAACTCTCCAGAATGGCTAAATATGCAGTTTGGAATACACAACATGTGGTTTAATAGAAGGATGATAATCACAGCATTTACAAGCTGATTGATCCAGATTCATTAAAACAACAATCAACCAGGGTCTATCAAGGTTCTATCAGGAAAACTGACACTTGTGCTAATCTGTTGCCATTTTGCTTTGTTTTTCACACTTTGAAAAGCAAGGAAATAATGGTTTCATACCACTTGATCAATTCATACCACAGGGACACACTCCACAAAATTTTCTTCACTCATTCACCTGAAACAACTGAGGTCTTGAGTCATTTACCTCTTATCATAGTTGGTTTAACATTCACAGGATGCTTTGCTTTCTCTAGCACTCATGCTGCCCCAAACAGGTGTGTTTTGGCAAATCCTGTCCCTTCACAAGACCTTGTTGGGAATCAGCGATGTACCCATGCACCATGACTATTTTGCAGAAGTGGCATTTTTATCATATTGCATTCTCAGTTGTCACTGCAGCAGCTGCCAAAAGGCCAAAGTAGCTGGCAATGCAGGTTACACAGCCTAGAGAGAACATTTAAATGTATATTACAACATTTAAATGTTGCCTCCTTTGTGTCAGATCTTGACTCCTTTGTGTCAGATCTTATTTATGGGATTGAAAACAAATCACTATGTAGATAACGGGCTAGGAGCACCAGACACTTCACAGGCAGTAAAACAAAGCAAGTCCTCCCGAGGTTTGCAGGGGTGCCTTTTACCTGCTGGGCAGAGCACAAGGTTTAAAGCCCTGCAGCTGTCACTTGCTGACTGGGTGTATCTCCTGACCTCACACCACCTTGCTCCTCCTCCCTTGACAATAAGGAGCATGTGCTCCCTGGCAAAGCACTTCTGCTACCATGCTCCCAGTGCAGAAAAGCCCTGGGTGTTGTGACAGAAACACTGTGGATATAACACCAGTCTAACAGGAGTCCTAAGAGGGATTATGGCTGAGGGCCTGGAGCTTGCTGTGCCTTTCTACTGTCTCCATTTTCAATACCTAGGCTTCTCTAGGTATCTTCTCTCTATTGCTGATGCTCCCGTAAGATACGGAAATCATCTTACTGTGCTCCTGATTTGCTCAAAGACACACCTGAACAAAGCACTGAAGCCCAGAAGTGGTATCTCATCTTTCTTCAAAAGATGTTTAATGCTGTTAACATCTTGGCTGTTAGCAAAGTAGCTCAGCAGCTTCTCTGCTACTCCTCCAAACACACCAGCCCCTGTTTAAGCCCAATATTAGCTCCTTCAATCTTCTCCCACTAAGTTCAAGTTTCTTCTTGCTGCTCAAGCCTACTTCTTCCTTGCCTTGTTGAGCAGTCATTGCTTGCTCCTGTCTCCATATCTACATCACACAATGAAAAAGAAATCCCTGAGGCAGCCCTCACTCAGATGGTGCATTCACCCAACAGCTGTGACAGGAGAAAAGCAATTAAGGACATGTTAATGTTAGGTATTTTCAGAACTTTGCCTGATCTGGGTATGGTTGCTTCCAATGTCCTCACTAATATCTTTCACAGTATCATTTGATTTTTTTTTCCTCTAGGGCTGTAGAGGCAAGGGCAGCTGGTAAAATTCATGTAAATGAGAATCACTTCTAATTAAATTCTCAGAAAAGATGTTTCTCAGACAAGAGAATTTGGGCCAAAACTGGGTCTACATTTGTTAAAGAGAGCCAAAGAGTCTCAAAAACCCCTGCTGATTCTCTCTTCAACTGCTAAAGCAAGAAAGCTGTTGTGAAGCACTGACAGCATGCATGATGTGCTAGGAATGGGCAGGACCCCATGGGGCAAGGAGGAATGTCACCACTGATGATGAGAATGGCTGGGGAAGGGAGGAAGGGCACCTAGATGCCAGAGACAGCCTCACAGACCAGTGGACTGTGGCAGCCTCAGCTAGTCCTGCATTGGTTCTGACCCCTTCCCACTTTGGTTGCGGTGCCCACAAAGCACCCTGTGCCAGGCCGGGCAGCCACATCTCAGGAGCTGCTCTGGCCTAAAGGGAACCACCCTGGCTGGGCTGTTTGCAGTCAACTTGGGCACTCGAACAGACTGTCTGGGATACCTTGCAAATGCTCAGAGAGCTCTGTTTCGAGGGGCAGAGAGATGTATGCAGGGGGTAGGAGGCTTGCACCCGCTTGCCTTGGACCAGATTAAACGGCAGCCTCACAAATAGGTCCTGGGAAAGCCTTCTGCCCAGTTCTTCCAGGAGAGCACAACAGCAGCACTGCAGGCAAGTGAAAGGACTATTAGCATAACAATGCTGCTCCTCAAACCCAGAACAAGCTCTTACTCAGCCCTTGCCAATTACTCTCCTCAGGTGGCAAGAGTGTCTAGTGCCCGTTGCATTCACAGACTGTTTGTTTTAACCTCTCTTTAGGTTTTGTTGCAGCAACAGGTTGTTGTTTGGGTTTTTTCCCACGAATATTGCTCACATCACTTTCTACTGCCACTCTCCAAATACAGCTCCTCCTTTTCCAAACGTGTACCTGTTCACTCTTGCTGCCTCTGATGCTACACTGGATCAGTGATTACAAACTTTGGCAATTTATTACCTTCCATATTCAGACTCCTGCAGCTCCCTGTCACACCTGTTTTCCCATTTCTTTACACCCATGTCTGTACGTTCAAAGCCCAGTTTCAGTGAAAATAAAATCTGGGGTTCAGTAAAAAATTCCTCAGCAATGCAATATACTGTAATGTTAAATTGCTCCAAAGGAGTTCACACATGGATGCTTGCCCTTAAAGCCATTCCAACACTGCCTGACAACCAGCCCACAGCACCCACCACTGAGTCTTACCCTTAGCTGTGCCGCCTTGAAAGAGATAAACTAAATTAGGGAAAACTATGTCAAAAAGCCTCCCTACTCCACTGACAGCTGGCTCTCCAGCTGGGCATGGGCTTTATCAGTGCCGAGTTTCCCTTATGGAGTTCCAGTCACCAAGCAGTGCAGCTTCTTTTCCACTCACAGCCTGTGCTGACTGGGATGACAAGATCAAATGGGAAACTGCTGCCTATTGCTAGGGCTGCCACATGACCCCAGAGCGTAAGTGGCAGTGTGCTTATGTGAAAAGGACAAGGTATTAAGCCATGGGCAAGTGTACACACTTCTTTAGTGAACAACACCTTTCAGAGACCATTGGTGTGCCAGGAGCATGGGTTTGTGTTCCCATCTGGCAAAAAGGCTTATGCCAGTAAATATTTTCTTTGTCACAGGCACCAAGCAGACACACACATACACAAAAAAAAAAAAAAAAAAAAAAAAAGAGCTGTTGCTCTGACACATCCTTTGATATCACTGGTTTTCAGCTGGTTCTGATGCACCTTCAGACAGTTTCCTGTCTGAATATTCACCTGTTGTGAATTTGTGTCCATTGGCAAAACACTTGTGTCCTCCAGTATTTCTTGCAGGCAAGGTTCAGGCCATTGAACATTGCCTGCAAGTTTGCCTCCAGCATAAGTCTTCAACAAAGATTTAGAACCTGCTAGTCAAGAAGAAAAAATTTCATGAGTTTTACTTTATGCCCTGAGGTATATTTCTATGTATGAGCATGTGTGTGTCATGTCACATTTCTTTCAGCAGGATTCTACATGACTTTCAACAGGGCTGATGCTGCCTCAGTCTGCATGGGCAGTGAAGCTGGGCACTGGCATTTCAGCTTCTTTATTTTATGCACTGAAAGTGTGGAGAGTGCCTCAAAGCCCATGGTGTTAATAGGACTTGGACAAAAGCCCTTCAATCTCTTCCTTCCCTTCTAATCAATCCATCCCTATTTGTAAGCAACTGTGTGGATCAGATCCTGCAAAGGCAAAAAAGCTGCATACTCCTACTGCTAATAATTCATACATGCTCACAGACAATTTATTTAATAACAGAGTATGTTCAGATCCTGCTGAACAGCTGCATCCTCCATTGAAAGATCCAAGTTGAATCCAAGGGCTGCGAACCCAGTGGAAATCATTAAGCTAATTTTGCAGCTTCAGTAGAGAGCAGTTACTAGTTTAGCTCAAGCGTCACATTCTGGCTTGCTCTACAGCAATTGCGTTTAGCCAGCTATGGTACCCAGGACACCACACCCATCTTTACAGCTGCTTAAAATGCTTAGGATGCCTCTAACATTTTTTAAAAAAGGAAGAAAACCCAAACCAACAATGTGCTGTAATTACCATCCTCTGTCATCTTCCATTATCCGCTACAGTCATTAAAAGAAATTGAAAGGGGAAAGAAATGTGCAGTCCGTAAATGGCACCTTCACAAAAGGGGCTACAGCCTCAAGGTGTGAGGGACCCAGTCAGTGGGACAGGGCGAGTCAGCAAGTGAAGGTGCTGGTGGCACTTGGCAGCTGTTTTAAATGACGTGCCATGCACCAGTGGAGGTGTTGGCACTGTGACAGCCCAGCTTTCACCTCTGGAGAGGTTCCATATTTGGGAATGAAACAGGCTCCTTGCCCTGGTCTGTGAAACACTGCTATTGTGAATGCTGCATCTGGCTCAATGTGCCAGCAAGGTATGGGGAGAGCCATGCACAGCTGACTGAGTGCAACCAGCCTTACCAATCCACAGCTGAAATTAAGTGCTTGCCTTCAGTATTTAACAGGGTCCCACTTAGGCCCATGGCTCTTTGCATGGTCTATGCAGAATGATGGGTCCCTTCAGAAAGTGATCTGAAACCAGCCTATGCAGCTAAGTGAGGAGCTGCCCAGACCTACAAACTTCCAAACTACAAACCAGGGCATCAGATAGTGGATGCCTCAATACTAAACCACCCAGAGTAATCCTTGACCCTCCTAGATTACCTTCCCTGTCAGTCTTGCTGTGAATATAATGCATGATCATATTTTAGTAACACTTAGCACTTGAAAGATGATCTTGTCTGTCTGGAGTGGTGCTTGTGACTGGAAATAATTGCATGTAACAGGTTCTGCATATGGTGGATGAGGCAGGGAGGGGACAGTAATTACATTAGTGTCTTGGCACAGATCTAGGTCTCACCTCTGAAGTGATAAAGAAATGATTTGTGGCATGCGGCAAACAGCTTACTCCAAGAGGTAAAATATTAACCACTATTAATATCTGCAAGACTAGCCTGGATATGAGCAAGTCTTGAACAATAAATACAGAAGGATTAACAAACCAAGAGACGTTTACCAGATTTTGCTGTGGGCAAAATGACTGCACTCATAAACACTGATACTTATTTGTAGAAGCCAATGCACAACAAAGGAAAAGTACAAATCCCTGTGGTGGGCTGTCCTCAGATTGCTTCAATGGGAGACTCCACTCAAGGACCTGATGTGCCTTAAATAACCCATGCACACATCACTTCATAAATTAATTGCAACTGTCCTGACTGTTCATAGCTGGAAAGTCATTTCACAGACTCAGCTCTTCCTTTCGCTTGTTGAGGACACAGTGTTCCCTGATTGCTAAATGGCTCAATCTTGGTTTCTTTGTCAGTCCATTTGATCATTGCATCCCCTGAAAGTCTGTTAAATAAAGCCAAACCTTCCACAGTTTCCTTCCTTCACCCTTGCATAAGGTAAATCTAAGCCCATAATTCAGCTAAGTCTGATGGTGAAAACCATCAGTTTGATGAATAAAGAGAGGTGGTGATGGCAGTGAATGAGGCACTTAGCTTTGGACCCAGCCTCAGAGTCTTGCTGCTACAAAAACCATTTAAAAATGGTTACTAAACTCATGGCTGCTTTCCTTGATTATGGGCTTTTTAAGAGCCTTTTACATGCATTCATTTTTTTGTATATCCTCAGCTCCAGACAGTTATACCCTATGAATGCAGTGAAAGGGACTGCTGGGCCTCCTTGCCCTTGCCAACGCAGACCCCAGTCAGAGGGGTCTGCATTGCTGTAACAGGGACCCTGGGAAGCCTCTGAAGAAGGTAGGATCCATTCATTGGGCCTTGTCATTGTAAAAACCCAATTTTTATTTTCACTTAGAAAAATAAAAGGAATGGGCCAGACTTGATATATGTACTGCAGAGAAAAAATAAAACCAGAACTGAAGGTTGCTTTCTGTATAGTCACTTTTTAGTGAGAAATATCTTCTTTAAATTATGTTCCTTCTTTCTCTTCCCCACCATGTACTTTTTCCCCTTTTATTTTCAGACATGACCAAAATGAAAAATTGCCTTTTTTTTGTTGTTTGTTTTGTTAGGAATTTCTAATGTATACTGTTCATCTGACAGATACTCAGGCCATATGGAGAAGCTGACAGACAATAATTTGGAAGTCATCACTTTCAAGACCATTTTAATGATGATTTTTCCTTTCACATTTTTTCTCTATTAGCCAGCCTGAATCTTCAAGGATGATAGAAAGTTTTCACATTCCCATCTGTCATTTGAAGGTACAGTAATCTCGACAAGCAAAACAAAACCAATTTTTAGATGAAGCACACTCTTGACTCTCTGGTTCTTATGATTTAAAACCTCACCTCACGGTAATGATTTTAAAGCATTTACCTGCTATGAAAGTGACTCTGGAGTGTGAAAGTAAAATTGAGTTGGCACATGAAGTTGTCTGCTGCTTTCAGACATGCCTGTGGGAGTCCAGCCTCAATTCAGTTAGTGAGGGACAGTGTCTTTATACGAATTGCTCCCAGCACTTCATCCAGAACATCCCTTCTTTCGGATAACACTTCTACCTTCTCTCAGCACCATCACTTTGTTCTTTGGTTTCTCTGTTGTTCTTTTGTTAGAGAAATTTTATCACACCAATCCCTTCCACTGCTGTTAGTATCTATCCCTCAGGAAACCCAGACGTGGAGCTGAAATAGGCTTTTATTAGGATTAAACACAAGATCAATATTTTGAGCAAAAGTTCTGTCTTTAGTTAGTAGTCATTGAACATGGGGTATTTGACTGGTTCCTGATTGAGTCTGAGCTTAAAGTGCCTTGTTTGAGAGAGGGCACAATCCTGTGAATTCACAAAAGTTAATGAATTCAGTAAGGGACTCCCTCATCCCAGTGTCTGGGCGGCAGGGGCACACAGACAGAAATGATTTTATGCTGCACCAAATTTTCTCCCGTTCCTCCTAAAAGGGTCATGACATGGGAGACACCAAGTTAGTTCAGGGTTTCACTCAAGGTCAAGGCGTTTCTGCCACAGACTTCCTATAGCAGGAAATTAGGGGGACTCTTACATGCAAAGCAAAATGAAGCATAAGAACAACAAAAACAAGAGAGAATAAGATGCTACAACCTTCAGCTTGAAGATCTTGCTTCCAATAACACTGCTTAATCTTTAAAGTGACGGAAATAGGGTTTTCAGCCAAGGGAAAAGCCCTGCCAGCCTTTTTCTTCTGGTTCTGAGCTTCAAGTTTTAATTCACAGCATTTGGCTTTACTTAGCCCCCCTTCTTCTGACCGTCAAGCCCCATACCTTTAATGAGACTTTTTGTGTTATTTTGGGTTGCTCCACACCATGAGCATGCACTGCCTGGCACTTGCTTGGCTCCCAACCTCAGCAAGCAGGCACAGTGAAGAGCTGCCACCTGCCTACTACTGCTTCCTAGAGCTCTTGGAAACTGGGCTCAGTGGCAGAGGAAGCCTAAAAAAAGGTATTACAAATGCATGACAGCATCCAGGCAGCAAAGTGCTGTGTCATGGGAAAGTCACAGCCCTCACTTTCACTGTGACAGAGCATGGGGCAATGGAGGGTGCAGATGGGAGTTTTCTGACAGATGAAATACCACTTTGCTTTGTTTTTCATTTAATCAAAGGGGGTGTGCTCATTACTACATGTGGCTAGCACAGGTCTTTTCCGTGGGAACATTTTGCTACATTTCATAAACAAGATAAAGTTTGGATGTTTTGCAAACAACTTCTCCGGATTGGGTCAGTTTGGGCTTGGCCAATTGGGCTTAGGGGGAGGTCTCGGGCTGACCAGTCTGGGGCACCTCTGTAAACTCTATATATATGGAATTCAAAACAATAAAGCTCTCTTCTCTCTTTCCTCGTCTGAGACCTTGGGTCATTCTTCAGCTAGCCGCTCAACAGCGACATCTACAGAGGTGCTTCAGGCTCAGAGAGGCAAATTCCCCCACCCAGAGGTACTTCCCTTCTAGGTGCATCAGGTGACACAGGATATATCAAACCTGTGCAGATGCCTTTGCAGTGGCAACTGAATTGAGATCTTTGTCAGAAAAATCAGGGGAGCCTAGAAGGCATTTTTCTCATCCTAAAGAATGCATAAACATAGGTGAGTGACTAGGACACATCTAAGCTCACCTAACAGTCATAAGACAGCAAAGACATTCATGTGGGATGGGCAGACATGAGACAGAGGCAGCAGATAAAGTCACATGCATCTGGATTAGCAGCTGGAGGTGGAGTAGCCAAAGGCATCTCAAACAGCACGAGGCACTTGTAGGTCAATGACTGAATTGTGCTCCACAGGCAATACCAACCCAGAGTGGGATTTAGCCACCCAAATATGTCACCTTCTGCCAGTTTAATTGCTGTTCAGTATCTTGCTTCTTTAGGTGCCTCCCCAGAGATTCCCCTAAATCCTCTGTCATACCTGCCAGCCCACACAGAGATTTTGCAGACCCTAGGCTATCTCTAACAGTGCAAAGCATCTAGATTTAGCCTAATGAATTCCACCCTAAATATCTATTGATCTTAATGTGAGCTTAGAAACCTATCTCAAGGGGAAATAGCTGTATTGTAAACAGCTTTGTAAAGTGTATGAATCTAGCCCAAAGTTACTTACACTTTTCTTTATCCCTTGTCTTCTATCCTTCTGCCCTCATTCTGCCCTTAAGATGCAAATGTCTCAAATCCTGTCATCAATTCTCTTCGTTTATGGGAAATTATCTGCAGGTTAGGGAAGAAAAAAAGATTGAAGGAAAAACTGTGTTTCTCCTGAGTGTAAACTTGTATGCTTGACCTTAAAAGAAAACTATTTGTATGGAAAAAAGTTGCTGCTTCAAAACAGCCTTCATCTGCCTCAATTGCTACCACTCAGAGCTAGCTGTGGTGAGTCTCTGTGTCATTTCTCCCAGAGTTGGTTGCACAATAAAATGATTGACACCACTTGCTCTGAAAAGGATGTGACATGGTCCAGTTAAAGGCAGAGTGAGTCTGCAGAGTGGAACTGAAACGCTTGAAGAACTCCAGAAAACACTCTGGAGTTTAACTCTCAGCTCACTTTTGTTTGGCAAGCCATGATCAATGCTTGTACATTATAGGATTTATGGGGGAAAAAAAAAGCCTGAGCGTTATCACATGCCATCAGACTTCTTTATGTGACAGCCCATCTGTGTACTCACCCCGTCGTTTTGTGACTCAGAATCAAATGCTTGACAGTTCAAAGAGTCTAGAGCAGCATATGGCATATGGCATAATGTATTTAAATAGAAATCATTCCATTAGAAACACAAGGGTGCCTACAGTAATTAATAAAAGGTAGTTTAATAACTAACTTCACAAAATGCATAACTCTTCATGTAGTTATAAGGCATATTCCTTTTCATTAATATAAATCTCAATAGCAAATGGAGACTGGCCAAAACTAGACAGAACTTTTCAGAAGCTCCACGCTCGAAGGATTTCCCTGTAAGTGAACTGCTCTCATGAAAGACCATAAGGAGGAAATGAAGGAAATATGTGCTGCACCAGTGAAGATGCCTAGGCAGAAGAAAGGATAAATGGACAGGCATCCCCATATCTTTTCAACACAAACTATTCAAACTAAGGTTGTTGCAAGCGCTAAGTCTGCAGCAGCCTGACTCTTGAGCACTACTCCAGTTATTTCACCGCTAGATTGTAGCAGCTTTTGGAAATATTCAGTCATGGATTAAACCAAATAATTGCTTTTCCATGTCTATTAGTTCACCGATTTGTTAAAAAGCAGTAGTTTGTAGATGATGAATAAAGCAACAAAAGATGTCCAGGCAATTCCTTTACTTTTGTGACATATCTCCAAAGTCATGGGGAAACTGGAACTGATGCAAAGCCTGTATCCAGTGGGAGAGTACTGCATATGAAGCTTTAGCCTTTTTTGTTTGTTGGTTTAGTTTGGTTTTTTTGGTTGGTTGGGGGTTTTTTCTTCTTTTTTTTTTTTTTTTTGGTTTGTTTGGTTTGGTTTTTTGGGGTTTTCTGGGGATTCTTGGGTTTTTTCGATGGTTTTATTTCACTTGAGCTGTCCATGGATTATTAGAAGATCAACTACTGCACATGTCAGTAAAACCTCAGCTATACTCAAGACTTTAAAGTAGCAGTACACATTTTCAGTACACACTCTGCAGACCCTCTGGCAAGCCATGGTATACTTTCCAAGGAAGTTCATACATGCTACTAGGAAATCTATACCTGCAATAAAGATTGAATGGCTCCGCATTTCCTTAGAGACTGGAGAGTCTCTAAGACTCCTCAAATCAAACGAGTTTGGAAATCACTTCTCTAGATAGGAAATACAGTAAGATAAATAATGCTGTAAAAGTCAGTGGCAGTCATCAAGCACAACTGAGAATCACTTTTCGCTTTATGGTTTTCTCACTGGTGCTTCATAGGTTTAAGTCTTCTACTCTGCAAATATGTTCACACCAGCAGTGTCTGTACAGTGTATCCATTGCTGATGGATAATGTTCAGAGAGAGAAGTGCTGTAAAATACATAGGAACTGGTGAAGAAGAGGTCAGTTTAATTTACTATTTGCTGCTGTAGCTGCAGCATTTTTTAGCAGCTTTTTAAATACTCTTTGCATTCACAAGGCTACTTGCAGAGCAAGCAGCTAAGCACAGGAATTAATCTATGCATGAACAAAGGTATATTCAGTGCTGTTTGCCTTTGTGCTGAATTACAGTGGGAAGTCAAAAGAAATTGAGTTAAATCTAAGCAATAATAGACTCCATGTGAAATCGATTGTTTGTATGGCTTCCTCAATTAAACTAAAATCAACTATTACCCAATTCTCAGCTACTTTGTTTTCAGTAAGAGGGATAGTAAGATTCAACACAGCTCCAATTAGAACTGTGTGACTCTCAAAATACTGTTTCATACTGTTAGACTGTTTCTGTTTTGTTCTGCATGATTTTCACATGCTCTAAAGCTTGTATCACGAGACATACTCAAGAAAAAAAGATATTTTTATTTTTAAAAACAAACAAAAATACAGATTCTTCTGTGCTTCCTATCCAGTGTCATTCAAACTCAATAACTGACCCAATTTGCAGGGGAAAGAAGTACTCTATTGAGTCCATTTCCCTCAAATAGACCCCATTTTTCAGTTTGCCACAAAATGTGATAAATATAATTTTGGATAGGAGCTGCAGTTTGTTACAAATATATTGCACATCTGCAGCTCTAAAAATGTGGCACTGTCACTTGTCCTCTTCAGAGAGAATCCATATGGACAACCTTACCAACATACCAAACATACCTGACTCTTTCTGTTAATGAAAACCAGTGTGTGAGAGGGAAGAGCTGAGTAGAAAGGTGTCCTTCTCCCATGATGGACTCATGAGCTCACCTTGGAACTCATTTTGAAATGAGTTCAGTAAAGTTTATTAAAAAATTAGGGCTGGAAAGGACATGAAAAAGTCATTTAAATCATCCTTCAACCTCAAATTCAGGATAAGCTTTACTTGTACCTTCCAAAAGAAATATTTGTTGTATCTGTTCTTACGAATCGCCTCACAATGGAGATCCCACCATCTTCTAAGATATTCTGTTCTTGTGGCTCTGTGTCTGCAACAGAAGCTTTTCACATTGTCTGACCAGTATCTTCCTGTGGCAATTAAAATTCATTCCTTAAACCATGGACTCAGCTAAAGCCCTACTAGGGCTCTGAGAGACCATTTCATTTTCTTTCCTCTTTGCAGCACCTTTCCCTATAACGGATTAAGCAATCCCAATTTATTCTTTTTGTCCCCACTATATAGCTGGTCATTCCATACAACCTCCTCCTCTTTCCCAGCAGATTTCTGTGGCTGCTGGCTTCCACAATCTGTTGGAATTTTCCCTTCAAAAAACAAAAAGCCATGCCAGAATACTATCAGAGCAATTGAATAATGAATCAAATTTTTGCTTTCAATGGGGAGAACCCAAATGAAAAGTTAAGTTAAATGAAGACCTCAAAGGTAATGACAATACTTACTAGCAAAGCCCTAAAATTAACTGTGTGACTCTTGGAGCTCATCCTTGTTCTCTTTCCCTAAAAACTTTGTAGAAATAATGCTTTATGAGCAGTGGAAGACCCTTCTTGTAACTCTTTGCTATAAAGGCTGTCCTTGGTAAGAGCCTATCAGTGCTTTGATACCATCCCCAGCACTCAATATTTCTGCTCCAATTTACAAGATCATTGGCTTAATGGATTAATACTTAGTGAATGAAGCATGCAATTCCTAGATACAAGACATGCATTTTTATTTGGACCTAGGAGTAGGGAATGTTAAGGAGCACTATTAGCATTGGCTGGGCCTCCTGCAAGGATTGAGAGAAAATTTAAGAAAAAAATGGAAGCAGAAAATGAACAAGCTATGAGGTGAATATAGATAGCTGCAGGAGCCACTAATGATGGCACTTGGACTATTTATAAAATCTTCAAGGAGGAAAAGCCCCTTATTTTCAACTCTCCTCATACACTAATTATTGTTTGCATTCTTTCAGAACTAGCTGACTCCTGTGACCCGTCCAGCTCCTCACTGGCCACCTGTGCCATTGGTCCCTGCTTGAGTCCCCACAACTTATACTTCAGATATGAAATGAGTGTCCTATGTTTTCTGCGATGCAAATAAAACCACCTGCAAGTGAACCCAAGCCAAAGCTGTTTGGCAGAGTTTTGTGTTCAGCAAACAGCCCCTCACTGAAGCTGGAGTGCAGTTTTTGATGTGCAGGCTGAGCTGAGCTACTTACAGAGGCTGCAATCCCTCTGCTGCTCCAGCTCCCAGCAGCTGCCTCCTGCTTTCCACAGTTTCCACACAATGCTGTCCAGACAGAGCACTGGTTTGTCAAAGTATTCCAAAACATGAACTCCCTTTATGGCTTGGACAGGGACTGGTGCAACCATAGTCTCATTACGGTTAGAGGATATATTTTTAGACTTGTGAAAGTATTACACTTAATAGACAAAAGCACTAGTAATTTTCACTGCTGGAAATCATTGAAAACCAAGTGTATTTTATCATGAGAGAAACCCTGTCCTCCTTTAACTTTCTATTTAAAACTGGAATAATACCCAGCAAGTGCATTAAGGGAAGGTCTATTCCATATTCCCTCCCTCCTGGATCTGACAAGACTTTTCCTTGTCTAACTTATGTACTCCAGGGGCCCCTCCATTGTAACAAAAATTGTATCCAGATGCATTAGAAGAGCCCTATAACTAAGTCAGAAACATGGAGATCCCTTTAGTCTTGGCTTTTCTAAAATGTAAATATTCATTTTTAAATGATAACATCACAGCTTCCAGGACCAGCTGTTCATCTTTTTTTTTCCCCTGTCTCTTTTACTGCCACAGAATCCTTGTTTTGAATTATCAGAACAATAATTAGATTCCAGGAAAAGGAGGGGGGCCAAGCATTCTTGTCCCCCTGAGAGGAAGAGATAAAAGTTTCATTTCTGAAAGCTGATGTGCCAATGGCGGATAGTGGAGAATTGGGATTCCTGCTTAACTGCATGGGAGAATTCAGTAAAGTTTATTAATAAAACAATTTAGATAAACTCCATTTATGCATTATTTGTACCAGTATCTTGGCAACTGCTTATTTAGCATCTTGAACACATCAGGAATTTTAAAGAGAAATACTGAAATCTTCCCTCAGACTGTAAAATCTTTGACAGAAGTGGGTCTGGGAAGTAACAAAGAGTTTTCTTTTTCTGTTTCTCCTTATTTTTCTTCCCCCATCTAAAAACAATTTTCTAATATCCTTGGCATAACTACTATAATGAAGCATAATTTATTTGATCCTTACACAGCCCCCTTAGGATTACTTCTTGCAGATAGCCAATTATAAACTCTTACATACTTTATAGTCCTCATTATGTGTGACAGAGGCACACTAATAAATAATGCAAAACCCCTTTTGTACCCAGTCTACCTTGTGAGAATACCAGGGTCTGCTATGGAGGGAAAAAGTGAATTGTAATGCATTCTTATTTCCAAATGGACTGAAAAACTTTCTAGCTTCAGCTTGCTTCCTTGGGACACTTCTTTCCCAGACAGGACTCCTGTGGCTTGATTCATTACTAGATAAAAATCAAGTTCAAATAGAAGTGGACCATGACATACAGAGTGTCACTGC
Organism: Entomyzon cyanotis; assembly: GCA_024500445.1. NCBI lineage: Eukaryota > Metazoa > Chordata > Aves > Passeriformes > Meliphagidae > Entomyzon > Entomyzon cyanotis. The sequence continues at coordinate 64,017,923 of JAKEPQ010001016.1, read as the reverse complement.
CGTGTCACTTCCTCGTGACATCTTGTCAGCTGCAGACAAGAAAGGAGGTCTGAAAGCAGAACAGCCAGGTTGAATACAAATGAATGAATATTTGCTTGTAGGCCTTTCACAGTAACGAAGCAGAAAGGGTCAAGGCTCAAGGAGCACATTTCACTCTGCCTATGCTGCCTTTCTGGTGCAGCTTCCAGACACTGCTAGTGCTCAGGTCAAGGCTCTTGTTTTGCTTTCCAAGGAGGAAAGCAAAACAGCTCTGACCATCCTTCTTCAGCTGGTAGGATTTAAAGAGCAGAGTGAGCAACTCAGCAGAGACATGGGGTTGAATATATACAGGTGAGATCCTGGTGGACTGCTTTATTTTTGCCTTTAATTTACATGATGCCACTTTTTAAAGGCAAAAAGCTGCAACTATAATGACCGAGAAATGTTACCAAGATCACTACAGAGACCTGGGGGGTCCAAAAGGTTGCAGCTGACTTCTGTCCCCACCAGGGACTTCTGTGCAACCACTGTATTACTCATATTGCCTCTTGATGCCTCCTTTTCCTTACATAAGGAAGATGGGATACTAGTTCCAAAAGGCACAGGGATTTCTTGCCTCTGCGTGGTGCTTCGAGACCTCGAGAGAAGGTGTTAACACAAGATCTAAAAATCAAAACAGCTAACAAATAAACAAACCCAGCCTTTCCAAGGGCACAGCCCACCACATCCCTTGCTTCTGAAGGAGGGGGCACAGCTACTTTCACAGCCCATCATATGGGTTGCAGAAGACTGAAAGTACAATGCCTGGCACCAAAATGAAGCAATATTCAGTAAATGACACATCTCATCTAGTGTCTTGATGGCCCCAGCTAATTACACAGTCTGAGATTCCAGCAGACATCTGGGTCTACAGCACCTTCGATATCCCCACGTGGCTCAACACAAATGTGGAATGAATTGCATAGAATAATAGTCTGTATAATACAAATACCTTAGCTACTGAGCCCTGTTAGATTATGCAATTAAATCAGCAGCCCTTCATAGCTGGCTGTGGAGATGGCAACAAATGAGAGAAACAGAGAATTTGCCTTTGCATGCAGCTACAAAGAAATTATCTGCCATTTTAACTACAGGGTTTGACTAATGCACACTGAAGCACTCACCTTCAATTAGCCATTTAACCCAGCAGATCCAGCTGTGATCTGAAGAGGCTGAGATGCCGCTAAGCGTTTCTCTCACAGGAGCCATAGGGAATGGCCAGAGGATGTGATAAGCAGGTATAATCCAAAAGGCTGACATATCCTGTGTTTCCAGGCACAAGCAAAATCCACAGTATCTTTTCCATTTTGTACACCCCTCCACTTATGGTAATCTCTGCACCTACATAACTCATTTGGGAACATGTCCCTGGGAAACCATGCAAAAGTGTCACTTGAAGATACAATACTCTAACTCATGATTTATGAATGCATCTTTTGTTTGCTTTTAAAAACTGAAATAAGCATAAATTAAATACGAGAAATTTTTTGCAGTTTGCAGGCAGATGCAACAACTAAACTTTAAAGTATAAACATCTGCTATTTTTGGTTAAAATGATTGTGGAAACAGCTTTTACATAAAACCTAATCAAGACAAGGTTGAGGTGTCTACAGTCTGGATATTCCCACCTGAAAAACCTGTTGGCAATGTCAGGGTGACTTCAACAAGATCAACAGTAGGAACCAGAATCAGGCCATCTTCCCACCTGGCTGTCACTGTGGGATGGTTTGAAAGGCTTCCTCCTCCCTGTCTGCACCCTTCTGCTCACAACTCTCCCATCATCACTTCTTCCTCACCTGGTCCAACAGGATATTGCCACATGTATTTATGTGGCTGCTTGGGAATTGATATTGTAGAAAATAAGTATTTTTTGTTTCCTGAAGACAAGGAACAACAGAGAGTCAGAAATGAGGGTAAGTGATGAATGCTTAATCCAATTTAAGATTGTGCCACTGTATTCTGCAGCAGATCACTGTGTTGCAGGTCTCCAAGTCTAACAGATCCAGCAGAGCTGCAGAAATTGGAGATGGAAATGAACAATTTTCATCCAGTCCCCTGCTCCCAAGGGGCAGTTTGTTCCCTGAGGTAGTCTGCTGTGCTTTGCACCTGAAGCACATTGTTTTAATCTATGCTGAACACCATGGTGTGTCCAGCTCAATTTCAAAGGTCTCCAAGCAATAAAGGTTTATGGCTTTCCTGGAGCAACTGTTCCACAGCCAAATGGATTGCTCTGGTGTGATTTCAGGGGAGCAGTTAAATGGAGGCTTGTATTTGTGCCTCACCAGGAAAATACATCTGCACTTAAGAACTTTCCTAGAAGCGTTTTTTGTGTATATATACACATGAAGGCAAGGTCACTTCCCAATGCTACATGACCATCTTCTGTCCCATCACATTGACTTTTCATTTCCACTGAGGAGACAAAGACTCAGCTTGCCTCTTGTTCACCACCACACAAACACCACATTGTGAGAACAAGCAGCATGACAAAACACAAACGGCATGCCAGGCACAGCAGCCTCCTCTGGAGCATTACAGCTGGCTGCTGCCTTCAGGAAGTTCTCAGTGCCACTTGCTGTGGCCATATGGAGAGAGGAGCAATGGAGCTTCTCTGTTTCTTGGGCTGACTTCCAGGTGCTCCAGCTCACCACGTTCAGAGTGTCATTGCCTGCACTATCAGGCACAGGTAGCAACATGAGGGGCACCCAACAGGACTGCTCCTCCCCACAGCAGTCTGCTCTTCTGCTGGTTAATGGGCCACAAAGTATGACTTTGGGATAAATTTTATGTCACAGAGGAGCAGATCTTATGTTGTGCCATTTCTGAAAAGAATAGTTAGGCACACTTACATATCCCCAGCTACGTATTCTTGGACCTGTCCTCCCCCTTCCCTCATGCAATTTCAGGCTAACACCAACAAGTTCAGGGAGCCACACTGGCCAAAAAAAACCCCACTATTTTTTATAGGGTTATTACTCTGCTGGCATTAACTCTCCAAGCTGGCATACTGATGGATAACATAAGTGCTATGCCAAGGGCAAAGGTTATTGGGCACCCCCTCCCAATAACCAGTAAATCATCCTGAGCAAATTATCGAGCCGTAGTCCAGGTCAGTTTGTTTGGAGCCCTCCATACAACCACACAAACAGGTTGGGAGTCCAATATGGCCACATCAAGCGAACAAGAGGCATTTAAACAGAGGTCTGGCACCTGACCAAGTCCGGGAGAGTCCTCGGCAGAGCCAGGGGGACCTGCAGTGCTGTCCACAGATGAGCATGCCTGTGGAGCAACACAGTAAATGGGGCTGAGAAAAAAGCCTTGGAGACAACAGTGCACAAATGAGACAAAAAGGGAACTGAGTGCTACAAATGTGACATTGAGGGATATTCAGAGACATACAAAATAGGAGCAGGATGAAAGCTGAAAGCTGAAGGAGCAAAAACTTTGAAGAAGATGGGAATAGCTTCTATATTCAAGGCAGTTAAAAGGCCAAGGAGGAAAAGATTGTGACAGGAGCCATAAACTTAGATTACTTGCATCAATAAGGAAGAATAAACTCTTGTGCTTTACGAAGGGGCCCTGCAGTCAAAAGGCAATCGGTGTTGGAAAGAAGTTTCTTAAGAGATAATCCCGTCTCAGTTCTCTGATATACAGCCCTGCTACCGTACTTCTCACATTTGTTCGTTACAATGATCTGCCTAACTGCCTAATAAGCATCATTCCGTCTGTCATCGCAAAAGGAGTTCATGGCTGCAATAAAAAGCCTGGATGCAATTCAGCAATCCAAAATGCCATGGCTCTAATTTATTCATTCATTTAGTTTTCAGTGGTGCAGTGACACCAGCCACAATAGTATTACATGAGGCTGGTTTAAGTATCCAGGAGAGCTCAGAGAGCGGAAAATTCAATTCTCATTGCCATGGTGAGCGATGTATGCCACTGAAGAAAGCTTAACTCCCAGGGTGAGAAGGGTGGTCTCCTTGCAATATTCCTTTTGAGCATAGCCACTGTACTCACAAAGAGCATTATCAAAACTCAGAACTCATTACTCTGACTGGGGGTGACAATTCCTCCAAATCTCATTTGTGTGGAAACTCCTTCCAGCAAGCAGTAGTACTGAAAATATGCTGCTGACAATCATCAGATAGATTTAATGTATCAGGCACTAAAAAAGTCTTCTGTAAATTTGGGCAAGGGCAATGTTTTCTAATTCTTTATGAACTGTCCCAAGCCAGGCCTTCTGAGGACTCTCTATCATTACCTGCCACTCAACTGACACTAACTGAGCTGGTTTTGAATATTTTCCAAAGGCAGAATGGTGTAAGAACATAAACAACTTACTTTATTGACCCCTCACCTCATAAAAAGGAGTTGGGAGGACAGTTTGCTACATAAAGCTCTTGCAGTAGGTACAGCTTATCTTTGCTCTACAGAGACATGGCAAAAGGTGTCTTTGACACTCCCCTTCTAGTGCTTGCTGTGATGTAGTACCTCAGAGGGGTGCACAAAGCACCACCAGTGACCCACTGCATGCCCAGAGCCTGTGGTGTGGTGAATCAGGGGCAGCTGCTTTGTATCCAGATTTGCATAACTCCCAACAGGCCTACGAGCACAAGTCAAGGCAATGCTATTCATATAATTGTAAAAAATAACAGTGGTTTGCAAATGTTTACATGTTCAATTATATATAAGCCTTCCCCAGTGAGTACATCTGTCTCTTTTTGCTTTTCTCTGTCAGTCAAAATGCCTCTTGAATGCAGAAGCTGAATGCTGCAAATGAACATCAATGAAGTTCTCCTGCCAGCAGGGCCCATGAAAAGTGAGGACAGAGAAATTTGTATTTGTATTCTTTTCTGAAGGGTTCTCTGGGCTGGAATTGCCCCAGTTTGCAGCTTGCTATTTTTAAGAAACCATTTTGCTTTGGTGAATGCTATGCAGTGATTTTTTTTCCTCTAGCATTTGAGATCAGGGACAGCCCTTTACCTGTTATCACTGCCTAGGACAGATCCTGTTATCACCACCTAGGACAGCACACCTCTTTCCTCAGACAGATGATGCTTTTACATGCAGAGCCACAATACTGGTGCTTTTTGATGGGAGTGGAAGGAGGGAAACATGGCATGATATTTTACTGGAAGACCACTTTAAATCAGAAGATAGTAGAGAATTGCCTGCAGGAACAATCTGCCTCATAGCAATGGGAGACAGGACAAGAAAAGGTCAAGGCAAGTCAAAATGTTTTGTATTTGTGACAGGTAAAGTGCTCACCATGGGGTTACTGCAGCTCAGTTTTTATGGGGCAAATAAAGCCCTTATATCTAACAGCCAAAGTGATTCCTGCATTTCATGGATATTTCCATGTCTAGGGACATTGGAGAGGGGCTGACTACATGCAGACCCTGTGGAAGACAAGAGGGATTTCCATGTCCCCTTGTACTCGCTCAGTTTTCGTTCATCTTCCTCAGCTGTTACAGAGGACATGGGAAACTGGATGGCTATGACATTCCAAGGTGGAGGTGTCCAGAGGCTGACTATTCAGTCCTTGAATGGGGAGGTGGTATATCAGCCACAGGTGCTGGTGCTCATCAGCAAGAAATGAAATGCTTAAGACATTCCCTTAGCAGAGTGATGAAAAACTCTCTTTTGCCCACAGTAAAAAAAAAAAAAAAAAAAAAAAAAAAGAAAAGAAATTCAGTACAAGGTTTCTTGCCCTAACCTTTCTTTTTTTAATAAAACTGTTTTTCCCAAGTTTTACTGCAGGAAGATCTTAGCTGACACATTACAGGTCAGCCAGTGTGACTGATTTAATATAGGTGGAAGAAGCTAGAGACAAAGAGTACAAAAAGTATGACATCATTATATGGTAAAATTTATTTCAGCTCCTGGGGAGAATATTGCATTCATCGGGGAGCAAATGAAATGCTTATGTCAGGAGAGAAAGGTTCAAAAAGTTTGCTTGTGGGTCTCTTTCCTCACCTTTCAGAAAAAGAAGAGTTAATGCTGCTGCTTGACATCAATATAGTCAGGGAGACTATCATGATCCACTTACGGATGTGCAGCACAGCAGTACCTTTCCTAAAAGGCAGCAGTCTGCAGGCAGTGCCAGGATGGGATATCCCAGGATGGGATGGCAGCCCTGCTCTCTGCCTTGTGAGACCAAGGGTAGCTATTTGATAGCCAGAGAAAAATTAGGTCAAATCACTACATTAAACCAGCCCAGAAAAAACAGTGCAGATGAGGAACAATAGTTGTGTGACCAATTACAGCGAATGTTGTGATGTGTGCAGGGGTTGGGTTAGATTTGCAGTGAAACTCTTGGGAGAAATGCATTATTTATTGGCATTACTTTGCCAATTATTTTAATGCAATATTTATTACTGCATTAAACAATAAGGCTTAGATCTTTGTAATGGAAGAGGAAGATGCTTCCTTGGTCTCAAAGCAGAACACCAAAGCACAACCAGGTCCCGCTTGTCCTCCCCCAGAAGTTTATTAATGAATGAACTGCTCCTAACAATTCGCTCTCTTTTTCTTCCCTGCCCTCCCCCTTTCCTGTCTTGAACTTCCAGCAGAGAATTGAGTCTTTGTTATCACTCAGGCCGTTGGTGAACTTTAACCCCTTCCAGCAGCCTCATGCTGCCCCATGGACTGTGTTCCAGGCCAGAGGTGGGTGAAAATATCCCACTCCATCCTGCCAGCAGTATCAGGGCCTAGGGCTGTCCTGTGCCACTGTCTGGACATGTTTCAGGGTTCTGCAGCACAGAAATGGGCTGGGCATTTGGACCCTTTGGGATGGTATCAGGTGATTTAAAGCATTACAGGGGAAGAACATGTTTAATGGAGTTCCTTCATTTCTAGGCTCTCTCTCCACCATATGCAGCCCACACTAAATAACACACTGGCAACAATGATGTGGGAAGAAGCAGAAGAAGCCTTGGTAACACCGAAGTGTTTCATTAATGGATCTTGTTTTTTCCCTTTGAACTTCTTTAGGACATTAAAAAATTGCATCATACCATAATTTTCTTTTCTAGATGTGAAAAATGTGGTGAGGGCTTCGTGCTATGCAGCTCAATTACACTACTTACACATCTCTGAAGCCTAATTTACGGGCACATTTTTGGATACAAGGCAGAAGGATCAAAATGCAGTTTATTAGAGCTGTAAAGGGAAATACTGTGGGGCAAATTTCTACACTGCAGTGGCTTCAAGGATTCAGTGGGAATGAGCTGGACTACAAGGACATTGTGATGTGCTTTGGATAATGCCTGCATTAAGAAAGAGATCACAATGGTTCTTACCAACGGCTGTGAAAACCAGATGCCAGTGTTTGGTTATTGATGTTTTATTTCCAGGAAGCCTGTAAATCCTCTATTTTATCAACATATCTCCATTTTATAATATGAATGACAGATGGAGTAAGAGGAAATTGCATAATAAAATGAGTAAAAGCTGATATCAATTTGAATTTGTTCAGACACTGATGATTATCTCGTGCTTTGAATAACAGACATCTGCATGCCTCTCATTAAAGCAGGAGTCTTTGAGCTACCATGTCATGGCTGCAAATTTTCCTAAGTCTTCAAAATAAAATAACTAGTTTAACCACCAAAACCTCTGTGTTGTGGTATCTTAATAAAATTAAACAGCCTTGACTTTTCAGGATTCACTAGCTCCTTTGCATTAACATCAAAGTCTCACAAAAGCAAAAACCCCTGTGGGATTTATAGCATGTAAACAGTCAAATTAATCCAGAGCTTGGTGAGAGATTGACACAAAAGAATAGAAAGGTGCAAAGCACAGCTTAATTAGATCATTATATTCCACAATGACCAGCACACGGATTATGGAAATCCAGCTTTAATAAAGTCCTGGATGATGCTTATTTTGGTAGAGAGCTGATATTCCCATTTAATATCAAGTTCAGAGAGTAATAATAAAAATAATTATTATTATAACATGGACTGGATCCAGTCGGACCACCTTAAGCAGGGAAGCACCCATGTTTTACCTTTTCAGCACCCAAAAGCACTGAATAAAATAATTTAGCTAAAGTAAGAGCTAGTGTTTTGAGACGAGGGGAGGGAGAAACACACCTGAACATCAGCAGAGCAATCCAGAGCAATCCAGTCCTAAATCAGATCTACTTTGCACTGGGCCTGGGCCTAAGTAACCACAGTTATCACAGCTGGGGTCATGATCAGTGGCTCAGGGACAATGAGAATCATCTTATTTTTTCCATTTCCTGAGGGTTACAGGCTGCTGGGAATGGTCAGTCAGGACAGCTCAAAAGCTAGGTGTGTTTGCTGGGCAATTTTAAGAAGAAAGCTGTTTTTCAGAATAGCCTTAACCAAACATATGAAAATTCACAAAAAACAGATACAGTTTGAGGAGGAGTGGTAGGGAAAGGAGCCAAAAGGATGGCTGAAATAAGAATGCTTGTAAACTAGGACATGCAGGTTTTGTGAGATGCATAGTGACACTGACAGAGTTCAAGAAGTGTTTGGACAATAGCCTCAGGTACATGGTGTGACTCCTGGGAATGGTGCTGTGCAAGGCTGGAAGTTGAAGTCAGTGATCCTTATGGGTTCCTTCCAACTCAGCTTATTCTGTGATCCTGGGATTCTGTGGGATGTGAGATAACTGGTGTGAGCTAGCAGGGACATAATGTGATGGAGAGGAGAGTTTGTGTGGGAACTTCCAGTGGGTACATGGGAACAAGAGATGAGCACAAACAAAAGTGTCTATTCTGTAGATAAATGCAGAGTCAAGAAACTAAAAAGCAAATTATGGGGACTTTTTTTCTCTGAAGGTTAAGTAAAACGCAGTTGTCCCATAGGAGCATTCACAGGATTAATCATGCAGTATAAACCCCACATCAGGATGCAGGAGTACTGTGTTTTGGATGTCCACACCATCCACCCTTCTGACGTTTGAAACTTTTCCACCTGGGCCGTATTGGTCCCTTTAGCACTAACTCTGCATGGTGCTAGGGGAACCAGCTGTCCAGAAGCCTGAGCAACAGCTCCTTACAACTCTGTTGATTCAGTACTTTTAACTGATAATAGAAGACCCATTATGCCTAACTTGCTGCTCTTTAACTCCATCAAAATGGAGGAAAATATTTCTAATGCACATAAAAATTCAAGCCCTGAGCTTCTTCAAAGACCCCAACAGCTTAGTTGCTATGAATTGCACTGTTACGAGTCATTATGAAATCTATAGGGCTGCTTTTTATCTAGGAACAATCAAAACCTTCATCACAGGACTCCCTTTGTGCAAGATCTCCTGGTGTATTGAGCAGTTGCGTATTGTCGCACACAAAAAAATTCTGAGAATGTTTTTTTTCTTGTAATAGAGTATTAACTGCATCTGTGCAATACAGAATCACATTATTTTCAGCACGTTTTTGTTTCCAGCCACACTACCAGGCAGAAAAAAATACTTATCATTCACAAATGTCAGTTGAGAAAAATAAATTTAAGGCATACTAAATCATACAACAAAAATGCTCTAAGAAAGCCCCTTACTGCTCCATTCATGCCCTGGAGCTTGCTGATTATTACACATAAAACACACGCTTATTCTCATAAAATGCATTAAGGTTTTATGGCACAGTGTCTTGAAATCACTCAGAAACAACCTAGAAATGTCATTAGTGGGTGACTGTGCTATGTGAATTATAGCTTTTGCCCAGTATATTATTTCATACCCTGAGAAATTTGATCTACTCAAATCATAATTATTTTCATTTTCATCTGAACATTAACCCTGCTCCATCTATGGGTGAGTAACTAACCTGGCTCAAAGTCCATTCCCCTAGGAAAGCAAAGCGTACACCAGCACATTAGGAAAACAAAGAGCCAGTCTCTGTTTCATGTTAAGCTGAAAACATCTGGAAAAATAGGGCTTGTTATATTTGGTGCACACTGCATGGCTACTCTGAGATAGCAAGGCAAGCACCAGTATTTCAGATTAAGAAAAAAGAGTAATAATGTGTTATTTTCTGACTTGGCAAAGAAGATGCTAAATAAATCATGTGAATTATTCAGTGTTGAGGGACAGGTTATATTTTCTATTTTTGCTCTTTGCTCAGTCACACATGACTTTAATACATGCAGAAGTGAGGAAAAAAAAGGCCTTTCTTAATCTCTGAAGTATGGCTTCCTCAGTATTGACTGTAAATTGGGTTTTTCTAGGTGAATGGTCAGAATCTGGATCTGCTGAAGCAACTGCCAGGAATGACAACACAAGGTCAAATCAGCATCTCCATCCTTCTAAAACTTCTAGGGTTGGGCAGGTCTTCCCAATTTTCCTCCTTTTCCTCCTTTTCCTTCCTGCATCTTTCCAAATGGTGTGCTGAGATGAACACTTGTGTTGGCAAATCTCTCTGTATCCTTAAATCACCCCAGAAGTCCTGGGGGAGAGGATGCCCACCAATGCCATGCACATGTGCTGCCAAATCCTGCTGAAGAGAGCCTGTTCAGCAGGATCAGCCTTCTCCTGGATATTTATGCCTCCCTGCTCAGAGCTCAGGTCTGACAAAAGTTATGATACCTGAAAGTACTCCATCAGAGTAGCAATAAACATTCCCTAATGCAACAGAGTGCCTGACTTACATGAAGCCTTTCTTCACAAGCACTTTAAACAGAGGATTACAGTCCCCTTGACACAGCACAAATCCTGGGTGACATGCTGGATGCCATGAATCAAATCAACATACCAAGGGCTGCCACCAGACAGCAGCTGGCTCCTGAAGCCAAGGGGAGAGAAGCACGGCAGGAACGCCCCTGCCCTGCTTTGCTGTGCTCATTCAGCACGAGAGCTACAAGGCCATTGAGCTAATCACCACCATAAAAACATTATTTCAATGCCTCTAACATGTGGCAGCATTCTTTACTACTCTGCCCTGCTAATTTGTCTCAGCTCTCTTTTTGGTTTCCCTCACTCTGAGAGATACTTTATCAGTTCTGGGCATTTTGAGTAAATTAAACCTGCCAGGATGCCTGGCTTTTGTCCTGGGACACGTGTCCATCACCAGCCCAACACACCCAACAGCTCCATTCATGGCTGTCTGCAGATCCATGTTCTGATGGACATCACAGGAGTGTGACACCTTCCAGCTTTCACCTCCTCTTTGTGACTTTTGCTGTGTCCTGATGATATGCTGGGACAAAGATGAGTGTGACCATTCTCTGGCTTTCCCCATAAAATATGATCTTTATATTTTGAGACACCACCTAAGTGCCAAGTACCATGTACCATACACTTCTGGTGTGAAACCAGAAAACATGTTTAGTCAATGTGGATATTTATAATGCATTAATTGTCACATTTCACACGTATATAGCCTTCCTTTTATGTGATGTTACAAAGGCATAAAAAAAATTGTCTTGTAATGTAAAAATAAGGAGATTCTAAGGAATTATGTAAATGGAGGAAATGATACAAAAACATGGAAAGAAATAAATAATCTAAACAGCTGTAGTATCACAAACACAAAAAAATAATTTCAGACCTAAGAGAATATGAGACACAAGAGACATAAGTGATAACTGTACAGCTGTGTAGATATAAAGATGTAGAGATATGGAATTCATATTATTATATCCTTTCTACCTGGAAAGATGCAGTCAACCTACGTCATATATTTCTTTCTTTAGAATAATGAAAGTGAAATCCCCAAAAATGTGTCTCTAAGGAAAAGAAGAACTTAAATATTATATCTATGGTGAAAAGTAAATAAGGAAAAAGTTAAAGGAGTGGTGGGGAAGGGCAGAAAAGATGCTGGAAAAGCAGACTGGTTCAACAATACCAGAAGATCCATATTGATCTGGAAATAAGAAATCTATCATCTAATCCTTCTGTGGTGATGGTACTCCTGCTGCTACAATAACCTTGGAGCAACTGAGATGTGGAATGTAATTATCGATGGTGGAATAAAATGGATTGAATGAAATTATTTTATACTGGAATCTGTCATTTGTCAAAGAATAAAATTTTTCCCCTTTCATTCTAAAATGTTCCTTAGACTGAAGATCAAACACTACCCAAAAATGAGGGTAAAGTTCCCTCTCTGCAAGGCCATGCCTCATACTAAATTTATAGGGCACAAGAATTCTAAGATCTCATAATAAAAGTTTAAATTTTCTTTCCCCGGGCTAAGTGTCCCCAGTCACATTAGAAACCCTTACTTGAGTGTTTCTTCTCTTCTTAGTGTCAATTGGTCTTTCTCATCTACAAAATAAAAGTGTCCCACCACCACCCAATGCTCACCTTTCCTTTAACATATGGTCTTTTTTTTTTTTTTTTCAAATATTGAGACAAAACCTTATCATTCAAAGGATGAGAATATTTTGAATTCTAAGAAATGGAAATGTGCAAACCATGTTTCAAAACAGGTTGCAATCCTCCACACAGCAACATTTAAGTAAGCTCCAACAGACTGAAGTAAATTCAAACAACGTTTGCATTTTTCTCAGACTTTTTTTCTAGGTTTACAAAAAACGATGTTGCCTAATGTGCCTAGTTTCTCCTTCTAGGCTGACACAGGGGCTAATGTGCTAAGATTCTTGTGGACTCCTGGCTATTAGATAGAATTGGCTCTGCTGTTTTTTTACTGAATTAGTTACATAAAAGAAAGGTCTTTTACACTCTACAATCTCAGTCAAATGCAGTGAGACAGCTGCAGTTTTAGAGAGCATCGTTCACTAAAAGAAATCCTAAAAAATGAAAGTTCAGCACTTAGAAATATATGTCTTTTCAAACTGTCATGTAAAATCTTTTGCCTTTAACTTATGTTATATCAAAGTTTCCACTTATAACTAGAGCTACAAACTAGATTGATTGCCAATGTTAGAAATGCACGAGTCCTTTAAAAGCTTCTCCTTTAAAATCATTTTATGCAGTCTTCAAAGCTATAACATCAGAGATATTAACAGCCCCAGAGGCTTTATTTTAAAGACCACATAGAAAAAAGGAAATATTTTAATATTAAAAAGTCTTTTATATAACCCCCTCAGACAGGGAGAGGGGGGAGAACCTCTGCTAAACCTTTTCAAAATATGTGAGCCAGTTTTTGCAGCAGACCCTGGAGTTTCTTAGCCTGGGTGTCAAATTGTATTAGCTACCCTTCTGTTGGTCCATCCACAAGAAGGGAAGATGAAGGGTGTTACTGCTGTTGGCACATGGACTGTGACAGCATCAGTACAGGAAGGTGTATCTTGGAAAGTGCAGCAGTCAATATGTAAAATATAAATTGATTACACTTCTCTGTAGCTTTAATAGCTGTTGTCTGCCAGACTGAAGCTGTTCAGACTCGGTTACACATCCCTGACAGCACTTGGATGATGTAGTAGGACTCTCTTTCAATTGACATTACTTATCTTCTGTGAAATCTTTCTCCTGTCAAATCTTTTAACCTGCCTGTGAAGCTTCACTTCCTTGCTGCAGGCTAACTTCCATGGAGAAATGTTTCACTGTGACCAGTTATGTAGTAACCTATGTAATGTCAACTGAGTGTGATGAAAGTTTCCCAGAATGCTCCTCAGACCGCTCTGATGTCTGACAACTTGCTGTTGGGTTAAGTTTGCATTTTTTTGGACCTTGTGCATCACAAAAATTTAAGGGCTTCACATCCTGAATCTGAACTAAGCTTTAATTCAGCCACATTTCCCTTGAAGAGGGTGACTTGTGATGTGTTGGGAGTTGCTTCAGCACTCAAATATTTTCAGGAAAAATATAGTGAAATAGTAAGAATCAAACCAAGCAGTAGTTTCCATCACTACCAATAGACTGAGAAAAAATAAAAGCAAGGTTCCAATGATTTCACAATCAAATACTAACAATTCCTACTTTTCAGTACATATACATCTCTAAGAATCCCTCAGCAAACTTTCTGTCTAATACTCTTAGATATTATCATGTAAAAGCAAGAATGCAGTATGAGATCCACTGCCCTTAACACTTTTTCCTCAAAAGCTAAGGTAGATTTCATGATGATGTTAAGAAAACACCTCTCTAAAGCAGCAGATGTCAAGTCATACTCACTCATCTGAGTCTGTGTCCTTACTTGACACAGGTCAAGTCAACTGATTTGCAGAGTCATTAAGCTGCAGTAGAACTGAGGACAGTGCCAAGCCATGACCCCTTCAGCATCCACATTGAAGGGCTGAGTGATTCCATGCAAACCAGCTCACTGCTGCTTTGTAGCCCCTCAGTCTCATACCAGGTGTCTCTAGACATAGAAATGGAACAGGAAGGCACCATTTCACTTTGCTACAATGCTCCAGAACTTCTATTCTGCTATTCATGACTGAAGCCACCCATTGTAATTGAAGCATAGATTTATTTCTCCTGTCCTTATTTACTGATTGTTGACCTTGCTTGAAAAATGGCTTCCTCCCGTCTTTGAAAGACGTCTGGTGTTTTCTAACACCAGCTAATGGACATTCTTATCAATGGCTGTAATGTATTTGCCACCTCCATAAAGCAGCACAGCTTGCTGGACCACAAGAGGAAGCTACAATAAATATTGTAAATACCTGTCTCGTCATTCAGCTCTCCAAGGATGACTGGGAGAGACAAGATAGAGTCTGTGCTTGGAAACGGGGCAAGGAGCGAGGAAAACTCCCTGTGCTATCTCAGGGGTCTCCTCACCAGAGCTGTCATACAAGCAATATCCAATTCCAAGTGCACATTCAAGAGAAAAATGCGAATGCTTAGTTGTGTTCCTTAAGCAAGCTGTGTGTCACATGGGTTTGCTTTGAACTGGAAGACCAAAATAGGGTACTAGACACCTGGAACTTCCCCATTCATGTAGCAATGCACCAGCTGGATCTCTCCCTGATCCATTGCATTTGAGTTCTGCTGCAAAATCTGAAAGAAAAGTTACAGCAAATTTCTGAGAATCCAGCTGCATCCAAAGGGCTCACAATTCTGCCACCTGACCATCAGGCACTTCAATACTAAGAAGCTTTCCATTTCCCTCCACTTTCCAAGGCTTTACTTATGCCAGAAAATGTCACAAAAGACACAAATCAGACAAGGCAAATAAATTTGTAGAAATGCTCAGCTAAAAGATCTTCTCTAGCAGATTAACAGGTCACTGCTGAAGAAAGAAGGAAAGCACTTCTACCCCACAGTGATAAACAGATGTGCTGCAAGCAGGTGACTCAAAAACTGTAGGAGCCATGGCCGGAGTGAGTAAAATTCTTTGTCGTGGACATTGTCAAAAGAAAGGGAAAATACAGTTCACAATGATCTGACAGGAAACCTGCAGACCTTCACAGACTCTTAAACTTTGTTCCAGATGCATATAGTACTCTAAAATTCATACCCTAAAAAGAAGGTCTTGAAATATAATAAGCTTCTATAAAGCTTTAAACTTAGGATCTACATTTATCACACTTTAAATACAACAGATGGTTCCACATAATTAGCAGCTTATCTGCATATATTTGTAGATAAGAAAAGAAAATGCTTAATGAGCAAGTAAGTCTGTATTTTTCTATAACTTCCAAGCCTTTGGGCCACGGCTCTATCTTTGCCCCAAATATAAGAATTCTACTGGCATCACAAGGAGCAGTGGAGGTGGAGGATTCTTTAATCTTTTAAAAGTGAACTAGGCTTTCAGATGCCCTGCCTCCCCATCCCCACAATTTCTTCAATTCAAAATATGAAAGGACAAGAAAGAAAAACTTTAGGAAAGAATTAGCCTTTCTTCAAGCACTGTTAGACCATCTAGTTTTAACTTTTTAAAGCCTCCACTAATTACACAGAGCCTTACAGAGCTCCTGCCATGAACCTGACATGCTTAGGCTTCTACTGCAGCCAGTAGTTTTCAGCAGAGACAAACCATTTTTGCTGGTATGTCATGATAGATTTGCCAGGCACAAGAAATACCAATGACAGATCATTTTATTTCTTCGCTCAGAGATCAAAATTAATCTTATCCAAAAAAAAGGAAGAGAAGTCAAGAGATTATAAGGGCTTATAAAAAAATGTATGAAGGAGAACTTATCCTTGATTCTTGAACATTCAACTTTTTGTGCTTTAAACCAGCCACAGTTTGGGCTCTGATATCACCAATATTTATACACTGACTGGAACAAGCCCATAGTTTGTTGACTTTCATTTATCCTGCCTTGAACTATTTAAGCAACTGAACCAAAAGTCACACACTAATGAACAAGCCAGGTGAGAGGTAAGAAAATAGTTATGAAGCTGTCTTATCCTTACTCAGGTAGGAAGAATATCCACCTGAATGTCCCTATTGCTGAACTACAGCCCCAGGAGCACTGCAAAATAAGTAAGCATTTTGGAGAGACTGGAGGAGATAAAAGCTTGTGGGCTGTTCAGCAAATGCCATGGGTGTGAGAAGTGAAGGAAACACTCCTGATGACTGGGGAAAGAGGTGGGGACAAATGAGTGGAACCAATTAAAAAATTAGGTCAATCACTCTTGTAGATCCTTTTAAGTTTGTTTTTCTTGTAATGGCTCTATATAGAGCAAAAAAGTGAACACTTTTCATATTTTAACTTGGAAATTGGACCAGTTTTTTTAATCGACATTTTAGTTAAAAAAAAGTTATACTTGAATTTCTGAATTTCATAGTTTCTGACAAACTTCAGAGGGAAAGTCAGATGTAAAGTTCAGATTTGAATAATGCAACTACTGAGCAGCAGAGACAAGCAGTTACAGACATAACGTGTTGAAGATGATTAAAGTAAAAAAGATGTGTCTTCAGCTTCAGCATGGCAATTCCTCTGCCATTTGTTTTATTTGAAGAAAATTAAAGCAGGCACTGTACATCAGAAAGGGAAACTGGAATATTTATGGATAAAACACACATAAAATCAATTTTTCTCTTCCCTTTTCTTTTCTTTTCTTTTTTCCTCCCCCACCTTCCTCCCTCATCCTCTTTTGTTCTTTCTCCTCCTCTGAAAAATCTCTTACTAAGACATTGTACAAAAAGAGCAACTGAACAAAAGAGCTACCATGTTAAACAATATCTATAATAAGTTCAATAGTTTTTGTCATTGATTCAGCAGAATTTGAATCTATTAAAAATCTGTGAGTTTCAATGTATTCAACTTTTATAGGATTAAAAAAATCTGAAATTTTGTATTGTTTCAGCTCAGTATTTTTCATCCCCAATTTTGTTTTAAGAGATAAATACTATCTTTTGAATATTAAATAGCTTGATTTTGCAGATGGACTAAACATATTGACAATGATATATCCTTCCTAAGAAACAGACAAAACTTCAGCTAATAGACCACAAGAAACCACGACAGATCTTAACAGGATATTAGCAAGAACGTGATAGTGCAGAGAGTGATGCTTTTGCTGAAATAAAATTAAGGCACCCAGTTTGAAAGAGAGCTTCTTAACAAAGCCATGCATGAGGAGTGCAGACTTATTTCAGCCTGTGCTGTGCTGCCTCTCCCTTGGTGCAGGGCAGACTCAGCTGAGTGATGCTAATGGGGCATCCCAAAGGCAGCTCCCATTCTGCACCACTGATTACACACCTGTGTGGCCTTGCCTTTATCTCACCATACAGCAACAAGCTCTCATGTGAACATCCTCTCTCTTTGAAATTGGAAATGATGAATGGAGTTGTTTTCTTGTAAGAAACCTGTGTAAGAGTTCAAATGACTAAAACAGGGTGAGCAGTGCAGAGACAGGGTTTGCATGGAGTGCTGC
The DNA here is from genome assembly GCA_024500445.1 of Entomyzon cyanotis. Lineage (NCBI taxonomy): Eukaryota > Metazoa > Chordata > Aves > Passeriformes > Meliphagidae > Entomyzon > Entomyzon cyanotis. The sequence continues at coordinate 64,000,199 of JAKEPQ010001016.1, read as the reverse complement.
ACCTGGACTAGAACTCCACACTGCACACACAGCTCAGCATCCCCAGCATCTCACAGCAGCCAAGATTATTTATACTACCATCTTTATAGCGTTGGATCCAACAAATGGCACCTGAAGTGATACTTTGCAGAGCTTGAGTACCTTTCTTACCTGGGTCACAACAAGCCAGTACGTCCCAGGACAGCACAGGTGCCCATGCCTATGCACCAAAGGCCCTTTTCCTAGGCAGCCTTCTGTCTTTAAAAAACTAGATTTAAATGGAGCTATAGTGGGTCAGTGCCAAAGAATAGAAAGGACAAAATCATTCACTGCTCCTCTGTTAATGTTACAAACCATATTACAAAGTGACTTCCAGCTCGTGAAAATATCACATTGGCCATTTCACCCTCTGCTCTAAATTTATATCAGCTTTTCTTCGCTAACAAAAGGAAAACACACGTGATGAAAACTAATGTAAAGAAAATAAAGAGAATATGTCCCTTTTCAGAAGAAAATAGCAGAGATCAAACTGCTGGGGAAAAAAAAACCAAAAAAACATCTGCTGCTGGGTCTCATGTCTCCCCACAGGAAAAGTTACACTCAGTCCACCAGGACTCAGTGAGACACAAATAATGGTTAGAGGAAGGCAAAAAGTCTCTGTATTATTTCATTTGGCAGAAAGAGCTGTGTGACCCTCCCCAGTGACAGAAAGACACCTGGATGGAAGGAGGCTTGCAGCAGCAGAACAGCCTCAACTGAGCCGCCCTGCAGCTTTATTAATGGGTTTTAGGGTTACAGAGGGGGTGGATTTAGTGGTAATTCCTCAGGATTGGGTTACACACTCTACAACTTCACTCATCCCTGGGGTTCTCAAATCCACAAACACCATTTCGAAGTCAGGCTTGCCAGAGTAGGTAAACACACATTACAAAACCTTTAAGGTGGCTCATTCTGCTGGCAGATGTTCAAGGAGGACTCCAGAGCAGACACCTCAAGCCCAAGCAGCTGCCACCTCTAAGCCTTGGACCTTGATTTTTCCCCTGAATGCTGCCAGTCTCTCAGGCACATCACACACAGAGCATAACTCAGAAGGTAAAATAACATCGTGTGAACTTCCCAGCTGATGGCTGCTTGCTTAAACTAGGTCTTGTGACTCTCTGCAGCTCTTGGCTTCCTGGTCTGCTGCCACGTGAAAGTGAGATGATTATTTGGGGACAGTTTCAGGAGAGTTCTGTCCCAGCATTGCCAAATGCCACTGAGGATATTCTGATCCTCGTGAGAGCTATTGACACCTTCAGACACTGCTGAGTCTGTTAAAGAACTAACATAATTAACCACGCTCAAAACAATTTATAATTAGAGGTCATCCAAAACAATCCCTTAACTTTGCTGGAACCTCTCTGCCTTAATAGTGACTGACACTGTAACATTCACAGAAAATCTCCATAAATCATTAAAAACCTAATTGAGAAAAGTTTGCCATTAAAACAGGAAAGCAGTTAGGATCACCTGATATGTCATCCACAACAGAGGTGAACTGCATCTATGAAGGAGAACTCATATGAGACACAGCAGGCAGTATCAAGAGCTTAAATTTTTCATTCTGTTTTCCACCCTGAGTCATGTTCAAGAGGCACAAATGACTTATCAAAAGGGATCAAACCCACTCACTCATTAGTCCAAGCCAGGCTAAAGAACAGCTACTGGAGAATCAGGGTATTTTACTCTGGTCAGTAAAGAAGAACTGGCTTGTGAAATATGGGTGTCAGATTAAAAAAAAAAAAAAAAGAGTTAAAAAAATCATGCACAGGAAAGATTTTTGAGGCTATAAAGAGCATTGTCCAGAATATTTAGCATGTATAAACCCTCAAAAGCCAGAGATGCTGACATTGAGATTTGAATGAGTACAGAGTGAGTTTTAGCATTCCCTTGCTGACTGATGTATTTTCCTTTCAGCATCCAGTTTCAACACAGACTGGAGAGTCATTAAACGTCAGGAGAGATCCTGTTTTGGAAATGAAGATGTCTGTGTGGGTGTAAGATTAAATGTTCCCCCATCTTTCAAATGACTCAATGTCTGAAAGACCCAAATGCAATATTTTGGTTGAAATGCTGTTTAATCCATGCCTAGCCATAATTTTAAGCATTCATAAAGATCTGCAAAAGGACAAAGCCTGCTATCTGTCATTATTCTGACTTACGAGATTTTACATCCCTTCTGTTTGGTGCTTGGTTCCCTTGGCTGTGTTGCCAAGATTAAGCAAAACAGCACAGAGAGCAGGATTTTATAATATCCTTGACATGGCTGCTACCACCTCTAGTTATTGTTGGAAAGCTATTTGTCTGAAGTCTCAATCTGTTTAGCAAATGACAAAAACATGAAGTGGGAAAAGGAGAGCAGAAGGATATTTTCTACACAGAGCGTGAATTGTGGTTACGGGGTGCTACTTGTGTATTCAGGATTTGAAGGGCTGTGTGGGATTACATGTGGGCATGAGTCCACAAGGCTCTTTATCCAGTTATAAAGTGCCTTGTACCAGAGCAAAATTTATAACTTTATCCAGTTATAAAGTGCCTTGTACCAGAGCAAAAATTGCAACAGGCACACAATATAAAGTAGCACATAAACATTCACTACATTTATCCAAATTGGACTAAAATTTTGAAAGCATTACTCTTTACTTGAAGACTTTGTTTCAAAGGACCTAGAGCAACTTCAGGCTGGACCACATGTTATCTGTCACCCAAGAGCCAGCACAAAGCTCAGTGTGCACCTTGGCAAATTCAACAGGAAAATGGCCATTGCTATGTGCCTGTCCGGGATCTCCCTGGCACAGCCACGTGATTTTGCAGTGCAAGGATCCAGAATTAATGAACATTGAATGGTGGCCTGATTTCTGTTCTGATAACTAAAAAAATTGGTGAGGAGCAGAGCAGCTCCCCCAGAGCCCGTCTGGACACGCACGCTGCATCAGGCACCACTAATGAAATAAGGGGGCTTAACACGCTTCAGCTGAGCCTAGGCCTGGCATTAAGTGCTCAGCCTCTGAAATTCAGCCTTTCCTGAGAAGACCCCCACCAGCAGTGAGGCAACGTAATCACTGCTTACTTTTGAAATTATTGGCCATGGGTTATGACCTCTGGATTTTAGGAAGAACACCTGTGACTGTGATTTGCGGTGAGAGTCCTTTACCAAAACCATTGCAGGCTGTGGAGATTAGAACAGCATGCCTCACAAACTCAGCAATTCACCCTCGAGGTGTGTGATGGATAAAGTGTATTCTTGTGACTACAGCGTGTTGTTAGGTCGAATCCACCAAACTCCCGCAGCTGCTAATACTCGGAGTAGCAGAGAAGGGACTACAGACGTGAGGCCAGAGTGGAGGAAAGCCAGTCCCAAATCCCGACATTCACAGCCTTGCATGAACCGCTGCAGGCATACAAGGCAATGTTGCTGCCCCAAAGAGAGACACAGGGAGCTGCCACCACCCACTTGTGGACTCTCAGCCCTTCCCCAGCCAGCAGCTCCAGGGATGAGCTGCACTCCTCTTTCCTGGCTGGAGCCATGGGGTTGTGCTGCAGACCTTCCTTGGGGCTGAGCTCAGCAGGAAGGCAGTGGAGAGGGGGAGCTCAGTCCCACTCACTGTGAAGCTCAAAAGTCATCAGGCAAGCGTATTCTGGAAACAATTACCGTTTCCTTTCTCCAGGGAACAAGGCTCTTAAACATTGTATTACCTTTTCTTCCAGCAAACCTCATGATATTTATCTTCTGTTACACAGTGTATACATTGTCTACATGAATCATTAGTGCTAAACAGTGTTTCAAAATGAAAAAGCAGATGATAGTGCTGTCCAACAGCATTAAACTATAAAATGAAGGCTGTTTGTCAAGTAAGTAAAGCACCAGAATTGAAAATGAAACAGTTCTGCAATTAAAGTGCAGAGAGAGAAAAACAATCATTGAGTATTTTTTTTAGCAGGGTTATGTCATAATTGGCCCCTGAATCAAAAATGAAAAGAGCATTGACGTTAAAAAGTTACAATAAATCAGGTGGAGTCAAAAACATGGTTTGTTGGAAGTTTTTTTAAATATTTGTCAAAAAAAAAAAAAATCCCTAACAGATTTATTTATGTGTCAACGCTCTGAAGTTGGCCATGAAAATCTCAGTTTTTGGCACATTTGCACAAGAATAGGGCCAATAGCCCATCAATTCACACATTCAACCAGGGCACCTCAGCAGCAGATTTTGTTCCCTCCTGGCCTCCCCTGCTCTGTGTTGAGGTCAGCTCATCTGAGTCCCAGGGTTTGGATTTGCATGGAAGAAATAACTATTCAGTGAGACAAAGAGAGAAAGAAACTGCTTGGAAGAGGGAGCTTCTATTTTTCCATCTAGTGCAACAGCTATTAATGTACTTCATATTTAATTAAATTCTCCACAAGTAGGACAGAAACCAGGCCCCCAGGGAGTGGTTTAGCTTTCCCAGGGAAGAGAGACTTGCACTCCCATGGCATTGAGAGAAACACCTGGTTTGGGCTCTCACTATCCCCCTTGGTGACCCTCATCCTGAAAACCTCTCCAGCAATCTCAGGGCAAGCTCCCAAATTCTTTGAGGATGACTAAAAGTCATGTTTTTCAACACAGCAACTACTCAGCAGGGGGAAGGGGTAGGAGGGACGCTGCTTGGTGCAGAGGCTTGCACAAACTGGACTGAGAGCTTTATAGGCCTAATTTTGTCATCATCTGGTTCACTGGCTGCTGGACTTTCATTAATCAACAGGAAACACCATCCTCAGCTAATTTGGAAAAGTCAATCTGTTATGAGCTTTCACTTGCTTAGAAACAATCCTGGATGAAGAGAACAGCATGGCTAGAGCGAGTCTCAAAAACAGGCTTTTAGCAGGAACCCCTGTTGTCAGGTGTCAGACAGCAGGGGAGTCCCCTGCTAATGCCTTTTACAAGTAAATCCTCTCCCCTCACTGCAAAATCTATCTGTATCACTATTATTGCTTTCCTGACAATTCCTCTGTCTCCCCAAAGAGATAATTGAAATGTCCTGCTGTTTCTCTGAGTTTGTCCTTTGAAGCCCATTAAATCTTACTCAGCTATGTATACCTTAGAGAAAATAAACTGCTATGCCATGATTAATCATCTCAGATCCTGCCTTATTTGTGAGGTGGAGGTATACTGAGAATGACTGAGGATGTTGAAGGGTATTAAAGCAAATTGAAAAAGAAAGAGAAAAATGAAAGCCCCGGTGCACTAACTAGAAGAGGGGGAATAAACAACCAAAAACCAGGATAAGAGAAAAAAAGAACCATAACCCAAACAAAACCTCTTCTTACTACTTGCACAATAATTTCACTGAACATCCCACTGCTCTTATGGAGAAGGTGAAAATGAAAACACATGGCAATGATTAGTCACATGGAGAAAGACACTTGGATATACAGTAATGAGTATTGTGTCAGGAAGGGAAGGCAGTCAATAAGGAAAAGCAGAGCTTCTATGTAAAAAAGGAAAGGAGAAAATTATATTATTAAATTCTGGTACTTAAAATGAAGAGAGAATAATAGCTGTAATGATTAGATTCCTCTCCTTTTATTAAAACCCCCAAAAAGTCTGAAAAGGATATTGTTCTAATTGTGCCTTACTTTTAAATATCCTGGGTCCAAGCAACTGTCATCCTAATTGACTTTGAAATTCCATTTTCAAGCAAAACCCACTGTTGTAACAGCTGCTTCAGGAAAATTTATGTGCCTGAAATGGTATATACCTGCTATGCTGTTCCAGTGGCAGTGATCTAGCAGGAAAGCCACTGTGGAGTTAGACCAGATGGTAAGACAGAAATAGGAAGTCTCTGTAATTTCTTTAAATAAATAACAACTAGGGGAAAAGCAGAGTAAGCTAAGAAAAAGCAAAGTGCAGAGAAAAAAAAAATAAAAGAAAAAATAAAAGAAAAAGAGAGCAAAGTTTGGTGGATAATGAAAGGAAATGCAACTTGAAATCAATGTGAGACAATCATTCCTTATCTGCACACAATTAACAGATAACATGGACATCAAAGGAAAATTCTGCTTTTTGCTGTTTGCGTATGCTTGTTAACACAGATTTATTCATTCAGTAACTTTTCCTCAGTTTGACTCTTCAGATAACATCCTATGGTTTTTCTGCCAGTTATCAGAAATGAGAATTTTACTTTTAAGTTTCCTCTCACTCTGCTTTCCTTGTTAGGCAGTTTTCACACAAAACTTTCACAAGGAGTGCTGCTGCCCAATAATTTAAGTTTTTCTATATAACTAAGGTCTGAATACATTATGCCACACACGTGAGTGGTGCCCTGGTGTTGCCACAGAAGGAGATGCAGTCCATGGCAGACTAAAGTATCAAGGAGTTCAAAAGTCTAACACAAACCTCCTCTGAGGTGCCACGACCTTGTCTTCTTAAATCTTCTTGTTTAACATCTTCTTTATGGAGAGACCACCGCAACCTCTGGTTTTGATAGTTACTTTTTAAACAGTGTCCAGTGGCCCTGAGAAACCCCAACTCCAAGCAAAACTGGGCCTCCACTGCTCCCAGTGTGGATCAGAGCAGCAAGGATCACTGTCCATGAGGTGTCTGGCACAGGACCAGCACCATTTGCCTTGTTCTGCTACCTTCACAAAGGGCTGGGTCCTTTGGTTGCAGAGTCACATCAGAAAATAGGATCATATTAAAAGGCTCAGGACTGGTGCCAAAGTGATACTCATAGCATTCTGAATCCCTGCAATCAGCTTAAATATTATAAAACAGCAAGCTGCGTCATAATCTACATAACCTCTCCCACTTCATTTATTTTACATTAAGCAATAAATTCCTTAAGTTACTACAGAAATCCTTTCTCTGAGCACCATAACTAATTAATCCCTCTGCAAATGGATAGTGTTGTTCCAGAGGAACTGCATGTATGGTACTTGTCAGTTCATCTGATAGTGCCTGATATATATGACAAAGCCTCAACTTCTTGGTCAAAGTTGCATCAACACTTATACAAATTAAAGTCCTCTTGGACTTAGGGAAATATGTCCAAGGCCTTAAGCAAGTGTATAATAATTATTTCGATTTTATGGATTCCCTGAGCTGGCACTTAGTCCCATGCCTTTCAGAGATGTGCTGCCATTGCATATCACAACCATGCCTCTCGTTTGGTTTCACCTTCCCCTCAACAGCAGCTGCCTTGGC